>CM060903.1:664375151-665721222 GCA_030737815.1 Allium fistulosum
GGAATAGACGACCCGAGAACCTAACCGGATCTCTGCCAACACAAGGCCGGGTTACCTCTGCAAAAATAGGTAACTACTGACACGCGTATGCCATCCCTCGATCGTAACCGATCTTCCCGAGGATCCCCGATTTCCAACAAACCACATAGATAATAATGCAGCAACCACATAGGTTAAGTATCTGGGCTCCATACCATGATACCACCTCTATCCAGAAGGAATGACATACACTAAGGGGCGCTACTCCCTAGAACCTTGCTGCATCCTTCCTGTTTCGACCATTTCCGGGGTGTGAGGCTCGATGAAGTCTCGTCCACAAAGCTACGCTTTCTACAAAAAGCCCTGCTTTGGGTCCAACAAAATGATCAACCTATGATCACAAAGATATAAGATCAAACAAATGATCATATCGCAAATGATCAAACACTGATCATTTCACAGCAACACTCAGTATGCCACGTTACCAAATTGGGAGTATATCGCTGATAAATTTCAACTACATAACCTCTGAGCTCGTACGTCTCAGAGAAGGGTGTTAAGCTAAGAGAATAAATTCTCCGCCACCAACAGAAATGTATTTGAAAGAAATCAGCTTTATATCCCAAATTGTAACGTCAGACACACAATCCATACAAGTCTGTTCCGGGATCGAACAGAACCGAAGGCACTTCTCACGAAGCCCTTGCATATCCGGATAAATTTCTAATCACGTCCGGACTTCCCGTCACTAAGGGTGATAAAACCTCTAAATCTGAAACGACCCGCAGTTCCGTACCCCTTGAAATCGACACCATTCTACCACGGTCGACTCAAAGTGAACGAAATTACGAACCATTTTGGGTTAAAGAAGAAAGAGGTAGAAGAAGAAGAAAAAAAACAACATCAGAATCTCACATCGCAGCGGAACAAAATACAATATATAGAATTACAGTTTGAAATACAAAGAATCTGTACTGTCATATATACATACATACTATATCAGAGTACATCAATCAATCATACATGTTCATACACAGCAGAATAATAGTCAAATACGGGAATACGCTCTGTCATCCAGCACATCTCCGGAACTCCATAGCTATAACCTGAACCTGTTTATCTCGGTCTGACCCGAGCATCATATAAAACAATACCCGAGTCAGTCTGGAATACCAGCGTGAGAAAATCACACTCAATTGGATTATTAAAGTTTCAAAAATCCTTTGAAAACAAAAGCATCTCGTAAGACCACGCCACAAATAAACATGCCGGGTTTTTACCTTACGATAGCTAAAACATTTTTATTAAAGTTCTCTGATATTATTATAGGGTCTATAGAAAGTAAAATAGAATCTAGCTGAAATGCTTGCATCTCACGTTTCAGCAATAGTTGGGCACAATCAAAACTGTACAGGCACGTAGTGGAAATTGGATTCCATACAATGGCTGGGCTACTGGGGTACCGCCCGTCACAGTACCTGGCCTAGATCAGAGTACCGAGGAGTACGCCCGCTCCCCTGCAACACAAGGCCGGAACCATTCCTTACTGAACAGTTCCAAGTAAGATCACCCCACGGTTGGCGCGACCAACCGCACACTAAGCCGAATAAATAGGGACATCTAGACAGGGGAAACCTTACTCTCAAGTGGGAGCTACCCACGAAACCTTGCTGCACCTCCCCTGTTTTAGCCGTTCCCGGTTGATGAGGCTAGAGGCTAACGATTACCTTTAAAGAACGTGTCCCACTTAGAATGCTCATTGTCCACCTGACGATGTTCTGAAAGCATTCAATCCATACAAGTTGTCCTGGGTCTGGACAAACCGAATCACCGTCTTCAACTCTTCACGGTCTTCATTCGTAATCGTTCAAACCGGATCGAAGTGGTTTTCGAGAAATTAATCTCGATCCCGGACTCTTCGAAACGATCAACGCATTGTCCAATAGTCGGTTATTTAACTATCAATTAATCATTCACAAGCAACCATCAACCATAAATAATTCCACAAATTATTTATCTCTAATATCATTCAGATATTATTTCCATTTTAACCCATTTGAAACAATTTCCAAAGTCCTTTTATTTCCATGGAATCACTTAAATGATTCTCATACTTTACTTACATTTTGATTCACCTTTTGAAAATATCCTTAATTTCTCATTCCTTTCTCAAAATCAATTTACACGTTTGCTTATAAATTCTCAAACTCAGTTTCTCATCTTTATAAGATTTCTCCTAAATCTTATCTCATTTAAATAAATTGCTTACCATCACAAGAGGATTTTAATTGGATTTTAAAAACAATTTGGAAACATCTAGATTTATAAAATAAGAAGTATTATTAAATATGAATATTAAAATTTATATCTAGTTATTTATAAATTTCAAAGCTGGTTTTAGAAAAAATTTGAGTTTATTGTAAATATTTGCTATGCCTTCCAAAAAATAACTAATTCGAAATATTTTAACTTCAAAAATGATTTATTAAATCTACATAGTATAGTAATTTAAAAATATTCCTTTAAAAATAAATTTACAATTTAGAAACCCAATATCCATTTATAAATGCCTCTTGTCCACATTCACCTTCGGAAATATCCTACTATTTCCATCCAACAAATTCCATATCTCAATATAAGTTCACTTTGACTTATCTTTTCCAATATACACTGATATTTTCCTATCTCATTTATAAACTTCATTTATAAATGTATAAAATCTCCCTGAGTTCCCTTATTTATAAAATAGTTTTATTTAAGAATTCCATCTTTATAATTTATTTATTTATATAAATTTCCATGTTGATCTTTACATAATTTCACTTCATTACTTAATAAAATTTCCTTTTATTCCATAATAAAATTTCCTTTTTGCCTCTTAATAGAATTTCTTATTTGTGCTTCTTAATGACATCTTCCTTTATTCTTAATAAAATTTCACTTATTGATTACAATAATTCTTCAAGAGCTTAATATATTTTTAATCTTTCCAAACTCAAATTAACTAATTTCAGTTTATAAGATACCTTTATTTCTTTTTCTTCATTCTAAATTTGAAGTAGATTAAATTTTCCAATAAGTATTTTCTATTCAAGTTTTATTTAACTTCCTTAGATTAATTTATTGAATTCATAAATTTCAACTCCAACTTCAATATTATTTTACCATAATTAATTCAATTCACAACACAAATCCATATCAAATCATCATCCTGTCATATAACAACAACAAATATACAATCAATAAATATTTTGAGGAATCCTGTTGGATCCCTCCAACCTGTTTCCCTGCATTCACAGATGTTAGCACAAGATAAAATACCAATTCCACTTCAAGGTGGAATATCGCGGTATATGGGATTTTATAAAATATCACCCGCTATTATGCAGCGCATAGGGTCTCATCTGCTATATAATGCGGGAATATCAATTCCAATATATACATATTCCAATATATATATATATATTGGTATATACTACTATATATACTATCATCCAACAGATAATTATTTAAATCAACCAAGCACATCCAATGGTTTAAATTTATTATTCAAATTAACTGTGGAATCCAAATGAGTGAGAAAATCTCACCTTTGATTTATTTGCAGTCCAATACCATCCCGACTCGTTTTCCCGACTTTTAACCTTGTATAAAAATTTACGATTTATTAATATTCAAACAAACCGAACAATCAATTATCGTTTAATAGCTTTTTTTATTTTAACTGATGATTTAAATTTGACTAATAATTTAATTTTAAACTAGTTCCCTTTTTATAAAATATTTTTAGTGACTAAATTAATTAAATAAGTTTATTAATTTTTTAGAAAACCCAATATCTCTATCTATATATAAATTAAAAACCATATATCTTAGTGCAATATATCTTCCTGGTTTTAAACAGTTTTAACAAAAATATTTTATATTTTCTTTTTTTCCGCAACTTAAAATCTGAAAACTGAAAACTTAAATCGTATGTTAACATAAATCTGAAAACAGTTTAAGCCAGATATAAATAAATTAACACAATTTCGAACACTAAAATCGTATACCTTACTGCCCTGACCCACGCGCTGCCTCCTTCTTCACTGAAACCCTAACAACGTCGATTCCTTGACGAGCAAGCCACCCTTCCTCTGATGTCGACTTCGAGTCGCCTCTTCCCAAACATTCGAGCATCGCAACCCTTCTTCTCCGCTGGTGGCATCGCACGCGAGCTCCGCGACCCCATCGCAAACCTTCCTCTTCCAGAATCGCACACCAGCGCACGCGACTCTGTCTCGGCCTCGCTCCATCGCGAATGCCCCTCTTCGGCCCCGACCGACCTCCTTGCTCGCGAAACCCACACGCGAACGCGAGCTCGTGCTCGAGCGCGGCCCTCCTCTCACTTCGACTTGAATCACCGATCTCTTCCTCTTCTTTCATTATTTTTTTTTTGGTACAAGATTTGATTTCAATCGGAAATAGAAATGGGAAAAAAAAGACTTCGATGTTTCGAACTGGAATGTATGAAGGAGGGGGAAACAATTTCACTCAAGAAACGAAGAACGAGATTCGTTATCGGCCATTATTTGGAGCTTTATTATTTCCTTTCGATTTTGATTTCTGGCGAAAGAAGTGTCGTGATTCATAAAATAGATGGATTCGATTATAGCTTCTAAAAGAAGACAAAGGGTACGCGATAAATCAGAGAAGAGTAGGTCGGCTGATGGAAAAAGGATTTGATGGTGAAATGACAAAAGATATTTAAAATTAACACGATTAATTATCTCTAAGCGTATTTATACCGTACGCTCACATAACGACTCAAACCGCTACAAAAATTGAAACCCGGTAATAATTCAATATTACGGATCCAATGGAACTGGTTTCGTCAAATTCCGAGACTGTGCCTCGAAAGGCTATTTTTATATATCAATTTAATTAATAGAATTTTAAAACTGAACAAAACACATTTAAATTCAATTTTAAAAGTACTATCATCTTCAATATTATCAATATTAATTTTATAAGCCTTTAAAATATGTTAACAAGCTTACATCTCCAGATTTTAAATTTTACCAAATATTCAATTATCACTTTAATAATTAATTAATTCAATAGATTGTTATATTTAAATTCTGAATTCGTTTTACTTTAAATAAAACCAAACTTTTCATATAAAACTCAACTTAAGGTTCAAATTAAATATTTATATCCAATTTAAATATCACAAATTAACCGTTCAAAAATCCGGGTTGTTACATTCCTCCCCCCTTAAAAGAATTTCGTCCCCGAAATTACTGGTTACGAAGAATGATCTATAACCCGTTAACTATTTTCTCAAATTCAAATGGTTTCAAACAACTTCCCCGAATAATCTTCTATTAAAACACTCTAGTCCTCTCTTAACTTTCTAAACCCATCCATAGGTTTTCAATAACATTTCTTACTCATCCATTCAAATTTAAATTTGAAATCAAATTTTGAATTATCAAAATTTCTCAATTTTTTTCTAACTCCCTAAAATTTTGAAAATTTTTGCCAGCGTCTCCTTTGCGCGGCTAGCTCGGTACTACTACAAAATGGCTCTACGGCCCCCAAATCTCAAAAAGAAAAACAAAAGCCAAGTGGCTAGATCAAAATCCAATCAAATTTCATACCGAAATTTAAATACATACCTTTTTTTGTTGCGAAATTTTATTTATCTTCTACGATCAAATCTCAATTTCTCTTGTCATTAAATCACCTGTATACTATTCTGCAATAATCTCTAATCACAGCAATCCAATCTGATTTTCATCCAATTATTAACTTAGTATACTTCCAATATCACATTTACTTAAGAACTTTTCCATTCATTTCTTAAGTGTAATATAAATGTTTTATGTACTCTTTATATTATTACTTTCACTATATCACTTGATTTTAATTTACCTCTATTCGAATTTTCATTTGCAAATTCATTCAAATCAAATATCCCTTCCATAAGCCATTTATATAATTTCCCAACTAGTTAAATTGTTTTAACTAATTCATATACTATTTGCATTCAACTTAAGTGATTTTCCAATTCAGTTGATTTCAAAATCAATCTATTCCACCTTTATCACTTTATAATAACAACAGGATATTTTTAAACAAGCAATGTACACGGTTTTTATAAACAATTGGTACAGTCTCAATATTAATCCAATTGCTTTACTTGATTTTCAAATTATCTTATCCATTCTCAGAATGATTTTCAACTCATTCTCTTATATTCAATTTATTGTAACCTAAACAATTCATATCCATTGTATTTGGTTCAAAATCAATTTTATTTACTTTATCATTCCATAGAGTTTTATTTACTCTTGTTTACGCCAAACAATTATTTCTATGCAAACTCGACAATATTCATTCAAACAAACCATTTCTTTAGTTTTGTAACTATTTAAAAATTAATTTCAACTCAGTATATATTTATCCCTATTCCATTTACATTTATTTATAGACCATATATTTGCATTGATTTCCTTTTTTTTCACATTAGTTTTATTCAAAACCAAACTAATTCAAAACCATTTTATTTAGCTGGGCCACATCAATGCTTAAAATTTTACAATCACTTCACAATTCCATGTAAGCCATACTCCATTCAATTTTATACTTAAGTTAATTACTTCAAATTATTCCAATTGTAAGTTCATCTTCATTCGCCCATACATTTATTCCAATTTAATTTGATTCTATTTACAAATCCCTTTCATTTACTACTTAGCTCAATTAATTTATTTATTCAATTCATTTAAAAATTTCAATTTCCAAGTTCGATTCATTCTCGAACTTCCTTAATTAATTACAAGACCATTTCCATTTTATTTACACACAATTGGATTCTGTTTGCACTTCAAACCATTGTTATTTTAATCCAATTTCATTTTACAATCTAATCAAACCAAGTTGAATTTCATATTTAACCCCAGTTCTCTTCCTACCATTTACTTTAATTCACAATCAAATTTTATTAATTCACATTCAACTTTTATTCAACCAATTCAAATTTCTTTTACATATTCAATTTGTTTC
This sequence comes from Allium fistulosum, assembly GCA_030737815.1. Taxonomy (NCBI): domain Eukaryota; kingdom Viridiplantae; phylum Streptophyta; class Magnoliopsida; order Asparagales; family Amaryllidaceae; genus Allium; species Allium fistulosum. Next base: position 664,382,181 of record CM060903.1, read on the forward strand.
AATCTAGTTCACTTCCACTTTCAATTCAATGTCTGATTTTACCTCAAAATCACTTCATTATATTCCTTGAGTTCATTTCTATTTTATAATTCAAGTTTGGATTTCTATTTCATTTTCCAAATGTCAAAACAATTTTATTTGGCTTATGTCTCCCTTTAATTTATGAATTCCACTTCTTATTTAGCTTCACACGTCCATTCATTTACAGTTAATCACATTCACATTTTATTTTTAATTCGGTTTCATACATTCTTCTCAGCCAAGAATATATTCTTATAAGCTATCGAAGTCTTATTAATTTAAATTCAATTTTCACTTAACCCAGCTTGCATTAAATTCAACCTCATCTCATTATTATGAATTTTATCCATGTGAGGGTTTTATTTCATTACAATACCATCTACATTTCAAATTAATTCAACTTCATTCACCTTTAAACATTCCAGTTCAATTAAAGTTCTCAATCTAATTAAATTTTCTATTTACAACCCAATCACAACCAAAATTTAAGGTTCTTTACCAATCTATTTTATTTTATTTTCCCCTAATTTTATTCAATGAAATTTTCTCTTTTCTTGAAGCTTTTGCTACTATAAAGTTTACTCTTCAGTTAATTTATTGCAAATTCATACTTAAATTTACTTCCGTTATTATTTGATTCTTATCTAAATCAAACTCCACTTAATTTAATTAGCCATTCTTAGAATTCCATTCAAAATTTTAATTTCATTCTAAATCTGTTAAGATTACATTCAAGGCCATATTTATTTCATCCATACTTGAATTGGATTGTATTTGTAAATTCAAATTACCTCTACTTAGTCCAATTCCATAAAAATTCCAAATTCATAATTAACTTACTTACCATTCAGTGGAATTTCTATTTATAATTCAGGTTTCATCACCTAATTCCATTATTAATTCAAATTTCAATTTAATTAAATACAACTGGATTTTTATCTTCAGTTTAATTCAACTAACTTTCATTTTCTGAGCTTAAAGTAACTCCAATCCCCTTTAAAATTCTATTAAACTTCTCAAGCCAATTCATTCACAATTTATTAATTTATTCTTCCAATCATAAATTACATTTCAAAAGTTAAATCTTAATCCTGGTTAAATTCTCCTTTTAACTTTCCACTTCAAATTTTAATTCCAAAATTCCAATTAAATGCTCCTCTTGGTTATATAAGCCATTTTAAATTTTATAACCTCACTAGTCTGAATATTATCATTCGAACATTCAAGTTATAATAATTTCAGAAACTATTTAAATTTATTTACCTCATTTGTTAAAAATATGATCATCCAAACATCCAAATTATAATAATAATTCCATAAAATATTACTTTTATATCAAAATATATTTTGGATGAAATTATTTCATTCACCCACTTTCGAAAACAATATTGTGTCGAATTGCTCTATTCAAGTGTTTAGAAACCCCTTCGGTACAGTTGTGCAGACTGCACTGAAGAAGGTTCATATACCACTCAATAAATCAATTAACACAATATAAAACCATTTTATATTCACTAACAAATACGCGCTCATATCTATTAATACGCTCAAACTCATTCTAGAGTACTACTGACTCTATCTCTAATGAGTAATCCCCACCAGAGCCAAGGTTCTCGCTTAACCTTTCAGCTCTGATACCAAGTGAAACGACCCGTAGTTCCGTACCCCTTGAAATCGACACCATTCTACCACGGTCGACTCAAAGTGAACGAAATTACGAACCATTTTGGGTTAAAGAAGAAAGAGGTAGAAGAAGAAGAAAAAAAACAACATCAGAATCTCACATCGCAGCGGAACAAAATACAATATATAGAATTACAGTTTGAAATACAAAGAATCTGTACTGTCATATATACATACATACTATATCAGAGTACATCAATCAATCATACATGTTCATACACAGCAGAATAATAGTCAAATACGGGAATACGCTCTGTCATCCAGCACATCTCCGGAACTCCATAGCTATAACCTGAACCTGTTTATCTCGGTCTGACCCGAGCATCATATAAAACAATACCCGAGTCAGTCTGGAATACCAGCGTGAGAAAATCACACTCAATTGGATTATTAAAGTTTCAAAAATCCTTTGAAAACAAAAGCATCTCGTAAGACCACGCCACAAATAAACATGCCGGGTTTTTACCTTACGATAGCTAAAACATTTTTATTAAAGTTCTCTGATATTATTATAGGGTCTATAGAAAGTAAAATAGAATCTAGCTGAAATGCTTGCATCTCACGTTTCAGCAATAGTTGGGCACAATCAAAACCGTACAGGCACGTAGTGGAAATTGGATTCCATACAATGGCTGGGCTACTGGGGTACCGCCCGTCACAGTACCTGGCCTAGATCAGAGTACCGTACGCCCGCTCCCCTGCAACACAAGGCCGGAACCATTCCTTACTGAACAGTTCCAAGTAAGATCACCCCACGGTTGGCGCGACCAACCGCACACTAAGCCGAATAAATAGGGACATCTAGACAGGGGAAACCTTACTCTCAAGTGGGAGCTACCCACGAAACCTTGCTGCACCTCCCCTGTTTTAGCCATTTCCGGTTGATGAGGCTAGAGGCTAACGATTACCTTTAAAGAACGTGTCCCACTTAGAATGCTCATTGTCCACCTGACGATGTTCTGAAAGAATTCAATCCATACAAGTTGTCCTGGGTCTGGACAAACCGAATCACCGTCTTCAACTCTTCACGGTCTTCATTCGTAATCGTTCAAACCGGATCGAAGTGGTTTTCAAGAAATTAATCTCGATCCCAGACTCTTCGAAACGATCAACGCATTGTCCAATAGTCGGTTATTTAACTATCAATTAATCATTCACAAGCAACCATCAACCATAAATAATTCCACAAATTATTTATCTCTAATATCATTCAGATATTATTTCCATTTTAACCCATTTGAAACAATTTTCAAAGTCCTTTTATTTCCATGGAATCACTTAAATGATTCTCATACTTTACTTACATTTTGATTCACCTTTTGAAAATATCCTTAATTTCTCATTCCTTTCTCAAAATCAATTTACACGTTTGCTTATAAATTCTCAAACTCATTTTCTCATCTTTATAAGATTTCTCCTAAATCTTATCTCATTTAAATAAATTGCTTACCATCACAAGAGGATTTTAATTGGATTTTAAAAACAATTTGGAAACATCTAGATTTATAAAATAAGAAGTATTATTAAATATGAATATTAAAATTTATATCTAGTTATTTATAAATTTCAAAGCTGGTTTTAGAAAAAATTTGAGTTTATTGTAAATATTTGCTATGCCTTCCAAAAAATAACTAATTCGAAATATTTTAACTTCAAAAATCATTTATTAAATCTACATAGTATAGTAATTTAAAAATATTCCTTTAAAAATAAATTTACAATTTAGAAACCCAATATCCATTTATAAATGCCTCTTGTCCACATTCACCTTCGGAAATATCCTACTATTTCCATCCAACAAATTCCATATCTCAATATAAGTTCACTTTGACTTATCTTTTCCAATATACACTGATATTTTCCTATCTCATTTATAAACTTCATTTATAAATGTATAAAATCTCCCTGAGTTCCCTTATTTATAAAATAGTTTTATTTAAGAATTCCATCTTTATAATTTATTTATTTATATAAATTTCCATGTTGATCTTTACATAATTTCACTTCATTACTTAATAAAATTTCCTTTTATTCCATAATAAAATTTCCTTTTTGCCTCTTAATAGAATTTCTTATTTGTGCTTCTTAATGACATCTTCCTTTATTCTTAATAAAATTTCACTTATTGATTACAATAATTCTTCAAGAGCTTAATATATTTTTAATCTTTCCAAACTCAAATTAACTAATTTCAGTTTATAAGATACCTTTATTTCTTTTTCTTCATTCTAAATTTGAAGTAGATTAAATTTTCCAATAAGTATTTTCTATTCAAGTTTTATTTAACTTCCTTAGATTAATTTATTGAATTCATAAATTTCAACTCCAACTTCAATATTATTTTACCATAATTAATTCAATTCACAACACAAATCCATATCAAATCATCATCCTGTCATATAACAACAACAAATATACAATCAATAAATATTTTGAGGAATCCTGTTGGATCCCTCCAACCTGTTTCCCTGCATTCACAGATGTTAGCACAAGATAAAATACCAATTCCACTTCAAGGTGGAATATCGCGGTATATGGGATTTTATAAAATATCACCCGCTATTATGCAGCGCATAGGGTCTCATCTGCTATATAATGCGGGAATATCAATTCCAATATATACATATTCCAATATATATATATATTGGTATATACTACTATATATACTATCATCCAACAGATAATTATTTAAATCAACCAAGCACATCCAATGGTTTAAATTTATTATTCAAATTAACTGTGGAATCCAAATGAGTGAGAAAATCTCACCTTTGATTTATTTGCAGTCCAATACCATCCCGACTCGTTTTCCCGACTTTTAACCTTGTATAAAAATTTACGATTTATTAATATTCAAACAAACCGAACAATCAATTATCGTTTAATAGCTTTTTTTTATTTTAACTGATGATTTAAATTTGACTAATAATTTAATTTTAAACTAGTTCCCTTTTTATAAAATATTTTTAGTGACTAAATTAATTAAATAAGTTTATTAATTTTTTAGAAAACCCAATATCTCTATCTATATATAAATTAAAAACCATATATCTTAGTGCAATATATCTTCCTGGTTTTAAACAGTTTTAACAAAAATATTTTATATTTTCTTTTTTTCCGCAACTTAAAATCTGAAAACTGGAAACTTAAATCGTATGTTAACATAAATCTGAAAACAGTTTAAGCCAGATATAAATAAATTAACACAATTTCGAACACTAAAATCGTATACCTTACTGCCCTGACCCACGCGCTGCCTCCTTCTTTACTGAAACCCTAACAACGTCGATTCCTTGACGAGCTAGCCACCCTTCCTCTGATGTCAACTTCGAGTCGCCTCTTCCCAAACATTCGAGCATCGCAACCCTTCTTCTCCGCTGGTGGCATCGCACGCGAGCTCCGCGACCCCATCGCAAACCTTCCTCTTCCAAAATCGCACACCAGCGCACGCGACCTTGTCTCGGCCTCGCTCCATCGCGAATGCCCCTCTTCGGCCCCGACCGACCTCCTTGCTCGCGAAACCCACATGCGAACGCGAGCTCGTGCTCGAGCGCGGCCCTCCTCTCACTTCGACTTGAATCACCGATCTCTTCCTCTTCTTTCTTTATTTTTTTTTTGGTACAAGATTTGATTTCAATCGGAAATAGAAATGGGAAAAAAAAGACTTCGATGTTTCGAACTGGAATGTATGAAGGAGGGGGAAACAATTTCACTCAAGAAACGAAGAACGAGATTCGTTATCGGCCATTATTTGGAGCTTTATTATTTCCTTTCGATTTTGATTTCTGGCGAAAGAAGTGTCGTGATTCATAAAATAGATGGATTCGATTATAGCTTCTAAAAGAAGACAAAGGGTACGCGATAAATCAGAGAAGAGTAGGTCGGCTGATGGAAAAAGGATTTGATGGTGAAATGACAAAAGATATTTAAAATTAACACGATTAATTATCTCTAAGCGTATTTATACCGTACGCTCACATAACGACTCAAACCGCTACAAAAATTGAAACCCGATAATAATTCAATATTACGGATCCAATGGAACTGGTTTCGTCGAATTCCGAGACTGTGCCTCGGAAGGCTATTTTTATATATCAATTTAATTAATAGAATTTTAAAACTGAACAAAACACATTTAAATTCAATTTTAAAAGTACTATCATCTTCAGTATTGTCAATATTAATTTTATAAGCCTTTAAAATATGTTAACAAGCTTACATCTCCAGATTTTAAATTTTACCAAATATTCAATTATCACTTTAATAATTAATTAATTCAATAGATTGTTATATTTAAATTCTGAATTCGTTTTACTTTAAATAAAACCAAACTTTTCATATAAAACTCAACTTAAGGTTCAAATTAAATATTTATATCCAATTTAAATATCACAAATTAACCGTTCAAAAATCCGGGTTGTTACAAAATCGGAGATCAACCGATGTAGAGTAACTCGACGGTAATCCTTCCGTTTTCAAAAATATCCGGTCTTCAACACCGGTCTTCGAATGCAATTCATAACGACGTATCACATATTCGGAATGGGTTATACGACCCCATGGTCCTTTCCCGGCTAACCCGAATAGTGAGCGATTATTCAAAATTTAGTGTGGCATTCAAATTCATCCAATTCACAACAAATACCTATCTAAAGGTAATTATTGATAGTCGGTTATTTAACTATCAATAAAGATGCGCAACATCATCAGATTCCAAATAATTTTCCAAATTATTTCATCTTCAAAAATATCTTTACTAGATATAAAATTTCCACACTTTAACAATAAATCAACGTTTATTTTTCTAAACAGTTTCCATTTCCTTTATAAATTCCATAGTGAATTTATATTTCAAAATATCTACTGATATGCGATTTTCAATCGTCTTCAATATTCATTTTCAATTTATCTTTAAGAAGATAAAATCTCAAAACGTTTCATTTCATTTTGGAAATGCATTTCCCTACTTATTTAATAATAAGTATTTCACAAATCATTTATTTTCAACACTTGGAAAATATTCGATATACTTAAATCAAATTAAGTATATATTTCATTCTTTAAGGAAATCTATTTTCTATAACAACATCAATTTGAGTCAAAACGAATGTTACGTAAAACATCGTTACGACGACTTAAAAAAAATCACTAGTATAGGGATTCAGAATTTAGATAGATATATGAATCCCAATACTACATAAAACATTTCCTTTCGGAAATCATTTACTATAACAACAGTGTTATAGTCCACCATTTCCTTATTTCTCGAAAACGTCTATTTCAACAATAAATGTTGAAATCTATGATTTCGATATTTAACACGTTTTAAAACATCTTTTAAAACAATTAACTTCATTTTACAATATCGCTTTTTCCAAAACCATATCCATTTTACTTAACAATTTATAAATCTACAAATTTCATTCACTTACGGATTCCATAATATTTCATTTTTAACACTTATAAAAACTCATCTTATAATTCCAATATTTGATTTAAAAATATAAATTTTTATAAATCTTTTTACACAAATCGTTTATGGTTATTCAAAAATCCCAACTTAAACCATTTTACAAATAAATCGACTTTTATTTCAAAAACGACACTTCGGTTATATTTCACTAAAAATTATAACTTTTATAACTTTAAAATTTTACGTTTATAAATTGATTCAAAAATTCCATAAAACGTATATTTTCAAAAATCACTTTAAAAACCTTTTTAAAGTAAAAGTCGTTATTTTTACATTTCAAAACTGAATCCGATGATGCAACAGCATCAATTAGTCCATCACAACAGTCAATATCATATATCAATATGATAACAGAATATATATCAATATCTGTAAATAAATAACTACTGGTGAGGAATCCAGTTGGATCCCTCCAACCTGTTTCCCTGCATCCACAGACGTTAGCACAATACCAATTCCGCTCCAGTACGGAATTATCGCGGTATATGGGTTTTATAAAAAATAATCCGCTTACTAACGGCGCAATAGGGTCTCATCCGCTATACGAGGCGGGAAATCAATCAATCCAATATATACATATGCCAATATGTATATATTGCTATATATAGATATATATCCTACTATATCTAATATCACATCCAAACAGTCAATCATCAATCAATAACTGTAAAAGAAAATCCACTTTCATTTGAGTGAGAAGATCTCACCTTGATTTTAATTCTGATTTCAGCGTTTATTTTCGAATAAAATTAAACGGCGTTTAATTTTACCCGAAATTCAAACTAGCTCCAAATGGCTCCAATTCAGTTCCATAGCGAAGCATTCGACGATACGATTCCAATGCATCTTGTTTCGTAATTTTCTGATCACGCAGCAAAAAGATATATATTTTCAAAGTTTATACGAATTATATTTATTCAATTTACAATTTTCTTTAAAATTTTACAACCTTCCTACATCCTGGCTGTTCATTTTCTATCATGAGATCAAGGCCGCTCCAGTTCTCTTCCCAAACGCGTTCGTCCCCAGTAACCACGAAACCCACTCGCCGCCTCTTCCATCTAATTATCTCGCCCAATACAAACGTCGTGGCAATGATCGAGCACCATCATTCAAAAGCTCGTCGCGAGCTCGACCTCCGGTGACGAAGAGGGCCGGCTCGGTCGCCTTATAGCCTCGAACTACGCGTGCGACAGCGGGCCGAACGCGAGCGAACTGCCATCTATCCCCTACGAGATTTCCGATCTCCACCGTTGATTTCGTTCGTCTCGTCGTCCTCCACGATTTCCTAGTTGAAGATTTTTGAAATCGCTGCTTGGATGGGAAGATATTCGAGGGGGAAGGAGGTGAGATGCCGGCCATTGAAAATTTGAGTGGCGGCTGAACGTTTTAGGGTTTAGTTTTCTTTCGCAAAGGAAAAGGTTGAGGGGCTTATATAGAAAACTTACGAAAACACTATTCACTCAAAAATCCAAACTCCGATTTACGCGCAATGACTGGCGTTTCTAGGGTTTATCCCGCGTTCCGGACACAATGGAACAGGTTTCGAAAGCTAATTCGATCGTCTGTGCAAGATATGGAATTAAACGATCAATTTAAATTAAACCGATTTAAATCGATTTCGAGGCGTTTTGATTCGTACCGGACAAATGGTAAATCCAAAAACTACCAAATTTGAAATCTTACAATAATATCACATTACGGATCCGATGAAACTGGTTTTATCGAAATCCGAGACTTTTTGAAAAATGACTATTTTAACTCGCCGAATTAAAATTAAAACGATATCGATGCGTTTCGAGCTGCCACGGTCAATCGACAACTCCGATTGATACGAAAATTGAAATCCGATAATAACTAACTATTACGGATCCAATGGAACTAGTTTCGTTCAATTCTGAGACTGTTCGAAAATTGGCTATTTTTACAGTCGATAATTAAATATTAAAATATTCGATTTTCACAATTTAACTCCAAATTCAATTTTAAAAGTTCTATAACCTTTCTATAACTCCAGTATGATTTAATATAACTTTATAAATCATTTCCAGCACATTAAACCCATATTTCAATCATTTCTGGAATTTCAATCATTAAATTATCGATTTAATTGACCAAATTAAATCCAATATTCGAATAATAAATTATTCGACTTCTTAAATTCATTTATTAATATTTAAAATCAATTAAATATTCAAATTTTAATTATCAAAAATTCTGGGTCGTTACAAACTTCCCCCCTTAAAAGAATTTCGTCCTCGAAATTACAAGTTAGGAAGAAAGGTCCTTAACTCGTCTACTATTTTTCACAATTCAATAGTTTTCTCAAATTTTCAAAACAAATCTTTCTACTAAAGATTCGTTATCATTTCAACTAGCTTTCCAACTTCAATTATAAGTTTCAAACAACATTGTTTAACTTCCCAATTCAAATTCGAGTTTAAATTCAAATTTTAACTTTAAAATTTTCTAACGCCCTAAATTTTCGAAAAATTTCGCCAGCGTCTCCTTTGCGCGGCTAATACGGTACGACTACAAAACGTCCCTACGGACTCTCAGATTTCAGAAAGAAAAAGAAAAAGCCAAGCGGCTAGACAAGAAATCATCAAATCTCATATAGAAATTAAAATACATACCTTTAGTCGAGCAATTCAAATTATCTTTGAAAATCAAAATCCCAATTCCTTTACACCTGTATATCCTACTAGCCATAATATCTAGTTACATATATTCAAACCATTTTGCAAATTCTATTACAAAATTTTCAATATCAACTGTTTATATATCTTTAGCTTACTTCACTGTTGAAGTTACATATTCATATCCATTCAATTTTACATTTCTAATCTCATTTGAATTCAATTCTCAATTTTAATTCTATTTGGATTCAGTTCACAATTTCAATTCTACTTGAATTCAATTTATCTTCAATTCTGAAATATTGAATTTATCAATTATCTTTCAATTATCTTTCATTCATAACTGCACTATTTTAAATTAGTTCCAATTACTAATTCATTCGTCTTCAATTTGAATTTCATTCCAATCAGATTTCAAATATTCTATAAGTTATCAACTTATTTACATCTTGATTTATACAATCATTTATACATTCGCATTCACAATTCCATTTCATTAAGGAATTTTATTTTCAATTATCTTCTTGGAATTCTATTTTCATTTGTAAATCATATTTACAATTCATATTTACCATTTTATTCATATATGAATTCGTTTCCTTATGCTTCCAATTCATATTTAAAATTTCATTCGTTAAATGGATTTTTATTTAAACTTTAAACTTTACAAGTTATCAACTTCATAATATTTCATAAATATTTTTATATAGTATTCCAGAGTCTTTCAACCTTTTCAAAACCATTTTGAAAACAATTCAAATTATCCTTTGAATTTTCTAAAACAAAATCCAAATTTTTCAAACAACTTCTATTTAAAACAACTTGGCAGCAACCTCTTTTGGAAACCCGAAAATGAACACCGGTGATGTCGCGATCATCATCGGAATTATTTTCCAGCGACCTAAAAGAGTTTAGAGCTTTTCATTCCGTCAAAACATTTTTCAAAACCCTTGAAATTCATCTTCAAATCAAAAAAGATTTAAACTTTCCAAATCTCCAAAATTTTCAAATTCTTTTCAAAACATTTCCAAAAACTTCTCTGGAATTCTGTTTAAATTACAATTCACATTTACAGTTTACATTCTCAAATTTCATTTATATGCGAATTTATTTCTTAACTTTGGAGTTATGATTTCAATTTCTTATTCAATTTCAATGATAATAATTTACTATTATTACTTCCTAACATCCATGCAACCATATACTATAGTACTTTATAGAAAAACATTTATTTTCTATACAAAAATAGTTTTGGGCAAAATTATCTCATTTACCCTATTTAAAACAATATTGTGCCGAATTGTTCTATACAAGTGTTTAGAGATCCCTATCGATAGAGTTGTATGGACAATACCGACCAGAATCCATATACCACTCAACAAACCAATCATCACAATATAAAACAATTTTATATTCACTAACAAATACGCACTCGTATCTATTATTACACTCAACTCATTCTAGAGTACTACTGACTCTATCTCTAATGAGTAACACCCAACAGAGCAGGGTTGTCGCTTAACCATATGCTCTGATACCACGCTGTCACGTACGGAAATTTTCGACTTTCGAAAATTCGACATCGATACTCACTTTATCGACTGCCGAGCAATCGAGTGCCGGAAACTCCAATAGTGAGGGTTTTAGAAAGAAGAAGTAGAAGAAAAGATAGAGAGAAGAAGAAGAAAGCAGAAAAGGAAAGAAAGAAGAACAACAGTACAACATCAGAACAGAAAACAAAAACACAATATCAGAATCTCACATATCGCAGCGGAACAATATATAATAGATAAATGAATAATCTTTAAAACAAAGAACTATATCATTTTATTCATACATCAATCATCAGAGTCAATATACAACTCAGTACAACAATGGACAGTTTTATAACTTGTCCTCATACAGAATACACAGCGGAATAAATACTATCAGATACAAATACTACGTCTCATCATCCAGCTCATCTCCAAAGCTCCAGAATATCCAGAATATCCTGATAATCTAACTCTAGACTGCCCGTGTGGAAATTGGTGGGCACCCAGAGTTTAGAAGGGAAACAATAAACTCTGAGTCAGTCATGGTGACTGGTGTGAGATCGTAAAAACAGTTTTATCTTTAAAATAAACAACAGGAAAACTTTAATGTCAATTCGCAATGCTTTTGGAAAATGAAACTACCATAAGACCTCCCACCACACACACAATGCAAACGCAGACTTGGAGGAGATTTCTTCTTATGTTAGTCAAAGATGCTTACTACGCAAAATCAAATCATTTTGGATATTATTATTAGTGCATAGTGTAGAAAACATTTCGAAAGTAGAATATAAATCTTAGCCAGCATAGGTACCATTATATTGTGCCTACTATAGCTGCCTCCTGAGGAGACAGGTTATACAATTGAAATCGTAAAGGCTCGTATTGTTTCTTTGGATTTCCAACAAATGGTCAGGCTAAGGAACTTCCTATCCACGATGGGTACGTCCCTGGAATAGACGACCCGAGAACCTAACCGGATCTCTGCCAACACAAGGCCGGGTTACCTCTGCAAAAATAGGTAACTACTGACACGCGTATGCCATCCCCCGATCGTAACCGATCTTCCCGAGGATCCCCGATTTCCAACAAACCACATAGATAATAATGCAGCAACCACATAGGTTAAGTATCTGGGCTCCATACCATGATACCACCTCTATCCAGAAGGAATGACATACACTAAGGGGCGCTACTCCCTAGAACCTTGCTGCATCCTTCCTGTTTCGACCATTTCCGGGGTGTGAGGCTCGATGAAGTCTCGTCCACAAAGCTACGCTTTCTACAAAAAGCCCTGCTTCGGGTCCAACAAAATGATCAACCTATGATCACAAAGATATAAGATCAAACAAATGATCATATCGCAAATGATCAAACACTGATCATTTCACAGCAACACTCAGTATGCCACGTTACCAAATTGGGAGTATATCGCTGATAAATTTCAACTACATAATGTCACGTACGGGAATTTTCGACTTTCGAAAATTCGACATCGATACTCACTTTATCGACTGCCGAGCAATCGAGTGCCGGAAAACTCCAATAGTGAGGGTTTAAGAAAGAAGAAAAAGGCAGAAGAAGAAGATAGAAGAAAAAGAGAAGAAGAACAACAAAACAACAACAGATACAGAACAGAGACAATATCAGAATCTCACATATCGCAGCGGAACAATATATAATAGATAATCACTAGTCTTTTAAAACAAAGAACTATATCAGTTTATACATACATCAATCAGAGTCAATATACAACAATGGACAGTTTTATAAACTTGTCCTCATACAGAATATACAGCGGAATAAATACTATCAGATACAAATACTACGTCTCGCCATCCAGCTTGCTTCCAAAGCTCCAGAATATCCAGAATATCCTGATAACATAACTCTAGGCTGCCCGTGTGGAAATTTGTGGGCACCCAGAGTTTAGAAGGGAACAATAAACTCCGAGTCAGTCATGGTGACTGGTGTGAGATCGTAAAACAGTTATTCTTTAAAATAAACAACAGGAAGATTTTAAAGTAAATTTCGCAATGCTTTTGGAAAATGAAACTACCATAAGACCTCCCGCCACACACACAATGCAAACGCAGAATTGGAGGAGATTTCTTCTTATGATAGTCAAAGATGCTTACTACGCAAAAATCAAATCATTTTTTATATTATTATTAGTGCATAGTGTAGAAAACATTTCGAAAGTAGAATATAAATCTTAGCCAGCATAGGTACCATTATAGTATGCTTGCTATAGCTGCCATATTAGATGGCAGGTTCTACAACTAAAACCGTACAAGGCTCGTATTGTTTCTTTGGATTTCCAACAAATGGTCAGGCTAAGGAACTTCCTATCCACGATGGGTACGTCCCTGGAATAGACGACCCGAGAACCTAACCGGATCTCTGCCAACACAAGGCCTTGTTACCTCTGCAAAAATAGGTAACTACTGACACGCGTATGCCATCCCCCGATCGTCACCGATCTTCCCGAGGATCCCCGATTTCCAACAAACCACATAGATAATAATGCAGCAACCACATAGGTTAAGTATCTGGGCTCCATACCATGATACCACCTTTATCCAGAAGGAATGACATACACTAAGGGGCGCTACTCCCTAGAACCTTGCTGCATCCTTCCTGTTTCGACCATTTCCGGGGTGTGAGGCTCGACGAAGTCTCGTCCACAAAGCTAGGCTTTCTCAAAAAGCCCTGCTTCGGGTCAAACAAAATGAACAACCTATGATCACAAAGATATAAGATCAAACAAATGATCATATCACAAATGATCAAACACTGATCATTTCACAGCAACACTCAGTATGCCACGTTACCAAATTGGGATATATCGCTGATAAATTTCAACTACATAACCTCTGAGCTCGTACGTCTCAGAGAAGGGTGTTAAGCTAAGAGAATAAATTCTCCGCCACCAACAGAAATGTATTTGAAAGAAATCAGCTTTATATCTCAAATTGTAACGTCAGACACACAATCCATACAAGTCTGTTCCGGGATCGAACAGAACCGAAGGCACTTCTCACGAAGCCCTTGCATTTCCGGATAATTTTCTAATCACGTCCGGACTTCCCGTCACTAAGGGTGATAAAACCTCTAAACCGGAGATCAGCCGATGTAGAGTAACTCGACGGTAATCCTTCCGTTTTCAAAAATATCCGGTCTTCAACACCGGTCTTCGAATGCAATTCATAACGACGTATCACATATTCGGAATGGGTTATACGACCCCATGGTCCTTTCCCGGCTAACCCGAATAGTGAGCGCTTATTTAAAAATAAGTGTGGCATTAAAATTCATCCAATTCACAACAAATACCTATCTAAGGTAATTATCGATAGTCGGTTATTTAACTATCAATAAAGATGCGCAACATCATCAGATTCCAAATAAATTTTCCAAATTATTTATCTTCAAATATATCTTTACTAGATATAAAATTTCCACACTTAATCATTTGAAAACAATTTCAAATCAATTTCCATATTTCATTTTATCTTTGAAGATAAAATCTCAAATAGTTCATTTCATATTGGAAAAGCATTTCCATACTTATTTAAAAATAAGTATTTCACAAATCTATTTATTTTCAACATTTGAAAATATTCGATATACTTAAATCAATATTAAGTATATATTCATTCTTTAAGGAAATCATTCTCTTTAAACACATTTATTTGAGTCAAAACGAATGTTACGTAAAACATCGTTACGACGACTCAAAATCACTAGTATAGGGATTCGAAATTAAGATAGATATATAAATCCCAATACTATACAAAATATTTCCTTTCGGAAATCATTTACTATAACAACAGTGTTATAGTCCACCATTTCCTTATTTCTCGAAAACGCCTATTTCAACAATAAATGTTGAAATCTATGTATTCGATACTTATCACGTTTTAAAACATCTTTTAAAACAATTACTTCATTCGTAATATCCCTTTTCCAAAACATATCCATTTTATTTAATAATATATCCACTGTCCAAAATCGTGAATATACTTCACTAATTACATTTCACTATTTTCTACACATTTTATTTAAAAGTTTATCCACTGTCCAAAATCGTGGATATAATTCCTTTAATTAACTTCTACAATTCACTTATCAAAATAAGTGATTTCGGATTTATAAACAACGTTTATAAATCACAATTTTATATTTTATAACAACTTCAAGTTATAAATTCCTTTTATTATCCAATTCAATTTATAACTCAATTTTCTACCAAAAGTCCATTCTATAAGTTAAACACTTATAATTCGTTTATTTACAAAAATCGTTCTTTTAGGACTTCACAAATCATTTATTATGTCCTTTATAAAACCCATTTTAACATCATCCAAAACGTCTTTAAAACTCCTTTATAATTTCATCACTTTGATTTATAGAAATCAAATTTTATAAATCTTATATATAGAGCTTTCATAATAAATTCAAAAATCTCTATTTAAACCATTTTATAAATAAATCGACTTTTATTTCAAAAACGACACTTCGGTTATATTTCACTAAAAATTTTAACTTTTATAACTTTAAAATTTTACGTTTATAAATCGATTCAAAAATTCCATAAAACGTATATTTTCAAAAATCACTTTAAAAACCCTTTTAAAGTAAAAACCGTTATTTTTCCATTTCAAAACTGAATCCGATGATGCAACAACACCAATCAGTCCATCACAACAGTCAATATCATATATCAATATGATAACAGAATATATATCAATATCTGTAAATAAGTAAATACAGTTGAGGAATCCAGTTGGCTCCCTCCAACCTGTTTCCCTGCATCCAAAGATGTTAGCACAATACCAATTCCGCTCCAGTACGGAATTATCGCGGTATATAGGTTTTATAAAAATCCGCTTACTAACGGCGCAATAGGGTCTCATCCGCTATACGAGGCGGGAAATCAATCAATCCAATATATACATATGCCAATATGTATATATTGCTATATATAGATATATATCCTACTATATCTAATATCACATCCAATAGCAATCATCAATAACTGCAAAAATTCCACATTCAATTCGAGTGAGAAAAATCTCACCTTAGCTTTTAATTTTGCCATCCATTTTCAATTTGACCATTTCTTCTCGATTTCACGGGTTTTGACCTTGTATAAATAATCACATAATTCTATTAATATTTGAACTAATCAAATAAATAAATTTTTCGCTTAGCAAATTTTAATTATCCAATGATTTCTATTCTAACTGATTTCTTTTAAATAAATTTATTTGACTAAACATTTCAATTGCTACTAACTTTCCTGTTTTTATCTATATATTAACTTTCTGTAAATCAAAAGATGATATACAGTTTTTTTTTTCTTTACTGTCTAAAATTTTTCACTTATAACAATTTATATTTATACTTGCATATAAATTAATTAAAACTCGAATAAAATTTACCTCACTGCCACTTAATCGAACTCGTGATCGACTGCAACCTGCTCACGCCATCGCGACTGTACACACACACCATCGAGAGCCACTCGTGCCTTGAAAGATCGCCGAGATCCAACTTCGCTACCCAGAACTCCCTACGGCCTCGACCCTTGAACGCGGTGCCACCCAAGCTCGACGCCACTTCGACAAACGCGATGCCTCGGCCTGCTTCGCGACACCTCCAGCGATTCCAATCGACTTACCCAAACGCGCGCGAGCTCCACGTGAACGCCTCCAGTTCCACGCGAAGTGGTCGTCGTTCGATGATTTGCTGTCGAGCCCTCGAAACCCCACAAAATCGCAATGCCCTATACCTGGGCGATGTCGATTTTTGAAATCGAACTGATTTCGACGATATGAAGAAGCAGCCATGGCTTCGATCTAGAACGAAAGAGGATTTTTCTTTTTCTTTTTATTTGAACGATTTTCATTTCTTTGAACTGGGGATGGGCTTTCGTTTCTTTTTAATTTGGGGAGGGCGAGAATTCGATTTCGAATAGCTTTGAACTGGGGAAGATTTTGTTTGTCGCGGCTATTGATTTTCATCTCGTTTGATTTGTAATTGAACTGAAAGAGGGAGAACGAGATATTTTAACAGAGGAGAAAGGGGAGACCAACGTACGCGACATTGCAGAGAGTAGGTCTGCTTACACGATCTCGTTTGTGATTTTAGGCGTAGAATTAGGGGAGAAAAGTGTGCTGACTTTGACCAATAATTTAAATTTAAAATTTAAATTGATTTTGATTTAATTTCAAGGCGTTTGCTTACCGTACGCTCACATATCAACTTCGATAAATACGAAATTTGAAACCCGGCAATAATTCAATATTCCGGACCCAATGAAACTGGTTTCGTCGAAATCCGAGACTTTTTGAAAAATGACTATTTTAACTCGACGATTTAAAAATTAAAACGATATCGATGCGTTTCGAGCTGCCACGGTCAAACGACAACTCCGATTGATACAAAAATTGAAATCCGATAATAACTAACTATTACGGATCCAATGGAACTGGTTTCGTCGAATTCCGAGACTGTGCCTCGGACGGCTATTTTTAAATATCAATTCGAACGATATAATTCAAAACTGAACAAATCGTTTTCAAACTCAATTCTGAAGCTTCTGTTATCTTCAGTATTATCAATACGAATTTTAAAAGCTTTCGAAATATTTTTCTTCAACTTAAAATTGAAGATTCAAATTTTATTCAACTTACAATAGATTAAATTTTATAATTAAATCACCAAATTCAAAGTTATATCGGGAATTCAAATTAAATTACCGTTCAAATATTTAAAATAAATTAAATATTCTCAATTTAATTTGTTCAAAATTCTGGGTCGTTACAGACTTCCCCCCTTAAAAGAATTTCGTCCTCGAAATTACAAGTTAGGAAAAGTGGTCCTTAACTCGTCTACTATTTTTCAACATCTAATAGTTTTATCAAATTTCAAAACAAATCTTTCTATTAAAGATTCGTTATCATTCAACTCGTTTTCCAACTTCAATTATAAGTTTCAAACAACATTGTTTAACTTCTCAATTCAAATTCGAGTTTAAATTCAAATTTTAAACTTTCAAAATTTTCACAAATATTTTCTAACGCTCTAAATTTCCAAAAAATTTCGCCAGCGTCTCCTTTGCGCGGCTAATACGGCACGACTACAAAACGTCCCTACGGACCCTCAGATTTCAAAAAGAAAAAGAAAAAGCCAAGCGGCTAGAGAAATAAGTCATCAAATCTCATATTCAAATTTAAATACTTACCTTTTGTCGAGCAATTCAAATTATCTTTGAAAATCAAAATCCCCATTCATTTACACCTGTATATCCTACTAGCCACAATATCTAGTTACATATATTCAAACTATTTTGCAAATTCTATTACAAAATTTTCAATATAACTTCTTATATCATCTCTAATTCACTATTGAAGTTACACATATTCATTTCTTATCCAATTTTACATTTCAAATTCATTTGAATTCAATTCACAATTCCAATCTAATTTGGATTCGGTTTATCTTCTGAATATTGAATTTTTTATCAATTATCTTTCATTCACAACTGCATCATTTTAAGTTAGTTTCATTTACTAATTCATTACAAATTCTAATTCATCTTCAACATTCCGTTTCAATTCCATACGAATTTTAATTTATCTTTCATTTATAATTATTCAATTCAATTCATCGCTTACAAATTCGAAGTGAATTTCAACATTTAATCTTACTTTCATTTAATTGATTCACTTGTATTTATTTTAACTTAACTTCATCCTTCAAGTTAAATTTATTCTATCAAAATTTAATCTGTATTAGTTATCAACTTATTAATATTTCACAAATATGGTATTCCAGAGTCTTACCAACATTTCAAAAATCATTTTTGAAAACAAATCAAATTATCTTTTGAATTTCAAAACAAAACCCAAATTTTTCAAAACGACTTCCATTTAAAACAATTTGGCAGCAATTCCTCTTTTGGAAACCCGAAAATGAACATCGATAATGCTATAGTCATTACCGAAGTTATTTTCCAGCGACCGAAAAGAGTTTAGAGCTTTTCATTCCTTCAAAACATTTTTCAAAACCCTTGAAATCCATTTTCAAATCAAAAAGGAATTAAACTTTCCAAATCTCCAAAATTTTCAAATTCTTTTCAAAACATTTCCAAATACTTCTCTGGAATCCCGTTTTAAATTATAATTCACATTTATAATTTACATTCTCAAATTTCATTTATATATGGATTTATTTCTTAACTTTGGAGTTACGATTTCAATTTCTTATTCAATTTCAATGATAATAATTTACTATTATTACTTCCTAACATCCATGCAACCATATACTATAGTACTTCATAGAAAATCATTTCTTTTATATACAAAAATAGTTTTGGGCAAAATTATTTCATTTACCCTATTTAAAACAATATTGTGCCGAATTGTTCTATATAAGTGTTTAGAGATCCCTATCGATAGAGTTGTACGGACAATACCGACCAGAATCCATATACCACTCAACAAACCAATCATCACAATATAAAACAATTTTATATTCACTAACAAATACGCGCTCGTATCTATTATTACACTCAACTCATTCTAGAGTACTACTGACTCTATCTCTAATGAGTAACACCCAACAGAGCAGGGTTGTCGCTTAACCATATGCTCTGATACCACGCTGTCACGTACGGGAATTTTCGACTTTCGAAAATTCGACATCGATACTCACTTTATCGACTGCCAAGCAATCGAGTGCCGGAAAACTCCAATAGTGAGGGTTTAAGAAAGAAGAAAAAGGCAGAAGAAGAAGAAGATAGAAGAAAAAGAGAAGAAGAACAACAAAACAACAACAGATACAGAACAGAGACAATATCAGAATCTCACATATCGCAGCGGAACAATATATAATAGATAATCACTAGTCTTTTAAAACAAAGAACTATATCAGTTTATACATACATCAATCAGAGTCAATATACAACAATGGACAGTTTTATAAACTTGTCCTCATACAGAATACACAGCGGAATAAATACTATCAGATACAAATACTACGTCTCGCCATCCAGCTTGCTTCCAAAGCTCCAGAATATCCAGAATATCCTGATAACATAACTCTAGGCTGCCCGTGTGGAAATTTGTGGGCACCCAGAGTTTAGAAGGGAACAATAAACTCCGAGTCAGTCATGGTGACTGGTGTGAGATCGTAAAACAGTTATTCTTTAAAATAAACAACAGGAAGATTTTAAAGTAAATTTCGCAATGCTTTTGGAAAATGAAACTACCATAAGACCTCCCGCCACACACACAATGCAAACGCAGAATTGGAGGAGATTTCTTCTTATGATAGTCAAAGATGCTTACTACGCAAAAATCAAATCATTTTTGATATTATTATTAGTGCATAGTGTAGAAAACATTTCGAAAGTAGAATATAAATCTTAGCCAGCATAGGTACCATTATAGTATGCTTGCTATAGCTGCCATATTAGATGGCAGGTTCTACAACTAAAACCGTACAAGGCTCGTATTGTTTCTTTGGATTTCCAACAAATGGTCAGGCTAAGGAACTTCCTATCCACGATGGGTACGTCCCTAGAATAGACGACCCGAGAACCTAACCGGATCTCTGCCAACACAAGGCCGGGTTACCTCTGCAAAAATAGGTAACTACTGACACGCGTATGCCATCCCCCGATCGTCACCGATCTTCCCGAGGATCCCCGATTTCCAACAAACCACATAGATAATAATGCAGCAACCACATAGGTTAAGTATCTGGGCTCCATACCATGATACCACCTTTATCCAGAAGGAATGACATACACTAAGGGGCGCTACTCCCTAGAACCTTGCTGCATCCTTCCTGTTTCGACCATTTCCGGGGTGTGAGGCTCGACGAAGTCTCGTCCACAAAGCTACGCTTTCTCAAAAAGCCCTGCTTCGGGTCAAACAAAATGATCAACCTATGATCACAAAGATATAAGATCAAACAAATGATCAATCACAAATGATCAAACACTGATCATTTCACAGCAACACTCAGTACGCCACGTTACCAAATTGGGATATATCACTGATAAATTTCAACTACATAACCTCTGAGCTCGTACGTCTCAGAGAAGGGTGTTAAGCTAAGAGAATAAATTCTCCGCCACCAACAGAAATGTATTTGAAAGAAATCAGCTTTATATCTCAAATTGTAACGTCAGACACACAATCCATACAAGTCTGTTCCGGGATCGAACAGAACCGAAGGCACTTCTCACGAAGCCCTTGCATTTCCGGATAATTTTCTAATCACGTCCGGACTTCCCGTCACTAAGGGTGATAAAACCTCTAAACCGGAGATCAGCCGATGTAGAGTAACTCGACGGTAATCCTTCCGTTTTCAAAAATATTCGGTCTTCAACACCGGTCTTCGAATGCAATTCATAACGACGTATCACATATTCGGAATGGGTTATACGACCCCATGGTCCTTTCCCGGCTAACCTGAATAGTGAGCGCTTATTTAAAAATAAGTGTGGCATTCAAATTCATCCAATTCACAACAAATACCTATCTAAGGTAATTATCGATAGTCGGTTATTTAACTATCAATAAAGATGCGCAACATCATCAGATTCCAAATAAATTTTCCAAATTATTTATCTTCAAAAATATCTTTACTAGATATAAAATTTCCACACTTAATCATTTGAAAACAATTTCAAATCAATTTCCACATTTCATTTTATCTTTGAAGATAAAATCTCAAACAGTTCATTTCATATTGGAAAAGCATTTCCATACTTATTTAAAAATAAGTATTTCACAAATCTATTTATTTTCAACATTTGAAAATATTCGATATACTTAAATCAATATTAAGTATATATTCATTCTTTAAGGAAATCATTCTCTTTAAACACATTTATTTGAGTCAAAACGAATGTTACGTAAAACATCGTTACGACGACTCAAAATCACTAGTATAGGGATTCGAAATTAAGATAGATATATAAATCCCAATACTATACAAAATATTTCCTTTCGGAAATCATTTACTATAACAACAGTGTTATAGTCCACCATTTCCTTATTTCTCGAAAACGCCTATTTCAACAATAAATGTTGAAATCTATGTATTCGATACTTATCACGTTTTAAAACATCTTTTAAAACAATTACTTCATTCGTAATATCCCTTTTCCAAAACATATCCATTTTATTTAATAATATATCCACTGTCCAAAATCGTGAATATACTTCACTAATTACATTTCACTATTTTCTACACATTTTATTTAAAAGTTTATCCACTGTCCAAAATCGTGGATATAATTCCTTTAATTAACTTCTACAATTCACTTATCAAAATAAGTGATTTCGGATTTATAAACAACGTTTATAAATCACAATTTTATATTTTATAACAACTTCAAGTTATAAATTCCTTTTATTATCCAATTCAATTTATAACTCAATTTTCTACCAAAAGTCCATTCTATAAGTTAAACACTTATAATTCGTTTATTTACAAAAATCGTTCTTTTAGGACTTCACAAATCATTTATTATGTCCTTTATAAAACCCATTTTAACATCATCCAAAACGTCTTTAAAACTCCTTTATAATTTCATCACTTTGATTTATAGAAATCAAATTTTATAAATCTTATATATAGAGCTTTCATAATAAATTCAAAAATCTCTATTTAAACCATTTTATAAATAAATCGACTTTTATTTCAAAAACGACACTTCGGTTATATTTCACTAAAAATTTTAACTTTTATAACTTTAAAATTTTACGTTTATAAATCGATTCAAAAATTCCATAAAACGTATATTTTCAAAAATCACTTTAAAAACCCTTTTAAAGTAAAAACCGTTATTTTTCCATTTCAAAACTGAATCCGATGATGCAACAACACCAATCAGTCCATCACAACAGTCAATATCATATATCAATATGATAACAGAATATATATCAATATCTGTAAATAAGTAAATACAGTTGAGGAATCCAGTTGGATCCCTCCAACCTGTTTCCCTGCATCCAAAGATGTTAGCACAATACCAATTCCGCTCCAGTACGGAATTATCGCGGTATATAGGTTTTATAAAAATCCGCTTACTAACGGCGCAATAGGGTCTCATCCGCTATACGAGGCGGGAAATCAATCAATCCAATATATACATATGCCAATATGTATATATTACTATATATAGATATATATCCTACTATATCTAATATCACATCCAATAGCAATCATCAATAACTGCAAAAATTCCACATTCAATTCGAGTGAGAAAAATCTCACCTTAGCTTTTAATTTTGCCATCCATTTTCAATTTGACCATTTCTTCTCGATTTCACGGGTTTTGACCTTGTATAAATAATCACATAATTCTATTAATATTTGAACTAATCAAATAAATAAATTTTTCGCTTAGCAAATTTTAATTATCCAATGATTTCTATTCTAACTGATTTCTTTTAAATAAATTTATTTGACTAAACATTTCAATTGCTACTAACTTTCCTGTTTTTATCTATATATTAACTTTTTGTAAATCAAAAGATGATATACAGTTTTTTTTTTCTTTACTGTCTAAAATTTTTCACTTATAACAATTTATATTTATACTTGCATATAAATTAATTAAAACTCGAATAAAATTTACCTCACTGCCACTTAATCGAACTCGTGATCGACTGCAACCTGCTCACGCCATCACGACTGTACACACACACCATCGAGAGCCACTCGTGCCTTGAAAGATCGCCGAGATCCAACTTCGCTACCCAGAACTCCCTACGGCCTCGACCCTTGAACGCGGCGCCACCCAAGCTCGACGCCACTTCGACAAACGCGATGCCTCGGCCTGCTTCGCGACACCTCCAGCGATTCCAATCGACTTACCCAAACACGCGCGAGCTCCACGTGAACGCCTCCAGTTCCACGCGAAGTGGTCGTCGTTCGATGATTTGCTGTCGAGCCCTCGAAACCCCACAAAATCGCAATGCCCTATACCTGGGCGATGTCGATTTTTGAAATCGAACTGATTTCGACGATATGAAGAAGCAGCCATGGCTTCGATCTAGAACGAAAGAGGATTTTTCTTTTTCTTTTTATTTGAACGATTTTCATTTCTTTGAACTGGGGATGGGCTTTCGTTTCTTTTTAATTTAGGGAGGGCGAGAATTCGATTTCGAATAGCTTTGAACTGGGGAAGATTTTGTTTGTCGCGGCCATTGATTTTCATCTCGTTTGATTTGTAATTGAACTGAAAGAGGGAGAACGAGATATTTTAACAGAGGACGAAGGGGAGACCAACGTACGCGACATTGCAGAGAGTAGGTCTGCTTACACGATCTCGTTTGTGATTTTAGGCGTAGAATTAGGGGAGAAAAGTGTGCTGACTTTGACCAATAATTTAAATTTAAAATTTAAATTGATTTTGATTTAATTTCAAGGCGTTTGCTTACCGTACGCTCACATATCAACTTCGATAAATATGAAATTTGAAACCCGGCAATAATTCAATATTCCGGACCCAATGAAACTGGTTTCGTCGAAATCCGAGACTTTTTGAAAAATGACTATTTTAACTCGACGATTTAAAAATTAAAACGATATCGATGCGTTTCGAGCTGCCACGGTCAAACGACAACTCCGATTGATACAAAAATTGAAATCCGATAATAACTAACTATTACGGATCCAATGGGACTGGTTTCGTCGAATTCCGAGACTGTGCCTCGGACGGCTATTTTTAAATATCAATTCGAACGATATAATTCAAAACTGAACAAATCGTTTTCAAACTCAATTCTGAAGCTTCTGTTATCTTCAGTATTATCAATACGAATTTTAAAAGCTTTCGAAATATTTTTCTTCAACTTAAAATTGAAGATTCAAATTTTATTCAACTTACAATAGATTAAATTTTATAATTAAATCACCAAATTCAAAGTTATATCGGGAATTCAAATTAAATTACCGTTCAAATATTTAAAATAAATTAAATATTCTCAATTTAATTTGTTCAAAATTCTGGGTCGTTACACATAACCTCTGAGCTCGTACGTCTCAGAGAAGGGTGTTAAGCTAAGAGAATAAATTCTCCGCCACCAACAGAAATGTATTTGAAAGAAATCAGCTTTATATCTCAAATTGTAACGTCAGACACACAATCCATACAAGTCTGTTCCGGGATCGAACAGAACCGAAGGCACTTCTCACGAAGCCCTTGCATATCCGGATAAATTTCTAATCACGTCCGGACTTCCCGTCACTAAGGGTGATAAAACCTCTAAATCGGAGATCAGCCGATGTAGAGTAACTCGACGGTAATCCTTCCGTTTTCAAAAATATCCGGTCTTCAACACCGGTCTTCGAATGCAATTCATAACGACGTATCACATATTCGGAATGGGTTATACGACCCCATGGTCCTTTCCCGGCTAACCCGAATAGTGAGCGATTATTCAAAATTTAGTGTGGTATTCAAATTCATCCAATTCACAACAAATACCTATCTAAAGGTAATTATTGATAGTCGGTTATTTAACTATCAATAAAGATGCGCAACATCATCAGATTCCAAATAATTTTCCAAATTATTTCATCTTCAAAAATATCTTTACTAGATATAAAATTTCCACACTTTAACAATAAATCAAAGTTTATTTTTCTAAACAGTTTCCATTTCCTTTATAAATTCCATAGTGAATTTATATTTCAAAATATCTACTGATATGCGATTTTCAATCGTCTTCAATATTCATTTTCAATTTATCTTTAAGAAGATAAAATCTCAAAACGTTTCATTTCATTTTGGAAATGCATTTCCCTACTTATTTAATAATAAGTATTTCACAAATCATTTATTTTCAACACTTGGAAAATATTCGATATACTTAAATCAAATTAAGTATATATTTCATTCTTTAAGGAAATCTATTTTCTATAACAACATCAATTTGAGTCAAAACGAATGTTACGTAAAACATCGTTACGACGACTCAAAAAAAATCACTAGTATAGGGATTCAGAATTTAGATAGATATATGAATCCCAATACTACATAAAACATTTCCTTTCGGAAATCATTTACTATAACAACAGTGTTATAGTCCACCATTTCCTTATTTCTCGAAAACGTCTATTTCAACAATAAATGTTGAAATCTATGATTTCGATATTTAACACGTTTTAAAACATCTTTTAAAACAATTAACTTCATTTTACAATATCGCTTTTTCCAAAACCATATCCATTTTACTTAACAATTTATAAATCTACAAATTTCATTCACTTACGGATTCCATAATATTTCATTTTTAACACTTATAAAAACTCATCTTATAATTCCAATATTTGATTTAAAAATATAAATTTTTATAAATCTTTTTACACAAATCGTTTATGGTTATTCAAAAATCCCAACTTAAACCATTTTACAAATAAATCGACTTTTATTTCAAAAACGACACTTCGGTTATATTTCACTAAAAATTATAACTTTTATAACTTTAAAATTTTACGTTTATAAATTGATTCAAAAATTCCATAAAACGTATATTTTCAAAAATCACTTTAAAAACCTTTTTAAAGTAAAAGTCGTTATTTTTACATTTCAAAACTGAATCCGATGATGCAACAGCATCAATTAGTCCATCACAACAGTCAATATCATATATCAATATGATAACAGAATATATATCAATATCTGTAAATAAATAACTACTGGTGAGGAATCCAGTTGGATCCCTCCAACCTGTTTCCCTGCATCCACAGACGTTAGCACAATACCAATTCCGCTCCAGTACGGAATTATCGCGGTATATGGGTTTTATAAAAATTAATCCGCTTACTAACGGCGCAATAGGGTCTCATCCGCTATATGAGGCGGGAAATCAATCAATCCAATATATACATATGCCAATATGTATATATTGCTATATATAGATATATATCCTACTATATCTAATATCACATCCAAACAGTCAATCATCAATCAATAACTGTAAAAGAAAATCCACTTTCATTTGAGTGAGAAGATCTCACCTTGATTTTAATTCTGATTTCAGCGTTTATTTTCGAATAAAATTAAACGGCGTTTAATTTTACCCGAAATTCAAACTAGCTCCAAATGGCTCCAATTCAGTTCCATAGCGAAGCATTCGACGATACGATTCCAATGCATCTTGTTTCGTAATTTTCTGATCACGCAGCAAAAAGATATATATATTTTCAAAGTTTATACGAATTATATTTATTCAATTTACAATTTTCTTTAAAATTTTACAACCTTCCTACATCCTGGCTGTTCATTTTCCATCATGAGATCAAGGCCGCTCCAGTTCTCTTCCCAAACGCGTTCGTCCCCAGTAACCACGAAACCCACTCGCCGCCTCTTCCATCGAATTATCTCGCCCAATACAAACGTCGTGGCAATGATCGAGCACCATCATTCAAAAGCTCGTCGCGAGCTCGACCTCCGGTGACGAAGAGGGCCGGCTCGGTCGCCTTATAGCCTCGAACTACGCGTGCGACAGCGGGCCGAACGCGAGCGAACTGCCATCTATCCCCTACGAGATTTCCGATCTCCACCGTTGATTTCGTTCGTCTCGTCGTCCTCCACGATTTCCTTGTTGAAGATTTTTGAAATCGCTGCTTGGATGGGAAGATATTCGAGGGGGAAGGAGGTGAGATGCCGGCCATTGAAAATTTGAGTGGCGGCTGAACGTTTTAGGGTTTAGTTTTCTTTCGCAAAGGAAAAGGTTGAGGGGCTTATATAGAAAACTTACGAAAACACTATTCACTCAAAAATCCAAACTCCGATTTACGCGCAATGACTGGCGTTTCTAGGGTTTATCCCGCGTTCCGGACACAATGGAACAGGTTTCGAAAGCTAATTCGATCGTCTGTGCAAGATATGGAATTAAACGATCAATTTAAATTAAACCGATTTAAATCGATTTCGAGGCGTTTTGATTCGTACCGGACAAATGGTAAATCCAAAAATTACCAAATTTGAAATCTTACAATAATATCACATTACGGATCCGATGAAACTGGTTTCGTCGAAATCCGAGACTTTTTGAAAAATGACTATTTTAACTCGCCGAATTAAAATTAAAACGATATCGATGCGTTTCAAGCTGCCACGGTCAATCAACAACTCCGATTGATATGAAAATTGAAATCCGATAATAAATAACTATTACGGATCCAATGGAACTAGTTTTGTTCAATTCTGAGACTGTTCGAAAATTGGCTATTTTTACAGTCGATAATTAAATATTAAAATATTCGATTTTCACAATTTAACTCCAAATTCAATTTTAAAAGTTCTATAACCTTTCTATAACTCCAGTATGATTTAATATAACTTTATAAATCATTTCCAGCACATTAAACCCATATTTCAATCATTTCTGGAATTTCAATCATTAAATTATCGATTTAATTGACCAAATTAAATCCAATATTCGAATAATAAATTATTCGACTTCTTAAATTCATTTATTAATATTTAAAATCAATTAAATATTCAAATTTTAATTATCAAAAATTCTGGGTCGTTACAAAACTCATGGCTACATAAGTGTGAAGAGGTAGGAGAGTTGCAAAGTGAAGTACACAAAAGGTTAAGGCAAAAAGGTGAGATTTGGTTCAACTTTTGGCTCGGTCTATGGGTCAAATGGCTCGGCCATCATCAGGTACAGGTCTAGACAGAGATTTAGGTGGTGAGTAGAGGTGGTAGCAAGGTGGTGGTGGTGGCTCAAGGTGGTGGCCTTGGTGGTGGATGAAGGGTAGATAAAGGTAGGCTTGGCTATGTAGTTGTTTATGGGGTTTTTGGTCAAGGATGGTGGAGTTTTGTCATCATATAGGCTCGGCCAGAGGGTGCACCATTACTTGACAGAGGTTGGAGGGGTGTGTGGTGGTCAGGTCAGAGGTGGTGGTGGCAGCCAAAGATGGTGATGGTGGTGACAAATGAAGGTGATGGTGCAAAAAGGTGATCGGCTATGATGTAGGTGATGTTTTTGAGAAGTTTTGTGGGATTTTGGTCAAGGGAATGGCATGGCCTGATCATGGCAGAGGAGTAGGAGGCTGAAGAGGCTGAGGAAGGTGGTGGAACAGGTCGGATAGGGTCGGGTTGAAGTGGAGCTAAGCCATGAAGTTGAGAACAATATACAAAATTTCATAGAAAACAAGGAAAAACGAAGGAAGAAGAAGATGAATTTACCATTTTTTTTGTAAGAGATGAGCCGTGATTTTTGAGGAATGAGAAGTAATATGTTGTACGTGAAAAATGAAGAAAAGGAGCAGCTGAAGCAAGAAAGAAAAGTCGGCCAAATAATTTGTGTATTGATTGAAAGTGCAACGGTAGAATACAAAAGGACCTAGGCAAATCAAAGGTCAAAACTCTTCAAATTTCTTGTATTTATATCTGTAATTTATATTTCTGGTAATAACAGTAATTTCCAGTTAAAAATTCGAAAATTTAATAAAATATAAAAATATATATAATATTTATTGATTATATAAAGTTAAAATAAGGAAATAGCTCCAAAATAGTGAACTTGCCTAGAAAATTTTGAAATTAAATGAAATAAATTTTAGAAAATTCATATGAGCTTGTAATATATTTTTAAACATAAATAATAACATAAAATAAAAATATATTCACAAAATAAATATTTAAAATTTAATTTACATATAATTTTTAATGAAGAAAATAGCAGAAAATAGGAAAATAGCCTTTAAAAATAGGAAATCATCATAGTAAATTTTGGAAAATTTCTATTATTATTTTTGAAATATTTAGAGATGAAAATATACATAAATTAACATATTGACACATATTAAATAAAATATAAGAAAGAAAAATATGATTTATAAAATTTAAAATAGGCAAAATTGCACAATAAAACAAATTATACTAAAAATTGAAATGTACATAACTTTTACATTTTAACTCCGTTTCCAACGAAACGAAAAGCAGTATTCAATTTATTCAATCTATTGTCATAATAAAAGATAAAATTTATAATTTCAAATATTTAAAATTTAAATTTAAAAGTCAAAGTTTGACTATTTTAACCAAAATTCACTTTTTGGAAAATTATTCTATTCAGTCATATTTGGAATTCAAATCCATATCAAAATCAAAGTTTATATTTAAAGTAACAAAATTTATTCTTTTTCATAAATAAAGCTTTTAAATCTGGAAATATCAATTTAAAAATAATTGTAAAATATAGGGTTGTTACAGTGGTGAAGTGGTAATAAACATAAGAAGTGTCGTATGAAATGTTTATAAACTTAAAATTTTATGAAATAATTGATAAATGTATTTAGTATGGAGTGAAATGTTGTTAAACATTGAATTTGGTGGAATAATTCTTAATGATATTAGTACTAAAAGGATATACTAAGTAAATAATAAATGTGAATAAAGCAATGTGAATAATAACTGTGAATAATTGAATGTAAATGTGAATAAAAGGAATTTAGTATAGTTAAGAATCAATTGAAATAAATACGTGGGTTGTACGTATATTATTTTATTCGCATAACGATTTGATCCAGATTTGAGCGCATGATTTCGAGATGATTTACATCGGCCCAAACAAGGATTTTCTTCACTCGATTCTCAATGGCGAACACTGATATGGATTTTTGGTTGATTCTGGAATTCTCTATCATTATATATGGCTATGCAAGGAGAATGGCGATTTCTAATCATGGAACCGGACCTGAGTCCGTACTAGAGTGGTCATGTGAACGATACTAGTTTAGAAGTGAGATTATGTGATCGAGCAAGTGATCAGATTTGATTGTGCATATGGATGATATATGTACATCGTATAGGCTTTAGTGAAGCAAATGTTGAAAATTGAAATTGCAAATTAATATGATTATGAACTATATGATTAATATCATTGGTAAATAAGATGCGGGTATATAAAAGCAAAAGTTAGTTGATGTCTATGATTTCATAAGTAAAATTTGATTGCCCGACAAAAAGGTACATGTTTATATTGTTGATTGATTTGATGGTTTTATGATTGAGCCACTTGGCTTTTGTTTTCTTTTGTTGGTTTGGCCCATAGTGGCGATTGGTAGCTGTTTCGATCGAGCCGCCCAAAGGAGACGCTGGCGAAATTTTCTGTAAATTAAGGCGTTAGAAAATTTTTGAGAAATTTTGAAGACATTTTGACAAATAGAATTTGGTTTTAGGTTATAACCATAAATGATAGAATGGATGATATTAGTTAGAATCTATGAATAAATTTGGAAACTTAGCAAAAGTACTAACAAGGTTCCAACAAATTGTTTTTGGAAAGTTAAAGGCTTAAAAGGATTTGGTAAGTATTTCAACTAATTGGTTTTAAAAAGCAATGGGTTTGGGCATTTTTCTTACCTTAGCAGTTTCAAATATAGCGATTTATTGGATAATTTAATTGTTGAATTTAATAATTGAAATTTGTTAAATCATTGAATTTTGGGTTTTAAGTTGGATAAAAATGATTTAAAATCTTATTTAAATTCTATTAATAAGAATGAAGGCAATAAAACTTTTGAACTGGATTTAAAATTTATTTAATTGATTTTGAAAATAACATGTTTTAATCAACGATTGAAAACAGCCTTCTGGGGCACTGTCTCAAATTTCGACGAAACTAGTTTCATTGGATCCGAAATAATGAATTATAATACATCGTCAAATTTCATGGCGATCAGATGTATCATTTCGCCGTGCGAGATCGAAACGCGTAGAATTTAATATTGAAAATTTAATATAATAATTGGGTTCAAAAATCTATTTTCTACATACGATCGAATTATGTGTAACGACCTGTAATTTTCGATAATTAAAATCATTAAATTAAATAAGATTTTGAAATTTAATATTGTGAGAAATTAAAATTTTATGATTTATTAATGAGAAAATAACTTGAATATGATTTAATAATGATTGTTTGAATGTTTTGACAATTATATTAATGTAATTTCAATCAATTGAAATTATTGTAAAGTTAATTTGGTTATAATTATAAATAAGGAATTAAAAATTGGTAATTAATGGAATTAAGGAAATTGAAATATTATAATTAATATGGTGGAATGATAGCTGTAGAATATGAATACAAATAAATGTAAACTAATGTTAATTATATTCATAAGGTAATAGTTGATTTAATAATAAGAGTGTTAATCTAAATTAAAGAATTTGATTGAATTTAAAATATAATAAACTGGTATTTTATTACAATTGTAATTGAACTCTGAAATTAATGTAATATTTAAATAGTGGATTTAACATGGAAATTTTATTTTAATAGGTTATCAATTTCTACGCAATTAAGAATGAAAAAGTTGTTAACTTTTAAATTAGAATATGAAAGTGATTAAATCCATTTCATAATAATTTATTTAATTAACGTGAAAATTTTCCATTTTGGCCATTGTCATGGATTTCGACGAAACCAATTTCATCGGATCCAAAACAGTGAATTGTTGTAGGATTTCAAGTTTCGTAGCGATCAGACTTGTCGTTTGATCGTGTGGGCTCGAAACGTGTAGAAATCAATTAAATGAATTCAATTAAAGTAATCTGATTCTAAAAGCTAACTTCTGTATACAATGGAATTTGGGCTTGAAACTAGTTCCATTGAGTTTAAAAATATCGAAAACTTATATTTCGATATATTGGATGACTCACTTTCGTTTCGAAAACGAAATAGGCTTTTCGGGTCATTGTTATCATTTCGACCCAATTCGATTCGCTCATTCATTCTTATCTAGCTTTATCCATATAAATAGATTTTTTTTCTCAAACCCTAGTAGCCTTTCCATTTGACTGTACGTACTTTTCATTTCCTCATTTGTTCCTCCTTCCCGAATGTCAGAATCATCCCAAAACCTAATTTCAATTTTAAAATCAATTTCAAAATTCAAACTCTCCAAACCCTATCACATTATATACCGTTTTGAAGCTCTCGACAATACGAATCAATGGCAGGTGTTCATTTTTAGAAATAGTGCTTGAGTAGATCTGGAATTGCGGTCGAAGCTGCTAAATCGCGAAACCCTAAGCACTAATTTGGGGCTTTTCGATTCGGGCATTAATCAGAAAAATTGGAATATGGGTTTTGTAGAGCTCATCGTCTGGAGTTTATTGCTGGTTGCTGCATCATCTATTGTCGATGGAGGTAGTGGGAATTTTTAGATTAGGGTTCGAATGCCCTAGCCTGTGAACGGTGGCCGGCGGCTGGAGAGACAACCGAACCTGGTCGTGGGCGAGGGGGCGGTCACGGTGAGGCATGCTTGGAGGGAAAGGGGGGGTCGACGATGTGCGCAGGCGGAGAGAGAGGTGTTAGAGCTTGGTCAACATCACATCTATTGGTTCGATCGTGATATTTCTATACACGTGTATTAGGGTTGAGGATGAAAGGTGAACGTGTTTTTTTTATTATTTTATTTATTTTATAATATATATCGTATAATTTCTAATCTTAATATCTTTTGCATACGAGCTTGGATGCACGCGCGGTTTTCTCCATTGGGATCGTATCGAAATTTCGGACATTATGGAACTTGTTTGGCAGCATTCTGAGACTGTTAGATTTTTGGCTTTAATTGGATTTTGAAATCAATTGAAAATCAAAGGTGAGTGATTTAACCCACTCACGAATACTAAACCATCTTATGTTAGTTAGATTAAATTTAAGATGTGATTGGAAATTTATTGATTGCTGTTTGGTATTTTAAATTGTCATTTAAATTTAATTTAAGCTTATTTGAATTGAATTGCCATTTAATTTATATTGAATTTAATTCCAGTTAAATACCTGATAATGATAACCAGTTTATTTGTTGTGATTTATTGGTTGATTTGAATTATGATTGTGATGGATGTTAATTGTTGATATTTGGATGATTGGATATTATATTTATTTTATATGTTGTTATCACACTGCAAGTTCCCTTAGTTATTATTAGGAAAATCACTATAGGTTGAAATGATACATACCCGAATGGTCTTATAGATTAGGAAAAAATCGTTATGGGTTGAAATGATAAACTCGAGCGATTTTATAGATTTTGAATTTTACTGGGGATTGCAGGTTGAAATGATATATACCTGTAAATTTAAATTATTGCGGGTTGAAATGATATATATCTGTATCACTTGACCATAGGGTATAAAATTATATACAGATACCGGATTGGTTAAATTAAATGATTTTAAATCCTTAAATTTTGAATCCAGTTAACTGATATTTTTGAAATAAAATTTGATTTATATGAACTGAATTATTTTCAAAATCCAAGCTTTAAATGTTGAAATTGAAATCAGTTTAAATGAATTGTTTAAAGAATTTAAATTGAAATCTTAAAGTTGAATTTTGAAATATAAATGAAATTTATCCAAATTGAGTTATTGTAAACGTTTGAATATTTAAACTTTGAAACCTATTGAATTTGAAGTGGTTTAAAATTTGTAGTTCAAATATGGATTTGAAATCGATGTAAATTGAAATGGGTTTTAATGAGAATTTGAGTAGAAACCTTTAGCCTTTTTAAATTGAAATCGTTGAACTGAGATTGATTTAAATTGAATTCTTGGAACTAATGTTGATTTGAATCGATTTGTGAAATGGGAAAAACAATCCTAATTTGAAATTATTTTTGATATAAACTCTTTTAATATACAAACTCTTTTAACATTTAAACTATTTTTCCATATAAACCATTTCAATATATTAATAATTTTTAATACATTAACTATTTTTAATAAATAACCTATTTTAATATATAAACTATTTCTAAATTATAAACTATTTCAATTTATAACCTTTTTTAAATTATAAACTATTTTAATATATATTATTTTAAATTTATAAATACCTTTTGATATATATATTTTAATATGTAACCTATTTTAATATATAAACTATTTCTAATATATAAACTATTTTAATCTATAACCTATTTTTTAAAATATAAACTATTTTTAATGTATAACTATTCCAATATATAAACTACTTTCAATATTCAAACTGTTTAATGTTGGAACTGTTATGATTTAGATTTAATTGATTTAAATGCAAATATTTTGATGTGAGGGTTTAACCTATTTTGTGGTTATGATTTTGAAGTGAATAATGATTTCGAAAGTGATATGATTTCGAAAGTGAATGTGATTTCGAAAGCGATACGATTTCGAAAGTGATGATTTGGAAGTGAATATGATATTTTGATATCAATTATGAATCAGTTTTGGAAATGTGAAAGAACCAACCGGTGTGAAATAAGTGTTTGGTTGTTAAAGAGATCGGGATCGGATATTGTCATACTCTCTGCCAATACCGAAAACCACTTTAACAACTATGCACGTGGTGGAGAATCCAGAACGAAGTAGGATGGTTTGGCTAACACTACTGTATGAGGTATGAACGCAGCCCAGACCCCCCGGGTCAGCTTGATATGACTAAAAGAGGAGCCACGCCGAGCCAAGTGAGGTCACTCCTTCGATCGGACAAGCTTCTTCGATACCATATATGTTGCTTTGTGATTGATTTGGTGGCCACATTCGATTTGATCATGGAAGTGGGTTTCGAGGTGGGCGGTAGTAGCTGCTATGCGTTACCACCAGTCCGGATCCGCAAAACGGTAGTATCCTACCCTGGCATTGCCTCGCGTGCCTTATCATATGCCTTATCGCGCCCACTACGAGTTTGGTTTGTGTCGTACCTATGGAGTGCTCCCTGATAGCCCACTGGTTTACGGTGGAGTTTACAGTACTGTGTTGATTACGACATTTATATAAAAATGTGTTAAGGGGGATATGGGTAACGCCTTAACGGTATTTTAATACTTTACTTTATTGTAAACATATTATAATAGCGTATTGTACTATGTATGTAGATAGTTTAATGGATCCTTAGGAGATGGAATCCCGAACATCTGTTAAGTTATTGCACGCCCGTTAAACACTGGATAGGAGATGTAAAATCCCGTAAACATCTCTGAAGCCGTTACACTCATATTTATTTATGTTGATTTAACATACATAAGATCTTTTAGTTCCGACTCGAGTGTTTTGTCTTTTCATTACGCTCGGGTCAGCCTGAGTATTTCAGCACATTGGAGACTTTATTTCTGGAGGACGAAGACAGAGATTGTACACTATTTATTTTATATATATTCCACTGCATCTTGTTGTTCTGCTGCATTATTTATTTATTCCTGCTGTATGTATAACTCTGATTGTATTGTAAAGCATAATCAAATGTTAATTGTAAAACAGCTTCATGAACTGTTTATTTGATTATTATATTTTATCATTCCACTGTGAGATTCTGTGTTTTGTTTTTCCTTTCTTTTCTCTTATTTTCTTATTTACCCCATTAACAATCCTCCCTTTTGAATGGTTTGAGTTGACATGTGTGGTTTATTGTCGATTTAAACCGTCCAAGAAGGTGGGCTATTACATTTGGTATCAGAGCCAGGTTTAGCGATAACATTAGCTTTGTGGGGTCTGACTCATTAGAGATAGGGTTATTAATACCCTAGAATGAGTTGTTTTAGTGTATATATATACGAGAAAGCGTATTTGTTAGTGTTATAAAATGTTTTTATATTGTGTTAATTTGTTATGTTTAGTATTTATAAAATCTAGTCGGTACATAGGACGCTATGGCATCGATAGAGATTTCTAAACACTTAATAGGGCAGATCGACATAATATTGTTTTGAAATATAGGTAAATGAAATAATTTTACCTAGTATTATATTTTGTGTATAAAAGAATAATTTTAATAAATGGATATAGTTGCATGTGATATGCTTGGTTGTTAGGAAGTGAAATTCTATAAATATTGGTTGTAAAATAAAATTTACAAATAAAGTAAATAAGAATTTGAAATTTGAGAACTTAAGTTTTGGGGTTTGAAATTTGTTTTCAGAAGATTTTGGAATATAATATTAGTGTTATGTGGAAGTATTTTCAGATATAAATATTTTCAATGCGATTTGAAAGAAATGTTTTAAAGGAATTTTAAAAGGAAATAAGTACTGTACTCCCCTCTGCTGTCGTTGTAAAATAGTTTTGGTGATGACGACCACATCATCGACATTCATTTTCGAGTTTCAAAGTGGGAAGGCCACTGTAGTAACTTTACTACACATTTGTTTTGATAAACAAATCTTAATTTAAAATTTCTAAATATGATTTGATATATAAAAGATATGAATATATATATATTTTTTAAATGATTTGAAATGAACCCGGCATTTAGTTCTTAAGTTTCTATAAATTAGGGATTTCAATTATTGTAATGAAATGAAATCTTAACTATTTTAATAGTTGGAAACTTCTAAAATGAAAAATAAGAAATTATATGCTAAGCGATTAATGAAATATATAAGAAATTGTAAATTTGTAACTTGTAAATCAAAAGATATGAAAATTTAAAAGATGTAATTATTGAACATTTTGTTAACTAATATGAATAAGATAAACTTGTGTAACATTCAATTACATTCTTAAAACATATATATAAGTTAACAGAAATGTTTAAAAAGTTGTAATGTTAAATAGGAATATGTAATAGAATATTATACAAGTAAAACTTAAGTAATGAAAGTGTTCAAATGGAATGATTTCTATAAATAAGAATTTTGATGTACAAGAAATGTGATAAGCATAAGTTAATGTTTTGAAATGCTAATAATTAGATTGAATAGTAAAAAGGTGAATATTATCTAAGAAATGTTTATAAACTTAAGAAATGACTGAAATGATTCATAAATAAGCTTATTATTAATTGACAATATAAAAGAAAGGATAAATGTGAATTAAAAGGTAGAAACACTTAAGTATGAAATGTTTTATTCATGAATATTCGTATTAAATGGAAATCAAGTTATATAAGTAAATGAATGTGAATTAAATTACAAGGAAACCTATATAATATTTCAAGAATTAATTTATTGATGACTTCAGATATTAAATGTGAAATAATTTATGTAAGTAAATGAATGTAAACTAATAAAAGATGACATTGTATGAATAAACGAGAATTTAAAATAAATCCGAGGTTAATAATGTGAAAGGGAACCAATAGAATAAACTTAAATAATATTTAAAATTCTTTGTTGTTTTGGCTTATGGAAGTTGGGAAATGATACTTCTAATTGTTTAAGGTTGTATGAATAATCTATTAAGTTATTATCTAAGGCTATTGAGCATATGGTACACTTAGTAGTTTGTTTATCACCCTTGAAAGATGAGAAGTTTCTAAAACTGAACAAACCATTAGTTTGATTTCTATGGATATATGATGGATACTTTGATTGAATATAATGGTTGTCCTGTTTTGTTTGCATATGTTTTGTTTTTGTGTTGATTCGCTTTTGTTATTAATTGAAACAACTAAATATTTCTCTTGTGCATAATTCTCACTATTTTGGATTATATAAGTGAAATAAAGGTTTATGGAAGCAATAGCTACTGTTTTTGGTTTCATAAAATAAAGTTGTTTACCCGACAAATAGGTACGTTTTCGGATTACGGTTTTATAGCGATATTTTATTGTTTTTCCTATGGTTTGGGATATTTTATTATTGAAATATGATATATATGTTGAAATTATTTATATTATTATTTTTCTGGACCTATCCGTACAATGGAGACTCTGCCAAAATTTTCTTGAATTTTAGACTTAGAATTTTTTTTGTGAAAGTGAAAACATTTTCAAACTTCTATTAAACTTGAATATGAAAGATTTAAATTATTTATAATTTGATATAGTTTATTTAAAATACTTAATTATGTAAGTTTAAAGTGTTTATAGATTGATTATTTTGAATAAAAATATATTAGTTTCTTAATTCCTTCTTTCCTTTTCGACGACGAAAAGTTTTGAGTGGGGGAGGGTGTAATGACCTGTAATTTTCGATAAGTAAAATCATTAAATTAAATAAGATTTTGAAATTTAATATTGTGAGAAATTAAAATTTTATGATTAATTAATGAGAAAATAATTTGAATATGATTTAATAATGATTGTTTGAATGTTTTGACAATTATATTAATGTAATTTCAATCAATTGAAATTATTGTAAAGTTAATTTGGTTATAATTATAAATAAGGAATTAAAAATTGGTAATTAATGGAATTAAGGAAATTGAAATATTATAATTAATATGGTGAGATATAACTATAGAATATGAATACAAATAAATGTAAACTAATGTTAATTATATTCATAAGGTAATAGTTGATTTAATAATAAGATTGTTAATCGAAATAAAAGAATTTTATTGAATTTAAAATACAATTAACTAGAATTTTATTACAATTGAAATTAAACTCTGAAATTAATGTAATATTTAAATAGTGGATTTAACATGGAAATTTTATTTTAATAGGTTATCAATTTCTATGTAATCCAGAATGATAAAGTTGTTAAGTTTTAATTTAGAATGTAAAAGTGATTAAATCCATTTAATAATAATTTATTTAATTAACGTGAAAATTTGTCATTTTGGCCACTGTCTCGGATTTCGACGAAACCAGTTTCATTGGATCCGTAACAGTGAATTATTGTAGGATTTCAAGTTTCGTAGCGATCAGACTTGTCGTTTGATCGTGCGGGCTCGAAACGCGTAGAAATCAATTAAATGAATTCAATTAAAATAATCTAATTCTAAAATCTAACTTCTGTATACAATGGAATTTGGGCTTGAAACTAGTTCCATTAAGTTTAAAAATATCGAAAACTTATATTTTGATATATTGGATGACCCACTTTCGTTTCAGAAACGAAATGGGCTTTTCGGGTCATTGTTATCATTTCGACCCAATTCAATTTGCACATTCATTCTTATCTAGCTTTGTCCATATAAATAGGTTTTGTTTCTCAAACCCTAGCAGCCTTTCCATTTGACTGTACGTACTTTTCATTTCCTCATATGTTCCTCCTTCCCGAATGTCAGAATCATCCCAAAACCTAATTTCAATTTCAAAAGTCAAACTCTCCGAACCCTATCATATTATATACCATTTTGAAGCTCTCGACAATACAAATCAACGGAAGGTATTCATTTTCAGAAATAGTGCTCGAGTCGATCTAGAATCACGGTCAAAGGTGCTAAATCGTGAAATCCTAAGCACCAATTTGGGGCTTTTCGATTCGGGCATTAATCGGAGAAATTGGAATATGGGTTTTGTAGAGCTCATCGTCTGGAGTCTATTGCTGGCAAGGTTTTAAATCTCGGATTTCGGTCACGTTTCATCTCGAAGATTTTAGAGACTCGATCTCGTATCGGGCGAGATCTCGGACGAGATAAATGTATATCGGGCATCCATCTCGGATTTGCATCTCGGGTCCTAAAGTTTATCTCGGAGCTATCTCGGAATATTTGGTATTTTAATATTAAATTGCATACAACTAAATGTATAAATACTAATTAAAATAATAATTTAATTGATTTGATTTGTTGTAATAACACTTTCGTCATGAATGGATTGAAAAAACATCCACACTATATGATGTAAATAAATAATGAGGATTTATGAATTGAACATATAATATAACAACAAGATGAAGCAAACATGAAACATAAAGTCACATAGGCACCCCACTTTCATTTGTTCAAATAGTTACTTGACTTCTCTACACTATAAACAAATAATTGTCAATAACATTACTAATGGTTTTCTTACATTGTATATATTTCATAGTAAAAACAAAATATAGAAACTCCAAGCTCCAAACATGTAAAAGATCTTGGTAGTCATTAGTCAACAAAATTAAATCAAGCATTCCACTAGTCATATTTTAATTACAAAAGTGACTAATCTAATCATATAAAATTTAGCTTAAACTAAAAAAGGATGGAAACACCATTAATTTGTGCATATGAAATGAACTATATTAAGTAGCTTAACTGGATACTATGAATTAAATTGCAACGAATAGCATTCGTGACCGAAATGAATGTAGAGGATAGAAGAATGTATTATATTAAGTAAAGGAAATAATTTTATGGAATTTGGGCCAAGCCCACTAAAAAAATCAAAATAAAAAAAAACATCATTTCAGCCGAGATCTCGCAAATAGATCTCGGCCGAGATTTGAATATCTCGGCCAAGATTCAGGTCAACTGAGATTAATTCGAATTTTGTTGTTTCGAATCGCTCAAGGTTGAAAACGAGATCTCGGCCGAGATTACCGAGATTTAAAACCTTGATTGCTGGTAGCCACATCATCTATCGTCGATGGAGGTGATGGGAATTTTGAGATTAGGGATCGAATGCCCTAGCCTGTGAACGACGGCTGGCGGCGAGAGGGACGACCGGACCTGGTCGTGGGGGCGGTGGCGACGAGGCATGCTGGGGGGTCGGCGATGTGCGCAGGCGGCCATAGATGTGATGACCGCCCATGACCCCTGCACCGAATCTAAAGATAGAGCGCTGTAAAGTGTGCCAGGCGACCATGGACGATTGTCAAGGTAAGATTTAAAACAACAGAATCTATCGTATTACTCACAGCGCATGGACAAAATACAATAGAACATATGTATAGTGAAGCTTTACAGAACAAAATGACATCATATAAAACTCCATAATAGTTGAATACAAGCATCCACATAGTCAATACATCTAGCCTCACTACATATCTCTCAGAGAATACAAAACAGCGGAATATCCAGTACATATAATAAGAAGATAATATGCAACCCTCCGGCTCGTCTTCGATATCAGCATCGTGAGAAGAGAACAGCACATGTCACCTGCTACCTAGTCTGCCCGTCCCAAAATGGACGAACAGCCCAAGGCAATAAGAATTAAAACATAAAGCCTTGAGTCAGACAACAGTCTTAGTGAGCAGTAAATTAACTAACAACATACCAAAAGAGCATAAAGGAAAAGGAATAGGAATACAACCCTCCCACTCCAACCTCATTCTACAGTGATAGCCCCCAGACACACACTAAGCAGAAGCAAACATAGCAGAGCATACAATTTAAAGTAAAGGTACTATCACTCGAATCAAGGGCGATGTTTTCCAAGTACCAAGGCCTAAATCAGATAAGCACCCAGAAAATACCGCTCTTGAGTCCGAATGACGATACAACCAAACATCCATGACTCTGGCTATCACTGTTATCATTGCTTCGATATCACCGTTAATTGAATGACCGGCACATTCTTTCAGCCGTCCGTCAAGGGCTAATGGAAACCCCGGTTCTAGACATAACTCCCGCACGTCGTCGCAGCCCGTGCCTAGGACTATCGAATCTGCCCAGAGTACTCGACCATCAACAGTTGGCCGTTGGGACTATCGAATCTGCCCAAACGTACTCTTGCTTAGAGCATGCTAGAACCTTCAACAACGATGCTATCCAAGCCTCCTAGTCATCCTCCTCGACGACTATTCTCATATCCATTCATTATCCTCAACTCGAATCATATCACCGAGTTATCAACATGCTTGGAATGATCCCGTCTGGATTAGACCAAGTCTTCATCACATGATTGCCTCACTTCATTCCATCCTCGCAAAGCCTCATCTCATCATCACATCATCAAATCTATGCATAAGAGCTTCATCATCCCGCTACATATGCCACGAGCAGCTTTCCCAATTCAAGAGCCTTTCCCTTAGCTTTTGAATCGTCTTCGGTCTAAATCTAATCATCAATCATCTAGTTCATAACAATCAATCAAATCAAACATCAATCCAAACAATCAAGTATTCAAATATGATCTAAGTAGACAATTATAACAATAATGGCATTTTCGTAATTAAAGAGTTGAAAGTCCAATAAGCATGAAAACATGGATTATATCTCTACAAACTTGATGAATGAACTTGCATAGGTTAACATATGATAAAATGGATGTAACATCATCATGAACAATGGATCTATATGGATCTACACTTAGGATGAAGAAAATGCATGGAAATCACTATTTTAACACCAAATCGAGCCAACAATCCGATATACTCCTTTGGATCCGTGTGAGAGATAATCACCACTCACCAAATCACCTAAACAACCTCTAATCAACACGCTTCAGATCTGGACAGCAAGGGATCAAGCTTGATCTATCACGAATCCGCTTCAAACGAAGAAATCTCTCTTGAAAAGATGAAGATCTTCAACTTTAGCTCTTGAATCTTCAATCTTAATCTTTGATTTGGATGGAAGGAAGCACTAGATTAGAGTGGAGAAAAGAAGTGAAGAAGTGTAGAAGTCGAGCTCTCAAAATGGCAGCACTTCGTCGCTTCAAAATCCGGATCCCAAAAATGAAGAGAAGCTCTCCTATTTATAGCTGAAATCCTTATCTCGTCTGTCTCCATGAGTCGTCTACGACTCACGACTCAAAGCCCTACGACTCAACGACTTAACACACTTCAGCCTATGACTCACAACAAATCGGCTATCTCCTAAGTCGTCTCCGACATATAGTATGCGCCTACGACTCAACTACAAACTCGTATACGACTCATCACAATGGCTACGACTCATCCACTTGCGCGAGTTATCACCTACGCGCGACTCAACAGCTTACGACTCATCCCTTAACTCGTCCATGACTTAACTGTTAGACGAGATAACCCATTCTACGACTTATCAAACAACAGGAATACGACTCATCAGATAACTCGGTCACGACTCATCTGATAACTCAGTCACGACTCATCAGATAACTCGGTCACGACTCATCAGATAACCTGGGTACGACTCATCAAATAACTCAGTCACGACTCATCTGATAACTCAGTCACGACTCATCAGATAACTCGATCACGACTCATCAGATAACCTGGGTACGACTCATCAGATAACTCAGATACGACTCATCACCTTAACTCGGTCACGACCTAACTGCTACAACTTAAGCCTTATCTCGCCCAGTCCTTAAGTCGCGCCTACCCCTTAAGTCGTTCAAACGACTTATCCTTACACCTCTAACTAGCCAAACCCCTGAGTCGCTCCTATCCCCTAAGTCGTATACGACTCACGACTTACACTAAGTCGTTCACGACTCAGGACTTAGCCATTTTCGCCTAAAATCTAAAATGGCTCAAAAACTCTAAAATTCCAGACTTTGTCGAACTTGTCGATCCGTAAAAATACGGGTCGTTACATTCTCTCCCCCTTAGGAATTTCGCCCCCGAAATTCCAAAC
This sequence comes from Allium fistulosum, assembly GCA_030737815.1. Taxonomy (NCBI): domain Eukaryota; kingdom Viridiplantae; phylum Streptophyta; class Magnoliopsida; order Asparagales; family Amaryllidaceae; genus Allium; species Allium fistulosum. The sequence goes on from CM060903.1 coordinate 664,426,746, forward strand.
AAACAAAGCAATCGAAGACTATTCTGTACGCCTACCAACCATAACAATCAGCAAACCATGCATCCAATTCTAGCTTAGCGTACAGAATTCTAAGACTTAGAACAAGTTACAATGTTGTTAGATGATACGACATCTTAGGGCCATACCTTGAAGAGTTCAGGATGAGCTGCCTTCATCCTCTCTTCCACCTCCCACGTACAGTCGTTATCATCGTCACTCCATTGTATCTTGAGCAACTTAACTACCTTCCTCCTAAGCTGTTTCGTGTCGGTTTCCACAACACGAAGCGGCTTACGAGGTCTTCTATCGACTGGATCAACTTCGAAGTCTTCACAGCTATCAGCAGAAACCACTGTATTCGAGTCGTGCACATACTTCCATAGATATGATACATGAAAAACATTGTGCACACCCGACATCTTCTCAGGTAACTCCAACCTATAGGCGAGCTTTCCAATTCGCTCGATGATCGGGAATGGTCCAACAAATCTTGGAGTCAATTTTCCTCTCTTCCCGAATCGAATAACATTCTTCAGTGGAGAAATCTTCACAAAAACCATATCTCCTACGTCGAATTCCAAATCCTTTCGACGCTTATCGGCATAACTCTTCTGACGATCTTGGGCTGCCTTCATTCGTTGCCGAATGATTTCTATACAATCTGAAGTCTGTCGAATCATCTCTGGCCCAAGTATCAGCTTTTCTCCAGTTTCCAACCAACATGTCTGAGAGTTACACGGTCTTCCATACAATGCCTCGTACGGTGCCATACCAATGCTTGACTGGTAACTGTTGTTGTACGCAAACTCCACCAAATGAAGGTGATCTTCCCATGATCCTCCGAAGTCCAAAACACATGCTCTGAGAAGATCTTCCAAAACTCGGTTGACTCTCTCGGTCTGACCATCTGTTTGGGGATGATAAGCTGTACTCAAACACAACTCGGTTCCCAAGACTTCCTGGAAGCTCTTCCAAAATCCACTAGTGAACAATGGGTCTCGATCGCTCACTATACTCTTCGGAATACCATGGAAACGAACTATCCACTTAACATACAACTCAGCCAACTTTGATGCAGTCCTAGTCGATCGAACAGGAATGAATCGTGCACTCTTAGTCAGACGATCCGCAATGACCCAAATCCCTTCATTTCCCGTTCTGGTTCTAGGCAATCCATCAATAAAATCCATCGACACTTGTTCCCACTTCCATGTAGGAACTTCTAATGGCTGAAGCAATCCGCTTGGCTTCTTCTGTTCGGCTTTTACCAACTGGCAATTCATACATTTGGAAATAAAATTTCCAACATCCTTCTTCATACCTTCCCAATAGTAGGTTCTCTTCATATCCCGATACATCTTGTTTCCACCTGGATGAATTGTCAACTTCGAGTGATGACTTTCCTTCAGAACTTCACTCCTCAATTCATCTATATCGGGAACAACTAGTCGTCCTTGCTTCCGAAGCCAACCCTCTCGATCGACCTCGAATCCTTTATCCTTTTCTGGATCCAATCCAGATTCCAATTCACGGATAATCTTGACAAGCTTATCACCTCGCTTTTGGCTCTCGCCAATCCTTTCCACAAGAGTGGGTCTTATTGATAAGTTTGCCAACATCTCAGGTTCCAATTCACATCTAGGCCTGAAGTCAAATCCAGCTAAATACTCGAGACTCTTCCATTCTGAAAACATGGCTCCCAATCCTGCATGTCTTCGACTTAACGCATCTTCCACTGCGTTACCTTTTCCCGGAGTATAAGCTATACCAAAATCATATGATGCTAAAAACTCTAGCCAACGTTGCTGCCGAAGATTCAAATCCTTTTGGGAGAAAAGATACTTCAGCGACTTGTGATCCGTAAACAACTCGAATCGAACTCCCAACAGATAATGTCTCCACATCTTCAGAGCAAATACAATCGCCGCCAATTCCAAATCATGAGTTGGGTAATTCCTTTCATGCGGCTTCAGTTGTCGACTGGCATACGCAACAACTTTATCCTTCTGCATCAGCACTGCTCCAAGTCCCGTACCACATGCGTCGGTGTAAACCACCATCTCATCATTCCCACTAGGAATAGTCAAAACAGGAGCACTCGTCAATCGCTCTTTCAGGATTCCGAAAGCTTGCTCACACTTAGCATCCCAACTGAACACTTGGTTCTTCTTCGTCAATCCTGTTAATGGAGCAGCTACCTTGGAGAAGTCTTTGATAAACCGTCGATAATATCCTGCTAATCCAAGAAAACTTCTCACATCAGATGCATTCTTAGGTCTAACCCAATCCTGGATTGCTGCCACCTTAGCGGGATCAACCGCTATTCCACTTCCAGAAATCACATGGCCTAAGAACCTCACTTCACTCTTCCAGAAGTGACACTTCGAAAACTTAGCCTTCAGCTGATGTTTCCGTAAGATCTCCAAAACAATACGCAAGTGCGTCTTGTGCTCTTCTTCCGTTCTGGAATAAATCAGAATATCATCCACGAACACAAGTACGAACTTGTTCAACTGATCTCTGAACACTCTATTCATAAGATCCACAAAATATGCTGGCGCGTTAGTCAATCCAAAAGGGCATTACCAGCCACTCAAAGAAACCGGATGGTGTCCTAAAAGCAGTCTTCGGCACACTATCCTTCGCTACTCTCAACTGGTGAAATCCCGTTGCCAAATCCATCTGAGAAAACACCTTAGCTTCGTGAAGCTGATCAAACAAGTCGTCTATTCTCGGCAATGGATACTTGTTCTTCTTAGTCACCTTATTCAGCTCACGATAATCGACGCACAATCTCAACGACCCATCTGCCTTGGTTGCAAACACAATTGGTGCACCCCACTCGGACACACTACGCCGAATGAATCCTTTCTGTAAAAGGTCATCAACTTGCACCCTCAACTCCTGCTGTTCCCTACGCGCCATTCGCTTAAGAGGCATCACAACAGGTCTGGCTCCTTCAACTAGATCTATACGAAACTCGATCTCTCTATGCGGCGGCAACCCTTTGACTTCGTCAAAGACATCCTCAAATCCATTTGCGATTGGCACTAAAGACAGTCCATCCCGTGGAACAACTAGCGAATACATGAAGCTCATGAAGACGCCTTCCTCATGCTTACATCGTATCACAATCTTTCGCCCCTCCACATTCTCGACTGTCACTTCCAACCTTTCGCAATCAACCTTTGCCGCATACTTCCTAAGCCAGTCCATACCCAAGATAATTCTGAACCCCGCAAAGTTCAGAACAAAGCAATCACAAACAAAAGAGCAACCATGACTCGACACAACTAGACCACGGCATAACATACACAAACAAGACGAACCCCCAACTGGATTAGTCACAACCAATGGCCTATCAACAATATCCGGTGTCAAACCTAACCGGCCTACGAGTTCATTACAAACAAATGAATGCGACGCTCCAGTATCAAACAGAACTCTAACTGGAACACCACATAGGAAAAGAGTACCTTGAACAACCACACTCTTTCCCTTCTCTTCAGCAGTAGGAGCTTTTGAAGACGACGGAACAGCTCCCAAAGCATAAGCTTGCACAATCTGCTTGTCCTTCCTCGGTTCTGGACAATTCTTCCTGATGTGCCCTGGCTTGTCACAGTTGTGACACTTCATCGGCACCTTAGGATTCTTACAATCCTTCGAGAAATGGCCCTTCTGCTGACAGTTGTAGCAAGTCACCTCACCTTTCGGCTTCTTCTGACCATCCTTACCCTTCTGCTGCTGCTGCTTCCTCTTCTTGTTTCCACCCTACTGGGGTTTAGACTCTCCCCTGGTCACAGCAACAACAGATCCATCCTTAGGAAACAGACTCTCATGCCTGAGAGCTTTCTCCACAAGCTTCTCAAATGAATCATCCAAATGATCCACCAACTGCCTCCCAAGATAACTATCCAAGCCGGTCACAAACTTCTCATTCTTCTGATAAGCAGATTCAATATATGACCGGGCATACTTGGACAAAGCTTCAAACTCAGAAACATACTCAAGAACTGATCTTCCACCTTGCTTGAGCTCCACAAAACTCTTGAACAGAACAGACTTCTGAGCTGTAGAAATGAACTTAGCTTCAAATCTGACTTGGAATTGCTCCCAAGTAATATCTTCTTCCGGAGTAGTGATGGTAATAGAGTTCCACCAATCAGAAGCTCTCCCCTGAAGCTGCCTCGATGCCAACTTCCTCTTAGTTGCATCATCAATTCCCAAATCACCAAAGATCCTTCTACAAGCATCTATCCATCTCTGGACTTCGATAGTTGATTCTGTTCCTAAGAAAACCTTCCCTCCAAGAGCAGTATAGTCCTTACACAACTTAGCAAAATCCACCGGTTTTGGAGTTTGAACTTGAACTCCAACATCAACTGCCGCTCCCGGAACTGGTATCCTCCTCATGATCGAAGTCATCATAGCTTCGAACATGGCTGCATAATCAGCAGTCTCTTTAGTAGCACGGCCTTCCCTAGCAGCTGGTCTCCCTCTTCGACTCATTCTCAATATCTAAAAAAAAGAATGATTAGAACATCTAGAGAAACAACTGCATAAAGGACTCAAACTCTACTAAGCTACTATATTATATATAGTAATCATCCATCAAAATACAATTACGTCTCTCATACGTAGTTACGACGGCGAGCGTTGGGTAAAATCGATTAACCAATGCTCTGATACCAAATGTGACGACCGCCCATGACCCCTGCACCGAATCTAAAGATAGAGCGCTGTAAAGTGTGCCAGGCGACCATGGACGATTGTCAAGGTAAGATTTAAAACAACAGAATCTATCGTATTACTCACAGCGCATGGACAAAATACAATAGAACATATGTATAGTGAAGCTTTACAGAACAAAATGACATCATATAAAACTCCATAATAGTTGAATACAAGCATCCACATAGTCAATACATCTAGCCTCACTACATATCTCTCAGAGAATACAAAACAGCGGAATATCCAGTACATATAATAAGAAGATAATATGCAACCCTCCGGCTCGTCTTCGATATCAGCATCGTGAGAAGAGAACAGCACATGTCACCTGCTACCTAGTCTGCCCGTCCCAAAATGGACGAACAGCCCAAGGCAATAAGAATTAAAACATAAAGCCTTGAGTCAGACAACAGTCTTAGTGAGCAGTAAATTAACTAACAACATACCAAAAGAGCATAAAGGAAAAGGAATAGGAATACAACCCTCCCACTCCAACCTCATTCTACAGTGATAGCCCCCAGACACACACTAAGCAGAAGCAAACATAGCAGAGCATACAATTTAAAGTAAAGCTACTATCACTCGAATCAAGGGCGATGTTTTCCAAGTACCAAGGCCTAAATCAGATAAGCACCCAGAAAATACCGCTCTTGAGTCCGAATGACGATACAACCAAACATCCATGACTCTGGCTATCACTGTTATCATTGCTTCGATATCACCGTTAATTGAATGACCGGCACATTCTTTCAGCCGTCCGTCAAGGGCTAATGGAAACCCCGGTTCTAGACATAACTCCCGCACGTCGTCGTAGCCCGTGCCTAGGACTATCGAATCTGCCCAGAGTACTCGACCATCAACAGTTGGCCGTTGGGACTATCGAATCTGCCCAAACGTACTCTTGCTTAGAGCATGCTAGAACCTTCAACAACGATGCTATCCAAGCCTCCTAGTCATCCTCCTCGACGACTATTCTCATATCCATTCATTATCCTCAACTCGAATCATATCACCGAGTTATCAACATGCTTGGAATGATCCCGTCTGGATTAGACCAAGTCTTCATCACATGATTGCCTCGCTTCATTACGTCCTCGCAAAGCCTCATCTCATCATCACATCATCAAATCTATGCATAAGAGCTTCATCATCCCGCTACATATGCCACGAGCAGCTTTCCCAATTCAAGAGCCTTTCCCTTAGCTTTTGAATCGTCTTCGGTCTAAATCTAATCATCAATCATCTAGTTCATAACAATCAATCAAATCAAACATCAATCCAAACAATCAAGTATTCAAATATGATCTAAGTAGACAATTATAACAATAATGGCATTTTCGTAATTAAAGAGTTGAAAGTCAAATAAGCATGAAAACATGGATTATATCTCTACAAACTTGATGAATGAACTTGCATAGGTTAACATATGATAAAATGGATGTAACATCATCATGAACAATGGATCTATATGGATCTACACTTAGGATGAAGAAAATGCATGGAAATCACTATTTTAACACCAAATCGAGCCAACAATCTGATATACTCCTTTGGATCCGTGTGAGAGATAATCACCACTCACCAAATCACCTAAACAACCTCTAATCAACACGCTTCAGATCTGGACAGCAAGGGATCAAGCTTGATCTATCACGAATCCGCTTCAAACGAAGAAATCTCTCTTGAAAAGATAAAGATCTTCAACTTTAGCTCTTGAATCTTCAATCTTAATCTTTGATTTGGATGGAAGGAAGCACTAGATTAGAGTGGAGAAAAGAAGTGAAGAAGTGTAGAAGTCGAGCTCTCAAAATGGCAGCACTTCGTCGCTTCAAAATCCGGATCCCAAAAATGAAGAGAAGCTCTCCTATTTATAGCTGAAATCCTTATCTCGTCTGTCTCCATGAGTCGTCTACGACTCACGACTCAAAGCCCTACGACTCAACGACTTAACACACTTCAGCCTATGACTCACGACAAATCGGCTATCTCCTAAGTCGTCTCCGACTTATAGTATGCGCCTACGACTCAACTACAAACTCGTATACGACTCATCACAATGGCTACGACTCATCCACTTGCGCGAGTTATCACCTACGCGCGACTCAACAGCTTACGACTCATCCCTTAACTCGTCCATGACTTAACTGTTAGACGAGATAACCCATTCTACGACTTATCAAACAACAGGAATACGACTCATCAGATAACTCGGTCACGACTCATCTGATAACTCAGTCACGACTCATCAGATAACTCGGTCATGACTCATCAGATAACCTGGGTACGACTCATCAAATAACTCAGTCACGACTCATCTGATAACTCAGTCACGACTCATCAGATAACTCGATCACGACTCATCAGATAACCTGGGTACGACTCATCAGATAACTCAGATACGACTCATCACCTTAACTCGGTCACGACCTAACTGCTACAACTTAAGCCTTATCTCGCCCAGTCCTTAAGTCGCGCCTACCCCTTAAGTCGTTCAAACGACTTATCCTTACACCTCTAACTAGCCAAACCCCTGAGTCGCTCCTATCCCCTAAGTCGTATACGACTCACGACTTACACTAAGTCGTTCACGACTCAGGACTTAGCCATTTTCGCCTAAAATCTAAAATGGCTCAAAAACTCTAAAATTCCAGACTTTGTCGAACTTGTCGATCCGTAAAAATACGGGTCGTTACAATAGAGGTGTTAGAGCTCGATCAACGTCACGGCCATGGGTTCGATCGTGATATTGCTGTAACATGAGTTAGGGTTGAGGATGAAAGGTGAATGTGTTTTTTTTATTATTTTATTTATTTTATAATATATATATCGTATAACTTCTAATCTTAATATCTTTTGCATACGAGCTCGGATTCACGAGCGTTTTTCTCCGTTGCGATCGTATCAAAATTTCGGACATTATGGAATAGGTTTGGCTACATTCTGAGATTGTTAGATTTTTGGGCTTTAATTGGATTTTGAAATCGATTGAAAATCAAAGGTGAGTGATTTAACCCACTCACGAATACTAAACCATCTTATGTTAGTTAGATTAAATTTAAGATGTGATTGGAAATTTATCGATTGCTGTTTGGTATTTTAAATTGTCATTTAAATTTAATTTGAGCTTATTTGAATTGAATTGCCATTTAATTTGTATTGAATTTAATTTCCAGTTAAATACCTGATAATGATAACCAGTTTATTTGTTGTGATTTATTGGTTGATTTGAATGATGATTGTGATGGATGTTAATTGTTGATATTTGGATGATTGGATATTATATTTATTTTATATGTTGTTATCACACTGCAAGTTCCCTTAGTTATTGTTATGAAAATCACTACGGGTTGAAATGATACACACCCGAATGGTCTTATAGATTAGGGAAAAATCGTTATGGGTTGAAATGATACTATTTTATGGATTTTGAATTTTACTCGGGATTGCGGGTTGAAATGATATATACCCGTGAATTTAAATTATTGCAAGTTGAAATGATACATATCCGTATCACATGACCATAGGGTAGAAAATTATATATGGACACCGGATTGATTAAATTAAATGATTTTAAATCCTTAAATCTTGAATCCAGTTAAATGATATTTTTGAAATAAAATTTGATTTATTTGAACGAAATTATTTCCAAAATCCAAGCTTTAAATGTTAAAATTGAACCTAGTTTAAATGAATTGTTTTATGAATTTAAATTGAAATCTTAAAGTTGAATTTTGAAATATAAATTAAATTTATCAAAATTGAGTTATTGTAAATGTTTGAAAATTTAAACTTTGAAACCTATTGAATTTGAAGTGGTTTAAAATTTGTAGTTCAAACATGGATTTGAAATCGATGTAAATTGAAATGGGTTTTAATGAGAATTTGAGTTGAAACCTTTAGCCTTTTTAAATTGAAATCGTTGAACTGAGATTGATTTAAATTGAATTCTTGGAACTAATGTTGATTTGAATTGATTTGTGAAATTGGAAGAAACAATCCTAATTTTAAATTATTTTTGATATAAACTCTTTTAATATACAAACTCTTTTAACATATAAACTATTTTTCCATATAAACCATTTCAATATATTAATAATTTTTAATACATTAACTATTTTTAATAAATAACCTATTTTAATATATAAACTATTTCTAAATTATAAACTAATTTAATTTATAACCTTTTTTTTAAATTATAAACTATTTTAATCTATATTATTTTATATTTATAAACATCCTTTAATATATATATTTTAATACGTAACCTATTTTAATATACAAAATATTTCTAATAAATAAACTATTTTAATCTATAACCTATTTTTAAAATATAAACTATTTTTAATGTATAGCTATTCCAATATATAAACTACTTTCAATATTCAAACTGTTTAAAGTTAAAACTGTTATGATTTAGATTTAATTGATTTAAATGCAAATATTTTGATATGAGAGTTTAACCTATTTTGTGGTTATGAGTTTGAAATGAATATGATTTAAAGTGAATAATGATTTCGAAAGTGATATTATTTCGAAAGTGAATATGATTTCGAAAGTGATATGATTTGGAAGTGAATATGATATTTTGATATCAATTATGAATCAGTTTTGGAAATGTAAAAGAACCAACCGTTGTGAAATAACGTTTGGTTGTTAAAGAGACCGGGATCAGATATTGTCATACTCTCTGCCAATACCGAAAACCACTTTAACAACTATGCGTGTGGTGGAGAATCCAGAACGAAGTAGGATGGTTTGGCAAACGCTGTTGTATGAGGTATGAACGCAGACCTGACCCCCCTGGGTTAGCTTGATATGACTAAAACAGGAGCCACGCCTGGCCAAGTGAGGTCGCTCCTCCGATCGGACATGCTTCTTCGATACCATATCTGTTACTTTGTGATTGATTTGGTGGCCACCTTCGATTTGATTATGGGAGTGTGTTCCGAGGTGGGCGGTAGTAGTTGTTATGCGTTACCACCAATTCGGATCCGCAAAACGGTAGTATCCTACCCTGGCATTGCCTCGCGTGCCTTGTCATATGCCTTTTCGCGCCCACTACAAGTTTGGTTTGTGTCGTACCTATGGAGTGCTCCCTGATAGCCTACCAGTTTACGGTGGAGTTTACAGTACTGTATAGACTACGAAATTTATATAAAAATAAGTTAAGGGGGATATGGGTAACGCCTTAATGCTATTTTAATACTTTACTTTACTATATACATATTATAATAGTGTATTGTACTATGTATGTAGATAGTTTAACAGATCCTTAGGAGATGGAATCCCGAACATCTCTTAAGTTATTGCATGCACGTTAGACACTGGATAGGAGATGTAAAATCCAGTAAACATCTCTGAAGCCGTTACACTCATATTTATTTATGTTGATTTAACTTACATAAGATCTTTTAGTTCCGACTCGAGTGTTTTGTCTTTTCATTACGCTCGGGTCAGCCTGAGTATTTCAGCACATTGCAAAACTTTATTTCTGGAGGACGAAGACGTAGATTGTATACTATCTATTTTATATATATTCCACTGCATTATATTGTTCCGCTACATTATTTATTTATTCCTGCTGTATGTATAACTCTGTTTGTATTGTAAAGTGTAATCAAATGTTAATTGTAAAACAGCTTCATGAACTATTTATTTGATTATTATATTTTGTCATTCCGCTGTGAGATTCTGTGTTTTGTTTTTCCTTTCTTTTCTCTTATTTTCTTATTTACCCCATTAACAATCCTCCCTTTTGAATGGTTTGAGTTGACATGTGTGGTTTATTGTCGATTTAAACCGTCCAAAAAGGTGGGCTGTTACATTATGGCTCGAAACTAGTCCCATTGCATTCGAAATAGGGGTATAACATATAGAACGCTGGGCGACAGGTCTACAATTTGAATCTAAATAATATATATGTACTTAGATTTGACTTTATACAGCCATGACCCATCACGTTCTAAAGCAGACCCATACACAGCCCACCTCCTCCCCTGTTATCTCCCATCCTTTCCCCCCATTATTTAAACCCTACCAGTTAAAATAAAAAGATAAAAAAAAGATAAGTAAACATTATCTTTAAAAATTAAAATCAATTTGAATTAAAATCAAAAATGGAGGAGTACGGCTGAAGCGTGTTGTTTGATGTTGTTCCAGTACGAATTGATGTTACCACAAGGTGGAAATTTCCTATAGCCCAGAGGGAATATACATTGTTCTTTTCCTGTTTTGAGTTTGGTTGTTCATTGAATTAATAGTTTAGTTGATCTTCCTTCCTTGAATGGTTGCTTTTGAAAACCTTATTTGATCATCGGAGCCTCTATTGACTATCACCCTTGGATGGGTGCTTTGACGAGGCCCGGTGGCGAGATCAAAGGCTTAGTTGACCATCACTCTTTAGATGGTTGCTTCAGCCAGGCCTTGCGGTCGGGCCGAATGCTTTTCGTCCATTCCCTTGGATGAGTGCTTTGACCAGGCCCGATGATGGGATTAAAGGCATAATTGACCACCATTCTTTAGATGATTGCTTCGGCCAAGCCTTATGGCGAGACCGAAGGCTTCTTTTCCATTTCTATTGGATGAGTGCTTGACCAGGCCTAACAGAGGAATCAAAGACTTAATTGACCATCTCTCTTCGGATAGTTACTTCGGCCAGGCCTTGTAGTAGGACCGAAGGCTTCTCGTCCATTCCGTTGGATGGGGGCTTTAACCAAGCCTAGTGGTGGGATTAAGGCTTAATTGACCATCACTTTTTAGATGGTTGCTTCGGCGATGCCTTGCGGTGGGACCGAAGGCTTCTCGTCTATCTCCCTTGGATGAGTGCTTTGGCCAGGCTTGGTGGCAGGACCAAAAGCTTATTTGACTATCACTTTTGGGATGGTTGCTTTGGCCAGGCCTTGCGATGGGACCGAAGGCTTCGCATCCATCTCCCTTGGATGGGTGCTTTCGCCAGCCCTGGCAACGGGACTAAAGGCTTATTTGACCTCTTCCAGATATGAGGTGTGCATCTACTTAAAAAATCCATCTAACCTCATCAAGCTAGGAGCTAAGTCAAACATATCGTATTTTAGTCTAGGGGCAATTTGTTAGAATGAATCTTTCTAAATCCTTGATCTTTTTTTCAAACTATTGCAGTTTTATATCTTTTATATTTCATGTTCGCTTAACCAATAGGAGTTTAGAGATAAATATTCTTTCAAATGTGGACTTTGGAGGTTACTTGCCTTATTTTTTATTCTTGCCTTTTCTTTTTAACACCAAACCATTCTCCTTGTAAGTTTTTTTAGACTGAGATACTTGGAATTTTTCTATTGATATTCCACGGCTCACAACATGGTTTTGGCTAAAACCAAGGACTTCTTTGTAGGTTCTTAGTTTGATTCTCAAGCATACACGATTTCTTGGCATAGTGGAACCTTTACTTTGTTTAGTAACTTAACTTCAAATTCTTATGTTAACGAAAACACGGCGTGTTTAGTGGTTACTATTGTTTGGGTTTTACATGACCATAAATCAAGGATACTCTCTTCTCCTATTTAGTAAAATAATTAATCATTTTTGTTTGCGAGTCTGACATCTATGTTAGGATAGTTAGAACTTTTATCAGACCAACTACTCATTAATTGAAAAGGCCAAGTATTGGTGGAAGTTAAATAGATTGGAGTAACTAATGCCTTTATCTCATTGCTTTTCTTTGTTATCTTCATATTACCAGCATACTCTTCTGTGGAATCCTTTATTGAGTCCTAATTTATAGTCATATCTATTTCTTTCAGACTTACTCCTTTTGGATATAAGATTGACTAATCCAAACTCCCATAGATTTATGCCTTTACTCGTTGGAATCTTGGGTATTTGATAACACATGATTCTTACTTACTTGGAAACTTGTTTGTAGGAAAGAACCAAGGTGATAAATTTCCTAACAAACCTTTATTGAGCATTAGGCTATGACCAACATGCCTTTATAAAATATGTTTTCCATTTAAAAATTCATTATAATGGATGATAGGATTCTCACTTTTGAAAGGAAAATCAGATCTCTTGTCAAATTAAACCAAAAAATGATATTTCTGAACCTTGTTAGATACAGACCTATGTTTGGTAAGAAAAGCTTACCATCATATTGATCATGCAGGGATGGATTATTTCTGATGAGTTCAATCATAATATGAGGGAGCTATGCTTCAAATTTCATCATGGAGTAATAATTTATTTCCAATAAAAGAATATATGAATCTATAGAGTCTTCTTTGATGAAGTTGTGATCTCCGTAGATAACTTCCATGGTACTCTCTTAACCCAACCGTAATATGTTTTTATACAAAATAAGTACTCGTATTCAGATGATGGGATTTGTAAGTTCATATAAATAGCAATTTATGCTTCTTCACACTTCCGACACTTTGATGGAAATAGGAGGTCATATCGATATTCTATAAATTCTGTTGGTCCAAACACTTTGGTTGCATGCATTTGAAAATAAGAGATTTGTTATCCAAGGAATAATAAATGAGACTATAAACCTATTCAACAAAGAAATTTACCATTACTTGCTAAGAAACTCAAGTTATTATTCAAAATTCGTAATATAAAACTTTATTCGATTCGACAACTTGAAGATCCGAGCTCTATTATTAAACAACAATTAGCACTCGATGAGGTAATCTGAAGCTTCATAGATTCACCATTATGATGATAAGGTATATGACCTTCGATAATAGGTAGTTCTTGCCTTCACTTTTTTTTTGGAAATTTCAATAGTAGGAGTTTTACCAACTGTTATCCCGCCTTTTGGCAAGGCCATGATATCATCGACTTGGCTAGGAACGGATGGATATTAACCATAATAATCGGTTATATACAATACTACAGACAATGGTCGGGCAAATTCGGAACGGGTCCCAATCGAGGTGCAATCAACATGGAGTGATTGAAATAGCCCTATGAAATTACAATTCAAATTTGGAGTCGATCAGAGTTTGTATGCTCGAGTTACGAACGAAGCAAGGGTTTATATGGATCGATCGAGAACGATCCATAAAACAATTCAATCCGGTGGAGATCGATCGATATCTCAAAATCAACAAGGCTAACTCACTTGAAACTTTCAGAGCATCGGTATATTGAAGAGTAGAGCCCGCAAAAACGATCACACATCAAGACCTTGAGATATGAGGATATCCGATCATTTTAGGCTGATCGTTATTTGCCGATCCTTCATAATGATCGGTGAACATTCCAAGTGTAACAAACGTTGATCCATATCTCATAATCAATAACTAAGATTGACTTCATATTTTAGGGACAAGTTCAAGAGGCATATGGAACCCCCTCCCCCCAAAAATGATCGCACATAAATTAGAGGCAAAAGTATCAATCGATGAAACTTTGGACGATCCTTCCAAATTATCAAGTTAGGGACACTGATCGTTATGGTGGGCCGACCTAAAGAGCCTTCTGCCGAAATCTTAGAGAAATATCTCATCATCTCTCCCTATAAATACAGGCCGTTTGGTTCATTTTCAAGATCTTTACGCTGTTGGTTACTCTAGACTCCATTGTAATGAAGCACTTGCTATCTTCTACTATTGTAATCAGATTAAAAAGTGATTAATAAAGGATGATCTTCAAGGTGGACATAGGCATACAACGTCGAACCATTATAAACTTCTGCGTGTCTAATTACTGCTAATTCTCTATTACCTGTTGATTTATCTACTCAATTTAATTTTGGTTTTATGCACTTACTTCTCTACAAAAACTATTCTTGGGTGCTTGTGACCATTTTGGGTGCAAACATTTTGGTGCTTTCACTGAGAACCTTGATTCTCAACTTGCTAGGATCCCTTTGTTTCCACTGGATTGGATAAATCCCCCAAAGGAGATCTGCAGTAATCTTCAGGAAGTTGCTCATACTACTCAAATTTGCAGAAATCTAGGCAAGGCTATTAATAATGGTGAGACATACTAGAACTACTTCTCAGAACGTGGAAGGATATGAGAATGCTAGCATTCAGCAAGGAGACCCAAGCAATCAACTAACAAATTTGAATGCTGATTCGGTCAAAGTTCAGAATCCCACCGATTCTTTTACAAGAGCTGAATTTTGTAATTTAATGAGAGAGCTAATGGAGAGCCACCGGCAACTAAATCAACAAATTCAGACTAGTATCAACTTGATGAACCAAATCAATCAGCAACAGCGGGGGAATGCTAAGAGGGATCCTACCCTTTACTCAGCATTCGAGAGCTCTAGTTCGTCGGATGGGTATCACAAACATAGGCATCGCAGAACTGATGGATATCATGTAGAAACTTCATGGCGTCAATAGGCATACCATCATGGTCTGCCAGGAATGTTCTGTGTCGATCCCTCTGCTAGAGAAGGAAACTTACCTGTGCAAGCTAGGATTCAAACCGGAGCTACTACAGTTGGTTTGGATGATGGAGTCCGATTGAATGCTGACTAGGTACTTCCCCAGAATGATGGTGAAATGAACGTATAAGATGCGCATTGGGAAAATGGTGAACCAAGAAGGCATGAAACGGCCAGCAAACATCGATCAAACCATTCACGTGAGGTGGAGCATGACCACCGCTTGCCACCAACCATCCAAACGCCGGACCTATCGGCAATGGTCGGAAAGTTGGTGAGAGAGAACCAGGGCTTGATTAACGATGACTGGGGAATCTCGAGAAGCCATACCCCATTCAATGATAATGTTCTATACACGAAATATTTGAGGAGGTTCAACATGCCATCAATGCCTGCCTACGAGGGAAAAACCGACCCCAGGCAGCATACCATGAGATAGAATGGCTGATGATGATGAAACCAAGTGTAGATGATATCCCATAACTCTCTCTGGAATAGCAATGATATGGTTCACAAGACTAACCCCCCAATCAATTTATAGATTCAATGATTTGGCAACCAAGTTTGTGGAGTAGTTTCGAATGCACGCAACTCGTCCCAAAGATGTGACGTCCCTTTCCAGCATGATTCAGGCTCTAGGAGAGTTGTTGAAAGAATATTTTGAGAGGTTTCATATAGTTGTTACGAAGGTCAGTAATCCAAATGACCATGTGATACTCATGGCCAAGAAGAGAGGGATTGATCCACTAAATAAGAATGTTGCAGGACCAAGAAGAGAGGGAATGCAGGGTAACATTGCAATAAAACAGTCTGATGATAGTTCTGGAAAAGTCTAAGTGAATATCCAGAATAAACCAAATTATCAAAAGTGAAGCGGAGATAGGAACCGAGAACAAAAGAGGGATTCTGGAAGAGGGAAGCCTAAGGTTCCGATGTATAATACTTACACGCCGTTGAATACGTCCGTGGAGAATATCTATCTGTCTACTTACAATACCATGCAGTATAGGAAGCCGCCACTAAATGAATCAACAGAGAAGCAGAAATAGAGTGAGAAATATTGTCAGTTTCACGAGTGCTACGGGCACAATACAAGTGAATGCAGGCATCTCCAAGATTTTATAGAAAAACTGATTCGAGAAAGGAAATTACAACAGTTTGTGAAAGCCCCGCATGATGGCGAGCTGGGGATATCTGACCCCAACCGAGGACAAGTGCCTCATAGGGCCGAGGAGCTTGTGCAGACTGTTGGAAGATTGGTGATAAACACGATAGTTGGAGGGCCGCACCCTATAGATAAGAGTTGGCAAAATATGGAGCGCTATGCTAGCACGATTAGACATGTGGATTTTGAATGCTGTTCGAATACGGAAGACAGAGCTTCGGCAAAACAGCAACATATGATGGCGGATGATATTATGTATAGGAACAGGGATGTAGATAGGATAGGGGCTCCAACGATCGACCTAACAATCTTTTCGGCCATGATTGGCCCCGCTTTGGTGAGAATGATATTGATTGATTGTGGAAGTTCAGTAAATATAATTTTCAAAAATGCTTGCGATCAGATGAGGATGGAAGCCAAAGATTTAAAACCGTCTAAAGCTCGTATACACAGTTTTAACGGCGTTGTAACTGAAGCTGTTGATTATGTGGAATTACTTGTAGAGTTGGGAGAAGGTGAACGAAGGAGAGTGTGGATCTTGCCGTTTGTTGTTATGGACGTTGACTCTCCATACAACGTTTTTCTAGGTCGACCGGCCCTAGTCGAATTCTGGGCAGCTCTTGCCCCCATGGTGTTTAACTTTGAAGTTTCTAGTAGATAAAGGTGTTGGAGTTGTTCATGGCGATCAGACGATTGGACGTGCCTGTTATGTTGCTGAGTTGAGGGATGCTCATCATAAAGAAAAAGGTAAGGGTGTGGACAAGACTGTCCACATCCAAGCTACCGAAGATTGACAACTAGCGCCTGAGCCTTGGCTCAGGCTCCACAGTCGGTTCTATAGAGATATAAATCCAATAGATGATGAAGAGGAGCCAAAAGTGACCAAGGCTTCACCGGTTGAGTTAACAATTGATATCACAGTCAGCTACAACGACCCGTCATGAGTCTTAAAGATAGGATCACAGCTCAGCCCTCTAATAAAGAAAGAACTTGCCGGATTTCTCCGAGCGAATCTTGACGTATTCGCTTGGAATCACTCTAACATTTATGGAATCTTGCCTACCATTGCGAGCCATGCATGAATATCGACCCGAGGCATGTGCCGGTGAAAGATAAAAGATGCGGCATGGGTCCAGAGTGATCTGCTGCTCTCAAAGAGGAGGTGGATAGACTCAAAGACAAAGGGTTTATCCACGACGCCCTCTACCCTAAATGGGTATCTAATCCTGTACTTGTGAGAAAAGCGAATGCAAAATGGAAAACATTTATTGACCACTCAAATTTGAACAAGGTGTGTCCAAAAGACAGTTTTCCCCTTCCGAGGATCGACCAGCTAGTGGATTCAACCATGGGACACGAATTTCTATCTTTCATGGATGCATACTTGGGATATAACCAAATCCCGATGCATATTCCCTATCAGGAACATACCAGTTTCATTACCGATGTTGGATTATACTGCTATGTAGTAATGCCGTTTGGATTAGAGAATGCAGGAGCTACTTATCAACGCCTAGTCAACATGATGTTTAAAGATCAGATTGGAAAAACGATGGAAGTGTATGTGGATGATATGCTCGTGAAATCACAATGATCAAGTGACCACATTAGAGACTTGGCAAAAATGTTCAACATCCTCCGATATTATAAGATGAAAATAAATCCTTTGAAGTGTTCTTTTGGTGTTGCATCAAGAAAATTTTTTGGCTTCATTGTTGACGCTCGTGGAATAGAAGCTAACCCTGAGAAGATCCACGCTCTATGGTATCCAAGCGCGAAGTACTATTAAACAAGTACAGAGTCTGAATGAGAAAGTTGCTGCCTTAAGCGGATTTATTTCTGAAGCTACCGACAAATGAATTCCTCTCTTTGACTTGATTAGGAAAGGAAAAAGAAACATCGAATGGACACTGGATTGTAAAGATGCATTTCGAGCTTTGGTGAATCGTTTAGAGAGACCCCCCATCTTGTCAAAGCCAGTGGATCATGAAGATTTGTACATTTATTTGGCCATATCGGCACACGCTATTAGTGCCGCATTGCTTCGTGAGGAGGATCGGATCCAGAGGCCGGTGTATTACGTTGACAAACGGTTAACGGAAGCTGAAATGAACTATCAGAAAATAGAGAAACTAGCATACTGCTTGCTGATTGCATCACGAAAGCTTCATCCATACTTCCAGGCACACTCGATCAATGATTGCACCTACCAGCCGTTACGACAGGTTCTATAGCAACTTGAGATGTCTGGAACGTTACTCAATTGGAATATCGAGCTCAGTCAATTCGATATTACTTATTTCTCTCGACGGGCTATCCAGGATCAGGCACTGGCAGATTTTATAGCAGAGTTTACTATGTACGATGATTCTCCGGAAGGCAATAAAATCCCTACCGTACGGTGGAAATTGTATATTGATGGAGCGTCCAATGATCATTGTTCTGGAGCTAGAATTGTGCTTGTAACTCCTGAAGATCGGTCAATCTGTTATGCTTTAAAGCTTGATTTCCCAGCGACAAACAATGAAGCTGAGTATGACGCTTTGATCGCTGGACTTAAACTTGCCAGAGGACTGGGAATAAAGTCCCTTGAAATCTTTTGTGATTCGCAATTGGTAGTGTACCAAGTCAGGGGGGAATATTAAGCTAAAGGACAACGGCTTGCTCCATACCTTACTCAAGTCCAAGAGTTATTGGTAGAATTTGAGTACTATGACATTTCGCATATTCCATGGGATCGAAACAGAGAGGCTTATTCATTGGCAAAGTTTGCTAGCACCGGTGACACACAGTAGATGAGCTTGGTTCCGGTTGAAGTATTAAATGCCCCAAGTATAAACATGATAGAAATCGATCGGACACTGGAAGCGGGGCCTGAGATGGAATCGTGGATGACTCAGATCAAAGACTATTTGCTACAGGGAGTTCTTCCTGAACGAATGTAAAGCGACAAATCCTTCGCAAAGCTTGACGGTATATCATGCAAGAAGGAATTATGTATAGGAAAGGTTTCTCTATTCCCCTACTCCGTTGTGTCGCTCATGATGAGTTAAAACATGTCGTAAAAGAAGTACATGAAGGGGAATGTGGCGATCACACTGGGAGGCAAACTCTGACAAAGAAAATACTCTATTCGGGTATTATTGGCCAACCATAAATCGAGACGCCGCTAGCTATGTAAGATGATGTGATAAGTGCCAGATATATGCAAAAGTTCCAAGAGCTCCACCGACTGAAATCACGCAAATGATTAGCCTATGGCCGTTTGCTATATGAGTTATAGACATTATCGATTCTTCACCGATCTCAAAAGGTGGCGCAAAGTATGCTATCGTCGTAGTGGATTACTTCACCAAATGGGCCGAAGTAGAACCTTTAGCCACGATCACAACCAAGAAAGAAATCAACTTTATTTTCGGAAACATCATATGCCATTTCGTTCTACGATGAACTATTGTAACAGATAATGGAACTCAATTTGACAGTGCCGAATTCAAAGACTTCTGTTAGAGGTATCGTATTAAAAAGAGGTTTGCAGCGGTCGCTCACCCTCAAGCGAATGGACAGGTTGAAGCTGTAAACAAATCATAAAGTCCATTCTGAAGAAGCGATTGGAAAAGGCTTGAGTTAGGTGGGTGGATGAACTCCCTACAGCACTGTGGGCTTACAAGACCACCCATAAGTCCACGACTGGCTATACTCCATTTTGCCCTTGCTTACAGTTCTGAAGCCGTCATTCCTGTTGAGCTCGAAGTTCCTTCACATCGAGTCACTTACTACGATCCTAAAGCGAATACAGATCTCCTCTTGGAATCTCTCAATTTTATAAGTGAGAAACGTGAGGAAGCCGATCTGAAGGTAGCTACGCATCGACATCGAGTCGCCCGATATTACAACATTAAAGTTCGATTAGAACCTTTGAAGTTGGTGATCTCGTCCTGAAATGGGTTTTCCTACCCCATCGCACATGAATCCAATCTAGGAAGGACCATATCTCATTGAACAGAGGCTTGGAGAGGGAACCTTCAAGCTAGCGACCGTTGATGGCATCATACTCCCAAAGGCGTGGAATAACGAGCATCTACGACGCTATTTCACTTAGTTGATTTCTTTTTCATTCAGTTGTATTTACTTTCAGAATTTGCTTTAGCATTTGATTTTCTAGATATGTAATAAGACAGATTACGTCATTCTTTTCCATTTAGCAAATAAAGTCTTAGACTCCCATTGTATTTATGTTGGTTGTAGCATTGTGTATCAGTTACATAATGAGACTGGAATAAATAAGAGCGATCGTGACACGACAGATCGCTCGCTAAATTAAACCCCTAACTTCCGGGGGCAAATCAATCAATCATGGAGAATACGATCCGGTTGCTCTCCAAAATAACTCTAAGTCCTCGGAATGTGGACTAGAGTATAAACGTAAATCGGGTGTGATTCGACCACCCGTGAAATAACTCCAAGTCCCTAGAGTGCGGATTGGAGTATAAACATAAATCGGGTGTGAATCGACCACCCATGAAATAACTCAAGTCCTTGGAGTTCGGACTAGAGTCTAAACGTAAATTGGGTGTGATTCGACCATTCATTAACTAACTCTTATCCCCGAAGCGTGGATATGATTATAAACAAATAGATGAGTGCGGTTTGACCGCTCACTATTCCATCAACTCTGGACTAAAAACGACAGGAGCAGTGTAAACATGCTAAGGATGGAGTTCGACCATCCACCATCTTACTCCGCTGGCCCGAGATTGGAGGCAGGAGTCCAGTTACTCAAACTGCTGAGTTCGACAAGCGTAACATTAAGGCTCGAGCCTAGTGTTTGATACAACTCGAGGCCACAACCTCAGGGAGGCCTTGGGATGGATAAATCAGACCAATATCTGATCTAGCAAGCAACGAATCACAAATACATAAAATGAAAAACGTGACAGCTCGATCGTTTAAACAAGCGTATACAAGAATCATACACAAAAATAAAAGAATTCTTATTTACACTAAACTTGTTATACACAATACAAATTTATCCAAAATAAAAGTGGGGTTCAAACCTAAACAAATATGACTGACGAAAAGAAAAAGTAGCCATCCAAGTTATTTAATATCACTCCAACCCAAAGATTATTTCTTGGATTTTCTATCTTTCCTTTGCTTCTTTGGAGTGGCTTCTTCCGAACTTCCACTCGACCTCTCTTCGATCCTTTTCCACCTCGGCTTCTCTTCGAAGAAGCATCTTCAGTTGTATGGATCGAGGCAGTATCATCTTTAGAAAAAAGAGTGATCGAGGCACTCTCACCACCAGAAGGGAGAGGGATATCATCCCGAGGAATTGTCCCGCCAGGAGGGATCATCTAGAGCGGGATAGGAATCGGTTCCTTGAAGTCCAAATCAATAGGCTTAGTTTTTGCTTTCTTTTTTAACAATTCTTCCCTCTCAACGCGCTCTTTCATGTTGAGCTCGTCAGTAGGGTTGGAAGAGCCTGTAATCACAACATCCTTATCAAAGGTAATTTCATGGTGAGGGTCACTCCCTTCCATGAATAATGTCTCCATGAATTGATCATTAATAACAAAATCTTCTTCTTGATCACCCTGAGCAACGGCCAAAGTTGTAACATTGATGGATTCTATCGTGGCTGCTTGCGATTCCAATTGAGGCTCTTGCGAAGGAAGAGGAGCGGCACCTGATAGATTCAAAGCTGAGAAAAAGTAGGTGAAAATATTAGAAATATCAACTGATAAAACTCCAACTTTTTGAAAGATAGAAAATTTCGATGGAATACCTTCCTCGGTGTGGCTCCCAGGTTGAGCCGAAACATCCTCAGAACTGCGTTCGAGAATTGGAGAAAGCTGTGGCTTGTCTAGATCATACCCGGTGATGGTTGAAGAGTCTGTTGTGGAGCTAAGGATGACCTAGGGTGCCGGGGGCAATTTAGTTGTAATATCGGGTTATGCCGACCCGGATCCTTCATCCACTTCTTGTGAAGAAGCAGTAGCAGATTCTTTCTGGAGTGTAAGCTGGATATCGTGAAGTATTTTAGGTTCATCACCTAATAGCATTTCACTTTCAAGCCTAGACAGGGTGATATCCTTCGAATTAAGAAGTTTCTTTTCTTCTGCAACGAGAAATTCCTATGCGCGCCAGAGTTGATAGGGATAATCGTCACCAAGCCATGTTAAATTCCTATGCTTGAGAATGTTGGCGTTGTAAAGAATGAGAAGTGGGTCAAGCTCATTCATTATCTCCTCCCTAACCTTGTCCTTGGTAGCTTCTGCTTCACGTTGAATAAGTGCATTGACATTTTTGGCCCTTTCAACAGCGGTGTCTCTCTCAAGTCTAACATTTACCAGCTCGTCACAAGCATCTTGAGCAATTTTCTAGGCGTCATGTTTTTCCTTATTTGCATACTCGAGCTTAGCCTTGAGATTCGCTATCTCCTTCAATGCTGTGGATTCATTACTTCGAGCTGTATCCCGCTCAAGCGCTATTTCTTGATTTCGATGATGCAACACTTGAACCATATCAAGATGACTGGATTTCATCACCTTCATGGATTTGACAACAGCATTAGCTTTTCCTTCGGCTTCTGACAGGGAGGACCTAGAAGCCTCTAGCTCGTTTGTCAAAGTGTCGATAATTCTTTTATCTTGAGCTCCTTGGCATTTTAGCTTTTCAATCTTCGCTGCATGTTCGAAGGAGACTTTCGACATTTTCTCTGCTGCCTTCATCCATTCACGGTACTGCATGTGGATGTCAGTGACACAGTCAATAGTCATTTTTTGAACATGGTCCGGGACCCTCTTTAGGTTGGGAGGAAAAAATAATCCTTCAAAACATAAGTTTGGAAATTCTTCATGAAGCTGTGCCATACAAGCAGTTGGATTGATCGTAGGATCTTCAGTAGCAGCTTCAACTTTAGTACTTTCCTTACCGGGCCTTTGGGCAGCAGCATGTTCACTATGGCGACAACGATCACTCGACCGCTGAGAATGAGAAGAAACCAAAGGCCGTGGAGGAACTGAAGTGGGAGGAGGACTACCTAAGGGATTAGTAGGTAGGTCCCAAAGGTCAGTTGGCTTCTCGGGACCCTTTGAAGGAGGGGATCTCGATCTTGATCGTTGTTTGTCTTGGGGTGGCTTTATCCCTATCACCTCTGTCTTGATAACCTCGGTCCCGACCGGGGCGATAACTGAAATCATAATACTCTCGACTACCACCTTGATGGTAAGAGCCAGAGCGTGAACCAAAGGATTGGTGATGCGTGTATCCCGAAGGGAATCAAACATGTTCTTTTTCCTCACCGTGGTTTCTGCAAAGGAAAACATAAAATCAATCAACTTTAAGTACTTAAAAGCACAAGTTAAGAATAATGCAATGTTGAGGGGTGCAAGTGTGTGCAAGTGTCCTTGTTTAACCCTCCGACAGGCCAGGTGTAGGAGCTTTGCTCATTGGTGTAACTTCTCCTCTAGAAGTTAGAATCTCAGTGCCAATTCTAGTGGGAGATTCGACCTCTTGATGCTCACATCAGTAAAATGAAAGGCGTCAAGTTCATGCAGAATTGGTAGATAAAACAAAGAATCAAGTGATAAAATTGAACGCTCTGACGGTTGAGAAGAAGATTTATCTTGAACAATCTTAGGAGCCATCGATGAATTTTTGGAAATTCATGAACAAATGTTTACTTCTTTCTCCTATTAGGAATCGAGGGTTGTGAAGTCTACGAGGGTCTAACATCGACCCTAAGACCGGATTCGTCACCATTATGACTGGGCACATCGCCTTTATTTCCTTCGGCTTCGATACTAGTGAATTCCTAAGCACTCGTGACTGGAGGCACCATGGGATCAGCTTGATTGTCCCTTTGACTGCCTGCAGCCCATGGTTTTATCCTTGCAGTTTGGGCGACTTTGGTTAGCCCTGCGCTGAGGCCCTCTTCTATCAAACAAAATGTAACGAGACATTCATCCATAAGCAGATATTCAATGTTCCTGTCCTCCGATGGTGCATTTTTCAAAGTCATGACCGCCTCTTCATAAATATTGCTGCTAGGCCGGGTAACGATGCCTGTAAAGGAGTAACATAGTCAGGAATACGACCTGAATATCGTTTTTCCGTGCTAATATAAAAATAATGGATAACACTTACGTCTTTCCAGCTATTATCGAGCGAAACCGAGCGGACAACGAACGAAGAACCACTCACTTTTAAAGGCGCTTAATTTGTTCCATGCATTAGTTAGAATTTGGCACCTCTTCGCTGACTCAAGAAATGTAAATGAAAGACTCCATGTCTGTCGCTTGATAGTGAATATAAATCAAATATCATCAATGGATGGAGGACAGTGAAGGGACTCCATAAAAACCATATAAGTACAGTTGAGAAGAACGTAGCCATTTGGATGAAAAGCTGCGCTGGAGCTATCCTTAAATAATGAATAATTTCCTAAATGTATGAATTAAATGGCGGGATGCATCCGACCCAGCACATGAACTTGTTGCATGCTGCATACTCTTTTGGGGGTCTATGAGCCCTATCGTCCCACGATGGAACCGACACATCGTCAAAAGGAATTCCATGCCTTACGCAGATTCGGCGAAGGGCAACTTCTTTAAGTTTAGAGGCTACCGAATCAGCAGGGTTCTCTAGAATAACCGCGTCCTCCAGAGTGTCGGGAGCAGGATCGATAACTTCCGGTGGAAGGATGGGAACTGCATCAGAAAAATCAAATTGATGGCCTGGGCTTTCTTATTATTCCGAATGATGACTAAAGGACGGACTATCAGATTCAGTTGTAGCACTTGATTCCACGTCAGGGTTATCCTGTTGAGAAGATGATTCAGCTTGCATAGCTACAAGACACCCAGAACATCTAGAACCCATTGCTATTAAATTTAGTAAAAATCATGGTTAATTAAGGTAACCTATACCACCCAATGCATAGTGAGTGCTAGTGTGGTGCGGTGAAGTGCTATCCAATATAGTAATAAGCTATAAGAAACTAAAGACAAAAAAGACGACGAGACTTCGAAGTTTAACCAAAGTGACCATCATCGCTAACCGTCTCAACCAGTTCACTACATCTTAGGGAATGATTCAGCTTGAGTTTCAGGATCGATTGTCAGTTTGAGATCAGTTTTTATGTTCAAGTCAAAGATGAGCTTCAAGAGAATTGTTTAACGCATTGGTTCACGTCATAGTTCAAAATGTCATGAATTTCCAAATATGCAATTTGAGTCATATGCAAGTTCAAATGTCCATTCAAGTATGCAAGGCCGAAGCTCATCATTGGGTTCAAGTTCATTTGTTTAGGTTCCATTTTAAAAATTAGTTGCTGATAGTCAATCCATCCACCAAGACATAGCCGATCATTCCAGGACGATCGTTTGTAAACGATCATACTATGACGATCGTCAATAGCCGAGCCAAAATCCCATCCAACTGACCGTTCATCTCCAATCTCCAACCTCCAACCGATCGTTCATCTCAACCATTCTATGAGATCGTTCTTTCCACTTCACCCCCTTTTACCGATAGTTTGCTCCATCATTTCATCAGATCGTTCGAGAACGACCATCCAACATCAAGATAGCTACTCCATCTTCCTTAGAAACGATCGGCTGAAGCTTCCATCTCCTCCAACTACTACTCACTTCATGGATCGAATCGAACATCACGAAATTGATGTAACCCAAAGTCTCGTGCTCGAATCATAAAGAAAATATAAATCAAATTACTTAGGTTAGAATCTAGAAAGGGAAATGGGATCGAATTCAAAGCGAGGTAAGAGCTGAAGGAGCACTTGCATGTGATTAACTTGAAGAGATGCAGTTTAGTTTTAGGAAAATTTGATCGTTTCTTTGATCGGTAAAGAGAGGAAGTGGAACGGTTCATTTATTTCTTCTCAACTGGAAATGATACGAAATGAAGGATGAAGGAAAAATGGTTGAGTATAGGTGCTTATATAGGTAGGGTATATGCCAACCGTTCGTGGCCCCGAAGTTATACCGACCGTTCGTGGCCCCGAAGTTATGCCGATCGTTTTGAGGTAACAATCTTATGCCGATCATTTTATAAGTAGGCTAGATGTCGATTGTTTTAAAGCAAGGTTTTTACGCCGACCGTTCTATAACTAGGAATGATTCGAAGTTTCTTTCTGAGAAGTAAACGATTGGTGAAAAAAATAAAAAATAAATAAAAAAGGAGAATGTGAAAGAGGGAATAACGATCGAAAGTGAACATTTTTTGAGATATATATGTGAATAAGAATAATGATCGATAGAGACTATTTATAATTTCAAAACTTAACAACGACCCATGAGCGTGTAGCCGTGATTGGGAGTCAGGTACGAATACGTACACGTACTAGTATACGTTTCAAAATCTAATTTTTTGAAATCGACAAAAATTGAATGATCACCTGGAATCGACTGGAGAAAAATTAAAACCAAGTTGTTGAAGCTTAGAAATTGTCAGAAACAAAGCAGGATGATCACTAACAAGACGTGATCCCGTATTTATACTATTGGAAATCGACCAATCATCACGACGAATAAGGAAAATATGACCCACGACAAGAAAACAACTCAATGGAAGAATAAAACTGTTCGATGAACCGAATGGATTTCTTTCCGACCATTCTAGCTTGCGACGATTCAAAGCACGTTATGTTCAAAACAAGACGTACTTTGGGGGGCAAATGTTATCCCGCCTTTTGGTAAGGCCGTGATATCATCGACTTGGCTAGGAACGGATGGTTATTAACCTTAAGAATCAGTTATATAAATTACTACGGACAATGGTTGAGCAGATTCGAACCGGGTTACAATCGAGGTGTAATCAACATGGAGCGACTGGCATAGCCCCATGAAATTACATTTCAAATTTGGAGTTGATCGGAGTTCGAATGCTCGAGTTACGGATGAAGCAAGGGTTTATATGGATCGATCGAGAACGACCCATAAAACAGCTCAAATCAGCGGAGATCGATCGATATCTCAAAATCCACAAGGCCAATTCACTTGAAACTTTCAGAGCATCAGTATATTGAAGAGTGGAGCACACAAAAATGATTGTACATCAAGATCTTGAGATATGAGGATAGCCGATCATTTTAGGTCGATCGTTATTTGTCGATCCTTCATAACGATCAGTGAACATTCCAAGTGTAGCAAAGGTTGATCCATATCTCGTAATCAACAACTCAGATTGACTTCATATTTTAGGGACAAGTTCAAAAGGCATATGGGACCTCCTAAAAACAATCGCACATAAATTGGAGGCAAAAATATCGATCGGTAAAACTTTGGCCGATCGTTCCAAATTATCAAGTTAAGGCCACCGATTGTTATTGTGGGCCCCTATGGATCTAAAGAGCCTTCTGCCGAAATCTTAGCGAAATATCTCATCATCTCTCCCTATAAATACATGCCTTTTGGTTCATTTTCAGAATCTTTACGCTGCTGGTGACTCTAGACTCCATTGTAATCAAGCATTTGTTATCATCTACTGTTGTAATCAGATTAAAAGTGATTAATAAAGGATAATCTTCATAGTGGATGTAGGCATACAACGTCGAACCACTATAAACTTTTGTGTCTTTGATTACTCCTAATTCTCTGTTACCTGTTGATTTATCTACTCAGTTTAATTTTGTTTTTCTTTACTTACTTCTCTATAAAAACTATTCTTGGGTGTTTGCGACCATTTTGGGTGAAAACACCAACCAAATAATAAGAACATGGAAACCAAAAGTCCAAGTGAAATCCATTATCATGTAGAAGAGAGCTTGAATCCAGGCAAGAATAAGAATATTATAATTTTCCTTTGATAATAAGACTCGTTGTGCAGGGAAATACACAGTCTTTGTCTTTCCTCTTCCTTTGGATTTTCTTCAAAAATAATGGTCTACTATATTATAATAAAGATGGTTAGGAAATTATTCAATAAAGTCCACCATTGCTTAGTAAGAAACTCAAATCCATAACAGATGAAGACACTTTAGCTTCATTATTTGTGCTTGATAAGAAAATCCAGAATTTCATAGCTTCACATTCTTACTTTTACCTTTCTAGGGATTCGTTCGAAGTAGAAGACCACGATAATATTTAATTTTGAAAGTCATGTTAATCATGGTGAAAAGGGGCATTCTTCAATAATGATAGTTTTATCACCCAGATAATAATAACAAAAAAACCAGAAGTCCATATAATAAAGAAATCCATCATCGTATCGAAGAGAGTTTGGATTTAAACTTCAATTAAATAAAGATTCACATTTGGTAATGGGAACAAGAATATCGCAATTAACAATAAGGTTCATCGCCCTGAATAATGTATAACCTTTGCTCTTTCTTCTCCCATGAATTTTCTACAAAGGTAATAGATCTATTTGATAGTAATAAAGAAGGTTAAGAGACCAATAAATAAATAAATCCACCATTGCTTAAGATGAAACTTGAATCCATGCTCAGAAATAATAGATGAAGACTCTCTAGCTTATTAATTCAAATGCCAACAGTATACTTCAACACATTCTTTGTATTAAAGGAATATAATTTATTCTGAAACCGAAGGAAATTAATTATATGAAAGATAAAACGACTGAAAAAACCAACGGGACCTAAGAATAAACCAAATAAAAAGGGTGACTTACCAGCATACTCAATGAGTGCAACTGTGCAACTACGTAACTTACATGTTCAAATATCAATAAGTATTATATTATATATGGATAACAACGAGTTTGCCAGTTTGCAACTATGCAGCTTAATACTAACAAGATTCTAAAATTTATTTAGCAAATAATTGTAATATCTATGGTACTATTGTTTAAATACAGTCGCATATGAAGAAATTACTGTTATTAAGATTAAGTGAAATTATGCAAATAGGGTGGTTGCTCTACTTACATTTTCTAAAACTTCATTCACATTACTAATCCTTTCCTTCTTCTGGATCTTATTATGTTTAGTTTCTTCTTGGCATATCTGTTGGACATGTGCGACGAAACCGTACGTTAACTTTTGTTTAGTGCTAAGTAGTATGTACAAACATGCACAAAACTCAATATATTCATTATACACACACAGATATATATATGTATATATATATATATATATACTTGGTTTACTAAAACGAAAACAAAAATTTATGGAAGCCCAATTAAAATTCAATGAAATAGATTATTCATATTTTTGGAAAAATATAACTATCTTTGTGAAATATATAATATGTATCTCCATTCTATAACTTATGGTGCGGTTCAAGTAAAAAAAACAAATAAGCATAAAAAATCTTCATTTATCTCGAAACAAAACTGTATAATCATGTACCTTGAGAAATATGTATAGCCTAATATTCTTGCAATTCCTTGTTTTTTCCCACTTTAACTCTCAACTCTTCCGTATTGGCCACCACTAAATATATCAGTTGTGTAGACTATTGATGATTATTGATCTTTATACAACTAAAATAATTTTTTAAACAGCATACTATGATTATGTAAGTAATATTAGTCTATAAATAATTGTTATCATCCCTTATCGAAAAGAATTTTGGACTATTTATCTAGTAATAATAGTGCCTTCAAATTTTCTATTATGTAGATTTGGATTGTTCAATGGCTTTCCTATTCTATAATTTTGGAAAATTGGTTTTGTAAATTAAGGCAATTTCACTATTATGCAAATAACATTAAGTAGTAGCCTCATATGGTTACAGTGACATTTAATTTGACTACTATTGTCATTAAAATAGAAGCAAACATTTAAGACTCAAAAATAGGACGATGTAAACCAACAGCAGTAAGTGATTTCTACATCAGATACTCGAACAATGCTTAAGAAATAAGTTTAATGTCTATTTTAGAATACTAAATTCTATTATTCAACGATTTTTAACCTATGAATAGATTATTAAAAACAATAAAGATTATGAATTTAAAAAATCAACTGAAAAAAAGAATACAAATTACAGGGAGGACTTGAAATTCATAGGAGAAATAAAATCAATTCCAACATAAGATCAAAGTACCAAGACGATATTTAGAAATAAATTCATAGGAGAAATAAATTCATAGGAGAAATAAAATCAATTACGAAGCATAATCTAATTGAATTAATTTACCTTTAGAAATTAAAGAGCTAGAACTAAATCATGCGATGTAGTCATTCCTTTGCGAAGTGATTGTTCCCATGTGATGCTGGACTCTAGCCATAGTTGGTGCTGTGTGACGGAGTGGAGTAGAAGTGACAGCAAAGCAAAGCACGGTGCGAAGCAGAGATTGATTAAGTGAAGAGATGGACTAGGTGCGGAGATGGTATTTAGAAGGCAAAAAATTAGGTTGATTTTGGGGAAAATGAAATGTTATGGAGGGAATTGTAAGGGACAATGAAATGATGTAGAGAGTAATTAAATTGATGTAATGTACATATATTTGTGCTTAACGAGATATAATTAAACTATATTTTTCTATACAATAGTTATATTTATTTGTAGAGCATCCATTTAAATTTTATTTTCTTAAGCAATATGAGTGATAATTCCTTTAATATTTTATATAAGTAATATAGTTTGGTGCGAATTTGAGAATCAAATTGTTTTTTTACCATTTATTATTTTAATGAAAATTATGAGGTATAATACATATTTGATTAATTTGTGTTACAAATTAGTAGTTATAATGTAAGGTTAGTTGTGAATTGGAGAGAAAAATATTAATAAAAAGATTAAGACATAATTTCCGTTAAAAAATTGTAACTATTGAATTTTCGAGTATTGAAATTTTGAGGAGAAGATTGAATATGATGAATAATTATTTTATTGCTAATTTCTGATTCTACAAGCTCTCTGTACATGATTATATATAGCCTGATTCTACTGGCCATTTCTTATCTCCTAAATTATAATCCTACTAGCCATCGCTTATTTCCTAAATTATAATTGCCTAATTACACTCTAATTACAGGCTAAGTACCAAGTATAGCTAACAACTGTATAATGGATGTTAGCATTTTATTTGTTTCCTATTTACAGCCTATGATGAAATATTCTAAGGCCATCGTTCTTATTTCTCCACAGCCTTTTATTTATTTCCTATTTATAGCCTATGTTGAAATATTTTGAGGCTATCATTCCTATTTCTCCACACTCCGCCTTAATTGGGATTAGAATAAATTTATAGAATCCAACTTGTCGGGTATGTTCAGATGGCTGTCCTTGTTGAGTGCTTTTGTGAAAATATCTGCCAGTTGCTATATGCTTTTGACAAATGGAGTTTCTATTTTCTCTAATTGCACTTTTTCTCTAACAAAGTGACAATCTACCTCTATATGTTTTGTCCATTCGTGGAAGACTGGATTGGATGCAATATGTCATGCAACTTGATTATCACAGTACATTTGCATTGTTCTTGTGTGCTCTATCTTCATGTCACTGCGTAATTACTTAATCCAGATAAGCTCACTTACTATGGATGCCATGGCTCGATATTCTGCTTCTGCACTTAATTTAGCCACAACATTAGGCTTCTTGCTTTTCCAAGTGATCAAATTACCATGTATAAATGTTCAAAGCCCTTTGGTTGACTTTCTGTCACAACTTTTGGCCCAATCTGCATCAAAAAAACCAACCACACTGTTATTTTTCTTCATTCAAATTCCTTGACTTGGAGTACCTTTAAGGTATCTCAATATCCTATCAACTGCACTCAAGTGTCTGGTACAAGGAGCATGCATAAATTGACTTATGACACTAACTGCAAAGGCAATGTCAGGCCTGGTTACTATAAAATAAATAAATTTGCCTACCGAGCTTTGATATTGTCCTATGTCAGATAATGTCTCATCTTCTTTAATTCCCAGTTTAATATTCGCCTCTATAGGAGTACTAGCTAGTTTAGCTCCCAATTTACCAGTCTCTTTCAACAGATCAATGATATATTTTCTTTGGAATAGAAATAATCCTTTACTTAAGTGGGCTATTTCTATTCCAAGAAAATATTAAAGTTTTCCAAGGTCTTTGATGTCAAATTCATTTTTTAAATATTGTTTAACCCTTTTAATTTCCTCATTGTTATTTCCAGTGATGATAATGTCATCTATATAAACCAGAATAATAGTAGTGGTGTTTTGAGAGTGTTTACTGAATATAGAGGAATCAGTGGTATTTTTTAATAAAAATAATCTTTAAAAGAGAAAATCTTAGCTAGACATACCATGCTCTTGGAGATCACTTTAGACCGTAAATCACATTTTTTAATTTACACACCAGTGACGGGTTTGACTCGCTTTTGTGGCCCGAAGGAAGAGTCATATAGACTTCCTCTTCTAAATTTCCTTAAAATAATGCATTTTTTACATCCATTTAAGACAAATCCCATCCCAAGCTAGTCACTACTAATAGCAAAATTCTAATCGTATTCATTTTTGCTACTGGTGCAAAAGTCTCTTGGTGGTCAATACCATAGGTTTGCGTGAATCCCTTGGCCACTAAATTAGCTTTGTACCTTTCAATCGTACCATCACTATAGTATTTGATTTTGTATATCCATTTGCAACCTATGGGTTTTTCGCTTTTGGTAAATTTAAAATATCACATGTGCCATTTTTTTCTATGGCTTGAAGTTCTTGGTTCATAGTCTTAAGCCAAATTGGGCTTTGATTGGCTTTACTAACGTTGGTTGGTTCCATTTGGTTAGTGATGTTACTCAAGTAGGCTCGGTATGAAGGGAATACTGTATTATATGAAATAAATTCTTGTATGGATACATCACTGTTGGGATACATAATCCTTTAATTTGATGGGAGGTCGAGTTTGTCTTGTGGATCTTCTTATGGCATTTTCTTCTTGATTTGGTTCTTCATGAGTTAGTTCTTCACTTAACTCATTTATCTCTTCTTCTCCTCCTGAAGGAATTGCACTTGTTTTGCCAACTTGTTCTTTATTTATATGCTTAACTTGTTCTTGATTTGTTTCTTCGGGAAACATGAAATTATTCGGAGATAATATTACCTTATGTATTTTCTTGTTCACTTGTTTGATAATATGATTTATTTTCAAAAAATGATCCATCTCTTGAGATATTAAGTTTATGATTTTTTAGATCATAACATTTATACCCTTTTTTAGGATGAGAATCCTAAAAATATGGCTATAACTACGCTTTTATCAGCTTTTCATGTCTTTTTATGTATACGAAACATGTACACCCAAAAAATCTTATGTGATCAAAATCTATTTTCCTATTCTTAAGAATTTCAAAGGGACTCATATTTTTAAGCATGACACTTGGCAATCTATTTACGAGGTAAGTTGCAGTTAACACAACATCTGACCAGTAAGATTTTAGAATGTTAGTTTGAGAAAAAAAGATTTAGTAACTTCAAGTAAATGCCGATTTTTTCTTTCTGAAAACCTCGATTTGTTCGGGTGTGTTAATACAAGTGGTTTGGTATAAAATTCCTCTTGTTTAAAAAATTCCATGAAATTTTTGTTTACTATTCTGTCTCATTATCAGATCAATTTTTTTTAATTTTTGCATTATACTGATTTTCTATGAAATTGTAAAATTCTTGAAACATGAAAAAACTTCATTTTTCCTTTTAAAAGGGAAACCCAAGTAGTGCAAGAAAAATCATCAATAAATTTGACAAAATCTTTAATAATAGTTGTAATACCTTTGGTGTCACACTTTTTTGGTATCAATGTGAACTACTAAAAATGTCCCTCTACAAATATTATTAAATATTAATATCACTTAAAAATAGGATCTAACAGATAAGTTTCTTTTACCAATTCAAAACGCCCCTCTATGAATATTATTGAAATCTTAACATCACTTAAAAATAGGATCTAACAAATATATTTTTTCAAAGTTGTTTTTTATTAATTAATAACAGAAATAAAAATTTAAACTAATAAAAATTAAATTCATTCTTTATTAATTAATAATAGAAATAAAAATTCAAACTAACAAAAATTAGATGTTGCAATTTAGAAAGTAAAATCAAAACTAACTTCATATCATTTCAACGCAAAAATACGGTTAAATATTTGTGCAAATCATATTTTTTCGAACGAGTAAAACATTAACAATTTGTATAAAAAAAATCACGTGCAAAGGGCAGGCCATCATCACGCGAGAAGCGCGTGCCTTACCCATCGTATTTAAAATGATTATAAGAATCAACAAGGGCTGGACCTCAAACACTAGAATGAATTAAATCAAAACATTTTTCTAACTTATTAGCAGATAAAGAAAATGGAAATCTAGTTTGTTTTGAAAGCTTATAAACATTATAATTTTTGGAATCTAATTTATAATAAAAAAGTTTATTCAAAATTTGATCAGATGGATGATCAAATCTTTAATGCAGTAGTTTGTCTTGATCTACTAAGTTTAATGACACATGATATTTGTTAGTATTTTCATCAAGATAATAGAGGCCATTTTTCAGACATCCCTCACCAATCTTCTTCCCTGATTCTCGATCCTGAAAGGTCACTTTACACGGTGAAAATATGGCATTGTAATTCAATTCATGAGTTATTTTACTAATTGATAATAAATTTGAATTAAAATCTAACAAATATAAAATATTTTTCACATCTTTGTAAGAAAATTTGTTGTACCAAAACCATGAATTTGAACTTTATCTCCGTTAGCAACAGTTACATGTTGAAGGTCTTTATTTTGTTTAATATTGGTTAATTTATTTTTGTTCCATGTCATGGGATCAGTACCACCTAAATCAATTAACCACCTATTTGTATTTTGACACATACTTGCAATTTTAAAATTGTTGTTGATTTTGGATGAGTTAAAAATAGTGTTAGAATGTACAAAACCTGAATTTTGTTGCTGTAACAAACTGTTTAATTGAGTTAGCAGTTGATTTAGTTGCACCGTTTGAGCCAAAGAAGATCCTGCCGAAGAGGAGCTGTTATTTGGTTGAGTCCATTGAGCGATTAAGATCCATCCCCTTCTATCTCCGCTCCTTTGCTAAAACCATCAAATTTATTCTCCCTTTTTGAGAAGCCTCAGTTACCTCCTCTATCGCCCTTCTCTCTGACCTATCGAAGGTGGGGATGGAGGAACCAGCAGCCATCGCGGTTGTGCACTGCTTTCTTGTAGTGGTTGCACTCCTTGGTGCTCGAAGCTTCCTTCCCTTTGGTCGTGTCCCTGAAACTAGGGTTTGAGTATTTTACCTAAAACACCTTGTTCTCTTGATTTTTCGACCGCCAAGGGGTCATGAGTACTCGTCGATATTGCTCTTGCTCAATTCTTGCTATTACATCATCAAAACTTGGCATCTCTTCCGATTCGAAGACTTGAGACTTGATCGATTCACAGCTTGGATGAACAGCCCGCAAGTAGGTAAAAATTAAGTCTTGTTTGGATTTTTTTGGGTTTCAAATGGGTCTGTTGTTGGTGGGAGATAGACATTGAGCTCTTTCCATTTTAACATAATTGCAATCACTAGTTCGTTATTACTTTGGACACTTTGTTCAATTTGGACAAGCTCTTGTTTAAGGCTAAAGATATGAGCGAAATTTTTTGTTAACCATACCTTCTTTTGCCTTTGTCCCAAACCTCCTATGATGTGCTGGAGTACATGAGTATGTTTGAGGGTTTTAGTGGCCTGAGTAGCCATGACATGATTATTTGGTCGATTGTCTCCCTTTCTTCTATTTTTGCTTTCTCTTCGGAAGGTGGCTTGGTTGGCTTTACTGCTTTGAGTTTTTCCTTTTTCTAGTGACAAAACTTAATTTCACTTTGCCATCAAGACCAATTGTTACTGAACTAGACCAGAGAATGTAATTTCTGCTACCATTGAGTATGATATTTGTGAGTTTTGTGTTGTTGGATTGAGACATGTTGAACTGGCTGCAGTTCTTTGTTATCTGCAACTTTTGATATTGTTGCAAAACTTTTGAGTTAGGATCTAATCCGCTCTGATAGCATATTGAATTTTTGAGCAGAAGATTGAATATGATGAATAATTTGTTTTATTTCTAATTTCTAGTTCTACAAGCTCTCTGTGCATAATTATATATAGCCTAATTCTACTAGCTGTTGCTTATTTCCTAAATTATAATTCTACTAACCATTGGGTATTTATTAAATTGTAATTGCCTAATCACACCCTAATTATAGGCTAAGTACCAAGTATAACTGACAACTATATAAGAGATGCTAGCTTTTTATTTCTTTCATGTTTATAGTCTATGATGAAATATTCTGGGGCTATCATTTCTATTTTTTCATAGTCTTTTATTTGTTTCATGTTTACAGCCTATGATAAAATATTCTGAGGCTATCATTCCTATTTCTCAATAGTAACTAAAATTAAAATTAGCTATGTATTTGAGATGGAGTTTTGTAATTTCTTTTAGTTGTTATGGATTTGTGACGGATTAGGTATTATATTATAATTATCTTATTTGTCATAAATTTTCGTGATGTTTCAGGTATCCATGTTTACTGATTTGTGACGTATTAGCCACTTTACGTTACAAATATTATTTGGCGTCATTTTTCATCATTTTATCATAAATTTTAGCTACGTTTCAAATATCCTAGATGGATTCTTGTTACGTCACAAAATTTTGTATTGGACAATGACTTTTTTATGTAAAGTAAAATAAAATAAACATCGTATATCCATCACAAATCCGTTATGAATTTTTTCATCGCAAAGTCTACATTACTGTATCAACTTTTTCTTGTAATACAATGAATGTCTATCTAAGTAAATAGTGCAAAACACCTATTATATATTACTATGTATGATAGTCACAATGCATAGGCAAAATATGGTAAGTAATATTGTAGCACATACGAGATGATAATACGAGCAAGAAGAGTGCGCATTTCATACAATGCCAATGATCATATTACGGTATATAAGCTAGTGTCTAAAACGTAGAAGGAAAGATTACAAGAAATACTTTCCCTATAAAATGGTAAAGAGCTAAATTAATCAATATCAGTTCACGACAGAAAAAATACTATCTGCAATAAATAATAGGAAACTCTAGCCGCTTGCTCGTCCATAGATAACTGTCAAATGTTACTCTATCAGGGCCCAAATCTCACCTTGTGAGGATCTCTAAAAGTTATAATAAAAACACACAAATAATTTTTGATCGGACAATAATTGTAATGAGTAAACAACTATAGAAAACGATATATATATATATATAACTATAATAAAAACACACAAATAGCTTTGGATCATACAATAGTTGGTATGAGTAAAAAAACAATACGTATATTGAGATATAAATTGAATGTAAAACTGTATACCTATTAGAACCCATACTAACCTATATGTTGGAGTATGCATGAGTTAGAGCACATTTGAAAACTACTTATAAGTCACTTATTATAATTTAAGTGTTTGACAACTCATTATAAGTAGTTTACATAAGTGACTAATATATCAAAATATGAAAAGGAATAATTTGTTGTTCGTAACTTGTGGACATATTTTATAACTAGTTTCAAAAAAATATTTTATTTATTTTAACTTCAAAGTCAAATTGCATCCAAACACTTCTACTTATAAATCACTACTAAAAAAAGACATAGAAATTACTATTCAAATATCCTTTTAAACTCATATCAGTGATATCGCCCACGCATGCACTCAAGTATCATAATACAATACGAGTGTTATGACACGCGCTTCGTGCGTGAATTGTTTTCCTTATAAATTGTATATGTTTAAATCAATCAAAAAATGATTTTTTTATTTTCAAGTGATATTAAGATTTGTATATTTGTAAAGAAGTATTTTGAATTTGTAAAGAAAATTTAATTTTAGATCCTATTTTTAAAGAGTATGTTTGGCATACATCCCTGATAAGTTTGCAAATACACAAAACATCACGTTGTTTTTTTAATAAGTTTCCAGTTCTTATTTTTAAAATCCGACCATCTAAAAGACAAAAACACTCTCTCGTTGTAATTTCTCTCTCCACTTCATCGTTCCTACGAAAATGAAATCAATAAACAAAATCGAATCGTAATCTAGTGAATAAACTGAAATCAAGGTGACTAGAAGATTGATTTAGAAGGAAAACGAAACCAAATACTCATTTTAATTAGTCGAGAAGAATCTGAAATCAAATAATAGAAAGTATAATCAATTAGAACATCAAAATCAAACAGTAAAATTGAAATAGCAAAAGAAAACAATAATTTGTAAGAAAACGAATTCATTCTTCACAAAATTAAAAAATTATAATATATCAGTAACAATTTTAAATATTTGCAGCTAAAATTGCAAATATTAATAATATTTGCAGTTTTTTCTGCAAATATTCTTAATATTTGCAATTTTAGTTGCAAATATGTAGTAAAAAATTTGATTACTTGATAAAACACTCTTACAGCTCCAACATATATTATTACATGTTTTACTGCAAAAATTGTACATATTTGCAGTATTGTAAGCAAAAATTCACAAATATTTGCTGATTTTTCTACAATTATTCAGAATAATTGCAGCAATATCCGCAAGTATTCATAATAATGGCATAAGAAAGTTAAAATCATGAATACTTGCTAAAAAACTCTTGCAGCTTCAACATATACTAATATATTTTTTTGCAAAAATACTGAACATATTTGCAGTATTATAAACAAATATTTTCAAATTTTGCAGATTTTTCTGCAATTATTAAGAATAATTGCAGCCATAATTGCAATTATTCATAATATTTACAGAAAAAAAATGAAAATGTTCATAATATTTGCATTAGATTTTTTAATGCAAAAATTGATCATATTTGAAGTTTTTTATGCAAGTATTCTCAATATTTGCATACTTTTCTGCAAATATTGAGAATACTTGCAAAAAAATTGCAAATATTGGAATATTTACAAATTTTTATGCATGTATTCTCAGTAATTGCAATTTTTAATGCACATATTTGCAAGTATTCTTAATAAATGCAATTTTTATGCATGTATTCTTAATTATGAAGATAAAATTCATCTTCCTAATGCAATAATATATGTTGGAGCTGCAAATATTATGAATGTTTGCTGAATTTGAAATTAATAATTGCAGAGAAAAATTCCTTTAGAAATGCGTATTTATATGCAAAAATTTCCAATATGTGATGACTTTTCTGCAATTATTCTGAATATTTGCACAAATGTCTGCAAATATTCTTAAAAATTGCAGATTTTTCAGCAGTTATTTTCTATTGTTATTCACAATATTTGCTCTAACTTCTGCAATTATTGAGAATAATTGCAGATTTTTCAGATATAAATGCAAATTATTCAGAAGAATTGCAAACATATATGCAATTATACATAATAATTGCATACATCTCTGCAATTATTTTGAATAATTACATACAAAGATGAATACACATGATTTTAAGGGAATAATTGCTGATTTTTCACCATATATATATTATGAATATTTGCTAAATTTTTAGTGAATAATTGCAAAGAAAAATTCCTAAATAAATGCATATTTATATGCAAATATTCTCAATATTTGCTGACTTTTTTGCAATTATTATGAAAATTTGCACCAATGTCTGCAAATAAAATGTCTGCAAATAATCTTAAAAATTGCTGATTTTTCAGCAACTATTAAAAATTCAGCAGTAAAATATGAATATTTACAACAATTTATATTTTGTAAAAAAAATTGATTCGTCTTCGAATAGTTGCAGTTTTTCATTGAAATCGAGAAATAAACACTTATCTAAAGAAAACTAAGCTCGACTTTCAATTTGATCAAAAGAAACTGAACAAGAAGAACCGCAGCTCCACTTTGAAGCGCGGGGTAATTTAGGAAAAAAATAGGCAGAAAACAAAAACAGAGACGTAGAAAATATGTTTTGTTGACAGAGATTCGTTTTGAATTAAGTTTGGTTGTAGGAATGCGTGCCTAATATTCACATTTTTAAAAGCTTCTGAATTTGTAAAGCACGGTAAATGTTAAATCCTTCTTTTAATACTGTAAAATGTTTAGGCAACAATAAATCAAATTTAAGGTACAAAGGGTACGAGAGAGCGATTGTTCACGTTTTCCACCAATTAGAACGTCTGATTCGTACATCGCTAAATGCCCCAAAATAGGATCATGAATAGGTTGTTTAAATATCTAATTTACCCATTCTAATGTGTAGAGATGCTTCTAATTAACCTGCAACTGATCTGTGTTTGATTTTAGTCTCTTTCTACGATTTTTGGTGAATTTCCGTGGGAGGGTGTTCAGAGGAGTTAAGTGAGAGATTACGAATGAGTAAGATTTGATAAAATGATTTGTGATGGTTGTGATTAGGTTTAAGGTTAGGTTTATCTTAATTATACGGGTTTAGGTCTTTAACTAGCCGACCCGTTAAGCCCATTAACCAAATTAACTCAAAAACTATTGCATAAAATCACTCTCCTTTGATATATAACTTCAATTTTATTGATTCTTACAATACAATTTAATTTATCATATTTAAAGTTTGTCATCTGATAAAAAATCCCCAACTATATTCGCTATACTAGCAATTTGAAAATTTGTATTATATTGCATGCGCCAAGCTTAAAATCTCAACCAAGTGTTGTGAATAGTCACTGGCTTTGTTCATGTGTGGCAGACAAGATAATATTAGACTTTTGGTATAACATTGTTACTTATTAGAAATAGTATGAATCGTGAACGTATTTACTTTTTAATTTAATAAAATTTAATTTGGAATGTGTAATATAAGTGGTGGTGTAGGATGCAAATCTTCAGTTAAATTTCATTAGTCGGCAGTCGGAAAGGATTTTGATGGTGGAAACTGCGAGAAGATTATGAAATTCTGTTCGGAATTTCAAAAAACAACTGAGAAATCATATTGAATTTTTATTATTAGATACGTGTAACTGTAGTCATGCACATGTATCATATCTTCAAATATAATATCAATTTGTTGCTCGACCCTTGCTGGACGGCTTTAGAATTAACTCCAAAGTTGGCCTTACATCGAAGTGATGAGATTAATAACTTAATTAGTACACTCCCTTTTAACGCTAATTCGCCCTTTATTTCAAGTGAACTTCCTTTTCCAGCCGATTCACTCTTTTTTGTATCGAAATTGATTAAAATATGAAGATTTCTTTTTCCTTAAGGGTTGTTGAACCAACAGCAAAGTCTATCTTATTCGACTTTATTATAGCATTATAATTACGTAAACTATAAATCAATTATTGGTAGCATACAAAGTACATGCAACAGAAATGTCCTTATTCTCTTTTATGCACTTAAAACATATATATATGGTTCACACTTGCATCTAGAAATGGTAATCAATGTCTAAATTACTGTAAAGTTCGTACTTGTATTGTTGACATCTGTACTGTTCGCACTTTGTACTCTTTGACATTCGAAAATGTTCTCCTAATTAATGTCCACTGATCAACAAACTTTAAAATTTTAATCGTTAAAGTTTTGCATATGTTCCAAGTTCTTTGTAGTTATATAGGCAGCTCTATAGATATCATTGCGCATGTTACTGTATATTTGTGTACAGAACATGATGATTCCATTAACACTGATGAATTATTTCGATTAATTTATTTTTAAAATCCAACTACATCAAAACAAATTTGCATATTCCAAACAACAGATGGGTAACTGTTGTGATTTTTTTTAATGTAAAATCACATTTGTAAAAAATAAATATAAAAAAGAAAAACATATCTTTATCTTGTCCAAATTAATATTGAATATTTGGTTACACATATTATGATAAAAGATAAATGTTCAATTTTCAAATTGTATGCAACAATTTATTTGTTATCGTATATCGGCTGACTTAACTACTAACTACCAAGTGATTGATTCTTATAAATAAAGGAATAAATTTCCATTTAGGTTTCGAGACAACTATTGTTTTAGGTTTTGTATTCGAATTTGGTACTTAAGAGGAAA
Source organism: Allium fistulosum (assembly GCA_030737815.1). Lineage (NCBI taxonomy): Eukaryota > Viridiplantae > Streptophyta > Magnoliopsida > Asparagales > Amaryllidaceae > Allium > Allium fistulosum. The sequence continues at coordinate 664,468,968 of CM060903.1, forward strand.
ATATTTGTGATTCATTTTTCTTTACATCTTATCTCTTCTCGAATCTAGAGATTTTAGTCAACCTTAATATTTGGTATCTGGTATACTACATAAGTTTCTAAAGAGAATTTTGTTGTGGATAAGATAAACGTTGAAAAATTTAATTAGAGTAATTTGGGATTATGGAAGGCGTAGACGAAGAATTTTCTATATCTCAATGAACTTTAGCAACCATTGGAGAACAAATGTGAGAGATATAGTGCTATAACGGAAGCAAAATGGGTAACTTTGGATAAGAAGGCAATGACAGCTGTTAATCGGGTTTTTAACCAAGTAGAAGTCAACCGAAGTTAGAACGAAAAAACGAAGACGAAACGACTCGAAATCTTGAAGACGCACTTAGATGAAGTAGAAAAATAGCTCGGAGAAGTTTTACCAAGAATTGAGCTAAGGGAACAACTCGCCATCGAGTTGTTTGGCTTAATGCCGAGTCATTTTTATCCCCCTCCCCCCTAAAACTCCTCTCTAACTCCATGCGAGTTATTATCTACTCGTTACGCTCGTGATCAAGCGTTTTCTCAAAGTTTGGACGATCAATTCCAACGGTTGAAGAGAAGAAAGCTTAGATGGTAGAATAACTCAAGTGACGATGGAACGATCACCAGAATCGACTAATAATCAATGAAAATAGCATGGGATACATCAACGTGAAGTTAGAAGAGTAGTGCAAAAAGTTGGAGAAGTTTACACTTAAGGAAATAACTCAACACCAGGTTAAATGACTCGGTACCGAATTATTTCCATTACTCGGTTGCCTATGAGTTTTCTTGTGTGCTTGGGTCGATGTATGGACTCTACTGCAAGCAGGCTTCTGACCCAGTACGTATGTGTCCCTATGAATACTAGCCATAGTGCAACCAAAACATGGTCTTCTCCCAGCTCTTTCTTCTTCCCTCCGGATTTGGGGCTCCTTTTCTCTTCACCATCTTTCCTCCCCACAATAGTCACCAAGACAGTTACTCTTAGCAGTTCTAGGCCTTAGAACCTGTCAAGCTCTTGTACTTATGATTCTAATTCTCTGTAATCTCATATAAATTATCTCAAATCATCAAATCAATAAAACTATAAAGTGGACGTATGCCAAATATTGCCGAACCACTATAAAAACTTATGTCTTCATATTCTATTCTATTTTATTTTCAATACCATCTGCTAGATCTAAGTCATATAGGTTCTCTACAACTCAATCTTGGGCGTTGATCCATTTTTGGCGTCAACATTTCGGCTCTTTCACTAAGAATTGAACTCAAGCTTAGATCTAACTCTCAACTTTGGATTGGATAGATCAGGAAAACCTGCTTGAAGAACTTGAAGAGTTGTTAACAAAAAGGCATGACACCAAGAAGATCTAATAGATCCTCAGGAGTTGTGGCTGGTGCTGATGAAGGGAATGCTCACCAAACTGAAGTAAACAATCAACATGCAATTCTGGGATCCTCTTCATAGAACGAAGTAGTAACCAGAGGAGAGTTTGATAAGACGATCCATGAACTCAACCAGAAGATGGGGGATGGGCAAAAAGCTCTCATGGACAAGATGGACGCTTTGCTCAGTCTTCAACCCCGAACTACCAGGAGAGTTGAAAGTGAAACTTCTCCTATAATAGAACTAGAGAACTCTTCAGTTTTTGGCCTAAACAGGAGAGATGGAAAGCAAAAACAGAATGTCAGAGTCACCAAAGCTATAGAAGGACTTGCAGGGGGAAGCAGAAGCGCTCCTCCTACAAGAAAACAACTCGGTACCGACCCAAATGTCCTACTTGACAATGATCAAGAGGGAGATGCATTTCTGGTTTCTGACTCTGATAACGATATGCAACAGGATGATGGGTTGAATACTTGTGTTAACAGACAAAATGCTGGAAGTAGAGTTCAAACTGTCACGGAAAGACCAATCAGACGCCAATGGAACTCTACAGGAGTGGTTCTCCCGAAGAATGGAGAACCTAGACTTTAGCCGACAAGCCGAGATTGTTTGTGGAACTAAATACTCAGTGCAGCCCTTGACAGTTGACCTACAACTACCATGTCAGCGAGGAGTACATCGCTAACATGGTCAAATGGTTGGTAAAGGAGAGCAGAGGCAGGAAAAATGAAGACTGGGCTTCCGCACCAAGCCAAACTCCATTTATTGAAAATGCTCTAAGAGAAGAGTACCTCTAGAAGTTCACCATGTCGACAATGTCATCCTATAATGGAACAACTAATCGCAGACAACACTTACTCAAATATGAATGACATATAGATGGAGCTAGAGTCACGAATGTTGTTCGTTGTAGGTGTTTTCATATCTTCTTGGAAGGAGTCGCTTTAATGTGGTTTACCAAGCTTGCGCCTAAATCCATATCGATGTTTGATGAATTGGAAAAGAAGTTTTTGGAGCAGTTCAGGCTCCACACGGCTCGATCGAAGGACGTTAGGTCATTGTCTAACTTGTCACAAGGACCCAAGGAATCACTGAAAGCCTTCTTGAATCGATTTAACATCGCTGTTACAGAAGTTAGCAATCCGAAGGAAGATCTTGTATTCATGGCACTTGTCTGAGGCATTCACCCAGACATGGATTTCGGTAGGTGGATAAAAATGAAGCAACCAACTACCATGGAGAAATTCCATCGAAAGGCAAATCAATTTCTAAGATTAGTAAAAGAAAAAATAATTGAAGGCAAACTCGTCGATGAGCAGTCGAAAGAAGTAATTTAGAGTAACATCGTGACCAAACAAGATGGAAATGGTTCTGGAACTACTACAGGAAATGTTGGAAAAGCTGCAAATCATAAAATGAGGAATCAAAATGCTGGTAGGCGTGATAGGGACAGAAAGCATCCAAGGAACCTTAGACCTGAGGACTATACACCATTGAATGATAGTTTGGAAAACATCTATCTTGCCACTCAAGGAACTGAGCGGTATAACAAACCACCCAAGAGGGAAGCAACTGAGCAATAGAAGAGGTCGGGGATGTATTGTCGCTTCCACAAAACTTGCGGGCATAACAAAAATGAATGTCTGCATCTAAAGGATTTAGTTGAAGAATTGATAAGAAATAATAGGCTTTAGCAGTATGTGAAGAAACCACAAAACACCGAACAACATGCAGGACCCCAAAGGAAGAATGCTCAAGGAAATCAGCCTGGACCCAATGGAGAAGGCCCAAACGAGAAGATGAAAGACTGGTCATAAACACCATTACTGGAGGACTTCATCCAGTGCAGAAGAGTTGGGGCAAGATGGAACGATATGCTAGTTCTTTGAAGCATGCACCACATGAGAGTTGCTATACCATCAAAGATAGAGCTTGGGCCAAGCAACAAAGGATGATTACAAACGATATTGTATTCAGGAATCGAGACACTGAAGGCATAGAAGCACCGACTCTCGACCCGATGGTGATAATCGTCAGGATCAGGCCAGTAGTTGTGCATCGAGTGCTGGTTAACAATGGAAGTTTGGTTAATATCGTATTTCAAAAAACGTTCGACCAAATAAAGATTAGCATGAAGGATGTGACCGCTTGCAAGACAAAGATGTAGGGATTTACAAGTGAACCTAAACAGTGATTGGGACGATCGATCTACTTGTAGAACTCAAAGAAGGAGAACGAAGGGTGGTTCTTATCCAAATCTTCGTGATTGTTAATGAATATTCTGCTTATGATGCTTTCTTGGGCCGACCTTCCTTTGTTGGATTTAAAATTGCTTAGGCTCCATGGTGTCTCACGATGAAATTCTCAATGGAGAATGGGATAGGAGTAGTAAGAGGAGACCAAAGTGCTGCAAGGAAATGCTATGTTGCTGAATTACGTAAAGCTAATGCTGTGAAAAGGGAAAGAATGTGGGGAAGACTCTCCATATTCAGGAACTACAAGCATAAAAATTACAGCAGCGCCCCTGGCTCGGGAACTATAGTCGCTTCGACGAGGCTATGGACCCTAGAAAGAAGAGTTTAGGGAAAGTGCAAGCAGCACTGGCGGAGATTACGTGGCTCTCCCTATTGATATGGATGACCCAACTCGGGTCTTGAAAGTAGGATTGCAGCTTGGAATCAAAATGCAAAAGGAATTGATAAACTTTCTTCGTGCCAATATAGACGTGTTCACTTGGACACATTCTGAAATGTGCGGGATTTTGCCAGAGATAGCATGTCATGCACTTAACATCAATTCCAAGTTTATGCCAGTGAGGCAGAAGAGATGCAACTTGGGTCCGAAGAGATCCGCTGCATTAAAGGAATATGTGGATAAGCTATTGGCCAATGGGTGTCAAACCCATATTCTGAACGGGTGTCAAACCCTGTGTTGGTCCGAAAATCAAATAGGAAGTGGAAAACATTTGTTCACTACTCAGATTTGAATAAAGCCTGCCTGAAGGATAGCTTTCTGTTGCTAAGGATCGATCGGCTTGTTGATGGAACCGCAGGGCATGAACCGCTCTCATTTATGGACGCGGTGCCTACTCAGGATACAAACGAATTATGATGCATGAACCAAATCAGTGAACACTAGCTTCATCATAGACTTAGGGCTATAATGCTATCGTGGGATGTTGTTCGGTCTGAAGAACACCGGAGCTACTTACCAGTGACTAGTGAATACAATGTTCAAATACCAAATCAGATGGACAATGGAAGTTTACTTAGATGACATGCTAGTGAAGTCGCGAGTGTTTGGAAACCATCTGAATGATCTCTCGGAGATGTTTGAGATCCTTCGGAAGTATGAAATGAAGTTAAATCCACTAAAGTGTTCGTTCGGTGTTGCTTCTGGAAAATTTCTTGGTTTCATTTTGAATGCAAGGGGCATTAAGGCCAATCCAGAGCAAATTGCCGCCTTACGGAATGTTAAAGCCCCGACAACAAAGAAGGAGTTACAAAGCTTGAATGGAAAGATCGCAGCATTGTACCGATTCATCTCCAGAGTGATGGATAAGTATATACCAATCTTTGATGCATTAAAGAAGGGTAAGAAGAACTTTGAATGAAATCAGGATTGCCAGACTGCCTTTGAGGAATTACTGCAACATATGGAGACACCACCATTCCTGTCCAAACTAGTGGACGGAGATAACTTGTTTATTTACCTGACAATGTCTTCATTTACCTAGCGGTGTATGTCCATGCATTAAGCCCAGCACTTGTGCGAGAGGAAGCTAGGGTTCAATGACCTGTCTACTACATTAGTAAGCGATTCACCAGAGTCGAACGGAACTACCCGAAATGGGAAAAGCTGGCATACTGCTTGCTAATAGCATCTAGGAATCTGTGACCGTATTTCCAAGCTCACCCGATTAAGATGTTGATAGATCATCCCTTGAAATAGGTATTATATTGACCCGAGATTTCAGGATGGCTTATAAAGTGAAATATCAAGTTGAGCCAATATGAGTGACTTATCATCCTCGGAGAGCGATTAACGGACAGACATTAGCTGATTCATCGCTGAGTTCACTATTTGAGATGGTGAAGAGGAGGACACAATGGTCATGGTATCCTATTGGAAATTGTTCGATGATGGTGCATCAAATGAATTCTGCTAAGGAGTGGGAGTTTTGCTTGAAACTCCCAAAGGACGACCAATTTTCTATGCTCTTAAGCTGGAATTTCCTACTACTAACAACGAGGCAGAATGCGAGGTGTTGATAGGAGGATTAAAGATTGTGAAGGATTTTGGAATAAAGACTTTGCATATCTACAGTGGCTCCCAACCAGTCGTCTATCGGGTTAGAAGGGAATATCAAGCTAAGGGTGCAAAACTTTCCCATACTTTTCGAACGCTTGGGAGTTGCTCAATGCCATCGAACACTTTGCAATATCTCACATTCCTAGAGAGGAGAATATGAAAACAAATTCCTTAGCAAAGCTAGCCAGCTCCGGAGAAGCACAACTGATGGCATTGGTTCCAGTAGAACTATTGACTGCTCCTAGCATAGATCAAATGGATTTTGATTGGGTTCTGGAGACTACAGAAGAGAAATAATCATGGATGACGCCGATAAAGAACTACTTGCTCAAGGGAGTACTCCCTAGAGACAGGAACAAATGAATAAAGCTCTTACGAAAGGCACCACGATCCATAATGTAGGACATAGTGCTATATAGGAAAGGATTCTCCACCCCCTTGATCAGATGTGTAACCAAAGATGAAGCTAGGAAGAACCTCGTGGAAATTCATGAAGGCATCTGCGGTGATCACACCCGGGGGAGACATTGGCAAAGAAGACACTCTGCTACGAATATTTTTGGCCAACAATAAACAAAGATGCAGTGGACTACACCAGACGATGCGATCGATGCTAGAGAATCTCGAAGATTTTGAGATTCCGACCTTTAGAAATTACACAAATGGTTAGTCCCTGGCTATTTGCGATCTAGGGAATCGATATAATTGGCATACTACCAATAGCAAAAGGAGGAGCCAAATACGCTATCGTTGTAGTTGATTACTTTATGAAATGGGCTAAAGCGGAAGTGATTGCCACGATTACTACTAAGAAAGTAATTAATTTTGTAACGAAAATATTCTTTGTAGGTTTGGAGTACCACAGAAAATTATCATGGACAATGGGACTCATTTTGAGAGCTCTGAGTTCAAGGAATTTTGTAAGCGTTATCGGCTAGAGAATAGCTTTTTTGCGGTAGCTCACCCACAAGCAAACAGACAAGTGGAAGCAGTGAACAAAATCATCAAATCCACCATATAGAAGCGGCTGACTAGAGCTAAAGGCAATTGGGTTAATGAGCTTCCACTCGCACTATAGGCTTATAGAAAAACGCATAAATCAGCGACCGGGCAGTCACCATTCGCCTTGGCATATGGTTCAGAAGCTATGATCCCAATGGAACTGGACGTCCCTCCCCATCACAGAAGACACTTCAATCAGAGAGAGAATGAACACATACTGCTAGAGTCTCTCGACCAAATCGATAAGAAGTAGAAAGAAGCTGAAATGAGAATCGCTGCTCATCAAAAAAGAGTGGCACACCACTTCAATTCCAAGGTTCACAACTATACTTTTGAAGTGGGATATCTTGTCTTGAAACAAATCTTCCCAAAAACAGGAGTGCTTAGCCCAAACTAGGAAGGACTATATGTGATCAACCAGAAGCTTGGAGATGGAACGTTCAAGCTAACTATAGTAGATGGCGTTCCCATCCTGCATGCTTGGAACAGCAACTCATTGCAGTACTACTACACTTGATGTCTATATATTTCTTATTTTCGCAAATAAGCCATCCAGTGATACTGGTGGGCATTGTAAATAGACAGGACTTGCCATTTCTTCTATTTATCAATAAAATTTTCTTCTTGAAACAATGGAACTATGTTCTCGTAAGTAAACTGCCGGATCGACAGGGAAAATCGATCCCTACCATTTGTGAACCGGCGTTGCTACGGTAACGTCGGGAAGATTCATAACCGCCGAGTCGACGCGAAAAATCGACTCAAACCGCCAGATCGATGGGAAAAATCAATCCCTACCTTCTGAGAACCGGCGTTGCTCCAACAATATTAGGAAGGTTCATAACCATCGAGTCGATGGGGAAAATTGAGTAAAACTACTGGATCGATTAGGAAAATTGATCCCTACATTCTAAGAACCGGCGTTGCTTCGGCAACATTGGGAAGGTTCAAAACCATCGAGTCAATGGGGAAAATTGACTCAAACCACCTGATCGATGGTGAAAATCCATCCCTGGTTTTTAAGTATCAGCGTTGCTCAGGCAACGCCGGGAAACTCCAAACCACCGAGTCAATCGAAAAATCAACTCAAACCTCTCGGAACTTGACATCGCACAGAGATAGGCGATAACAAAAGGAATTACCAAGAGCCCAGAGATATGCAATGTCAAAGAAAAGTCCAAGGAGTTGAGCCGTTCGTGTACAAGTTTCCAAAGATAGAACTAGTGCACGACCGGGATCTCAACACTGAACTTGGAATAATTTGTTATGACGAAAGATGACGACAACGCATCTTTACGATATAGACATCCAGGATGACATTGGCTGATGATGTAAACTTGGAAGAATTTGATTGTAGCCAAAGAATTAGCGGGATTAAATATGTAATGCTTGGAATCGAGCAGCAGAGTCAATATTTCCCAAAGATAGGAACTATCATATGGATCAGACTAGGGGCAATTGAATGAATTTCTCCAAATACCCAATCTTCCATTGATGCTTGAATTCAAAAATCTAGCCTTATGAATAGGGGCATATATGCCCCTACTTGATCGAAATGAATTTGACCAAGTCTAAATAGGAATAGCTGTGGAGTTGGCTAAAGTCACAATTCTTTGTGCCAAACATAGCATTTTTGTAATAAAAAACAAACCTAAGCAACAAATTTACCGAAGCAATTGCAGAAATATTATTTACATGCACAGAGTTATGGTAAATAAACATATTGCACAAAAACAGAAGTGTATAATTCAGGAAATTGCAATACAAGCAATCATATTATATACGCAGACAACCAAACATAAACAAGCATGGTACATGAAATGCAAAAAGTATACAAGAGAGATTACAAAGGTAAAGCTAGTGTTTCATTACTACTAAAATCATTTATGTACAGGACAAATAGCAAGGCCATGCCCGTACAATATCAGCCTATTTCAGATACAAAAAATAAAATACAAACTCGATCACAACAACAATACAAAAAACAAAATGACTCGGCTGTCCTACCCTACCAGGCCTTCTACTTCTTGCCGCCTCAACTGCCTTTGCCAGTCTTACCTCGATGAAAGATTGCTTCAGTCCCTGAACCATGCATAACTGGAGGTGGAGGAGGCAATTGAGGTTGACCTACAAGCTGGCAAACAGAGTGATAAAGCTTAATGGAGGATTCTCTTGAGAACCGAAGCTTCTCAAAGATAGTTAAATTAGAGATATACCTGTAGCAGGATCCCGTTGGGATATGAAAAATTCACCTACTTTAGTCCCAAGCTCCCCAGGTTGGACCACGATGGGAGGAACGTATTTTTCATGAGGAGTACCCATTAATGAAGCTGGAAGAACACGAGTAGACGTAAAGCTAAATCTTGTAGAAGCACGAATGATTGCTGCCAGCTCTTGAGATTTTGGAGCAGATGATTCACCCTTCCCCGAAGAGCTCGGGCTAGTAAGACCTTTGGCAGCATCAGCAGCAGCAGCAGCATCGACAACATCTTTAGCTGGAATAGCCTTTCCAATTAAAAGAGTTTCGATATCTTCAGCATTGAGATAAGCTGCCATCGGTTTTTCTTCGGAGCGATTGTCTCCGACTTACACAGTTCTGCATAACACTTCTTCCGAAGTGCCAGTAAGCGCCTCAGGATAGTCATTGCCTAGCCATCTCAGATTCTTGAACATGACTACGTTAGTGTAGAAGTACAACATGTTAACATCAAGCTCGATCAAGATTCTTGTCTTCTCATCTCGAAGCTCTTTGAGCTCCTACTCAGAAATTGCAAGTTCAAGACCGATGGAATCTTTATCAATGGAAAACTGCTCCTTTTCATTGGCAAGTTCTTGAACCTCCTCACGAAGCTTGGTAAGTTCGGCAGCTTGCTCCGATATGGTATGGTCCCCAACCCGGATATTTCATCTTTTTAGTAAGCATTTGCGCCCTTTCATCGACCAGTTTCTTGGCATCCACACCCTCAGTAAGAGAAACTTTCAGCTCATTCCTTATCACAATTTCACTATAGCCATGAGCAAGTTTTAACTCATCCATCAGGCTATTGGTGCTGGCCTTTTGCTTTAGGGCAAGGTCCCACTCTCTGGTGACTTTAAGCAAGTCATCCACACTCTCTTTCAGCATTCTCTCGTAGACAGCTCTCTCTCTCTTTCAAGATTTGCGTATAGTTAATATGATTAACATCAGAGAGGGCCTTGTATAGATGCTTACACTCATGCCCAGCTTCTACATCCTCTTGAACTTAATGCAGCTTTTTTAGAGTGGACTCCTTCGACACATCCTTAATGTCTTGATCGAATTTGACACCGTGAAGGAAGAGATGTGGGAATGCCGCTTGCAAGTGTGGAGAACGGGGCAGAAGAGTGAATGAGAAGAAATTACTTTGGAAGTAGGTGAGACCGTTGAAATAATAGCTTGAGAGATCGAAATTTGTTGAGTTGAAGAAGCTGGAGCCTGTGTACGAGGCGGAACATCGGCAAAAATAAGCCCATGGCACTCCGAGGAATCTCTTGAGGGCTTAGAAGGGTCATGAGATAGCTTATCATCGCCTTCCCTCTTCATTCTCTCCTTCTCCCTCTTTTTATATGTATCCCTATTACCCTTGCAATTGTAATAACTCGCCCTTCGAGAATACCCAAAAAGATGGATCGTTGGGGTAAGATTAGAGCAAAACACTAAATCAAGACATCGATAAGATCTCACAACAGAATGACAACATATAATATACCGAATATACATAAACAAAATAAGATGGCAATATATAAGAGACCACACTAGATGAAGAAACTTATAAATAATCAATACAGAAAATCAGAATACATCAACTTTCAATAGAATGGAGTTTTGAATAAATATCTGATACAACAGTCTTGTATATAAATAAAAGGTCTGTAGTGTACTACAAATGTATCAAGTATATATCTCACAATCTCGATGCTATGCCTCCAAAATGCTCCAACTGCATCCTGCAAGCGTATCCTTAAAAGTACCCGACTCTCAACTACTCAATTGAGTACCTGACAGTTATCATGACATAAGCAGACAAAGACGAAAGTGGGTCGGACATAAAGTCTAGTGTGAGGGAGACTATCTCAAAATACTGTATACAAAAATTGTATAGAAATAAACAGGAACTATTAAATCACAGCCGACCCTCTCCACAAACGTGGCTTAGGGTAATCCGGACTGTCTATAAATAGGTATAGTAATCCCATCTCAAAAATAGGGGATCATACTATAACCTGCTCTTCTCCTGTAATCAATGAGTCAACATAACTACTATAATGTGACTGAAAAATAAATACCATTCTATGATAAAAGTAACCCAACATCCAAAAGTAGGGTGATCATAATATAAATCTACCATGAAGTACAGAATAATAGTAAATGCAGGAATAACAACAACATCTAACTAATTAACACACACATCGTAACAATGGAAGATAACTAAGGAATATAAATCAATACCCATCATTTCTAGCGGGTGGAGTCAACAGTGGACACTTATCGCAATGCAATAATTCCAGATGAATAGGGCTAGTACACTTACATACTCAGACATTTATCGTGATTCAGTTATTAATAGAGTCAATACACTAACATACCCATACATCTATCTCGATCGTATAGTAAATAGAGCAAACATACTAACGTACACAGACGTCTATCATGGCCATGTAATAGATTAAGTCAGCACACTAACATACCCAGGCATCTACCCCGATCATATACTGAATAGAGGCAGTAGACTAAAGTATGCAGACGTCTAGCATGATACAGAAATAGGCATGACCACTAATATAAGGCCAATTCAGTGTATGGTCACTGTTTACCTGCTTTTTGATCAAAGTAGCAAACTTAAAACGGACCTAGAGAATCCATACGGAGTTGGATTGACTTGAAATTACGGGAGAACACTTAGAAGACATAAAAGAAGGTTCACAGAAAAAATGGGATTGGTTAGAGTTAGTATAGTAGATCGTTAGTGATCCTTCTTGATGGGTTGCTAACGACCCATGTAGGTTGGGCCTGACCACCTCAAATTCATAGGGTAGGCCCATACCTGCAAAGTTTCATCTGATTTCATTAAGTTTTGAGCGAGTTATGGATGATTCTTCTAGACCAGATGACCCGTGAAGACGAATGATCAAACTAACTCCAAACGACTTGATACTTGGACAACATACTCAAAATAACAAGTGAATAGCACTTAAGGAAAATTAGCCAAAAATAATCTAAGGAGATGGATCGCTAGTGATCCATCACCTATGTATCACTGGGGATCCATAAGGATGCTTCACGAGTCATCATAACCTCTTGCATTTTGATTCATTGTCTCTTCTAAATATGTTTGCCAAGTTTCATAGCCTTCCAAGCAACCTAGTTCGAGAAGCAAAGCCATATCTGATTCTAGTCATATATCAATCTAACTCATGTATGAATCATCATCAAAACAAGACAACTAGCTACGAAATCACATGGAGATCATCTACATAAGGCAAGGAATGTAACCCAAGTGAACCAATCCAATAATATTCTAACTACATGTATCGCTAGCGATCCATGCCCTATGGATCGCTAGCAATCCATCAATTCAGGCCAGGTCGCTATGCAATTTTGGAGCTCCTTCGTATCATTAAGTTTAGGTCTATAGCAAAGCGGACCAGCCCAGCCCAATAGCTCTCCAATCCCTATAAATACTCACCTACTTGCAACGCAAAGAGGATCATCGAGACTGGCTGCTGGAACTCTGCTAAGATTATTCTTCATTTTTCTCCTCTCACACAATAGTCATCTAGGGGTTCACTGCGATTCTCCAGTGAACTCTTGCACTTGTGACATGATCTAACTTAGAAGATTCAACCAAATTGTAATCTGACTCAATGTAACAATAGTCAGTTAATAATAAAAGTTATAAAGTGGACATAGGCTTCGTTGACAACCAAACCACTATGAAAATCTCTTGTCTCTTTACTTTATCAACAAGTTACTATTCCTTTCTTCTATTTTGTTTGCCTGAATAAACAAGGCTGATGCTTCCACACTCAATCCGGGGTGTTGATCCATTTTTTGGGTTAACATTTTAATGCTTTCATTGAGAACAAAGGTAGATCCAGAAACTTGAAGCTTGAATCTATGATTGGGGAAAAATGAAGAGGCCTAACACTAGATCTAAAACTGGAGCAAGCCAACTAGAGCCTGGGGGCAGTCAAGAAGTATCCTCAAATTATCACTAATCCAACTATGTAGCTAGAGATGAAATGGAAAGGCCGATGAAGGAGATGCATGATGGAATCTTGGCTAGGCAATAAGAGATGATGGTGGGAATCTTCCAAAGAATGGGACAACAAGGAATTGCAGGAGCTGTAGGAATTCAGACCCTATAAAAAAATACAGGAGCTACTAGAGTTGGATTAGAATGAGATGGAATGTTGCCTCCACGCCCAGAGCAACCGATACTTGGGGGCAACATGGGAGTCAACCTGGGAATCAACGCCAATGATGGGATCAATATTGGAGTAGGCACTGAAAGGGCCAACAATGGAGTGACTGTTGAAACTCCAAGAACTGGTGGTATGGGAGCTAATCCGAATACTAGAGTGCAAACGGTAGAGGAATATGTGCCAGGGCTACCCTAGAGGAGCGGAGGACATAATGAGATTAGAAGAGTTGGGCAGAACACTAGTGCGCAACCAATAGAGTATTCGTCAGATTTCCTTTGCCAAGGCGGGGGCTAGAACATCACTTTCGGACGAAGACCTTCATTGGATGGTGAAAATCGAATTGCTAAATTGGTAAGAAGGTTGGTTAGAGGGGGACCCATAGATTAGGGTTTGGGAGATGTGAACAGAAATATGTTTACTGCTATTATCCAGAACGCAAGAAATCCTCCCGATTTCAAGCTTCCCGTGCTGGAAATGCACGATGGAAAGACCAATCCAATTGAATCAAACGAGATATATCCGACATATGGAGGTGTTGGGTGCTTCTGAGGAAGTAATGGGGCAGTGCTTCCATTGTAATTGACGGATTTGGCGGCAATATGTTTTAGACAAGTGGAGATTGGGTCCATTGGTACATGGACCGAGTTAGTGGACATATTTCTAAGACAATTCCGAGTTCACGTCTCACAACCGAAGAATGTGATGACATTGGAAAATGTGAAACAAAGGCCTGAGGAGACCTTGAGAAGTTATTTAACAAGATTCAATGCAGCAGCGGTTGCAATCGATAGGCCGGATCCATCAGTGATTTTGATGGCGGCAGTGTCTGGAGTCGCAAGTAAGACCGACTTCAGGGTGCACTTAAGAGGGATCCACAAATGGATCTCGCTGAGTTTTACTATAAAGCCGAGAGATATATGCTGACGCTGAAGATGAAGCTGAAGGCACCGAAATTTATGCTGTGGATGGTAAGGGATCCTTTGGAGCAGGATTTGGGAAAGACAAAGGGAAAAGAGAAGCCGATGATGATTCTAGAGAACCAAAATAACAAAGGAGGGAGCCCAAATTCTCTTCCTACTCTGAGCTGACTGAAACTCTGGAAGGATATACCTAGACACTAGGGGGAAATTACCTACTGGAAGCCTCCGAGAAAAGAGTCCACTGATCGAGAGAAAGGATCTAGAAAGTTTTGCATCTTCCATGAGCTGGGCGGACATGAAACAAATGAATGTCGATAGGTTCATGATCTGATAAAAGAACTGGTTCGAAACAACCAGCTGTCATAGTATGTGAGGAATATAGCTATAATATCACAGCCAAAGCGGCCACCACCCACAGCAGATGCTTCAAGGAATGCCCAGGGGTTTGGGCCAAGACAGATAATCCCATAACCGGGTTGGATGGGAAGTCAGATCCGGGTGCTACTCTTTACTTTGGTTTCTTGTTTTGCACTTTTCGTATATTAGCAGTGAAAACAATAATGACCCCAGGCCACTTAGACGTGTGCTAAACCTAGATTGGTTCCTAGGCATGCTCTAAGTCGGATATTTGGGATGACTACTTAGGTTAATAATCTCAGACCGCTTAGATGTGCACAAAACATAGATTGGTCCCTTGCCACGCTCCAAGTCGGATGTCTGGGATAAACATTCAGGATTTCTTCTTATTTACTTTCTGCTTGTTTGCTTTGGTTTGAAATTTGTAAAATTCATATTTAATGTGATGACTGATTTTGAACACCATAAAGTCCCGACTGGAGAGACGGGACCGGAGTGCAAGGTGCAAGTCCCCTTGCCAGAGAGCGAGTGGATGGACTTGTACGATATCAAACGCAATAGAGCCTCGACTGAAGAGATGAGACAAGAGTGCAAGAAGTAAGTCCCTTCACCGGAGAGTGAGCCGATGGGCTTACTTATTGCCCCTTAACTTAATAAGAAAATGATCCGAAGAGATCATCCCCCTAAATTGAAACAACAAACGATCCGGAGAGATCATCCCCTAAACTAAACATCAAACCATCCGGAGAGAGCGTGCATTAAACTTAAACGGTCCGAAGAGATCAAACTTTATAACAAATTTGAGTTTGCGAAAAGGATTTGAATGCCTTATAAATAGAATAAAACTGATAATACTGGATGAACACGGGATGATTTCAATATATGATGTGATTTTGATATGTGATGTGATTTTGATATGTGATGTGATTTTGATACATAATATGATTTTGATATATGATGTGACAACTCTGGATGAGAAGCAAAATGATAGTGATGTAAATCTCAAATGAACACGGGATAATTGGAGATATATAATGTAATTAGAGATGTGTGATGTAATAGCTTCGAATGAAATGGGATTGATTATGATGTATGGATTACACTTAGGCAGAGTCTAGAGTCTTAGGCTGTAACTGGTTTGGAACGACTTATAATTGGCAAGAGAGTCTGAAGGAACTGGATGATTCATCAAGGCTGAAGCGGTTGGAAAGCAAGACCATTGAAGACCAGAGGTAGGAACTTGTTCTTAAGTAAAGCACACCTTCCATTCAAAAGACGTACTTTGGGGGGCGCAAATGTTTACCTGCTTTTTGATCAAAGCAGCTAACTTAAAACGGACTTAGCGAACTCATATGGAGTCGGATTGACTTGAAATTTCGAAAGAACACTTAGAAGACGAAAAAGAAGGTTCACAAAAAAAATGGGATTGATTGGAGTTAATATGATGGATCGTTGGCAATCCATCTTGATGGGTCGCTAGCGACCCATTTAGGTTAGGCCCTTCCACCACAAATTTATAAGGTAGGTCCCAGACTCTCTCTGGAGCGTACCTGCAAAGTTTTGCCTTATTTTGTTAAGTTTTGAGTGAGTTATGGATAATTCTTCTGGACTAGATGATGCATGAAGACGGATAATCAAATTACTTCAAAACGACTTGATACTTGGAGAACACACTCAAAAGAACAAGTGAATAGCACTCAAGGAAAATTAGCCAGAAATAATCTAAGGAGATGGATTGCTAGCGATCCATCACATATGGATCGCCAGCAATCCATAGGGATGCTTCATGAGTCATTGTGACCCCTTGCATCTTGATTAATTGTTTTTTCTAAATATGTTTGCCAAGTTTCATAGCCTTCTAAGCAATCTAGTTCGAGAAGCAAAGACCCATCTAATTCTAGTCATTGATCAATCTAACTCATATATGAACCATCGTCAAAACAAGACAACTAGCTACGAAATCACATGGAGAGCATCTACATAAGGCAAGGAATACAACCCAAGTGAAACAATCCAATAATATTCTAACTACATGGATTGCTAGTGATCCATGCCCTATGGATCGCTAGCGATCCATCTATTCAGGTCAGGTCGTTGTGCAATTTTTGAAGCTCCTACGTATCATTAAGTTTAGGTCTCTAGCAAAGTGTCCTAGCCCAATAGCTCTCCAATCCCTGTAAATACTCATGTACCTACAATGCAAAGAGGATCGTCAGGACTGGCTGCTGGAACTCTACTGAGATTATTCTTCACTCCTCTCCTTCCATACAATAGTCATCTAGGGGTTCACTGCGATTCTTCAGTGAACTCTTGCACTTTTGACTTGATCTAACTGGGAAGATTCAATCAAATTGTAATAATATTTAACTTGTATCAATAGTCAGTTAATAATAAAAGTTATAAAATGAACGTAGGCTTCGTTGATAGCCGTACCACTATAAAATTCTCTTGTCTCTTTAATTTTTCTACAAGTTACTATTCCTTTTTTCTTTTGTTTGCCTTGATAAACAAGGCTGGTGATTTCACACTTAATTCGGGCTGTTGATCCATTTTTTGGTTAACATTTTGGTGCTTTCACTAAGAATAAAGGTAGATCCAGAAACTTGAAGCTTGAATCTGTGATTGGGGAAAAATGAAGAGGCCTAACACTAGATCTAAAACTAGAGCAAGTCAACTAGAGCCCTGGGGCAGTCAGGAAGTACCCTCAAATTCTCACCAATCCAAGTATGTACCTAGAGAAGAAATAGAAAGGATGATGAAGGAGATGCAGGATGGGATCTTGGCTAGGCAATAAGAGCTGATGGAGGAATTCTTTCAAAGGATAGGACAACAAGGAATTGCAGGAGTTGCAGGAATTCACACCCTAGGAAGCAATAAAGGTGCTGTTGGAGTTGGATTAGAATGAGATGGAATGCTGCCTCCACACCCATAGCAATAGATACTTGGGGGCAAAACGGGAATCAACCTGGGAATCAACGCCGATAATGGGATCAATATTGGAGTAGGCACCGAAAGGGCCAACAACGGAGTGACTGTTGAAACTCCAGGAACTGGTGGTATGGGAGCTAATTCGAATACTAGAGTGCAAACGGCAGAGGAATATGTACTAGGGCTATCTCGGAGGAGCGGAGGACAGAATAAGACTGGAAGAGTAGGGCAGAACACTAGCGTGCAACCAGTGGAGTATTCGCCGGATTTCCTTTGCCTAGGGGGACCCACATATCAGGTTTGGGAGATGTGAACAAAAACCCGTTTACGGCTAATAACCGAAACGCGAGAAATCCTATTGATTTAAAGCTTCCGACGCTGGAAACGTACGGTGGAAAGACTGATTTAATGATTCATCTAATGAGATATATCTAACATATGGAGGTGTTGGGTGCTTTCGAGGAAGTAATAGGGCGGTTCTTCCCATTGTACTTAATGGTTTTGGCGGCAATGTGGTTTAGACAACTGGAGAATGTGTCCATTGGTACGTGGGCTGAGTTAGTGGGTAGATTTCAAAGGCAATTCTGAGTTCATGTCTCACAACCGAAGAATGTGATGACATCGGAATGTGAACAAAGGCCCGGGAGACCTTGAGAATTTATTTAACAAGATTCAATGCAACAGCAGCTGATAGGTCGGACCCATCAGTGATTTCGGTGGCGGTAGTGTCTGGAGTCGCAAGCAAGACCGACTTCAGGGCTGCACTTAAGAGGGATCCACTAATGGATCTTGCTGAGTTTTACAATGAAGGTGAGAGATATTTACGTTAAGAGGATGCTGACACTGAAGATGAAGCTAAAGGCATCGAAATTTATGCTGTGGATGGCAAGGGATACTCTAGAGCAGGATTTGGGAAAGGCAAAGGGAAAAGAGAAGCTGATGATGATTCTAGAGAACCGAAACGAAAAATGAGGGAGCCCAAATTCTCTTCCTACTCTGAGCTAACTGAAACTTTGGAAAGGATATACCTAGACACTAGAGGGCAAATTCCCTATCAGAAGCCTCCGAGAAGAGAGCCCACTGATCGAGAGAAAGGATCTAGAAAGTTCTGCATCTTCCATGAGCTGGGCGGACATGAAACAAATGAATGCCGACACATTTATGATCTGATAGAAGGAATGGTTCGGAACAACCATCCGCCACAGTATGTGAGGAATAGAGCTATGATAGCACAGCCAGAGCGGCCACTACCCACAATAGATGCTTCAAGGAATGCCTAGGGGTCTGGGCCAAGACAGATAATCCTATAACAAGGATGGATGGGAAGTTAGATGCGACTACTTGTCTTTCCTTTGGTTTCCTTTTTTGCACTTTTCGTATATTAGCAGTAAAAAAAATAATGACCCCAGGCCACTTAGGCATGTGCTAAACCTAGATTGGTTCCTAGTCACGCTCTAAGTTGGATATCTGGGATGACTGCTTAGGATAATAATCTCAGACCGCTTGGGCGTGCACAAAACCTAGATTAATCCCTTGCCACGCTCTGAGTTGGATGTCTAGGATAAACATTCATGATTTCTACTTATTTAGTTTCTGCTTGTTTGCTTCTATTTGAAATTTGTAAAATCCATATTTAATGTGATGACTAATTTTGAACGTCATAGAGTCCCGACCGAAGAGACGGGACCAGAGTGCAAGGTGCAAGTCTCCTTCCCAGAGAGCGAGTGGATGGACTTGTACGATATCAAACGCCATAGAGTCCCGACCGGAGAGATAGGACCGGAGTGCATGATGCAAGTCCCCTCACCGGAGAGTGAGCATATAGGCTTACTTAATCCCCTTTAACTTAATAAGAAAATAATCTAAAGAGATCATCCCCCTAAATTGAAACAACAAACGATCCGAAGAGATCATCCCCTAAACTAAGCATTAAACGATCCATAGAGATCGTGCATTAAACTTAAATGGTCCGAAGAGATCGAAATTCAAAATAGATTTGATTTTGCGAAAAGGATTTAAACGCCTTATGAATAGAATAAAACCGATAAATCCTAGATGAATACATGATGATTTCGATATATGATGTGATTCTGATATGTGATGTGATTTTGATAGATAATGTGATTTTGATAAATGATGTGACGACTCTGGATGAGAAGCAAAATGTTAGTGATGTAAGTCCCAAATGAACATGGGATAATTAGAAATGTGTGATGTAATTAGAGATGTGTGATGTAATAGCTCCGATTGATATCGGATTGATTGTGATGTATAGATTACACTTAGGCAGAGTCTAGACTCTTAGGCTGTAATAGGTTTGGAACGACTTATAATTGTCAAGAGAGTCCGAAGAAACTGGACAATTCATCAAGGCTGAAGCGGCTGGAAAGCTAGACTATTGAAGACCGGAGGTAGGAACTTATTCTTAAGTAAAGCACATCTTTCATTCAAAAGGCGTACTTTGGGGGGGGGGGGCAAATGTTTACCCTCTTTTTGATCAAAGCAACTAACTTAAAATGGACCTAGAGAACTCATACGTAGTCGGATTGATATGAAATTTGGGAAGAACACTAAGAAGACATAAAAGAAGGCTCATAGAAAAAATAGGATTGATTGGAGTTAGTATGATGGATCGTTGGCAATCCATCTTGATGGGTCGCTAGAGACCCATGTAGGTTGGGCCCCACCACCTCAAATTTAGAGGGTAGGCCTCAGACACGCTCTAAAGTGTGCTTGCAAAGTTTCGTCTAATTTTGTTTAGTTTTGAGCGAGTTATGGATGATTAGTATGGACTAGATGACCCATGAAGACGGATGATCAAACTAACTCCAAAAGACTTGATACTTGGACAACACACTCAAAAGAACAAGTGAATAGCACTCATGGAAAATTAGCCAAAAATAATCTAAGGAGATGGATCGCTAGCGATCCATCATCTATGGATCATTGACGATCCATAGGAACGCTTCACGAGTCATCGTGACCTCTTGCATCTTGATTAATTGTCTATTCTAAGCATGTTTGCCAAGTTTCATAGCCTTCCAAGCAACCTAGTTCGAGAAACAAAGACCCATCTGATTCTAGTCATTGATCAATCTAACTCATGTATGAATCATCATCAAAATAAGACAACTAGCTACGAAATCACATGGAGAGCATCTACATAAGGCAAGGAATGCAGCCCAAGTGAAACGATCTAATAATATTCTAACAACATGCATTGCTAGCGATCCATGCCCTATAGATCGCTAGTGATCCATCAATTCAGGTCAAGTCGCTGTGCAATTTTTGGAGCTCCTTCGTATCATTAATTTAGGTCTCTGGCAAAGCGGCCCTGCCCAATAGCTCTCCAATCCCTATAAATACTCACCTACCTGTGATGTAAAGAGGATCATCGGCACTGGTTGCTGGAACTCTGCTAAGATTATTCTTCACCCTTCTCCTCCTACACAATAGTCGTTTAGTGGTTCACTATGATTCTCCAGTGAACTCTTGCACTTGTGACTTGATCTAACTTTGAAGATTCAATCAAATTGTAATCATATTTAACTTGTAACAACAGTCAATTAATAACAAAAGTTATAAAGTGGATGTAGGCTTCGTTGATAGTCGAACCACTATAAAAATATCTTGTCTCTTAACCTTATCTGCAAGTTACTATTCCTTTTTTCTATTTTGATTGCCTTGATAAACAAGGTTGGTGCTTTCACACTTAATTCGGGGTGTTGATCCATTTTTTGGGTTAACATTTTGGTGTTTTCACTGTGAACAAAGGTAGATCCAGAAACTTGAAGCTTGAATTTGTAATTGGGGAAAATGAAGAGGCCTAACACTAGATCTAAGGAGCAAGTCAACCAGAGCCTGGGGGTAGTCAGGAAGTATCCTCAAATTCTCACCAATCCAACTATGTTGCTAGAGAAGAAATCGAAAGGCTGATAAAGGAGATGAAGGATGGAATCTTGACTAGGCAACAAGAGATGATGGAGGGATTCTTCCAAAGGATGGGACAACAAGGAATTGCAGGAGCTGCAGGATTCGGACCCTAGGATGCAATATAGGAGCTGCCATAGTTGGATTAGAACGAGATGGAATGTTGCCTCCATGCCCAAAGCAACCGATACTTGAGGGCAAAACGGGAGTCAACTAGGGAATCAACGCCGATGATGGGATCAATATTGGAGTAGGCACCAAAAGGGCCAATAACGGAGTGACTGTTGAAACTCCAGGAACTGGTGGTACGGAAGCTAATTCGAATACTAGAGTGCAAATGGCAGAAGAATATGTGCCAGGGCTACCTCGGAGGAGCGGATGACAAAATAGACTAGAAGAGTATGGCAGAACACTAGTGCGCAACCAGTGGAGTATTCGTCGGATTTCCTTTGCCAAGGCGGGGGGGGGGGAACATCGCTTTCAAACGAAGACCTTCATTGGATGGTGAAAATCCAATTGCTGAATTGGTAAGAAGGTTGGTTAGAGGAAGACCCATAGATCTGGGTTTGGGAGATGTTAGCAGAAACCTATTTACTACTAATATCCGGAACATGAGAAATCCTCCCGATTTCAAGCTTCCTGCGCTGGAAATGTACGACAGAAAGACAGATCCAATGATTTATCTAATGAGATATATCTGACATATGGATGTGTTGGGTGCTTCTGAGGAAGTAATGAGGTAGTGCTTCCCATTATACTTGATGGATTTGATGGCAGTGTGGATTAGACAACTGGATAATGGGTCCATTGGTACATGAACCGAGTAGGTGGGCAGATTTCTAAGACAATTCCGAGTTCACGTCTTACAACCGAAGAATGTGATGACATTGGAAAATTTGAAACAAAGGCTCGAGGAGACCTTGAGAATTTATTTAACAAGATTCAATGCAGCATCGGCTGTGGTCGATAGGTCGGACTCATTAGTGATTTTAATGGCGGCAGCGTCTAGAGTCACAAGCAAGACCGACTTCAGGGCTGCAGTTAAGAGGGATCCACCAATGGATCTCGTTGAGTTTTACTATGAAGCTGATAGATATTTATGCCAGGAGGATGATAACACTGAAGATGAAGCTGAAGGCACCAAAATTTATGTTGTGGATGGCAAGGGATCCTTTAGAGCAGGATTTGGGAAAGACAAAGGCAAAAGAAAAGCTAATGGGGATTCTAGAGAACCGAAACGACAAATGAGGGAGCCAAAATTCTCTTCCTACTCTGAGCTGGCTGAAACTCTGGAAAGGAAATATCGAGATACTAAAGGAAAAATTCCCTACTAGAAGCCTCCGAGAAGAGAGTCCAGTGATCGAGAGAAAGGATCTAGAAAGTTTTGCATCTTCCATGAGCTGGGCGGACATGAAACAAATAAATGCTGACACGTTCATGATCTGATAGAAGAACTGGTTCGGAAAAACTAGTTGCCACTTTATGTGAGGAATAGAGCTACGATAGCACAACCAGAGTGGCCAACACCCACAGCAGATGCTTCAAGGAATGCCTAGGGGTCTGGGACAAAATAGATAATCCCATAACCGGGATGGATGGGAAGTCAGATCTGGTTGCTACTCTTTGCTTTGGTTTCTTTTTCTGCACTTTTCATATATTAGCAATAAAAAAATAATAACCCAGGCCGCTTAGACATGTGCTAAACCTAGATTGGTTCTTAGTCACGCTCTGAGTCGGATATCTGGGATGACTGCTTAGGATAATAATCTCAGACCGCTTGGACATGCACAAAACCTAGATTGGTACCTTGCCATGCTCTGAGTCTGATGTCTGGGATAAATATTCAGGATTTCTGCTTGTTTGCTTTGGTTTGAAATTTGTAAAATCCATATTTAATGTGATGACTGAGTTTGAACGCCATAGAGTCCCGACCGGAGAGACGGGACCGGAGTGCAAGGTGCAAGTCCCCTTGCCGGAGAGCGAGTGTATGGACTTGTACGATATCAATAGCCATAGAATTCCGACCGGAGAGACGGGACCGGGGTGCAAGAAGTAAGTCCCCTCACTGGATAGTGAGCGGATGGGCTTACTTAATCCCCATTAACTTAATAAGCAAATGATCCAAAGAGATCATCCCCTTAAACTGAAGCAACAAACGATCTAGAGAGATCATCCCCTATACTAAACATTAAACGATCCGGAGAGATCGCGCATTAAACATAAACGGTCCAGAGAGATAGAACTTTAAAACAAATTTGAGTTTGTGAAAAGGAATTGAATGCCTTATAAATAGAATAAAACTGATAAATCCTGGATGAACATAGGATGATTTCGTTATATGATGTGATTCTGATATGTGATGTGATTTTGATATATAATGTGATTTTGATATATGATGTAACAACTATGATGAGAAGCAAAATGATAGTGATGTAAATCTCAAATGAACACGGGACAATTAGAGATATGTGATGTAATTAGAGATGTGTGATGTAATAGCTCCGAATGAAATCAGATTGATTGTGATGTATAGATTATACTTAGGCAGAGTCTTGAGCCTTAGGCTGTAACAGGTTTGGAAATATTTATAATTGGCAAGAAAGTCCAAAGGAATTGGACGATTCATCAAGGCTGAAACGGCTGGAAAGCTAGAATATTAAAGACCGAAGGTAGGAACTTGTTCTTAAGCAAAGCACACCTTTCATTCAAAAGACGTACCTTGGAGGGAAAATGTTTACCTACTTTTTGATCAAAGCAGCTAACTCAAAACGGACCTAGAAAACTCATACGGATTTGGATTGACTTGAAAATTTGGAAGAACAATTAGAAGACAAAATAGAAGGCTAGCAAAGAAAATGGGATTGATTGGAGTTATTATAATGGATCATTGGCGATCCATCTTGATGGGTCGCTAGTGACCCATGTAGGTTGGGCCCCACTACCTCAAATTTGTAGGGTAGGCCCCAGACATCCTCTAGAGTGTACCTTTAAAATTTCGTTTGATTTTGTTAAGTTTTGAGCGAGTTTTGGATGATTCTTCTAGACCAGATGACCAATGAAGAGGAATGATCAAACTAACTCCAAATGACTTGATACTTGGACAACACACTCAAAAAAACAAGTGAATAGCACTTAAGGAAAATTAGTCAGAAATAATCTAAGAAGATGGATCGCTGGCGATCCATCACCTATGGATCGCTGGCGAGCTACAAGGACGCTTCACGAGTCATCATGACTCTTGCATCTTGATTCATTGTCTTTTCTAAATATGTTTTCCAAGTTCCATAGCCTTCCAAGCAATGTAGTTCGAGAAGCAAAGACCCATATGATTCTAGTCATAGATCAATCTAACTCATGTATGAATCATCGTCAAAACAAGACAACTAGCTACGAACTCACATGGAGAGCATCTACATAAGGCAAGGAATGCAACCCAAGTGAAACGATCCAATAATATTCTAACTACATGGATCGCCAGCGATCCATGCCCTAAGGATCGCTAGCGATCCATCAATTCAGGTCAGGTCGTCGTGCAATTTTTGGAGCTCCTTCGTATCATTAAGCTTAGGTCTCTGGCAAAGCGGCCTAGCCGAATAGCTCTCCAATCCCTATAAATAATCACCTACTTGCAACGCAAAGAGGATCGTCGAGACTAGTTGTTGGAACTTTGCTGAGATAATTCTTCACTCTTCTCCTCCCACACAATAGTCATCTAGGGGTCTAGTGCGATTCTCCAGTGAAATCTTGCACTTGTGACTTGATCTAACTTGGAAGATTCAATCAAATTGTAATCATATTAGACTTGTAACAATCAGTTAATAACAAAATTATAAAGTGGACGTAGGCTTCGTTGACAGCCGAACCACTATAAAAATCTCTTGTCTCTTTACTTTATCTGCAAGTTACTATTCCTTTTTTCTATTTTGTTTGCCATGATAAACAAGGTTGGTGCTTTCACACTCAATCTGGAGTGTCGATCCATTTTTGGGTTAACAGTCACTAATATAAGACCATACAATTTCAATAACTATACGTACCTCAAGTCAAAGCCCGAAGGTATGGATTCACTTCTTCGATCATACATGCTTACCAGACGCGACCGTGTGACCAATCGTCATACTGACCCCATGCCCGATCGTCATTGATTCCAAGGGAATCACTTATCAAAATACTCCTCCGGTATACCTTTCCGGTCTACCTCAAAATCTATGATTTTGAAATACGTGATGGGGTGGATCACACATGGGCCTTGAAATCAAAGTACTTCAAAACCTGCCAAAATTTTACAAGTTGTATCCCTTGAAAAATGATGAATAGTGGTCCAAACCTGAACTCAATCCAACTTAGGATGCGAAAGTTATCGCGTTTTGAAGTTACATAATACACAACAAGTCAGTCGACTGAAGGGTTCCATTTAGTCGACTGAATTAGGGCAGAGAAGACTTTTTTCCACTCAACTGATCGACTGAACTAATAGGTTCTAGGCATTGAGCCTAGGCAAGTAGTAGATTCCACTAACGGACCCCGATTCGTGTGCCGTTTCCTCCATCGCTTCGCCCGATGAGTCACCCTACTACTAGAGCTTACCTCCATCCCATCAAACATCTACGGGGATTCATTCGTTTACATTATGAAAATAAATTCGATAAGTGTACAAAAACCGGTTTTGATACCAAAATCCACTTTTTGCACGGGTAGAACAACGGGCAATTATAAGGACCCAGCTTCCTCTAACATGCCAAAACGACATACTCGGACTCCTTGCCTTGTGCGTAGCCCATACATGCGTCGAGCACTCATTCGTCCACACCTATGAATACATGCTCACACAAACACACAACAATGACATAAGTTGCATTTCAAACTTCACCGGGGGGATTGCTCATCCCGGTATACTCTCACGCAACTTAGCGCACGTGATGGTCGCTATGACTACGTGAAATGCCTGCACGAACTTGTATTCAATTATATTTCTATATAATTAAACAATTGCATACATATGTAAATGACCAACCACACAACAATTCTTGTAACAATACTATATTTATTTTAATTGTTGCTTAGCTCCATATCCACATATATGTATACCCGCTCATGCACATATACATACATGTATATTCAGATAATTAATTCAATCATTACTTAAATCAAAACTTACTTTTACTTACAAAACTTCTTCAATAAAAGTCTAATATAGTTTTATACCATTTTAAAAAATCTAACTTCTATTTTATAAAATGTATCATTAGCTTATATATCAATTTTGAGCTTTTAAATACTTAATTACCTAACTTGAAATTAAGTAGACTTTGTATTACTATTTTATAAAATCTCACTTCCATTTTATAAAATCCATACTTCATTTATAAAATCATATAACCATTATATAAACACTAATGAACTTCATTTGCTATTTTATAAAACATCATATTATTTTATAAAATACTTCTTTGCTTATAAAAATCATTCTTCCACTTAACCAATGTTTATAAATATTAATTTCACTTCATTAACCCTCTAGTCACTTTATTAATAAGTGTAGAGTTCAAAACTAACTAAATTAGCTTGCTAACTATTTTCAAAACCATTTAAATTAGTTTAATTATGGCTAACTAATGACATGCACTCAATTATCACATGTTATTAGTCTCTAATCTATCACTATATCTCTTACAATCATTCTATTAACTTAAAATAAAATTCTTAGGTCACTAGCTATTTTTAAAAAATAGTTATTATGGTCTCAAACAAATAATGAGCTAATGCAATCATGTTTATAACACAAATGTAAGTCCAAATTAATTCAAACAACCTCCAAACCACTTCATATAATTCTATAATCATCAATAATCAAATATATAAAGTACAATACTTAAATAAATTAATAAGGAGAATCATCCCACTCACCTTGCTTTTCCCTAAACTAAGCTCAAATTACCAAAACCCATAAATTAGCTCTTTTGAAATCCAAGATGAAAGCCCAAACTTTGAATTAGGCAAATTCCTTTGGGGGTTATGTGAGGAATGTGATGAGAAGAATTATGGTGATTTTTTTAGAATTTTTACTGGGGCAAGAGGGTTAAGGGTTGATTAGCAAAGTGATTAGGAGGATGGAAATGAAAAGTAACATGGAATGAAAATGAGATGAAGGATTAGCAACATATAAGCTAAGTCAGGGTAAGCTAGTGGGCTTAGCCCAATTCTCTTCATTCGACACTATTCATTCAAGTAATTCATCGACTCCAAACATAGTCTGTTTTATACTTATTTTACTTGCATAGAAAAAACGAACTCAACTATGGGCATATCAAGTCCTAATTCGCTCATTTGTAAAAATCGATTATAAGTGGCGTTCAATTACTTACCGATTAAATATTTAATTTAATCATTTAAATATCTGATTGTTAAACCGTTGAGTGTTATATCCACCCCTCCTTAAAAGAATTTTGTCCTTGAAATTCCCATGAGTTTGAGAAAGTAACAAGACTGACCAAATTTTTTGAATCTCAGTTTTAGAAAATTCCAACCGTACCTTCCCTTATGCTATCATCATCATGGAAACTCCCAAATTAAAATGCACCAAACTAGGAAATATGCAATGATCTCCACATTCCAGTAAATTCTTGCCCCTCTTAAGAAAGCTTCTCTCTATTTAAATTCCAATCTAATCAAATAAGTATTTAAATAGCTATACATCAGCACTCAAGTACCTAATTGTACCATAGAAAGAGGATTGTGCACTAACACAGAGTTCAAACAGGTATAACCTCTGCGTAGCAACCGATACTACTATAGTCATACATAACAATCAAATGGAGAGTAAGCTCAAGTGAATCGGTATCAAAATATACTACTAACTTCGAGTCACTTTAAAAGGCAGTGGACTCATTAGATCCTATCTCGACTCCATAGTGGGCAGGGATGATATGGGATCTATTACTGATAGCAACTGCTATCTCTCTTCGAATCTTATCTTAAATTATGAAATTATAACTTCCATGCAAGCAATCAAATACATAAGACAAGGAACAATCAAACAATAGCAAACAACAACAAATAACAAGAAATACAATCAATCGATAATTCATAGCAAGCAAGAATAAGCAATAACAACTAGCATACAAAATTTTGCACATGATGCAAGTAATCAACGAAAATCAATAATAATAAAATCAGCCAACATCAAAGTGAAATAACAACAAACAAGATCAAATAGTAGCAATCAAATATAAGCAACCGCAAACAATAACAATAATAAGCAATCGGCAATAATAAAAACAAACAACGATCAATCCATAGAAAACAGAAATAGCAAATCAACAAATAATTAAATATTTAAAAAGAGTCTATACCAACATGCTCAGTAACCATCAAGAGTCAAACGCGCATGTTA
The DNA here is from genome assembly GCA_030737815.1 of Allium fistulosum. Classification (NCBI taxonomy): domain Eukaryota; kingdom Viridiplantae; phylum Streptophyta; class Magnoliopsida; order Asparagales; family Amaryllidaceae; genus Allium; species Allium fistulosum. The sequence continues at coordinate 664,497,657 of CM060903.1, forward strand.
GACCATAAACTCTAATGAGTCCGTTCGATATTTAAAAGGAATAAACGCCCAAATGGTGTAACCACTTTCGTGAATATTACACACGAAAGACCATTACACCTCCCAGTACAAAAAGGGAAACCTAAACGATATGTAGGATCATCGAGTCTCGAAACTGTAAAATAAATGCAGTAATCAATGCCTCAACTTTCCTTTTCTTTTGAAAAAAACTCATTCTCTAAAAGAGAAAATTATACCAATTAAAACATCATTAAATGAAGATTTACAATTGCCTAGGTAGGCTTGGGTTTAAATCCACCTCGACTGACCAATGTTAATAAGGATAATATATTAAGTGCACTACGACGCTCACCTAGGCAAGTATCATCTCGTAAATTAAAAGATTATCTAAATTGCCATGAAATTGGTCAAGAAATCCTTTCCCATACTATCCCACGCAATAATAATTATATTATACTAAAATTTTATAATTAACAGAAATCATTCTAAATGACACGATGCCCATTTCAACCCTTTGTTTGCTCGCAAGATTTCTTTGTTAAATTACGGTCGGTCACCTGACTCCATCCGTGCGAACTTCAATCCGGTTCCTTGATCCGACTACTGAAATTTCCTTGCATAATGAAGGTTGTGCTTCGGAAATCTCTCAGTCATCTCAAGAATCCAACTCTAGTTCTTATTTATCAAAATCTAGTGAAAAACCCTTTCCTAACCGGAGCAAATCACCTAAAAATCCTACACTCAAACTATCAGTTAAGAACTAGCATGTGAATGGACCAATCTTCAGAAAATATCCCTTTCGGCACATGGGATTACTCCAATCACCTGAGGTTTACTGACACAAAGAAAAACAATTATAACATGAACGACTCTAGGAAAACACCTATAAGTCATTCACTCGGTCTCTACTCATTATTGGGCATCCAACAAACTCTACCTGGATATAAATCCAAGTCATACTTCATCGACCAAACCCACTCAACTTGTAAGCTCATGCATCAAGTTCGAATGGTAACACTTCGGTTGCTTCACCTCAGCTTTGCAACTAAGGTGACTCATACAAGGTTTATCTCTACCGAAGAATTTTCCTACTATGAAAGTTGTCACGTTTAGCCCGTTTACCAAGTAACTAGCAACAGATAAAAATATACCGCTCAATTGTCGAAAGGTACAGAAGTAAGTTCCCAAAAATAGAGCATACCTCACTACATAAGCCCCTTCCGATTTCCCTAAACTATACGTATGCTGGACTTTGTAATGCCTGGGAGGCACAAGTCAACATCACTTACTCACCCCTCGAAAATGTAGGATAGTCCTTCTTCAAGTGATCAAGCCGATCACAATTGAAGCACTTACGCTTCACTTTAGCTGGATGAAATTTCATAGTGAAATGCCTCCCATATGCCACAGGAGTGACATACCAGGCTAGCTTTTCTTTTTCGAACAAGCTTGATCTTCCTTATATCAAGGCCACTTTCAGTACCTTAATGGTATCTCGTGGGCATTCTCACGAAGGAGAACCATCCCAACGAGATATTAAAAAGTGGACCCTAACAGGGATAAGACTAAGCAATGAACCCCCAACCAATGCTTAAGATCCAAGGCAAATTTCCTTGCTCACAACAACACAGTACCAACCACCTCAAACCCCAAAAACAAAAGGTTGAGTTAGTTACCACTCCTTCTCTAATAGGCCATCCTGCTCAAGAAGGATGGAATACTCAAGCCATATGCTTTTTATGATCTCGGGAATGAACTGAGAACCAAAACAATGCTTGAATAATGAGTTACAGATCTACTTATCAGCCACATAAACACTGCATCCTACTTAGCCAAAGCCTTCCTTTCTCAAATGCCGAGAAATAATCTTCCCTAAGAAAACACTCCCCTAGCCTTATATCGATTAAAGTCTTCTCATGCGTGTGTCCAAGAACTGCCTCTATAACAGTCTCAAGACCAAGATATGGCTTCCCTCCAAGGGTAAAGAAATTTCGGCACTGGATTGAAGAGTCCAGAGTTGGTGGAGCTAGAAATACTGATGCCCAAAGGCCACGCCACTTCTGACGCTAACCGCAATCTGCTGGATGTTCACGAGCGATGAACATCTTTTGCGGTAGCTAAATAATCTCCAAACTAACCAAGCATCTTATCTTGCCTATCCCTAGTTGCTCATATACTTCGTTTTCTCATATGGATAACCTGACGTAGATACATTAGCAACTAGCGATAGAAATAATTTAAGTCCAGAAGGAAAGCGGTGTTTACAGTATAATATGGTAGAAAATTACAAATAAGCTCTCTACATATCTCCTATTACCATATTGATTAACTCAAACTGGTTTACTTGGTTCGAGTGTTGAGCCTAAGTTCTGATACCAAATGCAATAGCCTACCCTTAGAGAATACCCAGAAAGATGGATCATTGGGGTAAGATTAAAGCAAAACACTAAACCAAGACATCGATAAGATCACACAATGGAATGACAACATATAATATACTGAATATACATGAACAAAATAAGATGGCAATATATAAGAGACCACACTAGCGGAAGAAACTGATAAATAAATATCAATACAGAAAATCAAAATACATCAACTTCCAATAGAATGGAGTTCTGATAAATACCCTATACAACAATCTTATATATAAATAAAAAGTCTATCATGTACTACAAATGTATCAAGTATATATCTCAAAATCTCGAAGCCATGCCTTCAAATTCTCCACCTACCTCTTGCAAGCGTATCCCCAAAAGCAACTGGCTCTCAACTACTCAATCAAGTACCCGAGAGTTGTCATGACATAAGCAGATAAAGGCAAAACATTGGTTAGACATAAAGTCTAGTGTGAGGGGAACTATCTCAAAATACTATATATGAAAACTATATACAAATAAATAGGAACTACTAAATAACAACCTTCCCTCTCTACAAAGGTAGCTCATGGGTAATCCAAACTGCCTATAAATAGGTATAGTAAACCCATCTCAAAAATAGGGGATCATACCATAACCTGCTCATCTCCTATAATCAAAGAATTAGCACAACTAATATAATGTGATTAAAACGTAAATAACATACGATAATAAAAGTAACCCAACGTCCAAAGGTAGGGTGGCATAATATAAATCTATCACAAAGTACAAAATAATAGTAAATGCAGCAATAACAACAACAACCAAATAATTAATACACGCATCATAACAATGGAAGATAACTAAGGAATAAAAATAAATACCTATCATTTCTGACGGGTGTAGTCAGCAATGGGCACTTATCGCGATCCAACAATTCCAGATGAACAGGGCCGGTACACTAACGTACTCAGGCACTTGTAGCGATTCAGTTATAAATAGAGTAGCACACTAATGTACCTAGACATCTATCTTGATCGTATAGTAAATAGAGCTAGCACACTAACGTATCCAAACATCTATCATGATCTTGTAATAGGTAGAGTCAGCACACTAACGTACCCAGGCATCTACCCCGATCCCATACTAAATAGAGCCAGCACACTAACGTACCCAGGGATCTACCCCGATCCCATACTAAATAGTGACAGTACACTAACGTACTCAAACGTCTATCAGGATCCAAAAATAGGCATGGCCACTAATATAAGGCCAATTCAATGTATGGTCACTTATATAAGACCGATACAATTTTAATAACTATACGTACCCTGAGTCAAAGCCTAAAGGTGTGGATTCACTTCTTTGATCGTACATGCTCGTCGGACGTGATCGTACGACCAATCGCCGTACCGACCCCATGCTCAATCATTATTGATTTTGAAGGAATCACTTATCATTATACTCCTCCGGTATACCCTTTCGGTCTACCTAAAAATTTACGGTTTTAAAACACGTGCAAGGGTGGGCCCCACGTGGGCCCCAAAATCAGATTACTCCAAAACCTACTAAAATTTCATAGGTTGTAGTGCTTGAAAAATTATAAACAATAGTCTAAACCTCACCTTAATCTGACTTTCTATACGAAAGTTATCATATTTTGAAGTTGCACGATACACAATAGGTCAGTCGACTGAACCAGGGCAGAGAAGACTTGTTTCCTGTCGACCAGTCGACTGAATGGACCTGTAAGGTCGAATGAACTGATAGGCTCCAGGAAATGAGCTTGGGAAGGGAGTAGATTTATTGAACGAACGCCAATTCGTGCGTCGTTTCTTCTATCGCTTCGGTCGATGAGTCGCCTTACTACTAGAGCCTACCTCCATCCCATCAGACATCTACTGGGATTCATTTGTTCGATGTTTTGGATGTGAATTCGATAAGTATATGAAAACCAGTTTTGGTACCAAAATCCACTTTTTGCATGAGTAGAGTTCAACGGGAAATTATAGCGACCCGTCTTCCTCTAACATGCCAAAATGACATACCCGGACTCCTTGCCTGGTGCATAACCCATACGTGTGTCGATGCACTCATATTTGCATGCCTATGCACACACGCCCACGCAAACACACAACAACACAAATAGCATTTCGAACTTCACCGAGGCAATTGATTGACTCGGTATACTCTCACGCAACTTAGCACAAGCGATGGTCGCTATGGCTACGTGAAATGCCTGCACGAACTTGTATTCAATTATATTTCTATATAACCAAAAAATTTGCAAACATATAAAACAACCAACCACATAAAAGTTCTAGTTATAATACTATACTTTCTAATTATCGCTTAGCTCCATATGCACATATGCGTATAGTCGGTCATGCATATATACGTACATGTATATTTAGATATGTAATTCAATCATTACCGGAATCAATACTTACTTTTATTAACAAAGCTTTTCAATAAAAGTCTAATATGGTTTTGTACCATTTTATAAAATCTCACTTCTATTTTATAAAATGTACCATTAGCTGATATATCAATTTTGAGCTTTTAAATGCTTAATTACCTAACTTAAAATTAAGTATACTTCATATTACTATTTTATAAAATCTCATTTCCATTTTATAAAATCTATACTTCATTTATAAAATCATATAACCATTTTAAAAATACTAATTGAACTTCATTTGTTAGTTTTATAAAACATCATATTTTTATAAAATACTTCTTTTCTTATAAAAATCATTCTTCCACTTAACCAATGTTTAAACCCTCTAACCACTTTAATGATAAGTGTAGAATTCAAAACTAACTAAATTAGCTTACTAACTATTTTCAAAACTAATTAAATTAGTTTAATTATAGCTAACTAATTACATGCACTCAATTATCACATGTAATTAGTCTCAAACCTATCACTATATCTCTTATAATCATTCTATTAACCTAAAATAAAATTCTTAGGTTACTAACTATTTTCAAAAATAGCTATTATGGTCTTAAACAAATAATGAGCTAACGTAATCATGTTTATAACACAAACATAAGCCTAAATCAATTCAAATAATCGTCAAATCACTTCATATAAGTCTATAATATCAATAATCAAATGTGTAAAGTACAACACTTAAATTAATAAGGAGAATCATCCCACTCACCTTGAATTTCCCTAAACCAAGTTCAAATCACCAAAACCCATAAATTAGCTATCTTGAAATCCAATATGAAACCCTAAACTTTGAATTGGGAAAATTCCTTTGGGGGTTATGTGAGGAATATGATGAGAAGAATTATGGTGATTTTTTCGGAAATTTTATGAATTTATCTAACCTCGGATTAGTGGATTTTGGGCAAGAGGATTAAGGGGTGATTAGCAAAGTGGTTAGGAGGATGGAAATAAAAAGTAATGTGGAATGAAACTGAGATAAATAGATTAGCTATATATAAGCTAAATTAGGGTCAGCTAGTGGGCTTAGCCCAATTCCCTCCATTTGGCACTTTTCATTCCCAAAATTAATTGACTCCAAACATAGTCAAGTTTATAATCATTTTACTCGCGTCGAAAAAGCAAACTCATCTACGGGTATGTCGAGTCCTAATTTGCTTGTTTGTAGAAATCGAGTATAAGAGGTGTTCCGTTACTTGTCGATTAAATATTTAAATTAATCATCTAAATATCCGATCGTTATAATCGCGGGGTGTTACACGAGCTTCGTCGTACTCACGGTCTTTCCTCCTTCGCCTCTCTTCCTTGGACTCGTAGCGGCAAGGCAGATGTGGATCGGTAGTTTGTCCTCTATGCACGCTAGTGTAGTGGGAGAACATCTCATAATAACCACGGCCCATGGAACCTGAAACAAGGAAGAAAACAATATTAATATTCAAATTTTGACAAAGAACTCAATGCAAGAATGAGTGTATGTAATCCTAGCGAAGTGTGTGGTGCCAATAACCCCTTAAATACTCTACCCACCATATTAGCAAGGATTTAAGTGGAGATCCCTCTACCTTCGCTTATAAAGCCCGCTAGTGAAAGAGAGAATTCTGAACCGACATCTCTCAGAATGTCACTAACAGTGAAGTTGATCTCACCAATGTCACTTAAGCCAATGTAGATTCCGCTAATGAAGCAAGATCAGGGAAAAAACTCTACCGAAGGCAATGCAGATTGATCCCTGGTCATTTTGGAAGTTTCTATGGTAATTTTTTTTCGATGAGGCAAGCTAGGGAGATCGGGATTCATTTCGAGCGATTCGCCAAACAATTCGTCCCTTTCTTCGCTAGCGCGATAGTTGCTATCACTATCATCGACGTCCTTTTCTTCCTCAGCCACTTCCTTTTCTTCTCTCCTTGGGAATCCCTCATCTTCTTATAGAATCAGAGACATCCTTACACCTACCTCTATACCGCTTGGAATGTCGGCTTTGATAGGCCCTACAGGCTCTCTTATTACGGGCTCCTCTACATGAGCTGCACCAGAAGGACCCATAACTTCCTCTTGAACATTCTCGTCAGAGCTACGAGTTAGGACAGAAGAACAAGTATGAGCCCTGGAGTTGGTTCGTGTTGGAGACTCAACAATGACAAATCTATCGTGGCGAAGCAAACCATACAACCGTAGATTGTCATTCGTTAATAGGAATGCGATAGTGCGTTGATTGAATCTAATTGCCTTCAGAACATTGAATGTTCTCTCATGCTTACCTCTATCATTAAGAGCCGGGATGCATAGGAGGAAACACTCATCATGTTAGAAACTTAGGAGTTTTGTCATAAGAGAAGCAAAGGAAAAGGAAGCATGCATCCGGATAGCCAAAACCGATTGAAACCGTGCATGCATCGCATGAAGAAATATTCATTCTTGAAAGCATAACACTTGTTATGGAGCTTTTCAATCACTTTGCATCCCTTCCATGCATTTATAATATGATAGGAGGGGAATCTCGCCTTTTCTTGAATTGTAGAAGATAAGTCAGCTCATCGAATCTCAAAGGCCGGTTGAGTCTATTCATGAGATGATTTATAGCCATTTAGGTGGACCTGGAACGGAGTTAGTCTAAGTTCTTACAGAACCATTATTAGAAAAGGATTAAGTAGAGGGATGGAACTTCCTAGGAATATATATAGATTACATGTTGTGAAGTCTAGTGGGGGATTGTGAGCGAACTCAGCCCTTGTTAGTAGACGGGCGTCATCCTCAAGGATACCGTGTTGAAGACATATGTTTCGAGCGACCTTGCAGCTAGGACTGAAGGCACCTGCTCCGACGGGTTACTCAAGATCTCAATCCCAGAGGCAGAAAATCAACTACTAGCTTAATTATAACTATTTGAATTTAGGATTCAGGAGTTATAGTATGGCTTGTCTCAACAGGAATGGATGGTAAAACAAGGGTTGTAGAAGATCCAGCTTTAGGAGGAGTGGACGTTTCTTTGCTAGACTTAAGATGAGGTGACCGGCGAGTCATTTTAAATAATAAAACTTGGCGTTCAACATGGTCAGGTATGTTTTATTTTGAATATTAAACCCATGTGAACAACGCCCGTAATCCAAAGGATGTCGACGTGTCTTGATTGATCAGATTCTGAGCATTAACCGGGGCAAGTGCAGCATGTTAACTTATGCAATGTGAGTCCAGTGTCCCGTACACCACAAATGGACTATCATGTGTAGATAGCTCGCTTGTGCTAGAAAAACAAGCTGCATCGTACTTTGAAATTATATTTTGGAACTTACCCAGTATCGATGAGTAATCAGTAATAAAGCCGCTGTCTGAGGCGATGCAGAAAGCTTTTCTTTTCATGATCATTGGAAGTGCAAAATTAAGAAAAGTAATAAGATGGAATCATCCTCTATGTTTGATTTTGGAATATATCGTCACACTAGGATTTAAACGGCGATAGAGACTCAGCCAAATTCTCAAAGAGAGAGAATTGAAGCCTGAAATAAGACTTGTCTCCAGATGCATGTGCATTCGACAGGATCAAAAATTAGCTTCAACACCGATCAAACATGCCCAAAATTTATCCATCTCCCTTCAAATTATAATCAACCAAGTTCCATCGCCATCGTCATCGCCGCTATTACGAACCAACCATCGCCAACTCAATTCAACACAAGTTTGGGCTAAGGTTTTGGAGCGGATCGGACCCGAGCCAAATAGGTAGCAAATCTGGAGGCAACTACGCTTTTGGAAGGCAGTGGTAGGTGGGCGATGACGCAGCATGATGAGGGCGGGGATGGTAGTGCTGGAGGATGGTCGGTGGCAGGATTTAGGTCAGATCAGAGGTAGGTAGCCCAGGTGGGAGACCTAAATAACTTGGGTGCAAAGTAATAGAAGAATGAAGAGTGAACTCAAAAGGTTTCCAAGTTTTGGAATTAATAGATTGGGTGGAAAGCCATTTAACTTGGTACCGAGTTAAATAACTTTGTACCAGGTTGTTTTCCTCCCCTAATATCATCTTGAAATCATTGCAGAGGATGTCTTTGCCAACCTAAAGTACAACATAGTCTTCGCAGTGCAGATTAAATTGCCAATACAAAGAAATGGAATTTCAATTATAGCTAAAGCGAACAGTTAAAGGAAAATCAACTAAATGAAAGTAACGTCTTGAGATGGCATTCAAATGATCAACTAGAATTCATAGGATAGCAGTCCATGACTTACCTTTTGCATCGATAGCATACTCTAGGGGGCAAGCGAGCAAAAGTCAATGGAAGTTAGAACGACAAAATGAAGATGAAACGACTTAAAATCTTGGAGGCACACTTAAATGAAGCAGAAAAATAGCTCGAAGAAGTTTTATCAAGAATTTAGCCAAGGAAACAACTCGACACCGAGTTGTTTGGCTCAGTGCCGAGTCTTTTTTACCCCCCAAAACTCCTCTCCGATTCCATGCGTTTATTATCTACCCGTTATACTCGTGATTAAGTTTTTTTCTAAAGTTTGGATAATGAATTCCAAAGGTTAAAGAGAAGAAAGCTCAGTTGGCAGAATAACTTAAGTGATGATGGAATGATCACTAGAATTAACCAATAATCAATGAAAATAACATGAGACACATCAACATGAAGTTATAAGAGTAATGCAAAATGTTGGAGAAATTTCCACTTAAGGAAATAACTCAACATCGAGTTAAATGATGCGGTATCAAGTTATTTCTATAACTCGGTCGCCTCCGAGTTTTCTTGTTCGACATTCAAAAGGAATATAACCATTTAAGTGGTGTAACCCCATTCGTGAATATAATACATGAAAGACTATTACACATCATGCTACAAAAAGGAAAATTTATATGATATGCAGGATCATCGGTCTTGAAACTCTCGAATATATCCAGCAATCAATGCCTTAGCTCTACTTTTCCTCCGAACAGAACTCATTCTTCAAAGGAGAAAATTATACTAATTAAATCATCATAAAATGTAGATCAATAATTTCCTGGGTTTGCATGGGTTCAAACTCACCTCGACCGTACAATGTTAATAAGGATAATATACTAAGTGCACTACGACACTCGCCTAGGCAAGTATCATGTCGTCACTTAGAAGATTATCCAAATCGCCACAAAACTAGTCAAGAAATCTTTCCATGAACCATCCCATGCAATAATAATTATACTACACTAAAATTTTACAATAACTAAAGATCATCCCAAATGACGTGACACCCGTTCCAACTCTTCATTTGCTCATAAGATTTCTTTTTTAAAATGAGGGTTGACCTCCCGAATCTATCCGTGCAAAGTCTTATCCAGTTTCTTGATCTGACTATTGAAATCTCCTTGCACGACTAAGGCGGTGCTTCGGAAATCTCTCGATTACCTCAAGAATCTGAGTCAAGTGTTCGTCTATTAGAATCAAGTAAAAAAACCTTTTCCTAACTGGTGCAAATCACCAGGAAACTCTACGCTCAAACTATCGGTCAGAAACTGGCACGTGAATGGACCAATCCTTAGAAAATGTCCCTTTCGGGATATGGGGTTACTCCCATCACCTGAAGTTTACTGACACAAAGAAAAATAATTATAACACAAATGACTCTAGGCAACTGCTTATATGTCATCCGGTCGGTCTTTGCTCATTACTGGGCATCCATTAAACCCTATCTAGATTTAAATCCAAGTCATACTTCATCGATCAAACCTACTCGACTTGAAATCTCATTCATCAAATTTGAATAGTAATAATTTCGATCGCTTCACCTCAGCTTTGCAACTAAGGTAACTCATATAATGTTTATCACTACCAAAGAATTACCTACTATGAAAAGTGTCAAGTTTAGCCTATCTACATAGTAACTAGTAATAGAAAAATTATACCGCTCAAATGTTAGAAGGAAAGAAGTGAGTTTCCTAAAATTAGAGCAAACCCCAATACGTAAGCTCCTTCCATTTCTCCTGAGCCATAGGCCTGCTAGGACCCAGTAATTCCTATAAGGCATGAGTCATCATCACTTACACACCCTTCGAAATGTAGGACATTCCTTCTTCAAGTGATCAAGCCAATCATAATTAAACATTTACGCTTTTGTTTAGCTGGATAACATTTCATAATGAAATGCCCCCATATGCCACATGAGTGACATACTAGGTAAGCATTTTTTGCATAGGGTCGATTTTCATTGTATCATGTTATTTACGCTTTGGTTGGAGTTTTGGTTGCTTTCCACTTTCATTACCTCAACGGTATCTTGTGAGCATTCTCACTAAGGACTACCATCCCAACGAGATATTCAAAAGTGGACCTTGACAGGGATAACACTAAGCAATGAATCTCGAACTGATCTTAAGATCCAAGGAAAATCTCTTTGTCCATAACAACGTAGTACCGACCACCTCAAACCTCGGAAATAAAAGGTTGAACTTGTCAACACTCCTTCACTGATAAGATGTTCTGCTCAAGATGGATGGAATGCTCAAGCTACATGCCATTCTCGATCTTAGAAATGAACTGAGAACCAGGGCAACACCTAAATTAAATTGAAACCATAGGTCTTCTTATCAGCCACACAAACACTGTGTCCTACCCAGCCAAAGTCTCCCTTCTCAAAATGTCGAGAAATAATCTTACTTAAGAGAACATTCCCTAGACTTTTATCGATGGAGGCTTCTCATGCATGTGTCTAAGACTTATTGACGGATCATCAGTTTAGGAGTGTTGACCAGTTCAACCTTTTGTCGTACACCACACTTATCCAGTTATAAATGCCGGTTTAACCTTTAATGTTGGTTAATGCTTACATCATTAACCATGAATGGATGTAATGCATGTGTAAAACTAGTTCAATGATGGAGCCTTCTCATGCATGGATGGACCACATGTGTAAAACCAGGATTTATAACCGGTAAAGTGTGATGTTGGCATCATCATATATCAGATACACATTATTCTGATTTTCTTATTATATATTTACCTCTGCATGGGAACGATTTAGGTTTAATGATGTAACGAATCTTGTAATTCAAATTGATGTAATGAAAAAGGTATTTAGCTACTTTAATTACTTATGTTGTGAAAAAAATATTAAACTCACTTTTTTTGCTAGAAAATGACGTCCATGATGACTACAACATCATCGGTACCTATTTTCGAGTCTTGGAGTAGGAATGTTACAACTTGGTATCAGAGCTTAAGTTAGGGAAACATCTAAGTAAAATAGAGCTAAGTAGGAGTTAAACTAAAAAATAAACACCTTGGGGAAAGGTTATACGCTATATGTATAACGTACTTGTATTTTTATATAGATGTATAGCAAGATATATCTATCCCTTTACGATTAATTTCACTCTCTTGCTTTAGTTTCTTACAAGCCTTGCTTATGCAGAAGGCAAGAATAGATCTACATAGTCGGCATTTGACCATAGGAAGTGATAGAGAAAATACTAGTAGAGGAGATGATACTACCCAAACTAACGGCTAGGGAAGGGAGGCAGCCTCAGAAGTTCGTACTGAAGCCGGTAACCAAGTGCTTATCCCGGCCAAAGGAGGAATGGATGTAAATGCTTTGTTCTGCCAGTTTATGATGAAAATGGTGGTGCAACAGCTAGCTAGAGTTGTAGAGCTGAGACAGGATGTAGTGAGAGAAGTAGACTTTTCTAGGATGAACAAAGACTTCAAGAGCCGTGGAGGAGAGAAATTCACGTGGAAGGAGTCTTCCTTGGAGGTGCTGAATTGGGTGAAAGAATGTGAGCATATTTTTGGATACTTGGGATATACTAATGCTCAGAAGAGGAGGTTAGCTTCTCTACCGCTCTAAGAGGATGCACTAGACCAGTGGGAGGTAGTGATTGCGGAAGTCATAGAGGAGGAGAAAAATTGGGAGCAGTTTAAGAAGCAATTTGAGACCTAGTTTATCCTCGAATCTTAGAAGAGTGCCTTGTGTAGAGAGTTGCTTAATTTGAAGCTAGGAGAGGTGATGTTGGAAAAATAAATCCAATGATTCAATGCTTTGTCAAAGTATGGAAGGGAGCACACCAATACTCCGTCGAAGAAGAATGAAAAATTTATAAAAGGACCGAAAAGGGGCTAAATCATAAGGTAATGGCTCATTTTTGGCTCCGCTTAATATGGTGGTGAAAATGGTAAGGAGGTATGACCGCTTGCATCAGGGAGAAAAGAAGGTTGTCGTTAAGCCAAGGGTGGGCAGAAGAAAAGATTCAAATCGTATCAAAAAGGCAGAAAGAATTAGAAGGGAGGAAAGACTTCTGGTAGGAAGACTCGAAAGTCGAATGTAGCTAATATTACTTGTTATAACTGTAGCTAGAAGGGACACTACTCTACCAAGTGTACCCAACTGAAGAAAAAGGACAAGTCCAAGTGCTTTATCTGTAATAGGCTAGGCCATAAGAAGAGGGATTGTCTAGAAGCTAAGTAGGCTAAAGTTTATGCTTCGGAAGGGCCTTTGTCTAGACCTACATCCGAGGAGAAGGGAGAGGGTGTAGTACTTGGAGGTATGATTTTGATTTCCAATATATTAGTTAGAGTTATGTTTGACACTGGTGCTACCCACCCTTTCATTTTGAGAGATTTGATTTATAGGCTAAAACTTGACACTGCCTTTTGGTTAATCCTTGCATGTGGTTAATCTGATTAGTGAGTATGCCACTCTCGAGTTAAGCTGTAGTGACCTTGAATTTTACTTATGTGAACACTTGTTTGTTTACGACCTATATGGGTTTAACTTCGTAAGGTACGGGATAATTTTGGGTATGGACTGGTTGGTGCGAAATGATGCTAGGATCTATTATGTGGATAGGATTACCACCTTAAGGAATCCCAAGGGAGGAGAAGTAATTATGATAGCATTAGACGTAATGAGGGAGAAGTCAAACATGATATTATGTTCTATGGATGATTAAGAGGACGAGATCAGTAGAGTGCGAGTAGTCCGAGACTTTGTAGATGTTTTTGAACCTGTAATGGGATTACCACCGAGGAGAGCAATCAAATTCTGGATAGATTTAATGTCGAGGGCACAACCTGTTAGTAGACCACCTAGTAGAATGCCTCGTAAGTAGATGGAAGAATTGAAGAAGCAATTAGTGGAACTTGAGCATAAAAATTTCTTCAGACCGAGAAGTTCGCCGTGGGGAGCATCCACGGTATTTGTAAAGAAGTTGGATGAAACTTTATGGCTGTGTTTGATTATTGAAAGCTAAATGAGTTGATGGTGAAGAATCGTTATCCCTTGCCCAGGATAGACGACTTATTTAACCAGTTGAATGGAGCTAGAGTATTCTCGCAGCTAGACTTGGCAATGGGATTCCATCAACTAAAGGTAGAGGAAGATAGTATTCCATTGACTGCGTTCCGAACAAGGAATGGTTTATATTAATGGTTAGTGATGCTGTTTGGACTGACCAATGCCCTATAGTACTATCTTATGAACCGAATCGTTCATGATCAATTGGATATATTTATGGTGGTCTTCGTTGATGATATTCTGGTATACTCAAAGGATGAGAGAGGCCATGAAGTCCATCTGAGGTTGGTGTTGGATATGCTGAGACAACACAAGTTGAAGGCAAAAGTTTTGAAGTGACACTTTTGGAAACATGAAGTGAAGTTTCTTGGGCATGTTGTTTCAGATAATGGATTAGTAGTGGATCCATTGAAGTTGGAAACTATTAACGATGGGAAGAGCTCAAAGATTATCACAGAGATGAGAAGTTTCCTGGGATTGGTTGGCTATTAACGCAGATTCATCAAAGGTTTCTCACATATAGCAATACCCTTGGCTAAGTTGACTAGCAAGAACGAGATGTTCGTGTGGACTAATAAGTGTGAAGAGTCATTTCATGAGTTGAAGTCGTTATTGACGAATGCTCCCGTATTGATCATGCCTGAAGGAAACTAGGAATTAGTAGTGTATACTGACGCTTATGGAATAGGCTTGGGAGCGATGTTAATGCAAATAGGGTGAGTGATAGCTTATGCATTAAGACAGTTGAGATTGCATGAGGTTAGATACTCGACTCATGATTTGGAGTTGGCAGCGGTGATGTTTGCGCTGAAGATTTGGAGGCATTGGCAGAATGTTCGAGTTATATACAGAACATAAATCCCTCAAGTATCTATTCTCTCAAAGGAGTTGAATATGAAGCAGTAGAGATGGCTGGAGTTCTTAACATCATATGGTTTTGGGATACAATATACGCCAGGAAAGGGGAACAAGGTTATAGATTTTTTGAGTGGGAAGCATCAGAATGTAGTGTTGGCCATGATTGATGAATGGAAGATGTTGGAGACATTAGCCTAAGTGTGAAGGGTCATTTCATGAGTTGAAGTAGTTATTGACGAATGCTCCAGTCTTGATCGTGCCTTAAGGGAACCAGGATTTAGTAGTTTATACTGATGCTTGTGAAACGGGCTTGGGAGCGGTGTTGATGCAGACAGGATGAGTGATAGCTTATGCCTCAAGGCAGTTGAGACTGCATAAGGTTAGATATTTGACTCATGATTTGGAGTTGGCAGCGGTGGTGTTTGCAATGAAGATTTGGAGACATTACTTATTGGGAGAATGGTTAGAGGTGTATACAGACCATAAATCCCTCAAGTATCTATCTCTCAAAAGGAGTTGAATTTGAGGCAGCAAAGACGGCTGGAGTTCTTGACGTCGTATGATTTCGGGACACAATACATGCTAGGAAAATGGAACAAGGTTACAGATGATTTGAGTAGGAAGCATCAGAATACACTGTTGGTCATGATTGATGAATGGAAAACGTTGGAGATAATAGCCTCTTGTGTAGTGCATAATAGGCAGAATACTAGATTGAGTAGAGATCCAGGCGTGTTAATGAGTTTGGAGGTACGTCCAACACTTGTTGAAAGAGTAGCTGCAAGGAAGAGGGTAGACCCATTAATTGCGAAAGGATCAGGCAGTTAGAGATTGGTGTCGACATAGAGGATTTGAAAGGGTTCGATATAGACTCGAATGGATGGCTTAGGAAGAAAGTAAGACTGTTTGTTCTGGATATAGGAGATTTTCGGAAGGAAGCCTTAAAGGAAAGTCATCGATCGAAGTTTACTGTTCATCTTTGTGGTACGAAGATGCATCGTGATATGAAGAGAGTTTTCTTTTGGGAAGGGATGAAGAGAGATATAGGTGAATGCGTGAAGAGAAGTTTCACCTATTAACAAGTGAAAAATGAGCACCAGAAGCTGAGTGGTTTACTTCAACCTTTGGAAGTACCGACTTGGAAGTCGAATTCGATATCTATGGATTTTATCGATGGACTGCCTAGGTCGAGAATGGGAAATGATAACGTTTGGGTCATAGTAGATAGATTGACTAAGAGTGCCCACTATATCCTTATAAAGTCAACAAGAACGGCAGCCAGCTTAGCGAAGCTATACATGAAGAATATAGTGAGCCTGCATGGGATACCAAGTAGTATCGTTAGCGATAGAGACCCATTATTTACCATTGAGTTCTGAAGAAGTTTTTAGAGTGCATTGGGTATGAAGTGGAACTTTAGCAAGGCTTACCACCCACAGACTGATGGTCAAATAGAGAGGGTGAACGGTGTACTCAAGGATTTGCTGAGAGCATGTCTCTTGGATTTTGGAGGATCTTGGGAATATTATTTGCATCTGATATTGTTTGCTTATAATAATAGTGAGCAGATGAGTATCGGGATGGCACCATTTGAGGCGCTGTATAGTAGACCGTGTATTTGTTGGTTAGACACGGGAGATAGACTCGTGTTAGGACCCGATTTGGAAAGGGATGCTACTGAGAAGGTAGAGTTGGTTCGTGGTAGAATGATGGTAGTGCAATCGAGGCAGAAAAGTTATGCCGATAAGTAAATAAAGAGTTGGAGTTCACGATAGATGACCACACATTAGTGAAGGTTTCTCCAATGAGAAGAGTTACGCGCTTTGGAAAAGCAGGGAAGTTGGCACCTATAGACATTGGACCAATTCCAGTAACTGAGAGGATCGGTAAACTTGTGCATCAAGTCGAGTTGCCGAGTAGTTTGGCAGGTGTGCGTAACGTTTTCATAAACACATTTAAGGATACATGTGCACGACCCAAATTCAATAGTGGAACCAAAGGAGATAGAAGACTTATCTGTAGAACAAGATTTGACGTATATGAGATGATCGAAAGGAATAGTAGGTCATGATACAAAGGAATAGTAGGCCACGTCTAATGTAGTGACGATAAGGACGATTGTACCTAGGAGGTAGGTGATAAAATTAGGAATATCTATTCCGATTTTTTTTAGACATTCATGTAAATAGCTGCGTGCTTTATTTGTTTATTATATGGACTAGTAGGGTACTAGTATATTTATGTATACTATAGTTATGTGTTAGTAGTAGCACTAATACATTTGTGATTAATGATCTATGGTTTGCATTAGTATGATACTAGTGTAATCTTTTGGTACTTGTGTGTACTTATATGATGATGATTTCACACTTTTAGGGTGTTAGTGTAAATTTGTTTTCCTTATAAAAATTTCAAGGACGAAATTTTTATAAGGAGGTAGACTATAACACCTATATTTTGGAAGGTCCATAATATAAGAAATTAAATTAAATTAAATTAAATTAATAATAAGGAGACTTCATTAATTAAATTATTAAAGTGATTTAATTGCAGGATTTGCCTAAGATAAATTTAATTAATTAAGTGAGGGTCAGTTTAAAAAGTTAATTAGATGGACCAAAACAATCAGAGCAATTTGGTTGATTAATGAAAGAAAACAATTTAACTTTTAATGGGATGGATTTGATTAATAAGTTAATGAGGTCGAAAAACCACTAAACCATATTCCTTAGCCCTAACCCTATATTCTATCTTAATTTCATTTCACTAAATCAAATTCCCTAAGAACTCTAACAAGGCCAACAATTTCCTACGAAGAAGAAGAGGATTTCAAAGTTAGAAGGTCAAAAGCTCTTAAACTTAAGGAAAATAGAGGATTCAAATAAGTTCTCTTAAGCTAAGTGAGTAAAATCTTTCCCTAAAACCTTCCTTAACATGTTTTAATTTTGAATTTTCTATGATTGGATGTTTGAATGATGTTTGAAGTGTTTGAATGGTTAATTATAATTTCTAATTATTATTTAGAATTTAAAAGGCAAATTAGGGCATGTAGGGTGAAACATGGTCAAATCACATCCAAATGCCATAAAATTTTAATATGATGTGCTTAGCGGTAAAATAGAGATGGGTTTCTAATTTCATAATTTTTGAATTTAAAATGAATACTTTATGAATTTCTCAAGTTGAGAAAAATGGTTAATTTCGGGTTGATTAATTATTTTGGCCTGAAATTTTACAAGGCGTAAAATATGATAAAATAGATTTTTAGTGAATTTTTCGGACTTTTCCCATCAATTTTCTATTTTATATGAATTATTTAGTAAAGAAAATCACTAATATCTAAGGAAAATTAATTAATTAATTAATTTGGATGATTAACATTTCCTGGAAAGAAACTGCAGTAATGAGAAAATTATCCAAAGAAATTAACAATAAATTTGATTAGGTAAAATGTTGTTGCTTAAATGGGTTGTAAATCAGTTTTTAATCTAATTACAAAACTATCGTCCAACCATTTTGACCATTTAAAATATAATAATGTAGGATAGACTTTGCATTGAGCTTAGAAAATCTATGAACAGAAGGTAAAATATAATAGTGGGCACCACATGGAGATCCAGTATCTTAATCCATCAACCAACCAAATCAATAAGCGACGGCATAATTCTTTGTTCGCGACGCCTTACTTCTGCACGAAATAATTGTCAAGAAAAAGTATAAAGTGGAGTATAGAAAAATATATGCATGTATAGCCAACAACATAGTAGTGGCGACAACTATCTCCAAGCATAATACATGAAGTGATGTGATTCAAAACAAACTAAAAAGACCACGATGACTACTCAAGCACACACATGTGTGTGTGTGTATTAAGTATGCCGGCACGTAAGCACCTGGACTTATATACTCTACATGAAAATATAATTCAGGACATCATTTGAAATGAAGAAAGCTTAAGAAGCTAATAAATGATAGGGTATCATTTAAATAACAGATAAAAATGTTTTATCCAAAGAATGTGTAGGGTACACAGTTAATCAGTGAATGAAAAGAATTAAACCATGATCCTAAACATATACAGACTCATACAGTTATTTGATGGCAAGATGCCTTGACTATTAGTTAAAAATCCAACTGTATATGGCAAGGTGCCACGATAGGGCTCAATCTAAGTACATTTTAAAACTCTTAGCGGAGTTAAGACAGGGTGCGAAACATCATATTGATGTTATAATTAAAATTAACTAGCAGGGTGCCAAAACATCAGGGCGACGTTATAAATTAATTCAACAACTTGAATGATAGCATTCCAAGGACTAAGAGGAGTTATTGACGCTTAGTAAGGACGCGTACTAGAATTTCTAGGTGATTAAATTTGGCCTTTTAGGACAGTCAAGGCGGGCTCCTATTAGGAAACGAGTCGACAATTTCACCATGTGATATTGTTCGAACAAAATATTAAATTAGTGAGAGACTAGCCTAGGGAGGTAATTAGTAATAATAGTTAATGCCAACTACTAAAGAAAGCCAAAAATAAGAGAATTAGGTGATGGATGAATGAAAAATGAATGATTATATGACTTGGTTCATATTTGGATGGTAAGTATATGGTATACTTGACTTGAATTGATATATATATATATATATATATGTCTGTGTGTGTGTGTATGTATATGTGTATGCATATGTATATGTATATGTATATGTATATGTATATGTATATGTATATGTATATGTATGTGTGCGTGCATGCGTGTAAGAGAATTAGGTGATGGATGAATGAAAAATGAATGATTATGTGACTTGGTTCATATTTGGATGGTAAGTATATGGTATACTTGACTTGAATTGATATATATATATATATATATGTATGTATGTATGTATGTATGTATGTATATGTATGTATATGTATATGTATGTGTGCGTGCGTGTGTGTGTGTGTGCATATATATGACTTGGTTCACAATTAGATGACAAGTGTAGGGTACACTTATTGACTAAATATATGCACATGGTTGCTTTCTATAATATATATATATATATACATACATATTATTGCTGTTATGGTTGTTATATATTGATGTCTATTATGTTGTGATGACAAAGTAAAGGGAAAACCCGTTTTACATTAGTGGCATGGTCTCACTATAGATGCTTAGGGTAAAGGTTTTACTCATACCAGACTTATTTTCTAACCTGATTTTTTTATTATTTCCTATAAACTCATGGGTACTCATTCAAGTAGGCTGAGTTGATGGATTAGACATGTACCTCTTTTGAAAATGAATAAAGATATCGATTACGTAGCAGGAGGCTTGCTGTTTAAATAAAAGTGTTTTGAACTTTCCACCGTGTAAAACCAGGATTTATAACTAGTTAAGTATGGTGTTGGCATCTTCATATGTCGAATGCACATTACTCTTATTTTCTTATTATATATTTACCCTTGCGTGGAACGATTTAGGCTTAATGATATAATGAATCTTGTTATTCAAATTGATGTGATGCAAAAGATATTTAGGTCCCCTTTTTACTTACGCTGTGGAAAAAATACTGAATTCACTTTTTTACTGGAAAATAATTTCGATGATAATTACAATATCATCAGTGTCTATTTTCGAGTCTCAGAGTGGGGATATTACAACAAACCACAACTATGAACAAGTCAATAATCTCTGGCCGAAGAACACACAAAAAGGTCACAGTTGAACAAGTCTCAGAATTCAACCTGAAATCAAAAAAATCTCAAAGTTGAACAATTCAAAGTCAAGGATGAAGAGTACATAAAAAGTCAAACCAAACATTCAAATCAAAATTCAATCCAACAATCCTTATAAGTCAGAGCAAAAATTAGGTGTTGATCAATTCAAATAAGTTATTCCAAAATATATGAAAGTCTAGGAAGATTTCTCTCAAACCAACAACTATTTGAACCAATTCATCACCGGTAATTGATCCAAGTCGAGAAGGAATAAATATTCTCAATAATCAGAAAATCAAAACCATACCTGATTAATCAATCACACAACTTCACGACCAAGGAAGCAAACACACTTATCAATCATTGGCAATCGAAGATAGCAACAAACAGTGAAGTGAAGGGGTGAATACAAAGGCGAATTCCTAAAGCGGCGACTTCGAAGGAGGAACCCTAACAGAGAGCAACAAAAGAAAAAGGGATGGTGTGAAAATAATAAAAGGAGGAAGTGTTTATTTATTTTAGGCCGGTGTAAATTGTAAAGGGATATTGTGTGTGTCTCTCTCTATATATAGTAAATTAGGCTTTTCTCTTTCTTTTAGTTTTTGTATTTTATTTTAAATTTAAAACTCTAGTTTTTTAACTAGGATTGAACTACGGTTTGTAGTTCAGGAACTTCTCAACTCGGCGATGGAGTTGATGCAGGGTTTCAAAGCATAGGGTTAGAACAATCAGGTTAACAATAGTTGCAACTTTTCAGGGTATTTGTAAGCGGTCGATTATTTTATCTTAACAAAATCTTGGTTGCAGCATTAGGCAGGTTGTGCCGAAACTGGGTAAATTTGTGTGTTGCTTTTACTTTTAAGTTTACTTTATTTTTATCCATGCTGGAATTTTTATTGTTCTATGAATTTATAATAAACCCTATTCACCCTCCTCTAGGGTTAATTTGATCCTACAATTGGTATCAGAGCTGGTTGCTAGAAAAAAAATCTGATATAAAGTCTAATTATAGTTGCAGATTTAGCAAGAATCGGCCCATTGTCAATCCACCTATTTTTGATAGAACAAATTTTTTAAATTGGAAATTGAAAATGTAACTTTATTTAAAATCTGTTAATTTTAAAAGTTGGGATATCATTGTAAATGGGTGTGATATGGTAGATAAAAAATATATTTTGATTTATGCTTATGCTATGAATATTCTTTACTCTCTAATTAATAGAGCTGAATTTGACCATATCTCTCGTTGTTTAACTGCAAAAGAAATCTGAAACACTCTTGATACAATATATGGTGGAAAAGTCAACAATAGCGAGAAACTCTCCAAAACTGACTCAATAGAAGAATTTTGTTTGACAGGATTCACAAAAGACTATTTGGACGGTGACAGTAAAGACGCAACAAATGATAAGATAAGTGATTTTTCGTTTAAAGATTTAGTTCTCTTATGCTATAAATTAACTAAAGCTGTTGATAATCTTGAGATGAAAAATAATAAGTTGAAAAGTGGAAAATCTAAATTGTGCTAAAAAAATGAAGAATTGGAAATTAAGCTTAAAAACATTAAGAAAATTAAAAAATTTGATTGCGGAAAATGTTTGAACTACGAAAAAGAATTTGCTTGCTTTTATGAAAATTTTAAAAGAATTGAAAAGGAAATTTTGATTTTGAAGGAAAATGAAAGTGAGTTGATTTGCAAGAATAAAGCTTTACAAAAAGAGTTGGAAATTTTTAGGATGTCCGAAAATCCCAAATGTGAAATTTTTGAAAGGAAAAATTTGTTGAAAACTAAGATGATTCTAGATGGGCTTGAAAATGGAATTGAAAAGATTAAAAAGGTCAGATATCTTAAATGTGATAATTGTGCAAATTTTGAAAGAGAATTAAATGACACCAAAGAAAATTTCAAAATCCTAGAAATGAAGCATGATTTTGTGAAATAGCAATACTAAATTTATTCGAATAAATCACAATTTGAAAAGGATAGAAAAAAATTAAGGATTTTGAAAAACCTGAATTTGAAAAAGGCAACCTTTTGAAATTGAGTTGCTTGATATTAAGACTAAAATAAACGACATCGAAAATGAAAATATGGTCTTAAAAAGAAATGATTTTGAAAAGAGAGAAAATGCTATTAGTAATTGTTTAAGGTTAATAAATTAAAATAAACTTTTAAAATCCAAAGTCAACGATCTTGAGTTGACTCTTCAGAAAATTTCCTTTGGAAAAAATCATTTAATATGTTACTAGGAAATCAACTCTTTGCAAACAACGAAAAAGGACATGGATTTGGAAAAGAGTCAATATATAAACAAACGACTAGTAACACCATTACGGGGAGTTGTGTTTCCCAAATGGTTGAACTGTGGCAATATTGGACATAGTTATAACAATTTTCGAAATAGAAAAATAAACGAGTCAAAAAAATTTGGGTTCCTAAGGATACAATTATTAATATTAGTGATTTTCTATACAAACAAATTTGGGTACCAAAGATTCCAAACATAAACGAATGTGGTCCTGCATTCTTTCCTAGGCCATTTGCTCTTCTAATATTTAGGTACAAAGCCGGGCTAAGGAACAATTACGAAATAGGAAGATTTTAAGTTGTTCTATATGTTTAATGAGGAATAATTGCAATGTTCCTTAGCCTAGAAAATTAAAGTGGAAATCTACATACTAATGGTGAAAAAAATACAACTACAAAGGTAAGTGAAGTATAATCTCTAAACCCTATTTTCTCTACTTGTCGTGAGTTCTGTTGACACTGCTGTAGTATAATTGCCATATCCTGAGCTACGTGACTCTGATTTGCAAAACTCAAGATGTTATGAAAAATAGATAGAAAATTCTATAATTTTTATATTATTTGTTCTCTCATAATTTGAACTTAAACCAATGGAAAACTACAAATCATTCGGTATATTGTTTGAAAATTATTTCAGATTTTCCCAACACAGCTGTAGTATTTTGACTATAATTTCTACTTTTATATTTCGATTTATAAAATTGTAGATGTTTCAGAAACCTTATTGAAAATTCAACAATTTTCATTCCTTGTATTTTGACAATTCATTTCAAAAATCCTTTAGAAATTGCTTTTAAATTGGTACTACGGTTGATTGTCATTCCATAATTGTATTAACAGATGTAGTAAATCGATCATAACTTGAACGTTGTTACTCCAAATTTTAAAATTATTGAAGTTCTGTAAAGCTAACTGATAACAAAACAATATTATTGTTTTTATTTTTTCCTAATTCATTTTATAAAACCTTGAGAAACATTAATCGTGACGGCATGTTACTTGAAAAGTATTTATGATTTATGCAAACAAGTTGTAATATTTTAGACATAACTTTTGATCATTTTATCATTTAGACTTGAGACCAATTTTGTTGATTAGCAATATTGAATATCTGAATCTTCCCATTCTAGTGCTAAATCAAATTATGGACTTTAAGTTTTCAAATAGTGATTTCAAATAGATTAAATTCTCAAAACAATAGTGGTCGATTATCCAGGTTCGATGATTACTTTTCTGCATTCATTGCCTTTAATGACGACTAACAGATCATTGGATGAAGATTTAGTTATATGTGCCTTTGTTCAATGTAAACTACATTGCCTTTATTTGACATAGATGAATTTGCTGGAAAATTTGAATTTTTGAACCGATTCAATTGATATTGTGGAGTGCGTGATGTACTTGTTTGACGATGCTTATATTTTGCACTTAACATTGTTAATGTGGATCACTCTCACACTAAACACTAGACTTAAGACATCACTTCATTGGAGATCATGTTTCAAAAGAAGATATTTGCATTGAATTTATTTCAAATGATTTTCAATTAACAAACATGTTCACAAAACCTCTTACAGAAAATAGATTTTCATAACTTCGATTGCATTTGGGAATTTTAGAAATGTCTTTTTTTAGTCTCCTTTTCCACTTCAGTTTTTGATTTTTTTAATTTTCTAGTAAGGAATTTACTCTGGAAAAGATGATGATTGATTGTTTGAACTTCTTTGAAATCTATCAAAAATTACTGACACCGGTTGAGGAAGTGATAGGTCATGATTAAATTGTACTTCATAACTAGAGGAAGGATTGGTTAAAAATTCTTGAAAATCGAACAATTTATATTATTTTTTAATTAATACTTATTCCATGATCATTTTTATTTCTATCATCTTTCATACAATCCATACACCATAGTGTGTAGAAGTTGGTATTCCGAAAATGAGGAACTGTATTTTTTTCATGCTCATTTAAAATTCATTATGGTTATGGATGGATGCATAACTTTTAATTTCAAAATTGGTGCTTCCATTCTCATTTAAAAGTCCTCATGCTTATGCATGGATGGAACAATTACATAAGAAAGGGATAAATATTCAAGTAACTTCTAATCTCATTTGAAAGCCCCAACGATTATGCATGATTAGAAAGTGCTTGATATTTTTCTTTAAGTAATTACTAACCTCATTTAAAAGTCCTTACGGTTATGCATGAATAGAAAGTGCTTAACATTCTTTGTTTTCCTTTTACTTTATTTGATTATTACAAATTTTGCTTTACCAAAAAATACCATAATGCCGTCACTATAAAATATTTTCTCTAAACCACAATCCGATCATCACTCTAAAATGGGGTATGTGTCTAACTAACAACATATTATGATTTTTGTTTGATCGATTAAATTTTTTAATACACTTACCTCTATATGATTTATAGTATCAATCAAAATCTGTCACTATATCGATTATTATTTCAATTTTTGATGATAATAAAACGGGGAGAGAGGTTAAGATTTTGATGGTTGAGTTATAACCTTGCTGATATTCAAGAATTATTTTATTTTTTCCATTGGCATGTAGGCAATTATTTTCATTTGGCATCTAAGTTTTTTTTGGCATTTAGGCATAAGGATTTTTTTTAATTTTAATGCATGCACCCGTATGGGGGGAGTATAGTTGTAGGGGAAGTATTTAAATATAGGGAACTTATAATCACAACTTATCAAACACATTTCTTGGTTACAAAACCTTAACATATATTTTTTAACATCAAAAGGGAAAGATTGTAGAATATAGTAGTCTATGATATTTGTTTGATATAATAAGCACACACACATACACACATATGTTAAATGTGTTTGTTGTAGTACTATTACAATATCACAGAAAGAAATAAACAAATAAATAATTTATTTCAATAAAAATTTTGAAGTATACACAATTACAACACAAGCTTCCACAATATTTAATACAATATTTTTATACATGATTTTATATTCCTTCACATACATCAATTTACACTCTCTCACTCATAACAATTTCAATACAATTATCACTCTACATGTTTTCTTCACTCACTCAACTATACTTTTGTATCTTCTTGCTATTGCTTTTGTCCAGACAGAAATCTACTTTACATGACAAACAACGACGCAGTAAAAAGTAAAAAAGAAAAACTGGAACTGCAAAAGTATAAGTATATTGAAAATCTATATTGCCTCAGTCATATTTTTTAATAGGCATAAAAAATTAACGAACATTATGATGACCACCCTACACCATCGATGCTCATAAAACCGAATAGTGTGCTGCTGGAGCATCCGACCGACGTAGGATGATTTTCAAGGGAAAGAAAAAGAAGTAAAGAAGAGGAATAGAAAAGAAGAGAATAGAAGAGAAGAGAAGAGAAAGAAATATAACATCACACAATCACATAACCTGTCGTATATTTTACAGTGCATAAGATAAAATATAATAGTCACTACAGATATAAAATAGACGAGATAGTAATAACTACATGAACACAGAATTAGTGTACATAGGCTCATATAGTTATACAAAACAGTAATAGAGTTTATACAGATGATAAATAAACTCAACTTATAAACATTCTCTAAAATAGTAAGTCAACACTATCAAGGCTCCACAGTGACACACATCGGAATAAACAATAATAAGCTTGAATATAAGTATGAAAGAGTGTCTCCTCTTGCTAGTCCATCTGCAGAACTCCATGTACCGTTTACACATGCTTTCTAGTCTACTCATTTAAGAGTACCCAAGGTAATAAGAAGCAAAGAATAAAATCTCGGGTCAAACAACAGTCTGGTGTGAGTGATAAATAATCTCAAAACACTATAAAAGTCGGTATAGTATATGGAACAGAGGGTATAAAGAATCATAACTAACATGTCCCTACATCCAAAGAGTTAGCACGTAACATAAGATATATCCTACTCTATCATAGTCATCATAGGTGTACTATACATCAAAGTACTAAGGGTGTTTAGATATCGACATCGGTAATATGTACATCATGTGACATCCCTAAGGTGATAGAAACAATGAAACAAACATGGCATCCATCATCCATCCTCACACTCACTCAATGCATTGGATATATGATACTCGTATACTCCATCTCGTCATCAAGGACTACCCAATGCCCTCAGCCACTCGATCCATTATGGTACGCCAACGGACTCTGCTATATCATCAATATTTCCACATGTCAACGGACTATAGAATATAACCATATCCAGGTCCTACCTTCTATGGACTTTGGGGGTATGGGAAGATCAGGTCCTAACATCAATAGACTCTAACCACATCCTCATATACTCTTGTCTCACAAGCGTGCCCCATCAACTCGAGTACCAATAATCCCTTTGCACACATCATCACTAGAAGAGAACATCCTAAAACTGTCCTTACAACTCACATCTAAAGTCGTCGTGGTTGCGAAAAATTCTAGACAGCCATCATCAGTCATAGAATGCCATCGTGTGTCCCAAAACCTTTCCCCATAGTTCCTTTAATCCAACTACTCTACATATCATAGTGTAGCTATCCATTGTCAAAGCCATCACTTCCCATTACAGAATCATCATCGTCAAATCGTGTAGTTATCGCATCAAAGCGTCACATCTTCGCTACACCGCCAAAAGTACTCGTCGAAGAGTCATAACATCAAAATCGAACGTCGAACGAATGAACTAACCATCGCATCGGGCTCCACGAAGCCTCTCCTTGTCCATATCAAAATTGGCCAAATCGGCCATCATTAATAGTGGTATATATCGACGCTTTAGAGTAGTCAATAACGACCACTTTCGTCGTGTACTTAACTAAAAGTGGTTAAATACAAACTAAATTAACACGTCCGACATTCACCTCGAAATCCGAAGCACATTCTCAAGTCCATCGTCTTTTGTCTTCAGATCGATCGATACGCCCAAAACTCTATCCTATGTGATATTTCCTAAAACTATATCGCTTACGCATGGCATTTTGAACCAAACTAAGCAAACAAACATATATGCAACCAATAAGCATACAAACATCTATAATAGCCTACATACACATATACAATACATCCAAGCAACCAATATGGAATTAGCACCAAAATAGCCTAAGTCTATCAATATCGTCAAATAGTGCGTCAATGGGAAAAATGTGATATTTAATTTAAAACTATTTTAAAAAACTTTTAAATTCTTTTATAAAATAAGACATAGGTTTAAGTATTTTAGAAACCACATTTTAAAGTTAGAAATCATTTCAAAATGTCATTTTAATACTATGCAAAGGATCATAGTATGGTGAGCGATAGTATCGCTCATCTCAAAAGGAGCCATCCAAACTAGTGCCAAGTCGTAGAGCTCTCCTTCACGAGCACAATGCAAGAAACAATTCCAAAATGGACCTCGTATGCAAAAGATATGGATAATATAACATATTGATTTATATATATTAATTTACCGATTAGTTAATCTAACTAATCCTCACTTAACTTAATTAATTAAATTCATAATTACCTGTCTTCCCCAAACTTACCATGCACATGCCTATACATGAGCCCACTTCATTCCACAACTTCTCTCCTCTCTAACTCGAGCTTTGGTCCATGAAACGACGAACGGATTTTGCCTACGTGCTCCACTACGCAATCTCTCCACCACAGACCCAAAAATGTAAAGCTTGACCACCCCTAAAGTCATGACCTAATGCATGCCTCACGATAAATGCACAGATACGTCTTGCGTCTTTTGATCAGAGTCGACGAGATTTTGTGCGAAGGTGCACTTTCAAAGCGAAATCCAACGGTAATCTCTGTTTTGCCTATCGTCGCCTATAGCTCCACCTAGATCAACCAAAGAGGAGGTCGATGTTGCCAATTGTGATTGCACCAAATTCCGCCATGGTCATTGTGAAGCACTCGTCCATACGATCTCAACGAAACTAGTCTCATGATTACAAGTGGAGTGGATTGGTAGATTTTATTTTTTGAATGGGATTAAGGAAGTGGTGGCCATTTCATGAAGTAGATGAATGGGACAATAATTGTGATTTGGAAGAGAGCGTTTATTTTATTTATATAATATTATTAAATTGTTTATTTATTTAAATTCTATAATAAACGTTCGTAAGTTTCGAGCTTACACAATCCAACAGTGCGTCCAATTTCAACGAAACTCGTCCGCGTGCATCATCTCACTTTTTCGGTCTTGATGGAATAAATCTCATCGCTATTTGAGATAGCACTGCAGGATGATAATTTCATGCTTTTCGAGATCGTTTCGGCCATCGGATCATCCTATCTTCAAATATAGTGATCCTTATACTCATTTTAATTTGCAATGTCGATACAAACTCAACGGAAGTGGACTCGAGTCCTGATTCGATCATATGCAAAAAATACACATTTGGGACCATCAATTAATTAGCGATTCAATATTTAAATCAATTATTTAGATATCTTATCATTAAAAATATGGATCGTTACAAATATGGACTAGTGCAACAGGTATACACAAGGATTAGTATGACATGTTCATGTGGGACAAAAAATCAAATCAATAATGTGCACGAGCAACTTAGGACATGCATAGTGTGTCACTGTACATGCCTTAAGGTCTAGCTACTTCAAATAAACAAAGCCAACAATTTTAGAAAAACCAGACCAGCAAAGGCAAAGAAAGCAACAAAAGGTGTACATATGCACAACTAAGGAAAGAAAACAAAATTATATTTAATGTACAAATTAGTGCAAGTGCACAACTACACAACATCAAAGTCAGGTTCAGGAAATGTACACACGTGTGCACAAACTAGCAAGGAATGCACAAGCCAGTTTTAAGTGGTAGTACATAAAAGAAGTAAAAACAAAATCAGTTTTAAAGTGTAGGAGCACGTGGAAGTGCACAAAGGCAAGCTCAAAGTGCCTAGGCATGCACAAAACAAAACAGGCATCACAAAACTGGTTCATAAACAAACCAAAAAAAACAAGCACAAAACATGGTTTACAAATTTTAAGCACAACCAAGTCATGCACACACAATCAATCATATAGGCCATCAATGCGCAAGTGCACAAGCAGGTCAGATGTACATAAAGATGAAATAGCAAAGCCAAGTGCATACCATAATACACAATCTAGGAAAAGTACACAAGAAACAAGTAAAACTTAAATTTAGATTTAAAGTGCAAGTACCTAGGCATGCACAGGCAGATATAGGAAGAAGAAATAGGACCATACCACAACTACTCAAGGCCATCGGTGCACAGGCACTAGAGCAACACACACACACAAACAAGTTCAACAGAAATGTAAACAAATCAAACAAGGAAAGTGCATACTCACATAAGGAAATCCACTCAGAAACATAACACAGAAATGTATACATTTATACAAACATGTATATATGTTTACACATATCATGAAAATTTCAGAAATAATCAAGGTTGTAGATTAATGTCGAATAAGCTCACAAATGCAGGTCAAAGAAAATATTAAACAAGTCGATAATGTCATGTTGAATCTATCTGTGACGACCGCCCTACACCTCCAGTGCCTAATATACATATATAATGTGTTGTGCAAATATCCAACCGATGCATAACAGTAGCCAAGGGAGTAAGGAAATAAAAATCCAAGCATAAAATTTGTAGAACATCTCTCAGTGCACAGACAAAATCTAATATAAAAAGATAAATGCAAAACAGGCGAGACAATGATATAATCAAATGAACCATAAATAAGAATATCAACGTGCAATGGATTCACAGATCATACAAAAACTAAAATAATAGAGTTTATACATCTGAAGTCTCCAAAAATAAACTCTATAATTGTCTCTCAGTATAAAAGTACCGACATAACTCCACAGTACCACACAACGGAATATAAGCGATAGTAAGGTCCAAAGTATAGATATATAAAAGCATAACCTCCTGCTCGTACTCCATACAGCTTCATGCGCTATCTAGATCTGTTACCCCTAATCTACTCATTGAAGAGTACTCAAAATAATAAGAAGCAAAGCATAAAACCTCAGGTCAAACAACAGTCTAGTGTGAGTGACACATCATCTCAAAAGTACTATAAAAATTGTATATAGTAAATAAGGGCATATGGTATGAACAATCATACTAACATGTCCCTACGTCCAAAGAGTTAGCACATAATAGTTGATTTATATACTAATCTACTATCACAACCATATAGGTGTACTAGATTCGAAGTACAATATCCAATGTCTAGGTATATGGTCGAAAATACCTACATCGTGTGACACCCTAGAGTGATAAACAACCATGACAAACATAACATCCATCAAACAATCCTCACCATCACTCGTGTGGTTGGATATATGATAACTCATATGTGAAAATCACAAACCCGGGACTCAATCAAAATTCCAACTCATTGGTGCTCGAATCCATGCCACTCCGAAAGGCTAGGAACTAGGCCCATAATCGCATAGCCTAGGGTAATCTACCATCGCAAGATCCGGACACAATCGCAAATCTAGGTGGACGTCCCCACATACCCCTTCTTTACAAGCACACTAGAAGCCTCCGAGTTATCAACGATCCTTTTGAATGCGTCACCATAATGGAACTCAGTCGTTATTCCATTACGACTATCTCCATAGTAGGACACATTGGCAAATCCCACTCGCAAGCCCCCTTTGTTGAGCTTGTCCTTGTAGATTACCGTCACGACTCCATCGTTAAGTCATCATCTCCGGGACGTCAATAGACACCCTTCGTAAGTTGTAGAGCCATTGTACCAAGGTTCCGAAGTCGTCGTCGGTGTCATCACGTCGAAGCATCCCACCATCACCTCACTAATTGCCACATAAGATCCAAGGCCATTCCAAGTCGTTGGGAGTCCCGTACTTCACTCCAAATCACCCCAAGAACCCCAAAACATGCCATGAAAAAGTTCCCGAAGTATTGCCAGGTCACGATGAGAACTGCACATCTCCCATACCGTGTTCGACAGAACCGAGCCAAGCTCAAAGATGCTGAAGCAAAAGCCCGAAGCACCCACAGAAGCACCAAACCGCATTCTGTTCGAGCCTGGACCGCATCTCCAACGAACAAAACACGTGCACATACACTGGGCATAAAATTCTGTCCGGTCCCCACACCATAACACAACCAGACAATATTTACTATCTGGTCTTTTCCATTGTCGAATCGAAGCAAACCCGAGCTGATCCACCCCAACGCCGAGCCCATCCAAGCACTGAACAGACCAATCCCGAGCCAAAGTTCTATAGAAACTCCAACTTCCGCTTCCATGTAGATTTCACTGCTACGCTCCGTCCTTCAACCCGTGTGCTTTCTACATGCATCGATACAACTCCTACCATCCCCGAGCCTATCCGTCGAAGTTTGGTTTCATGATTTCTACCTCAAGTTCGCTCTGACAAGCGTTTTCAATCATATAAGCATACAAACAAATACCATACATATACCAAACAACATTCAAACATAAAAACACACAACAATTCATGGCAAATCATCCTATAATATGTCTCTGACATAGCATAACACACATCAAGACAACCGTACAATAAATTAACATGTTTAGAACACCTTATATCATTTTAAATTCATTTTCACTTCAAGTTTGATAATCAAACAGTCCCAAAACATAATTTTGACTTTAAAAATGTGTTTAATTCATGCCAAAACATATGTATACATATATAATAAGGTGGGAGATGATAAGTCACTCATCAAAACCTTCAAAATAAAGTTTTGCACACGAATCGAGGAAAATCCAAAGCAAAGATGTTATTTTTATTAGTACCTAAGATTTGGTTTTGATGACAACTTTCAAAAATCATATAAAATATAAATACTAATGTTTCATTAAGATATATATAGTATATAGTGCAGGATATTAAACAGGTGTTGATATAAGAAGGTTGTGCAGTATCAAATAAAGATTGAAGAGTTAAAGATGTTGAAATAGAGACTCAAGAATGAAGACTCATGAGTATTCAAGAGTTCAAGATTCCAAGATATTCCAGATAATTTATAGATTCTAGAATATTTTTTAAAATTCCGATAGCACTTGATCTCTCTCTCAAATCTCTCTTTCTCTCTCTCTAATTTTAAATGAGATTTTAAATATTCTATTCAAAACAACTTTCAAATAGTTTTCAATTTCTTATACTTATCATTTTAATTTTTAATATTTTACCAAGTTATTGTTTTTATTAAATTTTGATTTATATTAGTTTATTTTTCGAAATTCTTATAATGTAGTTTTACTTAAGTTTTATTATGATTATAATGTATATATATTATATTTAAACATATTTACAAAGTATAAAATCATTTCACAAAGCAATACATTGTCAAAATAATATTTTAAAATGTTTTTCAAAATTACAAAGAGTGTGTCGACATACTCTAACCCTATATGTCGACATACTAACCATGAGTTTCAAAAATCAAATTTCAAAAGAAGTGTCTATTCGTCGTATCTCCACGAATGGACATGACCGTTATTCCTCTATAAATACCTGTCTTCCCAACGAATTTTTCTATCACTTTTCATTGTTCTTCTCTCCTCCTCCTTCTATCTCATTTTCTAAAACAAATTATAACCATACTTTGCCGAATTTCAACCAAAATCAAACTTCATTGCCATTAGTTTGATTCTCTTTAATTTGCTCTATAATTCTATCATCTCTCTCACTCCAATCAAGATCTAAGTGCTATTCAAGGATTATAGGATCATTTGTAATCAAGATTGAAGTTCTGAGTTTGTAATTCTCTATAAAATAAAACCGATATACTTGTGGGTGTAATTGTAGCTCGTGAAATCAATTGGGTGTGCCTAGTAGCCCGTAAATCTAGTAGTTGTGCTTGTAGCTCGGAAATCAAGTGACTCTACCCAAAGGCCGGCATTTTGGAGAGTGTGTCCCGTAGCCTTGAAATCGAGATTGTATTTGCATTTACTAGTTGAAAAGAAATTCGTACAAGGAATTGTATGGGACTTGAAGTAGGGTAACTCCAACCAGTATAAAATCTTGGTATGTTCTTTCCTTTTACAGTTACTGTAATAACCGGAATTCCAGTGGGTCCAGATTTTTCACAAAAATGCTAAAATCCAAGCCCACTGGAGCCCGAGTTGGGTATTTGGTATCCTGCAAATAGGCAGAGATAAATATATCAGAGCTCAAATAAATATCTCACCGCGGAACTGACTAAAATATAATAGTAAGTAAATACTCACCAAGGTAATAACACTTTCTAAACAAGTGTCACAAAGCTGGATAATCTCTGCCTTCTATCTAACCTGTGGGATGTTATGAGGAGGGGGTCAGAACTAAAGTTTTGGTGAATGGATAAATTATACACTTCTAAGCATAATTCTACATATACCGTTCTATTTCCATTTTTTGTTATATTAGGTTTATTGGGTTTATAATACTCTCGCCTCTGTGCGTGAATCGTACCCATCTACTCCCTAGTAGATTAAGTCCTAATAACCAATATATATATATATATGTATATATATATATATATGTAGCTACATGCCTAAAGACCGCATCTGTCCTAGGTACTACCCATAGTACCTTCCGTATCCTCCTCGAAAAGGACTCCATCGTCTCGTGTAACAACCCGGGATTTGCATTACCAATTAATAAATAAAAGTTAGGATTTTTATTTATTTTAATGAAGCATAAAAGGATTTGGAATAACAAAAATTTATGTGAAAAAGGCTATTTTAATTAAATGGGAAATATGGGATTTTAAAATGAGGATAAAATGTTATTTTTGGAAAGTTAAATATTTTAGGAGAGATTTTAAAACGGGTTTGGATAAGAAAAATGAGTTTTATAAACATATATGAACACTTAGACTAATTTTTGGAAAAAAACATGTAAATAACTCTCTTCTTATTGGGTTATTAAACCTAGCCCAATAACCCACCCTAAACCTCCTCTATAAATTATCTCAAACTCTCCTAACCTCATTCATTCATCCCTAATCAAAACCCTAATCATTTCCTAAAGCTTTCATAACAAAAATGGCCTCTATCTTCATCTCCTTCTAGTTTTTGCTTATGCAAGTCATTCTATGCAAAGGTAATGCAAATACCCACCTCAAATCCATTTTTATATCTCTCTAATTTCTGAAATTTAATTGGTAACACATGTTTTATGTATTTTTTTGATCTTATAGCCTCCTAATCATCTTTTGCTAACTTGGGTTGATGCTATAGTAGTCTTTGTTGCTTTTGTGAGAGGTATATTGCTAAAAACCTCTTCTAATATGTGTTTAATCATCTTTTGATTTCAGTAATCATTTAGTAACACATGTTTTATTAACATGTGAATCATAGCTCTTTGATCCTCTTTGCTTCCATTTTGGGTGTGCACACAAGTTGCTTGCTATATTGGTTGAGGTAAAATTGCTAGCTAAATCCTTTTTTTTACTTGATGCTTCTATAATTTTCGTTTTGGAATTGTAGCTGAAACGAAATCAGGCATAACTTCTAAATTTCCCATCCGTTTTTGGTTAGGTTTTTTTTGCTGCAAACTAGATTCAATAAGAAACACTTTTTGTTCAGTGAGTTTTCTGTAATTTTGCCATTTAGATGACCTGAAATGCGTTCAAAGATAGAAGACCAATTCTGTCTTTAACAAGTTATCTTGAGTTTCAATCTGATATTGTTTTGCATGTATCTCTCTCGTTTTTGATCCGAATTAGATAATTTTGGATGTTCCGGAAAGCTTAAAACATATGCTACAATTTTTGTTCAGTGAGTTTTCTGTAATTTTGCCATTTAGATGACCTGAAATGCGTTCAAAGACAGAAGACCAATTCTGTCTTTAACAAGTTATCTTGAGTTTCAATCTGATATTATTTTGCATGTATCTCTCTCGTTTTTGATCCGAATTAGATAATTTTGGATGTTCCGGAAAGCTTAAAACATATGCTACAATTTTTGTGCTGTGAGTTTTCTATAATTTTGAGCCTAACTTGGTCAAAAATTGATTTTTCTACTATCTTCCCGAGAGCGATACACATATTAGCTCTGTGGATGAAACTAAAACTATTTTGGTCATAACTTTTGAGCCGCTAGTCAGAATTTGACGATTTTGGTTTCGTTGGAAAGATGGAGTTATGGACTCCATATCTGGAAAGTTTGGTCATCATCTGAGTTTATTAGACCCTTCGAATTTCCTGTCAGAGTTGAACCCAGATCGCTGTGCAAAACAGTGCATTTCATGTTTCTGTGTCCGACTTTGGAATGTGGCTACGCCTTCGTTTCAAGTCGGAATCGAGTAATTCTTTCTGCGTTATGAAGTAGGAATGTCGGACTACGTTCCTACCAATTTTAATGCCATTCGGATTCAGTCTGCTGGTCCGAATAATTTTCCGAACTTGGGTTCGCGTCAGTTTTGGACTATTTTCCAACACTTAGAATATTTTCAGTAATTTTCTGGTTTTATCGATTTCTTTGAGATTTGTCTCTGGATTTTGTACACGGGCCTTATAAAAAGGTTTTAAAAGGATTTTTCGCTCCGAAATGGCTTTTGAAATTATTATATAATATTATTTTTAATTAGTAAACTATTTACTCCATAATAGGAGAGTTTTCAAAAGCC
Source organism: Allium fistulosum (assembly GCA_030737815.1). Classification (NCBI taxonomy): domain Eukaryota; kingdom Viridiplantae; phylum Streptophyta; class Magnoliopsida; order Asparagales; family Amaryllidaceae; genus Allium; species Allium fistulosum. The sequence continues at coordinate 664,534,242 of CM060903.1, forward strand.
GTTTTAAAGTGTTCTCAAAATCAATTATAAATCCGTTTCGAACCATTATTTTCTATAATAAAAATCTCACACTCACTTTTTAGCACGTCAAGCGAAGTGGAAAGGTGCTTAAACGGTTAGAAAATCTGCAGCCTATGGAACCGTGTGTATTTTCTTTCCGGTTAATCCCCGACCTATTCGATTCATCGTTTTGACCTTTGGGTCTAGTTTACCGATGATACGAGGTGGACTTTTTATTGTTTGGAGTGTGAGCTTGCTATTGGTTAGTAAACCGTTTAGTGCGAACGTGGGGTATGGACTCATCGTTAACACTTTACGGGTTCCTCTCCAAGAAGTTTGTGACACATTAGCCTCCGGGCAGCCAGTACTGGACCTCTGGGTACCCACGCCTCTGGGCAACCGTCTCTGGACACCTGTTCTATGGAGCAGTTTCTTTTTCGGCATGTGCCTCTGGGCCTTTATCCTTCTGGGAAGGATCTCGCCGTCTCGCGCGTTCCGCATCTGTGCGAGTGATCGATCACAACTCTACAGTACTTGGCAATAACGACTCTGGTCGGTGCACGTGCTATACTTGTATTATCTGATGATTTTTATATCCATTCGAGTACCGCCATTCGGTGTTGGTTCTATGGAACCATACGATGTAAGTGCGATTACCTTGTGGATCCACAGTGTCTCTGGACACTGCTTTTCAGTGTTTGATTTCATTGACTTTTCAGTATATCCCCATTGCTCTCTTGAGCATCGATCTTTGCTTGGGCATTGATTACAGACTCTGGTCACTCTTGGGATTATTGCCTATGGGCAACTTTATATAGCTTTGGCTACGCCGATGATATGAGGTGATTTTATTTATTCAACACTTTGGTGCTGATATTCTCTTTGGAGATTTTTACTGTTGATTGATGATTAGGGACCGTCATTATATTCATGTGGTCCAAAATACTCTTCTCTTAGGAAAAGTACTGTTTCATTTATGCACCGCATTATTATATATCTCAGTTATTACTGATTGTTTAGCTAGCCTGACCCGAGTGTTTTTCGCTCGGGTCAGACCGAGTTGTTTCAGGTTAGGTCTCTGGACTTAGCTTCTGTGCTTCCGCTTTGGACATTATCTGCTATGCTGATAGATAGCGCTTTTATTTGTCCACTATTCCGCTACTCTGTTATTATTCAGACTTTGATATGTACATATTTTTGACTCACATGTGTGGGCAGTGGCTTTGTACCCACTTATAGTTTTTGGATCTGTATTGACGATGTATTGTCCTGGGATTTTATATCTGTTATGTGATTCTGTTTTGTGATGTTTTATCATTTTATTACTATGCTTATTCTGATAGATCTTTAGCCATTGTAATTTCGTTATAAATATTTATTGAATATGTCGAACCACTTGAAAAAAAATAGATACCACCCTTTCGACGTATTCAATAGATAGTTATAGCTTGATTACAAATGGTCGCTTCTACTATACTCTATTCTCCGCTTTAACAGACGGTATTACTCCCGTAATACTCTTTGTTACAGTGGGTCTCAGAGTGGGGCGTTATAGCTTGGTATCAGAGCCAGGTTTCAGGAATAAGCATAATAAACACAGAACAGATACACGTAGTATAATACGTTATAATACGATCCAAATTGAACATATCCACCTTTAGATAAATAAGTTAGGAATATGTGTAGGAATCTATTATATTCCGTAATATTCCTTAATGAATTATCTATCTTTGAATCGTGCTTAACTAAATCTACCGATCATATGTTCGAGAGTGTCCCAAACCTCTCTATTGCACCTTCTGCAAGAAGGAGGGACACAGGATCTCCGCTTGTCCTATTGCTCCAGCTAGTGCCAAGTCTGGCAGGCTTAATGCTGCCAAGGCTCCTACCACTTCTGCTCAGCCTAAAGGTACACATCCTTCCGTTCTTGAAGGCTCTATTTTATTTCATGGTAGATCTTGTGGAGTTCTCTTTGATACGGGTGCCTCTCACTCATTCGTATCAAAGGAACTAGTTGATACTTTATCTTTGGATGTTACTTGTTTGGTTTCTTCACTAAGGATTGTGAATCCCATCGGCGGATCCACGACCTTTAGCTTGCTTTGTGAGGATATAGATAATGATCTTTGTGGATTTTCTTTCCGTGCGAATCTGCACGTTATGGAGTATTTGGGCTTTGATATGATTCTTGGCATGGATTGGCTTGTTCAGCACGACGCCAAAAATTATTTGTTCGGAGCGGATATTATTCATTCATCACCCTGACTCGTCCTCTCCGTTAGCTATTGTTCTTCAAGATGTTGGGATTTCTGATGTTACTTTATTTTCTCTCAATTCACGAGATGAGGATTTGAACTTATCTCGTATTCCTGTTGTTCGGGATTTCCCCGACGTATTCGAGCCAGTATCCGGACTGCTGCCAAAGCGAGCCATTGAGTTCCGCATCGATCTCATTCCAGGCTCCCACCTAGTTGGGCGTCCTCCCATGAGGATGTCTACTAAAGAGAATGAGGAACTCAGGAAGCAGTTAGTTGAGCTTGAAGCGAAGCAGTTCATCCAATCTAGTTCTTCGCCATGGGGTGCTGCTGTGGTCTTCGTTAAGAAGGCTGATGGCTCTCTTAGGCTTTGCATTGACTATTGCAAGCTTAATGAGTTGACCATCAGAAATCGCTACCCACTTCCTCGGATAGACGACATGTTTGACCAATTGAGCGATGCGAAGGTCTTCTCTCAGCTTGACCTTGCCACCGGATTCCATCAGCTACGAGTCGTGGAAGACAGCATTCCTCTTACAGCATTTTGCACTCGTTATGGTTCTTTTGAGTGGTTGGTAATGCCGTTCGGCTTGACGAACGCTCCGGCTTTCTTCGTCGATCTCATGAATCGAGTATTCCGGGAATACATCGATATATTCGTTCTGGTTTTCATCGACGATATTCTTATTTATTCTAGATCCGAGGCAGAGCATGCTCATCATTTGCGGATCGTCTTGGATACTCTTCGTCAGCATCAGCTTAAGGCCAAGCTCTCCAAGTGCTATTTTTGGGAGAGCAAGGTCAAGTTCTTGGGCCATATTGTATCATCTGAGGGTATTTCTGTCGATCCTGCCAAGATCGAAGCTATTCAGAATTAGAAGCAGCCCGAGAACGTTCATGATATTCGCAGCTTCCTTGGTCTGGCGGGTTATTACCGTCGATTTATCAAGGATTTCTCTCGTGTTGCACTTCCCCTCACGACTCTGACTCGTAAGGGGGTTCGATTTATTTGGTCTGATAAGTGTGAAGTTTCTTTCCAGCGATTGAAGGAACTTCTCACTCATGCTCCTATCCTTGTGGTTCCTGAGAGTAACTAGGATCTTGTTGTTTACACCGACGCTTGTGGTAGCGGCCTCGGTGCTGTGCTTATGTAGAAGGATCGGGTAGTTGCTTATGCTTCTAGGCAGCTACGTCCGAATGAGGTTCGCTATCCGACTCATGATCTTGAGTTGGCAGCTATCGTCTTTGCTTTGAAGACGTGGCGTCACTTTCTATTAGGCGAACGCTTCACTCTTTACACCGGTCACAAGTCGCTGAAATATTTATTCAGTCAGAAGGATCTCAATATGAGGCAGCAGTGATGGCTTGAGTTTCTCGCCTCATATGACTTAGACATTCAGTATACCCCTGGCAAGGGTAATCGTGTGGCCGATGCACTCAGTCGCAAACACTCGGCAGTAGTTTCTATGATGATAGCCGAGGGGGATATTCTTGAGACTCTTTCTATGTGTGATATTCGAAATCAAGCTCCGTCTTCTGATCCTCAGATCTTGCTATTCAGCTTGGAAGCTCGACCTATTCTATTGGATCGCATTGCCCATGCTCAGCGGCAGGATCCTGACTTGTTGCGATATATTCATCTCCTTGAGTCGGGATCCAGTGATGAGACATTGTCGGATTATTCTATTGATTCTCATCGGTGTCTTCGCAGGAAGAACCATATTTTGGTACCATCTGATTTATCACTTAGGCGCGACATTCTAGACGAGTGTCATCGCACTAAGTACACTATACATCCCGGGTCGAGTAAGATGTATGCTGACATGTGTCGCCTATTTTATTGGGAGGGCATGAAGAGTGATGTTGCAAGTTATGTAAGCCGTTGCATGACTTGTCAACAGATCAAAGCTGAGCATCAGCGTCCTTCTGGTCTTCTTCAGCCGCTAGAGATTCCATTGTGGAAATGGGATCAGATATCCATGGATTTTATTGACGGTCTGCCTCGATCGAGGTCAGGCCATACTTCTATTTGGGTCATCGTCGATCGCTTGACCAAATCAGCTCATTTCATTCCTATTAAGTCCACTCGGACTGCTCCTCAGCTTGCCAAGCTATATGTGAAGGAAGTCGTTCGACTTCATGGCATTCCTAGCTCTATCGTCTGTGATCGAGACACTATCTTTACTAGTCACATCTGGAAGTGCCTACAGTCAGCTTTGGGCTCAAAGCTGAATCTCTCGACTGCTTATCATCCTCAGACTGACGGTCAGACGGAGAGGGTGAATCGTGTTTTAGAGGATCTTTTGCGCTGTTGTATTCTGGATTTCGGAGGTAGTTGGGAGGATCACTTACCGCTTGTAGAGTTCTCCTACAACAACAGCTTTCAGTCTAGTATTGGCATGGCTCCTTTCGAGGCTCTTTATGGAAGGCCATGTCGTTCTCCTTCGTGTTGGTTAGAATCTGGCGAGAAGCTCCTTCTTGGTCCAGATTTAGTTCGGGAATCTTCTGAGAAGATTATTCTTATTCGTCAGAGAATGAAAGAGGCGCAGAACCGTCAGAAATCCTACGCGGACAACCGTAGGAAGCCTCTTGAGTTCTCCATTGGTGATCATGTCTTTATTCGGATATCTCCCATGAAGGGGGTTGTGCATTTCAGCTCTACAGGGAAGTTGGCTCCTCGCTATGTTGGACCATTTCCTATTACGGAACGCATCGGCCCCGTGGCTTATCGTGTAGCTCTACCTGCTGACTTCTCTAGAATGCACGACGTGTTCCATGTTTCCCAACTTCGCATGTGTGTCCGCGATCCTGATTCTATCATTGAGCCGCATGCTGTGCCTGATTTAGAGATCTTACCTGATTTATCTTTGGAGCAGCAACCTCTTCGTGTGCTTGATTCGGAGGTTAGACGCCTTTGCAACAAAGAGGTTCCACTCGTGAAGATTCAATGGTCACCGAATCCTAAGGACTGCACTTGGGAGACCAGAGAATCTATCGAACGCTCTTATCCTAGCTTTCTCCCATCTTCTTTTGCGGGTGAGAATTCTCTATTTTATCTCTATCACTTCTTTTGTGGATTTAACGTTATAGACGACATCTATCTTAAAGAATTGCGGGGACGCAATTTTCTTAAGGGGGGAGTCTGTAACAACCCGGGATTTGCATTACCAATTAATAAATAAAAGTTAGGATTTTTATTTATTTTAATGAAGCATAAAAGGATTTGGAATAACAAAAATTTATGTGAAAAAGGCTATTTTAATTAAATGGGAAATATGGGATTTTAAAATGAGGATAAAATGTTATTTTTGGAAAGTTAAATATTTTAGGAGAGATTTTAAAACGGGTTTGGATAAGAAAAATGAGTTTTATAAACATATATGAACACTTAGACTAATTTTTGGAAAAAAACATGTAAATAACTCTCTTCTTATTGGGTTATTAAACCTAGCCCAATAACCCACCCTAAACCTCCTCTATAAATTATCTCAAACTCTCCTAACCTCATTCATTCATCCCTAATCAAAACCCTAATCATTTCCTAAAGCTTTCATAACAAAAATGGCCTCTATCTTCATCTCCTTCTAGTTTTTTCTTATGCAAGTCATTCTGTGCAAAGGTAATGCAAATACCCACCTCAAATCCATTTTTATATCTCTCTAATTTCTGAAATTTAATTGGTAACACATGTTTTATGTGTTTTTTTGATCTTATAGCCTCCTAATCATCTTTTGCTAACTTGGGTTGATGCTATAGTAGTCTTTGTTGCTTTTGTGAGAGGTATATTGCTAAAAACCTCTTCTAATATGTGTTTAATCATCTTTTGATTTCAGTAATCATTTAGTAACACATGTTTTATTATGTAACATGTGAATCATAGCTCTTGATCCTCTTTGCTTTCATTTTGGGTGTGCACACAAGTTGCTTGCTATATTGGTTGAGGTAAAATTGCTAGCTAAATCCTTTTTTTTACTTGATGCTTCTATAATTTTCGTTTTGGAATTGTAGCTGAAACGAAATCAGGCATAACTTCTAAATTTCCCATCCATTTTTGGTTAGGTTTTTTTTGCTGCAAACTAGATTCAATAAGAAACACTTTTTGTTCAGTGAGTTTTCTGTAATTTTGCCATTTAGATGACCTGAAATGCGTTCAAAGACAGAAGACCAATTCTGTCTTTAACAAGTTATCTTGAGTTTCAATCTGATATTGTTTTGCATGTATCTCTCTCGTTTTTGATCCGAATTAGATAATTTTGGATGTTCCGGAAAGCTTAAAATATATGCTACAATTTTTGTTCAGTGAGTTTTCTGTAATTTTGCCATTTAGATGACCTGAAATGCGTTCAAAGACAGAAGACCAATTCTGTCTTTAACAAGTTATCTTGAGTTTCAATCTGATATTGTTTTGCATGTATCTCTCTCGTTTTTTATCCGAATTAGATAATTTTGGATGTTCCGGAAAGCTTAAAACATATGCTACAATTTTTGTGCAGTGAGTTTTCTATAATTTTGAGCCTAACTTGGTCAAAAATTGATTTTTCTACTATCTTCCCGAGAGCGATACACATATTAGCTCTGTGGATGAAACTAAAACTATTTTGGTCATAACTTTTGAGCCGCTAGTCGGAATTTGACGATTTTGGTCTCGTTGGAAAGATGGAGTTATGGACTCCATATCTGGAAAGTTTGGTCATCATCTGAGTTTATTAGACCCTTCGAATTTCCTGTCAGAGTTGAACCCAGATCGCTGTGCAAAACAGTGCATTTCATGTTTCTGTGTCCGACTTTGGAATGTCGCTACGCCTTCGTTTCAAGTCGGAATCGAGTAATTCTTTTTGCGTTATGAAGTAGGAATGTCGGACTACGTTCCTACCAATTTTAATGCCATTCGGATTCAGTCTGCTGGTCCGATTAATTTTCCGAACTTGGGTTCGCGTCAGTTTTGGACTATTTTTCAACACTTAGAAAATTTTCAGTAATTTTCTGGTTTTATCGATTTCATTGAGATTTGTCTCTGGATTTTGTACACGGGCCTTATAAAAAGGTTTTAAAAGGATTTTTCGCTCCGAAATGGCTTTTGAAATTATTATATAATATTATTTTTAATTAGTAAACTATTTACTCCATAATAGGAGAGTTTTCAAAAGCCGTTTTAAAGTGTTCTCAAAATCAATTATAAATCCGTTTCGAACCATTATTTTCTATAATAAAAATCTCACACTCACTTTTTAGCACGTCAAGCGAAGTGGAAAGGTGCTTAAACGGTTAGGAAATCTCCGGCCTATGGAACCGTGTGTATTTTCTTTCCGGTTAATCCCCGACCTATTCGATTCATCGTTTTGACCTTTGGGTCTAGTTTACCGATGATACGATGTGGACTTTTTATTGTTTGGAGTGTGAGCTTGCTATTGGTTAGTAAACCGTTTAGTGCGAACGTGGGGGTATGGGACTCATCGTTAACACTTTACGGGTTCCTCTCCAAGAAGTTTGTGACACATTAGCCTCTGGGCAACCAGTACTGGACCTCTGGGTCACCTCGCCTCTGGGCAACCGTCTCTGGACACCTGTTCTATGGAGCAGTTTCTTTTTCGGCATGTGCCTCTAGGCCTTTATCCTTCTGGGAAGGATCTCGCCGTCTCGCGCATTCCGCATCTGTGCGAGTGATCGATCACAACTCTACAGTACTTGGCAATAACGACTCCGGTCGGTGCACGTGCTATACTTATATTATCTGATGATTTTTATATCCATTCGAGTACCGCCATTCGGTGTTGGTTCTATGGAACCATACGATGTAAGTGCGATTACCTTGTGGATCCACAGTGTCTCTGGACACTGCTTTTCAGTGTTTGATTTCATTGACTTTTCAGTATATCCCCATTGCTCTCTAGAGCATCGATCTTTGCTTGGGCATTGATTATAGAATCTGGTCACTCTTGGGATTATTGCCTATGGGCAACTTTATATAGCTTTGGCTACGCCGATGATATGAGGTGATTTTATTTATTCAACACTTTGGTGCTGATATTCTCTTTGGAGATTTTTACTGTTGATTGATGATTAGGGACCGTCATTATATTCATGTGGTCCAAAATACTCTTCTCTTAGGAAAAGTACTGTTTCATTTATGTACCGCATTATTATATATCTCAGTTATTACTGATTGTTTAGCTAGCCTGACCCGAGTGTTTTTCGCTCGGGTCAGATCGAGTTGTTTCAGGTTAGGTCTCTGGACTTAGCTTCTGTGCTTCCGCTTTGGACATTATCTGCTATGCTGATAGATAGCGCTTTTATTTGTCCACTATTCCGCTACTCTGTTATTATTCAGACTTTGATATGTACATATTTTTGACTCACATGTGTGGGCAGTGGCTTTGTACCCACTTATAGTTTTTGGATCTGTATTGACGATGTATTGTCCTGGGATTTTATATCCATTATGTGATTCTGTTCTGTGATGTTTTATCATTTTATTACTATGCTTATTCTGATAGATCTTTAGCCATTGTAATTTCGTTATAAATATTTATTGAATATGTCGAACCACTTGAAAAAAAATAGATACCACCCTTTCGACGTATTCAGTAGATAGTTATAGCTTGATTATAAATGGTCGCTTCCACTATACTCTATTCTCCGCTTTAACAGACGGTATTAATCCCGTAATACTCTTTGTTACAGTGGGTCTCAGAGTGGGGCGTTACATCTCGCTGCTTGAGCGTACTGAAACTACATCTGAAATGGACAGCTTCATGAGGTCTACAATATAGATGTTCCGTCGTCTACTATGAAAACGTAAAGTTGCGTCCGCACTAGCTTATACTAGTGCTCGAACATCCACAATGTACCACCCAGTGCATACCTGAGGACTATACGTAATCGTTCTGTCTACTCCCTGAATCGCGCCAACAAGGTCTACCTTGTATGGAACTCAGTCGAGGATTTTCTATATCTGTAAAGGTCCGCTTCATTAGGCCTACAATATAGATATTCTACTTGGTTTGTCACTTTTCTCATCGTGGCTATGGCCCCATGCAACCCCCTCAACTAATCGAAAGACCTCTCAAGAGCTAAGTGGCTGTGCCCTACTGCAAACAATCTAAACATCCAATTGGCTGCGCCCCTCATCCAATGTCTCGATAGCGAAAGAATAATTGGCATGTTGGTTTAACTCTAGTCTTTCCCAAACTCGCTCTGATTGATGATGGCTTGATCTCCTCATGCGACTATCCTATTGGGTCCTTCCCACTAAAACCTACTCGTAATTGGGAGTATGGTGCCATACGAATATCCTACTCCATCATCAACCTTTTGACTGCCTACAAAGGTCCGCTTCATTAGGCCAGCAATGCAAAAGCAGTCAAGGCATACTCTCTTGATGGAAACCTACAGACCTGCCTCCAGGGTGCAGCTTCATTAGGCCTACCCCAGAGGGCCATCCTAGAGTATCCTCATGTCCCGTTGAAGTCTCATACTTCCTTCTAGTCCGAACTAACTAAGTTGGATGCACTCTTTCTGTACTAAAATCTGCGATGAACTGCTTCGTTATGCTCTTTATCCAGATTCTCTTTCGGGCTGCTCCAAACGCACCTTACCATTTTATTAGACCCTACGTCTAACCTTTTACTATGCATTTAGTTTACTTTTCTTATTCTGTTGGCTACTTATTTACCCTAATCAGCAAGTCTAGCCCCACCTATGTGTGAGACCATCAGTCCTAGACCCGAAAGGGAATGCTGCCGGTACGGGCCACTTCTATTATTTTTCTTATTAACTTAATCCAAAATCTAAGTTTGATAAAATAAGCCTCTTCTATTTCTTTCTTTTTAATTATAACCTTCGTGTTATAATTATACTAGCAATTGTTACTTTTATATTCTTTTCTTTCTTTTATAACCTAGGTGTTATAAATGTAATTGCAAGTGTCTCTTTTCTATTCTAGTCTGTCTTCTTTATTATGATACTAAATTCTCTTTAGTTCTCTTATATTATATGACAGTCTTAGCTTGGGACTACGTCCAACTGCCACATATTACTTATCATAATAACTACTTTACTTTTTCCTGTATTATCTGTGCAATAAATGCAATTCTAGTCACATTTTCTGTTTATTGTTTCTAGTCTTGTCAAATAATTAACTTGATTATTTCCTCTTCTTTTATTTCTTTAACGCTTCACATTATTCTCTTTTATTCTAGGAAGTAGTTCTATTCTATTTGGTTGGTTACAAAAACTGTGCTAAAAATCCATTTCCATATTTTAATACTAAATAATGCTATAAACAATAACTCGTAACTGCAAGATATTTCTTTTATTGTTTCTTTAATTGTTGGGTAATGCAAAATACAGTAATGCCTCTATTTTTCACTAATTCCACTTTCCTTGCTTTTATGCTTGCAATTACGTTTATTGTAATTCTAATATTAAACCATGGAAATGTATTCCCTTTTCTAAACCAATCAACTAATCTATCACTAACTTCCAAATCAAGTTATTAGATTTTCCCTTTTTTTAATTAATTTCATAGTTTACTGTAAATTTCTCACTTTTAGGCTTATGCCTTTCTCTATAACTTTTAAGCCTAATATTACTTATATTTAATTGGATTCCTTTCCTTTTCCATATAAATAACATTTAAATATAAGTACACTTATCTTATAAAATTTATAGTTTCAACACAACTAATCAGTAGACTAATTACCGAAATTAAATGCTGCATTAAATATTTAACGGGAACCTAACGATAATATATATCATAAACTTAAAAGAGATATAATTTAAATCCGCTCACATGTCGTCCTTAGCTTTGCTCCATGGCCTTCCTGGATCCCCTTCTAAGGTGTCTAATATTTTTATTAAAAAGATATTCTCCTTAGAAATATTTTCTATTTAGGGTTTAGCCTCAGGCAATGAACCTAATTGGGAGAAAATCTGATTGTGAGAAAATAGCTAGGCCTAGGGTTCTATTTACAGGGGAGTTTGGGGATCTCAGACCGTCGGATGTTAGGATTGAATCTGGTGCAACCACGTCACAGGCTTGCTGCGAATCGTTGGATTTAGAAAACAATGGTTGAGATTGTACAAAAATTGAATTAAATAAGTTCGGCACGTACCTAGATGAATTGTCGTCCAGGACAAAACGTAGGTCGACCTATAGGTTGACATGTGTGTTTGAGGGTCGACATTAGGGTTGACCTGTGTGTTTTGCGGGTCGACCTATAGGTCGACCCGTAGGCCTTACTTTCTTTTTTCTTTTTTCGATTAATTCTAATTTTTGTTTTCTCTCGTAACTTCTTCATATTAACTCGGATTTCGATAAGTTATATATGGAAATTGATCAGAATATCGCCACGAACACAATGGTATAAGTTTCGAGGCCATATTCTGAAAATTCCAAAAATGATTATTTTTATTGTTCATCGTTATTTGATTAATTAATTATCTAAAAATGCAGGGTGTTACACTTACTGCATTTTGCTGTTTATTTGTGTTTTGATTCTATGTGTGACGACACGCAAATCCATACCCCTTGAATCGACAATAAACCACACATGTCCGACCCAAAAAGCACAGACTAACGGTAAGCCATGAGAAAGAAAAGAAGAGAGAAGAAGAGAAGAGAAGAGAAGAAAGATAGAAGATAGAACCAAATAGAACAATACAGAATCTCACATCGTAGTGGAATAACATATAATATCATATCAATGATCTTTACAAAACAGAAACTGTATATACATACATCAATCAGAGTTCAACAATCAATCACTAATCATCAGCCTGGATAGGTATAATAACCTGTCCTCACAATTGCCAATAATATAAAACAACAACAACAATGTGCAAAGCGGATAATCAAAACAGATACATGTATACGAAAATGAAGATCTCCAACTCGTCTGCTGAAGCTCCAAAAGCACCAAATCTGAACCTGTAAATATACTCGGTTTGACCCGAGCATTGAAAGAGAAGAATGCCCGGATCAGTCTGGTAAACCAGCGTGAGAAACACACTCAACTGAATTTATTAAATTACCAAACTTTTCCTTTCAAAACAAAAGTATCTCGTAAGACACGCCCACACATAAACACGTACATGTTTTTACCTTACGATAATTAAAACCTTTCATATCAAATCATCTGATATTATACTAGTGTCTAGTATATACAAGTAATACTAATCATAGCCGAAATGGTTACCCATATAGCATTTCGGGGCTATTCATTACGCCAATACAAACAAAATCGGAGCTCGTAGTGGAGTTTGGATTTCCATACAAATGACCAAGTGAAGGGACTACCTTCCGATGGGTACACCTCTAGATGGATGTCCTGAGAAACCATCACAAAGTTCCTCTACCAACACAAGACCGGCCTACCTCTATAACTTGATATTACCGAATATGTCATTCTCCGGTCGTTACCGACCATTTTCGAGGGCCCTCATAGCATACAAACCAAATAATTTACATCCCGAACGTTATAGCAGGAAGAAATATATATAGAAGAGGATGATCATATCCTAATTGGGAATTAACCACTTAGCCCTACTGCATCTAACCCTGTTTCAGTCATTTCCGGTTGATGAGGCCGTGGGTAACGATTACCCTTCACATATCACATATCACATATCACATCACTTTCAATGCCATACGACCATTTCCGTTGACTACTAATTGCCTTCTACAAAAATACAACCCTTGAGCTCATACATCTCAAGGAGGGTGTTAAGCTAAGAGAAGTTGCCTTCTCCGCCACCACTGATGTACGTTTGTAAAAACCAATGTACGTAATCTTTAGAAATGAAATGTCAGACAAACGTCTGTACAGGTTGTCCAGGAATAAGACAAACCGAAGGTACTTTCCTACCACATCCTGTCGGGAAATCCCTAGGATTAGTAGCGACAGCCCTTGCAATGGATATTTCATAACGAAGAGACTACTGCTACTGGATGTATATTGGGATTTTAACCCAAACGATCAATAAGCAGTCCTTCACTATGAAAATCCTAAATATCAATATCATCACATCCTGCACAATCGAACACATATATGTTTGTTCGAAGTGGTTTTCGGATAAACCGATCCCGGTCTCTTCGCACCAACAACGCAAAAGCGTTTCTCAACCTCACACAGAAAATAAGTCTCATAGACTTATCACGTTTCCAACTTTCAACTTGCTATCCTTCGGCCAAGAAGGAAGCTCAATAGATTGGAGTAATACTCCGCACTACACGAATCAACATCCTCAACACAAACGATAATCAAGCCTACATAGATGGCTACGTACTAAGTGCACGACTAAATAGTTCCCACATCAAGTCGAGGAACTAAACTTTGGCCAAATTTGATAGTCGGTTATTTAACTATCAAAGCAACAAACAAATATTTAGCACCATAAGCAATCACTTGGCCCTTTTATATAATCTTTTATTAATTAAAACACTTTCCAAATATTCACTTCGAATTATCTTTAAAAAGATATATTCTCAAAACCATTTCAATATTGGAAAACATTTCCATATACTTATTTCGTAGTATAAGCATATTCACAAATCTCTTTATTTTCAACACTTAGAAAATATTACATATACTTAAATCATGATTAAGTATATATTTTATTCTTTAAGGAAAACATTCTCTTTAAACATAATTTATTTGGGTCAAAACAAATGTTGCGTAAAACATCGTTACGACAACCAAAGATCATTAGTATAGGGACTCGATAATTAGATAGATATATAAATCCCATATACTATACAAAACATCTTCTTTTGAAAATCATTTACTATAACAATAGTATTATAGTCCATGCTTTCTTTACTTCTGGAAACGTCTATTTCAACAATGAATGTTGAAATCTATGGTTTCGATACCTAACACATTTTAAATATATTCAAACCATTTAACTCCATTTAAAAGATCACTTCTCAAAACATTCATTTAATTTAAAAGATTATTCACTGTCCAAAATCGATAATATAATCCTAACCAAATTCATTACTTCTACATATTTATTAAAGGATTATCCACTATCCAAAATCGTGAATATATTCCTTTAATAAACTTCCATGTTTATCTTATCAATTTCAATTGATTTTGGATTTATAAAACAATTTTTATAAATTCCATATATATTTTATAAACTTTCATTTATAACATTCCTTTATCAACCAAACTCAATTATCTCGTTTATATGCCAAAATCTAAATTATAAATTAATTTACTTATAAATCTCTTATTTACAAAATTCATTCTTTTTATAACATCATCAATTCAAAAATCTTATTCACTTATAAGATTCATTTATAACTCCATTTTAACACTTATAAAAACTCCTTTATAATCCCATTACTTTTATTTATAAAATATCAATTTTATAAATCTATACATATAAACCGTTTCTAATAATTCAAAATCTCACTTTTAACTTATTTTACAAAATAATTATCTCCATATTTCAAAAATCACATTCTGATTATATTTCACAAAAATCTTAATTTTTATCACGTAAAAATTATAACTTTTATTTATCTAAAATAAATCCATTTCCTTAACAATTCAAAATTTAATAAAACATCTATTCTCAAAATCACTTGAAAATCCTTTTTAATTTGAAATCATCACTTTAACATTTTTAATTTACCAAAAATAGACCCAATGCTGCAACAGCACTAAATACATCAATCACTGCATCCAAACATCATAAATCATATGATAACAACATATACATCAATATCTGTAAATAAAACCAATACCTTTGAGGAATCCGGTTGGATCCCTCCAACCTGTCACCTTCAACAAATATACATATTAGCAAATATGTACATTGTCCGCTTCGAGGTAGACGTGCATACAAAAGGTCATCCGCTCATACACGGGAACATATAGGGTCTCATCTGCTCCAATAGGCAGGAAATATATTCGAATACCAATCAATATATAGATAATATATCATATATCATCCAAACAATCATCAATCATCACAGAATAAATTTATTCTCACTTATATAAAAATATCAGTGAGTCAGAAAGAGTGAGTTGTACTCACTTTGATTCCAATAGCCCTTGTAGCGTTTTATTCCGAATAAAATTAAATTGACGTTTAATTTTACCCAAAATTTTTACTAGCTCCAATCAACTCCAAACTAGCTCTAAAATGTAGTGCTCGCAAAAACGAACCCGACGTAATTTGTTTCGTCAAAAACGTACCTCGTATGAAGAAGTTATGAATTTTTAAACATTACACGATTTAAATATATAATTAATTTCAATTTCTATTTTATTTTAAAACCTAGATTGAATCCCAGCCGTACGTTTTGCTATGAAGAGATCTGGCCGTGCTTCCCTTTCTTCCTCCCCTTCGTTCCATTCACGTTTGAATAAACCCATAGCTGCCGTCCTTTATCGAATTTTCGCGACCATCACGAACATTTTGACGACGATCAGATAACGCCTTGACGTAGCCCATCGCCGACTCCATCACCGCCCCCAGCACCCTAAAGCTCGGCCATCCCATTATCATGAAAACCATGCTTGAACCCTAGTGAACGCGGTGTAACGACCCATAATTTTACCACTTTGAAAATGGAATATTTAATTTATTTAAATATTCAAATGTAGAATTTTCAAACTTAAACAATCATGTTTTATATGATAAATAAGAATGGTAAACTTATTTTTGATATTGAATAAAGATTTTGGATTTCCATTGTAAAATTGACAAAAGTCGGATTCCAATAATGTAGGATAAATATTCGTGAAATTTGTTTAAAGGATAAATAATTCCTTTTAAATATATATATGATCGATATCAAACTCATTTAATAATAATAGTGATTTAATTTATAATGGTTCGATAAATATATAAAACTTGTTTTATAAAATTGACAAATTTCGTCGTATATCGATAAATCGATGTCGTATTTTTATAAGAAGATTTGGATATTGTTTTATATTATTTTATAAGTCAAATATACTTGTTTTAATTATTTAAATATAATAAAAAATCAATTTTGAAGTTTGGTTTACATGAATAAATAGTTTAGCAAAAACATCAAAATGTGATCGTAAAATGTTTTGTCGAAAATCAACGTTTTGTTCAAAAGATGTTGCCGCAAAGTTATCGCACATTTGTTAACATGTTTTAACATATATATTACACATAATAACTAAACATGCTTACTTTTATTAAATAAGATTAGAAAACTTCTAGAAGTCATTAGTAAAAGTAAGTAAGAATTAACAAAAGTAAGAAAAAGTAAACATCAAATCAATATCACATCAAAAACCAACATAATTATTATTTTACTTAGCTTAGTTCTTAAGGGATTAAGACATAAAGTAAGGATGTGAAAGATGATGGTAAGTGTTGAAAAAGTAAAGGTTGCTTTAGGTTGAAGTAATGTTAGTTTGGTAATTTGGTAAGAGGTTATTTTGGTAAATTTACCACTTCTTTCTTTTTCTATAAATACCCACCTCCTTCTCACTTTCATTCACATTTCTTCTTCTTCTTTTCTCAAGCTTCTTCCCCTTCTTCCTCTTCTCTTTAATGGCTTCGAAGCCATAGGAAAAAATTAGAAATCGATAATGCCAAAATATTTACAAAATATTCAAAAGAAATCAACGTTCATTCTCTTCAAATCAAACTCCTCTTTTCTCCATATTTTACCTCTTCTTCTCTCGGCCATAACCTCTTCAAAAAGAACCAAAATGTTAAAAAAAAATTTAAATCATGTATTTTTCCAGTGGCTACAACTTTTATGTTGATCACTTTGTCTCATTCGAAAATTAACCAAAACAAAAATCCACTTCTTTCCAATGCATTCTCTGGTCCAGTTTTTAAGCCACAAAATATGCCATTTTGTTTTGATTATAGCTTGATCATAACTGATCCAAATTAAGAAATTATTTTATCTAAACCATATGAAATTCCAGTAGCTACAACTTTTATGTTGATCACTTTTTTCAGTTTTGAGGTTTGCTATACCTGAAACTCAATTCTTTGAAGTACATTTTCGGGCTTTATATTTGTGAATCCGAGAATAGCTCCTTTTCTTTTGACCATATCTTCCTCAAAACTAATCAAAATCAAGTGATTCTTTCTTTTAAATTCAAGAAAGAAGAATTTTCAACAACTTTTTAGTTAACAAGTTTTTCAAATTTTGAGAGTAAGAGATTCAAAAACAAGAGAGCAGATGACCTATTTTTCGGGTCTAATTTAGAGAATTCAAGGTCAAAGCTCTACCGCTTCTTCTCTATACTTTCGGCCAACCTCTATCTCAAGCCTTGGCCAAGCTATTGGAAGGGAGAGGGTGTTGTTTTATAGTGTTTAAGTGAAAGTAGTTAGTGAAGCGTGGATTAGTTTGAATGTCAGTAGGAAGTTAATCGCTTTGGTTTATGGTGAGAAACTCTATTTAACATCTCTATTTACATATATACATGTTTGATGATGTGTTATGATTGCTATGGATGCTTATATATGCTTTGATCATAAAGTATTGATTGTTTGGTATGATTGTTAAATTGTTTTACCAAGTCACGTTAATACACGTCGATAAGCACAAAGGAAATCACTTTCCTTTTGAAAATGAAATGGCGTATATGGAATGCTTAAACCTTTTGGAAATAGTTTTAAAATGAGTTAGAAATGTTTTATAAACATTTAATATGTTTAAACGAATAAAGAAAGAAAATCAAGATTTCATCTTGTATGGTTTAAAATATGTCCAAGTCAATTTCCTAGAAAAATCGCGCTAGTGCAATTAAGTGACCATAACGGGAAATCCTTTTAAATGAACGTTTTTAATTATGGAAAAATATGGAATAAATTTGATAAATCTATTTAAATAGTTTAGAAGAGATTTGAATTGGAAAATACGAATTTTCAAATATTAAAAAGTGGATTAAATCAAATAAGCTTATATAGCACTTTCCATAAGCACTTTTATGCTGCGAATTGTATAACTTTTTGAATATGAGTTTAAACGTAATGATTTTTCCCAGAATCAATTGTGAATGTTTTTAAAAGGAAAATTAAGCGTTTGAAAGGTAATTTGGAATCTTTATAATCAATTCCAAAATAAAGTTGATAACTGAGTATGCGGAAAGGACTAGTACATTTGTCCCGCTTGTGAGATCTGGGAAGATAAAACAAAATGTTTAACTAAGGTTAGGGATGGAGCAACCAGTGCCATGAACTTACCTGGCCTACGTTTCCTTTTTTTAGGCGAGGGGTGGAACAGATCAAAAGGAAAGCCCGGATGCTCTAAAATAAAAAAGATTGTATTAAGTTTCCGAAATAGAAGAAGATTAGTATTATCCAAAATTTAAGCAATCTATAAAATGAATAAATTACGACTTGGATTGCATAGAGATAATCTTCTTATACTTGGCATGAAAATCTGAAGAGGGAACTCATCCTATTCGTGGAATTTAAAAGGTGATTTCACTATTATTCCGCCCATAGCACTTGTTGAATACAGAAATTGATGTTGAGTAAAATTAGAATGATTTCTATGATCCTATTTACTCAATAATGTTTGCTAAGATTGATTTTAGGGTTTATCGTAAACGATGTCTTAAATAACATTATTTTTGACCCGCCTAAAAGTTAAGGAATTTGGATCGAGAGTTAAGTGAGGAAAACTGAAATATTATCCAAAGAAAAAGAATGAATTGCTTAGAATTACTCTAAGACAAAATAAAGAGATTTCGAAGTCATCCGAAAACCCCTTCAAACTAATTTTCAGAATAAAACATGTTGAAGACAAAGATCGTTGAAGACAAAGATATTCATGATGTAGGATTACTTACTATTAGTCCCTGGAAGTGAAATTTACCATATTTAAAGTGGCAGTAGTACTTTGTTATAAAAATCTTTGATTTGCAATAATATGATTTGAAGTTAAGAAAGAAATCTTTTATTAAGATTTAATAAATGACTTGGGAATATTTTCCCTAAGTTAAAAGTTATAGCTTGAATATAAGAAATCTTTGATTAAGATTTAATGAATGATTTGGAAAACTTTTCCTAAGTAAAAGAGAAAATGATTTGGAATTATTCTAGGATTTAAGAAAGGTTTAAATAAACCAAATGACTTGATAAATGAGGCTTAATGATTCCATATACATTTGAAAAGAAAATGGAATAAATTGAAAAGAATATATCTAAGAAAGATATTTTATAAAAGATGAAGTAATTGATTGATGATTGATATCCACATATGAACTTAACATCTTTTAAATCGATAATTGGCTTCGAAGGAACCGGGGTATCAGATTTGTTTGATTATGTTCAGGATGATAGGGGGTTCTCGCTTTGTGAACAGTGACGAACCTTAGACTCTTACCCCTACATGTCTCTAGTGTGAAAGGGTTGGTTGATAGTCGAGAGGCTTGCCGTAAAAGCAGATCCGAGGTACCACACGTAGTCACCTCCATGTTGAAAAGTAGGAGTGCCCCCATGTTGAAAAGCAAAAGGGTAGCGGGATGGTTGAAAAGCCTATCGGGGTGGGTCCGAAAAACACGTTCGTCACATCTGGTTCAGAACTGAAGGTTAAGCGAGAACCTTGGATTTGTTGGGGGTAAAGACTCATCAGAGATAGGGTTAGTAATACCCTAGGATGAGTAGCTCATTATAGATAGGGTTAGTAACACCCTAGAATGAGTTGAGAGTATTATATATGAGCGCGTATTTGATAATGTTATATATAAAGGTTTTGTTTTGAAAAATTGGTAAATGAAATAATTTAACCTAGGATTATATTTTGATTACAAAGTATATATTTTGAAAAGTTATATAGTTAGAAATCAACATTAGTGAAATTTAAATATGAACATCTTGTGATTAGAATTTCACAGTTTGACTATAAGATGTTTCATAAAGATAATCGATAAGTAAGAAATCTGATAAGGTAATTAAAATCTTTAATACTTATTCCAAAATAATAAATTAAGAAGTGATAATGTTAAGTTACTATCATAAATTTATCAATTGTTTAATTTAAAAGTTAAAGTACAAATATCTTGTGAATTAAGTTTCACGATTTGACTATAAGGTGTTTGATAATAAGATTTGTAACATCCTACCTTTTTGTACGCTTAAGCAGACACACATGTCGACTTAAACCATACAGAAGGGCGGATTGTTATGGGGTAAATAAGAAAAAGTGGAGAAATAAAAGAAACAAAATAGAATCTTACAGCGGAACGATAAAATATAATAATCAAATAACAGTTCATGAAGCTGTTTTACAAAACATTTGATTATACTTATACAATACATATCAGAGTTACACATACCAGAGAATGATAATTATGCAGCGGAATACAATGGTGTAGTAGAATATATAACAAATAGTAATAATAAAATCTTCGTCTTCGTCCTTCAGAAATAGGGCCTTCAAATCCTGAAATGCTCAGACTGACCCGAGCGAATTGAAAAAAACAAAACACTCGAGTCAGAACTAAAAGATCTTATGTAAGTTAAATCAATGAAATAAATATGAGTGTAAACGGCGTCAGAGATGTTTAAGGGGTTTGACATCTCCTATCCAGTGTCTAACATGAGTGCAGTAACTTAAGAAATGTTCGGGATTCACATCTCTTAAGGATCCGTTAAACTATCTACTATGTAGTAATATTCGCTATATACAGTAGTGTCTAATCAGTAAAGTATAATCATATAGAAAATAGCGTTAAGGGGATGGAGAACCTTAACGCGGTCGGATCTTAAAATCATAATCGTAGTAAAGCTCGATATGGTAGGTGACACGGCACAACTAGGAAATGCCAGGGTAGATATACCAATTACGCATCCGGACTGGTGGTGACGCATAGCAGCCACTACCGCCCACCTCGAACAACACTCCCAAATCGAAGGGTGGCCACCAAAATAACAAAGTAATAGAATGGTATCGAAGAAGTGTGTCCGATCAGAGGTGCTACCTCATTGGTCCGTCAATCGCTCCTGTTTTAGCCACCTTATGCCAACTCGCGGGAGTTGGGTCCACGTATATACCTTAGGATCGTCGCCACTATCCTACTTCATTCTGGAAACTCCACCGCGTACACAGTTGTCAAAGTGGTTTTCGGTATCGACATAGAGTATGTCCATATCCGATCCCGGTCTCTTTAACAACCAATCGTTATTATAACACCGTGATCATTTTAAAAATATATATACCTTAAAAAACACAATCATTGCCCTTTCAAAACATATTCTTTATTTCAAAATAGTATATACATCAAAAACCAAAATATTATTGCCATTTCAAACCATATCCTTTACTTCAAAATAGTATATACTTTAAAACCGAAATATTATTGCTATTTCAAAACATATCATTTACTTCAAAATAGTATATACTTTAAAACCAAATTCAATAATATATCATTTAAATAAAATCCAAATTTTCAATCACTATTCTTACTTTTAATTATAAAACTTGAAATATTCTTTAAAACCATCTTAAACCCAAATCACAAAATGCAGTCATATTCTTAATCTCAAAATTTCATTCGGTTTCAAATCAATATATTTAAAGATAATTCTTAAATAAATTCTATTTCAAATAAATTCATTTTTCAAACCATATTACTTTCAAAGTTATAACAATTTCGAAACCAATACTTTGAAAAACAATAATACCTTAATTTCAATAAAACATTTAAATTTTGATATATTTCAAGTCTTTAAATATTCCAAAATTCCCAACCAAATATGATAATCTTATATATACCTTAATTCAATTTACTATTATTTAGTTTAGAAATATTTATTTAATAAATTCAATATCACTTAAATAAAGCTCAAACTTAAAATATTCGTAAATCAAACTTAAAACATCATCAAGTTATACATAGCTTAAATTTTAGAATTTAACCATATATAAAATAATATTTATATAATATCAAAATTTAATATTTATTAAACCGTATATTTCTTTCCAAATCATAGAAAAATCACTTTAAAATATTTTATATATAGACCACGGTGCCTGTATATAATTTTCTATCCTATGGTCAAGTGATACAGATATTTATCATTTCAATCCGCAATTTTAAATAAAATTACGGTTATATATCATTTCAAACCGCAATCCCGAATAAAATGAAAATGCATAATAACTTGCAGTTTATACAATATAAAATATAGCATCCATTCATCCAAATATCAATAAACAACCATTTATTACAATCATCATCCAATTTAAACAAAACATCAATATAAACCATATAAAATATAACAGGCATCAACAAATAGTTTATATTCAATAAAACTTAATAACTTTCAACTGGCAGTTTATATGCAACGAATAAATTAATTAACAATTAATTGGCAGTTTTAAATGCAATGAATAAATTAATTAACAATTAACTGGCAATTTAAATGCAATGAATAAATAAATTAACAATTAATTACGATGAATGCAATTAACTGAGATAATGATGAAATAAATGCCAAACAGCTATAAATAAATTTCTAAACGCATCATACATGAATTTAACAAACATAGGAAATCTTAGAAGTTGTGAGTGGGTTAAAACACTCACCTTTTGAATTTAAATTGAATTTAAATTCAATTTAAACCCAAAAATTTTACTGTCTCAGAATTCGTCCAAACTAGCGTCAAAAGATCTGGAATTTCAATACGATCCTAACAAAAGAAACCGCGTCCAAATCCGAGTCCGTATGCAAAAGTTATGAAAATTTGAAGATTGGAAAATTCTGGTCCTGAGTCGACTTCGAGTTCAACCCGGTCCGCCGCCTCAAATACCCGATGCTTGCTCTGAGTTTTTGCCAAAACGACCCGGAGACCCGAGTCATTTTCTTCGTGACACGAAGTAGCTCCAGGGTTTTTCCCCTTGAAACCCGAAGCGCGTAAATCTCGAATTTTTTTTTTTTGAAATTAGATTTTGGAATTTGGGAATTAGGTTTTGTCTGCCATTGGAATGAGGAGCTAAGAAGAAGATGAATTGTACGTACAGACAAATGAAGATTAGGGAGGCTAGGGTTTATAACTGTGTTTATATAGGTAGGTTAGAGATAGAGCAGATAGACTGGATAGATGAACGTGCGGAACAAACTATGGCCCGAAAAGCCCGTTCTGACCCCGGAACGAAATTGAGTAAACCCATATATCAAAATAGGTGTTTTAAAATATTCTGAGCGCGATGGAAAAAGTTTCACGTCCAAATTCCATTGTATGAAGAAGTTATGCTGAAAAAGAAATTCTCAAATTGATTTCAAAAATTGATTTCAATTAAATCGATTTCAAGGCGTTTCGCGTTCGTACGATCAAACGACAAGTCCGATCGTTACGAAACTAGAAACCCTACAATAATTCATTGATACGGATCCGATGAAACTAGTTTCGTCGAAATCCGAGTTAGTGACAAAAATGGCTATTTTTATATTAATTAAATAAATTAAGAATTAGTAAATAAATCCAATTTTTATATTTCAGTTTCGGAATTGGAAAATTTTATCACTTAAAAATTTTCAAACATTTAAAATGATTTAACAATTTTTAAATGTCAATTTATTAAAGATTAAATCAATATAACTCTTAAATTTCATAAAATTCAAAATTATATGTAAATTTCCAAAATTTCCATAAATTTTACTTTACCCATAATTATTCCATTCATATTTCAAATAGGAGGCTTGACATTGGATTTAAAAATTATTACATAAATATTTCCCATTATTCAACTAAATTTTTAATTTAACGTAATAATTAAATTTTCATTTCATTTATTTCAATAAGTCCAACAATTATAAATTAACAAATTAACTCATTATTAAAGATTCAACTTCAAAAATTCATAAAGTTCATCATCTTGATTTACTCATTAATTCATAATTCTTTAAACCAATTCCCTTCTAAATTTTAAAGTAACCAAATTTACCAAATCATAGTATTTATTTCAATTTCTTAAACTAACCCCCTTCATTATAAATTGAATCTAATTTATTAAAATAAGTTTCCAAATTTAATGTATTAGACTCAATTTCACTTTTTAACTTACACTTAAATTTAGGTCATAATCAATTTATACGTATTCCTTTCTTAGTTACTATTTTACATACTTCTTGCATAAATTTCACAATTAACCATTATTATTAAAGTAATGCTAATAATAAATACGACCTTACTATTACTCAACATTTAAACGAACGTTACTTCATTTCCATTAGTGTAACATTTATTTCCTTATCACTTATTACCAATTCAAATTTCATTAACAATAAGTAGGTAATTTATAATATATGTTTACAAATTTTGAATTAATCGTTATTCAAACCACTATTCATTATTATTTACTTAAATTTAGCATTAATTACCTTGCATTACATTGTTGCTTAAATTCCCAATCCGATTGTAATTAATACTCTAAATAAATACGCTTACTCCTTTCGTTATTTATTAATTGTCACAAGAAACGTTTAATAATTTCAACAACATTGTAATTACTAATTACCTACATTGATTGTATACGTTTTCCATTATTATCATTTATTAAAATTATGTTCAACTTTCCATCTTATGCATATAGTTAACCTTTATATTGATTTTACCTTCAAAATTTCCAGTTATTCTCTTAACTTACAAAAAAAAACAATGATTAATTTCATTTTATCGCTATTAATTACATGCATTGTTAACAGACAATAGTTGTCACCATTTTACAAATTTTAACATTTGAAATTTATTCTCTACAACAATTATTACCTATCAATATTAATTTTCCCATAAATACAAAACTTGCAATTGTTCTTATTATCATATTCCATTTACTGTTAACAATGTTTATTACATTATATCAGTTTAATATTTTCCTTAAATCCTTATATTCAATTCATATACAGGTAAAATTCTTTTCACTACTTAAAATCATTTGAATTAACTTCGAATTACTATAAGTAGTTTTTTTTTCTAAATTTAATTACAAACTCCTATTAAATTAACAAATTTAATTGTCGAAATTTACGGGTCGTTACAAGATTGGTTTAAGAAATGAAAATATAAGATAAAATGTATTTAACAAATATAAAATGATTATGTAAAAGGAAAATATAAAAGGAATGAAGGTTTAAAATTCAAGTAATTTAAAAGAATTATGGTAATTTAAATGAAGTTAATTAATATAAGATGAATTTATAAAAATAATTTATAAAATAGGTTTTATAAACAAAAGTAATCTCCAAAGGATTTTGAAAAGGGTATAATTTGAAATAAAAAGAGATATTTTATGATAACTAGTTCGAATAGCTAAAAAATAAACTAAAAATGGGCAGGAAATGTGTTCGGATGGTAAACACTTCTCTTAAGTATTACTCTTCTTGTTAAGAGAATATATAATACTATTGGTAGTAACCAGTTCCTTGGTATTATTTAGGAGTTACTCGATCTATATAATTTTCTTAAGTTAAAGAGATAATGTGAATCATTAATTGATAAACTGATTAGTAATATTCATAAAAGTGTATAAACCAAAGATAAATTTGGAATCACTAATTGATAAGATAAAACAGGATTCTCAACGATTTTGGACAGTCGAAAATTTATGAATCACACCAAACTTAAAGCTAAGGAATTTATGGAATATTCTGGTAAAAGATAAACCATTGCGAAATGTTTTAAGTAAATGAAATTGGATAAGTATAATTTATAAATGTGATTATAAATAAAAAGAATTTAAAAGTGGAGAAATTTGTAATAGCATTAAATCAGAAATAAATTTTATAATTACGAATTTGAAATGATAGCAACCTACCACAAACTGTAATTCACCCGGAGATAAAATCGGTCGAGAATTTAGGATATATATATATATATATATATATATATATATATATACTGTTAGGATGTAAAAGGGTATTATACAAAACCAGATCTAAGTCATGAACTATTTATACACTTAAGTAAAATCATAACCTTTTAAAATGTAATTATAATTTTGAAAAAGTTTTATTAGTGAATTCTACCATTAATTAAGGATTTGGACTTAAGTTTTTAAAAGTGATGGATTTACATAGTTGTGTTCATAAGATATAATAAACTTAAGTAATAGTTTTACGAAATGATTCATAAACAATATTAGTATTAAAGAAAATATGCTAAAAATAAAAAGAATGTGAAAAAAAATAAAGGATGTGAATAAAGAGAATTTGGTATAACTGAGAAAAAACCAATAGGAATAAATACGTAATTTATACGTAAATCATTTCGTCACACAAATTTTGACCTAATATCCAAGTACGGAACTTTGAAGTGTTTACACTGATCCGGAAAAGAATTTATCACTCGATTTCTTGACGACGAGCATTGATGATGTTTTGTTGTTAGTTACTCGAGTTTTCTATCATAGTTGAGAGCTATGCAAGGAAAGCAAGTGTATCTGATCTAGAAGCTTGATTAGAGTCCGCACCAGACGATCAGGAGATTGATACTAGTTCGGAAATAAAGTTGTGGATTCGAATAGAAAATCAAATCAGATATTATATATGGATGATTTGGGTACATCTTATGGGTTTAAGTTTGTGAAATAATGATTTAGGTAAAATATTGTGGGTTTAGGTTCAGGGTAATTTCGGGAACGAAATTCTTTTAAGTAGGGGAGAATGTAACGACCCGTAATTTTACCACTTTGAAAATGGAATATTTAATTTATTTAAATATTCAAATGTAGAATTTTCAAACTTAAACAATCATGTTTTATATTATAAATAAGAATGGTAAACTTATTTTTGATATTGAATAAAGATTTTGGATTTCCATTGTAAAATTGACAAAAGTCGGATTCTAATAAAGTAGGATAAATATTTGTGAAATTTGTTTAAAGGATAAATAATTCCTTTTAAATATATATATATGATCGATATCAAACTCATTTAATAATAATAGTAATTTAATTTATAATGGTTCGATAAATATATAAAACTTGTTTTATAAAATTGACAAATTTCGTCGTATATCGATAAATCGATGTCGTATTTTTTATAAGAAGATTTGGATATTGTTTTATATTATTTTATAAGTCAAATATACTTGTTTTAATTATTTAAATATAATAACAAATCAATTTTAAAGTTTGGTTTACATGAGTAAATAGTTTAACAGAAATGTCAAAATGTAACCATAAAACGTTTTGTCGAAATCAACGTTTTGTTTAAAATAAGTTGCCGCAACGTTTTCGCACATTTTTTAACATGTTTTAACATATATATTACACATTTTAATAACTAAACATGCTTACTTTTATTAAATAAGATTAGAAAACTTCTAGAAGTCATTAGTAAAAGTAAGTAAGAATTAACAAAAGTAAGAAAAAGTAAACATCAAATCAATATCACATCAAAAACCAACATAATTATTATTTTACTTAGCTTAGTTCTTAAGGGATTAAGACATAAAGTAAGGATGTGAAAGGTGATGGTAAGTGTTAAAAAAGTAAAGGTTGCTTTAGGTTGAAGTAAGGTTAGTTTGGTAATTTGGTAAGAGGTTATTTTAGTAAATTTACCACTTCTTTCTTTTTCTATAAATACCCACCTCCTTCTCACTTTCATTCACATTTCTTCTTCTTCTTTTCTCAAGCTTCTTCACATTCTTCCTCTCATCTTTAATGGCTTCCAAGCCATAGGAAAAAATTAGAAAGAGATACCAAAATATTTACAAAATATTCAAAAGAAATCAACGTTCATTCTCTTCAAATCAAACTCCTCTTTTCTCCATATTTTACTTCTTCTTCTCTCGGCCATAACCTCTTTAAAAAAGAACCAAAATGTAAAATTCTTTTTTTCAAATCATGTATTTTTCCAGTGGCTACTACTTTCATGTTGACCACTATATCTTATTCTAAAACTAACCATAACAAAAATCCACTTCTTTCCGGTGCATTCTCTGGCCCAGTTTTTAAGCCAGAGAATAGGTCATTTTGTTTTGATCATAACTAATCAAAATTAAGAAATTCTTTTTTCTAACCATATGAAATTCTAGTGGCTACAACTTTTATGTTGATCACTTTTTCCAATTTTGAGGTTTACTACACCTGAAACTCAATTCTTTGAAGTACATTTTCGGGCTTTATATTTGTGAATTCGAGAATAGCTCTTTCTATTTTGACCATGTCTTCCTCAAAACTAATCAAAATCAAGTGATTTTTTTTTAAATTCAAGAGAAAAGAATTTTCAAAAACTTTTTATTTAACAAGTTTTTCAAATTTGAGAGTAAGAGATTCAAAAACAAGAGAGAAGATCACCTACTTTTCAGGTCTAATTTTGAGAATTCAAGGTCAAAGCTCTACCGCTTCTTTTCTATACTTTCGGCCAATCTCCATCTCAAGCCTTGGCCAAGCTATTGGAAGGGACAGGGTGTTGTTTTATAGTGTTTAAGTGGAATAGAAAGTAGTTAGTGAAGCGGGGATTAGTTTGAATGTTGGTAGGAAGTTAATCGCTTTGGTTTATGGTGAAAAACTCTATTTAACATCTCTATTTACATATATACATGTTTGATGATGTGTTATGATTGCTATGGATGCTTATATATGCTTTGATCATCAAGTATTGATTGTTTGGTATGATTGTTAAATTGTTTTACCAAGTCACATTAATACACGTCGGTAAGCACAAAGGAAATCACTTTCCTTTTGAAAATGAAATGGCGTATATGGAATGCTTAAACCATTTGGAAATAGTTTTAAAATGAGTTAGAAATGTTTTATAAACATTTAATATGTTTAAAGGAATAAAGAAAGAAAATCAAGATTTCATCTTGTATGTTTTAAAATATGTCCAAGTCAATTTCCTAGAAAAATCGCGCTAGTGCAGTTAAGTGACCATAACGAGAAATCCTTTTAAATGAACGTTTTTAATTATGGAAAAATATGGAATAAATTTGATAAATCTATTTAAATAGTTTAGAAGAGATTTGAATTGGAAAATACGAACTTTCAAATATTAAAAAGTGGATTAAATCAAATAAGCTTATATAGCACTTTCTGCAAGCACTTTTATGCTACGAATTGTATAACTTTTTGAATATGAGTTTAAACGTAGCGATTTTTCCCAGAATCAATTGTGAATGTTTTTAAAAGGAAAATTAAGCGTTTGAAAGATAATTTGGAATCTTTATAATCAATTCCAAAATAAAGTTGATAACTGAGTATGCGGAAACGACTAGTACATTTGTCCCGCTTGTGAGATCTGGAAAGATAAAACAAGGTGTTTAACTAAAGTTAGGGGTGGAGCAACCAGTTCCCTGAACTTACCTGGCCTATGTTTTCTTTTCTTAGGCGAGGGGTGGAACAGATCGAAAGGAAAGCCCGGATGCTCTAAAATAATTTTTTTTATTAAGTTTCCAAAATAGAAGAAGATTAGTATTATCCAAAATTTAAGCAATCTCCAAAATGAATAAATTACGACTTGGATTACATAGAGATAATCTTCTTATACTTGGTATTGAAATCCGAAGAGGGAACCCATCCTATTCGTGGAATTTAAAAGGTGATTTCACTGTTATTCCGCCCATAGCACTTGTTGATTACAGAAATTGATCTTGAGTAAAATTAGAATGATTTCTATGATCCTATTTACTCAATAATGTTTGCTAAGATTGATTTTAGGGTTTATCGTAAACGATGTCTTAAATAACATTGTTTTTGACCCGCCCAAAAGTTAAGGAATTTGGATCGAGAGTTAAGTGAGGAAAATTGAAATATTATTCAAAGAAAAAGAATGAATTGCTTAGAATTACTCTAAGACAAAATAAAGAGATTTCGAAATCATCTGAAAAACCCCTTCAAACTAATTTTCGAAATAAAACATGTTGAAGACAAAGATCGTTGAAGACAAAGATATTCATGATGTAGGATTACTTGCCATTAGTCCCTGGAGGTGAAATTTACCTTATTTAAAGTGGCAGTAGTACTCTATCATGAAAATCTTCGATTTGCAAGAATATGATTTGAAGTTAAGAAAGAAATCTTTTATTAAGATTTAATAAATGATTTGGGAATATTTTCCCTAAGTTAAAAGTTATAGCTTGAATATAAGAAATCTTTGATTAAGATTTAATGAATGATTTGGAAAACTTTTCCTAAGTAAAAGAGAAAATGATTTGGAATTATTTCAGGATTTAAGAAAGGTTTAACTAAACCAAATGACTTGATAAATAAGGCTTAATGATTCCATATACATTTGAAAAGAAAATGGAATAAATTGAAAAGAATATATCTAAGAAAGATATTTTATAAAAGATGAAGTAATTGATTGATGATTGATATCCACATATGAACTTAACATCTTTTAAATCGATAATTGGCTTCGAAGGAACCGAGGTCGGATTTGGGTAATTCCTATCCGAAAACCACTTTGAACCAATGTATACGTTCGAATGTGAAGACATGTTGAAGATGATGATTATTGAAGACCGTGGATCTTCATAGCGTGAGGACTGCTTGTTCACATGCTCTGGGTTGCTCCCATTATAGAGTTATACATAGCGGTCGTCTCGTCATTGTGGAGATTTTTTGGATTGCAAGGACTACTCGCTACTAGTGGTAGTAGGAGAGTGCCTTCGGTTTGTCCTGTTCCTGGACAACTTGTATGGACGTTTGTCTGACATTGCATTTCTACATATTACGTACATTGGTTTTTACAAACGTACATCTGTTTGGTGGCGGAGAAGGCAACTTCTCTTAGCTTAACACCCTTACTTGAGACGTACGAGCTCAAGGGTTGTATTTTTGTGAACGACAATTAGTAGTCAATGGAAATAGCCAATGTGGCATTCAAAGTGAAAGAAGATGTGTTATTTGAAAAGGTAATCGTTGCCTCAAGCCTCATCAACCAAAAATGATCGAAACATAGTTAGATGCAGCAAGGCTAAGTGGGTCATTCCCAATTAGGGTATGATCATCCCCTTCTAGATATATTTCTTCCCGCTATGATGTTCGGGATGTAAATTAATGTGGTTTGTATGCTCGGGCGCCCGGTTTAAAGAGGTAGGCCGGTCTTGTGTTGGTAGAGGGCAGATGTTCTGTGCCTTGGGACATCCATCTAGAGATGTACCCATCAGAAGGTAGTCCCTTCACCTGGTCATTTGTATGGAAATCCAAACGCCGCTACGTGCCTGCCATTTTGATTGTATTACCCATTTTGGGCTATATGCTGGAATTTAATCAATGTAACAATTTCGGCTATGATTAATATTATTTGTATATACTAGACACTAGTATAATATAAGATGATTTGATATGAAAGGTTTTAGTTATCATAAGGTAAAAACCCGTCAGTGTTTATGTGTGGGCGTGGTCTTATGAGATACTCTTTATTTTTAAAGGATTTTATTCAAAGGCTGATATATGACACCGTCATTTATTATTGAGTTTTTCTCACGTTGGTTTATCAAGCCTGATCCAGGTATTTTCAATACTCGGGTCAGATCCGAGAAGTTTCAGGTTTAGTTGAAGACGGTTGGAGTTTCTAGAGGAGAGCTGGAGATATTCATCTACATACGAACATATTCTATTATCCGCTGTGCTTTGTTAGTTTTAGTTTGATGTTTGTCAGTAATTGTAAGGACAGATGTTTATAACTGTCCAAAGCTGAATTTAAGTTAGACTCTGATATATGTAATGTAAAAGTTTTCCGCTATAAAGATAATTGTTCAATATTATATATTATTCCATTCGTGTAAGATTCTGTTCTGTCTTATTTTTCTTTATTACCCCTGATGTTCCGTCTTTTCATGCAAATTGAGTCGGACATGTGTGGTTTATTTTCGATTCAAAGGGTCTGGGAAAACGGGCCATCACACGCGGCCTCTTAGCGGCCACCGCGATGCTCCATTTCCGATCATACCCGTTGGATACCTAGATCTCGACATGCTCTTCAATATTGTAGTTGGAAGTTTTTGATGAAAGTCGACGGATTGGAAGAGATCGAGGGAAGAAGAATCAAACAATTTCGGCCATTGAATATGAAGGTGGCGGCTTGCCCTAGTTTCTTTAGGGTTTGTGAAAAAAGAAAGTTATGAAGTCCTTTATAGAAAATTTCGTGACACTATTCACCCGAAATTTTTTTGAACTCCAAACGAAGCATGCCGCCTGGCGTTTATAATGTTTTACCCTTATTCCAAAGACAATGGAATATATATGGAGAGCCAATTCGATCGTATTTGGAAGATAGGTTTTCGAATCGAATTATTTTAAATTAAAATTTACTTAAACAAATTTCTACGCGTTTCAACTTCCCACGACTAAACCGTAAATCTGATTGACACAAAATTTGAAATCCTATAATAATATAACATTATAGATCCAATGAAACTGGTTTCGTCGAAATCCAAGACCGTGTGAAAAATGACTATTTTTACACGTTAAATAAATATTAAAATATTCAATTTCTACAAATTAACTTTTAATTCAATTTTAAAATTTTACTAACATCATTCTAATTCAAATAGAATTTAAAAAAAAACTTTATAAATCATTTTCATTCACATATAATTCAAAATCAATTATTTCTGCAATTTCAAATATTAAATTAATAATTTAATTATCCAAATAAATCACTATTTAAAATATAAGTTATTCAACTTATAAAATTAACTTGTGAATATTTAAAATCAATTAAATATCCGAATTTCGAATGACAGAAATTCTGGGTCGTTACATTCTCCCATACTTAAAGGAATTTCGTCCTCGAAATTACTAAGTAAGAAAAAGTCACAAAATCCATTTCCAAAATCTATTAACTTTTCAAAATAATCCGTTCAAACTAGATATCAAATCCATTTAACCTTTTAACTCTTTCAAAATCCATTAGTTAAACTTCTTATAAATTTTTTCCTAAGTTTACAAATCCATTTATGGTTATCTTTTAAAAACCAACTAATATCGTTTAACCTTTAACTCAAAATCAATTTTTTTTCCAAAATTTTCTAACACCTTAAATTTTCAGAAAAAATTTGCCACAGCCTCCTTTGCGCGGTTCGATCGTAGTAAAATCACAATATATATATATATATATATATATATCACAAATATACATCTCATTTTCGAGGATGAGGCATCCCGTAGTGAAAAAAATATAAAAGTACGATATGTAATCTGAGATATGTACCTTATATATTATTAGCAAGCAATATACGGCTAATATAGCGCGAAAGCGAGCTCCAAATGCGAAGCATACACCATCCGCACCTACTACACACTCAACAAACAAATGAGAAACATGTATATAGAAAGTAATATCAATGTACAACATATACCAATATAACAACTATACATGCCAATATAGCAAATGCAATCAAAAACAACAAATTCAACCATCAAACAACTATCATCCAACTAACATCCAACAAACCAATATCTATGCAATCAATACCAAATCAATATACATTCATTACTCATCAATATTCATTGAATTGGTTTTCAATTTATTCACATTTGATTCATTAACATTGGATTTTACTAACTTTCATTTATTCAAATTCAATTAGTTTACATTCACTAATTTACATTCAAGTTAGTTCACTTCCAATTCAAATCAAATTCCATTTAGATTCACTTAACTTCCAATTTGGATTCAGTTATTTATAGCTTTCAATTTCACTAATATTTAATGAGTTTCTATTCAATCAACTAACATCCATCTAACAACCAATGCATATCCATCATTACCAAATTTATTTAATTTATTCTCAACATTCATATTTACTTCGTTTACATTCAATTTGGTTCAACACTTTTAATTTCAATTGGTTTAATATCTAATTGATTTTCATTCAATTATTCAATTCCCAATTTACTTAGCTTTTAATGAATAACACTTTCATTCATTATTCCCTATTAATTCATTTACATTCGATTGATTAACATTCAATTCATATTCTATTTACTAATCTATTCCATTAGTTCAATTCAATTTATTCATTAATTCAATTGCCAATTCATTTAACTACTAAAGTTGAATTACATTTTATAACTCAAGTTCATATTCATTTTCATCACTTCACTTTATTAATTCATTTTTATATCAAGTTCAACTTCATTCACATCACTTAAGTTATATTTCATCACAACATTTCATTCTATTTGACTTAACTTAAATTTCATCTCTAAAGTCATTTTATTTAACTTTTACTTAAGTCAAATTTCATATCACTATTAAAATTTAGATTTTGTTTTTCTTAACAAAATTGTTTAACCATTTTAATATTTGGTTTTACTTACATTTTCTCATTTTACAAGTTATACAACTTTTTTTTATCTAAACTTCCAAATTCATATTATATAATCACTTACCACTTCAGTTTAATTTTCATTTCAATAACTTATCTAATCCAGTTCAAATCTAATTTAATTTATTTAACTTTCCTTTAGTTAAATTTCAATTAATATAATTCACTTACTCACTCAATTCAATTTAACTTTACTTACGTTAAATTTTTATTTCATATTATAAATCCAAAACTCATTTTACTTATATTTATCAATTTCAACTAGGATTTTAAATTCAAATTTGTTTATCACAGCAAAACTTCAATTTTAATTTACTATTGGTTGCAAATCCATCACATAGAAACTCGAAAATGATACTGATGATGCTGCAGTCATCACCCTTATTATTTCCCAGCAACAGTAGTGAATTCAGTGCTTTATATTCTTTTAAAAATAAATCCTTTTATATTTGTAAATCACATTTATAAATCTTCTTACTATATAATTTCACTATTTCACCTCACTTATATAAGATTCATTCCAAATTCATTTATCTTATTTAGATTTATAATAATACAACCTATTTAAATTTTGAAAAACAACTATCAAAATCAACGGGATTCAAATTTTCAAATTCTTAGTTTAAATCCATTTTCATTTATAACTCATATTTTATAAATATACTTATGTAGTTTCATTTCTTATATATAAGATTATTTCATAATTGTAAGTCATATTAATTATAATTCCATACTTTATAATTTATTTACTTATATAACCTTTTCTTTTACAATTGTTGCTTTTATTTAGATTATTCAAATAGCTTTTATTAACTTATATATATTTACATTTTCAACAACCAAACAATCAATTTATTTACACTTTACTTATTTCTGAAAATTTATTTCCTTTATATATAAAATATAATCGAGGTAAAATTATTTCATTTACCCAATTTAAAATAATACTATGTCGACTTGTCTCGTTTAAGTGTTTAGAAATCCCTATCGATAATATGGCATCCCACATACCAACCAGAATTCACAAACAACTCAACGGATAAGTAAACACAATATAAAACATTTTATATCACTAACAAATACGCGCTCATATATAATACAATCAAAATCAATCTAGAGTGCTACTGTCCCTATTTATACTGAGTACACATCAAAGCCTAAGAATATACTAAATCTAAGCTTTGATACTACGTGTGATGACCCGCAAATCCGTACCCTTTGAATCGAAAATAAACCACACATGTCCGACACAAAAAGCACAGACTGATGGAAAGTCATGAGAAAGAAAGGAAGAGAGAAAAAGAGAAGAGAAGAAAGAACCAAACAGAACAATACAGAATCTCACATCGCAGCGGAATAACATATAATATCCTACCAATGATCTTTACAAAACAGAAACTGTATACACATACATCAATCAGAGTTCAACAATCAATCACTAATCATCAGCCTGGAAAGTTATAATAACCTGTCCTCATAATTGCCGATAATATAAAACAACAACAACAATGCGCAAAGTGGATAATCAAAACAAATACGTGTATATGAAAATGTAGATCTCCAGCTCGCCTGCTGAAGCTCGAAAAGCACCAAATCTGAACCTGTAAATATACTCGTTCTGACCTGAGCATTGAAAGGGAAGAACGTCCGGATCAGTCTAGTAAACCAGCGTGAGAAACACACTCAACCGAATTTATTAAATTACCAAACTTTTCCTTTCAAAACAAAAGTATCTCGTAAGACACGCCCACACATAAACACGTACATGTTTTTACCTTACGATAACTAAAACCTTTCATATCAAATCATCTGATATTATACTAGTGTCTAGTATATACAAATAATACTAATCATAGCCGAAATGGTTACCCATATAGCATTTCGGGGCTATTCATTACGCCAATACAAACAAAATCGGAGCTTATAGTGGAGTTTGGATTTCCATACAAATGACCAAGTGAAGGGACTACCTTCCGATGGGTACACCTCTAGATGGATGTCCTGAGAAACCATCACAAAGTTCCTCTACCAACACAAGACCGGCCTATCTCTATAACTTGATAGTACTGAATATGTTATCCTCCGGTCGTTACCGACCATTTCCGAGGGCCCTCATAGCATACAAACCACAATAATTTACATCCCGAACATCATAGCAGGAAGAAATATATCTAGAAGAGGATGATCATATCCTAATTGAGAATGAACCACTTAGCCATGCTGCATCTAACCCTGTTTCGGTCATTTTCGGTTGATGAGGCCGTGGGTAACGATTACCTTTCACATATAACATATCACATATCACATCACTTTGAATGCCATACGACCATTTCCATTGACTACTAATTGCCTTCCACAAAAATACAACCCTTGAGCTCGTACGTCTCAAGGAGGGTGTTAAGCTAAGAGAAGTTGCCTTCTCCGCCACCACTGATGTACGTTTGTAAAAACCAATGTACGTAATCTTTAGAAACGCAATGTCAGACAAACGTCTGTACAAGTTGTCCAGGAACAGGACAAACCAAAGGTACTATCCTACCACATCCTGTCGGGAAATCCCTAGGATTAGTAGCGACAACCCTTGCAATGGATATTTCATAACGAAGAGACTACTGCTACTGGATGTATATTGGGATTTTAACCCTAAACCATCAACAAGCAGTCCTTCACTATGAAAATCCTAAATATCAATATCATCACATCCTGCACAATCAAACGCATATATGTTTGTCCAAAGTGATTTTCGGATAAACCGATCCCGGTCTCTTCTCACCAACAACGCAAAAGCGTTTCTCAACCTCACACAGAAAATAAGTCTCATAGACTTATCACGTTTCCAACTTTCAACTTGCTATCCTTCGGCCAAGAAGGAAGCTCGATAGATTGGAGTAATACTCCGCACTACACGAATCAACATCCTCAACACAAACGATAATCAAGCCTACACAGATGGCTACGTACTAAGTGCATGACTAAATAGTTCCCACATCAAGTCGAGGAACTAAACTTTGGCCAAATTTGATAGTCAGTTATTTAACTATCAAAGCAACAAACAAATATTTAGCACCATAAGCAATCACTTGGCCCTTTTATATAATCTTGTATTAATTAAAACACTTTCCAAATATTCACTTCAAATTATCTTTAAAAAGATATATTCTCAAAACCATTTCATATTTCAATATTGGAAAACATTTCCATATACTTATTTCGCAGTATAAGCATATTCACAAATCTCTTTATTTTCAACACTTAGAAAATATTACATATACTTAAATCAGGATTAAGTATATATTTTATTCTTTAAGGAAAACATTCTCTTTAAACATATTTTATTTGGGTCAAAACAAATGTTGCGTAAAACATCGTTATGACAACCCAAAATCATTAGTATAGGGACTCGATAATTAGATAGATATATAAATCCCATATACTATACAAAACATCTTATTTCGAAAATCATTTACTATAACAATAGTATTATAGTCCATGCTTTCTTTACTTCTCGAAACGTCTATTTCAACAATGAATGTTGAAATCTATGGTTTCGATACCTAACACATTTTAAATATCTTCAAACCATTTAACTCCATTTAAAAGATCACTTCTCAAAACATTCATTTAATTTAAAAGATTATTCACTGTCCAAAATCGTGAATATAATTCCTAACCAAATTCATTACTTCTAAACATTTATTAAAGGATTATCCACTATCCAAAATCGTGAATATATTCCTTTAACAAACTTCCATGTTTAACTTATCAATTTCAATTGATTTCGGATTTATAAAACAATATTTATAAATTCCATATATATTTTATAAACTTTCATTTATAATATTCCTTTATCAACCAAACACATTTATCTCGTTTATATGCCAAAATCTAAATTATAAGTTAATTTACTTGTAAATCACTTATTTACAAAATTCATTCTTTTTATAACATATCAATTCATAAATCTTATTCACTTATAAGATTCATTTATAACTCCATTTTAACACTTATAAAAACTCCTTTATAATCCCATTACTTTTATTTATAAAATATCAATTTTATAAATCTATACATATAAACCATTTCTAATAATTCAAAATCTCACTTTTAACTTATTTTACAAAATAATTATCTCCATATTTCAAAAATCACATTCTGATTATATTTCACAAAAATCATAATTTTTATAACATAAAAATTATAACTTTTATTTATCTAAAATAATTCCATTTCCTTAACAAATCAAAATTTAATAAAACATCTATTCTCAAAATCACTTGAAAATCCTTTTTAATTTGAAATCATCACTTTAAATTTTTTAATTTACCAAAAATAGGCCCAATGCTGCAACAACACTAAATACATCAATCACTGCATCCAAACATCATACATCATATGATAACAGCATATACATTAATATCTATAAATAAAACAAATACTGTTGAGGAATCCGGTTGGATCCGTCCAACCTGTCACCTGCAACAAATATACATATTAGAAAATATGTACAATGTCCGCTTCAAGGCAGACATGCGTATAAAAGGTCATCCGCTCATAAACGGAAACGTATAGGGTCTCATCTGCTCCAATAGGCAGGAAATATATCCCAATACCAATCAATATATAGATAATATATCATATATCATCCAAACAATCATCAATCATCATAGAATAAATTTATTCTCACTTATATAAAAATATCAATGAGTCAGAAAGAGCAAGTTGTACTCACTTTGATTCCAATAGCCCTTGTAGCGTTTTATTCCGAATAAAATTAAACTGACGTTTAATTTTACCCAAAATTTTCACTAGCTCGAATCAACTCCAAACTAACTCTAAAATGTAGTGCTCGCCAAAATGAACCCGATGC
Organism: Allium fistulosum; assembly: GCA_030737815.1. Lineage (NCBI taxonomy): Eukaryota > Viridiplantae > Streptophyta > Magnoliopsida > Asparagales > Amaryllidaceae > Allium > Allium fistulosum. The sequence continues at coordinate 664,573,612 of CM060903.1, forward strand.
AATTTGTTTCGTCAAAAACGGACCTCGTATGAAGAAGTTATGAATTTTTAAACATTACATGATTTAAATATATAATTAATTTCAATTTCTATTTTATTTTAAAACCTAGATTGAATCCCAGCCATACGTTTGCTATGAAGAGATCTGGCCGTGCTTCCCTTTCTTCCTCCCCTTCGTTCGATTCACGTTTGAATAAACCCATAGCTGTCGCCCTTTATCGAATTTTCGCGACCATCACGACCATTTTGACGACGATCAGATAGCGCCACAAAGTAGCCCATCGCCGACTCCATCACCGCTCCCAGCACCCTAAAGCTCGGCCATCCCATTATCATGAAAACCGTGCTTGAACCCTAGGTGAACGCTGCCCCCTAGCGGCCACCATGATGCTTCATTTCCGATCATAACCATTGGATACCTAGATCTCGACATGCTCTTCAATATTGTAGTTGGAAGTTTTTGATGAAAGTCGACGGATTGGAAGAGATCAAGGGAAGAAGAATCAAACAATTTCTGCCATGGAATATGAAGGTGGCGGCTTGCCCTAGTTTCTTTAGGGTTTGTGAAAAAAGAAAATTATGAAGTCCTTTTACAGAAAATTTCGCGACACTATTCACCCGAAATTTTTTATACATAATTCAGATATAGTTGGTAAAATAGGATCAGAAAAAGGTATGCATTTAATATATTAAAAGCTTTATATCATTTGAATTTTTAGATTAATAGTAATATTAGTTAAATAATGTGTGATTTTTATATTTTTATATTGTTATATTTCTGTATATTAAAATAATTTAATAATAATATAAAATATATTTAAAATTATTTTTAACTATTTTTATATATTCTTTATGTAAATAATAATAATGTAGTTATAGATAGTTGTATATAAATAACGTAGGATATAGTTAAAAACAATTCAATTTTGAAAAATTCAATAGATATGTCGACATACCCCTATAGTATATGTCGACATACATGTCAAGAATTTGAATTTGAATTTCAAATTCAAAATTTGAATTTTCCCTCCACCTTTTCACCTACCCCAATGTTCTGAAAAGGTGCCTCTTGACCAGAGCACATGTCATTTTATTCTCTACCTATTACCTCCATCTCTAACCATTCAATTCACCTTTCATTTCAAAATTCAAACTGTTATTAACTCTCCTATCTCCTCAAATCATTCATCAATGGCATCCTCAAGCACTCCAACATCCATGAGACTTTCCAAAACCGTCAAAAACTTTCTCTTTCAAGATCAAGAAGCTATGAAAGCCTATATTAGCTATATGAATTATGGTAAATTTCTATGGGAAAGTTTGCAATTTTTAATGATTTTTCTACTTATTAAATCGATACTATTTGTTCTCAAAATGGAATTCTCGGTTTAATTGATGCTTCTCAAAACAATTTTGTTTACTATCCACACTTGGTCAAAATATTTTATGCAAATTTGAAAGGGAAATTTTATAAAGGTGGAGAAGGAGAAGTGTGTAGTAGTGTTAAAGGAACTTTAATTGTTTTGAATTGTGAACTTTTGGGTACTATTCTTGGATGCAAATCCACTAGAATGGACCTTTCTGATTTAAAAATTGATGAGCATAATCGTGAATTTTTTCATAATATTTTCGAAGGAGATGATAATTTTGAGTTTAAAAATTGAAATTTTCGTCCAAAAGCTAGAATTCTTAATCTTCTTTTGCAACATACTATCACTCCTCATTCGGGAAGTCTCAATAATCCTACCTTAAAAGTTTGTAAAGCATTCTTTGCCATTTATGGTCAATATGACATAAATTGGGTTTAAGATATTTTGGATGAATTTTATCCCAAAAATATTTCCACCCATGAAAACACACTATTGGTATTTACCTTACCCGAATCTTTAACTACTTCAACGTTGATTTTAAAGGAGAGGAATTTGTCTCTCATAAAGTGTTTAATCAAGCAAATAAAACTCTTACGAAAATTCCACCAATTTTCGAGCCATATAAAACACTTGTGGAGAAAGAAGAAAGGTTAGCATATGAAGTGGAGAAAGAAATACAAGAAGAGGAGGAAGAGGAAGAAGGGGAAGAAATGGATATCGAAGAAGAAGAAGAGAAGGAGGAAACCTCTTTAGAAAGCATTGACTTTCCACCTCGTCCAACCAATCAAGACATTCTCAACAATCAAAAGAAGATTGTAGAAAATCAAAGGATTCTCAAGCGTTCCATGAGTAAGAAGTTAAACACTATTTCCAACAAAATGGATAAGTTCTTTTGAAAGGTGAAACACAAGCTTGGAATATCTTCATCATCCTCTTCATCCACATCTTTCTAGTTTGTTTTAGTTATGTTTAAGTATGATTGTACTTGGTTGTTTAAGTTTGAGTTTGATGTGGTGTTATGTATCTTTCTTTTCTTCATGAACTATGTAATCTTTGTCTAAGTAGTAATGAAATCCTTGTTTCCTTACTGTTATACACTTATTATCATCTCTGGAAAGCATAATTTGTATAATCGTATAAGCTAAATATATCAAAATATCAAAACAAAGCAACTTTACAACTTTATGCATATATGTCGACATACCATAAGTATGTATGTCGACATACAACGACTCATTTTCAAAAAATAATTAATTTGAAAATTGAATAGACAGTAAGTGTCTATTCAATTCCAACGAACTTCTACGCTTATAAATGCACATTTAACCAGAAAATCATTACTATTTATTCTCTTTCTTCTTGCTTTACTTTCCTAAATTCCAAATCATAAATAATGGCTTCTCTTATTCAAAAATTAACCAAAAACCTCGAACAAACGCTTGAATCCTTCAAAAACATTCTCTCTTTTACCTTATGGAACTAGAGACATTTAGAACTAAGTCAAATTCAGATGATCAAGGAGCAAGAAAGGCATTTAGATGCAATTCGATGGATGATTTTAGCTCCGAACAAAGAGGAACCAACCGCTAATCCAGAATGCACCATTAAAAAGACTATGAAGATTGGGAGGCTATTAAAGTGGATCCAATCTTTGGCACTGATGGATGGGTTGAAGTCCCAAGAAATGTTTATTTTTAATAGGTTCGATTGTATATAATACTTGAATTAATTTTGTTTGGTTTGTTTGATTTGATTTGATTGGTTTTGAATTTGGTTGAGTTTGAAATATTGCTTTGTGGTGACATTATGTATGCTTGAATTGATTAAAATATTAAATGATGTTTCTTATATATAATTTCTATCATGCATTTCATGATTATATTACTTATTACTTCTATATGTGTTTATATAATATAATGTTTTAGTTAGGGGGAGTTAGAATTAATATTAAGAGTTAAAGTAGAATTATAGTTATAGTTAGTTATTTTTGATTAATGACAAAGGGGGAGAAATATATAAAATAATAGGCATAGATTAAGGGGGAGTTTTGTATATTAGACATTGATTAAAGGGGAGTTATATTATATTTTATATACAAAGTTGTCATCATCAAAAATAGGGAGATTTGTAGTACCTAAGGATTTGGTTTGATGAAAACAAATTTAAGAAATCATATAAAATATAAATACGTATTTTTTATCAAGATATACATAGTATATAGTGCAGGATATTAAACACGTGTTGATATAAGAAGACTATACGGTATTAAATAAAAATTGAAGAGTGAAAGATGTTGATATAGAGAATCAAGAATGAAGACTCACGAGTATTCAAAAGTTCAAGATTCCAAGATATTCCAAATAAGTTATAGATTCTAGAATAATTGTTAAAATTCTGATAGCATTTGATCTCTCTCTCATCTCTCTCTCTATTTTTAAATAAGTTTTAAAATATTCTTTTCAAAACAACTTTCAAATAGTTTCAATTTATTATACTTATCATTTTAGTTTTTAATATTTTACCAAGTTATTGTTTTTAATAAATTTTGATTTATATTCATTTATTTTTCAAAATTCTTATCATATAGTTTTACTTAAGTTTTATTATGATTATAATGTATATATATTATATTTAAACATATTTACAAAGTATAAAATTATTTCATAAAGCAATACATTTTTCAAATAATATTTTTTTTTTTTTTTCAAAATTACAAAGAGTATGTCGACATACTCTAACCCTATATGTAGACATACTAGCCGTGAGTTTCAAAAATCAAATTTCAAAAGAAGTGTCTTTTCATTATATCTCTTCATGAATGGCATTACCGTTATTCCTCTATAAATACACGTCTTCCCAACGAATTTTTCAATCACTTTTCACCGTTCTTCTCTCCTCCTCTTATCTCTCATTTTCTAAAACAAATTAAACCATATTCTACCGGATTTCAACCCGAATCAAACTCCATTGCCATTAGTTTGATTCTCTATCATTAGCTCTTTGATTTCTATCATCTCTCTCACTCCAATCAATACTAAGTGCTATTTAAGGATTATAGGATCATTTGTAATCAAGATTGAAGTTCTGAGTTTATAAATCTCTATTAAATCAAACTAATATACTTGTGGGTGTGATTGTAGCCCATGAAATTAATTGGGTGTTCTTAGTAGCCCGTAAATCTAGTGGGTGTGCTTGTAGCCTGGAAATCAAGCGGCGCTACCCAGAGGTCGGGATTCTGGAGGGTGTGTCTCATAGCCTTGAAATCGAGATTGTATTTGCATTTACTAGTTGAAAAGAAATCTGTACAAGGAATTTACGGGACTAGATATAGGATAACTCCAAACCAGTATAAAATCCTGGTGCGTTTTTTCCTTTTACTCTTACTGCATTTACAGTTTTTATGTGTTTTGATTCTGTGATTGTTAATCTCATTATTCTAAGTATAATTTCAAAAGATTTCAAAAAGATTAGTAAACACTATTTGAAAGTGCTACTATGGATCGTAATATGGAATATAAACTAAGTTATCTACTAATGCGGAATATGAGCATAAAAAGTAAACAGTAAAGTAAATGACACCAGGGATTTTTATACGAGTTCGAACTCTTGTTCTACGTCCAGTCCCAGACTCCTTATGGAATTAGACTAGCAACCCTCTCTTAACCCGGAGAAATAGGTATAACACCGTCTGAGCAACCGAACAGGACTTCTACTGCCGAAACAACTGAATAGTACTTCTACCGCCTGAACAACCGAACATGACTTCTACAATACAGAAAGTTTTCATGATTGAATGTGCTCAGTAGATTGCACGGATGAGTCTTTAGAGTACACCCTTCTTATAATCTTCTCCTTTTTGGTATATAGTGTAGTACGTGAAGATTGAAAGCAACTGTAATCATAAATAAATTTCTACTTGAATGTGCAAGTGATTTGAGAGCGTTTATGAAAGCAAATGGCAAAAAATAGTTTGCATGAATATAGAATAGATTCAGAGAATAATGTTGTATTTTGCAATCTGAAATCAAGGCTATTTATAGAGTTAAAAAGTTGTAACTATTTGTGAAAAGATCCGTCCAAGAGATACGGAAACAACGGTCGAATTAACGGATGTTTCTGTTTGTTGAAAAGTGGTGACCATTCAAAAAAGTAGCCGTTATGAATATTCATTCGACTGAAAATATGAATTAAGTAGGCTGAAAATTCAAACGAATTTGAAATTTAAAAATATGTTGAAAAGACACTTCATTCAGTCGATTGAACGTGGGTGTTTAGTCGATTGAATGTTCAAACATTTTTGTGCATGTGTGCACGTTTCAGTCGACTAGATTACCCAGTTCAGTCGATTGAAACTGTCACTTAAAGCCTATTAAACTTAGTTTTAAAAGCAAGTTAATTTATAAATTTATATAATTAAAACCAAGTTTATGTAGATTAATTTGAGTGAGTTTTAAAAGCTTGTGTGTGTGTCTATACCACTAAAGAGGGGTTTTAACAAATGTTAACTACTAACTAGGCTATAGACAAACCAAATTTAAATGTTGAAACTTGTGTTCAAAATATATTGGTCTTCGATCTATTATCGAGTAGAATAATATCTTCTCCTGCAATTTTGGTTAGTTCATATAATATATACTTATATAGTTGTCACAACCAAAACATCAAAATACTAGGTTCTAACATTCTCCCCCTTTTTGATGATGACAACTATGTAAGTACAAGAAACTGTAAAATTTTAAATAAAAGTACCCCTGAATTAATGAACTACCTGTTTCTCCCCCTTTGTCATTGACAAAAAGGAATTTAAGATGTATAACCAATATAGTGCAAATGAATATTGTTAAATAAAGCAAGCATATAAATAATTGCAAGACAATTGAGAACTTGAAGTATAGCAATTATAGATGATAAATAAGAACAACATATCATTGAAGCACAACAATTGTTCATGGGTATAAAGAGTTAAAAATCTAAGAACCAAAAACAAAGAAAAACATACATAGATAAGAAAACAAGAAAACTACACTTCATCGCTTTCAGAATCTTCCTCTTCTCCCTCTTGGGAAGTGGTCCATGAGAAAGGAGCGGGAGGATTCTCGGCTATACTAGTCGAAGATGAGCCGGTACAAGAGATCTTTTCCCAAATCTTATTCAGAAGCCCTTGATAGAATTGAGCTTCTTGTTCGTTTTGACGACGGTATGTTCAACGTTGACCAAACGTTGATTAAGCTTTCGTTGATTCCGAGAGAGGGTGATATGTCCTTCTTTGGGAGGAAAATCACCATGGAGCTCAACTATGTCGTCGCCTTCTACTTCCTCGGCTTGTCGGGAAGGTTGGGAGGAGGAGGAGACAATGTGAGGCATATGGGGTTGCGGGATTCCTTGAGCTCTATTAGCCGCCCATTGTTGAAAGCTAATGATATCTTGTGGCTGTGGGCATTTTGGTAAGCCCATTAGACTTACTGTCTTGGAATTAAGCTCACCGACGTTGATGAAGTCAGCATTGGGAATTTGAACACCAAAGTTTTGGAGAATTCGCATGATGTATGCTCCATAATAGATCATCTTGAAGCTCCTCTTGTGAAAAATGGTGAGGAACTCATCAAGTACGACTTTGGCCCAACTGATATGTTGAGAGGAATAGATGGCGTAAAGCGCTTGGAAGTCACGCTTGTATACTTTCTCGTGGCTTCCGGTACGTGGTTGGATTGATCGAATGAGAGCACGGTGAAGGATCCGCGCCTTTGGTCGTAAGGCGACAGATTTTAGCACGGTCATATCATCGAAACAAAACCGATGAGAGACCTCATCCCTTTCATCCATGTTGACTTCTACATCATTAATGTCGAGGCCTTCGGATGGACAACGAAAAATGAATCCGAGTCTTTGGAAAGGATGATAAATTGGAACACTGCATACTAGAGTCCATATGCAGTCATCTTTGTTCCTTGGATTTTGATGATCCAAGTTCATATTCACGAAGAAAAGCTTGATAAGAAGAGGATGGATCTTGACATTGTTAGCATAAATACCTATCAAGTTTTCGTGACCACTCGCCTCCGTAGTTTCTCGAATCCCATAAGCATTGAAATCCGGATAGTTGATGAAAGAGCCATCAAAAATTCTGGAGCTATGCATCGATTGGAATCGAGTAACAGCTATTTGGTCGTATAGCCAAGACCTTATTTGGGTTTCTGAAGGTCCGACGGTTGATTGACCGGGGCGTTTTGATCTTTGAGCCATGGAAATTTGTTGAAAGATGAAGTAAAAAAATTGATTTGAAAATTTGGGGGCTAGGGTTTCTTTTGCTGAAGAGAGGTGGGGTTTTAGTTGAGAAGATGATGTATATATAGGTTTGGTGAAAAGGTGTATTGCTCAGATACCAAATGAAAGTGCTACTATGGATCATAATATGGAATATAAACTAAGTTATCTACTAATGCGGAATATGAGTATAAAAGTTAACAGTAAATTAAATGACACCAGGGATTTTTATACTGGTTCGAACTCCCATTCTACGTCCAGTCCCAGACTCCTTCTACTAACCCTCTCTTAACCCGAAGGAATTGGTATTACACCGCCTTTGCAACCGAACATGACTTCTACTGCTTGACAACTGAATAGGACTTCTGCCGCATGAGCAACCGAGCAGGACTTCTACAATACAGTAAGTTTTCTTGACTGAATGTGCTCTGTAGATATCACAGATGGGTCTTTAGAGTACACCCTTCCTATAATCTTCTCCTTTGTGGTATATAGTGTAGTACATGAAGATCGGAAGTAATTGTAATCACAAATAAATTTGTGCTTGAATGTGCAAGTGATTTGAGAGCGTTTATGAAAGCAAATGGCAAAAAATAGTTTGCAAGAATATAGAATAGATCCGAAGAATAATGTTGTATTTTGCAATCTAAAATCAAGGCTATTTATAGAGTTAAAAAGTTGTAACTATTCGTGAAAAGATTCGGCCAAGAGATACAGAAACAACTGTTGAATTAACAGATGTTTCTGTTTGTTGAAAAGTGATGTCCGTTCAGAAAAGTAGCCGTTATGAATATTCAGTCGACTGAAAATATGAATTAAGTAGATTGAAAATTCAAACAAATTTGAAATTTAAAAATATGTTGAAAAGACACTTCATTCAGTCAACTGAACAGGGGTGTTTAGTCGACTGAATGTTCAAACATTTTTGTGCATGTGTGCACGTTTCAGTCGACTAGATTACCCAGTTCAGTCGATTGAAACTGTCACTTAAAGCCTATTAAACTTAGTTTTAAAAGCAAGTTATTTTATAAATTTATATAATTAAAACCAAGTTTATGTAGATTAATTTGAGTGAGTTTTAAAAGCTTGTGTGTGTGTCTATACCACTGAGGAGATATTTTAACAAGTGTTAACTACTAACTAGACTATAGACAAACCAAATTTAAATGTTGAAACTTGTCTTCAAAATCTTTTGGTCTTTGATCTATTGTCGAGTAGAATAATATCTTCTCCTGCAATTTTGGTTAGCTCATATAATATATACTTATATAGTTGTCACAATCAAAACATCAAAATACTAGGTTCTAACACTATTCACCCCCCTATAGTGGTAATTTAGCCTTAAGATCCCTATTCCGCAATCTTACAATTTTCCCTTTTCAAAAATGTTGATTTGAAGATCTCTAATGAAATTCCCTTGCTAATCTACCCTTAATATATGATTTTGAGTAGATTTGGAGGAGAAAGAGAATGTTTTGGGTGGAGAATGGTTTAATGGGAGCTAAGATCTATTTGAGAAGGGTAAAAGTGATTTGCGAATGATGGTTCAGCCTAATATTGTCTCCATACCCGAAATGGGTTAATGGGTTTGCCCCCAAAATCAATAATTACCCACTAAGTTGCTCCAGTAACCACCAATCGTCAAACAGTCATATCTTCTAGCCAAAAAGTCCAAATCGCTATTATGACCACTATATAGAAAGGGGAACCATCATATCTTTCTAGTGGGATCTCAGATGCTAATTCGGCTTCTATTAAAAGTTATAGCCGTTACAAGTTTTCTAGGGTAAAATCGTCTGAAAAAATTCTAAATATAGGAAATATCACTAATAGGTATTTTCCAAAGTTATAGCGCCATACGGCCTCGTATGAATTTTAAAAATAATATTTTACGATACTCTGATACGTAAAATACGGGTTGTTACACTCTTCCTCCTTTAGGAATTTCGCCCACGAAATCCCCAATACAAACAAGGTAAAACCAAGCGTGGCTAACCCGTATGCCTATCATCCAAGAGCAAACATACCAAACATCAAACATGCACACAAAAGCAAAATTGATATATATGCCTACCCTAGCATGTTGGATACTAAACTACCTGTTTGATATCGAAAGTGAAAACAAATACGATATACAGGAGTCTCACTATGTAAAGAGCTCTAGATAAGCGGTCTTCGTGTTCTCCTCGATCCTTTAAGTACAATCGCCTTCGCTTTCACTCCACTAAACCTTCACTGTAACAACCCTGTATTTTACAAATATTCTTAAATTGATTTTTTTCCAGATTCAAAAGCTTTATTTATGAAAAAGAATAAATTTTGTTATTTTAAATATAAACTTTGACTTTGATGTGGATTAGAATTCCAAATATGACTAAATTTAATATTTCCTGAAAATGTGAATTTTGGTCAATAGTCAAACTTTGACTTTTAAGTTTAAATTTTAAATAGTTTGAAATTATAAATTTTATCTTTTATTATGAAAATGGATTTAATAACTTGAACACTACTTTTCGTTTCGTTGAAAACGGAGTTAAAATGTAAAAGTTATGTACATTTCAATTTTTAGTATAATTTGTTTTATTGTGCATTTTTGCCTATTTTAAATTTTATAAATTTTATTTTCTTTGTCATATTTTATTTTAATATGTGTTAATATGTTATTTTATGTATATTTTTGTCTTTTATTATTTTTAAAGTGAAGTAGACATTTTTCTAGAGTCAATGGTAATTTATGTGAAATTTTCATGTCCTGTCTGCTATTTTTAAACAATTTCTTCAATTCTTTTGCTATTTTCTCTGAATTTAATTATTTATTTCACTTTGAAAATGTTTTAAAGGTCATTTTTATTTCAAATTTTGTTTTAGAATATTTTTAAATTAAAGTTAATAATTTTCCAAAGTCAATGGTGATTTATTTGTAATTTCTGGACACTGTTTTGTATTTTAAGCAATTTCTTTTATTATTTTTTCTAATTTCTTTAAATTTTATTATTTATTTTCTTATATCTTTACTTAGTTTCGGTTTGTATAGTATTTTTCTGAAATATTTTGTTTATATAAAGATTTATAAGGAAAGAAATGTGAAGGGTTGTGTAACGCTTTGAAACGGAAGCCCTTTTATTTACCAAATCCTTTAATTCCTTTAACTCCTCAAAATTAATTGCCTAGCCATGTAAAACCCTAGTGTAGCCGTCATCTCATTTGGCATTCACGTGAAAAAATATCCCATCTTCAATTGTTTCTCACGGCTAGAGAAAATTAGGTAATGGCCTCCATCTCTTTCTTCCTACTTTTCTTCTTTTTCTATGCTATTTTGCTTGCCTTCTTCCCTGATTGAGATCGGCCTCTACCCCTATTCCTCTGCCACCACCTCCTTCCATCTCTTCCCGACCACCACCAGCCCCCACTCCACCAGATCTGACCATAGCCGAACCATTTTGATGGTAAAACCCCCCAAATTTCAACCTAGATGCCTAAAAACCATGTTTATTGACCTCTACATGCTCACCCACCTCAACCACCACCCAAACCACCACCATAGCCACCACCACCTCCCTGACCTGACCACAACACACCCCTCCTCACCTCTGTCCAGATCTGAACTTGAATGGCCAAGCCCAAACTCCTATGGCCGAGCCCTTTTGTTGACCAAAAACCACGCTAGTGTGCCTAAAACTCTTCACATACCTATGTTATAACTTCCCCATCATCTCTAGCTTGTAGCCGTGTATCCCTTGGTCCAAACCAGACCTAAAACCATTGCCTTAGACCTATAGTTTCCCTCATGGCTGAGCCTAGTAAAGGTTGAAAGCAAGTGCAAGCATTTCTATTTGATTCCGTGCAGTCATTTCTAACATTGTTCTATTAAAATTTGGGTTGAAAACTTATATTGTTTGGATTGTTTTGTCTTATGTATTCCGAGGAGTTAACCTTGTCTCTCTCACACTCATCATCATCATGGCTGAGAAATGAACCCCTTGTTCGAGCTTTTGAATGGTTAAAGCATGGTCAAGTAATCTATTCCGTTGTTGCTTCTTATCTGCATTGTTTCAACATTGTTTTGCGTTGAATATTTATGTGTATATTGTCTTGTTTTGTTTGAATGTTTTCAAGGAGATTTATCTTTGGCTCTCTCAATATCCAATCTTATTCGTGCTTTCGTGCCTTCGAAGATCTCAGTTTGTGCATTTGATAGCAATCTCCAGCACAAAGATGTGAGTTATTCTCACCAGACAATATGTACCTATATAACTAGTAAATTGACACCCTACGAATCTGTAGAAATATATTATCATGTTATATATGCTTATATTATTATCATATGATGTTCACTCCTGTTATTACACCTGTTATATCATATGTTACTATTATTTAATGTTATTCTGTTATTTATATCAGTTATCACCATTGCAAGTTCCCTGTAGACTAGAATCACTATGGGTTGAAATGATACATACCCGAACGGACTTTAGAATAGGGGAAAATCGTTATGAGCTGAAATGATAGGCCTGAATGATTTTTATTTAATTTATTTTAACTTGGGATTGCGGGTTTGAAATGATAGAACCCGGATTTTTCTTTTTTAACTGCGGATTGAAATGATACATATCCGTATCACTTGACCTAGGTTAGAAAATTATATACCGGCCCGTGGTTATTTTATAAAGTGTTTTGGATATTTTTAAGTATTTTAAATTTATGAAATTTGATTTAAATAGATTTTGAAATGTTTTAAAATAAAGAAATTATGATTTTTTTTCTATGTGTTAAAAATGTAATTAATGAATGGTTTAACTAGATTTTTGAAATATAACTTAAGTTGGAAATTTGGTTAAAAATGATATTTAAGTTATATAAATAAAATGGATATTAAATTTTATTTGGAAATGGTAAATATGATAATTTGATTAAATTTGAATTTAAGTGATTTATTAAAGTATTATTGATTTTTCTATGAATTTAAGTGGTTAAATAAATGAATGTTTAAAAGTGATCTTTTAAAATATAACTTGACTTGGAAATGTGAAATTTGGTTTTAATTAAAAGTTTAAGTTAATTAAATAAAATTGGAAATTTAGTTAAATTTGTGAAATGGTAATTTAAATTTGAAGTGTTAAGTTTATTTGTTGAAATGTGAAGAATTGGAAACTTTTACACTTAAACTTATTAAGTAAATTATTGAAAATTGGATTTAATTATAAGAAATTTATTGTGAAAAAGATATATGTTAAATGATATGTAAATGAACATTTTAAACGTTGAATATGATTTTTAAAATGTTTATGTGTTTTAAATTGAAGTTATTTAATTGCTGGAAATACACTAACACCTGAAATCTACTTTTAATAGCATTCAGAAATGCTATAGATTCTGTTTTGAACTAAAATTGTGTAAAAAGAGCTATTACAGCATGTCTGAAATGCTGTAGTTGCTGTAGTTGAACTTATAGGCTAATATTGAACTCAGGCCTATTATAGCATTCTTTGGAAATGCTATAATGGTCTGCAGTCTTTGCTGAAACCAAATTTAACCCTTGTTTTGAAATCTGAACTACCGCAACACTTCTGAAATGCTGTCTTTTCTGTTTTGAACTATAATTCAACTAAAACTGAGTTTTAATAGCAGTTTTAAGTGCTATCTTTGCTGAATTAAAAATGTTTTCAAATATAACTTATAGCAGTTGTTTTTAAATGCTGTGAAATGCTGAAATTTTAATAATTAGGGTTTTTGACTTAGTAAACGAACTCAGAATGGTTTGAAACTTTGGAAATTTAATACTTGATTTGAAAATATAATAATTACACTTTTAAAAGGTTTAAATGAATTATTTTGATTGGAATATAAACTATTTAAAGATGATTTGAAATGATAGTAAATGAACGATATCTTTGAATTTAAAAGGTATTTAAAGTTGAATATTTGGATTTGAACTGATAGGATATTTTATTTTATTAAAATGATTTGAAATGAAGTTTTGTAAGGATATGATATTTTATTATATTAAATTGATTTGAAATGAAGTTTTGAAATGATATGAAAATTTAAATATATGGAAATGGTTTGGAATTGATTTAATCTTTATTTTGATAAAGATATGGTTTGAAATGATATTTTATTTTGAAGTAAAGTATTGTTTTTAAAAGTTATAACCACGGGTTATAATAACGATTGGTTGGCAAAGAGACCGAGATCGGATATGGACATACTCTCTATCGATACCGAAAACCACTTTGACAACCGTGTACGCGGTGGAGATTCCAGAATGAAGTAGGATGGTGGCGACGTTCTTAAGGTATGTTACGTGGACCCAACTCCCGTGAGTTGGCATAAGGTGGCTAAAACAGGAGCGATCTCGGACCAGTGAGGTAGCACCTCTTCTCGGACACATTTCTTCGATATTATACTCTTACTTGTGATTGATTAGATGGCCATCCTCCGATTTGGGAGTGTAGTTCGAGGTGGACGGTAGTGGCTGCTATGCGCTCCATCAGTCCGTGTGCGTAATTGGTATATCTACCCTGACATTGCCTAGTTGTGCCGTGTCACCTACCATATCGAGCTTTACTACGATTATGATTTTAAGATCCGACCGCGTTAAGGTTCTCCATCCCCTTAACGCTATTTTCTATATGATTAACTTTACTTATTAGACATTATTATAATAGCGAATATTACTACATAGTAGATATTTTAACGGATCCTTAGAGGATGGGCGGTCCCAAGCATCTTCTACGTTACTTGTACCCTTATTACAGTTCGCTTGAGTTGGTTTACATTATATAAGTATATATTGTCCTGACTCGAGTGTTTTGTGTTTTGCTTTACGCTCGGGTCAGCCTGAGTTATTCACAGATTTGGATTTCCACTCGCTTGGAGATTTGAATCGCTGGAGATTATCTGCTTGTCTTGTCCTATCTATTTCAGTTTCGTTGTTCTACTCAGCTTGTACTTGGTTATTTTATTGAGACTTTTGTTTTACTCTATTTCTTCTGTTGTATCTTATGTAACTCTGACATATTTATATAGTAGCTTCATGAACTACTATTTCTTTTACTTCCGCTGCATTATTTTACTCTGTCTCTGTGATCTGTGATTATATTTATTTACTGTATATTCTGAGATTTGCCAAATTTTATTTACAACGCGGTATTTTGAGCAATTCAATTCCGGCATGAGTGTCTACCTATACACTTATAATGGATGCGAATGGTTGAAAATATCGAGTCGTTACAGTTGGTATCAGAGCTTTGGCTTTGAGGCAAAACTTAGAATGTATGGTAAATTTATTTACAGAATCGCTTTCGTTCGAGTTTGAATCTCTTCCTTTTGATTCGATTTCCTTTGAATTTTGGAACGTCCCCTGCGGTTCCAAAATCCATTATTGTTCCTCACTATTCATCTTCTTTTGATTCTGGAGTATCCCATAACTCCACTTCGAATGATCTTTGTAGTGATTTGGCGATCTCGCCAATATTCTAATTTTCTTGTAAAGGGGTGAAACTCCTTTACAATAGCATCGATTCACCAAAGATTTTATATCCTCGGTTTAGATGCTAGTATCGCTTACTATCCCAAACGCTATCTCTTGAGGTCGAATGTAAATTTACCCTAGAAATCCACATCGATCTTATTCTTTAAGTCACGGTTGACCCGGTTAAGGTTGTCCGTGATTTATATAAGCTTATCCATCTTCCTATTCTGTTATTTAATCATCTCATCCTTGTTCCAACTTATTTTCAAATCAGAATTTCATTTGATTTGAGTTAACCAAATTCGAATCTCTATCCTTCTTTGAAAATCAATTCCTGTATAGTGTATTTGTAAACTAATATTTAAAATTAAAATGTTTAAATATTGTGTTGTTTGAGTTGTTGATGTTGAATTGGGTTTCCGATCGATTCGTCTGATCAACGCTATCGATAGGATTTCTAAAACACTTTGACAGAACAAACTGACACAATATTATTTTAAAATTTGGTTAATGAAATAAATTTTGAGATATAAGTAAATTTATGGAACTTATCATTTATAGTTCTATAAATGAATTTATAAATAGTTGTTTATAAATTTATTTGGGAACTGAAATGAATTTAAAACAAGAAATTTAAGAATTTAATTTCCGATGGATTTCAAACCTTGTGTTTAAAGTTGTAAAAGGATATATTATTTAAAGTATTTCTAAGTAGAAATATGTTTCTAAAGGATTTTAAACTTTAAAAATTTAGTGCTCTTCTCTTTGTCGCTGGAAAATAATTTCGGTGATGACTGCAGCATCATCGACGTTCATTTTCGAGTTTCGAAGTGAAGAGACTGTTCTGTAGTCTTGCTACAGCTTTATTTTGGGGAATTTAATTAATTTGAATTTCTAAAATATGACTTGATTTATAATTTATATAGATATATGATTTAAATTTGATTTAACATATTATGTATATATAATTACTTATCTCCAAATGGTTTGAAGATGTTCGAAAATTCAAATTCTTAAATTTTATCTTGAAGAATAATTTCAATTATAAGAAGAAAAAAATCAAAAATTTGGATAAATGATTCAAACTTGAGATAATTGAATTGGAAAGTTTTACTTGTATAACACACAATTTAATTCCAATATAACTTACCTAAATTACACAGAAGTTGAATATGAAATTGGATAATATACAATATAGAAAGGATTTTTATAAATAAAATTTGAGTGGCTATAATAAATGTTATACACTTAAATTTTAGTTATAAAAGATTAACAGAGGTAAATAGTGAAAAAGGGATTTAAAGAGATTTTATTTAAATAACTTAATAATCAAAATTGATTTAATATGGAACCTTAAGTCTAACATAGGAATTTTAATAAAAGTTATTTCCTGAAATGAATATGTTGTATAATAAATAATGTATCTTTGAATAGATAAGAAATAAAATACATTTGAATTGGACATTTTGTAATAAAGTTTATTTAACTTGAAATCATAGTTTAATTGATGTCTAAATGAATAAATGTGTAAAGAAATTTGATTATTATATTTGCTATGATAAATATTATATTTATGAAATAGATATGTCTTGAAAAATGAATAATTATGATTTAAATAGTTAAAATGTATTTTAACATCACAAAAATTTGATAATTGAGAATTTGGTTTCCAAATAGAATTTTAAATGTAACTTACTAAAGGAATATCTATTTATGAAATGGGTATTTTAAAATAAAGTGTTAGGTCATGTGTTAAATTAAGAGTTAAGTAAAATAGTGAACTTTTGACTTAATAAACAGAGTATAGTTTAAATTGGATATTCCATTCATAAAAGTTTGTTTTAATAAGTCATAAGTTAAATGATATCCAAATGAATATTCTAGAATAAAACTGATTTGAAATATTAATATATCTACTGTAGCATTTTATAAGTGCTTTTGAAAATACAATGTTTTGGAAATTTTTATAATTGAATGAACTTAGAAATGTTACAACTTTAAAATGAATATTATTTGACCTTGAATTAAAATATTTTAAATGAAGATTATTTTAAAAGGTGTTATGATTTTCTAAGTATTATGTTTTTTTTAAAGAATAACATTTCCAAAGTGTTATGATTTTAGTAGTATGATTTCCAAATGATAAACATCCCTAAATTGTTATGATTTCAAAGCATTATGGTTTCAAATTTATTATCTTATTTTGTTTTTTTCCAAACTATCTTTTGGTTGTCCTTATTTCCCTTATCTTGTTACAGAATGGGAAGGATATTGCTTATACCAGTCTATTTAGAAATCTTTCTATAATCTTTGATAATCTTTGTTACTCATCTGGATCTAAATACTGTTTTTCCATTCATAGACCGTCGGTCAAGTGAAAAGGGAGATTCAGACTCTAGAGGATCTTTTTCGTGCTTATATTCTTGATTTGATCACCTCCATCTTGTTAAACTTACCTATAACAATAGTTATCAGGTGTAATTCCAATCTTCTTATTATCTTGTCTTAATTCTATTTCATTCTATCTTTTTCCGTGCTTTCCCATACCTCGTTCCTTTTCGGGGACGAAAAGTTTTGAGTGGGGGAGAGTGTAACAACCCTGTATTTTACAAATATTCTTAAATTGATTTTTTTCCAGATTCAAAAGCTTTATTTATGAAAAAGAATAAATTTTGTTATTTTAAATATAAACTTTGACTTTGATGTGGATTAGAATTCCAAATATGACTAAATTTAATATTTCCTGAAAATGTGAATTTTGGTCAATAGTCAAACTTTGACTTTTAAGTTTAAATTTTAAATAGTTTGAAATTATAAATTTTATCTTTTATTATGAAAATGGATTTAATAACTTGAACACGACTTTTCGTTTCGTTGAAAACGGAGTTAAAATGTAAAAGTTATGTACATTTCAATTTTTAGTATAATTTGTTTTATTGTGCATTTTTGCCTATTTTAAATTTTATAAATTTTATTTTCTTTGTCATATTTTATTTTAATATGTGTTAATATGTTATTTTATGTATATTTTTGTCTTTTATTATTTTTAAAGTGAAGTAGACATTTTTCTAGAGTCAATGGTAATTTATGTGAAATTTTCATGTCCTGTCTGCTATTTTTAAACAATTTCTTCAATTCTTTTGCTATTTTCTCTGAATTTAATTATTTATTTCACTTTTAAAATGTTTTAAAGGTCATTTTTATTTCAAATTTTGTTTTAGAATATTTTTAAATTAAAGTTAATAATTTTCCAAAGTCAATGGTGATTTATTTGTAATTTCTGGACACTGTTTTGTATTTTAAGCAATTTCTTTTATTATTTTTTCTAATTTCTTTAAATTTTATTATTTATTTTCTTATATCTTTACTTAGTTTCGGTTTGTATAGTATTTTTCTGAAATATTTTGTTTATATAAAGATTTATAAGGAAAGAAATGTGAAGGGTTGTGTAACGCTTTGAAACGGAAGCCCTTTTATTTACCAAATCCTTTAATTCCTTTAACTCCTCAAAATTAATTGCCTAACCATGTAAAACCCTAGTGTAGCCGTCATCTCATTTTGCATTCACGTGAAAAAATATCCCATCTTCAATTGTTTCTCACGGCTAGAGAAAATTAGGTAATGGCCTCCATCTCTTTCTTCCTACTTTTCTTCTTTTTCTATGCTATTTTGCTTGTCTTCTTCCCTGATTGAGATCGGCCTCTACCCCTATTCCTCTGCCACCACCTCCTTCCATCTCTTCCCGACCACCACCAGCCCCCACTCAACCAGATCTGACCATAGCCGAACCATTTTGATGGTAAAACCCCCCAAATTTCAACCTAGATGCCTAAAAACCATGTTTATTGACCTCTACATGCTCACCCACCTCAACCACCACCCAAACCACCACCATAGCCACCACCACCTCCCTGACCTGACCACAACACACCCCTCCCCACCTCTGTCCAGATCTGAACTTGAATGGCCAAGCCCAAACTCCTATGGCCGATCCCTTTTGTTGACCAAAAACCACGCTAGTATGCCTAAAACTCTTCACATACCTATGTTATAACTTCCCCATCATCTCTAGCTTGTAGCCGTGTATCTCTTGGTCCAAACCAGACCCAAAACCATTGCCTTAGACCTGTAGTTTCCCTCATGGCTGAGCCTAGTAAAGGTTGAAAGCAAGTGCAAGCATTTCTATTTGATTCCGTGCAGTCATTTCTAACATTGTTCTATTAAAATTTGGGTTGAAAACTTATATTGTTTGGATTGTTTTGTCTTATGTATTCCGAGGAGTTAACCTTGTCTCTCTCACACTCATCATCATCATGGCTGAGAAATGAACCCCTTGTTCGAGCTTTTGAATGGTTAAAGCATGGTCAAGTAATCTATTCTGTTGTTGCTTCTTATCTGCATTGTTTCAACATTGTTTTGCGTTGAATATTTATGTGTATATTGTCTTGTTTTGTTTGAATGTTTTCAAGGAGATTTATCTTTGGCTCTCTCAATATCCAATCTTATTCGTGCTTTCGTGCCTTCGAAGATCTCAGTTTGTGCATTTGATAGCAATCTCCAGCACAAAGACGTGAGTTATTCTCACCAGACAATATGTACCTATATAACTAGTAAATTGACACCATGCGAATCTGTAGAAATATATTATCATGTTATATATGCTTATATTATTATCATATGATGTTCACTCCTGTTATTACACCTGTTATATCATATGTTACTATTATTTAATGTTATTCTGTTATTTATATCAGTTATCACCATTGCAAGTTCCCTGTAGACTAGAATCACTATGGGTTGAAATGATACATACCCGAACGGACTTTAGAATAGGGAAAAATCGTTATGGGCTGAAATGATAGGCCTGAATGATTTTTATTTAATTTATTTTAACTTGGGATTGCGGGTTTGAAATGATAGAATCCGGATTTTTCTTTTTTAACTGCGGATTGAAATGATACATATCCGTATCACTTGACCTAGGTTAGAAAATTATATATAGGCCCGTGGTTATTTTATAAAGTGTTTTGGATATTTTTAAGTATTTTAAATTTATTAAATTTGATTTAAATAGATTTTGAAATGTTTTAAAATAAAGAAATTATGATTTTTTTCTATGTGTTAAAAATGTAATTAATGAATGGTATAACTAGATTTTTGAAATATAACTTAAGTTGGAAATTTGGTTAAAAATGATATTTAAGTTATATAAATAAAATGGATATTAAATTTTATTTGGAAATGGTAAATATGATAATTTGATTAAATTTGAATTTAAGTGATTTATTAAAGTATTATTGATTTTTCTATGAATTTAAGTGGTTAAATAAATGAATGTTTAAAAGTGATCTTTTAAAATATAACTTGACTTGGAAATGTGAAATTTGGTTTTAATTAAAAGTTTAAGTTAATTAAATAAAATTGGAAATTTAGTTAAATTTGTGAAATGGTAATTTAAATTTGAAGTGTTAAGTTTATTTGTTGAAATGTGAAGAATTGGAAACTTTTACACTTAAACTTATTAAGTAAATTATTGAAAATTGGATTTAATTATAAGAAATTTATTGTGAAAAAGATATATGTTAAATGATATGTAAATGAACATTTTAAACGTTGAATATGATTTTTAAAATGTTTATGTGTTTTAAATTGAAGTTATTTAATTGCTGGAAATACACTAACACCTGAAATCTACTTTTAATAGCATTCAGAAATGCTATAGATTCTGTTTTGAACTAAAATTGTGTAAAAAGAGCTATTACAGCATTTCTGAAATGCTGTAGTTGCTGTAGTTGAACTTATAGGCTAATATTGAACTCAGGCCTATTATAGCATTCTCTGGAAATGCTATAATGGTCTGCAGTCTTTGCTGAAACCAAATTTAACCCTTGTTTTGAAATCTGAACTACCGCAACACTTCTGAAATGCTGTCTTTTCTGTTTTGAACTATAATTCAACTAAAACTGAGTTTTAATAGCAGTTTTAAGTGCTGTCTTTGCTGAATTAAAAATGTTTTCAAATATAACTTATAGCAGTTGTTTTTAAATGCTGTGAAATGCTGAAATTTTAATAATTAGGGTTTTTGACTTAGTAAACGAACTCAGAATGGTTTGAAACTTTGGAAATTTAATACTTGATTTGAAAATATAATAATTACACTTTTAAAAGGTTTAAATGAATTATTTTGATTGGAATATAAACTATTTAAAGATGATTTGAAATGATAGTAAATGAACGATATCTTTGAATTTAAAAGGTATTTAAAGTTGAATATTTGGATTTGAACTGATAGGATATTTTATTTTATTAAAATAATTTGAAATGAAGTTTTGTAAGGATATGATATTTTATTATATTAAATTGATTTGAAATGAAGTTTTGAAATGATATGAAAATTTAAATATATGGAAATGGTTTGGAATTGATTTAATCTTTATTTTGATAAAGATATGGTTTGAAATGATATTTTATTTTGAAGTAAAGTATTGTTTTTAAAAGTTATAACAACGGGTTATAATAACGATTGGTTAGCAAAGAGACCGGGATCGGATATGGACATACTCTCTGTCGATACCGAAAACCACTTTGACAACCGCGTACGCGGTGGAGATTCCAGAATGAAGTAGGATGGTGGCGACGTTCTTAAGGTTTGTTACATGGACCCAACTCCCGTGAGTTGGCATAAGGTGGCTAAAACAGGAGCGATCTCGGACCAGTGAGGTAGCACCTCTTCTCGGACACATTTCTTCGATATTATACTCTTACTTGTGATTGATTAGATGGCCATCCTCCGATTTGGGAGTGTTGTTCGAGGTGGAAGGTAGTGGCTGCTATGCGCTCCATCAGTCCGTGTGCGTAATTGGTATATCTACCCTGGCATTGCCTAGTTGTGCCGTGTCACCTACCATATCGAGCTTTACTACGATTATGATTTTAAGATCCGACCGCGTTAAGGTTCTCCATCCCCTTAACGCTATTTTCTATATGATTATACTTTACTTATTAGACATTATTATAATACCGAATATTACTACATAGTAGATATTT
Source organism: Allium fistulosum (assembly GCA_030737815.1). NCBI lineage: Eukaryota > Viridiplantae > Streptophyta > Magnoliopsida > Asparagales > Amaryllidaceae > Allium > Allium fistulosum. Next base: position 664,595,766 of record CM060903.1, read on the forward strand.
TAACGGATCCTTAGAGGATGGGCGGTCCCAAGCATCTTCTAAGTTACTTGTACCCTTATTACAGTTCGCTTGAGTTGGTTTACATTATATAAGTATATATTGTCCTGACTCGAGTGTTTTGTGTTTTGCTTTACGCTCGGGTCAGCCTGAGTTATTCACAGATTTGGATTTCCACTCGCTTGGAGATTTGAATCGCTGGAGATTATCTGCTTGTCTTGTCCTATCTATTTCAGTTCCGTTGTTCTACTCAGCTTGTACTTGGTTATTTTATTGAGACTTTTGTTGTACTCTATTTCTTCTGTTGTATCTTATGTAACTCTGACATATTTATATAGTAGCTTCATGAACTACTATTTCTTTTACTTCCGCTGCATTATTTTACTCTGTCTCTGTGATCTGTGATTATATTTATTTACTGTATATTCTGAGATTTGCCAAATTTTATTTACAACGCGGTATTTTGAGCAATTCAATTCCGGCATGAGTGTCTACCTATACACTTATAATGGATGCGAATGGTTGAAAATATCGGGTTGTTACATTCACCAGCTCTACCGTCGTCCTCCGAAGCTACTTCGTATTGCGTTCGACGATACTAATAGGCCTACGAGGCTTGAAGCTTCTGGTTTAATCTCGATATCATCAAGCTGATTTGGTTCAACTATCATGTCGAGCCATGCACAAACTTCCATAAGTGAGAGATGTGTAACACGTTATGCACGCCCACCATTTTCTAAGGTAATTCAACTCTACATGCTAGATTCCTGATCCTCTCAAGTATGAAAAAGGACCAACAAATGTCGGTGCCAACTTCCCCTTAGTACCGAATCAAACAACATTCTTCAACGGAGAGATCTTGACAAACACCATATCATCGATGGAGAACTCTAAATCATGTCTTCTCCTATTCATCCTGAGTAGCTTTCATTTGTTGTTGAATGGTCTCGATCTTCTCCAAAGTCTCTCTAATCATATGTAGTCCATGTATTAGTTTCTTGCTCGCTTCCCACTAATATGAAAGAGTGTTGCATAGTTAACCATATAACATCTAAAATGGTGCCATACTGATGCTGGACTGGTAACTGTTATTGTATGCAAACTCCACTAAGTGCAAATGATCGTCCCGCGATACACCAAAATCGAGAATGCAAGCTCGCAAGAGATCCTCCAAGATATTATTCACCCTCTTGGTCTGTCCATCTATTTGTAGCTGATAAACTGTACTGAGATGCAAATCCGTCCCCAATGCCTCTTGTAATCTCTTCAAAATCCACTAGTGAACAAAGGGTCTCGGTCGCTCACAATGCCCTTTGGCCCACCATGGAATCACACAACCCATTTTACACAAACTCGACCAATTTGGATGTCGTCCTACTAGACTTGATGGGTATAAATCTAGCACTCTTTTTCAATCTATCAACTATGACCCAAATGCTATCATACCCTCCTCTGGTCCTTGGCAGTCCATCGATGAAGTCCATCGAAACTTGTTCCCGTTTCCACTCGGGAACCTCGAGCGGTTACAACAATCCACTTGACTTCTTCTGCTCTGCCTTACTAACTGACAGTTCATGCACTTCGAGATGAATGCCCCAACATACTTCTGCATCCCTTCCTAATAAAACGTTTGTTTCAGATTATGGTACATTTTATTACCATCGGGATGTATAGTCAATCTCGAATGATGGCACTCGAATAGCGCCTCATCCCTCAACTAATCGATATCAGGAACAGACAATCTTCCATCCTTCTAGAGCCAACCATCATGGTTGAGCCCATGCTGCTTCGCTTCCTCAAGTACTCCTTCCTCTATCTTTGCCATGATCTTGGCTAGTTGCCTCTGACTATTACCGATCTTCTCAATTAGGGTAGGCCTGATCGTTAGGCTAGTCAGCACTTCCGGCTCTAGCTTACATCAAGGTCTAAAATCATAGCCAGCAATAATCTTCAACTGCTTTCACTCTAGGAACATCACTCTCAAGCTAGACTGTCTCCTACTAAAAGCATCAACGACCAAATTTCCCTTCCCAGGCGTATATGAAATGTCAAAGTCATAGGAGGCTTGAAACTCTAACCATCGCTGCCGACGAAGGTTAAGGTCTTTCTAGGAGAATAGATACTTCAACGACTTGTGGTCCATATATAACTCGAACCTCTCCCTGTGAAAATAATGCCTCCTTATCTTCGAAGCGATTAATATTGCCGCTAACTCCAAATCATTAATTGTATACTTCTTTACGTGCGATTTCAGTTCTCGACTAGTGTAGGCGACAACCATCCCCTCTGCATCAATACCGCGCCTAGTTTAGTACCACAATCTGTGTATACTTTAAGCTCTTCATTCCGGCTTGGAGTGACTAATACCGATGCGCTCGTCAACCTCTCCTTCGGAAAAATGAACACGTGCATGGACCTTGCATCCTAAATAAAAGTCTCATTTTTCTTCGTCAAGTTAGTTAACAACAGCGCTACATTAGAGAAGTCCATGATAAAACATCTATAGTTTCCCACCAAGCCAAGGAAACTTCTCACGTCTATAACGGTCTTGGATCAATTCCAGTCCTGTACTGCTGCTACCTACGAAGGATCTACAACAATACCCTACTCCAAAACAACATGACCCAAAAATCGCACTTCCCTCCTCTTGAAGTGACACTTCGGTGCTTCCTCCACACCTTGACCACAATCCTCAAATGCTCCTTGTATTCTTTTTCTATCATCGAATAAATAAGGATATCGTCCATGAACACAAGTACAAAATTATTTAGTCGATCCCTGAAAATACGATTCATAAGATCAAAATAATATGTCGGTGTGTTGGTTAGCCTGAACGGCATAACCAACAACTCATAGAATCCAGATGGCGTACGAAATGTTATAATCAACACACTCTCCTTCGCCACTCTCAGAGTATGAAACCCCATCGTACGGTCTAACTAAGAGAACACCCTAGCACCTTGGAGCTACTCGAAAAAGTCATCAATATGCGAGAGTGGATACTTGTTTTCCTTCGTCACCTTATTTAGTTCACGGTAATCTACACACAATCTCAAAGACCCATCAGCCTTACTGGCGAACACTACAAGTGCTCCCTACTAAGATATACTTTGTTGAATGAATCATCGTCGCAGTAGGTCATTCACTTGCACCTCTAGTTCCTTCTACTCTTTCAGTGCCATATGCCTCAATGGCATAACAATCGGTTTGGCATCCTTCACCAAATTTATATGGAACTCTATCTCCCTGTGTGGTGGTAATCCGGTTACCTCCTCGAATACGTTCGAATACTCCCTCGCTATAAGCACATATGACAACTCTTCATGTGGGATCTCGAGCGAGTACAGAAAGCTAATCAACACCTCATCATCAGAGTGGCAGTCTATGTCTAACCTATTCCCATCATCCATCCCATCGTCACGAACGGCCGCTTACAGTCCACCACTACTCCAAACTTCTACAGCCAGTCCATCCCCAGAATAATATCGAAACCCACAAAACCCAAAATAAAGAAATCACAAGCATACAAAACATCCATGACTCGATTAGGCTAAGTGTCGACAAACCATGCAAAAGATAGTAAATCCTCCGACAGGGTTTGTGACAATCAATGGTTGGTCAACTATCTTGGGTTTCAATCATAATCTATCTACCAAATCACTAGATATGAAGGAATGTGAAGCCTCGGTATCAAATAAAACACGTACAAGTGTAATAGAAATAGAAAGCTTACCCTGTATAACGATTCCCTTCCCCTTCTCCTTCACTGATGGAGCACTCGACAAAGCTGGAACAATGTTCAAAGTGTTAGCAGACACAGCCTGCTTATCCCTTGATGTAACTAGACAATCCTTCTTGATATGCCCCGGTTTTTTACGGTTGTAGCACTTCTTGCTTTTCACCTTGCGGTATATGACAAGATGGCCCTTCACTCCACAATTATAGCAAGTAGGCTCCCACTTGCCCTTCTTCTGTCCACTCTTCCGGAACTGCTTCTTATTCTAGTTGTTGTCCCGCTTCCTCTTGCCTCCTCCGCCAGCTTGCTGGTTTGGCTCATTCTTAGGAGCAACAACTGACTTAGGATATATACTCACATGTTAAAGAGCCTTCTCCACTAGCCTCTCGAAGGTCTCACCGATATGACTCACAAGTTTTTCTCCAAGATAATCGTCCAAGCCCATAATAAACTTCTCATTCTTCTTAAGTGCAGTATCGATAAAAGATAGGCCATACTTCGATAGCATGTCAAACCCATCCATGTACTCCGATACAAACATATCCCTCTATCTTAAGTCAGCGAACTTCCGAAAGAGCATCGACTTCTGAACAGTCGGTATATACTTTTCTTCAAACATCGCTTTAAACTACTCCTAAGTAATCCATCGGGAGTAGTAATCTTGATGGTATTCCACGACCACTAGCTCTTGCTTGAAGCTGTCTAGAGGCCAGCTTTCTCTTCATCGCATCCTCTAACTCTATATCCTCAAAGATGCATTCATAAGTGTCTAACCAATCCTGCACTTCAATGGCTAATTCCATTCCGAGGGACGATTGTCCTTACTGAGTAGAATAATCCTTGTTCAGTTTGGAAAAGTTAGCCCTCGGTGCTTGCACTGGAGCACCACCACCAACAACAGCCATAGCAGGAGAAACTTGGCATTGTAAACCATGTTTCGCACCATCTTAATGAATAGGTCTACAAGTCAGGGTTAGCAGCACCCAGTCCTGCCCCCTCGTTGACTCCAGAAATGGAATTCCTTGTAGCATTCCTCATCAGCCGATCATTCTTACAAGCTGTAATAAGAATGACCAGTCTCTTTAAAAGGAATAAGTGGTGTTCACGAATGCAATGCGACTTATATACTATATATCTTCTACTTTATAGTTTTGAAAACCAAAATATAATAAGTACGCTCTCTCATATATCACCTGATCCATTCTAAGGCGATAACTCCTTCCTTATCTTTAATGGATCCAAGTATCAACTTAGGTTATGCAACCTAAGCTCTGATACCAAATGTGACGATCGTCCTACACCTTCGCTACCCAATATACCTGTATAACGCACTGTGGAGGTACCCGGTCAATGCAGGACGGTACACAAGAATAAAAAGTAGAGAAAAATCCAAAACACAGAACCTGTAGAACATCTCACGGTGGACAGACAAAATATAATATAACAACATAGATGCAAGATAGATTAGACAATGATATAATCAAATGAACCATAAATAAGAATATCAGAGTGCAACAGGTTCAAAGATCATACAAAAACTGAAATAATAGAGTTTATACATCCCAAGTTTCCAAAAATGAACTCTATAACTGTCTCTCAAAATACAAGTACCGACATAGCTCCACAGTACTACACAATGGAATATAAGCAATAGTAAGCTCCAAAGTATAGATATATGATAGCGTAGCCTCCTCCTTATACTCATATAGCTCCATGGACTATACATGCATGTTATCCCTAATCTACTCATTTAAGAGTACTCAAGATCAAGGTTTCAAATCTCGGATTTTGGCCAATATCTCGGGCAAATATCTCGGCTGTCTCGGGCGATATTTAAAAGACTTATAACTAACCAAGCTGCCAAATCTCGGATTTTGGCTAATATCTCGGATTTTCATCTCGGCTGATCTCGGGGAGATTTAAAACCTTGCTCAAGATAATAAGAAGCAAAGCATAAACCCTCGGGTTAGATAATAGTCTAGTGTGAGCGATATACATCTCAAAAGTACTATAAAAGTCATATATAGTAAATAAGGGCATAAGGTATGAACAACCATACCTGACCTATCCCTACATCCATAGAGCTATCACATAACAATCGATATATCCTGATCTACTATCGCAACCATATGAGTGTACTAGATTCGAAGTACAATGTCCAGTGTCTAGGTATACAGTTGAAAATTCCTACATCGTGTGACAACCTAGAGAGATAAACAACTATGGCAAATATACATCCATCAACAATCCTAACCATCACTCGTGTGCATTGATTATATGATAACTCGTAATGACACAATCGTAAATTGGGGACTCAATCGAAATCGCAGCCTCATTGGTGCTCGAATCCATGCCACTTTGAAAGGCTAGGACCCAGGGTAATCTACTGTCGCAAGATCCAGACACAATCGCAAATCCAGATGGATGTCCCTATATACCCCTTCTTTACAAGCACACTAGAAGCCTCCAAGTTTTCAATGATCCCTTTGGACGTGCCTCATAAGAAACTCAATCGTTATTCTATCGTTGTTATTTCCGTAGTAGAACACAGTCGCAAATCCCACTCGTAAGCCCCCTTCGTTGAGCATGCCCTTATGGTACCATCATGACTCCCACAGTTAAGTCATTTTCTCTAGGATGCCTATAGACATCCATCATAAATCATAGAGCCATCGTATCAAGGTTCCGAAGTCATCGTCGTAATGTCAAAGCATCTCGCCATGGCCTCGCTAATCGCCACACAAGATCCAAGGTCATCCCGAGTCGTTTGGAGTCGCCTACTTCACTTCATATCAGCCCTAAGAACCCTAGAGCATGCCATAAAGAGTTCCCAAAGTACCGCCACGCCACGAAAAGAATATCTCGTCTCCCATACCCTATTCGATAGTGCCGAGCCAAGCTCGAAAATGCTGAAGCAAAAGCCCAAGGCACCCCCAGAAGCACCAAACCACATTTTCTGTTTGGGCCGAAACTGCGTCTCCCCAAAACAAAACATGAGCACACACACTAGACAGAAAATTCCATTCGATCCCTCGCACCATAACACCACCGAACATCATTTGTTTTTCGGTCTTTTCCCTTGTCGAACCGAAGCAAACCCGAGCCGATAAACCCCAAGCATCAAGCCCATCCCAACATCGAAGAGACCTCCCAAGCTAAAGTTCTGTGGAAACTCCGACTTCTGCTTTGGCATAGATTTCAGTGCTACACTCCGTCCTTCGACTTGTGTGCCTTCCGCATGCATTGATATGACTCCTAACATCACCGAGCCCATCCGTCAAAGTCCAGTTTCATGGTTCCTACCTCTAGTTCACTACGATGAGCGTTATCAATCAAACAAGCATACAAACAAACACACCATACATACAATAAACAACATTCAAACATACAACACATACAATAATTCAAGGCAAATCATCCTATAATATGTCTCTAACATAGCCTAACATACATCAAGGCAACCCTACATCAAATTAATACGATTAGAACGTTTAAATCATTTTAAATTCATTTTCACTATAGGTTTGATATTAAAACAGTCCCAAACATAAGTTTGACTTCAAAAATGAGTTAAAAACATGCCAAACCATATTGTACATATATAATAAGATGAGAGATGATAAATCACTCACTTAAACCTCTAAAATCCAAGTTTTGCATGAAAATCGAGGCAAGTCCAAAAATGAACAGGAAAGATGTAATTCTCCCTCCCCAAAAATATGGATTTGAAGGTCTCTTATGAATTCCCTTGCTAATATACCCTTAATCTAAGTTTTGGACTTGATTTGGAGGAGAAAGAGAAGGTTTTGGGTGGAAAATGTGTTAATGGGAGCTTAGATTTATTTGAGAAGAGGTAAAAATGATTTGGGGATGATGTTTTAGCCTAATATAGCCTCCAAACCCAAAATGGGTTAGTGGGCTTGCCACCAAGCTCATTAATTATCCACTAAGCTACTCCAAAAACTGTCAATCTTTAAATAGCCATATCTCCTTGCCAGAAAGTCCAAATTGCTATTATGAATACTCCACGGAAAGGGAAACCATCATATAATTCCATTGGAAGTGGGTTTGGATACTAATCCGGCTTCTATCAAAAGTTATAAGCGTTATAAGTTTTCAAGGTTAAAATCGTCTGGAAAATTCTAAATATAGGAAATGTTACTTGTAGGCATTTTCCAAAGTTATAGAGTCATACGAGCTTATATGAATTTTAAAAATAATATTTTAAGTTCATTCGATACGTAAAATATGGATCGTTACACAATGATTAACAACAACCACGAACAAGTCAACAATCAGTGGTCGAAGAACACACAGAAGTTCGCAGTTGAACAGGTCTAAGAATTCAGCCCGAAATCATAAAAATCACAAAGTTGGACAGTTCAAAGTCAAGGACGAAGACCACATAAAAAGTCAAGCTAAAAATTCATATCAAAAATCAAGCTAAAAATAACCAAAAGTCAAAGTAAAAATCTAGGGTTGATCAATTCAAACAAGTTATTCCAAAATATATAAAAATCTAGGAAGATTTTTCTCAAATCCACCATTATTAAAACAAATTTATCATCAGCAATTGATCCAAGTTAAGTGGGAACAAATATTCTCAATAATTAGAAAATCAAAAATTACCCAATTAATCAGTCACACATCTTCTCGACCAAGGAAGCAACCATACTTTTCAATCGCTTGGCAATCAAAGATAGCAACAAACAATGGAGTAAATGGGCGAATGCCATGACGAATTCCCAAAATGATGGCTTTGAAGGAGGAACCCTAATAGAGAGTAATAGAAGAAATAGGGATGGCTTGAAAATAATAAAAAAGGGAAGTGTTTGTTTATTTTCGGCCAGTGTAAATTGTAAAAGGAAAATAAATATAGTAAATTAGGGTTTTCTCCTTCTTTTAATTTTTGTATTTTATTTTAAACTTAAAGCTCTTTTAACTACGGTTTGTAGTTTGGGAAATTCTCAACTTAGGGACAGAGTTGAGGTAGGATTTCTAGGCATAGGGTTAGAACAATCAAGTTAGCGATAGTCGCAAGTTTATAGGGTATTTATAAGCAGTCGATTATTTAATCTTAGTAGAAATCTTAGGGGAAGCAGTAAGCAGGTTTTGCCGAAGTTGGGTAAATTTGTGAGTTTCTTTTACTTTATATTTACTTTATTTTTATCCTTGTTGTGATTTTTGTTATTTTATGAATTTATAATAAACCGTATTCACCCCCCTCTAGGGTTGGTTCGATACTACAAGTTGGTACCACCAGTGGAAATGCAAGAAATATCAACACGCTCAACTAGATGGGTAAAGATATGGATAACCATTCATCCAATACTATAGTCATATATACTGTTACTAGAGGTTACCTAGATAAAGTCATAAAGGAAATCAATAGCCATTTTGCTGCCTATTAACAATATATTATAGACCAGATCATGGAACTCTTGGGGTATAAGCAAACCACCGGACACAAATTCGAAGCACGAGGACGATTCCTGTTTAGGAGATCCAAAAGGTGAAGGAGGTCACATTTTGACAATGGATCTAATCAGGAGAACTGAACAACAGGGTGTGGAAATGTCGAGGAAATGGAATGAGTAAGGGTCCAGCCCAATGTTGGGCCCACGCATCAGTTCAGTGCTGAACTAACTAAGGGAGGCATTGGGGTAGGAGGGTATGGCTAACCCCTCTCACTCTAGGCGATACTCTCCTATCTTAGCCGAATGGCTATAGATAAAAGACAATCTGACTGTCAGGAACGGTCCTAAAGTTAAGATCAAGGCCGGAATCACAAATCAAGTCATTATAGAGGAAGTGAAAGGAGCCTTTCACCCTAAAGGGAAAGGTTGACCCACCCCCAGCTTTCACTTTAGCCAGAAGACAGAATGACATGGATCATAAGAGAATAGTTTCGACATGAGTAAGTAGAATAAGGCACCAGAGCGAGGGTTGATATCCTCTTCTCCCTGGAAATAAAAACTGCCTGGAATCCCAAGGGCTTCCAACTGCCTACAGTGGATCATTTCAAGAGTTGGACCAACCCATTAATGCATCTACAATGATATACTGAGCATACGCTGATGAGTGGGACCACGGAGGAAGTCATATGAAAGTGTTTTCCCCTATTCTTGTCAGACTTAACAACCATGTGGTTTTGTTGGATACCTCCAGGCTCGATCCACTCAATGAAAATGTTACAAGAAAGTGTATCAGCCAGTTTCGAGTGCATGTGGAGAAACCAAAGTACCCTTATTTGTTGTTAGAAGTAAACCAATTGGAAGGTGAATCATTGCGGAAATAGTTAACCCACTTTAACACAGCTATAGTAGGGGTGCAGAATGTAATTAAGTGGCTGACTTTGATGGCATTGTATAGTAGAGTACCCCGGGACACGAAGCTGGCTCGAAGATTAACCAAGGAAAAAATTGCTACCTTATAGTATTTTTTCTATGAGGCAGCCAAGTATATGAGGTTAGAAGGAGCCGCAGTTGGGCGGCACATGAGGGTAGCTGTTAAATCAATAGAGCCATCTAGCAGTGTAACCACTGTAATAAAGGGAAAAGGAAATAATTTTCATTGAATAGAAGAAGGAAAATAAACTAAGTGGCTCAGAGGAAGGAAGGAAGAACGAAAGAATTTCATACTTGGACCAAGGTTCGATGCTTACACTGACCCAAACGATACCGTGAAAAACATCTACCTTGCGACACAAACAAAACTCAAGCACAATGGGCCTCAGCTGAGAAAGGAGAATGCTTAGTGTCTTATCTAAGAAAGGTGAAGGCATTTCTTAATGAGGTAGAGCAATATGGGATCAAGCATATTACAAGAGAAGAGAATCAGGATGCGGATGAGTTGGCAAAATTGGCGAGTTCAAGAGACGGGCCACTATTAGGCTCAATACCGATGATGACCCTACCAAGTCCTAGCTTTGAGGAGGTGTGCGTGACCTCAACTATTTATGGAGAGGACACACAGATGACCCCAATCACAAAGTATTTGAGTAAAGGAGTCTTGCCAGGCAATAAAAACGAAGCTAGTAAGGTCATACGGAAGGTGCCTTGCTTCGTTATTCTGGATGGTATGATATATCAATGATGATTATCTAACCCATTATTAAGATGAGTTGCCGGAAGGGAAGCCCGAGAGGTGTTGGCTAATATATATCAGGGCAGTTATGGAGATCACACTAGGGGGCACCTGTAGTGAAGAAGGCATTGCAATATGGATAATTCTGGTCGATATTAAATCATGACGTGATGGAATATGCAAAGTGATGCGATAAGTGCCAGAGGTTTGCAAAAATTCTGAGGTTGCCCCAGACTAAGCTAACACATATGGTTAGCCCTTGGCCTTTTACTACTTAGGGTATCGATCCAATCATGGAACTTCCTATGGCCAGGGGTGCGTCTAAGTATACCATAGTGGCAATAGACTACTTTACCTTATGGGTTGAAGCAAAACCACTTACTAAGGTGTCTTCTGCCAAGGTCATAAACTTATTGGTAAGGAATGTAATATGCAGATACAGAGTTCCCCTTCAGATCATCTCGAATAATGAATTACAGTTTAATAGCGAGGAGTTTACTAATTTTTGCCAAAAGCATGGGATAAAGAATAGTTTTTCCATAGTGGCTACCTGTAGGCTAACTGACAAGTGGTACGATAAACAAGGTTCTTAAGTCTGTCATAAAGAAGCGATCGGAGAGTGCGAAGGAAGCATGGGTGGATGAAATCACCCCGGCGCTATGGGCTAATCGCACTTCCTACAAGACTGTAATGGGATATACCCTTTTTGCCTTGCCTATTTTTCAAAGGCCAAGTTACTCGTTGTGACTATCGTATTATCCCATAGGTGAATTGACTATGACAAGGATGAGAATGAGGAGCTATTGAATATGTCTTGGGATTTGATCGACGAGAAACGTGATGAATCTACTTTAAAAGCTGCAGTGCACAAGTATCATCACCCTCTTATTTTCTATGGGCCTCCTTATCAGCAGCTGACTTGATGTAACCCTAGCATAAGGCGTCCATCTCTTCCCTAAAGAATCGGGCTTTAATAGTTTCTAGGCTAAAAGGCAATCCTCCTTATTCACTTGCCTCGTTAGCTTCCCGCACTAGCCTTTGGTGGATAGAGGCCATAACTTCCATATAGTCATCCATCCATTTCAAGTTCCCCTTCATATACATCCAAAGTAGACCTTATCCAGAAGTTCCTTAACTTGGTCCAGTTGGTTGTTTAGCTCATTGTTCTCAGTCCAAAGTTTCTCAACAGATTTCGCATCGGCCTCTTTCTCGGTTGATATGGATTCAATGCTCGCTTGGAGGGGGCCCTTTCATTCTTCCACTCTTAAGCCATGCTATGTAACTAGAATAAACCCTCCTCTGCCCGATCTATCGTAGCCTTGATTTCATTTAGCTTCTTTTGTGTATTTGGCCTTAGTGTTCTTATACTCCCAGAATAGATCCGTGGTTTGTGAATTATATTTGTCTCTTTGCGCCTTGAAATCAATGGAACGGTCTTTGTTCAGCTTTTTCACTTCTTCGAGATGAGCGCTCTTGAGTTTTTTAATTTCATTAGCGTAAGGACCTCTCAAGTGTATCCAGAACCTTTATTTCATCTTATCCTTTTCATGCAGTTCCCTCTAGAGTTTAAAGATCCTCAAATTCTTACCAACATTCTATCGCCTAATCTCCTCCCCATCCATTATCACTTTGGCGTGGAACTCGGATAGCATCTTCACACCTCTATGCCTATACCCAAGAAGATCAATCACATTATTGAAGGTGGTGGGAGGATCATCATCAAGTAATTGGGCTAAAGGACCCCTAAGTTGGTAAGGTTGTTGGAATTCGTCGATCGGTACATCGTCATATTCAAGATGGTTGTTTGTTTATATGCTTATATATATTTTAAAATAATTTCCTGACATTTATATATTTTAAAATAATTTTTTGACATATATATGCCATGATGCTCACGACTTAAGATAAAAAATTGATTATTTTTATTATTTAAGTAAATTTAATATACATTATTTAAATAACATAAACTCTATAATTTAAATACTTAACTTTATACTACACAAATATGTTTTAAAATTACATATAGGGAAAACTAAGGAAAAAACCAGAAAAAAGAGGAAGCTAACTCCAAGCAATAGTAGTGGCAACAGAGTATACTGCCATCCTCTGCATACCACTAAGCACTTCATGTTTAACACTTGCCAAAGCATGTAAACGCCTCTCCTTTTATTCTCAAAACAAATGAGATTCCTCTCCCTCCATATCAAAGTTAGGAATTTCTTCAGGCACAACACTATAAGTTGTGATTCTTTAGTTCTCCATCTAGTCGTATCATATATCAGATTCTAGTTAATTGCGAAAACACTAGATAAATTGTTATTTCTAGCTTTTAACATCATCCTTTTCCATAATGGGAGAATCACTTCACAACCGAAGAAAATATGGTTGCAGCTTTCATTATGATCTCCACAAAAACAACATAACATGCCATGATTAAGACCTTACCTACCCATAGCATCCTTAGTTAGCAAGGCCTGATTCAACACCTTCCACAACATTAGGTTTTCCTTTGGGGTTGTAGCAGTATTCCATATAATTTTCGTACATCTGCAAGTTGGCAATGAATTAACCTTGGATATCTCCCTGTAGACAAGAGCAACAGAGTGAGACTTATCCTTCTAGACAACCTGATTATTAACCACTGCTGGATATGAGTTGGCTTGTAAATGATTCCAAGCAGCTCTGATGATCTGATTGGATGAGTATGGAAGCTGTAAATGGCCATCCAATATGAAATCACTTGCCTTAGCTTCCTTACTAATTCTAGATTGAACAATGTGTTGATATGACATGAGTTTAGACATAATCAAACCGCTCTCACCCCAAGGTTCATCCTAGAAATTAACGGTGGATGTAACTGACATCTTCGTCATGATTAAGGGAAGGAAAGTTGATCTCAAGCCTAACAGTTTTCTCCATGTCCAACTACATGACTGTGGAACATCCAAACACCAGAAACTCCTCTTTCCAATGTAATGGGTCCATATCCATTTCACCCACACACTCTCCCTTCTAGAAATAATAGAGTCAAAATGGGTACTGAAAGCAGCCACATTTCAGTGAAGGATATTCTTCACTCCTAAACCTCCCTTACTCCTAGGCATTTCAAATATGTCAAAAGAGCATGGCAATGGCTTCTTTGAATGAATACTACCACTCCAAAAAAACCTCACCATAGCACTTCTAATCATCCTCAGAAGTTTTTTAGGCAGGATGAAAGCTCTGGCCCAGTATATCATTATGGAGAAGCTAATAGACTTGATGATAATCAAGCGGCCAGCTTGAGATAAGAATTTATTCGCCCAGCTGTTCATGGTTGAAGTGATTTTGTTGTATAGGGGAAGACATGAAGGCAAAGAGATCCTGGACGAAATGAGGGGCAAACCGAAATAAGACATATCATTGTTCATCATTTGAAGGCCAAAAGATTGAGAAAGATCTGCAGCTTGTGGTGAACGAACCCCAGAGAATATAATACTAGATTTAGACCTGTCATGCTAAAGAAGGATTTCAAGGTGGACAATATGCAATCAGTAGAGGGCAAATGAGGCTTAGTAAAGATCATTATATCATCAACAAACATTAGTGTGGATACATGGGGATCCCTACATCTTGGGTGGAACTTAATGAGTTTGTTATTATACTTATGAGCAATAAGTCTGGTTAATACTTCCATAACAAGGATGAAGATGTAGGAGGAAATTGGATCACCTTGATGTATTCCCTACTTGCTTTTAAAATAGCCAACATACCAACTATTTAATATGAGAGAGTAACTAGGTGTTGATATACATTCATAAACCCATCCAACAAATGGTTTAGGGAATTTCATGGGTGCCATAATTTGAACTATTATAGACCAGTGAATAGAATCTTATGCCTTCTTTATGTCCAGTTTCATCATAGCAGCTGGGGTTGCGTTTGCTCTACCATAACCATAAAGTAGTTCCTGAGCAAGAAGAACATTGTCTGATATATTCTTCTTAGGCAAAAAAGCAACTTGGTTTTGGGAGATTAGGTCAGGCAGCACATGAACAAGTCTTGAAGCCAGAATTTTAGAAATACACTTATATACAACATTGCAATAAGAAATAGGCCTAAAGGAGCAAACGGATGTAGCTTGAGATGTCTTTGGAATAAGAACAAGATTTGTTGAATTAACTTCACTGAGCAGCTTGCACTTATCAAAGAAGTTATGTACGGCTTTACAAAAGTCATTTCGAATCATTTCCCATATATTTGTAAAAAGTTGGACATTGAAGCCATCATGACCCCCACTAGATTTCTTATTCATTGAAAACAAGAAATTTTAATTTCTTCATTTGTTACTTTTGTGGTTAGCATGGTTGCCTGATTAGAGCTAAGACTTGGTAGAGAGGTATCATTGATCATGTTAAGGTCAGGAGAGAAGTTTGTTGAGTTACCTAGATGGTCAATGAAATAGTTGAGGAAGGCATTATCCACCTGATCAGGAGAAGAATAATGGCAGCCATCCTCTCTATAAATAGATTGTATATGTTCTCTAGCCTGCTTGATTTTGATTGAAGCATGAAAAAAAGCATTGTTTCTGTCACCCTCTTGCAGCCATTTGTTGTTTAACTGCTGCTTTTTCATGCTACTTTCAATATCAAGAGCTTGGTTGAGGGAGATAAACAACCTTCCTTCCTCCTCAACCGCTACAGCATCATCTGGGTTACTCATCATTTTTTCATGGGCCACCATGAGCTTCTCCTTAATTTGGGTTGACTGTTTGGATCCATCACCAAATTTTTTATTTGCCCATGATCTAAGCACAGCCTTCACACTTTTTAACTTCCTGCAAAATATATACATAGGGTTACCATAGCATGTTATAGACCATGCTTGTCTAACAATAGAGTTATATTCAGGGGATTCAATCCATGCATAGTAAAATTTAAAACTTGTTTTCTCTTTAACTTTGGGACAACCGGCAGAAAATATTAGAGGGGAGTGGTCAGACAAGATTGGATAAGGGATATGCACAGAAAGAGTTGGCCAAAGAGAAAAGGAGAAATAGTTGCAGAAGGCGCGATCAATGGTGGAGAGGGTTCTAACTCCACTTCTACGTTTGTTGTTCCATGTGAATTTAGCACCAGAAGAAGCAGTTTTGATGAGGTTTGAATCAAAAATGGTAATGTTAAGAGTTTGGATATCCCTAGGCAGAAGGGGAAGGCCACCATGTTTGTCATCTAAGTTTAGGCTACAATTGAAATCACCTATGATAATCCAAGGGTGAGTTTCTTGCCTTAAATGGGGCAGGGAGTTTAGAAGAATTTGCCTTGAGACATATGAATTATCTGCATAAATAATTTTGAGATAGAAGGAACATATAGGATAGGAGTTTGTAACATAAAAGTGAATGTACTGTCTAGAAGAGATGATTGTTGTCATGGAGAAAATGGTCGGATCATGAAGAACAAGAATTCTTCCATACTCGGCATCATTCGGGTTATGATTTAGTGACCAAGAAGAGTTGATGTAGTTGGCTACATGAATGGTTAAGTAAAGATTGAGTTTTGTTTCAAGAATGGCAACAAGTTTAAGATCATGAAGATTGATGATGTTTTTAACCTGATCAAGTTTTAGGTGATTATGTGCTCCACTTATATTCCATACTCCAAGGTTTGGTATCATCATAAAAAACTATAGAGGTTGGTGGTTAAGGTTTTTCTTGCTCCTGGTAGTAGGAGATAAGGAGTTTGACTTGTTAGTTGATTCACTGAGAGATGATAATGATGGCAGTTTCTTTTTCTTCCTGTTAACATTAACATTGTTGACAAGTTGACAACCAGCAATGGAAGGGAGGATAGGGGCAATGTTTGTTAATAGTGGGGACACCCAACCAGGAAGGTGCGAATTGTTGACATATGGACAGGAAGGAGAAACAATTTGAGGTGATGGATCAATGAGTAATTTTAATAAAGAAAAGGATGGAGAGGATGGTGATGATTTAGAAGTTGGTAGAGATAAAGATGGAACTGATTATGCATGCATGGAAAACACAACATGTTGGAGTTCCGATTCAAGTAACTCATAAAAAGATGTTTCAGCTACTTCATTGCTAGCATCATGTATTTCTGCAGTACTATGTGTATTATGTTTTGCTGCTGATCCCCATTAGCATTAAGAGCAGATACACTGTCATTTATAATTCATTCCCAGTTGCAGTGTGCACAAGCTTATGGCATTGATTATTCTTTCCCATTTTTTGGTTTAAACACAACTCCTCATCATCTCCAGTACTCTGCCTTTTTAAAACATGATCATCAACCAGAAATTCACCATCCTCCAAGATATTTTTCTCAGCACTTACTTCCTTAACATCAACCTCCATACTTTCTTCATTCTGTAGAACAGAAAATCTGTATGCTATGTTCACCGTGCTTATAGATTGATTTTGAATAGAAGCTTGACCATTACTTTCATTATTCTCAATATCATATTTCCCAACTACAAAAACACCATTATTTATTATTTCTTCATCTGCATTTTCACAAACTTCAGTTGACTTCTTCTTCTGCAATTTATTGCCTTTAACGTTATTCTTTTCTTTCCCATTTTTGGTTTAATTTTAAATTTGCATTTAAATTACAAATATATTTTGAAAGATTCAAATACTAAGATATCATTTAGGTTTTTTTATAAAATATTAAAAAATAATTATAATTTTGAAACATAATTTTATGTATAATATTTTTATTTTATTTCAAATCAAAAATTTTAAATTAAATTTAAACGAAATAAAAAAATCTAATTTTGTCGTAGGCATTATTAACCAAGAATACATATATATTTTAATATATTATATATATATATATTATATTTCATTCCTATATTTTTATACATATATATAAATATATTATTAAACTATTTATAAGAATATATATGTGTATATTATAAAAAAATTATTTTTCTTTCGATTTTACAACAAAATAAATAAATAAATTTTATAGTAACTTTAAATGTTTATGCACATAATTATATATATACATATATTTTATAATTTCCATATATATATATATATATGTTATATTTATAATCATTCAAAATAAAGTGTGTGTATATATATATATATTTTTATTTATTTAATATTTTATGTACATAAATTAAAGCATATAAACATACATTTGAATGATATATTTGTATACTGGATGAGCTAACATGTCTGTTGCATTGTAAATCGCAGCACTTATACATGGGCATGTTATACCTTGCACGGTTTGGTATGATACACATGCATACACATATATATGTGTATATGATACACGTATATATGTATATAATATAATATTAATACATAAAATAAAATTAATTTATAAATATAAATAATATAATGATTTTATTTAAAAGCAATTTAGAAATGTTTTAAACTAATTAGACTTTATAGGCCCAACAAAGATCCAAAATTGTAATTATTTTTTTAAATTCACCAATTTCTTTCATCGTAGGCTGGCACAGTTTCAACATATAGACCATTTATAACTGTAATAGACTGATTATTAATTCCAAGGATTTTCAACTAATAAAATTTAATATATTTAAAACATTAATTATATCTCAATATATAAAATAGAAAATAAAACCAAAAGCTTACTATATTTCAAACAAGAGTCCCTATAAAAGTTAAAGTTATATATTCAAATTACATAATTGCCCTTAGGCCACACCCTTAACTCTATCACAAGGCACTTGGACATTTAGCTTAGTTAAGTTCCTAACTTATTGAGCTCATGCGTACACACACTCAAAAGTTATATTTACGTCAACTACCCTTCGACCATCCTACAATAAGAAAAAAACCACCAAAACAAGATGTGGTCGCCTTCCAACTCTTTGGCGTTGCCACTTGTAGCGACCCGTAGTTCCGTACCCCTTGAGTTGATAATAATTCTTCCTCGCTCAACCCAAAGTGTACGAAAGAGCAAATAACTAGGGTGAAGAAGAAAAAGGTAGAAGAAAATAGAAAACAATAACACAGAATCTCACAATCGCAGCGACAAAATATAATATATAATAACAAATTTTTATACAAAGAATCTGTAACTGTTTTATACTTAACAATCATCAGAGTACACTAATCAATACATCAATCTGGACAGTTATATAACTTGTCCTTACGCAGAGGAATATAAGCCAAGTACGGAGATACGTCAGAACTCCTCCAGTCGTCTCCTAAGCTCCATAGCATTTTGCCCGGAATCTATAATACTCGGTCTAACCCGAGCATTATAATAAAATAACACCCGAGTCAGTCTGGAAAACCAGCGTAAGAAAACACACTCAATTTGAATTATTAGAGTTATCAAAATTCTTTGAAAAACAAAGGTATCTCGTAAGACCGCGTCACAAATAAACACGATGGGTTTTTCCCTTAAGATAACCAAAATATTTTATAGAAAATCCAATGATATTATAATAGTGTCTAAATACAGAAACTTATTCAAATATCTGAAATTGTTACATTAATTAAATTCTAGCTAGCATACTAGGCTCTACAAACAAACCGTAATCTCGTATTGGAGAATGGATTCCAACGAATGACTGGGCCACTGGGTTACCGCCCATCACAATACACCTCTAGAACAATGTACCGAGGACCTCGCCGGGATCCCCTGCTACACAAGACTGGCCTAACCCTAACCTGGATAGACCGAATATGTTATCATCCCGGGTGTTCCCACCCTTACCATCGAGCGCTTCTTCTTTCATGTATACCCATATCTAAGACAAATAGGGTTCCGAGGACATCTAGAAAAGTGATAACATACCCTACTTGGGTGTGATCCACTTAGCCTTGCTACATCTCCCCTGTTTTAGTAATTCCCGGTTGATGAGGTTCGAGGCTAAGCGTTACCTTTCAAGAACAATTTTACTTAGAATGCTCACCGTCCTCCAATGATGATGTTTTGATAGCATTCATCCATACAAGTTGTAACGACCCGATATTTTAGGCCATTCGCATCCATTATAAGTGTATAGGTAGACACTCATGCCGGAATTGAATTGCTCAAAGTACCGCATTGTTAATTTAAATTTGGCAAAACTGAACATATACAGTAAATAAATAATCACAGATCACAGACACAGAGTAATAAAGGCAGCGGAAATAAAAGAGATAGTAGTTCATGAAGCTACTATATAAATGTATAAGTTACATCAGAGTTAAACCAGATACAATGGAAGAGTAATACGATACATCAGATACAAATCAGAATACATCACTGAAATCATCGAATACTGAAAGCAGAATAGATGGCTGGATCTTCAAGCAAAGCTCCAACTTCAAAGGTGAGTCTCGAATACTGGTACACTCAGTCTGACCCGAGCGTAAAGCAAAATACAAAACACTCGAGTCAGGATTAACATTCTTATATCAATAAATCCAACTCAAGTGAAATAGCAATTGAAATACAAGTAACTCAAAGGATGTTTGGAATAACCATCCTTTAAGGATCCGTTAAACTATCTACTATGTAGTAGTGTACGATAAGTAGATAATGTCTATCAGTAATATAAGATATCAAAATAGTGTTAAGGCGTTACCATTATCCCCCTTAACACATTTTTATTCCCAAGAGCATATACAAGACCGTAGTTTCCCCAAAACCGGAAGTCACCAGAGGGCAATCCATATACTAAAGGTACAAAACAAATCGTAGTGGTCGCGTATAGGGATACAAGTATGACAAGGCACATGAGGCAACACCCAAGGTAGTGAAACTACCGTTTGCCTGATCCGGACTGGTGAGAACGCATCGCCGCAGCGACCGCAACACCACGAAACAACACTCCCAAAATCAAGGGTGCACCAATCGACAACAAGTAATGAGTAGTTCGAAGAAGTGTGTTCGCTTGAGGAAGCTGACCTCCATTTGGCCCGGCACGAATCCTGTTTTAGTCATTTCCAATTTGACACAAGTGTCAAGGCTATCCATTATCATTCTCTTTATTCAGTCATCACGTACATCATTCCAACCACTTCATTCTGGATCACACTCCGCGTGTAGTTATTAAAGTGGTTTTCGATTTAGATAGAGAGTATATCCATAACCGATTCCGGTCTCTTTAATAACCTTCGAAATTATTTCACCGATTGGTCGTTTATATATTTCAAAACCAAATCAAATTCAATTTCAATTAGAATCTGTAAATCAACACTTCATTTGTCTTTCTAAACCAATTTCCAAAATTTCCGTTTCAAAACTTTCAAATTACAATTTCAAAATCTTATAATTCAATTTCAGTTCAATTATTGATTCAAGTTCGTATATTAGTTTCATTTCAAAATCATTTAAATTAATTTAATTTAACATTCAAATCAATTTAAATTCATTTATCTATTTCATTCAATATTCATTAAGTAAATTTGCCATTCAAAACAATTTCTATTAAATTTCCAATTCATTAAATCCATTATTTAAATTCAACTTCATTATATCAAAACTTACAAATTGAATTAAATTAAATTCATCAAATCAAATTCTTTAAATTTCAAGTCTTACATTAATTTCAATAAATCACATTTTATTTCTTGTTAAAGAAATTCAATTTCACTTATTTACTTACTTAAATAATTTTCCAAAACTTAATTAATAAAGAAACTCAATTTCAATTATTTACGAAGTAAATTCACTTATTCAAAAATTCAATTTTACTTATTAAAGAATTCAATTCAATTTGATCATTAAATCATTCAATCTTATTTAATTATTAAATAATTCAAACTTAATTATTAAATAAATTCAAAGTTTAATAATTTCAAACTTAATTACAATTTCAACTTAATTCAATCATTTCTCAAATTAAACAACATTCTTTCATCAATTACATTGTTAATATTTTGTTTCAGATTATTAAATATTAACATTTTCCTTTCGTTAAAATTCAATTTTCAACTTCATTTCAAAATCATATTATTTATTCAAATAAAATCTTCGTTTATTTTTAAATCAAATTATTGACCAATCGGTTTTATTTAATTCTCTATCCTAGGTCAAAGTTTATTTGGGTATTTATCATTTCAACCCGATTCCAATTCAATTCAAAATCAAAGCATAGCAAAGGGAACTTGCAGTGTGATAACAGGGATGGTGTCAAAGTAAATAAACAAGCAATAACAACAATCAATATCAATCCAATAATCAATTCAAATAATCCTGAAATAATCGTATTAATTCGCATTGTTATTTGTACGAATTAATATAATTATTTCTAGAATCTACACTATCATTTCATGTAGATTAAAGATTATTACACTAATATTAATACGGTTCTTCATTTGTTATCAATTGTTCAATTTCAAACTACATCAATTTTATACAACATACATTCAATGGTTCAAAGTGAAGTTAACCATATTACTACGTGTCGAGTAATTAAACATTTAAAGGGGGTCATATTATACAAATTTAACAAATCAAATTCAACATATAGATCCAATCTAAATTGTTGACTATCCCATATCAATTCGATTGCATATTATTTATCACTTTAACATTAACAATTTAACGTCCAATATAAACATCAACAATCAATCAATTATCAACCAAATTGTATTATCATCGCATAAATGACAGATAATGGTGTCAGATGTCATAGGTGAACAGATACAAGTAATAGCATATATAATAGTGTAATTAACAAACAACATCATATTTCAATTGTCGTTTTAATTGAAATCAAATTTAATAAATAAAAGAACGTTAATCGTGAGTGATTGCTCACCTTTCGGGGCTAAAGAAATTTGACGCTGAATTGAGTTACGAATCCAAGCACGAATTTCCAGAGCAAAGCAAGATTGGCACGAATATGACGGACAAAGCTGATAGATAGGAATTTAAGGAAATCAAATCAGAACAGGATCGATGATGATAAATGGTATAAGTGAACTTATATATAAATATATATCCCAATAATTTAAATTAAGAAAAATATTAAAAATAGTTTAAAATTCCAAAATCATTTCTCTTAAATCTCACCTATTAAGAATCAAAGATATATATATATTATGTTTATCTTTATAAACCCACATATCCTTATCTATAAATTAATATATAACCATATAAATTTTAAGATCAAAAATGGTAATATCTATAACTTATATAGAATCATATGTAAAGTAAAACAGATTGCAAATCTGTTATAACATATATATAACAGTACACCTTTATGCAAACGGTATTGATATAATATAAAATAGCCTTTATATACACAGAAAAAAACAACCTTTATAAAACTTTCATAAATACATATATATAATATTATTATAAAATATAGAATATATATACATACATAATATATATTGAAATCAATAAAGTTCAATACAACATGCTTTAAAACGTACACACTTAATCAACGAAATGCAATACTTAAACTCTGCATGTATATTTTTAAACAGCTTCCATATACTTTACAACTTTTAAAACTTATATAGCCAACCGACTCAAACCTATGTATACCTTATGAACAGATTAACCATAACTAAGTTTAAACATATTATATTATATACCACTTAATCTATTGTTTTACACTAACCCACGTTTATAACAACATAAATATCCAACGGCACTATTGAATATAACTCACGCAACCCCTAAACCAAATATATACTATATGTATATTAATGAATGCATGGCTCAACAATACTGTAACAACATGTAACTTCAAATTTTTCACCAACAATTCTTCACTGTAATAAATCTAATCATATTATACTATATATGAAATATGGGAAAAATGACGGTTCATAACAATGAACAAAACAACCAGTCAACTTCATAATATAATAATATGCAATAATACTTCTTTTATAAAATACTGTAACGTATACTTCCCTTTTATAAAATTAAAAAAAATGCAGATATATACACTACCTTTATAATATACGTTGTAAACATCTATATAACTGCATATAATATAATTGAATATGCCTTTACTGTAGAGTTACCAAGATTTTGAGCACAGTATAAAATAATATGTTAAACACACCTCCAATATAGCTATCCATCAGCAACACAAATTAGAAAAAGAGAGGAGCACTGCATGTGCTATGGTACTCAGCTAGACTGTTGTGCCGCGTGATGGAGCTCAAGCTAGGGTGGCCGAGCATGGGGTAGCGGCTGCCTCAACCACATGGCAAGGTGGATGTTGTGCTGGAGGTGCAGGCGGAGGAACCTTGCTCAGGAATTAGTCATGGGCGGAAGGGAAAATGATGGCCGAGACATGATGTTGACCTTCGATAGGTTGAAGAGGTGGTTGCTCGACCGATGGACGAAGGTGACGTGTCCGCATGGCAGCGGCCATGGATGGTGCGGGGTCGATTGCCAACGACGTGGAGGGAAGGATGAGTTTGCAGGTGGAGCTCGGGTTTGAGATTTTGGGTAGGGGGCTCTTGGTGGTGATGCGGGTGTGGGTTGCTGACGAGGTTGGCCTAGGAGTAGTGAAGAAAGTAGGATGGAAGATTTGAAGTAGCAGGTAAAAACTAAAATTGGAAGAAACCATCAGACACTAATATGAATTGGTACATATTTACTTCTATTTAACTAAAGCAGAGGAAAGGTTTTAACATGGCTTTGGGAAACAAAGAACAGGCTGGCTCCAACCAAATTTTAAAGACCTTATACATATTTTATTATGTGTGTAGATATATTTTTCAAACGGTAGCTGAACGAAGAGAATTTGAAAGAGAAATACATGTATGAAAGTTGATGCAAATGCAACTGTCACTTAAGGTAGAGTCGGCTAAATAATTTAAAGCCATTAATTGTTGTTTAGATGACACGACAGAAGTTTGAAATTCAAAAGAAAGCAAAAGGTTACGGATCCGACACCGATACGGTTACCGGTTTCGCGAATTTCGCTATGTACCGTACTCCGAATTTTGACAATCGAATATACCATTGAGATCAGCACGATGAGACGATCAAATTGATATATGGATATCAGTGGTTCGATTGTATTATAAAAATTCGAATTTTTTTATAGCGGAAAATGCAAGAAAAACGCTGAAAAATAAGATCGACGGAGCCAAAGATGTCCGAATTTGGAAAAACGACAAACTGACATCTTGCTTAGAAGATGGTTTAGAATTTTTCTATGTAAAAATATTTAGGTTTCGGAAACATTTTATTTTCATCGCTTTTTAACTGATTAAATTGAAGTAAATTTACACGCGAAATAAACTTTCATATTTTCGGACGAAAATTTACTAGTTGCTATGATTAATTAGATGCATTCCAAATATCAAATTTTTATTTCAAAATTTTATCATCTAAAATTCACAAAATTTTAACTAATTACGTTATTAAAACAGTTAAAATTTACGGGTCGTTACACAAGTTGTCCTAGGTCTGGACAAACCGAATCACCATCTTTATCATCTTCATGGTATTCATTCGTTACGTTTAAACCGGATCAAAGTGGTTTTTGGATAATTAAATCTGATTCGGGTCTCTTTGAAACGATTAACGAAATTGGCCAATATTGATAGTCGATTATTTAACCATCAATTTAACATCCATAAGCAATCATATACCCTTATTATAAATTTTCCCAAAATATTTACTTTCAAAATATCTTTAAAAGATATATCAATTCCTTCCTACATTTGAAAACAATTTTCAAATACTCAAATCCGTAACAGGATATTTCCACACATCTCAACACTTAGAAATATTCCCAAATTTCCATTTTCTACACTTAGGAAATATTCCTATTTCAAATAATTTTTCCACTAAAAATATTGCCAAAATCCTCATTTCAATACTTAGAATATTTCTTCTCATTTCCAATTATAATTCATCCCTTTGAAAATATTTTCCTACATTAAAAATCTCGAAGTTAGATATTTTCAAATTTCTCTCGTCCAATACTTAGGAATATTTAAAAGCATAATTCCTAAGATCTTTTTTTAACTCTAACATTTAGGAAATAGTCTATTTATTTTTCCTATTTCCCAAACCCTTTGCAAATTTTATTTGTAAATCCCTTATTATTTCCAAAGTCGAATACACTTACCTATATCTCCAAATGCCCATTTCTAACTCCTTTTATGAATTCTAATTCATTATCCGAAGCTCTCGTATTTTAACACTTTGGAATTTTCCTTAAGTTATCAGAATTCCACCATAAGATTTCTCTTCTAAAATTATACTCGTTTAACAAACTTCACTTCCAATCTCGAGAGGAGTTGTAAATAAATTCAATCTTTTAAAACTATGTATATAAAATAAGTATTTTTAAAGAATAATAATTTTATTTTTAAAATATGTTTAAGTAAATTTAAAATATCAAAACATTTTAAATAACATCGATAACTCATTTTCCAAATCGTTTTAAATAACTAATTAATTTACAAAGCTATTAAGTAAAATTAGAACTTCCTTTAATATATATTAAATATTAGAATAACTAACTTTTCGGAATATTCTAAATCTCAATTTAAGTTATGTTTGCGCCAAAATTGGTCACAAACCCCAAATATCGTGAAAGCACCAGTGTATGAACACAAATCCGCAATTTACGATCACAGGTCATAGCTCTCAGTAATGTAGAGGATAAAAAATGAAGAATTATAAAATTAAAACAGAAAGAAATAGACAGAAACACAAGATTTATAGTGGTTCAGCTATCTCCGGCATACGTCCACTTCAAAAGTTAATCTTTTATTGACTTTTTTCGCTGGTTACAATTGGTTACAACAGATAATTATGATAAAATCCGCGTACAACAGCAGCTATGGAGAGCAAAGTTGAATCGGGCAGAGTCTGGACGTTTAAAACCCAAAGATCCCTTTTCTGTAGGCTCTGGGTGCTATTTATAGGCGCTCCATGCAAATAACTCGCTCAAACTTCGGGAGACTTCTTCTGGCACGTGAGTGGGCCCACGCGATCGATCCCAGGTGATTTCGGCTCGATCCGTGATCAATACGAACCAATTTCTTATCGAACAAGATTTGGTCTAATCGAGTTGAAATTTGGCGTGAGCATTCCCTAGGTCAAACGTAAGCTCCTGTAAAAATTTGGTAGCATTTGGACTTGTGGACTGTGAGATATGATCGATGCAAGTTCGTGTTCATCGGTTGGCTATTGCGTTCGCATCCATCACTTCGTCTCCATACTCCACTCTCTTCGAATCGATCAAGTTCGCGTCGATGACGTGTCTCGAAGATCCAGGAAAGATCCATCTTTCGTGTCGCGTCGACTGATTCCATCGTATCGATCGATACGAATATGATCGATACGAACATAGCTTCTGAATCCTTCGTATCCATATGTTATCATCCACCTGTTAACGCCTTTGGTCTTCTTCGTATCCATCAACTATGCCTCTATTCGTATCCATCGACTAACCTTCCTTCGCATCGACTCGAAGTATCCAATGCTGATCGATACGAACAGTATCGATTCGAAGTAGTCATGCTGATCGATACGAACAGTATCGATTCGAAGTGTATGGCTAAGCTCCACCCCGATCGACACGGAACCATTGAGTCAAACAAATCACCATGCGCCTATCTACTCAAGCCAAGTCCACAGCCACCGAGTCGAAATCCATCTAGCCTTCCTACCTGATCAATACGAATGCACTGTTCGTATCCATGCTGATCGATACGAATAACATGTTCGTACCTATGTCGGACCGATACGAAAAACATCGGTTCGAAGTTCTGCCTGCCGATCGATACGGAATGTATCGATACGAACCATTATTCACATATTTTAACCCATCCATATCTCGAGCATACGAACTCTGATTGACCCGAAATTTGAAACGTAGCCTCTACTAGCCTTGATCATCGTTCCCAATCGATCCCGCCTTGATTGGAGCTCGGTCAAATTTTGACGACATCGATCACAACCTTGTTCCCACTCACTTTCCAATCCTCATATCCATCCTTTTTCAGCTAATTTGTTGATATTCCAGCCTTGACCAAAGGGTGGGATAACATTTTCCCTCCAAACACATGCCTTGTGATAAGAAAGTGTGTTTTGAATAGTTCTGAATCCGATATCTAAAGTCCATAGCTATATCATCCAAGTGCATCGTTCTTGACTGCTCCGAGTCGATGTCTGATTCCAAATCCAGTAACCAAAGCTTTAGCCAATTCCATATCCATCCGTACTCGATATCCGAGTCCTAATCCATCCTTATCCAATAACCAATAGCCGAATCCAGGACCTCTCCGGGTCAATATCCAAATCAGTATCCTCTCCGGGTTCTTGCCAAGCGCAATCCACACCTGACGACCATGGTCCAGTGTCCCTGGACGCTGAGTAATGCCATGGCTTAAGTCCTAAGCCGAATCCTAGTCACTCCGGACCCTTGTCGAGCATAGTACATATTCGACGACCTGAAATAACAACCGATAATATATGGCCTAAGTCCTAGGCCGAATCCTAGTCGCTACGGACCCTTGCCGAGCATAGTCCATACTCGACGACCTGAATAAGCCAATTCGCCACTTTCGGAAGAAGAAACTTACCCCTTGCCAGGCATAATCCATACCCGACGACCACTTACCAAAAACCAGATGAAAATCCAATCAAAATCCAATCCAAAATCCAAATCAAATCGGAAAATCAAAAACCCATATCAGAAATCCAAATCAATATCCAAAAACAGAAAACAATCATCCAAACGAAAGTCCAAACCAGAAAACAAACAACATCAGGAGTTCAAACCAAACTCCAAAACCAAGCCAGAAAAGACAAATGTCCAAACCGAAAGAAAAGGCAGATTTTGCAAACCACAACGTCGCGGTTTATCATCATTCAGAGCATGCCTAGGGGCCATCTCCGTCCCCGTACATGAGTAAATGATTTGCCGTTTGTTAGCAGTCATCTACTTATTTCACATCATCCCTGTCAATTGATAACCAATCGACCATCATTCCTGGGCCTCGCGCCATCGTTGTTTGAGGTAGACGGTGGTCTCCTTCTCCACCGCCGAATTCCGGGCCCCGACATATTGTTACAACTGTCCATTCCTTACATGCTCCTCAATTATGTCCTTCAGATGCCTACAACTGTTGGTATCATGTCCGTCCAAATCGTGAAAAAGACAGTGCCTCCCTGATGCCCTTTCACGTTCCGAGGGTTCTCTCCTAGCTGGCCTTCGGTAGGGAAGACGATTCCGAGTCTCCATGAATATCCGTTCCAACGTCTCGTTTAATCCTGTGTAAGTGGAAAACTTTGGTTCCCTCCACTGCTTCCTATATTTTCCTGATTCGTCATCCAGCTTCCTTTTCGCTTTATCTTTATCTTTAACCGAGCCTCCGCTGGATGGCTCGCCATCCTCAGCTGCGTTCACCTCCTTTAACTTCATATCTGAACATGCATCTTCCTGTCGAAGGAATCTCTCAGCTTCGTGAAAGAATTCCCCGAGATCCATTGGGGGGTCCCGTATTAGTGACACTTTGAAATCCGAATTCTCTCTGACTCCTGATACTGCCGCCATTAAAACCATCGATGGATCTGGCCGATCCACCGAAGCAACCGCTGCATTAAACCGAGTTAAGAAAGCTCTGAGCAATTCGTCCATCCTTTGCTTTACTGATGTTAGCATCATCACATTCTTCGGTCTCTTAATATGAACCCGAAACTGCTTCAGAAACCTGTCCACCAATTCTGTCCATGTCCTAATAGATCCTTCTTCCAGCTGTCTGAACCACATCGCAGCTATATCCGTTAAGTATAGAGGGAAACATCTGGCCATCACTTCCTCCGATGCCCCCAGCACTTCCATATGTCTTGTATATCTCATCAAGTGATCAGTCGGATCAGCTTTTCCATTGTATACTTCTAGCGTAGGTAGCTTGAATTCTGGGGGATTTCGAGCCATTCTGATGTCACGAGTAAACGGTCTCCTATTTACTCCTTCCAGATCTCTGTTCGTCAAACCTTCGCGCATAGTTCGCCTGATAATCTCAGCCAATCCAGCATTGTATGCCAATGGTTGCCCCCGAGTCCCCGAGGGAATTCTGGTACGTATTCCTCATCACGTGCTCTTGCATTCCTGCCAGCATCTTGTTGTGTAGTGTCAAATGGAATTCCTCCATGAACCGGTCCATCATTGCCGGGTGGTGTGCCCCCGTGCCCGGATCCATCTAGGTCTATGGTTGCGTGCTGGTCAGGAGTTGCCCCTTGTTGAGCTGCTCCATTCGACTGCCTGTCGAGTCCTTCCGCTCCAGCTCCGTGGATCTGAACTCCTGAAGCTCCAGCTGTTCCTGCTTGTCCAAACTGTCTGAGAAGGTTCTGCATCATTTCCTCCTGCCTTTTCCGAAACTCTTCGTGCATAGCTCCCATCGTCATTTCCATCTCGTCTCTGGTGATGAAAGCTGAAGTTTGGTTAGCCCCTGATGACGCCTCCTGGCTCCCTTCGTGCTAACTTCTCTTGGCTCTTTGTCTACTACTTGATTGCCTTGTCATAGCTCTTTAGTTCTGAACCCTTAAGCCTTCAAATCCGGACTCCAAGTTTGGTATAGCGGGTGCTAGTTGTTCTCAGTGAAAGCACCAAAGTGTTTGCGCCAAAATTGGTCATAAACCCCAAATATCGTGAAAGCACCAGTGTATGAACACAAATCCGCAATTTACGATCACAGGTCACAGCTCTCAGTAATGTAGAGGATAAAATATGAAGAATTATAAACTTAAAACAGAAAGAAATAGACAGAGACATAAGATTTATAGTGGTTCGGCTATCTCCGGCCTATGTCCACTCCAAAAGTTAATCTTTTATTGACTTTTTTTGTTGGTTACAATTGGTTACAACAGATAATTATGATAAAATCCGAGTACAACAGCAGCTATGGAGAGCAAAGTTGAATCGGGCAGAGTCTGGACGTTTAAAACCCAAAGACCCCTTTTCTGTAGGCTCTGGGGTGCTATTTATAGACGCTCCATGCAAATATCTCGCTCAAACTTCGGGAGACTTCTTCTGGCACGTGAGTGGGCCCACGCGATCTATCCTAGGTGATTTCGGCTTGATCCGTGATCGATATGAACCAATTTCGTATCGATCAAGATTTGGTCTAATCGAGTTGAAATTTGGCGTGAGCATTCCCTAG
The DNA here is from genome assembly GCA_030737815.1 of Allium fistulosum. Classification (NCBI taxonomy): domain Eukaryota; kingdom Viridiplantae; phylum Streptophyta; class Magnoliopsida; order Asparagales; family Amaryllidaceae; genus Allium; species Allium fistulosum. The sequence goes on from CM060903.1 coordinate 664,626,671, forward strand.
GTCGTACGCAAGCTCCTGTGAAAAGTTGGTAGCATTTGGACTTGTAGACTGTGAGATATGATCGATGCAAGTTCGTGTTCATCGGTTGGCTGTTGCGTTCGCATCCATCACTTCGTCTCCATACTCTCCTCTCTTCGAATCGATCAAGTTCGCGTCGATGACGTGTCTCGAAGATCCTGGAAAGATCCATCTTTCGTGCCGCGTCGACTGATTCCATCATATCGATCGATACGAATATGATCGATACAAACATGGCTTCTGAATCCTTCGTATCCATATGTTATCATCCACCTGATAACGCCTTTGGTCTTCTTCGTATCCATCAACTATGCCTCTATTTGTATCCATCGACTAACCCTCCTTCGCATCGACTCGAAGTATCCAATGCTGATCGATATGAACAGTATCGATTCGAAGTAGTCATGCCGATCGATACGAACAGTATCGATTCGAAGTGTACTGCTACGCTCCATCCCGATCGACACGGAACCATCAAGTCGAACAAATCACCATGCGCCTATCTACTCAAGCCAAGTCCACAGCCATCGAGGCGAAATCCATCTAGCCTTCCTACCTGATCGATACGAACGCACTGTTCGTTTCCATGCGGATCGATACGAATAACACGTTCGTACCTATGCCGGACCGATACGAACACCATCGGTTCGAAGTGCTGTCTGCCGATCGATACGAAATGTATCGATACGAACCATTATTCACGTATTTTAACCCATCCATATCTCGAGCATATGAACTCCGATTGACCCGAAATTTGAAACGCAGCCTCTCCTAGCCTTGATTATCGTTCCCAATCGATCTTGCCTTGATTGGAGCTCGGTCAAATTTTGACGACATCGATCATAGCCTTGTTCCCACTCAATTTCCAATCCTAATATCCACCCTTTTTAAGCTAATTTGTTGATATTCCAGCCTTGACCAAAGGGTGGGATAATAAGTTACATAGTATAGTAATTTAAAAATCCCATTTAAACAATTTTAATCTCTCGACAAAAATCTATTTTAAAAATCCAATATTGCCAATTCCAATTTATAATCCCTCTCGACTTGTATCACATCGGCTATATTTTTATTCTATCACCATCCTCACATTTAGAAATAGATTCCACTATTTCTTTTCCAAACGATTCCCATAACTCGATATAAATTCACATCGTAAATCTAAATTTTCAAATTATCAACTGACCATCATTTTCCTTATTTATAAACATTGTTTATAAATTTATAAACTCCTTTGAGTTTTACTTGTTTATAAAACAAATCTTATTTATAAAACTCCATTGTATAAATTCACTTCTTATGAATTTCATTTATACTTCCAATCAATTTTTAATATTGATTATAACTCCTTTTCGTATCTCCAGATACCATTTATAAATTCTTTTATATAAGTCATTTTTAAAATCTCCATTTAAAAATTCATGATAGTTAAGTATTCCCAAAAATCAAATATATTTTCTAATTCAATTCCTTTGAAATAAATCCAATTCCAATGTATATATTTTTATATCAAATTCCCTTTAATTCCATAAATTCTAAATATATATATTTATAGTATTTAAATTATCAAATTTCAGGCCAGTGCTACAATAGCATCCAATAATTCCAATCACTACAATAATCTATAATAGATTATTCTACACAAATCATATACCACTATATATAAAAAATAAACAACATATTTGAGGAATCCAGTTGGATCCCTCCAACCTGTTTCCCTACATCCATAGATGTTAATACAACATAAAAATACCAATCCCACTTCGTGGGGGATATCGCGGTATAAAGGGTCATCCGCTATTATGTTGGGCACATAGGGTCTCATCCGCTATAATGTGCGGGAATATCACTCCAACTACTAATTTATATATACTACTATATATATTATATCATTCAACAAACAATAGTTTATAAATTCAATCAGGCATCCAAAATTTAACGTCAACTATTTAAAAGTTAAATTTTGGTAATCCAAATGAGTGTGAGATTTCTCACCTTGATATTTAATTGCGATCCGTTCCAATTTTTGATTAATAGCTGTCTCTAAAGATCTCCAATTAATTCCAGATTAAAATTTGCGAATTTTGTACCTCGTATAAATTTAAAATTTCTTTTATAAGATTTTCGAGATAAATTTTAAACAATCAAGTTCTTATAAATTACGGTAATTAGAATGGTTAATTACCTTTAATCCGTCTCCTTCCCATCGAAAGGAATGAAGACAGGCAGCCATGCCTCTAATCGAACAAATGCCACACCTTTGCTTTCTGGCCGCCAAACCTACCCTCGACTAAGACTTCACTGTCGCTGCATCGGCTATCAGGATCCCAAGTTGCCATCACTTCGAAGCACATGCGAACAACCACCTATGCTATAGTCGTACGACCGCGTCGTGCCTCCACCCCCAGTTGCCCGGCCTCGTTCCATTTCTAAGCATCGTGACCCCTCCTCTTGAAACCCTGCCGCTCCATTTCCCAGCGCGCGTCCACCCGTGCTCACGCCCATCGTCGCGCTATCGTGAGTGTCATGACTCCTCCTCGGGTCATCGAGTACGTCCCCTCCTTCCCATGCACGCGCGCGATTCCTCCCTGTCGAAGTTGAAATCGCGATCGAATTCGGTCTCTTTTTTTTTAAGTTGATCCTCGTGAATTGATCTAAAAAGAGGAACGCGATTTTGATTTATAGAGAGGAGGGAAAGGAATCGAATAACTGAGAGGATGGAAGGGCTCGAGCGCATACGATTTTCGATCAAGAAGTAAAAGGGGATACGTGAATAAAATTTTCTTCATTATGCTCGGCCATTTTTTTTAAAAAAAGTTCGATTGTATTACAATAGGAGAGGAAGATGTGATATTTGAAAAGGGAGGTAGCATGTTTGAAGATGGTTACAGTGTTTTGAGGTGAGGGGGAAAAAGTGCTGAGGTGAAATATTGGTCAAGTCAATTATATATATATTATTTAAATTCAAATCATCTTGGTTTCGCAGCTTAAAATTTCAAACACCTATCGAGGCAAGCCGCTAGGCATTTATAATGTTATACCCCTATTCCAAACACAATGGAAAAGGTTTTGAGTCCTAATTCGGTCGTAAGGAGAAGATAGCTTTTCGGAACCAAATATTTTATAAAATTTCGATATTAAATTCAACGCGTTTATATTCTGTACGATCAAACAATAACTCTAAAAGCCGCAAAATTTAAAATTCGATAATAATACACTATTACGGATCCGATGGAACTGGTTTCATCGAATTCCGAGACTGTGTCCCGGTTCGCTATTTTTAAATGCCAATTTAAAAAACCTATTTTTAAAATTGAACAGATCACTTTTAAATTCAATTTTAAAACTTTTATTACCTTCATTATTATTAATATAAATTTTACAAGCCTTTATATTATTTTTATCGAGCTTAAAACTCAAGACACAATAATTTAACCAATATTCAATTATTAAATTCAATAATTAAATTATCCAATAAATCGCTATATATAAATTCTGAATTTATTTTATAAATAAACTCCAATTTTCATATTCAAAATTAATCTATAATTCAAATTAAATATTTAAAACCATTTAGATATTCAAAATTAACCGTCGAAAAATCCGAGTCGTTACACCACTAGAATTCGCTCTTGCTATCGCCATCGATGAATGTTTTAGCATAACCTCTGGTGAAGTTCAAACAAGCCTATATGAGTCGAAACACTCTACTTTTATTTACTGACATTATCATAGATGTAGGCATAAATATGATTTTATTAATTGCTAATGGATTTCTTCTCCAAAGACAGTGCAAACATAACGTGCCACACGTCAAAGCATACTCGAAACCATAGTCTATGGCATAAGCAAGCAATATTAGCAAATGAGTCTTGTTGTAACTAAGAGTTTTATGCATTGATTAGCTCGAACCTTCAAAATATAATAAAAGAAAACTAATACACACACACATACACATATACATTTTTTTGAAAATGTACACATATACATATACATACATACATATTTTTATACACACATGTATATATGTATGTATGTATAGCTTGAAGTACTCTAATGAGAGTTTATAGAGAAAAGAAAACTCGTCGAAATACCTAGAAGTTTATACCATAATAAGTCCTCTTCCTCTACATCAGGAGACTTAATGAAGTGGAAAAAAAGGACAAACATGAAGCGATCTTCCCAGGGTTACTATAGTAAATAGGTATTTCTTTCTACAATCAGTTTTAATAAGAAGATAACATCTTCCTTTTAATGAAGCACAACTTAGATATGTTGGAACTAGGCCAGCCTGTAGTGGAAGAAATGGATGAATTTCAAAAAAAATTAGCATTTTCGATGTTTATTGGGCCTATGAAGTCTAATTCATTTAGAACTTTTCTAAATTTATTTTAAATAAAATCAATTTTATCAACAAAGTTTCGCTTTATATTATTTTATATTATATTTGAATATGTGTATTATATACACATATGTGTGCACATGCACTTGCAACATAATAATATGTACATGGTCTGATATGCCTGTGTACAAGTGTTGGGAGTTACACTACAATGGACATGTTAGTCCCTCTAGTATTTTATGTTATGTGCTATCAAAATGAATATATATATATATATATATATATGTGCATCAAAAATTATATATATTTACGTAAAATTATACTTATGTAAAATATAATTATATATATACAAATATGTGAAAATAATAATTACGATAATAAATATATAATATTTTAAAATATATTTAAACAAATATTTATTTATGTTAAATAAAAAATCATTTAATAATTAATAGAAAATAATTTTAATTTTTCTAATTCGAATAGCTACTGCAAAGTTGGGTACAAAATCAATTTTTTATATTTAATTATAAATATTTATAAATAAACATACATATGTTCACATAAATAAATAAATAAATAATTTTTAATAATACTCGACTTTAAGCTCAAGGTTAAAAAAGTAAAAAAAATTTGAATTTTAAAATAATTTTAATTAAAGAATTATAAAATAATTTTAAAATCGATCTAATTAAATTAATTAAAATTATAAGAAAATCATTTTTGAGATCCAAAAATCATATAATATTTTTATGTAAAATTTTATACTTAAATTCAAACATATTATATATATATATATATTTGTATATACATAATCAATTCCTAGTTAAATAAATAGTCATATCATTAATTAAATATAAATATATATTAAAATTAAACTTTCATTACTATCGAATTAATATAGTACAAAATATAATTTATAAATTTATAAATGTTTATTCAATGATTTTTATCTTTAAGACATAATATATTAATTAATAAAACAATATATATAATTTTATTTAGTTAAAAATGATTTTTTTTTTATTCTAGGCCTTGAGTTTAATGCAAGTATGCACATAATTTTTTTTACATCAACATATATATAGTTGCACTGATTTAACCATCCAATATGTGAAAGAAAATCGATATACTAGATTCGTAATATAATCTAATAACCTACAATGTATTACAATAATAGATAATAATATTAAATGAATTAGTAAATATGTTGAATACCTTCCACTGAGGCCTAGAGATCTCACTTTGAAATGATGCAATGACTCCTTCAATTAAATTTCAAGTTCTAGAATTGCTGGCTTCCGAACTGCTTAACCACCGACAATTGAGTAGAAGAATTATGTTGTTATTTGAGCTTGGATTTTTTTTGGTTTAAATGGGGTTTGTTGATCAAAAGTTGCAAACGGAGAAGAAGAAGAAGTATAAAAAATAATGGTGTAGAGAGTGGCATATAAATGGGAAATCAAATGGAGAGAAAAGTGAATTTTAACCTTATCTCTCTCTTCCCAATTCCACTCTTTTATACCAGTCAAAACCTTCCGCTTTTGTCAACATTTGGCTGGTCTATCCCAGCTATTTTGGCTGTAATTTGCATGCCTTATATGGGCCTCAAAGCTAATTCTAGCTCGAACAATGTCCATTGCATTTGAATCTAATTTTAAATACGTATCGATATCATATATCGCTTAATATATTTATAACTGTTATAAATGCATTGTTTAACATTGTTCAACACATCAAATACAAAATTTTGTGAAATATTAATTAATTTAATTAATTTATAATAATTATAAATTAATTAAATTAGGTGATAAACGTAGTATCCATCATTTCGGTTGTGTGACTCTTAAGTGTAAATTTGATTAACGATTAATATCGAACAATTCGAATATTAACGTTCACACGTCACCAAGCAAGTGGTATGACATTTTAGCCAAATTTATCACTTATTTGGTTTCGGTAAAATCAAATTTTACGTTTTTAGGAGTTACCCAATTGTGATAATTATTTACACCAATTCTCTTTGTCAATACTATATCATTGTGGACTTATGGAATTTGGTAATGGTCAAAATTCCATTATCACCTATATTCAACTCCATAGTCTAAACACAAAGTCCTTGGTTCAATAAAAATAATTATTACTAATAGATATGCTCTGGCCAAAGACTTTGACTTTTAGTTGACTTCAATTGACTATAATACTAACCTCATATAACTGAGGCAATGAATCCTTTCTTAAACAGTGTTTCACTTCTAATGCTTCCACTTGACACAACTATGGTCGTTCGATGGACGCCGTACCATGATTTAACTATTATCAAAGCAGAGCTAAGATCAATGGTATTCTCAAGTCAAGAGAATTGTGTAATTTTGTTACATCGATTTTTTCTATTTAACCTTAGCTATATTAACCAACAGAAACCTATCGAGTGAGTTATTTCATAGTTATCCAATAAATATCAGTATGTAACCCCTTGGTGCCTCCAGCAATCATAAGTAATACAGTGCCCAACATTTGGAGAGTGTTACGTACTCTAGTCTCAACGGATGCATCAATATCCAGTCTCGATACGTCCTGACTAGGAATATTTAAAATAGTACATTTAATTTCAGTGTGATAAATTACTCATGATTACAACGCATTGTAACTTCTATCACAAAACATACCATATATGAATTTTCTATTAAATATACATTTAATAAAATTAATTAATTAATATTGATAGAGTTAAGGGTATGTCTAAGGGGCGTTATGTAGTTGTTATATATATCTAACTCTATAACCAATCTTGTGCGAAATAAAGGTGTTTTCTTTATATTATATACTTGATATAATGTGTTATATTGATTAATTAATTTAATCAAAAGTATATTTAATAGCAAATCCATAAATGGTATATATTTTTATGATAGTAGTTACAAAGTGTTGTAACCGTGAATAATCTATTATAATAAAATCAAATATACCATTTTAAATGTTCCTAGTCAAGAAGCGTCGACACTGGATGTCGATGTATCCATTCAGACTAGAGTATGTAACGCTCTCCAAATGTTAAGTAGTGTATTACTAATGATTGCTGGGAGCACCTATGTGTTACGTACGGATAGTTATTGGATAACTATGGAATGACTCACTCGTTAGTTTTCTGTTGGTTAATATAACTAAGGTCAAATAGAAAATATCGATGTGACTGATTTACACAATTATCTCGACTTGAGGATACTGTGGATCTGCAATATGTAAGCTCCTCTTTGATTAGTCAAATCATGGCACTACTTCCATCGAGTGACTATAGTTGGGTCGAATGGAAGTATTGAAAGTGAAGCACTATTCATGAGAGGATTCGTCTCCTTAGTTATATGAGGTTAGTATCATGTTCAACTCAAGTCAATTCAAAGTCAAAGTCTCTGGCTAGAGCAGTTCGGTTAATAATAATTGTTATTATTGAACCAATGAATTTGTGTTTGGAGTATAGAGTTGAATATGGACGATATTGGAATTTTGACAATTACCAAATTCAATAAGTCCAAAGTGATATAGTTTTGACGCATATGATTTATGAAATATTGATTATAAAATTTTGAATATGATTTGAGGAATAAATATTATTGTATATATTTATAGTAATTATAAATATATCAATCGATATGTAATATTGATACGTAATTAAATTAGATTAATTAATAATATTTATTTGGGCTTAAAATGGGTTTAAAGCTCATGAAAGGGGCTGGAAATTTCGACCAAAAAAATGTAATGGGCGACTAAAAAATATGCTTGGGTATTTTAGATGGATGGCTCGGATTTAAGGAGATGGGTAAGAGATTTAATCCACCTTTTTCTCTATTTCATCTTCTTGCTGGCAGATCCCATCTAGACAAAGCTCCATTAAAGCTAATCTCAAATCAATTTCAAATCAACAACTGTTGGATAGTCAGCGATTTACAAATCAAAGATTAGCAGTCTACCAAATTGAGAAGAGTTCTAAGGAGGGATATTCATCATAGCAAGGTGTACTTCAAGGCACAATTTTGGTATGTTTTCTTATTTCATATAACTAATAATTCATGTATAATATTCCATTGCTTGTGTATATATATATCATATTTATATTGTTAGTTAGGTAAGATACCAAAATGTATGAATGTTGTCACATATTGAATGGTTATATGTATGTATGTATGTATGTATGTATGAAAAACCAAATTTTATTTAGATCAGATGCGTAAACAGCCAAAATTATTTATTTTAATATATATGTATATATATATATTATATTTATATTAATAAGTTATATTACATAAATTTAAATAACCTATAATTCATTGTGTTACCATACCATGTTAAAAATTGATCTAATATTTTACATATACAAATTTATACTAAATATAATTTTTGGTAACAGTAAAATATTTTTTTATAATTATTTACTATTTTTAATATTATTTAAATCGAAATAAAGGCTATATAATTAATATAAAATAAAGTATGATTTGGAAATTATATATTAAATTTTATAAAAATTTTGATCATCATATTAACTTTTGGCCAAAATTCCAAAATTTAAAATTCAAATTCATTATTTTTAAAAGATCATTATGGTAACCGTCGAAATTATTTAAATAAAAAAAAATATAATTTCAACTCAGAAAATCAAAGAATTTTTTTTCATGACTTATCATATCATATTCGAATTTCAAAAATTTTGAAATTTGAAAAACATGTTATGAATTTAATTTTAATATAATATCAATGTTTTTCTACTAATAAATTTATAAATAAATAATTTGAAAATATAAAATTATAATAAATATTTTTATGCTGTGTATTGGATCTGGAATGTTATAAGATATATATATATATTTAATTTCATTTAATTTTCAAATTATAAATATATTTATTTATTTAAATACATATATTTATAAATATTTTTAGTTATTACAAATATAATTATATATATATATATATTAATTTTTTGCTATAAAACATACACGTATAAAAAAATAATTTTTCATAATTTATATATATATTTTATTATACAATCATTCATCAAATTATTATCTAATCTAATATATGCAAATATATATATATATATATATATATATATATTTCACATTTATGTATTACATATTATATAATATATATATATATATATTATAAAACCCTTATTTTTGATAATTAAAAATATTAAATTAAATAAGATTTTGGAATTTAATATTGTGAGAAATTAAAATTTGTGATTTATTAATGAGAAAAATAATTAGAATATGATTTAATAATGTTGATTTAATGTAATTGATAACTATTTTAATGTAATTTCAATCAACTGAAATAATTGAAAAGTTAATCTGGTTATAATTGTAAATAAGGAATAAATTCAATGTTGTATTAACGCTGAAATTATATATTATTGATTGAAATAGGTTTATTATAGAATATGAAATAAATTAATTAGTATGTAAATTTATTGGCTTTTGTTTGTAAACAATAAATTCATAAATGTGTTTGAATTAGTAATGTGTAATAATTGTTTTAATAATTATTTTATTATTAAATCTGTTTGAAAATTATTTGGAAATCAATGAAATTAATATAATTGAAATATTGCATTAATATGAGTTAAGATGATAACTGTAGAATATGAATGTAATAAAATGTAAACTAACGTATATTATATTCATAAGGTAATAGTTGATTCAATAATAAGAGTGAGAATCGAAATAAAAGAATTTGATTGAAATTAAAATATAATCAATTGGGTTTTATTACAGTTGTAATTGAACGCTGAAATTAGTGTAATATTTAAATGGGGGAATTAATTTAAAGGACAAAAATTTGTATATTTTTAGCCTCAAGGACACGACCTCAATATTTTAACCACAAGGACAAATATTTTTCTAAAAATTATTCATAAGGGCAAACATTCTTCCAAAATTATTCATAAGGACAAGCATTCTTCCAAAACTGCTACCGAAATAAAAACTGATACCTAATAACTGCTACCGATAACTGCAAACTGATACCTAAAAACTGCTATCAATAACTAAAAACTGATACCTAAAGAAAGTTGTCCTTCAGGCTTGTGACGACCGCCCATGACCCCTGCACCGAATCTAGAGATAGTGCGCTGTAAAGTGTGCCAGGCGACCATGGACGATTGTCAAGGTAAGATTAAAACAACAGAATCTATCGTATTACTCACAGCGCATGGACAAAATACAATAGAACATATGTATAGTGAAGCTTTACAGAACAAAATGACATCTTATAAAACTCCATAATAGTTGAATACAAGCATTCATATAGTCAATACATCCAGCCTCACTACATAACTCTCAGAGAATACAAAACAGCGGAATATCCAGTACATATAATAAGAAGATAATATGCAATCCTCCAGCTCGTCTTCGATATCAGCATCGTGAGAAGAGAACAGCACCTGTCACCTGCTACCTAGTCTGCCCGTCCCAAAATGGACGAACAGCCCAAGGCAATAAGAATTAAAACATAAAGCCTTGAGTCAGACAACAGTCTTAGTGAGCAGTAAATTAACTAACAACATACCAAAAGAGCATAAAGGAAAAGGAATAGGAATACAACCCTCCCACTCCAACCTCATTCTACAGTGATAGCCCCCAGACACACACTAAGCAGAAGCAAACATAGCAGAGCATACAATTTAAAGTAAAGCTACTATCACTCGAGTCAAGGGCGATGTTTTCCAAGTACCAAGGCCTAAATCAGATAAGCACCCAGAATATACCGCTCTTGAGTCCGAATGACGATACAACCAAACGTCCATGACTCTGGCTATCACTGTTATCATTGCTTCGATATCACCGTTAATTGAATGACCGGCACATTCTTTCAGCCGTCCGTCAAGGGCTAATGGAAACCCCGGTTCTAGACATAACTCCCGCACGTCGTCGCAGCCCGTGCCTAGGACTATCGAATCTGCCCAGAGTACTCGACCATCAACAGTTGGCCGTTGGGACTATCGAATCTGCCCAAACGTACTCTTGCTTAGAGCATGCTAGAACCTTCAACAACGATGCTATCCAAGCCTCCTAGTCATCCTCCTCGACGACTATTCTCATATCCATTCATTATCCTCAACTCGAATCATATCACCGAGTTATCAACATGCTTGGAATGATCCCGTCTGGATTAGACCAAGTCTTCATCATATGATTGCCTCGCTTCATTACATCCTTGCAAAGCTTCATCTCAACTTCACATCATCAAATCTATACATAAGAGCTTCATCATCCCGCTACATATGCCACGAACAGCTTTTCCAATTCAAGAGCCTTTCCCTTAGCTTTTGAATCACCTTCGATCTAAATCTAGTCATCAATCATCTAGTTCATAACAATCAATCAAATCAAACATCAATCCAAGAAATCAAGCATTCAAAAATGATCTAAGTAGACAATTATAACAATAATGGCATTTTCGTAATTAAAGAGTTGAAAGTCCAATAAGCATGAAAACATGGATTATATCTCTACAAACTTGATGAATGAACTTGCATAGGTTAACATATGATAAAATAGATGTAACATCATCATGAACAATGGATCTATATGGATCTACACATAGGATGAAGAAAATGCATGGAAATCTCTATTTTAACACCAAATCGAGCCAACAATCCGATATACTCCTTTGGATCCGTGTGAGAGATAATCACCACTCACCAAATCACCTAAACAACCTCAAATCAACACACTTCAGATCTGGACAGCGAAGGATGAAGCTAGATCTACCACAAATCCGCTTCAAATGAAGAAATCTCTCTTGAAAAGACGAAGATCTTCAATCTAAGCTCTTGAATCTTCAATCTTGATCTTCGATTTGGATGGATGGAAGCACAAGATTAGAGTGGAGAAAAGAAGTGAAGAAGTGTAGAAGTCGAGCTCTCAAAATGGCAGCACTTCGTCGCTTCAAAATCCGGATCCCAAAAAGTGAGAACAACCCCTCCTATTTATAGCTGAAAACTGGCCTTAAGTCGTAACTCGGCTATCTTCTTAAGTCGGTGCCGACTTAACACCATGCCGACCTAATGCCTTGCCGACCTAGTGCCTTGCCGACCTAAAAACTCATCTGCCTGCCGAGTTAACCAGCCTATACGACCTAACGACTTAACTGCCTCGCCGACCTACGACTTAACCATATGACCGACTCAACGAAGCAGACTTATCATACTGCCGCAAAACCCAAGTCCTAAGTCGGTTGACGACTCAACAACAAAGCGCAACTGCGACTTAACACATAGGCGCGACTTAACTTAGGTCGTTGCCGACATAAGTGCCTTGCCGACTTAAGACATACGAAGGAATACAACTATGACTTAACTCGTAACTGGGTTACGACTTAACACAAGAGACGTCCTGCCGACTCACAACTCAACACACGTTGCCGACTCAACTACCTACCGACTCAATTACCCTGCCGACCTAACACTTAACACCCAAACACTTAGGTCTCTCACAACATGTCCTTAGGTCGTTGCCGACCTAACTCTTAAGTCGGTCAACCCCACTTCCTTAACTCGGCAACGACTAAACAAATAACTTGTCAGACATACTAACTACTAAGTCGTCCAGGTCTTAAGTCGACCACTATCTTAACTCGTCAGCCGACTTAACACTTAACTCACCACTATCCTTAAGTCGGTTAATACTATAAGTCGGTCAACTTCTTAGATAGGCTACTCCCTTAAGTCGGTCACTCGACCTAAGCCACCCTATGACTTAACTTCCTTAACCCGGTTAATTCCTTGGGTCGTCCCAAACTGTCAGCCGACTTAAACCACTCCCCTATCTTCCTTAGGTCGCCGCCGACCTATACCTTAGTCCTTAACTCGTCCAGAACCCATAAGTCGGCTACGACTTAGGACTTAACCAAAATTCTTCCCAAAATCTGAAACAACCAAAAATGTTGAAAATTTCAGATTTGAACGAACTTTTCGATCCGTAAAAATACGGGTCGTTACATTCTCTCCCCCTTAGGAATTTCGCCCCCGAAATTCCAAACAAACAGAGCAATCAAAAACTATTCTGCACGCCTACCATCCATAGCAATCAACAAATCATGCATCCAATTCTAGCTTAGCATGCAGAATTCTAAAACTAGAACAAGTTACAATTTCGTTAGATGACACGACACCTTAGGGCCATACCTTGAAGAGTTCAGGATGAGCTGCCTTCATCCTCTCTTCCACCTCCCACGTACAGTCGTTATCATCTTCACTCCATTGTATCTTGAGCAACTTAACTACCTTCCTCCTAAGCTGTTTCGTGTCGGTTTCAACAACACGAAGCGGCTTACGAGGTCTTCTATCAACTGGATCAACTTCTAAGTCTTCACAGCTATCAGCAGAAACCACTGCATTCGAATCGTGCACATACTTCCGTAGATATGATACATGAAAGACATTGTGCACACTCGACATCTTCTCTGGTAACTCCAATCTGTAGGCGAGCTTTCCAATTCGCTCGATGATCGGGAATGGTCCAACAAATCTCGGAGTCAATTTTCCTTTCTTCCCGAATCGGATAACATTCCTCAGTGGAGAAATCTTTACAAAAACCCTCTCACCTACATCGAACTCCAAATCCTTACGACGTTTATCGGCATAACTCTTCTGACGGTCCTGGGCTGCCTTCATTCGTTGCCGAATGATCTCTATACAATCTGAAGTCTGTCGAATCATTTCTGGCCCAAGTATCAGCTTCTCTCCTGTTTCCAACCAACATGTCGGAGAGTTACACGGTCTTCCATACAATGCCTCATATGGTGCCATACCAATGCTTGACTGGTAACTGTTGTTGTATGCAAACTCCACCAAATGAAGGTGATCTTCCCATGATCCTCCGAAGTCCAAAACACATGCTCTAAGAAGATCTTCCAAAACTCGGTTGACTCTCTCGGTCTGACCATCTGTTTGGGGATGATAAGCTGTACTCAAACACAACTTGGTTCCCAAAACTTCCTGGAAGCTCTTCCAAAATCCACTAGTGAACAACGGGTCTCGATCGCTCACTATACTTTTCGGAATACCATGGAATCGAACTATCCACTTAACATACAACTCAGCCAACTTTGATGCAGTCCTAGTCGATCGAACAGGAATGAATCGTGCACTCTTAGTCAGACGATCCACAACGACCCAAATCCCTTCATTTCCCGTTCTGGTTCTAGGCAATCCATCAATAAAATCCATCGACACTTGTTCCCACTTCCATGTAGGAACTTCTAAGGGCTGAAGCAATCCACTTGGCTTCTTCTGTTCAGCCTTTACCAACTGACAGTTCATACACTTGGAAATGAAATCTCCAACATCCTTCTTCATGCCTTCCCAGTAGTAGGTTCTCTTCATATCCCGATACATCTTGTTTCCACCTGGATGAATTGTCAGCTTCGAGTGATGACTTTCCTTCAGAACTTCACTCCTCAATTCATCTATATCGGGAACAACTAGTCGTCCTTGCTTCCGAAGCCAATCCTCTCGATCGACCTCGAATCCTTTATCCTTTCCTGGATCCAATCCAGATTCCAATTCACGGATAATCTTGACAAGCTTATCATCTCGCTTTTGGCCCTCGCCAATCCTTTCCACAAGAGTGGGTCTTATCGATAAGTTTGCCAACATCTCAGGTTCCAATTCACATCTAGGCCTGAAGTCAAATCCAGCTAAATACTCGAGACTCTTCCATTCTGAAAACATGGCTCCCAATCCTGCATGTCTTCGACTTAACGCATCAGCCACTGCGTTACCTTTTCCCGGAGTATAAGCTATACCAAAGTCATATGATGCCAAAAACTCCAGCCAACGTTGCTGCCGAAGATTCAAATCCTTTTGGGAGAAAAGATACTTCAACGACTTGTGATCCGTAAACAACTCGAATCGAACTCCCAACAGATAATGCCTCCACATCTTCAGAGCAAATACAATCGCCGCTAACTCCAAGTCATGAGTTGGGTAATTCCTTTCATGCGGCTTCAGTTGTCGACTGGCATACGCAACAACTTTATCCTTCTGCATCAGCACTGCTCCAAGTCCAGTACCACATGCGTCGGTGTAAACCACCATCTCATCATTCCCACTAGGAATAGTCAAAACAGGAGCACTTGTCAATCGCTCTTTCAGGATTCCGAAAGCTTGCTCACACTTAGCATCCCAACTGAACACTTGGTTCTTCTTCGTCAATCCTGTTAATGGTGCAGCTATCTTGGAGAAGTCTTTGATAAACCGTCGATAATATCCTGCTAATCCAAGAAAACTTCTCACATCAGATGCATTCTTAGGTCTAACCCAATCCTGGATTGCTGCCACCTTAGCGGGATCAACCGCTATTCCATTCCCAGAAATCACATGGCCTAAGAACCTCACTTCACTCTTCCAGAAGTGACACTTCGAAAACTTAGCCTTCAGCTGATGTTTCCGCAAGATCTCCAAAACAATACGCAAGTGCGTCTTGTGCTCTTCCTCCGTTCTGGAATAAATCAGAATATCATCCACAAACACAAGTACGAACTTGTTCAACTGATCTCTGAACACTCTATTCATAAGATCCACAAAATATGCTGGCGCGTTAGTCAATCCAAACGGCATTACCAGCCACTCAAAGAAACCGGATGGTGTCCTAAAAGCAGTCTTCGGCACACTATCCTTAGCTACTCTCAACTGGTGAAATCCCGTTGCCAAATCCATCTGAGAAAACACCTTAGCTTCGTGAAGCTGATCAAACAAGTCATCTATTCTTGGCAATGGATACTTGTTCTTCTTAGTCACCTTATTCAGCTCACGATAATCCACACACAATCTCAACGACCCATCTGCCTTGGTTGCAAACACAACTGGTGCACCCCACTCGGACACACTACGCCGAACGAATCCTTTCTGCAAAAGGTCATCAACTTGCACCCTCAACTCCTGCTGTTCCCTAGGCGCCATCCGCCTAAGAGGCATCACAACAGGTCTGGCTCCTTCAACTAGATCTATACGAAACTCGATCTCTCTATGCGGCGGCAACCCTTTGACTTCGTCAAAGACGTCCTCGAATCCATTTGCGATTGGCACTAAAGACAGTCCATCCCGTGGAACAACTAGCGAATACATGAAGCTCATGAAGACGCCTTCCTCATGCTTACATCGTATCACAATCTTTCGCCCTTCCACATTCTCGACTGTCACCTCCAGCCTCTCACAATCAACCTTAGCCGCATACTTCCTAAGCCAGTCCATACCCAAGATAATTCTGAACCCCGCAAAGTTCAGAACAAAACAATCACAAACAAAAGAGCAACCATGACTCGACACAACTAGACCACGGCATAACATACACAAACAAGACGAACCCCCAACTGGATTAGTCACTACCAATGGCCTATCAACAATATCCGGCTTCAAATCTAACCGGCCTACTAGTTCATTACAAACAAACGAATGCGAAGCTCCAGTATCAAACAAAACTCTAACTGGAACACCACATAGGAAAAGAGTACCTTGAACAACCACACTCTTTCCCTTCTCTTCAGCAGTAGGAGCTTTCGAAGACGACGGAACAGCTCCTAAAGCATAGGCTTGCACAATCTGCCTGTCCTTCCTTGGTTCCGGACAATTCTTCCTGAAATGTCCCGGCTTGTCACAGTTGTGACACTTCATCGGTGCCTTCGGATTCTTACAATCCTTAGAGAAATGGCCCTTCTGCTGACAATTGTAGCAAGTCACTTCGCCTTTCGGCTTCTTCTGACCATCCTTACCCTTCTGCTGCTGCTGCTTCCTCTTCTTGTTTCTACCCTGCTGGGGTTTAGACTCTTCCCTGGTCACAGCAACAACAGATCCTTCCTTAGGAAACAGATTCTCATGCCTAAGAGCTTTCTCCACAAGCTTCTCAAATGAATCATCCAAATGATCCACCAACTGTCTCCCAAGATAACTATCCAAGCCGGTCACAAACTTCTCGTTCTTCTGATAAGCAGATTCAATATATGACCGGGCATACTTGGACAAAGCTTCAAACTTAGAAACATACTCAAGAACAGATCTTCCACCCTGCTTGAGCTCTACAAACTTCTTGAACAGAACAGACTTCTGAGCTGTAGAAATGAACTTAGCTTCAAATCTAGCTTGGAATTGCTCCCAAGTAATCTCTTCCTCCGCAGTATCGATGGTAATAGAGTTCCACCAATCAGAGGCTCTCCCTTGAAGCTGCCTCGATGCCAACTTCCTCTTAGTTGCATCATCAATTCCCAAATCACCAAAGATCCTTCTACAAGCATCTATCCACCTCTGGGCCTCAATGGTAGATTCTGTTCCCAAGAAAACCTTCCCTCCAAGAGCAGTATAATCCTTGCACAACTTAGCAAAATCCACTGGTTTCGGAGCTTGGACTTGAACTCCAACATCAACTGCTGCCCCCGGAACTGGTATCCTTCTCATGATCGAAGTCATCATGGCTTCGAACATGGCTGCATAATCAGCAGTCTCTTCAGTAGCATGGCCTTCCCTAGCAGCTGGTCTCCCTCTTCGACTCATTCTCAATATCTATAAAAAGGAATGATTAGATCATCTAGAGAAACAACTGCATGAAGGACTCAACTCTACTAAGTTACTATATTATATATAGTATTCATCCATCAAAATACAATTACGTCTCTCATACGTAGTTACTTCAGCGAGCGTTGGGTAAAATCGATTAACCAATGCTCTGATACCAAATGTGACGACCGCCCATGACCCCTGCACCGAATCTAGAGATAGTGCGCTGTAAAGTGTGCCAGGCGACCATGGACGATTGTCAAGGTAAGATTAAAACAACAGAATCTATCGTATTACTCACAACGCATGGACAAAATACAATAGAACATATGTATAGTGAAGCTTTACAGAACAAAATGACATCTTATAAAACTCCATAATAGTTGAATACAAGCATTCATATAGTCAATACATCCAGCCTCACTACATAACTCTCAGAGAATACAAAACAGCGGAATATCCAGTACATATAATAAGAAGATAATATGCAATCCTCCAGCTCGTCTTCGATATCAGCATCGTGAGAAGAGAACAGCACCTGTCACCTGCTACCTAGTCTGCCCGTCCCAAAATGGACGAACAGCCCAAGGCAATAAGAATTAAAACATAAAGCCTTGAGTCAGACAACAGTCTTAGTGAGCAGTAAATTAACTAACAACATACCAAAAGAGCATAAAGGAAAAGGAATAGGAATACAACCCTCCCACTCCAACCTCATTCTACAGTGATAGCCCCCAGACACACACTAAGCAGAAGCAAACATAGCAGAGCATACAATTTAAAGTAAAGCTACTATCACTCGAGTCAAGGGCGATGTTTTCCAAGTACCAAGGCCTAAATCAGATAAGCACCCAGAATATACCGCTCTTGAGTCCGAATGACGATACAACCAAACGTCCATGACTCTGGCTATCACTGTTATCATTGCTTCGATATCACCGTTAATTGAATGACCGGCACATTCTTTCAGCCGTCCGTCAAGGGCTAATGGAAACCCCGGTTCTAGACATAACTCCCGCACGTCGTCGCAGCCCGTGCCTAGGACTATCGAATCTGCCCAGAGTACTCGACCATCAACAGTTGGCCGTTGGGACTATCGAATCTGCCCAAACGTACTCTTGCTTAGAGCATGCTAGAACCTTCAACAACGATGCTATCCAAGCCTCCTAGTCATCCTCCTCGACGACTATTCTCATATCCATTCATTATCCTCAACTCGAATCATATCACCGAGTTATCAACATGCTTGGAATGATCCCGTCTGGATTAGACCAAGTCTTCATCATATGATTGCCTCGCTTCATTACATCCTTGCAAAGCTTCATCTCAACTTCACATCATCAAATCTATACATAAGAGCTTCATCATCCCGCTACATATGCCACGAACAGCTTTTCCAATTCAAGAGCCTTTCCCTTAGCTTTTGAATCACCTTCGATCTAAATCTAGTCATCAATCATCTAGTTCATAACAATCAATCAAATCAAACATCAATCCAAGCAATCAAGCATTCAAAAATGATCTAAGTAGACAATTATAACAATAATGGCATTTTCGTAATTAAAGAGTTGAAAGTCCAATAAGCATGAAAACATGGATTATATCTCTACAAACTTGATGAATGAACTTGCATAGGTTAACATATGATAAAATGGATGTAACATCATCATGAACAATGGATCTATATGGATCTACACATAGGATTAAGAAAATGCATGGAAATCTCTATTTTAACACCAAATCGAGCCAACAATCCGATATACTCCTTTGGATCCGTGTGAGAGATAATCACCACTCACCAAATCACCTAAACAACCTCAAATCAACACACTTCAGATCTGGACAGCGAAGGATGAAGCTAGATCTACCACAAATCCGCTTCAAATGAAGAAATCTCTCTTGAAAAGACGAAGATCTTCAATCTAAGCTCTTGAATCTTCAATCTTGATCTTCGATTTGGATGGATGGAAGCACAAGATTAGAGTGGAGAAAAGAAGTGAAGAAGTGTAGAAGTCGAGCTCTCAAAATGGCAGCACTTCGTCGCTTCAAAATCCGGATCCCAAAAAGTGAGAACAACCCCTCCTATTTATAGCTGAAAACTGGCCTTAAGTCGTAACTCGGCTATCTTCTTAAGTCGGTGCCGACTTAACACCATGCCGACCTAATGCCTTGCCGACCTAGTGCCTTGCCGACCTAAAAACTCATCTGCCTGCCGAGTTAACCAGCCTATACGACCTAACGACTTAGCTGCCTCGCCGACCTACGACTTAACCATATGACCGACTCAACGAAGCAGACTTATCATACTGCCGCAAAACCCAAGTCCTAAGTCGGTTGACGACTCAACAACAAAGCGCAACTGCGACTTAACACATAGGCGCGACTTAACTTAGGTCGTTGCCGACATAAGTGCCTTGCCGACTTAAGACATACGAAGGAATACAACTATGACTTAACTCGTAACTGGGTTACGACTTAACACAAGAGACGTCCTGCCGACTCACAACTCAACACACGTTGCCGACTCAACTACCTACCGACTCAATTACCCTGCCGACCTAACACTTAACACCCAAACACTTAGGTCGCTCACAACATGTCCTTAGGTCGTTGCCGACCTAACTCTTAAGTCGGTCAACCCCACTTCCTTAACTCGGCAACGACTAAACAAATAACTTGTCAGACATACTAACTACTAAGTCGTCCAGGTCTTAAGTCGACCACTATCTTAACTCGTCAGCCGACTTAACACTTAACTCACCACTATCCTTAAGTCGGTTAATACTATAAGTCGGTCAACTTCTTAGATAGGCTACTCCCTTAAGTCGGTCACTCGACCTAAGCCACCCTATGACTTAACTTCCTTAACCCGGTTAATTCCTTGGGTCGTCCCAAACTGTCAGCCGACTTAAACCACTCCCCTATCTTCCTTAGGTCGCCGCCGACCTATACCTTAGTCCTTAACTCGTCCAGAACCCATAAGTCGGCTACGACTTAGGACTTAACCAAAATTCTTCCCAAAATCTGAAACAACCAAAAATGTTGAAAATTTCAGATTTGAATGAACTTTTCGATCCGTAAAAATACGGGTCGTTACAAGGCTAAAATACTGAAGGTTTGTCCTTGAGGCTAAAATGCTGAGAAATTTTGTTCTTGACAATAATTTCTTGTATTTAAATAGTGGATTTAACATGGAAGATTTATTTTAAAAGATTATTAATTTCTATGTAATCAAGAATGATAAAATTGATAACTTTTAAATTTGAATTTAAAAGTGATTAAATCAATTTAATAATAATTTATTTAATTAACGTGAAATAGCCATTTTGGCCACTATCTCAGATTTCGACGAAACTAGTTTCATCGGATCCATAACAGTGAATTATTGTAAGATTTTAAGTTTCGTAGCGATCGGACTTATCATTTGATCGTGCGGGCTCGAAACACATATAAATCAAGTGGAAATTATGTTGAAGGGCTTCTATTTTCAGGGTAATAAGTTTTAAGGACAACACTTCTAAATAATTAGTTTTAAGGACAATTTACAGGATAATGATAAATTCATTTATCTTTTTAAGTTATACAGGAAAATGATAAATCTTTTTATCATTATCTCTATATAACTGAAAATGATAAATTCTTTTATCTTTTTCCTGTAAAATGTCCTTAAAATTAATTTTTTAGAAATAGTGTCCTTAAAACTTATTATCTGCACAAATAAGCCCTTGAAGTGAAAATCCCCTATAAATCAATTAGTAGAATTTAAATGAATATAATTTGATTTTGAAAGCTAACTTCTGTATACAATGGAATTAGGGTTTGAAACTAGTTCTATTGAGTTTAAAAATATCAAAAACATATATTTTGATATATGGGATGACCTACTTTCGTTTCGTAAACGAAACAGGCTTTCCAGGTCGTTGTTATTGTTTCGACCCAAATCGATCTGTCCATTCGTTCTTATCTATCTCTGCCTATATATAGGCTGTTATAAACCATAACAGCTTCTTTTATTTCTAATTCCTATACGTACAATTCTATATGTCTATTGAATTATCTATTCCTTCTCCAATGGCTGTCAAATCCAAAAACCCTAATTTCAATTGAAAATCAGACTTCAAAAGTTAAACTCCTCAAAACCTATCAAATTTTATATCGTTGGAAAGCTCTCGACGAACGTAATCTAGATCTAAGATTCCTTTTTCGATTTGATGCGTTATTTGTCCAGAAAACGATGAAGAAGTTTTGGCCGTCCATCCTAGGGTTTTCAATTCCACGGTGGATCGTCGACTATACGACGATCGAAGGGCACCTAAGTGTAGAGGGCGTTGAGGCAAGTCGATCCATGGTGTTAGTTCATGTCATTGGTGCTTGGATCGCCAGAAATGGTATGGGAAGTAACGGCGGCAAGGAGGTGGCACAGGGTGGCGGAGCACGCCGCGTGGGGTCAGGGTGGAGCGCCTTGGCACGTCGATGCTAGTGGAGGTGGCTGATCTGGGCATAGGTGATGGAGGCGGTAGCGTTTGGTTGTGGTTCATGGCGGCTGATGGATGTAGGCTTGCGTGTAGAGGTCACGTACGTGAATTAGGGTTGGTGAAGGTAGTATAATTTACGAATTTGCCATTGATTTATATTTTATTTCAAATTCAAAATTTTAAGTGTTCTAACTCATATAACTTATTCATACGAGCTCGGATTTGGACGCTGTTTCTTCCATTACGATCGTATCAAAATTTCGGACAATATGGAACTTGTTTGGCTGCATTCTGAGACTGTTCAAATTTTGGGCTTTATTTGGATTTTAAAATCGACGATAAATCAAAGGTGAGTGATTTAACCGACTCACAAATACTAAACTTTCTTATGTTAGTTAAATTAATTTACGATGTGATAAGAAATTTATTGATTGATGTTTGGTATTTTAAATTGTCATTTAAATTTAATTTGAATTTATATTGAATTAAACTGCCATTTAAATTAATATTGAATTTAAATTGTTAGTTAAACACCTGATAATGGTAACCAGTCAATTGTTGTGATTTATTGGCTGATTTGGATGTTGATTGTGATGGATGTTTATTTGTTGACATTTTGGATGATTGGATGTTTATATCCCTGTTATAAATAAGGGTTGAAATGATACATACCTGAATGATCTTATAGATTAAGGAAAATCGTTATGGGTTGAAATGATAAACCCGAGCGATTTTAATGATTTGGAAATTATTGATTCGGGATACGGGTTTAAATGATATATACCCGGAAAATTTAACTATTTTGAGGTTGAAATGATACATACCCTATCACTTGACCGTAGGGTAGAAAAATTTATACGGACACCGTTGGTCGGTTTTAAATTTTTTTCTAAATAGTAAAGTATGTTTGATTTATAAATTTGATTTATTTTATTTTATTTAACGATTTATAAAAAAATTATATTTGGGAAATGATTTCTTTTATATGTTTTAAAGCTACAAATTATAAGTTAATATATGGTTTAAATGTAAATTTAAGATTTTAACTTATAATTTTGTTTAGTTTTTAAATATATAATTTAAATAGTTTAAATTTAATTTAATAAAATATTAATATAATTTTAATATATATTTTAAATTTAATTTAATATAATAAATATAGTTTTGATTTACGATAATAAATATAGAGTTTTATAATAACTTTAATAGATAAAAGATTTTGTAAAAGATTTTAAAATTTTGAAAAAGGGTTTTGTAAGGAATTTATAAAGGTTTTGTAACAGATTTTATAATGGATTTTGTAAAGGATTTTGTAAAAGATTTTTTTTATAAAAGGATTTTAAAATGGTTTTAAAAGATTTTATAAAAGGTTTTATAAAAGAACTTGTATAAAGGGATTTGGAAGCTTTTTAAAGGAATTTGCATAGAAGTTATGAAAAGGGGAAGAGTTGTAAACTGTTTTGGAATTTATAAATAGCTTTATAAATAGTTCTAAAGCATATAAATAGTTTTTAAATAGTTAAGAGAGATTTATAAATTATTTTCGAAATTGATTGAAAGAAATCTTCCTTGGTATTTATGAATATATTTATACTTTTGGAATAAGTATATGGATACCTTGATATGAAGGTATAAATTGTTTTCTAGATTTATTATTAAAAATGTTTTGTAAAATGACCATGGTGTGAAAATTATAATGATTAGTTGTTAAAGTGACCGGGGTCGGATATTGCATACTCTCTGCCAATTCCGAAACCACTTTAACAACTATGCTTGTGGTGTAGAATACAGAACGAAGTAGGATGGTTTGGCTAACGCTACTGCATGAGGTACGAACACAGCCCTGATCCCTGCGGGTCAGCTTGATATGACTAAAACAGGAGCTATCCTGGGCCAAGTGAGGTCGGTCCTCCTATCGGATATGCTTCTTCGATACCATATCTGTTACTTTGTGATTGATTTGGTGGCCACCTTCGATTTGATTTTGGGAGTGTGTTCCGAGGTGGGCAGTAGTAGCTACTATGCGTTACCACCAGTCCGGGCATGTAAAACGGTAGAATCCTACCCTGGGCATTGCCTCGCGTGCCTTGTCGTATGCCTTATCGAGCCCACTACGATTTTGGTTTGTGTCATACCTATGGAGTGCTCCCTAATAGCCCACCGTTTTGGTGGAGTTTACAATACTATATAGACTACGGTATTTATAAAATGTGTTAAGGGGGATATGGGTAATGCCTTAACACTATTTTAATACTTTACTTTACAGATAGACACTATATATTTATAGCGTATATTACTACACATAAATAGTTTAATGGATCTTTAGGAGGTGGAAATCCCGAACATCTCTTAAGTTATTGCACGCACGATATAAACTGGATAGGAGATGTAAAATCCCGTAAACATCTCTAAAGCCGTTACACTCATATTTATTTGTTGTTGATTTAACTTACATAAGATCTTTTAGTTCTGACTCGAGTGTTTTGTCTTTTCATTACGCTCGGGTCAGCCTGAGCTTTTCAGTGTAAAAGACTTTATTTCTAGAGGACGAAGACGGAGTTTAGTATTATATTATTTGTACTATCCCACTGCATCATGTTGTTCCTCTGCATTATCCTATTATACCTGCTGTATGTATAACTCTGATTGTATTGTAAAAGTGTAATCAAATGTTATTTGTAAAACAGCTTCATGAACTTTATATTTGATTATTATATTTTGTCATTCCTCTGTGAGATTCTGTGTTTTATTTTTCTTTCCTTTCTCTTATTTTCTTATTTACCCTTTAACAATCCTCCCTTTTGAATGGTTTGAGTTTGACATGTGTGGTTTATTGTCGATTAAACCGTCCAAAAAGGTGTGTATATATATGCAAATATTTATATTGTTTTAATACTAATTTTAAAATAACAAGTTTGTGTTTATATATATACATACATATATTTGAATAACATATAATACATATAAGATGAGCCAGCGTGTCCGTTGTGATGCAAATCCTAATATTTATTACGGGCATGTAAAACCTTGCATGGATTTTTATGTTACAAATGCACACACATAAACATATGTATACGATACATACGTGTA
Source organism: Allium fistulosum (assembly GCA_030737815.1). NCBI lineage: Eukaryota > Viridiplantae > Streptophyta > Magnoliopsida > Asparagales > Amaryllidaceae > Allium > Allium fistulosum. The sequence continues at coordinate 664,652,148 of CM060903.1, forward strand.
CCGTTATTCTTAACTTAAAATATTAATTAAATAAATTCAATCTATTAATTATAATTTAAATGAAATAACGATTTTATTTAAATTAAATTTATAAATGTTCTAAATAACTTAGACTTCATAGGCTCAATAAAGATCCTTTAGGGTAAATTTTTATGAAACTCACACTTATCTTTCGATGCGGGCTAGCCCAGCTCCAACAAAGGTATCAAAGCCCGATAGCCTATGCGATATAATTAGTAATGTTAGAGTTAACTAATTAAAACCTACCAATATAGTAGGGTGTCTAAAAAAGTAGTGTCTAAGGTTGGGTTTGGTAATCAAGTACTTTCCTCTACCAGGCTACTAACCTAGCTCAAAATGATGAGGTAAGCCCAAAAGGATATCCCTAATAAAAATGGCCTAATTTGAATCGGGCCTTAGACTAATTTTAAAAATTCAAAAGTTAAATTTAAAATAAGATATACAAATATATAAAAGTTATAATATAATAAAGTTATTCAAAATGTTTGAAAAATAATAGAAATAGATTTAAAAATTTAAAAATTTATTATTAAGATTAATAAAATGAACTAATTAAATAAGTTAATTAATAAACGAATACATGTATTATATATTATGATATATGTTATGTTATTTAAAAAAAATTGAAATAACATAAGTGTACATGTAACTCATGACCATCCCCCATCACCAACATGGACAAGCTCTTCCACCTTTTCTAGCTTGGGTTGTGGCCTTCCTAAGGTCTTTGACTCAATTCCATAAGCTCCGGTGCGACGGTAGCGAAGCTACAGCCGATTTTAGACTAGCCCGTTGAAAAAATGAAGTTGAGAAAGTCCTAAACTATAGTATTATATGCTATTGGATGTTATATATGTTTGATTATGATTTTTGATGATGATTGTTTAATATGAATGTTGAATATATATGCGAGTCATGGAAATACACGTCGATAAGCACAAAGGAAATCACTTTCCTTTATTTAATGAATTGATGTATATGGAATGTTAAACCTCTTTAAAAAGGTTTAAAAAATGAGTTTGAAATGTTTTATAAACATATGAAAGTGTTTCGGTGAATTTGGAATGATAATTGAAAATTTAGTCAAAAAGAGGCGCGTCATGTAACGGTAGTTCGCGATTTCGCGCCAAAAAAGTCAAGCGAGTATATAAAATGGAATTTAGCTTGGAATTCTTCAAGATAAGAATTTTCCAAACTATTATATCCATAGTTTTCAAACAATGAAAGAAAATTGCGATTCCAATTAGTATATTTTGAAATATGAGTAAAACAAGTTTTTTTGAAAAATCGTGGTATTGTAGTTCAGAATTCATAATAGGATTTCTTTGAAAATGATATTTTAATTTTTATTTAAAAATATAAGATAAATTATAAAAATCTTTGAAAATATTTTGAAAGTGATTTGAGTTATAAAAACGAATTTCCAAATGATAGAAAAGTCGTTATGATCAATATAGCTTAAAAAGCATTTTTTGCAGCACTTTCCGCAGCACTTTTCTATAACCTTTGAAATATAGCTTTAAACTTAATGGTTCTTTTCCAAATATTTTATAAATGTTTTCAAATGGATAATTAAGTGTTTTAATAATAATTTTGTGTTTTTATAGCTTATTTTAAAAGAGTTTAAATAAATGATTTAAAGAAAAGCTATTACAAATAAAGTGGTTTAATCTTGGCTCTAAAAGCCGACTAGTAGACTGGATTTTTTATTCTTGAGATCCGGATGTGAAGTGCTTAAACTAAGGAGATGTTCAGGAGCAACCAGTGCCTTGGCTCACCTGGCCTCTTCCCTGGGCGAGGGATAGATAAGGTCCAAATGTAGGAAATGAGTTAAGTATAAAAAGATTAAATTTTCCAAATTTAAATTAAATACAACTTTGATTGTATAGAGATGATCTTCTTATACTTATGTTAAAACCCGAAGAGGGAACTCGTACTATTCATGGAATTTAAAAGGTGATTTCACCGTTATTCCGCCCGTAGTACTTGTTGAATACGGGAATTGATATTGAGTAGAATTAGATGATTTCTATAGATTCATCTTATTTAATACTGGTTTTGGATTAACATCCTAGATAACATGGTTTTAACTCAATCAAAATTTTGAGTTTTGAATTAGGAAATCTTTGTTAGGATCTAAATGAAATGATTTGGGAATATTTTCCTTAGTGAAAAATGAAATGATTTTGAATTATTCCCAGTTTAAAAAGGTTTAGACGAAACCAAAGGATTTGATAAGAGAGGTTTAATGATTCCATATATACTAGAAAGAAATGTTTTAAAAGATATATATATCTCTTGAAGATATTTTTGAGAAAAAGGGAAGCAACAAATTAAAAGAAAAATTCCTTATTTACTACACATTTCTTTTATCGATGATTGGTTCGAAGAAACTAGGATCGGATTTGAGTGATTTTTATCCGAAAACCACTTCAAACCAATGTACGCGTCTAAAAAATTAAGACCTGATAAAGAAAATGAAGGACGAAGACCGAAGATCTTCGAGGTGGAAGGAGTGCTTGTTGATAGTCCTGGTTAGCTCTCAAATGCTAAAGTAGTAGTGGTCCCTTCATTTTTGAAACTCTTCGGGTTGCAAGGACTTCTCGCTAGAATCCTAGGGGTAACTTCTGATAGGATGTGGTAGGAGAGTGCCTTCGGTTTGTCCTGTTCCTAGACAACTTGTATGGACGAATGTCCGACGTTGCATTTCTAGTTAAATAAGTGATCTCTATGAACGTATCATCTGTTTGGTGGCGGAGAAGGCAACTTCTCTTAGCTTAACACCCTTTCCTGAGACATTCGAGCTCAGGAGTTATACGTTTGTAGAAATCAGTTGTGTAACCATGGAATGGCAGTGTGGCACTCAAAGTGAAATGTGCAATGTGAAAGGTAATTGTTACCTCAAGCCTCACACCCAGAAATGACCGAAACAGGGAACATGCAGCAAGGCTATGTGTTTGCAACCATTAGGGTATGATCATCCCCTTCTAGATATATTTCTACCCGCTATGACGTTCGGGTTTAAATTAATGTGATGTGTGGTAAATAAGAGCTCGGATTAGGTCGGTAACTACCAGGATGATGACATATTCGTTACTATCTAGGGAGAGGTTGGCCGGTCTTGTGTTGGTAGAGGTGCAGATGTTCTGTAGTCGTGGTACATTCCTCTAGAAATGTACTGGCGGAAGGTAGTCCCTTCACCTGGTTATTTGTATGGAAATCCATTCTCCAATAAGTGCTTGCCATTTTGTTTGTAGAACCCACTTTGTGGCTAATATGCTAGAATTTAATCAATGTAACAATTTCGGCTAATATTAATAAATTTAATTGCAAATGTTTTCAAAGAAATGTCATTAAAAATAATATCCTTTATTTTTATGTAATAAAGATTTGGTTATCATAAGGTAAAAACACGTTCCATGTTTATGTGCGGCGTTGTCTTATGAGATACCTTTTTGTTTTCAAACGCTTATTTTGAGTTCTCACACTAGTCCCATGACTGACTCGGAGTTTATTTTTGTAACGACCCGTAAATTTTTGATAATTAAAATGTTAATTTAATAAGATTTCATGGTTTAATGTTGGAAGAATTAAAATTTGTAATTTATTTATGATAATAATAACTAGAGTGAATTGCAACAATATTTATCTAAGATTAATTATTAATGAATTGGATGAAATTCCAATCAATTGAAACGACTCAAATTTTATAACTTGGTTATAAGGGGTATATATGGAAAAAACAAATGTAAATAAGTGAATAAGAATTGTGAATTATTTGGGTAGGAATAAAGATTTTAATAGATTGATTTCGAAGATTAGAGTAGTAATAAGTATTGAAATATAAATGCTACTTAGTGAATGTCTTTACAATCAATAGTTGGATTTGATAATAATGCTGAATTCATTGGATGTGAATAAAGTAATTGAGTGATAACTAAAATTAAATTAAAATCTAATATTTAAATTTGTTGAATATTGAACAATTTAATTGTTTAAAATTAATATTGGAAATTGATTGAATAATTGAATAACGGGAATTGAATAACTGTATAATGGAAATAGTTGTTATATAATTTGAATTTGTTTTAAAGATTTAATCTTATAAGTTCATTTTCAAATATTTCAAAGATAGTGAATTTTTGAACAATCAAAATCGTTTAAATTTAATATTGCAATTATTAGAATAATTAAATTCTGAATATAATATGATTTAAAATGAAACCATAATTTGATGTAAAGTTTATTTAAACAACAATGAAGGTTGTCAACATTTAAAATCGGATTTAAAAGTGAAAAATTGGAAATTGAAAATTTTATATTATAATCGACGAGTAAAAAATAGCTTTCCGAGGCACATTCTCGGAATTCGACGAAACCTGTTCCATTGGATCCGTAATAGTTTATTATTATTGGATTTCAAATTTCGTAGCAATCGGAGTTTCCATTTGACCGTGGCAGCTGAAAATGCTTAGAAATTCATTTAATCGGTTTAATTTAAAATCGATCGTTTATTTTTCATAACTCGCACAGACGATCGAATTAGCCTCCAAAACACATTCCATTGTGTTCGGAATGCGGGTAAAGCATTACGAACGCCTGTCGGCACACGTCGTTTGGAAATCGTTTGAAAATGTTGTTTAAAAGTGAATTTAATATTAAAATATTATTATATATGCTTGTATATACGTGAACAGAGTCGAAACCCTAGCCTATTTTTTTCTCCAGGCGCCGACATTTGCTTCCAATGGCTGAAAACTTCCCTTCTTTCCCCTTCGTTTTCTCTCCATCTATCAAATTTTATCAAAAACTTTCAACTGGGAAGTTGTAGAGCTCCTCGACATCTACAGATCCAACGGTTGAGATCGGGAACGGAGCTTCGTGGTGGTCGAAATTTGGGTTCAATGGTATGGTGTTCTCGCACGTCGTTCGAGGAGAGGTGGTGACCGAGCTTTGCGTCGCTTGGGGCGATGGTGGCTATCGCGTAGGGCTTTTGTTTGCCGGAGTTCGATCAACTTCTGGAGCGTCGTGGTGGTTGCGACCATCGTGGGTTTGTACATGCGTTTGGGTTTCGGTAGCGTGCGATTTCTATGGGGAAGAAGGTAGGCGCAGTCTGGATTGTGAGGGAGCTTGGATGTACGACCATGATTTTTTTTGGTAATAAAAATAAAAAAAGAAATTTGTTTTAAATTATATTAATATACATTCAAACTTTAACAACTCATATCTCATGCGTACGAGATCGGAATCGAACGAAACTGGTGACGCCGGAAGCGCAGAGATAGGATCTACACTACAGTGCAGACCCGGGAGTGTTTGGAGCTTGTTAAAATTTTAGGATAAATCGAACGCCGTTCGATTTAATTTAAAAATTGAAAACCCAAGGTGAGTGTTTTATAATGCTCACAACGTACTAGAATATCTTTATGCTAGTTAAATTTGACATTATGAAGTGATATGATTTTTATTGGTCGTTGTTTGATAAATTTTATCGTCATCTAGATTGTCATCGAATTTAATGTTGGAAATGGAAATTGACTGTCAAATTGAAATTAGGATTTAATTGCAATTAAATTTCTGAACATTAATAACTATGAAATTTCCGTGAATTATATTGTCTGTTTGGATGATTGGTTGCGATGGATGCTATTGATTGATGTTTGAATGTTTGGATGTTTATTTGTTTGTATATATCCTGTCATCACCCTTTGTATTATTTACAGTTGTAAACTGAATCATTTCGAATAAATTGAGAAATAGGTTGAAATGATATATACCTATGACTATATGATTTGGATTGAATTGATATATATATATCTATCCCTGAAATTAAATTGAAATAACTGATCACTTGGCCATAGGATAGAAAATTATATACGGACACCAGATTGGTTAAATTAAATGATTTGAAATTTTTGACTTGAAATTTATTTTTAATAGTTTGATTTAAAGGAGATCAATATCGAATTTATTGAAGTCAGATTATTTTGAACCTGAGCTCGGAATGTTGAAATTTAAATTTGGTCAATGAAATGTTTTGAATAATTGAGTTCGGATTTTTAAGTTATAATCGAATTATGATTTAAATTTCAGAAATTGATTTGATTGAAAGGATGAGACTTTTATTCAAACTTTGAACTTTACCAAGTAAAAGTATTTGGAAATTTGGATTTCAAATTGGATATTGAAGGTTAACTTGATTTAAATGTTTTGAGTCGATATTTGAAGATTGAGCCAGAAATTGGTATGAATTAAAATTGAATTTAATTGGATTTGAAAATGGAATTGAATAAATTTGAAATCGAAGTCGGAATTGATTTGGATTGAAATCGAGATTGAATCGACTGAATGGAAAATTGGAATGTGATTCGGATTGGGAAGTTGGAATTTAAATGATTTGATTTTGAAACTATTTTATATTAAACTATTTTAACCTATATTAACTATATTAGATTATTTCAACCTATCTTAAATCATGTTAACTTACTTTAATCTATTTTAAATCTACTTAACCCAATTTAATTTATTTTAAACTAATTTACCTATTTTAATTTATTTTAATTATATTTAATCTATTTTAAAGCTATTTAACCTATTTAATTATATTTAATCTATTTGAAATCTATTTAACTATATTAAATAAATATAAAACTATTTTGAAATCTATCTTTAATATTTTAGAGTACTTTAACTATTTTTAATTTTTAAGCTATTTTCCGAACAAAAAAAATTCAAGCTGGTCAATAAGGTGAAATGTTTATATTTAAATTGTGCATTTAAATACGAATTTGGTTAAATTGAAGTTATAACATAAATTGAGATTCGAAACAATTTTTGAAATTGAAATGAGATACTGGGGCGAAATGATTTTTGAACTGGAATAGTATATTTTTGAGTATATATGATGATTTTGGAATGGATTTGATTTTTGAAGCGAATATGATATTTTGATATCAATTATGAATTGATTCTTGAAATTATAAAAGAACCATCCAGTGTGTAATAAGCATTTGGTTGTTAAAGAGACATGGATCAGATATGGGCATATTCTCTGTCGATACCGAAAACCACTTTAACAACTGTGTACGTGGTGGAGATTCCATAAATGAAGTAGGATGGTTTGACGAACGATCCTGTATATGGTATGTCGTGACCTTGACTCCCGTGAGTCAGCTTAGATGTGACTAAAATCAGGAACCACGCCGGGCCAAGTGAGGTCATTCCTCCGATCAGACACATTTCTTTGATACCATTCTATTGCTTTTGTGATTGTTTTGGTGGCCACCCCTCGATTTTTGGGAGTGTGTTCCGAGGTGGGCGGTAGTAGCTGCTATGCGTCACCACCAGCCCGGATCCGCAAAAGGTATATCTACCCTGGCATTTCCTCGTGTGCCGTGTTCACATGCCCTAGAGCGCCTTCTTCGAGTTTGTTTTGTACCATACCTATGGAGTGCCCTCTGATAGCCTCCAGTTTACGGGGGAGTTACGGTACTGTATAGACTATGGGAATATATAAAAATGTGTTAAGGGGGATATGGGTAACGCCTTAACGCTATTTTAATAGTTTACTTTACTATAGACATATTATAATACTGTATTGTACTACATAGTAGATAGTTTAACGGATCCTTAAGAGATGGAAAATCCCGTAACATCTCTTGAGTTATTGCACGCACGTCGACACTGGATAGGAGATGTCAAACCCCGTAAACAACTCTGACGCCGTTACACCCATATTTATTTACGATTGATTTAACTTACATAAGGATATTTTAGTCCTGACTCGAGTGTTTTGTTCTTTCATTACGCTCGGGTCAGTCCTGAGTTTTTCAGCTTATTGAAGATCTATTCTGGAGGACGAAGACGAAGATTTGGTATACTATTACTATTATTATCCCTGCATCATGTTGTCTGCTGCATTATTTTATTTGTTCTGTTGTATATGTATAACTCTGATAAATGATGTATAAATGATAATCAAAAGTATATTAAATAGCTTCATGAACTGTTTATTTGATTATTATATTTTATCTTTCCGCTGCGAGATTCTGTGGTTGTTTCTTGTTCCTTTTCTCTTTTTTCTTACTTACCCCATTAACAATCCTCCCTTTTGAATGGTTTGGAATCGACATGTGTGTTTGCTTGTCGATTTAAACTGTCCAAAAAAGGTGGGTCGTTACAGTTGGTATCAGAGCTTTGGTTTAGCGATAACCTTAGCTTTGTGGGGTCTGACTCTTTATAAATAGGGTAGTAATACCCAATGATGAGTCGCTGAGTGTATATGTAACGACCCTGAATTTTGAACAAATTAAATTGAGAATATTTATTAATTTTAAATATTTGAACGATAATTTAATTTGAATCCCGGATATAACTTTGAAGCTGACGATTAAATTATAAAATTTAATCTGTTGATAGTTGAATTAAAAATTTAAATCTTCAATTTTAAGTTGAAGAAAAATATTTCAAAAGCTTTTAAAATTCGTATTTATATCACTGAAGATAACAGAAGCTTCAGAATCGAATTTGAAAATGGTTTGTTCAGTTTTGGAATTTAATCGTTCGAATCGATATTTAAAATACAGCGTTCCGGGGCACAGTCTCGGAATTCGACGAAACCAGTTCCATTGGGTCCGTAATATTGAATTATTGTCGGATATCCAATTTCGTATTTTTCGGAGTCGTTGTGTGAACGTACGGGATATAAACGCCTAGTCGATAATTTATCGATTTTATTTAAATATAAATTTATACACTTTGGTCAACATCAGTTTCTTTCCTCCTTTAAACACGCCTTCAATTACGCTCCTTTGTTTCAGCCGAGCATCACGAACGAGAAATCACGCAACCCATTCTTGTTCAGTTTTAAACACTCCTCTCCCTCCTCTCGTTCAAACGAAAAGAAAATCAAACGAAACAAATTATAAATGGCAACCGAGATATCCCCCTTTCTATTTTATTTTCATCTCCCCATTCCAGTTTAAAATTGATTCGAATCTCATGCTATTCGAGTTTCTTCCTTCCCCATTTCAATCATTTAAATCGAGCCGCGTTCCCTCCCCAAAAATTCCAATTCGTTCGAAGAAAAATAAAAGAGAAATGTAAAGTAAAATCGATCGCAAGGAGATGTCGCGGGTTAGCAGGCGCGAGTCATCGTAATCGCAAGGCTGTAGGGGGGAAAGAGGCGACGAAGGCTAGGGTTTCGCGAGCAGCGCGAGGAGAAGTCCTGGGATCTCGAAGTGAAGCTGGGAGGCTCACGGAAATCGTTCGCAGCGACTTCGAAGTGGCATCGAGGAGTCGTTTGCGAGGTTAGTGAGTTCGAACGAGCAATTTCGTGTGGAGGCAGATGGCGATGGGGCAGCGCGAGATGATGGCGATCGATTGAAGGCCGCAGGCGTGGAGCTTCATCGCGATGTCAAGGCATTGCTGCGTAAGCATGGTCGCGAGTTCTCCAATGAGGTATTCAAATTCGTTTATCAATTTGAATTGGTTTAATGAAAATCTGTATATATGGATTTAAGAAAAAAATAGATTTTTGAAAATCTGTAACTCATTTTATTAGTGAATATGTATTTTTACAGTAAGGTTTAAGATCTCAATTTTAAATGGATAGACAGTAAACATATAATATAAATATATATATATAGAAGATTTTGACAAGTAAAAGAAATGAAATGAAAATTTAATTATTCGATTTTATATAAGTATAGATAGGCAGAAAAAAGAAAATATATATAAGGTTATATAAATATTGGATTTTTATAAAGTGTAGTTTTATATATATAAATAAACTTTGAAAGGTAGAAATTTTAAATGGGAAAATACATATTTTTATGATTATTTGGAATCTATATAAACTATTTTCATACGGAAGTGAATTTCAAATAAAAATACAGATAAAAAGACATAATAATGAATTGTTCGGTCAATTTAAAGAGTTAATAGAAAATTGTTTAAACAAATCATTCGATAAAATTAAATAATTGGTTTAAAGAAATTAATAGATGATAATTTATTGTCAATTGATTCAAAAATTAATAAATTGTATAAATTTATTTATACAAGGTTAAATCAAGAAAACAAATTGGATGGAAATGGATGGCAAAATAAAGCAAAGGTGAGATTTTTCTCACTCAAAATTGAATGTGGAATTTTTGCAGTTATTGATTGCTATTGGATGTGATATTAGATATAGTAGGAAATATCTATATATATAGCAATATATACATATTGGCATATGTATATATTGGATTGATTGATTTCCCGCCTCGTATAGCGGATGAGACCCTATTGCGCCGTTAGTAAGCGGATATTTTATAAAACCCATATACCGCGATATTCCACCTCGAAGTGGAATTGGTATTGTGCTAACATCTGTGGATGCAGGGAAACAGGTTGGAGGGATCCAACTGGATTCCTCACCAGTATTTATTTATTTACAGATATTGATGTATATTCTGTTATCATATGTTGATATATGATGTTTGTTATTATGATTGACTAATTGATGCTGTTGCATCATCGGATTCAGTTTTGAAGTTTAAAAATAACATCTTTTACTTTAAAAAGGGTTTTTAAAGTGATTTTTGAAAGTAGACGTTTTATTGAATTGTTGAATTGATTTATTTTAAACAAATAAACGTTTAAAATTTTAAAGTTATAAAAGTTAAGATTTGTGAATTATAACCAAAAGGTAATTTCTTTCGAAATAAATAGTCAAGAAATTTATAAAATGGTTTTAATTGGAATTTTTGAATTATTAAAAACGATGTATGTAAAAGATGTACAAGATTGATATTATAACTTTAAAATGTTGGTATTATAAAACGTGTTTTTATAAGCGTTAAAATGAATTTTTAAGAATTTATAAATAAATGGAATTTATAAATTGTGAACTTATAAAAGGAGATGATTTTGTAAAATAAAGGAATTATAAGTATTTAACTTATAATATGGATTGTTGGTATAAGATTTGAGTTATGAATCGAATTGTTAATAAAGGGGATTTATTAAGTTGAAGTTGTTACAAAATAGAAATGGAATTTATAAACGTTGTTTTATAAATTCGAAAATCAATCAAATTTGATGAATTTAATATAGAAGGTTATTAAGGGAATTTTTTCCACGATTTTGGATAGTGGATAATTCTTGGAATAAATGTGTAGAAAAGATTGAAATTTGGTTATTGAAGTATATTCACGATTTTGGACAGTGAATATATTATTGGAAAAAAATAGTTATGTTTGGGAAAGAGATATTATAAACGAAGTTAATTGTTTTAAAAGATGTTTTAAAACGTGTGAACTATCGAAATTGTAGATTTCAACATTCATTGTTGAAATAGACGTTTTCGAGAAATAAGGAAATGATGGACTATAACACTGTTGTTATAGTAAATGATTTTCGAAAGAAAATGTTTTATGTAGTATTGGGATTTACATACATCTATCTTAAAATCCGAATCCCTATACTAGTGATTTCGAGTCGTCGTAACGATGTTTTACGCAACATTCGTTTTGACTCAAATAGATGTTAAAATTAATGATTTCCTTAAAGAATGAAATGTATACTTAATATTGATTTAAGTATATTGAATATTTTCAAATGTTGAAAATAAATAGATTTGTGGAATACTTATTTTTAAATAAGTATGGAAATGCTTTTCCAATATGAAATGAATTGTTTTGAGATTTTATCTTCAAAGATAAAATGAAATGTGGAAATTGATTAGAAATTTGTTTTCAAACGGTTAAGTGTGGAAATTATATATCTAGAAAAGATACTTTGGAAATAAAATAATTGGGAAAATTATTTGGAATCTGATGATGTTGCGCATCTTTATTGATAGTTAAATAACCGACTATCAATAATTACCTTGAATGGTATTTGTTGTGAATTGGATGAATTTGAATGCCACACTTATTTTTGAATAATCGCTCACTATTCGGGTTAGCCGGGAAAGGACCATGGGGTCGTATAACCCATTCCGAATATGTGATACGTCGTTATGAATCGCATTTGAAGACCGGTGTTGAAGACCGGATATTTTTGAAAACGGAAGGATTACCGTCGAGTTACTCTACATCGGCTGAACTCCGGTTTAGAGGTTTTATCACCCTTAGTGACGGGAAGTCCGGACGTGATTAGAAAATTATCTGGATATGCAAGGGTTTCGTGAGAAGTGCCTTCGGTTCTGTTCGATCCCGGAACAGACTTGTATGGATTGTGTGTCTGACGTTACAATTTGAGATATAAAGCTGATTTCTTTCAAATACTTTTCTGTTGGTGGCGGAGAATTTATTCTCTTAGCTTAACACCCTTCTCTGAGACGTACGAGCTCAGAGGTTATGTAGTTGAAATTTATCAGCGATATACTCCCAATTTGGTAACGTGGCATACTGAGTGTTGCTGTGAAATGATCAGTGTTTGATCATTTGCGATATGATCATTTGTTTGATCTTATATCTTTGTGATCATAGGTTGATCATTTGTTTGACCCGAAGCAGGGCTTTGTAGAAAGCGTAGCTTTGTGGACGAGACTTCATCGAGCCTCACACCCTGGAAATGGTCAAAACAGGAAGGATGCAGCAAGGTTCTAGGGAGTAGCGCCCCTTAGTGTATGTCATTCCTTCTGGATAGAGGTGGTATCATGGTATGGAGCCCAGATACTTAACCTATGTGGTTGCTGCAAATTTATTACTTTGTGGTTGTTGGAAATCGGGGATCCTTGGGAAGATCGGTTACGATCGGGGGATGACATACGCGTGTCAGTAGTTACCTATTTTTGCAGAGGTAACCCGGCCTTGTGTTGGCAGAGATCCGGTTAGGTTCTCGGGTCGTCTATTCCAGGGACGTACCCATCGTGGATAGGAAGTTCCTTAGCCTGACCATTTGTTGGAAATCCAAACTCCAATACGAACTTTGTACGGTATTAGTTGTAGAACCTGCCATTTACGTACGGTGGTCACCACTGTTTAGATGGTAGCTATAGTAGGCATACGATACTGGTCGTATGTTGGCTAAGATTTATATTATACTTTCGAAATGTTTTCGACACTATGCACTAATAATGATATCAAAAATGATTTGATTTTGCGTAGTAAGCATCTTTGACTATCATAAGAAGAAATCTCCTCCAATTCTGCGTTTGCATTGTGTGTGTGGTGGGAGGTCTTATGGTAGTTTCATTTTCCAAAAGCATGGCGAATTTGTTTAATTTTCTTTGTGAAAGAATAACTGTTTTACGATCTCACACCAGTCACCATGACTGACTCAGAGTTTATTGTTCCCTTCTAAACTCTGGGTGCCCACCAATTTCCACACGGGCAGTCTAGAGTTAGGTTTTCAGGATATTCTGGAGCTTTGGAGATAAGCTGGATGGCGAGACGTAGTATTTGTATCTGAAATTATTTATTCCGCTGTGTATTCTGTATGAGGACAAGTTATATAACTGTCCATTGTTGTATTGAGTTGTATATTGACTCTGATTGATGAATGTATAAACTGATATAGTTCTTTGTTTTAAAAGACTAGTAATTATCTATTGTATATTGTTCCGCTGCGATATGTGAGATTCTGATATTGTCTTCTGTTCTGATGTTGTTCTGTTGTTCTTCTCTTCTTCTTCTTCTGCTTTCTTCTTCTCCTCCTTTTTCTTCTATTTAAAACCCTCACTATTGGAGTTTCCGGCACTCGATTGCTCGGCAGTCGATAAAGTGAGTATCGATGTCGAATTTTCGAAAGTCGAAAATTTCGGTACGTGACAGCGTGGTATCAGAGCATATGGTTAAGCGACAACCCTGCTCTGTTGGGTGTTACTCATTAGAGATAGAGTCAGCAGTACTCTAGAATGAGTTTGAGTGTAATAATAGATATGAGCGCGTATTTGTTAGTGAATATAAAATTGTTTTGTATTGTGTTGACTTATCGGTTGATTGTTTATGGATTCTGGTCGGTGCAGTCTAGCTAACTGTAATCGATAGGGGTTTCTAAACTCTAAACAAGATAAACTGACACAGTATTGTTTTAAATAGGGTAAATGAAATAATTTTTGGCCAAAACTATTTTTGTATAGAAAAGAAATGATTTTCTATGAACTATCATAATATATAGATGTTTGGTTGTTAGGAAAGTGATGATATTGAAATGTTATCATTACTATTGAAACTGAATAAGAAACTGAAATCGTAACTCCAAAGTTAAGAAATTAATTCACATACAAATGAAATTTAAGAATGTAAATTATAAATGTGATTTGTAATTTGAAACGGAATTCCAGAGAAGTATTTGGAAATGTTTTGAAAAGGATTTGAAAATTTTGGAGATTTGGAAATTTAAATTTCTTTTTGATTTGAAAATGAATTTCAAAGGTTTTGAAAAATGTTCCGAAAGGATGAAAGCTCTAAACTCTTTTCGGTCGCTGGAAAATAACTTCGGTAATGACTGCAGCATCACTGATGTTCATTTTCGGGTTTCCAAAAGAGGAATTGCTGCCAAATTGTTTTAAATGGAAGTTGTTTGAAAAATTTGGATTTTGTTTTAGAAAATTCAAAAGATAAATTTGAATTGTTTTCAAAAATGGTTTTGAAAAGGTTGAAAAGACTCTGGAATTGAGTATTGAATTATGAAAATAAAATTGTGAATGAATGAATCAATTTGTAATTGCAAGTACATGAATGTAAATTGAATTCGAATTGAAATCCAGTTTAATACAAGTGGTTATAAACCAAAATAGTGAATTGTAAATAAATTTTGGGAACGAACAAAAGTGAATAAAACTGGAACTAAAACTGAATGTTGAAAACAAATGTGAATAAATGAATTAGAGTTGAAATGAATTAGTAATTGAAACTAATCTAAAAAGAGCAGTTATGAATGAAAGTTGTTTGGTTAATAAAATAAACCGAATGAAAATATGAAATGCAAATTAAATTGAATGGAATCAATTGCCAATGAAGTGAACTAAAGATAATTGATAAATTCAATATTCAGAATAGAAGATAAAATTGAATTCAAATGAAATTGAAATGAAAAATTGGACGAAGATGAATATGTAACTTCAATAGTAAATTTAAAGATGATATAAGAAGTATATGTTGAAAATTTTGTAATAGAATTTGCAAAATGGTTTGGATATGTAACTAGATATTATGGCTAGTAGGATATACAGGTGTTATAAAGGAATTGGATTTGATTTCAAAGATAAATTGAATTGCTCGACGAAAGGTAAATATTTGAATTTCAATATGAGATTTGCTGATTTCTTGTCTAGCCGCTTGGCTTTTTCTTTTCTTTTTGAAATCTGAGAGTCCATTGGGACGTTTTGTAGTCGTACCGTATTAGCCGCGCAAAGGAGTCGCTGGCGAAATTTTTCGAAAATCTCGAGTGTTAGAAAATTTTTGAGAAAATTTTGAAAGTTTAAAATTTGAAATTAAACTCGAATTTGAATTGAGAAGTTAAACAATGTTGTTTGAAACTTATAATTGAAGTTGGAAAACGAGTTGAATGATAACGAATCTTTAATAGAAAGATTTGTTTTGATAAATTGATAAAACTATTGGATGTTGAAAAATTGTAGACGAGTTAAGGACTTTTTCTTCCTGACTTGTAATTTCGGGACGAAATTCTTTTAAGGAGGGAAGTCTGTAACGACCCTGAATTTTGAACAAATTAAATTGAGAATATTTAATTAATTTTAAATATTTGAACGATAATTTAATTTGAATCCCGGATATAACTTTGAAGTTGACGATTAAATTATAAAATTTAATCTGTTGATAGTTGAATTAAAAATTTAAATCTTCAATTTTAAGTTGAAGAAAAATATTTCAAAAGCTTTTAAAATTCGTACTTATATCACTGAAGATAACAGAAGCTTCAGAATCGAATTTGAAAATGGTTTGTTCAGTTTTGGAATTTAATCGTTCGAATCGATATTTAAAATACAGCGTTCCGGGGCACAGTCTCGGAATTCGACGAAACCAGTTCCATTGGGTCTGTAATATTGAATTATTGTCGGATATCCAATTTTGTATTTTTCGGAGTCGTTGTGTGAACGTACGGGATATAAACGCCTAGTCGATAATTTATCGATTTTATTTAAATATAAATTTATACACTTTGGTCAACATCAGTTTCTTTCCTCCTTTAAACACGCCTTCAATTACGCTCCTTTGTTTCAGCCGAGCATCACGAACGAGAAATCACGCAACCCATTCTTGTTCAGTTTTAAACACTCCTCTCCCTCCTCTCGTTCAAACGAAAAGAAAATCAAACGAAACAAATTATAAATGGCAACCGAGATATCCCCCTTTCTATTTTATTTTCATCTCCCCATTCCAGTTTAAAATTGATTCAAATCTCATGCTATTCGAGTTTCTTCCTTCCCCATTTCAATCATTTAAATCGAGCCGCGTTCCCTCCCCAAAAATTCCAATTCGTTCGAAGAAAAAAAAAGATAAATGTAAAGTAAAATCGATCGCAAGGAGATGTCGCGGATTAGCAGGCGCGAGTCATCGTAATCGCAAGGCTGTAGGGGGGAAAGAGGCGACGAAGGCTAGGGTTTCGCGAGCAGCGCGAGGAGAAGTCCTGGGATCTCGAAGTGAAGCTGGGAGGCTCACGGAAATCGTTCGCAGCGACTTCGAAGTGGCATCGAGGAGTCGTTTGCGAGGTTAGTGAGTTCGAACGAGCAATTTCGTGTGGAGGCAGATAGCGATGGGGCAGCGCGAGATGATGGCGATCGATTGAAGGCCGCAGGCGTGGAGCTTCATCGCGATGTCAAGGCATTGCTGCGTAAGCATGGTCGCGAGTTCTCCAATGAGGTATTCAAATTCGTTTATCAATTTGAATTGGTTTAATGAAAATCTGTATATATGGATTTAAGAAAAAAAATAGATTTTTGAAAATCTGTAACTCATTTTATTAGTGAATATGTATTTTTACAGTAAGGTTTAAGATCTCAATTTTAAATGGATAGACAGTAAACATATAATATAAATATATATATAGAAGATTTTGACAAGTAAAAGAAATGAAATGAAAATTTAAATATTCGATTTTATATAAGTATAGATAGGCAGAAAAAAGAAAATATATATAAGGTTATATAAATATTGGATTTTTATAAAGTGTAGTTTTATATATATAAATAAACTTTGAAAGGTAGAAATTTTAAATGGGAAAATACATATTTTTATGATTATTTGGAATCTATATAAACTATTTTCATATGGAAGTGAATTTCAAATAAAAATACAGATAAAAAGACATAATAATGAATTATTCGGTCAATTTAAAGAGTTAATAGAAAATTGTTTAAACAAATCATTCGATAAAATTAAATAATTGGTTTAAAGAAATTAATAGATGATAATTTATTGTCAATTGATTCAAAAATTAATAAATTGTATAAATTTATTTATACAAGGTTAAATCAAGAAAACAAATTGGATGGAAATGGATGGCAAAATAAAGCAAAGGTGAGATTTTTCTCACTCAAAATTGAATGTGGAATTTTTGCAGTTATTGATTGCTATTGGATGTGATATTAGATATAGTAGGATATATCTATATATATAGCAATATATACATATTGGCATATGTATATATTGGATTGATTGATTTCCCGCCTCGTATAGCGGATGAGACCCTATTGCGCCGTTAGTAAGCGGATATTTTATAAAACCCATATACCGCGATATTCCACCTCGAAGTGGAATTGGTATTGTGCTAACATCTGTGGATGCAGGGAAACAGGTTGGAGGGATCCAACTGGATTCCTCACCAGTATTTATTTATTTACAGATATTGATGTATATTCTGTTATCATATGTTGATATATGATGTTTGTTATTATGATTGACTAATTGATGCTGTTGCATCATCGGATTCAGTTTTGAAGTTTAAAAATAACATCTTTTACTTTAAAAAGGGTTTTTAAAGTGATTTTTGAAAGTAGACGTTTTATTGAATTGTTGAATTGATTTATTTTAAACAAATAAACGTTTAAAATTTTAAAGTTATAAAAGTTAAGATTTGTGAATTATAACCAAAAGGTAATTTCTTTCGAAATAAATAGTCAAGAAATTTATAAAATGGTTTTAGTTGGAATTTTTGAATTATTAAAAACGATGTATGTAAAAGATGTACAAGATTGATATTATAACTTTAAAATGTTGGTATTATAAAACGTGTTTTTATAAGCGTTAAAATGAATTTTTAAGAATTTATAAATAAATGGAATTTATAAATTGTGAACTTATAAAAGGAGATGATTTTGTAAAATAAAGGAATTATAAGTATTTAACTTATAATATGGATTGTTGGTATAAGATTTGAGTTATGAATCGAATTGTTAATAAAGGGGATTTATTAAGTTGAAGTTGTTACAAAATAGAAATGGAATTTATAAACGTTGTTTTATAAATTCGAAAATCAATCAAATTTGATGAATTTAATATAGAAGGTTATTAAGGGAATTTTTTCCACGATTTTGGATAGTGGATAATTCTTGGAATAAATGTGTAGAAAGGATTGAATTTGGTTATTGAAGTATATTCACGATTTTGGACAGTGAATATATTATTGGAAAAAAATAGTTATGTTTGGGAAAGCGATATTATAAATGAAGTTAATTGTTTAAAAGATGTTTTAAAACGTGTGAACTATCGAAATCGTAGATTTCAACATTCATTGTTGAAATAGACGTTTTCGAGAAATAAGGAAATGATGGACTATAACACTGTTGTTATAGTAAATGATTTTCGAAAGAAAATGTTTTATGTAGTATTGGGATTTACATACATCTATCTTAAAATCCGAATCCCTATACTAGTGATTTCGAGTCGTCGTAACGATGTTTTACGCAACATTCGTTTTGACTCAAATAGATGTTAAAATTAATGATTTCCTTAAAGAATGAAATGTATACTTAATATTGATTTAAGTATATTGAATATTTTCAAATGTTGAAAATAAATAGATTTGTGGAATACTTATTTTTAAATAAGTATGGAAATGCTTTTCCAATATGAAATGAACTGTTTTGAGATTTTATCTTCAAAGATAAAATGAAATGTAGAAATTGATTTGAAATTGGTTTTCAAACGGTTAAGTGTGGAAATTATATATCTAGAAAAGATATTTTGGAAATAAAATAATTGGGAAAATTATTTGGAATCTGATGATGTTGCGCATCTTTATTGATAGTTAAATAACCGACTATCAATAATTACCTTGAATGGTATTTGTTGTGAATTGGATGAATTTGAATGCCACACTTATTTTTGAATAATCGCTCACTATTCGGGTTAGCCGGGAAAGGACCATGGGGTCGTATAACCCATTCCGAATATGTGATACGTCGTTATGAATCGCATTTGAAGACCGGTGTTGAAGACCGGATATTTTTGAAAACGGAAGGATTACCGTCGAGTTACTCTACATCGGCTGATCTCCGGTTTAGAGGTTTTATCACCCTTAGTGACGGGAAGTCCGGACGTGATTAGAAAATTATCCGGATATGCAAGGGCTTCGTGAGAAGTGCCTTCGGTTCTGTTCGATCCCGGAACAGACTTGTATGGATTGTGTGTCTGACGTTACAATTTGAGATATAAAGCTGATTTCTTTCAAATACATTTCTGTTGGTGGCGGAGAATTTATTCTCTTAGCTTAACACCCTTCTCTGAGACGTACGAGCTCAGAGGTTATGTAGTTGAAATTTATCAGCGATATACTCCCAATTTGGTAACGTGGCATACTGAGTGTTGCTGTGAAATGATCAGTGTTTGATCATTTGCGATATGATCATTTGTTTGATCTTATATCTTTGTGATCATAGGTTGATCATTTGTTTGACCCGAAGCAGGGCTTTGTAGAAAGCGTAGCTTTGTGGACGAGACTTCATCGAGCCTCACACCCTGGAAATGGTCAAAACAGGAAGGATGCAGCAAGGTTCTAGGGAGTAGCGCCCCTTAGTGTATGTCATTCCTTCTGGATAGAGGTGGTATCATGGTATGGAGCCCAGATACTTAACCTATGTGGTTGCTGCAAATTTATTACTTTGTGGTTGTTGGAAATCGGGGATCCTCGGGAAGATCGGTTACGATCGGGGGATGACATACGCGTGTCAGTAATTACCTATTTTTGCAGAGGTAACCCGGCCTTGTGTTGGCAGAGATCCGGTTAGGTTCTCGGGTCGTCTATTCCAGGGACGTAGCCATCGTGGATAGGAAGTTCCTTAGCCTGACCATTTGTTGGAAATCCAAACTCCAATACGAACTTTGTACGGTATTAGTTGTAGAACCTGCCATTTACGTACGGTGGTCACCACTGTTTAGATGGTAGCTATAGTAGGCATACGATACTGGTCGTATGTTGGCTAAGATTTATATTATACTTTCGAAATGTTTTCGACACTATGCACTAATAATGATATCAAAAATGATTTGATTTTGCGTAGTAAGCATCTTTGACTATCATAAGAAGAAATCTCCTCCAATTCTGCGTTTGCATTGTGTGTGTGGTGGGAGGTCTTATGGTAGTTTCATTTTCCAAAAGCATGGCGAATTTGTTTAATTTTATTTGTGAAAGAATAACTGTTTTACGATCTCACACCAGTCACCATGACTGACTCGGAGTTTATTGTTCCCTTCTAAACTCTGGGTGCCCACCAATTTCCACACGGGCAGTCTAGAGTTAGGTTTTCAGGATATTCTGGAGCTTTGGAGATAAGCTGGATGGCGAGACGTAGTATTTGTATCTGAAATTATTTATTCCGCTGTGTATTCTGTATGAGGACAAGTTATATAACTGTCCATTGTTGTATTGAGTTGTATATTGACTCTGATTGATGAATGTATAAACTGATATAGTTCTTTGTTTTAAAAGACTAGTAATTATCTATTGTATATTGTTCCGCTGCGATATGTGAGATTCTGATATTGTCTTCTGTTCTGATGTTGTTCTGTTGTTCTTCTCTTTTTCTTCTTCTTCTGCTTTCTTCTTCTCCTCCTTTTTCTTCTATTTAAAACCCTCACTATTGGAGTTTCCGGCACTCGATTGCTCGGCACTCGATAAAGTGAGTATCGATGTCAAATTTTCGAAAGTCGAAAATTTCGGTACGTGACAGTATAGGTATGAGAGAGCGTATTTGTTAGTGATATAAAATTGTTTTATACTGTGTTGGTTGATTTGTTGAGTGGCTTATGGATTCTGGTCAATACGAGTAATTAACTTCATTGATAGGGATCTCTAAACACTTGAACAGAACAATTCGACATAGTATCCTTTTGAAATTGGGTAAATGAAATAATTTTTCCCTAATTATATTTAGTATATAAAGAAATAATTTTTCAATAATTATTATGATTCATCCAGTTTGTTTGGCTGTTAGGAATGACAATATTGATTATTATCATTAATTGGATGTTGTATTTTAATAAATAAGGGTAATTACAAAATAAACAATGATAAAACAACTTGTGGAATGTTTTAAGAAAGGAAAATTTTGTAAGAATAGCTTATAAAGGTGACTTATAAAATTAAAGTAGATTTAAATTGAGAATTGAATTTAAGACCCGGGGATTTTGAAATGTTTTTCAAAGATTTGAAGAGAAATGTATAGTGATATGAGTTGAAAAATATTTATGGGAAATATTTTGAAAGGATTTTTAAGAAGGAATGAATTCAGTACTCCTCTCTTATGTCGCTGGAAAATAATTTCGGTGATGACTGCGCAGCATCATCGACGTTCATTTTCGAGTCTCAAAGTAGGGGAGACTTCTGCAAAGCTTTTCTTTGCTTCGAAACTATTTTGAAAAATGCATTTTTGTTTAAACTCCAAAAGTATGATTTGATATATATAAGATATAAATGTATATATTTATTTCAAATGATTTGAAATGAACCGGGCATTTAAATTTCTAAGTTTTGTTAATTGATATTTTTCAAATTATCTGAATGAAATGTGAATATCCAGAACTTATATAGTAGGAGGATTAGGAACTCTAAGCTAAATGTTTTGAGAAACTTTAGAGTTGAAGTGTAACTCTTAAAATTGAAAAGTAAAGAAAATTTAAACAAGTTAAATTGTGAACATTCTAATCAAGTAAAATGAATTCTATAAATTTGTATAATACCACATTGCATCCTAATAACATATAATATGACTTACCAAATGTTAAAAGTTAAAATGATGATTTGGATATGTAATGGGATATTATACAAGTAAACAAAACCTAAAAGTAATTGAAAAATATACAAGTAAGCAAAACTTAAAAGTAATTAAAATGTATATAAATGGAAATTTGGTTGTGATAAAATGATATATACTTAAGTATAATATGAAATGATGAATGGCTAAATGGAATAAGTAAGTGAAACTTAAGAAAGAGAGCAAATGAATTAAACAATATCTTTGTAAACTGGTTATCGAATTAAATATAAATTACAAAGAAATTTTGAAATTGAATTTATGGCTTTTGAGGTAATTATAAACTTAGATAAAGTCCAACTTCTTATATATGACTTTTATAGAATGATTATAAACTAAAGTGATGATTAATAAAATGTTCCACAAATAAATCTGTTATTAACTGAAATTATGAAAATGAAGTACATTATTAACTGAAATTATGAAAATGAAGTAAATGTAAACAAAAGAATTTGGTATAGCTAAGAATAAATGGAAAATGAAATTGAATTTAATTAAAATTGTATAGAATGTTTAAAATGGATATACTAAGTAAATAAGGGATATGAACGTTGCATTATGAATAATAAATTGTAAATGAAATGAAGGTAGGTAAAATAATTTAATATAGATGAATTGTATAGAAATCTATTGAAAGTTAATACGTAAGTTGTACGCATATTATTTTATTCGCATCACGATTTGATTCAGATTCGAGCACAGAATTTCGAGATAATTCATATCGATCCGAGTTAGGATTTTTCACTCGATTCTCGACGGCGAACCCTGGATATGGATTTTTTATTTCATTCTGGAATTCTCTATCATAGTATATGGCTATGCAAGGAGAATAACAGTTTCCGATCAAAGAACCAAATCTGAGTCCGCACTAGAGGGTTGTGTGAATGATACTAGTTTAGAAGTGAAATTGTGTGATCGAGTGAGTAATCAGATTTGATACTGTGTATAGATGATATATGTACTTCGTATAGGTTTAAGTGAAACTAAATAATATTGAAAATTGACAATGTGAAATATGAAATGATTTTAAATTATATGATTGGATATCATTGATAAATAAGATGCAGGTATTTAAAATCAAGAAAATTTGGATGGCCCGACAAATAGGTACGTGTTTATTTTGTCATTGGATTTGGTGATTTTTGATTGAGCCACTTGGCTTTTGGTTATCTTTTGTTGGTTTGGGACCCGTAGAGGCGTTTTGTAGCTGTACCGATCGAGCTGCGCAAAGGAAACTCTGCCGAAATTTTTCGTAAATCCGGCTGTTAGAAAATTTTCAAGTTTTAAAATTTTATAACTCGTTTGGATAACCAACTTGAAAATTTCGTAAGCTTATCGGAGTAGCTTAGTGGAAGTGTAGTAACGACTTTATAAATGAAATTTTCATTGTTTTATAAGTTGATAATTTTGGATAAAATATATTAAATATTGAATTCTTTACTTAGTTACTTTTCCTTTCTTTTTCCTTTTCGAGGACGAAAAGTTTTGAGTAGGGGAGAGTGTAACGACCCATAAATTTTCGATAATTAAAATGTTAATTTAATAAGATTTCATGGTTTAATATTGGAAGAATTAAAATTTGTAATTTATTTATGATAATAATAACTAGAGTGAATTGCAACAATATTTATCTAAGATTAATTATTAATGAATTGGATGAAATTCCAATCAATTGAAACGACTCAAATGTTATAACTTGGTTATAAGGGGTATATATGGAAAAAACAAATGTAAATAAGTGAATAAGAATTATGAATTATTTGGGTAGGAATAAAGATTTTAATAGATTGATTTCGAAGATTTAAGTAGTAATAAGTATTGAAATATAAATGCTACTTAGTGAATGTCTTTACAATCAATAGTTGTATTTGATAATAATTCTGAATTCATTGGATGTGAATAAAGTAATTGAGTGATAACTAAAATTAAATTAAAATCTAATATTTAAATTTGCTGAATATTGAACAATTTAATTGTTTAAAATTAATATTGGAAATTGATTGAATAATTGAATAACGGGAATTGAATAACTGTATAATGGAAATAGTTGTTATATAATTTGAATTCGTTTTAAAGATTTAATCTTATAAGTTCATTTTCAAATATTTCAAAGATAGTGAATTTTTGAACAATCAAAATCGTTTAAATTTAATATTGCAATTATTTGAATAATTAAATTCTGAATATAATATGATTGAGAATGAAACCGGAATTTGATGTAAAGTTTATTTAAACAACGATGAAGGTTGTCGACATTTTAAATCGGATTTAAAAGTGAAAAATTGGAAATTGAAAATTTTATATTATAATCGACGAGTAAAAAATAGCTTTCCGAGGCACAGTCTCGCAATTCGACGAAACCTATTCCATTGGATCCGTAATAGTTTATTATTATTGGATTTCAAATTTTGTAGCAATCGGAGTTGCCATTTGACCGTGGCAGCTGAAAACGCTTAGAAATTCATTTAATCGGTTTAATTTAAAATCGATCGTTTATTTTCCATAACTCGCACAGACGATCGAATTAGCCTCTGAAACACATTCCATTGTGTTCGGAATGCGGGTAAAGCATTATGAACGCCTGGCGGCACGCGTCGTTTGGAAATCGTTTGAAAATGTTGTTTAAAAGTGAATTTAATATTAAAATATTATTATATATGCTTGTATATACGTGAACAGAGTCGAAACCCTAGCCTATTTTTTTCTCCAGCCGCCGGCATTTGCTTCCAATGGCCGAAAACTTCCCTTCTTTCCCCTTCGTTTTCTCTCCATCTATCAACTTTTATCAAAAACTTTCAACTGGGAAGTTGAAGAGCTCCTCGACATCTACAGATCCAACGGTTGAGATCGGGAAAGGAGCTTCGTGGTGGTAGAAATTTGGGTTCAATGGTATGGCGTTCTCGCACGTCATTCGAGGAGAGGTGGTGACCGAGCTTCGCGTCGCTTGGGGCGATGGTGGCTATCGCGAAGGGCTTCTGTTTGCCGGAGTTCGATCAACTTCTGGAGCGTCGTGGTGGTTGCGACCATCGGGGGTTTGTACATGCGTTTGGGTTTCGGTAGCATGCGATTTCTATGGGGAAGAAGGTAGGCGCGGTCTGGATTGTGAGGGAGCTTGGATCTACGGCCACGATTTTTTTTGGTAATAATAAAAAAAAAGAAATTTGTTTTAAATTATATTAATATACATTCGAACTTTAACAACTCATATCTCATGCGTACGAGATCGGAATCGGACGAAACTGGTGACGCCGAAAGCGCAGAGACGGGATCTACACTACAGTGCAGACCCGGGAGTGTTTGGAGCTTGTTAAACTTTTAGGTTAAATCGAACGCCGTTCGATTTAATTTAAAAATTGAAAACCCAAGGTGAGTGTTTTATAACGCTCAGAACGTACTAGAATATCTTTATGCTAGTTAAATTTGACATTATGAAGTGATATTATTTTTATTAGTCGTTGTTTGATAAATTTTATCGTCATCTAGATTGTCATCGAATTTAATGTTGGAAATGGAAATTGACTGTCAAATTGAAATTAGGATTTAATTGCAATTAAATTTACAAACATTAATAACTATGAAATTTCCGTGAATTATATTGTCTGTTTGGATGATTGGTTGCGATGGATGCTATTGATTGATGTTTGAATGTTTGGATGTTTATTTGTTTGTATATTTCCTATCATCTGAAATGACCCTCCTATTTCCACCCTAATTTCATAAGGATTTTTTTTTTTTTGCTAAGAGATGATATATAGATATATCATTCATTGCAAATATCTTTTCCAAGGTCATTTTCTTTTTCCAATAAACAAAATATATCCAGGATCAAAATAACTTACCAATATAAATATATCAGTGTATATCTAATAACATACACATACATATGAAGATGTATGTGATCTTCTTATCTAAGTTCAGAGTGTATACTTCATTTTTTTGTACAAGAACATTCTGTTTGATTTAGATTTTTAGCAATTCAGATAAATTATTGTATTCAGATTTTTGGCCATAATATCCACTAGAAACATGTACTTTAGTCTGTCATTAGGATTAAGAAATGATCAAGTAATAATCAGTGGTAAACAAGCTTTTAATATAGATGATTATGTTAAAGTCTGGATAATATCAAATTCAGTATAAAAGTAAGTGAATCCTAAGTGAACACACGCAACATCTAGGCGTAATGGAAACGCGCCTAACTTATACATGAAAGGTCACGAGTTCGAGTGCTATGCTGGTCGGTTCAAACACAATTTTTGGTTTTTCTTTTTATTTTTCTCCTGTATGGTTAGAAATCTGATACCTACCTATAATTGTGCATATATATTTGATTTTGCCTATAACCTAACATACAAAGCAATTCTTTTTACATAACTATTTTTAAAACCCATTCCTACAACTGTTTTAAGAATTTAAATTTATATTTTTGCCCAATTTATCAACATGTACACAGGTATTTATGTACATGTCATTACCTTTGCCCAGTTTCCAGAAAACTGAGTGAAACAATTGCTAAATGTACTATGCTTTGAAATGCATCTATATTTTCAAGATACAATCTATCATGATCAACCAATACTTCATTTAGTTGAGGCTGGTTAACTCATGAGTCTTGTATATGCTATACACTAGTTCAAAAACAAGGGAGATGCCTTTCATTTTATTCTATCTGAAGCTTTTAGAAAAACATTTTACTTTTCCTAATTCAATTCAGAAATGAATTCAGATTTATTTACAAAGCATTTTAGTAAAAAGAAAATAAAATCCTTTAAGTTTACTTCTTGCTAAATCCAGATTTTAGTTCTAAAACTCAGTGCTCTGTTATGTCTCAAGGTTAACTAATACATAATATAAATTATACAAAACAGTAGCTCAACTACATGTGCATATTTCTCTTCCAAACATTCATATCAATAATTAAAATCATTTCATTGTTTCCCAGTCAGATTTTTCCTTTGAGATTTTAAACCTTAGTGCATAACAATATATTTAACATGATACAACTAGTTCATCTAACCATAATAGAATTCATTACATGACTGGAAGTCTTAGAAACATAATATTTTTCCTGAATACATGCAGATATAATCAATTTAAACTCTTATTGAGACTAGCTAGCATGTTCATTCACTCCTCCATAAAAGCCATAACTTCATTTTTACTTAGTGCCTGGGTTACCTGAAAGAACATAAGTGGCTGCCTCATTTTAAAATGAGACACCCCAGATGCCATGAGCAAACAAGGGTCAGATCTATGATCTGGTATGAATAACATCAATTCATTCATGATATTAAGCAATAGAGAATATAAGGGTACTAACTTGTTATTTAAGCAAATTTCTGCAATCAAATATTTTAACATAGTATAATTAAGTTGATTCAGGTATGATATATTCACTTATCATTCCTTCACTTGCATACATAATCATGCAAACATGATTATCTATTGGCATCAATTTCATTTACTGGAATCATCTTGGTTCCATACCATTCAACCTAAGAAATATCCACATTCCTATTTCTTCATTTACAGGTTGTAATATTCAATTTAAATCCCTGCCTCATCTGCTATTAAGGAATCACTGGGACACATTGCAATGAACTAATTCACATCATTGCACAAAGATCTCAGGGCTTAAACAAACCATGTGCCAACTTGCATACTTCAAATATGACAAGCATTCCAGCAGTCATCTTGGCCTTCCCTTCCCTAGTTTATTTACTAGTGTATTGTCTTAAATCCTAACATCAAATATGCTAAGTGAACATGTCACTGCAAACATGGAAACATCCATAATTTCTTCTAGCATAATTTCCCCTCAGAAATAATCAGACAGTCATTTCCTAAATGGGGTCAATATGTTTTGATCTTAGTAAATATAAGAACATTTTCAACTGTAAAAGAGGCATGGCATGTTATACTGATCTGCAAGCCTTTATGATTGATTCAGATTCAAGATCTGGTTCAATCATAATTTTAGCTTGTGGGTTTTTTTTTTTGATTAAGGGCTCAGCACTTAGAAAATTTCTATTGCACCCATAACATTTTTCTTTTCAAGCCTCAGCACTTATACCAAGTATAATGCAGCTCCAATCATTTTTATAAGGTTTCCATGCCATAGATCTATAACAGTTGAGAGTATTCTCTATATAATTTTTAAGATCCTAAACTTTAACATTTATGAGTATAAATAAAACAGTATGATACTCATCCAAAGACAAATGTCTCAACCAATCAAAGATCATCAAAATCATCCATATTAAATCATATCAGATTTAAAATAAAACATCCAAAAAGCATTGATGAAATCATATACATCAAAACCAGAAATACATAAATGGCAATATAAAAAGTGGCTGCCTCAACTCAGGTCTTAATGCCATGAACTCAGTGAGATTACTCACCTAAGTGTTTCTTCTTATTAATCCAGAAAATTCTTGTTTGAGTGTTTTCTCCTTCCTTTCAATATTTTCTTCTTCTTTTCTTATTTTTATGCAGCTCGGGGTAAAATAATTCTACTGGCTAAACTGCCTATTTATAAGCATTTTTTCCTCTAGGGTTTTATTGAAGCAGAATTCCATTTCTGTCCTGGCTTAGCATCATGCATTTTTCATTCATATTACCCCGGCCATATTAACCAATTTAAAGGCTGCATTTTCTTTCTTTTACTTTTTCAGAAAATGGCCACTCACTTAGTCATGTCAAAAGTGTGACTATTCTATTTATTTTAATTATTTCTGAAAATCCCCTTTGCTGTTTTTGCCTACACAAGCATATTGACTTGTATCACATTTCATGTCATTTTAATGTTATGGTTTCACTTGCTAATATATATATATATGTACTTTTCAGTATTTAAAAATGTATATTTGTATACATATCTTATCTAGGCTTATTTTAATTCCTCTTTTAAATTCAGAAACATATACACCTATATGTATACAAGTTTACAAATATATATATTATTTTCTTTTCTGGGTTTTAAATAAATTTGTTTACTGATCTAAAGTAAAACTTACTTTTCTTATTTTCTAAGATGACCCATAAAATCTCAGAAATCAAATAACCATGTTGCAAAATCATGTTTGTATTGCTCTTTAATTCTTGTTTTAAATCCAAGAAATCTGGAGTTCTTTCTTGTGCCATTTCAGTGTGCACGTGCACACATATACTTGCACACTATTTATTCCATAAATTTCACCATATTTAAATCTAAATATTTCAAAATTAAATCATTTTACAAAAATGTTTTTTCACAAAATTTTGGGGTATTACATTCACCCCTCCTTTTAGGAATTGTGTCCTCACAATTTTTCTAACATTTAGTAAGCATCATTTTTCTTTTCTGAAAACTTATCAAATATATGCATAAGCAAACAAATTCAACCATATCAACCATGCATAACAAATAATTTTTCCAGAAGAAAAAAAAAATTACCTTTTAATTTGCAAAAAGCTTAGGATAATCCATTCTAATCTTATCCTCTAACTCCCATGTGCAGTCATTAGGATCACTACTCCACTGGATCTTAACTAGTTTCAAGGTTTTGCTCCTTAATTTCTTTTCTTCCTTGGCTATAATCCCCACTGGTTCTTTTTCATAAACCAAGTCAGGATTTATTTGAATTTTGGTAGGCTTTTCCAAAATGTCTTCCTTATCATGTACCCATTTTCTAAGTTGGGACACATGAAAAACATTATGCATTGCTTTCATCTCCTCTGGTAGTTCTAATTTGTAAGCCAATGAACCAATTCTTTCCAGAATTTTATAGGGTCCAACATACCTTGGTGTAAGCTTACCTTGCTTGCCAAATCTCATGACTTTCTTCATAGGTGAAATCTTGATGAAAACAAAGTCTCCCACTTCATATTCCACTTGCTTTCTCTTCCTATCTGCAAATTTCTTTTGCCTATCTTGAGCTGCTGCTATTCTTTTTCTTATTAACCCAATTTTCTCTGTGGTTTCTTTAACATATTCAGGTCCAAGAATAGCCCTTTCTCCAGCCTCTACCCAGCATATAGGTGATAAACATGGCTTGCCATATAAGGCTTCAAATGGTGCCATCCCTATGGTGCTTTGGTAACTGTTATTGTAGGTGAATTCAGCTAGATGGAGGTGGTCTTCCCAGTTGCCTCCAAAGTCCAGTGTACATGCTCTCAACAAATCCTCTAAGACTTTGTTCACCACCTCAGTTTGACCATCTGATTGTGGATGGTAGGCAGTGCTTAAGCACAATTCACTCCCCATAGCCTCTTGAAAACTTTTCCAAAATCTTGAGGTGAAGATGGTATCCCTATCACTCACAATGGTTTTGGGTATGCCATGCAACCTTACTACCTCTTTCATGAATATTTGAGCCAATTTTGGAGCATTTCTTTCTGTTTTAACTGGGATAAAATGTGCTACCTTAGTTAGCCTATCCACTATTACCCATATACTTGTGTTTCCCTTCTTAGATCTAGGAAGACCATCTATGAAATCCATAAATATATCCTCCCACTTCCACTGTGGTATACTAAGGGGTTGCAATAGTCCTGATGGCCTTTGTGTCTCTGCCTTGACTTGTTGGCAAGTCATGCACCTTGCAACATATCTGGCCACATCTGACTTCATCCCCTTCCACCAAAGATTTCTTTTCAAATTTTGATACATCTTGGTGCTACCTGGGTGTATGGAGTACTTACTCCTATGGTACTCATTTAATATTTCCTCTTTCAATTCTATATTTTCTGGAACACATATCCTATTTTTATTCCTTAAATAACCATTTTTATCAATTTGATAATTTATTACTTCCTCCCCTTTTGATATGAGCATTTTCTTTTCCATCATGTTTAAGTCTTGTTCCTGCATTTGTCCAATCTTAAGAAGTAAATCTGATTGCAGAGATATCATACTTAATTTTCCTTTACCTTTTCCTTCTTCAATAGGCATCATTTGTTCCTCACTGTTTTCCTCAATTTCCAAATCAGTAAGTATAGACAAATCCCTAAACTCTTCCATCATCAACATGGCTACCTTGGCATGTTGTCTACTCAAGGCATCTGCAACTTTATTTGCCTTGCCTGGTGTATACAGTATATCTAGGTCATAGGCAGCTAGGAACTCTACCCATCTATGTTGCCTCATGTTCAAATCTTTTTGTGAGAATAAATATTTCAGTGCCTTATGATCAGTGTACAAAATGAATTTGGCACCTAACAAATAATGTCTCCAAAGTTTCAAAGCATACACAACTGCTGCTAGTTCAAGATCATGGGTTGCATACCTGGTTTCATGTGGCTTTAATTGCCTAGATGCATAGGCTACCACCTGGTCTTGCTGCATCAACACAGCCCCTAACCCAGAGCCACTTGCATCAGTGTACACAACCAAATTTTCATTTCCTTCTGGCACTCTCAATACTGGTGCATCAATCAGGGCTTCTTTTATTTTGATAAAAGCTTGCTCACATTTTTCTGTCCATACAAAGGCTTGGTTCTTTCTAGTTAAATTGGTAAGTGGTGATGATATTTTTGAGAAATCTTTTATGAATCTCCTATAATATCCTGCCATCCCCATAAATGATCTAATTTCACTGATGGTGCTAGGTCTTTTCCATGCTTGGATTGCCACTACTTTGTTAGGGTTTACTGATATTCCTTTGGCAGAGATGACATGCCCAAGGAAATGCACTTCTTCTTTCCAAAATGCACATTTTGAAAATTTTGCCTTTAAATCATTTTCCCTTAGTCTTGACAAAACTAAATGCAAATGATTTTTATGCTCTTCCACTGTCTTAGAATAAATCAAAATGTCATCAATAAAAATCAGTACAAACTTGTCTAGATAATCTCTAAATATTCTATTCATCAAATCAACAAAATATGAAGGAGCATTTGTCAAACCAAATGGCATGACCAAAAATTCATATAAGCCATATCTTGTGTTAAATGCAGTATACTTAACACTTGAGTCTTCAACCTTCATTTGATGGAATCCTGATGCTAAGTCTAGCCTAGAAAATATTTTAGCTTCACTGAGTTGGTCAAAGAGATCATCTATTCTAGGCAATGGGTATTTATTCTTGATGGTTACCTTATTTAGTTCTCTGTAATCTATGCACATTCTCAAGGTACCATCATGTTTTCTTACAAACACTACTGGAGAACCCCAGCAAGAATTGCTTGGCCTTATAAATCCCTTGCCTTCTAATTCTTCCAACTGATTTTTCAATTCTTTCAGTTCACTTGGCCCCATTCTATAAGGTTTCTTGATTATTGGACTTTCTCCTGGAATGAGATTAATTTGGAACTCAACTGGTCTGTGGTGTGGAACACCCTTAACTTCCCCAAACACATCCAAGTATTCATTAACTATGGGAATTTCTTCAATGGTTAGTTCACTCAGATCTTTTTCTAAGTCAACTAAATGATACAATTTCCCTTCCTTAGCTATTTCACATAGAACTGTGATTCTCTGGCCTCTAGAATCTTGCAATGATATGGTGGATGAGTCTAAATTAATTATGGCTTTAAATTGCCTTAACCAATCTACCCCCAATATAACTCCTATATTTGGGTAATTTAAAACATATAAATTGGAAATAAAAATATTTCCTCCTATGTTTAACTCCACATCCACACAATTCATGTTCAAAACACTAGAACTCCCTAGGGGACTTTGTACAAGCAATGGGGTTTCAACCAATTTGCAGTTTAATTTTAACACTTTAACTAATTCATAGAAAATCAAAGAGTGTGTTGCTCCAGTATCATATACTACTGGTATGGGTATGGCACAAATGAGTAATGTACCTTCCACTTGGCCATGATTTTCAGCATCAATTTTCACTGCAGATTTGCCTTTTCCTTCCAAAGTTGCCAATTTCCCTTGCTGTTTATTCTCAGGACAGTTCCTCTTCATATGCCCCTCTTTCCCACATAGGTAGCATTTGAAGGCTCCTCCTTTTAACTCTGGGCACCTTGGTTTGATGTGTCCTTCTTTTCCACAATGATGGCAAACCAATTTCTTCTTAGTATCATTGGCTTTAGTATCTTTACTCTTCCTGTTGTCTGCCTCCTCCTTCTTTTTATCATAAGGGTGATATCTTCCCTTATCCTTCTTGTTGTTGCTCTTAAAATTCCTATATTTCTCTCTTTCTTTGTCATGTTGTTCCAGTTTCAAAGCCAGATCAATTACTTGATCAAATGTTCTATCTGCATATGGTAGCATAGCTCTGCTAAGTCCTGGGTTCAGCCCTTTTATATACCTATCATTCTTGGATGCTTCATCTGCCACTAGCATTGCTCCATAATTAGATAGCCCCTCAAACTTTTGAGTGTATTCAGTGACATTCAAAGTTCCCTGCCTAAGTTTGATAAATTCTTCAAGCAAAATGGTCTTGGCTGATGCTGGTACAAATCTTGCCTCCAACATCTCCTTGAACTAATTCCAAGTGATTTCATTTTCATTTCTTCCAGCTATGATCACCTCCCACCAGCTTAAAGCTACCCCTTTCAGTTGTCTAGAAGCTACTTGCCTCTTTCTTTGGTCATCCAACTGCATGTCATTGAAAATCCTATCAAGTGTTCTCAACCATGCTTGAATTTCCATCACACTCTCTGTTCCTTCAAAACTCTTGCCTCCCAAATTGGAATAAGTCTTCAGTAGTTTTGAAAGCTCTTCATGTGGGTTCTCAGGCCTATGCCCAATTCCATCTCTTAAAACCCTCACAAATTCTTGCATATCAAGCATTTGAGGTGCACTGGTTCCTGCATTGTGATGAGATCCTCTTCCTACCATGTTCTGCTAACTAAATTCTGGGTAAATGGTATTAGTATATTATGAGTGCTTCTATAATTTCTAATTTCTTATCTAAATTATTTCATCCAAAACAAACAGACATTATACATTTCTATAATACTTAACAATCAATGCAACCAAGTGCTCTGATACCAACTGAAATGACCCTCCTATTTCCACCCTAATTTCATAAGGATTTTTTTTTTTTGCTAAGAGATGATATATAGATATATCATTCATTGCAAATATCTTTTCCAAGGTCATTTTCTTTTTCCAATAAACAAAATATATCCAGGATCAAAATAACTTACCAATATAAATATATCAGTGTATATCTAATAACATACACATACATATGAAGATGTATGTGATCTTCTTATCTAAGTTCAGAGTGTATACTTCATTTTTTTGTACATGAACATTCTGTTTGATTTAGATTTTTAGCAATTCAGATAAATTATTGTATTCAGATTTTTGGCCATAATATCCACTAGAAACATGTACTTTAGTCTGTCATTAGGATTAAGAAATGATCAAGTAATAATCAGTGGTAAACAAGCTTTTAATATAGATGATTATGTTAAAGTCTGGATAATATCAAATTCAGTATAAAAGTAAGTGAATCCTAAGTGAACACAAGCAACATCTAGGCGTAATGGAAACGCGCCTAACTTATACATGAAAGGTCACGAGTTCGAGTGCTATGCTGGTCGGTTCAAACACAATTTTTGGTTTTTCTTTTTATTTTTCTCCTGTATGGTTAGAAATCTGATACCTACCTATAATTGTGCATATATATTTGATTTTGCCTATAACCTAACATACAAAGCAATTCTTTTTACATAACTATTTTTAAAACCCATTCCTACAACTGTTTTAAGAATTTAAATTTATATTTTTGCCCAATTTATCAACATGTACACAGGTATTTATGTACATGTCATTACCTTTGCCCAGTTTCCAGAAAACTGAGTGAAACAATTGCTAAATGTACTATGCTTTGAAATGCATCTATATTTTCAAGATACAATCTATCATGATCAACCAATACTTCATTTAGTTGAGGCTGGTTAACTCATGAGTCTTGTATATGCTATACACTAGTTCAAAAACAAGGGAGATGCCTTTCATTTCATTCTATCTGAAGCTTTTAGAAAAACATTTTACTTTTCCTAATTCAATTCAGAAATGAATTCAGATTTATTTACAAAGCATTTTAGTAAAAAGAAAATAAAATCCTTTAAGTTTACTTCTTGCTAAATCCAGATTTTAGTTCTAAAACTCAGTGCTCTGTTATGTCTCAAGGTTAACTAATACATAATATAAATTATACAAAACAGTAGCTCAACTACATGTGCATATTTCTCTTCCAAACATTCATATCAATAATTAAAATCATTTCATTGTTTCCCAGTCAGATTTTTCCTTTGAGATTTTAAACCTTAGTGCATAACAATATATTTAACATGATACAACTAGTTCATCTAACCATAATAGAATTCATTACATGACTGGAAGTCTTAGAAACATAATATTTTTCCTGAATACATGCAGATATAATCAATTTAAACTCTTATTGAGACTAGCTAGCATGTTCATTCACTCCTCCATAAAAGCCATAACTTCATTTTTACTTAGTGCCTGGGTTACCTGAAAGAACATAAGTGGCTGCCTCATTTTAAAATGAGACACCCCAGATGCCATGAGCAAACAAGGGTCAGATCTATGATCTGGTATGAATAACATCAATTCATTCATGATATTAAGCAATAGAGAATATAAGGGTACTAACTTGTTATTTAAGCAAATTTCTGCAATCAAATATTTTAACATAGTATAATTAAGTTGATTCAGGTATGATATATTCACTTATCATTCCTTCACTTGCATACATAATCATGCAAACATGATTATCTATTGGCATCAATTTCATTTACTGGAATCATCTTGGTTCCATACCATTCAACCTAAGAAATATCCACATTCCTATTTCTTCATTTACAGGTTGTAATATTCAATTTAAATCCCTGCCTCATCTGCTATTAAGGAATCACTGGGACACATTGCAATGAACTAATTCACATCATTGCACAAAGATCTCAGGGCTTAAACAAACCATGTGCCAACTTGCATACTTCAAATATGACAAGCATTCCAGCAGTCATCTTGGCCTTCCCTTCCCTAGTTTATTTACTAGTGTATTGTCTTAAATCCTAACATCAAATATGCTAAGTGAACATGTCACTGCAAACATGGAAACATCCATAATTTCTTCTAGCATAATTTCCCCTCAGAAATAATCAGACAGTCATTTCCTAAATGGGGTCAATATGTCTTGATCTTAGTAAATATAAGAACATTTTCAACTGTAAAAGAGGCATGGCATGTTATACTGATCTGCAAGCCTTTATGATTGATTCAGATTCAAGATCTGGTTCAATCATAATTTTAGCTTGTGGGTTTTTTTTTTTGATTAAGGGCTCAGCACTTAGAAAATTTCTATTGCACCCTTAACATTTTTCTTTTCAAGCCTCAGCACTTATACCAAGTATAATGCAGCTCCAATCATTTTTATAAGGTTTCCATGCCATAGATCTATAACAGTTGAGAGTATTCTCTATATAATTTTTAAGATCCTAAACTTTAACATTTATGAGTATAAATAAAACAGTATGATACTCATCCAAAGACAAATGTCTCAACCAATCAAAGATCATCAAAATCATCCATATTAAATCATATCAGATTTAAAATAAAACATCCAAAAAGCATTGATGAAATCATATACATCAAAACCAGAAATACATAAATGGCAATATAAAAAGTGGCTGCCTCAACTCAGGTCTTAATGCCATGAACTCAGTGAGATTACTCACCTAAGTGTTTCTTCTTATTAATCCAGAAAATTCTTGTTTGAGTGTTTTCTCCTTCCTTTCAATATTTTCTTCTTCTTTTCTTATTTTTATGCAGCTCGGGGTAAAATAATTCTACTGGCTAAACTGCCTATTTATAAGCATTTTTTCCTCTAGGGTTTTATTGAAGCAGAATTCCATTTCTGTCCTGGCTTAGCATCATGCATTTTTCATTCATATTACCCCGGCCATATTAACCAATTTAAAGGCTGCATTTTCTTTCTTTTACTTTTTCAGAAAATGGCCACTCACTTAGTCATGTCAAAAGTGTGACTATTCTATTTATTTTAATTATTTCTGAAAATCCCCTTTGCTGTTTTTGCCTACACAAGCATATTGACTTGTATCACATTTCATGTCATTTTAATGTTATGGTTTCACTTGCTAATATATATATATATATATGTACTTTTCAGTATTTAAAAATGTATATTTGTATACATATCTTATCTAGGCTTATTTTAATTCCTCTTTTAAATTCAGAAACATATACACCTATATGTATACAAGTTTACAAATATATATATTATTTTCTTTTCTGGGTTTTAAATAAATTTGTTTACTGATCTAAAGTAAAACTTACTTTTCTTATTTTCTAAGATGACCCATAAAATCTCAGAAATCAAATAACCATGTTGCAAAATCATGTTTGTATTGCTCTTTAATTCTTGTTTTAAATCCAAGAAATCTGGAGTTCTTTCTTGTGCCATTTCAGTGTGCACGTGCACACATATACTTGCACACTATTTATTCCAGAAATTTCACCATATTTAAATCTAAATATTTCAAAATTAAATCATTTTACAAAAATGATTTTTCACAAAATTTTGGGGTATTACATCATCACCCTGTGTATTATTTACAGTTGTAAACTGAATCATTTCGAATAAATTGAGAAATATGTTGAAATGATATATACCTATGACACTATGATTTGGATTGAATTGATATATATATCTATCCCTGAAATTAAATTGAAATAACTGATCACTTGGCCATAGGATAGAAAATTATATACGGACACCGGATTGGTTAAATTAAATGATTTGAAATTTTTGACTTGAAATTTATTTTTAATAGTTTGATTTTTTGAACCTGAGCTTGGAATGTTGAAATTTAAATTTGGTCAATGAAATGTTTTGAATAATTGAGTTGGGATTTTTAAGTTATAATCGAATTATGATTTAAATTTCAGAAATTGATTTGATTGAAAGGATGAGACTTTTATTCAAACTTTGAACTTTACCAAGTAAAAGTATTTGGAAATTTGGATTTCAAATTGGATATTGAAGGTTAACTTGATTTAAATGTTTTGAGTTGATATTTGAAGATTGAGCCAGAAATTGGTATGAATTGAAATTGAATTTAATTGGATTTGAAAATGGAATTGAATAAATTTGAAATCGAAGTCGGAATTGATTTGGATTGAAATCGAGATTGAATCGACTGAATGGAAAATTGGAATGTGATTCAGATTGGGAAGTTGGAATTTAAATGATTTGATTTTGAAACTATT
The DNA here is from genome assembly GCA_030737815.1 of Allium fistulosum. Classification (NCBI taxonomy): domain Eukaryota; kingdom Viridiplantae; phylum Streptophyta; class Magnoliopsida; order Asparagales; family Amaryllidaceae; genus Allium; species Allium fistulosum. The sequence goes on from CM060903.1 coordinate 664,690,592, forward strand.
TTATATTAAACTATTTTAACCTATATTAACTATATTAGATAATTTCAACCTATCTTAAATCATGTTAACTTACTTTAATCTATTTTAAATCTACTTAACCCAATTTAATTTATTTTAAACTAATTTACCTATTTTAATTTATTTTAATTTATTTTAATTTATTTTAATTATATTTAATCTATTTTAAAGCTATTTAACCTATTTAATTATATTTAATCTATTTGAAATCTATTTAACTATATTAAATAAATTTAAAACTATTTTGAAATCTATCTTTAATATTGTAGAGTATTTTAATTATTTTTAATTTTTAAGCTATTTTCCAAAAAAAATTTCAAGCTGGTCAATAAGGTGAAATGTTTATATTTAAATTGTGGATTTAAATACGAATTTGGTTAAATTGAAGTTATAACCTAAATTGAGATTCGAAATGATTTTTGAAATTGAAATGAGATACTGGGGCGAAATGATTTTTGAACTGGAATAGTATATTTTTGAGTATATATGATGATTTTGGAATGGATTTGATTTTTGAAGCGAATATGATATTTTGATATCAATTATGAATTGATTCTTGAAATTATAAAAGAACCATCCGGTGTGTAATAAGCGTTTGGTTGTTAAAGAGACCGGGATCGGATATGGGCATATTCTCTGTCGATACCGAAAACCACTTTAACAACTGTGTACATGGTGGAGATTCCAGAAATGAAGTAGGATGGTTTGACGAACGATCCTGTATATGGTATGTCGTGACCCTGACTCCCGTGAGTCAGCTTAGATGTGACTAAAATCAGGAGCCACGCCGGGCCAAGTGAGGTCATTCCTCCGATCGGACACATTTCTTCGATACCATTCTATTGCTTTTGTGATTGTTTTGGTGGCTACCCCTCGATTTTTGGGAGTGTGTTCCGAGGTGGGCGGTAGTAGCTGCTATGCGTCACCACCAGTCCGGATCCGCAAACGGTATATCTACCTTGGAATTTCCTCGTGTGCCGTGTTCACATGCCCTAGAGCGCCTTCTACAAGTTTGTTTTGTACCATACCTATGGAGTGCCCTCTGATAGCCTCCAGTTTACGGGGGAGTTACGGTACTGTATAGACTATAGGAATATATAAAAATGTGTTAAGGGGGATATGGGTAACGCCTTAAAGCTATTTTAATAGTTTACTTTACTATAGACATATTATAATAGCGTATTGTACTACATAGTAGATAGTTTAACGGATCCTTAAGAGATGGAAAATCCCGTAACATCTCCTGAGTTATTGCACGCACGTCGACACTGAATAGGAGATTTCAAACCCCGTAAACATCTTTGACGCTGTTACACCCATATTTATTTACGATTGATTTAACTTACATAAGGATATTTTAGTCCTGACTCGAGTGTTTTGTTCTTTCATTACGCTCGGGTCAGTCCTGAGTTTTTCAGCTTATTGAAGATCTATTCTGGAGGACGAAGACGAAGATTTGGTATACTATTACTATTATTATCCCTGCATCATGTTGTCTGCTGCATTATTTTATTTGTTCTGTTGTATATGTATAACTCTGATAAATGATGCATAAATGATAATCAAAAGTATATTAAACAGCTTCATGAACTGTTTATTTGATTATTATATTTTATCTTTCCGCTGCGAGATTCTATGGTTGTTTCCTGTTCCTTTTCTCTTTTTCTTACTTACCCCATTAACAATCCTCCCTTTTGAATGGTTTGGAATCGGCATGTGTGTTTGATTGTCGATTTAAACTGTCCAAAAAAGGTGGGTCGTTACAATTTTCCTTTTCCTTAATCTCTGGATGCCCTAATTTTCCCAGGCAGCCTAGTAGTTAGGTTTAGTTTAGAAGAAATCTGGATGGTGTTTGCGCCAAAATTGGTCACAAACACCCAATTGCCGATGAAAGCACCAATTCACAGTCTCAGATCACAGATAGAAAAAATGTGGAGGATATAAATATAAAGAACATTCAAAATTTAAAAGTAAAGCTATAAAAAGACAGGGTTTATAGTGGTTCGGTGTTGTTGCCTACGTCCACTTTGAATAGTTTGATGTTTATTGTTGATTGCTAACTGATTACAACAGTAAATAACTCTAACACTCAAGTTACAACGAAGATCCGACAGCGTAACAGCGTAGCCCAGTCAAAAGTCCCTTTTCTGTTGCATTGGAGTGCTATTTATAGGTGCAATCTGAAAATATCTGGCTTTGATCTCGAAATACCTCTTCTCCCATGTGGGTGGGCCCACTTGATCGATCCAAGGACATTTGGGAACGATCCCTGATCGATCACCACCTTGTATGTATCGATCAAAACTACATCCATTTGAGCTGAGATCGATCAGAGACAATGTTGAGGTTGTATTTGTAGTCGGCTGAACTGTTCATATCGATATCCTTTCGTATCGATCTTGTGCGTATCGATCAGACGTGTATCGATGACGTGGAGCGATGACTCAGTGTAGATCCACTTTTCATGTCGAGTGATCGTTTCCCCTTTTTGACCATGTTTCTTCGTATCGACCTAATGTAACTTCATTCGTATCGATGCTTTTAGATGCTTCTTTGTATGGATGTAGCATGACTCTTTTCGTATCGATCATTTCATGTGTTCTTCATATCGATCGTTCGGTGGTATGTTTCATATCGATCGTTGGTCGATCGATATGAACTGTGTAGATGGGAAGATCGATACAAAGTGCGCATGAATGGAACCGATATGAACTGTCAACCGTTGATGAATGCGAAGTGGAATGGGCATGATGGATACGAAGAAGAGTGGTCTTTGATGGATACGAACCGAGTCCTTCTCTCTTGATTTTGATCGATCCATAACTTGAGCATACGAACTCCGATTGACCTGAAATTTGGAACGTTGGCTTTCATAGCTTTACATGTCATGTCATGTTAATTATAGCTTGATCTGGACTCGAACCAAATTTGCTAGTATCCATAGTGAACCTGTGTACAACCGATCTTCGAGACGGATTGTCCTTGGTTTCTAGTCAAGTTCTTGGTGTCACGGCATTGCCAAAAGGCAAGATAACATTTGCCCCCTAAACCTTCCTTACGATAGGAAGGTGTGTTTTGTAGTGCCATAAGCTGGATGTTCATGTCCTGTTAATGACCTGTAAAGAGATCGATAATCTTACCTGATTGTGAATGGTGATCGTTCATGGTTGTATGCCGTTCAGGGCGATATGTGACCGTTCGTGATCAGATGACGTTCGAGGCGAATTATGATCATATTTTGGAATTACAAACATCAGAATTATATTCAAATGAGTCTTACAATAAAACTGCCCAACTAAATCAAGTTCAGATGCAAAAATTTGAAAACAGAAGCAAAACAGAAACGTCAAAGTGCAAACACCTCCACTGTTGCGGTTTATAGTCGTCTCAGAACATGTCTGAGGACCATTCGTGATCCCATACATGTGTAAGTGACTTAACCGTTGGTAGTGCGGAGTTTGCTACTTATTCGTCATTATTCCAATCAGTTGATGATAAGCTGATGCCTTGATCTGGAGCCGTTCTCATTTGATGCAGATAGCCGCCGCTCTTGTCCACCGTCGCTGCTCTCCTTTTCACGTACTGTAATAGCATGCCATTCCGGATATGTCCTATCTCATCCCTCAAGTGCCAGCAATCATTCATACTATGGCCGCTTTGCTCATGGAATAAGTCGTACTTGTTTGATTTCTTTTCATTATAGGTTGGATCCCTCCTTATTGGTATCTGATAGGGAACCTGCCCCCTTGTGTCTTGATATATTTGCTCTAAAGTCTCGGTCATCTCCGAATAAGAGATGAATCTTGGCTCCTTTCGCAGCCGCTTTGACTCATCAACGCCATTTTTTGCTTTTCGCTTCCCTTTATCCTTGTTCGAATCTTTCCCGGGCGGATCCCCGCCTTTGACTGCATAAACATCAATTTCATCTCCTTCCTCTCTCTCAGCCTTTGCATCTTCCTTTCATAGAAACCTTTCCGCCTCATGGTAAAACTCTCCTGGGTCCATAGGTGGATCCCTTGTCAATGAATTCTTGAATTTTGTACCATTAGCTATGCCAGATACAGCTGCCATCAGAACTATGGATGGATCTGTTCGATCCATCAATGCCGCCGCTGCATTGAATCGTGTTAGAAAACTCCTCAAAGACTCCCTAATTTTCTGCTTCAGTGTTGTCAAACTCATCACGTTCTTGGGCCTCGAGATGTGAACTCTGAACTGCCTCATAAACTTCTTAATCAACTCGGTCCATGTTCCAATGGAGCCGCTTTCTAATTGTCTGAACCATAGCGCTGTTATATCCGTCAAATATAATGGGAAACACCGGACCATGACTACCTCTGATGCCCCCAGTACCTCCATGTGCCTCATATACCTCGTCTGATGAACAACAAGATCCATCCTCCCATTGTACGTCTCTAGTGTAGGTAGCTTGAATTCAGGTGGGTTCCTATCCTGCTTAATTGCGGGAGCGAACAAGCTCCTGTTCACATCTTCCAAATCTCTATTCACTAATCCCCCTCTCATGGCACGTCTGACCATTTCTACAAATCCGTCACTACCATCAAGTTGTGGTCCTTGTCTGTTGCCTCCGACCTGCCCCCCTAGTTCACGAGGGAATCCGGAAATCTACTTCTCTAGACGAGCATCCATTCTTCTATCAATGCCAAATTGCATGGTACTGCCTGGTATCCGGTTTGAAATTGGACCAACATGATCCGGGGGCGTGCCCCCTAGCTAAGGAGCAGTTCCTGATGGTCCCGCTCTATCCTGAATCCTGGTTGCTCTGTGTCTCTGACTTTGGTTCTGGATTTCCCTTGTTCCAGCTACTTCATTCTCTCGATTCTGCGCTCCAGCTTGTCCAATCTATCGGAGTAGGTTTTTCATCATTTCCTCCTGCCTTTTCAGCATCCCTTCTTGCATAGCCTCCATCATCATCTCCATTTCATCTCTGGTGATGAAACCTGAAGTCTGATTAGCTCCTGAAGAAGCCTCCTGACTAACTTCATGCTGACTCCTTTCCGCTCTTTGTCTCCTTGTTGATTACTTCGTCATAGCTTTCTAGATCCAAGTTCCTAACCCTTCAAATCCAAAATCCAAGCTTCAGAATCTATGAGTTCAATTCTCAGTGAAAGCACCAAAATGTTTGCGCCAAAATTAACACCCAATTGCCGATGAAAGGACCAATTCACAGTCTCAGATCATAGATAGACAAAATGTAGAGGATATAAATATGAAGAACACTAAAAATTTAAAAGGAAAGAAGTAAAAAAGACAGGGTTTATAGTGGTTCGGCGTTGTATCCTATGTCCACTTTGAATGGTTTGATGTTTATTGTTGATTGCTAACTGATTACAACAGTAAATAATTATAACACTCAAGTTACAATGAAGATTCGACAGCGTACCAGCGTAGCCCGGTCAAAAGTCCCTTTTCTGTTGGCATTGGAGTGCTATTTATAGGTGTATTTTGAAAATATCTGGCTTAGATCTCTGAATACCTCTTCTTCCATGTGGGTGAGCCCACTCGATCGATCCGAGGTCATTTGGAATCAATCCCTGATCGATCACCACCTTGTTTGTATCGATCAAAACAACATCCATTTGAGCTGAGATCGATCAGAGACAATGTTGAGGTGGAAAGTAAGCTCCTGTGAAAATTTGGTAGCATTTGGACTTGTGGATTTTGAGTTACGATCGATAAGGTTGTATTTGCAGTAGGCTGAACTATTTGTATCGATCACAATTCGTATCGATAGCCTTTCGTATTGATCTTGTGCCTACCAATCAAACGTGTATCGATGATGTGGAGCGATGACTCAGGGTAGATACACTTTTCATGCCGAGTGATCGTTTCCCCTTTTTGACCATGTTTCTTCGTATCGACCTAATGTAACTTCATTCATATCGATGCTTTTAGATACTGCTTCGCATCGATGTAGCATGACTCTTTTCGTATCGATCATTGCATGTGTTCTTCGTATCGATCGTTCAGTGGTATGTTTCGTATCGATCGTTCGCCGATGGATACGAACTGTGTAGATAGGAAGATCGATAAGAAGTGCACATGAATTGAACCGATATGAAATGTCGACCGTTGATGGATATGAAGGGGACTTGGCATGATGGATAAAAAAAAGAGTGGTCTTTGATGGATACGAACCGAGTCCTTCTCTCTTGATTTTGATCGATCCATAACTTGAGCATACGAACTCCGATTGACTTGAAATGTGGAACGTTGGCTTTCATAGATTTACTTGTCGTGTCATGTTAATTATAGCTTGATCCGGACTCGAACCAAATTTGTTAGTATCCATAGTGAACCTGTGTACAACCGATCTTTGGGACGGATTGTCCTTGGTTTCTAGTCAAGTTCTTGGTGTCACGGCCTTGCCAGAAGGTAGGATAACAGATGGAGCTCGAGGCATGGAGTCAAAAGATTTTTATCTATTTCCTTCGCACTCTTGTGCTATAGTATTCTGCATTTGTAAGGACAAAAATTGATAACTGTCCATGTTTAACTCTGATAAATGTATTTTAATTTCCGCTGTAAAGTTTATGTTGAAATAATATATGTGAGATTCTATTCTATCTTTATTTTCTTTCTTACCTTTGAGAATCTGCTCTTCGGCACTTGGATTTGCGGCCGTGAATACCGAGGTTGTATTAGTGTTTATTTCCAAGAGTCGAAGAAATGGGTCCTCACATTTTGGTATCAGAGCTTAGGCCGAATGAACACCTTGGCTTTGGTAGGGGTAAAGTCTCATCAGAGATAGGGGTAGTAATACCCTAGGATGAGTAACTCATTAAAGATAGAATTAGTAACACCCTAGAATGAGTTTGAGCGTATTATATATGAGCGCTAATATTATATACAAATGATTTTGGTTTTGAAAGCTTATACATGAAATCATTTTACCTAAACATATAATTTTTGAGAAATTATTTGTAATTTTTTACAAGCAATAAAAAAAAATTGGCAAAATTTTCAAAGAATTTTTGGAAGGATAAAACATTTTTGTCATACAAAGAATTTTAAAAGCTATCTTTAGATCTCGAGTCATTTTTTGAGTATTGACCAAACCTTGATTTGAGAAAAGTAATACCAAGCAATAAGCAAACCTATCTAAGAATACGTTAGATTAATTACCTATTGCTTATGTCAAAGGAAATGTTGTTTACCTTGAAAAAACCGTATGGAGGAAATTACTTCAAATGAGAGTCTTCCAGAGCAAATTGGGGTGAGAAGAACAGCCTCATTATTCTCTCTAGTGAAGAAGAGGAGCAACCAAAGTATCCACCTAGCAATGGTGAGTTCCTTATTGAGGAAAAGTATGCCACATATACTGGAAGGGATGAAGACGGATATCCCATGGCCGGAATGCTTATACCACCCACGACTCCAGAGATAATTACTATTTATAGTGATGACGAACCTGGGCAGGCCTCGGAAAGGAATTGGATAACAGATCTTGCTAGCTCCGCATTGGAACCTATAGAGGAAGTGGAGCCCATGGAGGAAGAATCAGAACCAATGGAAGACCCAGATGCTATTATATCTAATGAGTGTAGTAATGTGATATGGGATATGGACGGAGAGTATATTGTGTGGCAAGAAGGATCATCCAGTTCATACATAAACTGGAAAGAAGTGGAGAGCAACGACGAAGAAATAGCAGAAAAAGAGGAAGAAGAAGGAGTAGAAGAATTTGAAAATTCTTTGGAAGAGAATGTGCAAGGCCTTGAAGAACTAGAATGAGGTGGGATAATTCTTGGAATACCGGTTGGCATGGGACGTGTCCTATAGAACCAACCATGGCTACCCCAGGTAATGAGAGAAATACCAAAAGAGGACAACAATGAGGCCAACAATGAGCTAGGTAGTGATGAAGAAGGAGAGGAAGAAGTTATGATAGACCTTGGTAACTGGAGTTCACCATCAGCTTTGGACTCGAAGGAGTAAAAGAGACATCAGGGAGTTAAGAGTAGTTCTAGTATGTAGGTATAAGTTCGACTGGGATGTTGTTTGATTTATTATTTTTTATCGTATTAGTGTAAGGGAGGGGTTTTCTTTTTTGGACTCGAGCTTGAATTTGAATGATGTAACGTATGAAAATCTATAAGATGATGTTGTTCTAACTTCACATTAGTATGAATCTTCTACATAAGAAATTTGGAAAGATTATTAAATTCATATAAACTATATGGATTATTTCGTCGCATGATATAATCTAAGATTTGAGTGTAGAACTTTGAGGTGTTTACACCAGTCCAAAAAAGAATTTATCACTCGATTCTTGACGACGAACATTGATGAGGGTTGGTGGTTAGATACTTGAGTTTTCTATCATAGTTGAGAGCTATGCAAGGAAAACTAAAATTCTGGTCGGAAAGCCTGGTCAAAGTCTGCATTAAAGGATCGGGGGATCAATACTAGTTCGGAAGTAAAGTTATGAATTCGAATAATAGATCGAATCAGATATAATGTACGTGTGATCTATATACATCGTATGAATGTAAGTTTAAAAATAAATATTTTGGGTAAACCTTTAAGTTTTCTTTGGGTAATTTCGAGGATGAAATTCTTTTAATGGGAAAAAATATTTCCCTCGGAATTTAAATCGATAAAATGGCCGAAAATCATTTTGTCGATAAACAGCTCTATAATCATAAAACGTCACTCACAGGGCTGGATACATATGCTTATTTTATAATTGAACAAGAATATGAAATAAAATAATTTATTGTATTTTTGAAATTTAAATGTATTTAGTAATGCCCTTAAATATAATAATTGATTTACTAAATTTAATTAGGATTTAATGATTAAAATAATTATTATAATTATTCGAATAATTATTTTTAAATGATAGTAATTCATTTTAAATAGTTATAAAGTGTTAAGAAAACATTTATGGTAATTTTATAAAGATAAATAATTGATTTGAAAATATAAGAAAAAATCGATATCGCTTTATCGGTATAATATCAATTACTGTAAATAATAATAATTATTTTTATATGATTTTATAAATAAAATATGATCATTTAATTTATTAAAAATTATAAGAAATATATTTTCAAACTTTGTTTACAAATATATGTATATAAATTAATAAGTGAAAATGTGATCGATAATCGGTTTTCCGGTTTTCAACGATTTAACAAACAAAAGTTGTTTGAAGTCATTTGAAATGTTGTTATCCTCTTATGCACATAAATGGCACATACATATACATGTCACATGCACATAATAACATATATACATACATACGTACATACATACATACATATATATATATACACACACACACACGAACACTTAAATATATACATATTACAAAATAATTAAATAATTTCCTAAGACTTAACATTTAAGCAACCAAAAAGTAAAGATCAACTCACCGTACAACACCATCATCACACCATCCCCTCAACACCATCACATGTCAAAAGGGGGGAGCCATGCGCTAGGGGCTAGGAGGGGTGTGGGTCAAGGGCAAAATGGTAATTTTACCATTAGATATTTGTTCCAAATTTTCTCCTATAAATACCCATCCAATTTCTCACATTTATTCACCATATTCTTATCATATTCTTCTCTACTTCAAGCTTCTTTTCATGGTTTCCATGCTTAATAAAATAATGGCAAAATATTTAGCAAAAGAAATTTAAAATCGTATAATACATATAAATGATCGATCCACTTGAAAACTAGTTCGAACCTCCTTCATTCCTCTTCCTAAACTCATGATCATCCCCCATCACCAACATGGCCGAGCTCTTCCACCTTTTCTAGCTTGGGCCATGGCCTTCCTAAGGTCTTTGACTCAATTCCATAAGCTCTGGTGCGACGGTAGTGAAGCTACAGCCGATTTTAGACTAGCCGGTTGAAAAAATTAAGGTGAGAAACTCCTAAACTATAGTATTATATGCTATTGGATGTTATATATGTTTGATTATGATTGTTGATGATGAATGTTTAATATGAATGTTGAATACATATGCAAGTCATGGAAATACACGTCGATAAGCACAAAGGAAATCACTTTCCTTTATTTAATGAATTGGTGTATATGGAATGTTAAACCTCTTTAAAAAGGTTTAAAAAATGAGTTTGAAATGTTTTATAAATATATGAAAGTGATTTGGTGAAGTTTGAATGATAAATGAAAATTTAAAAATAGGCGCGTCGCGTAACGAAAGTTCGCGATTTCGCGCCATAAAAGTCAAACGAGTATATAGAATGGAATCTAGCTTGGAATTCTTCGAGATAAGAATTTTCTGAACTACTATATCCATATTTTTCAAACAAATAAAGAAAATCGAGATTATGATAAGTAGATTTTGAAATATGAGTAAAACAAGTTATTTTTGAAAAATCGCGGTATTGAAGTTCGAAATCCATAACAGGATTTCTTAAAAAATTATATTTTAAATTTTTTTAAAAATATGAAATAAATTCTAAAAATATTTTAAAATGTTTAGAAGTGATTTGAGTTATAAAAATGAATTTCCAAATGGTAGAAAAGTTGTTTTAATCAATAAAGCTTAAAAAGCACTTTTTGTAGTACTTTCCGCATCACTTTTCTATGACCTTTGAAATATAGCATTAAACTTAACAATTCTTTTCCAAATCTTCTATAAATGTTTTAAAATGGATAATTAAGTGTTTTAATAGTGATTTTGGGTTTTTATAGCTTATTTTGAAAGAGTTTAAATAAATTATTTAAAGAAAAGCTACTACAAATAAAGAGGTTTGATCTTGGCTCTAAAAGCCGATGAGGAGACTGAATTTTTCTATTCGTGAGATCCGGATGTTAGGTGCTTAAACTAAGGAGATGTTCAGGAGCAACTAGTGTCCTGGCTTACCCGGCCTCTTCCTTGGGCGAGGGATAGATAAGGTCGAAATGTCGGAAACGAGTTAAGTATAAAAAGATTAAATTTTCCAAATTTAAATTAAATTCAACTTTGATTGTATAAAGATGATCTTTTTATACTTAGTGTTAAAGCCCAAAGAGGGAAATCATACTATTCTTGGAATTTAAAAGGCGATTTCACCGTTATTCCGTCCATAGTACTTGTTGAATACGGGAATTGATATTGAGTACAATTAGATGATTTCTATAGATTTCGCTCACTTAATATTTACTAGTTTTGGATTAATATCCTAGATAACATGGTTTTAACTCAATCAAAATTTTGAGTTTTGAATTAGGAAATCTTCGTTAAGATTTAAATGAAATGATTTGGAATCATTCCCAATTTAAAAAGGTTTAAAAGAAACCAAAGGATTTGATAAGAGAGGTTTAATGATTTCATATATACCAGAAAGAAATGTTTTAAAAGATATATATATCTCTTGAAGATATTTTTGATAAAAAAGGGAAGTAATAAATCAAAAGAAAAATTCCCTATTTACTACACATTTCTTTTAACGATGATTGGTTCGAAGGAACCTGGATCGGATTTGAGCGATTCTTATCCAAAAACCACTTCGAACCAATGTACACGTTCGAAAAATGAAGATCTGCTGAAGAAAATGAAGCATGAAGATCGAAGATCTTCAGGGTGGAAGGACTGCTTGTTGATAATTCTGGTTAGCTCCCAAATACTAATGTAACAGTGGTCCATTCATTTCTGAAACTCCTCGGGTTGCAAGGACTTCTCGCTACTAATCCTAGAGGTAACTCCCAACAGGATGTGGTAGGAGAGTGCCTTCAGTTTGTCCTATTCCCAGACAACTTGTATGGACGAATGTCTGACATTGCATTTCTAGTTACATAAGTGATCTCTATGAACGTATCATCTGTTTGATGGCAGAGAAGGCAACTTCTCTTAGCTTAACACCCTTTCCTGAGACGTACGAGCTCATAAGTTATACGTTTGAAGAAATCAGTTGTGTGACTATGGAATGGCAGTGTGGCATTCAAAGTGAAATGTGCAATGTGAAAGGTAATCATTACCTCAAGCCTCACACTCGAAAATGACCAAAACAGGGTAGTGCAGCAAGGCTATGTGGTTCGCAACCATTAGGGTATGATCGTCCTCTTCTAGATATATTTCTACCCGCTGTGACGTTCAGGTTTAAATTAATATGGTGTGCGGTAAACGAGAGCTTGGATTAGGTCAGTAACGGCCGGTTAGATGACATATTCGGTACTATCTAGGGAGAGGTAGGCCAGTTTTGTGTTGGTAGAGGTGCAGATGTTCTATAGCCTCGGTACATTCCTTTAGAAATGTACTGCCGAAACGAAGTCCCTTCACCTGGTCATTTGTATGGAAATCCATTCTTCAATAAGTGCTTGCCATTTTGTTTATAGAACCCACTTTGTGGCTAATATGCTGTAATTTAATCAATGTAACAATTTTGGCTTAGGTTAATTAGTTTACTTGGAAATGTTTTCAAAGAATTGTCATTAAAAAGATTATCCCTTATTTTTACGTAATAAAGATTTGGTTACCATAAGGTAAAACCCATTCCGTGTTTATGTGCGACATGGTCTTATGAGATACCTTTTTGTTTTCAAACGCGTATTTTGAGTTCTCACACCATTCGCATGACTTACTCGAAGTTTATATTCCTTTTCCTTAAAATCTAAGCGCCCTAATTTTCCCTGGCAGCCTAATAGTCGGGTTTAGTTTAGAAGAAATATGGATGGAGCTCGAGGCATGGAGTCAGTTGATTTTTCTGAATATTTTTGTCTATTTCCACCACGCTCTTGTGCTATAGTATTCTGCATTTGCAAGGACGGAAATTTATAGCTGTCCATGTTTAACTCTGATAAATATATTTTAATTTCAACTGTAAATTTATGCTGAAATAATATATGTGAGATTCTGTTCTGTCTTTATTTTCTTTCTTACCCTTGAGAATCCACTTCTCCGGCACTTGAATTTGCGGTACATGAATACCGAGGATGTATTATTGTCGATTTTCGAGAGTCGAGGAAATGGGTCGTCACATATATATACTTAGCTTATCCCGATTTGGTAGGTAGAAGTGAATAATCTCATTCTATTTGTTGAGCAAACTCAAAGTCGAAATGAGATTAGGACAAGGAATCATGGGTTAGGAGTTGTATGTGATATAACCGATAAGGAGTTATCCATCGTCCGTGGAGCTATGATTTGTTAAGCAAACTCAAGGTCAAGACAGACGAGTCCCAATACCCGCTAGTGATGTCCAAAGACTTCTATGTTTCGCTTAAGGTTTGGTGAAACATAGAAGACTAGTGGGAGCCTTATTAGAAAAATGAAATGATAAAATTTAACCTTTCTAATATTATAAGAATATATGGTACATAATTTTAATAATAATCTACATTGATAAATTTATGCATTTAAAATGATTTATAGAACTTTTATCAGTTAAGATATACAATTAAACTGATTTGAAAATTGACAAATAGAAATATAAAATATACTTACTAATAAAAGATTATAGCATGTGAATGTTTCTATACCCACAAAAGTGCCTAATTTTACAACTACTTAATACGTTCATAATATAGTCGCTTACGTGTTTATTTGGTCTAGACAGTGTATTGCATTTTATGAGTTTTGAACTCTAAGAGCAACACTAGGCTATGGATATTTTATCCATATACCATCTCATGTAAATGTTATATGGGGAATGGTTATAGTTCGTAGTGTACAATACTTCAATGAAGTTAGTTCATTTGAAATAAGCCAATAAACAGTACAGTGAGATCGAGTATTCAATTTGGTTGTTTACCAAAGGATCATATTGTGTTAAATACAAAATTAGACCAATACTATAAGATTATTTAAGAACTCGATCGCTGAAATGTCACTTTAATCAGTTTACGTAAAATGCAACATATATGATGTCCATAAATGTTAAAGATAATCAAATGCGCTTTTGTAAAGTGTTTGTTATGGTATTGTAGTAAGGGATTTCTTTTGAATGGTTTGACCAATCAGAAAGGAAAACGAATGTACAAGAATAGATATGATTTGAGGCATAAAATTGGGTGAAGATAGTTGATAGTCACTTTTTCTTCATAAAGAAACATCGAAGACGAGAATTGTAATAATAATAAAAGATACTTAACATTGGAATAAGAAATATTATTTCTATTCCGAAATATATTTTCATAGAAAATTGTTTTTTTAAAAGATTTATTTATATAAGTTTAAGATATTTGAGCAAAGAACTCTCCATTGTAAATAGTTGCAGTATATGAAATAAATAGTTTATATTAAGTGGATGATGGACCTCCGTATTCAGTACGCTATTATAGTAATGGCGGAAATAGTGGGAGCATATCATATAACACTTATTGGTTGCATCAAGTTATGAAAATTATTTTCGTAAAATGTACCACATATTATTTATGAAATAATGACTATTTTTCAGTTTCGACTACAAAATAGACATAGTTATAATTCAATGTGAATATTATGAATATTCGTTATGAAATATAACTATAATATGGGATTTGTTTTCATTATAAACCGATGCATTGGAAATAATGAACTTGACAGTCTAGTGAATCATATATAATATGGCTTATGTGTATAATAAGTGTATATATACTAATCTAAGAAGAACTATATAACCTAAGATGATAATATAAAGTAAATAAGAGTAATCACACCAGAATTTTTATACTGGTTCGGACCTCTGATGCAGCAGCGGAATTACAAAATGATGATTCTGTGAAAGTAGCAATCGATGGAATGGAAAATACTGAATGGCCCAAATCCGTTGATCAAAAGATGCCGGATTCTAGCTATCTTCGTCACGTTGATCGCGCACGATACCGTGAAAGAAGATCTGCAATTCTTCAAACGTTGATCAAGCGCACTTGATACCGTGAATGGGCTTCTACGATCGTTGATTCGAGCGCACTCGAATGCCGAAGAGGAGATAGGAGATTACACTCAACTACCAATTTAATGAAAGCACAAAGCTAACAAACAAAGGTTTTTATTCAAAATCAACTTACTTTTACAATGACACAACTCGCCTATTTATAGGCTTACAACACAACACAACATAAATTTGTACAACACATAGGTCGGCCACAACCTAACACTTGCGACCTAAAACAAACACATCACAAACATTATAATACACGACTTAAGATAGGTCGTTGACGACCTAACCTTTGCAACATCAAACGACCTAAAATATTACAACATCATACGCGACTTAATATGTACAACACAATGACTCAACGACCTTGCGTCTTCAGAGGATACGCGGCTTCCAGAATCTGTGACATAAGCTTCAGTAGCACTCTTGCGACCTAAAGATCCAGACTTCAACGACCTATGGTAGGTCGTTCACGACCTAAGAAATAGCACGCATGCGACCTAAAGATGTTTGCGACCTTGTTGCTTGCGGTATTGTCTCTTTCACGACCTAGGGCGGATCTTCTCGCGACTTACTACTTCAACGACCTTGGCGTTAGGTCGCTTGCGACTTGAGGAAGCGGAGTTAGGTCGCTCACGACTTAGAGAGGTGGAGTTAGGTCGCTCGCGACTTAGTGCAGAGGAGTTAGGTCTCTCGCGACTTAGGCCAGCGGAATTAGGTCGCTCGCGACTTATTACTTCAACGACCTTGGCGTTAGGTTGCTCGCGACTTGAGGAAGCGGAGTTAGGTCGCTCACGACTTAGAGAGGTGGAGTTAGGTCGCTCGCGACTTAGTGCAGAGGAGTTAGATCGCTCGACATCATATCTCGTTTGACTTAAGGATGTAGCTCGTTAGGTCGGAGCTTTTTAGGTCGGGCTTCATAGCTCGTTTACGACCTAAAAGGGGGCGACTTAAAGAATAAAGTGCTAGGTCGTTTCTCAGGAAACTTAGGTCGTTGGCGACCTAAGTCTTTGTCAATCTGGGCTGCATCATCCTCCCCGGGTTGAAAAAAATTCGTCCTCATATTTAGAAGCTCTTTTTCTTGGAAAAATTTGTGTTCATGGTACGAAATCAAACGTTTGAACAATCTAAAACCCAACACTTTATATAGCAGGTGCAATTCATCATCCTTCTCATTAGATTGTGAACGACCTAGGTCCTTTGAGCGAGATTGCGCAGTATCATCGACTTCTGATTGAAATGAATTTGTCCTGAATTCATTTTCTTTTCTTCTTCGCAACGCTGTCTTCCATTCATTAGCTGGTTTGTTGCGGCTCTGGTGATAACCACTCTCGTGATTAATCTTGTCTTGACTCTTTGATGATGCAGCTCGACATAAGGAACGCATTGCATAAAACAGACGTGGCATTAGACAGGCGGCATAAGAAAGTGATCTGAGGGAGATGTCATATGAAAAAGTGTGGAATGAACCAAGCACTTGGTACCAGATCCAATTCATGTAACACAGAACTTCATAAAGATAGTGTCGTATACCATATTGCTTGTGCCAATAGGAATATGTGATATAGAACCAAAACGTGTCGAAACTGTGAGACGATATAAGGACATCACGACCGAAGAAGTGTGAGGACTCATGCTCAGACTCTCGTCTTTCCTTATCTCGTTCAGATGTGTCCTTATTTAGAATCTTCCTTTGATGTGTTGTATCAACTTTCCCTGACTGAAATAAATTCCCACTCGCTTCTCCTTCAACCTGAAATGATTCCAGGCAATTGATGTTGATAACGTCAGCAGTGCAGACATGGTCTGGCAATTCCAACTGACAATCACTCTCTTCATTCTGTCTTTTCAACTCTCCCTGTTCTTTCAAATTCGGAATATCATATGTCCCCGGTAGTGTTGGTAACTCTTTGATTAATTCTTTAGGATATTCGTCTTCAGTTTCATCAAATTCTGAACCAACTTCCTCAAAAACATCAAGATCTTCACTCATTCCTTGCTCGGTCAACAATTCATTTTTACTTTCCACCTTTTCGACAGACCCTTCCAAAAATATCAGACTAGTTTCTTCAGACAGTGCCCCTGAAATCTCATCCTCAATCTCTCCGAATACTTTAATCTCTTCAGGTGTCTCTAAATCTAAATTTTCCCCAGATTCAATCAATGTTGATAATTCATCACAAGCTTTCATTTCATTGACGTACTCTTCCAAAGATAATAAACTATCTTATTCTGCCTTCTCTTCTGTTTCACTTTCACTTTGTTCGGGCTTCTCGGAAACAATGGAATTTACAATTAGTTGGCTCTCGCCCATAAGCTCAGGCATTAAACAAAAATCTTCCATCATCAAGTTATTTTCCTCAACTCCGAATACAATTTCTTCCTCCATGCTATCGACATCAATCTTTGGTGGTGAAGAGTAATCAACTTCTACATCCCCATACTCAATGTCTTCATCATCATCAAATTTTGGCGGTTGATAAAAGTCAAATTCAGCAGTCATCCTCAACAAGTTACATCCTTCATCTCCTGACAAAACTCCTTCATCGTTGTCAAATTTCGGTGGTGATTCTTCGAACGATTCTGTAGGACCGACCTCTTCAAACTCTTCTAACATTGGTTTAACCTCCTTAGGAGTTTTAAGCTCTTCACTTGCCTCGTACCTAACCAACGCTTTAGCACTACCTTCTGCTTCTTCAACACTTTCGCTGAAAGATAATGGACTAGTCGGTTCCTCTTCCTCTTCTGGTTCGCTTTTAGTAGAATCATCCACATCCTCGTTTTCACATTCTGCTACAACTAAGGCTTTCATCTTGGGCTCCGTACATTTAATACCTCTATGGCCAGACTCCTGATAATGATAGCGCTTAAATTGGTCATCAACATTTGTCTTCGTGATTCCATGTACAACGGGTTTGTTGACTTTCTTAGAAACATTGATACTGCAATTAATGTCTTTATTCTGATTGCTGGAGTTTGTAACCACACCCTTTCCTCGACTCCCTTGACTCAACTTCTGCAACTGTTGGTTCACACGAGTTTGATAATTATATGGTAAGAAATTTGCCTTCATTATCCTTTTCATCTTATCCCACTTGACAATTTTAGATTTCTTCATTCTCTCTCTGGTTGATTTAGTTTGTTGCCACCAATCCATAGCTCTTCCTTTCAATCTGGTAGCAACTAACTTAACTTGACGATCCTCAAATACGTTGTGGAGTTTAAAAATATTTTCAACCTTTGATAACCAATCCAAGTATTCCTTTGCTTGTAGACCACCTTGGAATTCTGGAATCTCCGTATCCTTCCTTGATTCTCGTGTATGACCATTCTCTTCAACATTCCTATATCGATTTTTCCCCGGACCTGGATAACGAAAGTGAACACTATCACCATAACTATCTTCTTCAAACTTAGATGAGCTTCGATGTCGATTCTGAACATTGACTCTCCTATGACCATGCACGTCCTCTCTGCTTCTTCTTTCATAATCACCATATGGCTCATGCTCGTAACCACGATAAGCTCTTCTTTCCTCATTCCGATAATTATGATTATCTCGAACTCCACGATCTCGATTTATCGTCAAAGACGATTCTCTTCTTTCTCTATCATAACTTGGCGACACTCTCCTTTTATTTCGATTCATGTCGGACTTCATTTTCTCCATTCTCTCGAAACCCTTAGTGAACCTTTCATCGATACGTTGTTCCATCTGTTCAGGATCTTCATTCCCATACAAATCTGCCACACTATGATGACGGTTAACATATCTCGGAGGCATGATCAAATCTTCAACAGATCTAAGCACAAACTTCACTTTGATCCAAAAAATTTCGAATCAAACTTTCCCACTTGTTTGTAATTCTCACGAACACCCAAATAAAAAAACAACTTAATTTGAACTCCAAAACTTCAAATCTCAAAATTGATGCCCAATGAACTCGAACGAGTCTCTCACAAACTTGAACAAGTTCGCTTTCTAGCTCCAATGCTTAAACTCTCGGCCTTGACTTGCGAAGTGAACTTCTATGCTCGGCTCAAACACTTGTCTTAGCTCGACTTCGCTTGATGTAGTTCGGCTTCACTAACTCGGCTTTAACTCTTCAAAGAATTGGCTCCAAGACTCGGCTTAGCTATGATTGGCTAAGTCTAGCTCTGATACCAAATGATGCAGCAGCGGAATTACAAAATGATGATTCTGTGAAAGTAGCAATCGATGGAATGGAAAATACTGAATGGCCCAAATCCGTTGATCAAAAGATGCCGGATTCTAGCTATCTTCGTCACGTTGATCGCGCACGATACCGTGAAAGAAGATCTGCAATTCTTCAGACGTTGATCAAGCGCACTTGATACCGTGAATTGGCTTCTACGATCGTTGATTCGAGCGCACTCGAATGCCGAAGAGGAGATATGAGATTACACTCAACTACCAATTTAATGAAAGCACAAAGCTAACAAACAAAGGTTTTTATTCAAAATCAACTTACTTTTACAATGACACAACTCGCCTATTTATAGGCTTACAACACAACACAACATAAATTTGTACAACACATAGGTCGGCCATGACCTAACACTTGCGACCTAAAACAAACACATCACAAACATTACAATACACGACTTAAGATAGGTCGTTGACGACCTAACCTTTGCAACATCAAACGACCTAAAATATTACAACATCATACGCGACTTAATATGTACAACACAATGACTCAACGACCTTGTGTCTTCAGAGGATACGCGGCTTCCAGAATCTACGACATAAGCTTCAGTAGCACTCTTGCGACCTAAAGATCCAGACTTCAGCGACCTATGGTAGGTCGTTCGTGACCTAAGAAATAGCACGCATGCGACCTAAAGATGTTTGCGACCTTGTTGCTTGCGGTATTGTGTCTTTCACGACCTAGGGCGGATCTTCTCGTGACTTACTACTTCAACGACCTTGGCGTTAGGTCGCTTGCGACTTGAGGAAGCGGAGTTAGGTCGCTCACGACTTAGAGAGGTGGAGTTAGGTCGCTCATGACTTAGGGCAGAGGAGTTAGATCGCTCGCGACTTAGGCCAGCGGAATTAGGTCGCTCGCGACTTATTACTTCAACGACCTTGGCGTTAGGTCGCTCGCGACTTGAGGAAGCGGAGTTAGGTTGCTCACGACTTAGAGAGGTGGAGTTAGGTCGCTCGCGACTTAGTGCAGAGGAGTTAGGTCGCTCGACATCATATCTCGTTTGACTTAAGGCATGTAGCTCGTTAGGTCGGAGCTTTTTAGGTCGGGCTTCATAGCTCGTTTGCGACCAAAAAGGGGGCGACTTAAAGAATAAAGTGCTTGGTCATTGCTCAGGAAACTTAGGTCGTTGGCGACCTAAGTCTTTGTCAATCTGGGCTGCATCAACCTCCCATCCTACGTCCACTCCCTAAGCTCCCCTTCGGTATTTCACTAACGAACAACCCTTGCTTCAACCAGAGGAACATGCATATACAAAATTGTTTCTTCGACAATTTTGTGTTCTAAATAACTCAGATATTAACTGCTAGTACAGTTCTTCTTATAATCTCCTTGGTGATTGAAAATGTGTAATTCGTGATTATGGAAGTGAATTGAATGATTCTTGAATGTGGAATGTAATAGAATAGTAATGATCACTTGAGAAAGTATGAAATCAAATAGTAAGATAGAGTTCAAAAGTTGAAAACGATTTCTGATCTTGATGTATATTTATATAAATCAAAGAGTTGTGATAAATAGTTGCAATCATTCATATATAGTCATTTTTATTCAAAGAGATAAATACAAAAGATTAAAACTCTTCTAAATGTCTTTTCAAAAAATAGATTAGATCAGTCAGCTGAGCATAAAAGCTAGTCTACTAAATAAGAACTTGAAAGTATGTGCGAAATTTGAAAGCAAATGAGCTATAATAAAATTGTATGGTTCGGTCGACTGAATAATTTTCTCAAATGACTACCCTAAGTCGACCAAGAAAATAGTTCAGTCGACTGAACTATGGAGAATTATTTGTTTATGCATTTTTGTTTTTCAAAGCCTTTTCAAACTCTTTGATAATTTACACTTTCTGTATGCAGGTGTGTATGTGCGTGCATATGAACTACCAAGGAGATTTTTACAAGTAATTATATGACCACATACATACTAGTAGTTTGATGATCTTTTGATTTGTTAAAGCGCTTTAGTATATATGATCTTTCTTGGTTTTGTCGTCATTACTGCATAGTTGATATGTACTAGATATATATGACGATATAGTTGTCATCATTAAAATACTAAAACCAGAGCTTTAATAATCTCCTCCTTTTTGATGATTACAACTATATGTATTAATATAAATAAATAACATGTTATCTCCTCTTAAGTGTATACTACCCCTATCATGATTTTCTCCCCCTTTATCATCAACAAAAAAGAAGATAATACAATAGAGTTTGAATACGATAGTTATAAGAAAAGACAAAGATAATCATAGTAGAACATAGTGATATGTTCATGAACATAGAAAATAAAACATAATAACATAACAGGTTCAACACATAATAGGTTCAACACAATAACAAAACACCATAATATAGTAGTTAGTGAAACAACTTTGACCACATAACAGGTTCAACACAAACGGACACCAAATAAAAAACATAAACAAGACATAAACTTTTGACCAAACTAAAATACTAGTAAGCAACATACCAACCCACGATAATCTAAGATTCCGGATCCGATTTCTGAAGTGAAGATGGACGAGCATAAGGCAATTTTTTCCAAATTTTCTCTAGAAAGCTAAGAGTTGTTCTCAAATGTCCATTGACATTTAATCAATTTCTTTTGTTGATTAAAGATAATCACTTGATTTTTAAGTATCGCATCAGAAGAAGAAACATTCTTTGAAGGCTTGAACAACAAAATTCCTTAATCACTGCCTGAACTCCAATTGACCTCTTTAGGATTTTCTTATTGAATATTCTTTTGTTCAACTTGTTAAGATGATGATTGAGCAATGATGTCATGGACTAGACGAGATACATAATCATTGTAAGAAGGAAGAGTCTCCATCTTAGAAGGAAGCTTCATAAGAGAGATTGATTTTTGATCCATTATTTTTGGGATAAGAAGACCTTGCAAGTTGTCAACATTAATCCCATAGTGAACAAAAACCTTCATTAAATAGGACCAAAAAATATAGTGTGATGGGTACGGGAATGAAAGCTCTTGATTTCATCGTAAATAATTTGAGCCCAATTCAACTTTTGAATAGAATAGAGAACATATAAAATTTTATAATTATTGTCATACATTCTCTCATAGCTCCCAGTTCGTGACAAAATGGTGTGAAGGATCATTTTATTGATAATCCGATCTTAGGGTCTTAAATTGACAAAAATGTTATCTTTCTTCTCGGTCCAAAAAAGATAACTAATGGAATCATAAGCAAACTTGTTGTGATTTATGTCATCTAATTCAAGACCGGTATTATCACAATCTAATATAACGTTTAAATCATGAACATTCAAAACAATATCAACTCCTAAAACTCTACTCCATAGAATTCCATCGACTTCGTTATTCGGGGGTTTGTAGAAATCTCCTTGAAGGTTGGCATAAAACATCCTAACAAGGAAAGGGTTAATTTTTACCTTGTTTTCTTTGGCGTTAATCAATTAAAGAAATCCATGTTCTTGAGCAAGTTAATCAATCCCAAATTCAGCGAAATCAGACATCTTGTAGAAAGTTTCCTGAAAGATTCTCTTACAATTGAGATCATTGAAGTAGGTAAGTGATTTCTTGCTGCCATTATGCCATTGGAGCAACTATTCATCGAAAGTAAACTTCGGATGGGATGGTCTAGCCGGTTCCTTTTCTTTGAGAGATCTTTTATTAAAAACCGTCTGTTTTGAGCGAGGTGCCATTGAATTTTGGGGGTATTTTTTTATAGGTTTTTGATTGAAAAAGAGAGAAGTGATGAAAGGATACGTCGTTTAGGCCTTTTTTAAAAACTAGAACTATGCCGTTCAATCGACTGAAACTAGGATTCGGTTGACTGAAAGTGGTATTTTTCAAGGCAGAAACTATAGCTTAGTTCAGTAGACTGTTGGAAGAATTTTAGTTGGCTAAGCACTGGGTTAGATCGACTGAAATCATGCTGCGGTCGACTGAAATGGGCAGTTTTTGATCCAGAACCTGTTGGTGGTTTTAGCTGACAGAATTCAATGATCTCAGTCGACTGAGCTGAAGGAATAGTTATATGCTGTGTATTTTTGTTCTTTTTCATATAGTCTAAAAATTTTAGTTTCACTTTTATATGTTTACTTAAATTATTTTGGAGGTGTTTTATATGACAATATAAATTTTATTTATTACTATCAAGCAAATATAAATACAAAATTTCATTATTACATATATATATATATATATATATTCATATTTATGTATTGCAGAACATTATGTCTTCCTTGATGAATCTAAGTTCTGTGCTTAGTTCGATCCCAAGAGTTTGTGTTATTTTTAGTATGCTCGGTTAAGGGCTTAAGTGGAGACCTATTTGGACAAACTGGAGTGTGATTCCAATCTTGATTTAATGGCCCTTCCTCTTATTAGTTTGTTCAAGTCACGTTGTAAGTTTGTACATGAGTCTCTTTTAAACGAGGAGATTTTTTATGTAAACAATCTTTCGTTGGAGAATGGCCACAGAATACATCATTCGAGAAAGTTAAGGTAAGATCCTTGTCTTCGTTGCCTGTAATACATTTCTCTTTGAACTCCCATCATTTCTTGTTGACAGCGATAAATTTCATCAATTTTAGTATTGATAGACGATGATTCAAGATTTTTCTCGTTTGACTTTCTTTTACTTCGGAGAGTATCTAGTGTGATATGTAGGTGCTATAGTATATAGTGAGGATGATTCATTCGAAGGAGAAGTGGATTTTATTCGGTGATACTCATGTACTCTTCATTGAGAGTGAGCTAAAATTAATTGTTGAGTAAGCGGAGTCGTGATCAGAAGACATTTTTATATTTTCTATTTAAATAATCTTACTGTTTTATCTTTCTTTTACAAAAAGTCCATATATAAAAGAACAATTAATGTTTAGAAAAAAATTTGTAAGGTCAGAATTAGTTTAACTATATGATTGTTAACAGATTTTAATTATGGTAGTTTAAAGATTTTACTAAAAAGAACTATACTTAAGATTTTGTGGTAGACGAAAAAAGAGTTTAATATTATGGCATATATCAGTTAACTTTTATAAAATTAATTCATTAAGTGAACATATACCACTATCTTGTCTTAGCTTTTTAAAAGGTGATTCACATAGTGGTCTAGTGAAAATATCTGCAATTTGATTTTTTGTGTCAACAAATTCAAGAGAGATAATACCTTTTTCAATGTTATCTCTTAGAAAATGGTGACAAACATCAATATGTTTAGTTCGAGAATTATTAATTGGATTTTTAGACAAATTTATAGCACTCGTATTATCATAATATATAGGAGATTTAGTTATAATTTCTCAAAAATCTTGAAGTGTTTGTTGCATATAAATTACTTGAGCACACACTAAGGCAACGAAGATATACTCGGCTTCACATGTCGAGAGGGAAACACAATTTTTCTTTTTACTAAACTATGAAACCAAAGATTGATCGATAAAATGACATGTGCCACCTGTACTTTTTCTATCCACTTTGCAACCACTGAAATCCACATCAGTGTATGATACGAGTTCGAAGGAGTTGCCTTTTGGGTAGTGAAGGCCGTAATCTTTGGTGTTGATTAAATATCGCAAGATTCTCTTACCACTCGATGATGTGATTCCTTAGGTTGTGCTTGAAATCGTGCACATAAACACACTCATTATTATATCGGTCTACTAGCTGTTAAGTATATATAAAAGAGATCCTATCATACTTCGGTATAATTTTCCATCAAAAGCTTTTCCATTCTCATCTTTATTCAAATGTAAACTAGTGCTCATTGGAGTTGGTTTACTAGATGTATTATTCATTCCAAAACAATTTATTAATTCTCTACAATATTTTTCTTAGTTTATAAAAAATCCATTTTCTAAATGTTTTATTTATAGTTCTAAGAAAAATAATAATTTTCTCCCATATGAGACATCTCGAACTCGTTTTTCATTATGTTTGAAAAATTGGTACATTGTTTTTCAGTGGTTGATCCAAATATGATATCAACAATATAGATTTGTATAATTATTATATCGTTATTTTCTACTTTTATAAATAAAGTTGTATCAATTTAACCAATTTGGAAAACTAAAATTTATTAAATGTGCTTTCAGTCTCTCGTACCAAATACGGGGTGCTTAACCCTTATAATGCCTTTTTAAGTTTGAAAACATGGTCCAAAGATTTTCCATGAACAAATAAAGGTGGTTGTTCAACGTAAACATTTTCTTTTATAAAACCATTTAAAATTGCACTTTTAACATCCATTTGAAATAATTTGAATTTATGATGACTCGCAAAGGCGAGTAATGTTCTTATAGCTTCAAGACATGCTACAGGGGAAAATGTTTCTTTGTAATCAATTCCTTCATCTTAATTATATCCCTGAGCAACTAACCTTGATTTATTACGAACTATGTTTCCATTTTCATTTGATTTATTTTTGAAAACCCATTTTGTTCCTAATATGGATTGATCGTTTGGTCTTGCTATGAGTTCCCACGCATCATTTTGATCAAATTGATTGAGTTCCTCTTGCATTGCTAAAATTCAGAAATCATCTTTTGATGCCTCTTTATAATTTTTAGGTTCGAAGTTAGATATTAAAGTTATATGACCATTTGGTTTAGTTGGTTTCTAATTGAAACTCTTTTGTTTAAGTCGCCAATTATATTATTAATCGGATGATATTTTAAGATTCGAGATGAAGATATCAAAAGATTATCATTATTGTTATTGTTTATGATATTTTTTTTAGGTATAAGAGTATTATTATAATTATGATTTTTCTTATCGAAAATTTTTCATCCTCATTATTTTTCTTATTCTTAAAATCTTCGTTAAAGGAAACATGAAGACTTTCTTCTATAGTGTTAGTTCGTTTATTAAAAATTCTATAAGCTTTACTACGATCTGAATAACCAACAGAAATTCCTTCATCGGATTTTGGATCAAATTTTCCAAGATTAGCTTTAGTATTCAAAATAAAGCATTTAGAACCAAAAACATGAAAATGTGATACTTTAGGTTTCTTATCGAAAAACGTTTCATAGCATGTATTCTTAGTCATTGGTCTAAGTGCTGCATAATTTAATATGAAACATTTGGTAGCAACGACTGCGGCCTAAAAATTCTATGGTAATCTACTGCTACTTAGCAATGTTTATGCACATTCTTGTAGTGTTCGATTTTTTCTTTCTACTACATTATTTTATTGCAGTATTCGTGGAAACAAAAAATTATGACTAATTACCTTATTATTGAAAAAAAATTCGAAAATGTCATTTTCAAATTCTCCGCCATGATCACTTGTTATCTTTTGATTTTTTTAAGTTAATTAAATTCTTAATTATTTTAGCGAAAATTTTGAACATTTCGAACGTGTCACTTTTATGTTTCAAAAACAATGTTCAAGTGTATCTTGAAAAATCATCAATAATCACAAAAACATATTTATTATGTTTTATTGATCATACTTGAGCTGGACCAAATAAATCTAGTTCGAGTGGTTGTTTTCTAAAAATTTCCTTTTTAAGATTTAAATGAACTTGTCTTTAATTTTTCAAGCTGACATGCATCACATAAATTTTTAACTTTATAATTTGTTTTCGGTAATCCTCTTACTAAATCATTTTTTGCTAATTTATTTATATATTTAAAATTTATATGACAAAAGCGTTTGTGCCATAGCCATAGGTCATTATGATTTGCAGTTAAAAATAAATCATTATTGTTTTTAATATTCATATAAAACATAAATATTTCGATTTCTTAATCCTTTAAATATTAAAATTTTATTTTAATCAAATATACTACATTTATCTTTTTCGAAATTGATTCTAAATCCTTTATACATAATTGACTTATAATTGATGAGTTATGTTTTAAATTTTCTACTAACAAAACATTAGTAATAAAGGGAGAAGTTGATATACTGACGTTAATGACGTTTCCAATGCCAATGACATATCCTTTTGAATTATCTAAAAATGTCACAGTGCTGCCATCGATATATGTTATATTTGATAACATGTATGCATTTCCTGTCATATGCTTGGAGCATCCACTATCGAGTATCCATTTCTCCTTGCTTTTAACTTTGTTTAAGGTACCCGTCAATGCTAGCCATAAAACAAACATTCGTTTGTTCTGAGTCGCTTTCACTATCAGAAGAAGAGGATGAATCGGAATCATCCCAAGTTACTTAAAATGCTCTTTTCTCTTTCTTGAATTTCTCGAATTTGCTTTTCTTTTTGTCATTATTGAGTTGTGGACCATCTTTCTTCATATGTCTGAACTTGTCACATCCATAACATTTAATTAACGTTTGATTTGATCAATTCGAATTGCCACTATTCTGAAATTTTATCATCTTCTTGAATTTCTTTAGTTTGTTGTAGTTCTTGCCGATAAACATGATTTCTTCCTCATCCAAATTGGAACCGTCATTATTGCTTGAAAGGCAATATTCTTCTTTTCTTTATTTTGCTCCTTTCTTGCCTGCAAATTAGCTTCGTACGACATCAAATTTCCTATTAATTCTTCAACTTTGAGTTGAGAGAGATCGTCAGCCTCTTCGATGGCTAAAACTTTTCTTTCCCATTCAATAGTCAACGAATTTATAATTCGCATGACTAAATCAATATTTGTGAATATGACACCAAGTTCCATAAGATCATGTTGAATAATTTGAAATCTAGCATACATGCCAATAATAGATTCATTTGCTTTCATTTAAAGGATGAGAATTAGTTTTGCAAAATAGAAATGTTCGTTTACTTGACTTTAGTTGTGCCTTCGTGAGTAACTTGTAAAGTGAGCCATATATGATATGTCGTTGTGAAAAGCATAACTCGTGAAAATTCATTTTTATCAAGTGAACGAAACAGTACATTCATGGCTTTGGCATTGTTAGTTTCCATGTTCTTTTGTGCATCAGTCCAAGTACTTATGTTAGTGGTAGGTGCTTCATATCTAGTTTGAGTAGCTTGCCAAATTTCTAAACCATTAGCTTCCAAGAAGATTTGCATACGTGTTGACCAATAGGCATAATTAGACCCAGTAATTAGTGGTGAACGAGCAATTGATTAATCTTCTTGAAATGTACTTACTATATTAAAAAAAATTCAATCACATGTTATTGAGAATTGAAACGACCTTGCTTTGATACCAAATGACAATCTAGTGGATCGTATATGATATAGCTTATGCGTATAATAAGTGTATATATACTAATCTAAGAAGAACTATATAACTAAGTATAATAATATAACGTAAATAAGAGTTCTAAGAAGGGATATTCATCATATCAAGGTGTACTACAAGGCATAGTTTTAGTATGTTTTCTTATTCATATAACTTATAATTCATGTATAATATTCCATTGCTTGTACATATATATCATATTTATATTGCAAGTTAGGTGAGATACCTATATGTATGACGTTGTCACTTATTGAATGGTTATGCGTGTGTGTATAGAAAAACAATTTTTATTTAGATCGGATGTGTACACAACTGAAATTATTTTAATATATATATATATACACACTAATTTATTATATTTATATTAATAAATCATATTACACAAATTTAAATAACCAATAATTCATTGTGTCAATAAATCATATTAAAAATTGATCTCATATTTTATATATGCAAATTTATACCAAATATAATTTTAGGTAAAAACAAAATATTTTTTGTAATTATTTACTATTTTTAATATTATTTAAATCAAAATAAAGGTTATATAACTAATGTAAAATAATATATGGTTCGAAAATTATAATTTAAATTTCATAAAAATTACCCATCATCATATTAACTTTTAGCCATAATTCCATAATTTAAAAATCAACTTTATTATTTTAAAAAAATCATTATAATAACGGTTGAAATTAATTTAATAATAAAATATAGAATTTCAACTCATAAAATTATGGAAAGTTTTTTCATAAACTTAAAATATCATATTTGAATTTCAAAAAATTTAAAATTGAAAATATGTTACAAAATTATTTTTAATATTATTATAATTTTTTGGCTAATAAATTTATATATAAATAATTTAATAATATAAAATTATAATAAAATATTTTTTATGCTCTGTATTGGATCTAGAATATTATGAGATATATATATATATATTTAGTTTTAATTAATTTTATAATTTATATAATTATATAATATAAATATATATATTTAAATACATGCATTTATAAAGATTTTTAGTTATTACAAATATAAATATATATGTATTAATTTTATTACTATAAAACATACATTTATAAATAAAAATAACTTTATATAATTTATATATATATATATATATTAATATATAATCATTCATCAAATTATTATCTAATTTAATATATACATATACAAATACATATCAATACATACATACATACATATATATATAAATACTTCACATGTATGTAGTACATATTATATATATATATGCAAATATTTATATTGTTTTAATACTCATTTCAAAATAACAAGTTTTTGTATATATATACACATACATATATTTTGACAACATATAATACATATAAAATGAGCTAGCATGTCTGTTGTGATGCAAATTGCAACATTTATATATGGACATCTAATACCTTGCATGGATTATTATATTACACATGCACACATATATGCATATGTATACGATACATACTGTACCATTATGCTTAACTTAAAATATAAACTAAATAAAATTCAATCTATTAATTATAATTTAAATGAAATAAAGATTTTATTTAAATTAAATTGAACAATGTTCTAAATAAATTAGACTTCATAAGCCCAACAAAGATAGGTTAAAAATTTATGAAATTCACCCATATCTTCCACTACGGGCTGGCCCAATTCCAACAATGGTCTCAGAGCCCAACAGCCATGCGATCTAATTAGTCATGGTAGGGTTAACTAATTAAAGCCTACCCATATAGCAGGGTGTCTAGAAAAGTAGTGTCTAAGGTTGGGTTTGGGTAATCAAGTACTCTGCCCTACTTGGCTACTAGCCTGGTTCGAAATGATGAGGTAAGCCTAAAAGGTTATCCCTAATAAAAAATGTCTAATTTCAATCGGGCCATGGACTAATTCTCAAAATTGTTTGATAATTTAAAACATAAAATTTTAAATTTAAAAGTTAAATTTAAAATAAGATAAACGAATATTGTAAAACTTATAATAAAATAAATTATTCAAAATGTTTGAAAAATAATAGAAATTTATGTAAAAATATAAAATTTATTAACAAGATTAACAAACAAATAAATTAAATAAGTTAACTAATAAATACATGTATTATATATTATGATATATGTTATGTTATTATAGAATGTTTGAAATAACATAAGTATACATGTATGTATATCAAATAAAATTAAATTAATATAATTTAATTAAATAAATTAATTGAAAGGTTAATAATTAAACAATACACATGTATACGATATATGTGTTATACTATAAAAGACTAAAAGTTATTATAACGACCTAGAATTTCAGTCATTTGAATTTGGGATATTTAATTTATTTTAAATATTGAAAAGTTAATTTTATAAGTTAAATAACTTGAATTTCAAATATAGTGATTTATTTGATAATTAAATTGTTAAATTTAATACTTGGAATTGCTTTAATAATTAAATCCTGAATTTAATGTGAATACAAATAATTTCAAAAGGTTGATTAAAATTCTAATTAAATAAGAATGGAGATAGTAAACTTTTAATTTCGATTTAAATGTGATTAATTTGGTTTTTGTAATAATTTGTTTTAATTAACATGTAAAAATAGCCTTCCATGGCATTGTCTCAAATTTTGATGAAACTAGTTTCATTAGATCTGTAACAATGAATTATTATATGCCATCGAATTTCATGGCAATTGGACGTATCGTTCGTTCGTGCAAGTTTGAAACGCTTGTAAATTAATTTTAGAAATTTATATAATAATTGGGTTTGAAAAGCTATCTTCTGTATATGATTGAATTAGGTCTCTAGACAAGCTCCATTGTGTTCGAAATATGGGTATAACATATAGAACGCTAGGCGGCACGCCTCGTTTGGAGTTTGAGATTTTTGGACGTTTAAAAGCTGGATATTTTTTAATTAAAAAATATATATAACCATGCCTGCTATACATTAGCCCATACCCATTGTAAACGTACCCATACCATCCCCTTCTTTATAAAAAGCATTCTACCAGAAGTGGGTCATTTTCTTTTCAAATTATATTTAAAAATCCCTCTGTCAATCGAACGACCGTAGTTCGATGGGACCACCTGAGGCAAAATCAGGCGAAGGCTTCAACTAACAAAATGTTCGCGATGTCGTGGCGAGGGAGTTCAATGGTTGGATCGTTGTGCGGTGGCTCAAGGCGCTGTAGATTTTGTGTCAAACGTAGCAGCTTTGAGCGAGTTTTCCAGCGCCGTCGTCGATAGTTAGGCGATGGTACCTGAAGGGAAGTTGTAAAGGATGGCCAGGGCAACGTTTTAGTGAAGTTTTATGGTCGACGATGGACTGTGGCGGCCGAAATCAAGCAACGAACGTCGATGTGGTTTTGAGTTTGGTTGATCATTGCCATGAGGTTTAAGGAGGGGGCGTGGACGATGTTGGAAGGCGAGGCGAGGTAGCGCGTACTAGGGCGGCGGTCTACGGCGCGGTAAGGTTGCGTGGCAAGGGAAGATCACGGTCGAGTTCGTATCTGGGGTCGAACAAAGATGAGTTAAGAGGGAAAAGTGGTAATTAAATTTTAAACAGTTATTAATTATAAGTTAATTAATTTTTAATTATCTCAATCGTTCATTTATTTATAACTTTTTCGTACGAGGTCAAAAACTGAATGCGATGAGTTGCATTGCGATCGTATCAATGAATACTATGCTATGGAATTGGGTTGGACAGATTCTGATAGAAATTTGGGTTAAAATTGAACACCTGTTCAATTTTAATTCAAACTGGAACGTTTTGACGAAACTGAAATCAAAATTAGTTAATCTCACCTTTTTGGTTAATCAGAAATATTATATAGTCAATAAAATTATCTATTGGATGTGTGCATATTTTATTGTTGATTGTTTGGATGATTTACTAGTTTATATTGTTGATTTGAATATATTACCGCCCTTGGAGCGGATGAGACCCTATTACGTTCCTATGTAAGAGCGGATAACCCTTTGTATATGATCCCGTCTCGAAGCAGTTAATTTTTATATTATTTGATTATATATTGTATGTGATGCAGGAGGACAGGTTGGAGGGATCCAACAGGATTCCTCACACTGTTGATTTTTATTTTTCCATATAAATTGATATATGATCTGTTGGATGCCATAATCGATGACATGGCTAATCTTCCATATTTAGTGCTATAGTAACCCTGGGCCATATTTTTAGTATTTTGAAATATTATAAAATAAAGATTTAGTTCTAGAAAGGAATTTAAGTGACTTTAAAAAAATATTTTATAATAGTTCTTGAATTACTAAGAGAAGGAATTAAATTTAAACAAAATTAAAGGTATGATTTTTGGAGATTATAAATTAATAGTTTTATAAAATATTCAAAATAGAGATTTTTGAACTGTTGATAAAGGTTTTTAAAATCTTAAAAATAAGTCCATCTTTTATAACAAAGGGATATGGTTTTTAAAAGAAGATAGAAATATTTTGATATAAGTATTTATTAACCGTTTTATTCAAAGTGCTATATATATATATATGTATATTATAATTTATTTATAAATGTGATAATTTATAAACGTGATATAATAAAAATGAAGTGAAGATTTGCAAGATCGTATTTTGTTGATAAAAGCATGGATTTATAAACAGTGTTTATACATTAAGGAAAACTTTTATTATTGGATAAATTGGGGAAAAATAAATCAAACTGTGGATTTATGATAGTATGTGGGATGTTGTTTAAAAAAATAGTTGATTCTATTTTAGGAATTGAAAGTGAGCATTGATTGGAGATGTTAAACGACATGTTATAAAATAGAAAGAGATTTATAAATATAGTTTTATAAATACGGGAATGATTATGTTGAAATTTTAAGTATGGATGTTTATCAAGGAAATATATATTTATGATCTAAAAGTTGTTTATTTATATTAATATTGTTTTAAAGTTGTTATCAATATTTTAATATTTTGAAAATTTAATTACCAAAATTATTAATATGGTTCGAAATTAAATATAATTATTTATCAATAATATTTTGGAAATTAATTATTATTATTTATAATAATGTTTAAGATAATTTATTATTGTTTCATTAAGAATGTTTTGAAATTATCAATTATTATCTTTAATATGTTTTGAAGTTAATTACTATTTATCTATACTATTTGTTATTATATAATAGCGTTCTAAATAAATGATTGGAATTTATTTATAAATGTTCGAGATTTATAAATAGTGTAACGACCTAGAATTTCACTGCTTTGATTAGTGAATATTTAATTGATTTTAAATATTCAATATATAGGTTTTATAATGAAAATAAACTCATTTTAATTAATTAATAATGATGGTAAAATCGTTTTCAAAATTTGTTTACCAGATTAAATAGTTCGTAGAAAAATAGAAAATGTGACTGAAGAACGTTTTCCGAAATTTCGACCTTCCGACACTGGAATGTTGTTGGGAACATTGTTCGTCTTTGTGCACCATATATACACATATATAAGAGTTAATTAGCTTAATAATAATATACTTAAGGATAGATTATCTTATGTTAATTTTGTTTAGCAAGTGATGTGACGATTCATAAATTTAAAAATGATAACCTTATATATATATATATATTCCTCTCTTGTCACATCTTAGATTGTAATCATTAACCATCATTTTCCCTTATCATGTCTTAGCTTTAATTAACAATTATATATATATATAAAGAAAGTGATGTGGCTAAACATAATAATTATATATATATAAAGAAAGTGATGTGACTAAACATAATAATTATATATATATATATATATAAAAGAAAGTGATGCGACTAAACATAATAATTATACATATAAAAGAAAGTGATGTGACTAAACATAATAATTATACATATAAAAGAAAGTGATGTGACTAAACATAATAATTATACATATAAAAGAAAGTGATGTGACTAAACATAATTATATATATATATAAAAGAGTAATGTGATTAAACATAATAATTATATATATAAGAGTGATGTGACTTGACAAAATGATGAGGCGTGAAATCTAGCTTATAAATAACCTATATGTTTCTCCATCTTTCCTCCTCTTTCCACCAACCTTTTATTCCTCATTTCAAACTCAAATGGAATTTTTCTTTTTTTGAAACCGTGTGAATTTTTAATGGCTACAACATTCTAGTTTATTACTTTTTCAAATTACTATCATAGCTTTGTTAAAACACCAATTCTTTACAAAGCAATTTTTTACCCAGAATTTCAAGTCCGAAAATTACCCTTCTTCTTTTAATCATAACTTCTTAAAAATAATCGAAATGAGTGATTACTTTTTTAAAATGAGAAAGGAAATAAATATGTACAACTTTTCTTTTGACTACCTTTCCAAATTCTGTTAGTTGGTGGCCCAAAATCCAGTGGGGAAATGACTTAATTTTGGGTTCATTTTCGACAAATCGATGATAACCCGAAGCTACTCTACCTTCAAGCTACTACCCCACATCCACCCCCACACCTCTGGCCGAGCCTACATACACCTGGGCCAAGCCCATTTTGAGGGTTTCTAGCACCTAAAGCTTTTATCCTTCAAAGCTAGGGAGTCGTTGGCAAGTTTAGCTTAATTTCGGGTAGCTTTTGCGAAAGTTTGGTGAGAAAAACTACTCGTTTTTTTAGTGAAATGGTAACTTCATTTATGTCACTATATATGGTGATTATATTGTGTAGAAGTTGAATGATAATCATGTGGTTTGATTATGATTTGGATGGTTGATTTTAGTTTGATTTGGTTATGGAAATCGATGTTGTATTATAAAGTTAGTAAGCATGTATATATGGATGTATACTTGCAATCTATGATGAAGATGGTTGGTGTTAGTAATATGTTGATTGTAAAACATGAGCTATGGCATGAGGTTGGTAAACAAAGTTAACTACTTTGTGTAATTGCGAGGGTTATGAGATCCGGTTGGAATCGAATTTTAAAGTTTTGAAATGGATTAAAGTTTGTAACTTTAATTTTAAAGCTTTTTTTTAAAAAAAAAACTTTCTAAAGTACGTTTCAAATCATGAAAAAGTAAGGGTTTGTGAAGTGGTTCTCTAAGAATATGTTAGAGCGAACTGCGCCCATAGTGATAGTCGCTATGAATGCAGTTCGGCAAAGGTTTGAATTTCTCTTTCAAAATTTGTATTATTTTAAAATTAGTTTACTAAGTTTTTTTAAACTTAATTAGTAATATTAAAAAGTAATTAAGTTGTAATATATTTAATTAATTAATTATTTAATTAAAAGGTAATTAGCAAATAATTGGTAATTAAGAAGGTGATTAGAGGTTAATCATCACTTAAGTTAAATTACTGAAGTTACTAACTATTAATTGATTTATAAAGTTTTAATTAGTGATTAATGAGGTTAAGAAGTAATTAAGTGATTAATAATTAAATTAAGATTAATGTTTAATTAATTATTCATTTAATTAATGGGTTATTTAATTAATATTTAATTAATTAGGGTTTAACACTTAAACAATTTGGTTTAACCTTAATCAAGTCGCATTAGGAAGTTAATTAGGACTTAATCAAGTTCATTAAGCCTAATTAGAGTTTAATTATGATTTAATCTTGATTTAAATTGGATTAATTAAGATTTAGTTGGGGTTTAAGCTAATTAAATATACTTTTAACTTTTCAAAGGTGATTTTAAACTAAACATAATGTATTTTAATCAATTTTCTTTTCCAAAGTAACTCGATTCCATATCAAATGATCTCTTTTCCAGACCCTTAAGTAACCCATATGATTAGGAGAATTAGATGACATCCGTTAGTAGAACAAAACACCATTCTTCTATAGTATAAGTGCTTTGATTGTGTGGACATGTGTTAAGCAGAATAAATCACCGTTCTGCTATAAATTGATTGAATTGTTTGGACATCTATTTAACAGGATAGATCACCATCCCGTTGTTATGTTATTTGGACTTGTATATGCGAACTGGCTATATTGACATGTTATTCCCTGATTGGATATGAACTGTATTTACATATATGGTAGCTTATGTAAATAATTGTTAAGTGACTTGGCAATCGAATTGAAATTGAATGGTAACTTAAACTAGTACCATTGGGATTGCTAAGCCTCTTTTTGAATTTGTAAAGTGTGTATTGAATTAACTTAAATTCTTTGATCAATTTAGAGTTTAAAATTTATAAATGATTTCCAAGTTATGCTATTATGTTGTAAAGTTATTTATAAGTAATAACTTGTTTATAAAAGGGGATTTTACTGAAAGGTTACTTGAAGTGTTTTACAAATGATATTTATAAAGGAGTATAGAAAGGTTTATATAAAGAGTTTTAAAAATAGGGAAAAGGTTTATAAATCATTTCAGAGATTTGGAAAGAGGTTTATAAATTAACTTAAAGGTTTATAAAAGTGGAGTATAACTTTATTTTGAAAGTTATAAGTTTATTGAAATATGATGAGCTTTTAATAAGGGAATTTTTTATAAAGGATAAGCAGAATGTTTGATTTGGAAGAAATGTTTGGTTATTTAATATGGGATTTGGAAAGAAGAAGAAGACTTTGAAAAGTTTATAAATATACTTATACTGACAAGGTAAGTATATAATTTTGTTTTTAAGGCATGAAAAGTAAAATGTTTTGGTAATATATTTATACCGTTGAGATATGTATATAAATGTTTCCCAAGTATAAAGGAAATGTAAGGGGTTTAGGAATAGTGTTTTGAAAAGATCTTTTGATCAAGTTTTATAAAGTGGTTTTATTAATTAAAGAGAATTAATAAAGGCTTAGTGGATCCCATTTGGAAATTAAACCATGATTGGATGTTTGTTTATTTGATAGTTAAATAACCAACTATCAAATCCGGACAAAACGTAACTTTGGAAATATCTAGGAGAAACATGAGAATTATATAGTACGGTTACCGTCGAAGGTGCTATACTGTACATATGAACTCGTTTCGTTCTTCTAGGATGAATGATAAGGAAATCCATCCACAAACGGTTAGGAGGTGAACTCTGCTCTTCTCATTTGTCTGTTTATTTCCTAAAGAACTGGGGTTGAGTTTACCAAAAACCGTCGAAAGTTGTTTTGAAGAGACCGAGATCGGATATGTTATCCAAAAACCACTTCGATCCAACTCAAGCGTTTTGGAATGAAGACATCTTGAAGCATGGGATCGAAGACGAAGTCATTGAAGTGCAAGGGTTGCTTGCTACTAATCTTGAGGGTGGTTCCAAAATGGATGTAGTAGAAGTAGTGCCTTTGGTTTGTCCTTATCTTGGACAACTTGTATGGATGAATGCGGCACTGCATTACTACCTGGAGGGAAGTGTTAGCATTCCAATATGGATTGCTATTCAGAAAGGTAAAGCGTAGCCTTAAGCCTCACAACCAGGAGGAATGGCAAAAGTAGGGCATGCAGTAGAGCTATGTGGTTAGCTACCATTAGGAGCAGTTACCCCATTCTAGATTTCCCTTTCAGAGTTGGGTTGCATGCAAACATTGTGGTAGTATAAGGCCTCGGTGTCAAAGGGGTGAGGTAATCCGGTCTACCATGTTAAAGGGGCAGCCAGCTCTGTGTTAGCATTAGTGCATTTTATAGAGGTGTGTCATTGGAAGGTAGTCTCTTACCTTGCCATCGTTGGGATCCAATCTCCAATATGTGCCTTACGGTTTTGATTGTAGAGCCTAGTATGTTGGAATGTGAGATGCAAGCATTTCAGCTATTTTATCTATTTACTTTAAACCTAGACATTATGATAATATCATTGAATTTTGATATAAAATGTTTTGCTTATCGTAAGGTAAAAACCCATCTATTTTTATATGCGGTGTGGTTTTACGAGATACCCTTTTTTGAAAACTTTTCAAATATAGAAATTAGTTTGGTTGTTACTTTGTATCGAGTTTTACACACGCTGGTTTACCAGACTGACCCAGGCGTTATTCCATGTAATGCTCGGGTCAGACCGAGCATGTTTTCCCAGGTTTAGCTGGATACTTTGGAGTTGGAGAGGAGCTGGATGGTCAAGATGTATTCACGTATATTTTTCTCCCGCTATATTATAGGGTATGTATGTTTGTCAATGTAAGGACAGGTTTCTATAACTGTCCAAATTTAGGATAAGTCTTGTGTACTCTGATGTTATATGAATAAAGATGTTTCCTTTTTGTAAAGATCATTATTGTATTATATATTATTCGCTGTGTTGTGAGATTCTATGTTTTTTAGTTTTCTTCTATCTTCTACCTTCTTCTTTCACCCTAACAAATCGGTATTTTCGGCATTTGAATGTTCGGCATGTGATACAGTGGACGTATTAGTGTTGATTTTCGACGGTTGAAAATCCGGTTCGTTACATTTGGTATCAGAGCTGAAGGTAAAGCGAGAACCTTGGCTTTGGTGGGGTTAACTCATTATATATAGGGGAAGTGACACCCTAGAATGAGTTTGAGTGTATATATATGAGCGTGTATTTGTTAGTGATTATCAAATGTTTTATATTGTGTTGATTTATCGGTTTAGTGGCTTATGAACTCTGGTCGATACAGGGTGTACAACTATACTAATAGGGGTTTCTAAACACTTAAACTAGGAAAATCGACACAGTATTGTTTTGGAATTGGGTAAATGAAATAATTTTACCCAGGGTATATTTTATATATAAAAGAATGATTTTCACAAATAGTGTAATATAGTTGGTTGAGGTGTTAGGAGATAATAATATGTTATTATTATTACCATTTAGGGTTTGTTTAATCATGCTCGTCTAGTTGAACATTGACTATTGTTCCCTTTTTAAGATATGGGTTGGGTAGATAAGGATTGGGAAAAAATATGGAAATGAACACCTTGTGAATTAAGTTTCACAGTTTGACTAAAAGGCGTTCGATGTTAATGTTGAGGTAGAATTTGATTTCAAAGTTAGAATATTTTGGGATAAATATTTAAAAATGGTTTAATAGAAGTGATTTATAAAATGGGTTTATAAAAATGTATCATTTAAATTGGAAGAAATTTAGGTTGAAATACTGAGAACCTAAATCCCGGTGCTTTTGAAAAAAAATTTTCAAGGTTTTGGGAAAATAATAATAATAATATTTGAAACCAATATGGTTTAAGTATAAATTTTTGGAAATAAAAGTGTAAGTAAGAAGTGTTTTCTTTGGATTGGTTGGGGGAAATGAGTCTTGATTGTTTTGTGATGATAAGAATAATCTTCTAAGTAACGATTAGATGTTTTCCTAGGCGAACGTTGTAGTGCACTTAGTAAATTATTCTCTTTATCATTATACAGTCAAAACAAGCTCAACCCGAACGAACCCAAAGCAAGTTGGAAATAGATGTTTTGTTGGAAAATGTAAAGTTTTGTTCCAAAAATGATATTTTGAAATAAAAGGAATATTTTTAAGTTAACTAGTTCGAATGGCTCGAAAATAACTTAAAATTGGGAAAGAGATGTGTTCAGACTGTAAACACTTCTCTTGAATATTACCCTTCTTAGTAAGGGAATATATGATATTGTTTGGTGATACCCAGTTCCTTAGTATCATTTTGGAGTTACTCGGGCTATGTCTATATATTTGCATGATTTAAAGCATAGAGTTCCATTTAAAAAAGTTTTTGAAAATAAAAGCCGGGTTTTTGGATCTTGAATTTTCTTTGGAAGATAAAAGCAAAATGGAATAATGGAATCAGAAAGAGATATATGATCTTAGGATGTAGTGGAGTAGCATGCAAGTTGAACCTAAGAATACTTTATGAAATGTTTTCATAAATAATTTGGTGGAAATAGAATTGGTATTAGGGAGGACAAATTAAGTAAGTGCGTAAGTTGGACGTAGAACATTCCAATTTCCATATAGAGTGATCCAAGATTCAAGTACATGGCTTTAAGGTGTTGCACCATTCCGAATAAGGATTTATTACTCGACTTTTAACGACGAGCACTTGATGAGGGTTCTTGGTGTAGGACCAAGGTTTCCTATCATAGTTACAACTATGTAAGGAGAATAGAGGTTCCAAATCAAGGAGCCTGATAGGAGTCCGCACTAGAGAATCAGGTGAGCGATACTAGTTCGGAAGGAAAGTTATGTGAAACACCCCCACACCCCTTAATATACCCAAAATGACACATTAAAAGGCATGGTGCATTGTAGGTATAAATAAAACTAACAGAGACTAAGATTCACAAGACAAAAATAGGTAAAAAAAATAGCGGAAACTAAAATAATAACTTATTTAAAATAAAACTTGCATAATTGCTTCATAAATAAGTCAAATACCAAATACCACATCCATATCTCAAAACCCATCATGTCTTATGAAATAAAAATTCATAGTCTCAAAATCAGAGTACATAATATCCCTCATAATAAGCCAGTACACAAAAAGAACTAAAGCTGAAATAAAAGAAATACATGATAGAAAACTCCTCCAAGAAAATCTCTAAGCAATCGCACGTCTACTATCCTCTCCCTTGATTTCCTATGGGGAGGGGGAAGGGGAAAAATAGAGGAGTGGGTCAGACTAAAAGTCTGGTGAATGATAGTAATTACTAGAGTCTTTAAGCAAGGTAAATAATAGACTCTACAACAGTTCTAGCATAAATAAGGAAAAATAGGAAATAGGAAAGGGATAAACTGGAAATAAGTATGAGTAGATATCGCTCAATTTATAAGATAGGTTAACTTTGATTGTTTGCACTTGTCCTTGATTGCTGGTTTGATTAGGTTGAATCCCTAATCTTGTAATTAGGTTGTAACCCTGATTCTACCCTTTTGATCGGCCTGCTACTCTATAGTACCTTTCTGCGAACTAGACGCTATATAACTCCCTACACATAATGCTAATGGTAACTATGAAAGATACATAAAGCACCCACTGTGGACTAGACGACATATATAGCTCCCTACACATAAGGCATTAATTTACTGTGGGCAAGATGCTATATAACTCCCTACACAGAATGTTACTGTGGACTAGACGACATATATAGCTCGCTACACAGAAGGCATTAATTCACTATGGACTAGATGCTATATAACTCCCTACACAAAATGTTACTATGGACTAGACCACATATATAGCTTCCTATATAGAAGGCATTAATTTACTGTGGACTGGATACTATATAACTCA
The DNA here is from genome assembly GCA_030737815.1 of Allium fistulosum. Classification (NCBI taxonomy): domain Eukaryota; kingdom Viridiplantae; phylum Streptophyta; class Magnoliopsida; order Asparagales; family Amaryllidaceae; genus Allium; species Allium fistulosum. The sequence goes on from CM060903.1 coordinate 664,732,011, forward strand.
ATGCACAGAAGATTACTGTAGACTAGACGACATATATAGCTCCCTACACAGAATTCCACCCTTCACCCAAACGATATTTAATAGCGCCCCTTGTCCAAATCCCCCGTGATATGAACATCTACTTATTGACCAATTACTACTACATTAGCATAAGTGTGCCCCCCCCGTCTCACTTCAGTGTTATGTGAAACACCGTGTCCATAAAAAAAGGAGAATGCTATTTGGTATAGGTCCTACTTACACTTTTGCTTATTAAATTAGATAAATTATTTAAATAAGCTTTTATTATCATCTCTACTTTCTACGCTTATTAATTTATCCTAAGTCTTAAAATAAGCCTCATTCTATTTTTATTCTTATTATAACCTACGTCATAATCATGCTTATTACTTTCCCCAATGTCTAAGTGTGAATTAAGCTTCTTTCGTCTTTTACTCTTTTTAGTTATAATTCTAAGTTATAACTAAGCTAATTAATTAGTCCAATTCTAATCATAATTTGGTATAATTTCAGTCCAATTCCATTTATATTACAGTCCAATTCCATTATTTATTACAGCCTTTATAATTAACATCTTATTTTCTTCATTCAATATTCTCACTTATATAATCCATATCCACGTTTAATTTATTCTAATCCATACGCGAAGAAAAGGAGGAAGAAGATAATAGACGCTTGCATAAAATCCAAAACGTAGAAAAAGATGTAAACAAGAAACAAATAATAGTAAATAAACTTAAATACTGTAAATAAACTGTAAATAAATAATAAAAACTATGCTTATCAGTAATTATAATTAACTGAAAAAGAATAACTAAAAAGGAATAGACTGGAAAATAGATCTAAAACTGATAAAAAAAAGCTATTCCAAAATCGTAGTAAAACTACAACTATTGGAAACCCTACTATTTTAAATTACTTAAAGAAATCTTAAAATAATTACAATTACTCACCTCCAGTCCTAAGCTCTTCCTTTGGTCTTCTCGGATCCACTTGGAGTTGTTAAATAATTTAATTTATAATGATTTTCTCCTTGGAAAAATTATTCCGTTTTGGGTCCTTCCTAGAAAGGTGAACCCAATTGGAGAAAACCTAGAATGAGAAAAAGTGTTAGGTCTAGGGGTCTATTTATAGGGGTAGAAGTGGATCTCGGACCGTTGGATTTGGAGATTGAATAGGATGCGACCATGTCATAGGCTGAATAGGAGCCATTAGATGCAAGAATGGAGGGACCAGATTGGTTTGAAGAATGCAAAACACGTCATAGTCGGTTAAAAAAAATCGTGCCATTACTCGAACGAACAAACGATTGTTCGTTCGCCCCCAAAACAGCAGGCGGGTCCATCGGGCGGTCGACCGCCTTGTGCCCAGGTCGACCGGCCGGTCGACCTGCCATATTTTTCTTCTTCTTATTTTGTTTATTTCATAACGTGTTCGTATTAGCTCCGATTCTGACGTTCTATATATGGAAATTGACCAAAAAATTACCACGGACACAATGGTGCAACTCCCGCGGCTCAATTCTGATACTGTCGCAAAGTTATTTTATTATTAATTACATAACCAATTAATTATTATGGGTTAAATTTTGGGTTGTTACATTTTACCCTTCTTAAGGGATTTCATCCCCGAAATCTCTAAGGATAAAAGAATGACTAAATGTTTTCATCCAAGTTATACAACCAACTACTCAATCATCAACCATTCGTCCATTGTCCTTAAATTTTTCTAATGAAATTTATGATACTTATGCAATTAGTGTAGTGTAAATGTTCCTAACTAATGCAAAAGATTTGGCGGTCCACTGATTTTGTTGACCTCCTTTTATGTAATCATGTCCATGCCATGTATCCAAATGAATGCGAAAATTTCCTAATGATAACTAATAATTCTATATGCGTGCTACAAACATCATCCAAATGGAACAATCATGTGATAATCATCCATTTATAGAAACCATGAAAAATAGAATAAATATGCGCACACATCCATATGTATATGCTCTAGTGTCCTAGTTAGGCAGATCCCTAACGAATAATAGTGCCTAGTGTACCTATATGCGTCCATTAGCATCCGCTAGCAAACACTTGCAACCACTAGCATACATCATTCATAACATGTTCTATTAACATGTTTACATCAAATCCTACCATCCATAGGTTAAATCCTAAGTTTTACCCTCCTAAAGTATAATAAAGGAAAGAACCTACTCAAAACTAAAGATGGAAATAGGAAATTCTAAAAACTTACTATCGAAAAGATGAGGATAAGAAGTACGAATCTTCTCTTCTGCTTCCCAAGTGGCGTCCGAAACATCATCTCCCCATTGCACCTTCACTAGAGGAACCTCCTTATTCCTCGGTCGCTTGATGTCTCTTCCAACAATCTTCATGGGGATACACCGAACAGAAGCTTCCCTTTCTACCTCCACCTCCTCCAACTGACTAGGCTCTACAACCTCCGCCAAGTCATGTAAGCACTTTCGCAAGTGTGAAACATGGAAAACGTCATGCACTTCTGCGAGCCTATCTGGTAGTCTTACTTGGTAAGCTATCTTTCCAACTCTCTCTACGATAGGAAATGGTCCAACAAATCTAGGGGCTAACTTTCCATTTGATTCGAACCTTACCACCTTCCTAAGCGGGGATACTTTGATATAAACTAAGTCTCCAACCTCAAACTCTAAGTCTCTCCTCCAATTATCCGCATAAGACTTCTGCCTATCTTGAGCTATCTTCATCCTTCGCCGAATAAAATCCACCCTCTCAGATGTCTCTCTGACCATATCGGGCCCAAGTAATAACTTCTCCGTAGACTCAACCCAACATGATGAGGACTTGCAAGGTCTCCCATATAAAGCCTCAAACGGTGCCATCCCTATGCTTGCTTGATAACTATTATTATAGGCAAACTCAACCAATGGAAGATGCTCCTCCAAAGTCCAAAATGCACATCTGTAACAAATCCTCAAGCACCCTATTGACCTTCTCTTTTTTGCCATTCGTCTAGGGGTGATAGGCCGTACTCAAACTAAGCAGCTTCCCTAGCGCCTCTTGTAAGCTTCTTGAAAACTCACTAGTGAAAATGGGATCTCTATCACTAACAACGCTAGAAGGAACTCCGTGTAGACGGACTATCTCTCGAATATACAAGGATGCCAAATATGAAGCCGTACGCTTACTCTTAACTGGGATGAAGTGGGCACTCTTGGTCAATCTATCAACAATCACCCAAATGCTAGTATTCCCTTTCCTAGGACGGGGTAGACCATTAATGAAATCCATAGAACTATCCCACTTCCACTCTGGCACATGTAAGGGCTAAAGTAATCCACCGGGCTTCTACTGCTCTGCTTTTACCCTTTGGCATATGAGACACTTAGGTACGAATTCCGTCACGCCATTCTTCATGCCACCCCAATAAAACATCCTCTTCATATCCCGATACATTTTGTCACCACCCAGATGAATAGTCATACGGGAGTGGTGCGCCTCCTCTAAAACTGCTCTCAACAAGTCACTGGCGCATGGAACACAAAGCCTCCCATCTCTCCTAAGCACCCTCTATTATCAATGGAATAGCGTTGGAGATGTCAAGAGACCTCTCCTCGGCTAATCCTATCCATAATGTCCATGAGCTCCGAATCCTCCCACTGCCTCGAGCCAATATGATCCATAAGGGTAGGCCTCACCTCTAATGTCGCCAATAATCCGGGGGTAATGTCCGTAGAGGGCTTAAAATCAAAGGTAGAAATAAACTCCAAGCTTCTCCACTCTACGAACACAGGGCGAAGGGTTGCTTTCCTTCCACTCAATGCGTCAGCAACCACATTACCCTTGCCAGGGGTATAGGAAATCTCAAAATCATACGAGGCTAAAAACTCCATCCACCTCTGTTGCCTCAAGTTCAAGTCCTTCTGGGAGAATAGGTATTTCAAGGAATTGTGGTCTGTGAAAAGCTCAACCTCTCTCCAAGCAAATAGTGCCTCCAAGACTTGAGTGCAAAAACTATGGAAGCCAACTCCAAATCGTGGGTAAGGTAGTTCCTCTCATGCATCCTCAACTGCCTACTACCATAACACACTACCCTCCCTTCTTGCATCAATACCTCTCCTAGACCCGTCACGCATGCATCAGTATATACAGTGAAATAATTAGCTCCATCGGGTAAAACTAACACTGGTGCACTAGTAAGGGCTTTCTTAAGCTTCATGAAGGAATCCTCACAATCCACGTCCCACACAAAAGCTTTATTCTTCTTAGTAAGGCACGTGAGTGGTGCCGAAATCTTGGCAAAGTCCCTAATGAACTTCCTGTAGTAGCCAACTAATCCTAGGAAGCTCCTAGCCTCGGTGACATTCTTGGGGGCCTTCCAATCTTGCACTGCAATAACCTTGGCGGGATCCACAGCCAAACCTTCCTTCGAAACTACGTGCCCCAAGTAATGTACTTCCTCTCTCCAAAAATGACACTTCGAGAACTTAGCTCTCAAATGATGACTACGAAGTGTGCGAAGGACTTATTCCAAATGAACAACATGCTCCTCCATATTCTTGGAAAATACCAAGATATCATCCACGAATACCACCACAAACTTATTTAAGACATCCCTAAAGACACGGCTCATCAAATCAACAAAATAGGTGGGAGAATTGGTTAGCCCAAAAGGCATAACCAACAACTCGAAGAATTCATTTGGTGTCATAAAGGCAGTCTTATCTATGCTATCATCACCGGCTCTAAGCTGATGGAATCCCGTGGCCAAATCAAGCTGAGAGAAAACCGAAGAACCTACTAACTGGTCAAAAAGATCATCAATCCTAGGGAGTGGATATTGGTTCTTCTTGGTGAGCTTATTTAATTCCCTATAGTCCATGCAAAGTCGAAGAGAACCATCCGCCTTAGTGGCGAAGACAACTGGCGCTCCCCACTCCGATATGCTCCTTCTAATGAATCCTTTCTCCAAAAGCTCAAGAATCTTCTTGCTCAATTCTTTCCTCTCCCTAGGTGCCATGTGCCTCACAGGTAACGCTACTGGCTCAGCATTCTCGGTCAAATAAATCCTGAAGTCTCTTTATCTTCGGGGGTAGTCCCCTAACCTCCTCAAAGACGTCTGCAAAATCTTGAAAGGAACCGAATGCAACTCTGATGAAGATGAATCGAGGGAATAGAGAAAACTCAACATGACTAACCCTTGCGGGTCGCAAGTTACCTCTAGAGTCCTACCACTACAAGTCTCAAGTCTAACGACTCTCCTCTCGCAGTCTAATATAACTCCGTATGTGGATAGCCAATCCATCCCTAAGATCATTCCATACCCCGAGAATCAAAAAACATAGGCATCGCAGTCAAATTCTACGCCTAGGATAAAGATTTTCAAACCCCTACAAACTATAGACAAGTGTGTCCATGCTCCTATGGGGTTGAAAAAATAATGGGGTCTACTACTAATGATATGTCCAAGTGCGAACAATCTACGAGCTAGAGGTAAAAGAGTGTGATGCTCCAGAATCCAATAAATTCCGAATGGGAAAATCAGATATAGAAATCAAACCTTCAACTGTGACTTTCCTACCTCTATCCGGAACACTGCCTGAAGGTGCTGCGTTTAACGCCTGAATCTGTGTAACTGGCGCACTCGCTCCCTGACCAGCTCTCTGAGGACAACTCCTAATCATATGACCGGGCTGCCAGCAAACATAGCACTTACCCTTCATCTTAACTCTCCTACAATCCTTGGCAAGATGTCCAACAATCCCACAGTTATTGCACCTCAATCCTTCTTTCTTATTCTGCTTCTGAGGGCCATTGCCTTTCTTCTTCCTCTTATCCCACCACTTCTTCTTTGAACTTTCTGTCTTAACCACCTCTTTAGACCTTCCTTCCTTGACTGCATCCGAAATAAGTGCCATCTCGACCAAAGACTCATAAGTAGCTCCCATCGGTACATGAGTCAGCAATAATCCCTGAAGGGGTTGATTCAATCCCATCACAAACGTCATAGCTTTCTTATGTGGCGTGTTCACCAAATCCATACCATACCGCGATAGCTCATTGAATTGATTGATGTATTCCTTAACAGCCAAACTCCCTTGCTTCAAATTGATAAACTTCTCCAGCTGAACACTCTCTTCTGCCTGAGATAGAAACTTCATATCGAACCGCTACCGGAATCCATCCCAAGTAACACTTCTACCCTCCAACTCGATCACCTCCCACCAATAGGATGCCTCCTCCTTCAGTTGCCAAGAGGCCAACTGAACCCTCTACTGATCGTCTAATCCCAAAAGACCAAAAATCCTCTCTGTGTTCCTAAGCCAAGCTCTAGCCTCTACAAAAGTCTCCTTGCCAGAAAAAGTCTTCCCGCCCAAACTCGCAAAATCTTTACAAAGCTTAGAGAAATTGATAGCGGCAAGTGGGTGGATGGGATTCCCACCCACTGGTGTAGGATTGCATGCTGACCCGTGCACCTCTAGAGTCGCGGCTTGTAAGTACCTACGAAACCAGGCTGGAACTGTGACGCCCTCGGGAAGGTTCGGGGGCATTAGTCATTCTATGAAAAGAGAAGGATAGATTAGGAAAGAGTCAAAGGGAGACTGAACTGGACTTATGAGGGGATTTTTATAAAAATTCTTTTATATAAAAAAACATTTCTAAGAGTTCTTTTGAAAGAAAAAATATATTTTTAAAACAATTTATTTTGAAAAATACTACTTTTAAAAATAAATTTTTAAGAATCCTGTAACCTTAGGCCCTGATACCAAGTGAAACACCCCACACCCCTTAATATACCCAAAAAGACACATTAAAAGGCGTGGTGCGTTGTAGGTATAAATAAAACTAATAGAAACTAAGATTCACAAGACAAAAATAGGTAAAAAATAGCGGTAACTAAAATAATAACTTATTAAAATAAATCTTTCATAATTGCTTCATAAATAAGTCAAATACCAAATACAACATCCATATTTCAAAACCCATCATGGCTTATGAAATAAAAATTCATAGTCTCAAAATTAGAGTACATAATATCCCTCATAATAAGCCAGTACACAAAAAGAACTAAGTTGGAATAAAAGAAATACATGATAAAAAACTCCTCCAAGAAAATCTCCAAGCAACCGCACGTCTAATATCCTCTCCCTTGATTGCCTATGGGGGGAGGGGGAAAATAGAGGAGTGGGTCAGACTAAAAGTCTGGAGAATGGTAGTAATTACTAGAGTCTTTAAGCAAGGTAAAATAATAGACTCTACAACAGTTCTAGCATAAATAAGGAATAGGAAAGGGATAAACTGGAAATAAGTATGAGTAAATATCACTCAATTTATAAGATAGGTTAACTTTGATTGTTTGCACTTGTCCTTGATTGCTGCTTTGATTAGGCTGAATCCCTAATCTTGTAATTAGGTCGTAACCCTAATTCTACCCTTTTGATCGGCCTGCTACTCTATAGTACCTTTCTACGGACTAGACGCTATATAACTCCTTACACAGAATGCTAATGGTAACTATGAAAGATACACAAAGCACCCACTGTGGACTAGATGACATATATAGCTCCCTACACATAAGGCATTAATTTACTGTGGACTAGATGCTATATAACTCCCTACACATAATGTTACTGTGGACTAGACGATATATATAGCTCCCTACACAGAAGGCATTAATTTACAGTGGACTAGATACTACATAACTCCCTACACAGAAGGTTAATGTGGACTAGATGACATATATAGCTCCCTACACAGAATTCTGCCCTTCATCCAAACAATATTTAATAGCGCCCCTTGTTCAAATCCCCCGTGATTTGAACATCTACTTATTGACCAATTACTACCACTATTAGCATAAATGTGCCCCCCGTCTCACTTCAGGGTTATGTGAAACACTGTGTCCATAAAAAAAGGAAAATGTTATTTGGTACAGGTCCTACTTACACTTTTTCTTATTAACTTTGATAAATTATTTAAATAAGCTTTATTATCATCTCTACTTTCTACGCTTATTAATTTATCCTAAGTCTTAAAATAAGCCTCATTCTATTCTTTTTCTTATTATAACTTACATTATAATCATGCTTATTACTTAACCCAAGGTCTAAGTATGAAATAAGCTTCTTTCGTCTTTTACTCTTTTTAGTTATAATTATAAGTTATAACTAAGCTAATTAATTAGTCCAATTCTAATCATAATTTGGTATAATTTCAGCCCAATTCCATTTATATTATAGTCCAATTCCATTATTTATTACAACCTTTATAATTTACATCTTATTTTCTTCATTCAATATTCTCAGTTATATAATCCATATCCACGTTTAATTTATTCTAATCCATTCGCGAAGAAAAGGAGGAAGAAGAGAATAGACGCTTTCATAAAATCCAAAACGTAGAAAAAGATGTAAATAAGAAATAAATAACAATAAATAAACTTAAATACTGTAAATAAATTGTAAATAAATAAAAAAACTATGCTTAAAAGTAATTATAATTAACTGAAAAAGAATAACTAAAAAGGAATAGACTGGAAAATAGATCTAAAACTGATAAAAATAAGCTATTCCAAAATAGTAGTAAAACTACAACTATTGGAAATCCTATTATTTTAAATTACTTAAAGAAATCTTAAAATAATTTCAATCACTCGCCTCCAGTCCTAAGCTCTTCCTTTAGTCTTCTCGGATCCACTTGGAGTTGTAAAATAATTTAATTTATAACGATTTTCTCCTTGGAAAATTATTCCATTTAGGGTCCTTCCTAGAAAGGTGAACCCAATTGGAGAAAACCTAGAATGAGAAAAAGTGTTAGGTCTAGGGGTCTATTTATAGAGGTAGAAGTGGATCTCGGACTGTTGGATTTGAAGATTTAATATGATGCAACCACGTCATAGGCTGAAAAGGAGCCATCGGATGCAAGAATGGAGGGACCAGATTGGTTTGAAGAATGCAAAGCACGTCATAGTCGGTTAAAAAAAATCATGCCATTATTCGAACGAACGATTGTTCATTCGCCCCCAAAACAGCAGGTGGGTCGACCGTGCGGTCGACCGCCTTGTGCCCAGGTCGACCTGCCATATTTTTTTTCTTTTTTTGTTTATTTCATAACTTGTTCATATTAGCTCGGATTCTGACGTTCTATATATGAAAATTGACCAAAGAATTACCACGGACACAAGGGTGCAACTCTCATGGCTCAATTCTAATACTTTCACAAAGTTATTTTATTATTTAATTACTTAACTAATTAATTATTATGGGTTTAATTTTGGGTTGTTACATTATGTATTCGAGTTGAGTTCGAATCAGATTTTGCATAAGAATGATCTATGTACATCATACGAGCTGATGTATGGTGTTAAGTGTTTTGTGGGATAGGTCGACGTGTAATTTCGGAAATGAAATTCTTTTAAGGGGGGAAGAATGTAACGACCCGGAATTTCACTACTTTGATTAGTGCATATTTAATTGATTTTAAATATTCAATATATAGGTTTTATAATGAAAATAAACTCATTTTAATTAATTAATAATGATGGTAAAATCATTTTCAATTTGTTTACCAAATTAAATAGTTTGTAGAAAAACAGAAAATGTGACCGAAGAACGTTTTTCGAAATTTTGAGCTTTCGACACCGGAAAGTTGTAGGGAACGTTGTTCGTCTTTGTGCACCACATATACACATATATAAGTGTTAATTAGCTAAATAATAATATATTTAAGGATAATTTATCTTATGTTAATTTTGTTTAGCAAGTGATGTGACGATTCATAAATTTAAAAATGATAATCTTATATGTATATATATTATTCTCTTGTCACATCTTAGATTGTAATCATTAACCGTCATTATCTATTGTCACATCTTAGCTTTAATTAAAAATTGTGTATATATATATAAATAAAGAAAGTGATGTGACTAAACATAATAATTATACATATATATAAAGAAAGTGATGTGACTAAACATAATAATTATATATATATATATAAAAGAAAGTGATGTGACTAAGCATAATAATTATATATATATATAAAAGAAAGTGGCGTGACTAAACATAATTATATATATAATAGTGATGTTATTAAACATAATAATTATATATATAAGAGAGTGATGTGATTTGACAAAACGATGAGGTGTGAAATCTTGCTAATAAATAGCCCATATGTTTCTCCATTTTTCCTCCTATTTCCACTAACCTTCTGTTCCTCATTTCCAACTCAAATGGAGTTTTTCTTTTTTTTAACCATGTAAAATTTTAATGGCTACAACATTCTAATTGATCACTTTTTCAAATTTCTATCATAGCTATGTCAAAACACCAATTCTTTACAAAGCAATTTTTTTACCCAAAATTTCAAGTCCAAAAATTACCCTTCTTCTTTTGATCATAACTTCTTCAAAACAAATTGAAAATGAGTGACTCATTTATCGAAATGATAAAGGAAAGAAATACTTACAACTTTCCTTTAACTACTTTTCCAAATTCCTTCAGTTGGTGGCCCAAAAACCAGTGGGAAAATGACCTAATTTTGGGTTCATTTTCGACAACTCGATGATAACCCGAAGTTCCTCTACCTTCAAGCTACTACCCCACATCCACCCCCACACCTCTGGCCGAGCCTACATACAGCTGGGCCAAGCCTATTTTTAGGGTTTCTAACACCTAAAGCTTTTATCCTCCAAAGCTTGGGAGTCATTGGCAAGTTTAGCTTAAGTTTGGGTAGCTTTTGCGGAAGTTTGGTGAGTAAACTACTCATTTTTTTAATGAAAATGGTAACTTTATTTATGTCACTATATATGGTGATTATATAGTGTTGAAGTTGAATGATAATCATGTGCTTTGATTATGATTTGGATGGTTGATTTCAGTTTGATTTGGTTATGGAAATCGATGTTGTATAATAAAGTTAGTAAGCATGTATATATGGATGTATACTTGCAATCTATGATGAAGATGGTTGGTGTCAGTAATATGTTGATTGTAAAACATGAGCTATGGCATGAGGTTGGTAAACAAAGTTAACTACTTTGTGTAATTGCGACGGTTATAAGATCCGGTTGGAATCGAAATTTAAAGTTTTGAAATGGATTCAAGTTTGTAACTTTAGTTTCAAATTTTTTTAAAAAAAAAATTTCTAAAGTTTGTTTCAAATCATGAAAAGGTAAGGGTTTGAGAAGTGGTTCTCTAAGAATATGTTAGAGCGAACTGCGCCCATAGCGATAGTCGCTATGGATGTAGTTCGGCAAAGGTTTGAATTTCTATTTCAAATTTATTTTATTTTGAAATTAGTTTACTAAGTTTTTTTTAAACTTAATTAGTAATATTAAAAAGTAATTAATTTGTAATATAATTATTTAGTCAATTAATTAATTAGTTAATTAAATGGTAATTAGCACCTATTTGGTAATTGTGAAGGTGATTAGAGGTTAATCATCACTTAAGTTAAGTTACTGACAATTAATTGATTTATAAAGTTTTAATTAGTTAATGAGGTTAAGAAGTAATTAAGTGATTAATAATTAGATTAATATTAATGGTTAATTAATTATGCATTTAAATAATGGGTTATTTAATTAATATTTAATTAATTAGGGTTTAACTCTTAAACAATTTGGTTTAACCTTAACCAAGTTGCATTAGGAAGTTAATTAGTACTTAATCAAGTTCATTAAGCCTAATTAGAGTTTAATTATGATTTATTCTTGATTTAAATTAGATTAATTAAGATTTATTTAGGGTTAAGGTAATTAAATATACTTTTAACTTTTCAAAGGTGATTTTAAACTAAACAGAATGTGTTTTAATCAATTTTCCTTTCCAAAGTAACTCGATTCCGTATCAAATGATCTCTTTTCCAGACCCTTAAGTACCCGTATGATTAGGAGAATTAAATGACATTCGTTAGCATAACAAAACACCATCTTGCTATAGTGTAAGTGATTTGATTGTGTGGACATGCGTTAAGGAGAATAAATCCTCGTTCTACTATAAATTGATTGAATTGTTTGGACATCTATTTAGCAGGATAAATCACCATCCTGTTGTTATGTTATTTGGACTTGTATATGCCAACTGGCTATATTGACGTGTTATTCCCTGATTGGATATGAATTTTATTTACATATATGGTAGCTTATGTAAATAATTGCTAAGTGACTTGGGAATCGAAGTGAAATTGAATGGTAACTTAAACTAGTGCCAATGGGATTGCTAAGCCTCCATTTGAATTTGTAAAGTGTGTTTTGAATTAACTTAAATTCTTTAATCAATTTAGAGTTTAAAGTTTATAAATGATTTCCAAGTTATGCTATTATGTTGTAAAGTTATTTATAAGTAAAAACTTGTTTATAAAAGAGGTTCTTACTGAAGGGTTACTTTAAGTGTTTTACAAATGATATTTATAAAGGAGTATAGAAAGGTTTATCAAAAGAGTTTTAAAAATAAGAAAAAGGTTTGTAAATCATTTCAGAAATTTGGAAAGAGGTTTATAAATTAACTTAAAGGTTTATAAAAGTGGTATATAACTTTATTTTTAAAGCTATAAGTTAATTGAAATATGATGAGCTTTTAAAAAGGGAATTTTTCATAAAGGATAAGCGGAATGTTTGATTTGGAAGAAATGTTTGGTTATTTAATATAGGATTTGGAAAGAAGAAAACTTTAAAAAGTTTGTAAATATACTTATACTGACAATATAAGTATATAATTTTGTTTTCAAGGCATGAAAAGTAAAATGTTTTGGTAATATACTTATACCATTGAGATAAGTATATAAATGTTTCCCAGGTATAAAGAAATGTAAAGGGTTTGGGAATAGTGTTTTGAAAAGATCTTTGGATCAAGTTTTATAAAGTAGTTTTATTAATTAAAGAGAATTAATAAAGGCTTAGGGGATCCCATATGGTAATTAAACCATAATTGGATGTTTGTTTATTTGATAGTTAAATATCCAATTATCAAATCTGGACAAAATGTAACTTTGGAAATATCTTGGAGAAACACGAAAATTATATGGTACGGCTACCATCGAAGGTGCTATATTGTACGTATAAACTCGTTTTGTTCTTCTAGGACGAATGATAAGAAAATTCGTCCATAAACGGTTAGGAAGTGAATTCTGCTCTTTTCATTTGTCTGTTTATTTCCTGAAGAACTGGGGTTGAGTTTACCAAAAATTATCAAAAGTTGTTTCGAAGAGACCGGGATTAGATATGTTATCCGAAAACCACTTCGATCCAACTCAAGTGTTTCGTAATGAAGACATCTTGAAGCATGGAATCGAAGATGAAGCCATTGAAGTGCAAGGGCTGCTTGGTACTAATCCTGATGATGGTTCCAAAATGGATGTAGTAGAAGTAGTGCGTTCGGTTTGTCCTTATCCTGGACAACTTGTATGGATGAATGCTGGCACTGCATTACTGCCTAGAGGGCAGTGTTAGCATTCCAAGATGGTTTTCTATTCAGAAAGGTAAAGCGTAGCCTCAAGCCTCACAACCGGGAGGAAAGGAAAAAACAGGGCATGCAGTAGAGCTATGTGGTTAGCTACCATTAGGAGCAGTCATCCCATTCTAGATGTCCCTTTCAGAGTTGGGTTGCGCGCAAACATCGTGGTAGTATAAGGCCTCGATGTCAAGGGGGTTAGGTAATCCGGTTTGCCATGTTAAAGGGGCAGCCAGCTTTGTGTTAGCATCAGTGCATTTTATAAAGGTGTATCATTGGAAGGTAGTCCCTTACCTTGCCATTGTTGGGATCCAATCTCCAATACGTGCCTTACGGTTTTGATTGTAGAGCCCAGTATGTTGGAACGTGAGATGCAAGCATTTCAGCTATTTTATCTATTTACTTTAAACCTGGACACTATGATAATATCACTGGATTTTGATATAAAATGTTTTGGTTATCGTAAGGTAAAAACCCATCTATTTTTATGTGCGGTGTGGTTTTACGAGATACCTTTTTTTGAAAAGATTTCAAATATAGAAATCAGTTTGGTTGTTACTTATTATCGAGTTTTACTCACGCTGGTTTACCAGGCTGACCCAGGCGTTATTCCATGTAATGTTCGGGTCAGACCGAGCATGTTTTATATAGTATATGTTTCTCCCACTATATTATAGAGTATGTATGTTTGTCAATGTAAGGACAGGTTTATATAACTGTCCAAATTTAGGATAAGTCTTGTGTACTCTGATGTTATATGAATAAAGATGTTTCCTTTTTGTAAAGATCATTATTGTATTATATATTATTCGCTGCATTGTGAGATTCTATGTTGTTTAGTTTTCTTCTATCTTCTACCTTCTTATTTCACCCTAACAAATCAGTATTTCCGGCACTTGATTATTCAGCATGTGATACAGTGGACGTATTAGTGTCGATTTTCGACAGTCGAAAATCTGGTTTGTTACAAATAGAGTTTGTAACAGACTTGGGTTTTACAAGGGAAGTTTTATAAAATGGTTTAAGGGCTTAAAGGTAGGTTTTACAAGGTAAAAGAGTTTTATAAATAATTAGATATTTATAAAATAATTTTATGAATGGTTTTATAGGCTTATAAAAGGAGTTTATAAAATGTTTTATGGAGTTAAAAAGGGGTCATAAATGATTTTTGTAATGTATAAATTTTTTTTTAAATGGTTCTTGAGATTTATAAACAGTTTGTAAATGGTTTTAGATATCTATAACGGAGTTTATAAATGATATAGAATTGTATAAAAAGAGAATCTTCCTCAATGTTGTTGAATATACTTACGCCGTTGAGATAATTATATGCATATTTTCCAAGCATTGAAAATACAAGAGTTGTGAATGAATCTATGTAAAAGTATTTTGGTACAAACACTTATAAGTGATTTTAGTTAATGAAAAGATCTATTTAAAAGAGGCTAGTGGTTGCTCGGGTGCTTAACCAATGTTGGTTTTCCCTATGGAATAAATCCCTAATTTGGATGTATTTTTGTTGATAGTTAAATAACCGACCATCGAATTTGGACCCAAAAGTAACTTTGGAAATATCTAGGAGAAACACGTGAGTTATATGGCATAGTCATCTCCGATGATGATGTTCTGTGCATATAAATCTCTTTTCATTCTCCTAGGGCAAACGACAAGGAAATCTATCCACTAACAGTTAGGAGGTGATCTCCGCTCTTATCTTTGACTGTTTATTTCCTAAAGAAATGCGGTTGAGTTTACCGGAAAATTATCGAATGTTATTTTCGAAGAGACTGGAATCGGATATGTTATCCAAAAACCACTTCGGTCCAACTCAAGCATTTCGAAGTAAAGACAACTTAAAGATGATGGAATTGAAGACTGGTCTCTCAAGCATTTCGTTCATTCCCAGAACGAACTTATATGGATGAATGCTGGTATTGCATTGTTGTCTGGAAGGCAGCGTTTTAAGTGGGAAGTGCTATATAAAGGTAAAACGTATCTTCGAGCCTCATAAACCGGAAAATGGCAAAAATCGGGCATGCAGCAGGGCTAAGTGGGTCGCTTCCATCGGGGTATGGTCATTCCAAATTTAGATCGGTTACTATATACTCATGTACGCTTCAATGCCCATTAATGAAAGGGCTGATCATATTCGGTACTACTAGTCAAGTAGTAGGCCAGTCCTGTATGGCAGGGGTACAAGATGTTCTTGTCAGACCCTGGTTCATTTTATTTAGAGATGTACCATCGGAAGGTAGTTCCTTACCTTGTCATAGTATGGTATCCATTCTCCAATACGTTTCTTTACGGCTTTGGTTGTAGAACCTAGTATGCTAGAATTTAATTAATGTAACAACCCTGTATTTTACAATTATTTTTAAATTGATTTCCAGATTTAAAAGCTTTATTTATGAAAAGAATAAATTTTGTTATTGTAAATATAAAAACTTTGATTTTGTATGTGGATTTGAATTCCAAATATGACTAAATTTAATATTTCCAGAAAAGTGAATTTTGGTTAAAATAGTAAAACTTTGACTTTTAAATTTAAATTTTTAATATTTGAAATTATAAATTTTATCTTTTATTATGAAAATAGATTTAATAACATGAATACTGCTTTTCGTTTCGTTGAAAACGGAGTTAAAATGTAAAAGTTATGTACCTTTCAATTTTTAGTATAATTTGTTTTATTGTGCAATTTTGCCTATTTTAAATTTTATAAATCATATTTTCTTTCTTATATTTTTTTTTATATGTGACAATATGTTTATTTATGTATATTTCCATCTCTAAATATTTTAAAAATGATAATAGAATTTTTCCAAAATTTACTATGATGATTTCCTACTTTTAAAGGCTGTTTTCCTATTTTCTGCTATTTTCTTCATTAGAAATTATATGTAAATTAAATTTTAAATGTTTATTTTGTGAATATATTTTTATTTCATGTTATTATTTATGTTTAAAAATATATTACAAGCTCATATGAGTTTTCTAAAAATTTATTCTATTCAATTCCAAATTTTCTAGACTAGTTTACTATTTTAGCTATTTTCTTAATTTAACTTTATATAATTGATAAATATTTATATAAATTATTATATTTTGATAAAATTTCGAAATTTTATCTGGGATTATTATTTTTTCCAGAAATATAAAGTTATAAAAAGGGAATTAAAGATATATGAAGAGTTTGATACCTTTTGTGTGCTTAGCCCTTTTGAATTCTACCGTTTCTTTTCAATCAATACATCTTTTATTTTATTTTTTGCCGTTCTTTTCCTCATTCATTTTCAGCCGACTCCCTCATCTTATTCACGAATTTTCAAAGCTCCAAAACCATAAAAAAATCATGGCCTCCATCTTGCAAAAAAAATTTGGTAATCTCCCTCTTTTCTTTCTACTTTTTTCTTACTTTTTTATGCAATTTTGCCTTGATCTCTTCACATGTTTGCTTGGCCTAGCCTCTACCACCTTCATCCCCATCGTCACCTCCTCCATCTACTACAGCAAACACTCCCTTCCCTCTGACCAAGACAGGCCATGACCTTCCACTTGAAGCCATCACCACAAAACTCCACAAAACATTGCCTAGAACACACATATCATCACCAACCCTCCATATCTTGCTTTGGCCACCCCCTTAGCCACCACCACCACTTGCTACATGACCTTTGGCTGCTGCTACTCATCACCCAAACCTCTGTCCAGACCTGTACCAGATGATGGCCGAGCCATTTGACCCATAGACCGAGCCAAAAGTTGAACCAAACTCCACTATGTTGCCTAGTCTCTTGATATTCTTGTATTGTAACTTCCTCCACATGTTCTAGCCTATATGCCATGCATTCCTATGATCAAACCTGAGCCAAAGTCATGTCAAACCTGACCTAAATAAACCCCTAGGCCATGCAAAGCATTGTAGAAAACAAGGCAAAAGATTTGACATTCAAATCTCTTTTCATTTAAAAGTTATTCCATTTCAAGTGCGTTGAAATTGTGTTTATTTTGATGTATGTTTTGGGTTGTAATACAAGAGTTGTAGCTTTGGATCTTGCTCTCCACTCAAGTCCGTAGTCTTGTCATCGTGCTTTTGTTTCCATTGTGTCATTGGTTTTGATATCTCCAGCACAAACAGGTGAGTTATTCTCACCAGACAATATGTACCTATATAACTAGTAAATTGACACCCTCTGAATCTGTATAAATATATTATCATGTTATACTTGACTATATTATGATCATATGATGTTTATACACCTGTTATATCATATGTTACTTTTATTTAATGTTATTCTGTTATTTATATCAGTTATCACCATTGCAAGTTCCCTGTAGACTAGAATCACTATGGGTTGAAATGATACATACCCGAACGGACTTTAGAATAGGGAAAAATTGTTATGGGCTGAAATGATAGGCCTGAACGATTTTTATTTAATTTATTTTAACTTGGGATTGCGGGTTTGAAATGATAGAACCCGGATTTTTCTTTTTTTTAACTGCGGATTGAAATGATACATATCCGTATCACTTGACCTAGGTTAGAAAATTATATACAGGCCCGTGGTTATTTTATAAATTGTTTTGGATATTTTTAAGTATTTTAAAAAAATTATAAATTTATGAAATTTGATTTAAATAGATTTTGAAATGTTTTAAAATAAAGAAATTATGATTTTTTCCATGTGTTAAAAATGTAATTAATGAATGGTTTAACTGGATTTTTGAAATATAACTTAAGTTGGAAATTTGGAATTTTGGTTAAAAATGATATTTAAGTTATATAAATAAAATGGATATTAAATTTTATTTGGAAATGGTAAATATGATAATTTGATTAAATTTGAATTTAAGTGATTTATTAAAGTATTATTGATTTTTCTATGAATTTAAGTGGTTAAATAAGTGAATGTTTAAAAGTGACCTTTTAAAATATAACTTGACTAGGAAATGTGAAATTTGGTTTTTATTAAAGGGTTAAGTTAATTAAATAAAATTGGAAATTTAGTTAAATTTGTGAAATGGTAATTTAAATTTGAAGTGTTAAGTGATTTGTTAAAATGTGAAGAATTGGAAACTTTTACACTTAAATTTATTAAGTAAATTGTTGAAAATTGGATTTTATTATAAGAAATTTATTATGAAAAGATATATGTTAAACGATATGTAAATGAACATTTTAAATGTTAAAATATGATTTTTAAAATGTTTATGTGTTTTAAATTAAAGTTATTTAATTGCTGGAAATACACTAACACTTGAAATTAACTTTTAATAGCATTCAGAAATGCTATAGATTCTGTTTTGAACTAAAATTGTGTAAAAAGAGCTATTACAGCATTTGTGAAATGCTGTAGTTGCTGTAATTGAACTTATAGGCTAATATTTAACTCAGGTCTATTATAGCATTCTCTGGAAATGCTATAATGGTCTGCAGTCTTTGCTGAAACCAAATTTAACCCTTGTTTTGAAATCTGAACTACCGCAGCACTTCTGATATGCTGTCTTTTCTGTTTTGAACTATAATTCAACTAAAACTGAGTTTTAACAGCAGTTTTAAGTGCTGTCTTTGCTGAGTTAAAAATGTTTTCAAATATAACCTATAACAGTTGTTTTTAAATGCTGTGAAATGCTGAAATTTTAATAATTAGGGTTTTTGACTTAGTAAACGAACTCAGAATGGTTTGAAACTTTGGAAATTGAATACTTGATTTGAAAATATAATAATTACACTTTTAAAAGGTTTAAATGAATTATTTGATTGGAATATAAACTATTTAAAAGGTGACTTGAGATGATAATAAATGAAGTATACCTTTAAATTTAAAAGGTATTTAAAGTTGAATATTTAGATTTGAACTCAAATGATATTTGGAATATTAAAATGATTTGAAATGAAGTTTTGAAATGATATGATATTTTAAAAATATGGAAATGGTTTGGAATTGATTTAATCTTTATTTTGATAAAGATTTGGATTTGAAATGATATTTTATTTTGAAGTATAAACTGTTTTTAAACTTATAACCACGGGTTATAATAACGTTGGGTTGTTAAAGAGACCGGGATCGGATATGGACATACTCTCTGTCTTACCGAAAACCACTTTGGCAACTGTGTACGCGGTGGAGATTCCAGAATGAAGTAGGATGGTGGCGACGTTCTTAAGGTATGTTACGTGGACCCAACTCCCGTGAGTTTGCATAAGGTGGCTAAAACAGGAGCGATCTCGGACCAGTGAGGTAGCACCTCTTCTCGGACACGTTTCTTTGATATTATACTCTTACTTGTGATTGATTAGATGGCCATCCTCCGATTTGGGAGTGTTGTTCGAGGTGGAACGGTAGTGGCTGCTATGCGTATCAATCAGTCCGTGTGCGTAATTGGTATATCTACCCTGGCATTGCCTAGTTGTGCCGTGTCACCTACCATATCGAGCTTTACTACGATTATGATTTTAAGATCCTACCGCGTTAAGGTTCTCCATCCCCTTAACGCTATTTTCTATATGATTATACTTTACTTATTTAGACACTATTATAATAGCGAATATTACTACATAGTAGATATTTTAACGGATCCTTAGAGGATGGGCGGTCCCAAGCATCTTCTAAGTTACTTGTACCCTTATTACAGTTCGCTTGAGTTGGTTTACATTATATAAGTATATATTGTCCTAACTCGAGTGTTTTGTGTTTTGCTTTACGCTCGGGTCAGCCTGAGTTATTCACAGATTTGGATTTCCACTCGCTAGGAGATTTGAATCGCTGGAGATTATCTGCTTGTCTTGTCCTATCTATTTCAGTTCCGTTGTCCTACTTAGCTTGTACTTGGTTATTTTATTGAGACTTTTGTTGTACTCTATTTCTTCTGTTGTATCTTATGTAACTCTGACATATTTAGATAGTAGCTTCATGAACTACTATTTCTTTTACTTCCGCTGCATTATTTTACTCTGTGTCTGTAATATGTGATTATATTTATTTACTGTATATTCTGAGATTTGCCAAATTTTAATTACAACGCGGTATTTTGAGCAATTCAACTCCGGCATGAGTGTCTACCTATACACTTATAATGGATGCGAATGGTTGAAAATATCTGGTCGTTACAGTTGGTATCAGAGCTTTGGCTTTGAGGCAAAACTCAGCATATGGAGTATATTTATTTACAGAATCACTTTCGTTCGAGTTTGAATCTCTTCCTTTTGATTCGATTTCCTTTGAAATTTGGAACGTTTCCTGCGGTTCCGAAATTCATTCGTGTCCCTCACTATTCATCATCTTTTGATTCTGGAGTATCCCATGACTCCACTTCCAATATCTTTATAGTGAATTGGCGGTCTCGCCAATATTCTAATTTTCTTTTAAAAGGGTGAAAATCCTTTACAGTCAGCATCGATTCACCAGAGATTTTTATTTATCCTTGGTTTAGATGCTAATATCTTTTATTATTCCAAACTCTATCTCTTGAGATCGAACGTAGATTTATCCCAGAAAAATCCACATCGATCTTATTCTTTAAGTCACGGTTGACCCGGTTAAGGTTGTCCGCGATTTATCTAAGCTTACCCATCTCTCATCTCTGTTTAACCATCTTGTCTTTTGTTTCTAAACTATCTCCAAACATTTTGAATTGTACTTGTAAATCTATGTTTTGTTTTATATATGGTGTTGTTTGAGTTGTTGATGTTGATTTGGATTTCCGATCGATTCGTCTGATCAACGCTATTGATATGATTTCTAAAACACTTTGACAGAACAAACTGACACCATATTATTTTAAATTTGGTTAATGAAATAAAATTTTGAGATATAAGTAAATTTATGGAACTTATCATTTATTGTTCTACAAATGCATTTATAAATAGTTGTTTATAAATTTATTTGGGAACTGAAATGAATTTAAAACAAGAAATTTAAAGAATTTAATTTCCGATGGATTTCAAACCTTGTGTTTAAAATTTTTAAAAGGATATTATTTAAAGTATTTTTGAATAAAAATTTGTCTCTAAAGGATTTTAAAGTTTAAAAATTAAGTGCTCTTCTCTTTGTCGCTGGAAAATAATTTCGGTGATGACTGCAGCATCATCGACGTTCATTTTCGAGTTTTGAACTGAAGAGACCGTTCTGTAGTCTTACTACAGCTTTGTTTTGAAAGATTTAATTTATTTGAATTTCTAAATATGATTTGATTTATAATATATATAGATATATGATTTAAATTGATTTGACATATTATGTACATATATTTATTTATCTCTAACTGGTTTGAAGGAAACCGGAAAATTAATTCTTAAATTTCGTCTTAAAGAATAATTTCAGTTATAAAAAGAAAAATTAAATTTTTTGAATAAATGATTCAAACTTGAGATAATGGAAATGGAAAGTTTTATTTGTATAATACAATTGCATTCAAATATAACTTACCTTAAAATTTTTTTTTAGAAGTTAACAATGTAATTGGATAATATACAATATAAAAAGGATTTTATAAATAAAATTTGAGTGGTTATAATAAATTTTATACACTTAAATTTTAGTTATAAAAGATTAACAGAGGTAAATAGTGAAAAAGGAATTTAAAGAGATTTTATTTAAATAACTTAATAATCAAATTTGATTTAATATGGAACCTTAAGTCTAACCTAGGAATTTTAATAATGGTTATTTCCTGAAATGAATATGTTGTATAATAAATAATGTATCTTTGAATAGATAAAATAAAATACATTAGAATTGGACATTTTGTAATAAAGTTTATTTAACTCGAATCATAGTTTAATTGATGTCTAAATGAATAAATGTGTAAAGAAATTTGATTGTTATATTTGCTATGATAAATATTTTATGTATGAAATTGATATGTCTTGAAAAATGAATAATTATGATAGTTAAAATGTATTTTAACTTCACTAAATTTGATAATTGAGAATTTGGTTTTCAAATGGAAATTTTAAGTGTAACTTATTGAAGGAATATCTATTTATGAAATGGGCATTTTAAATAAAGTGTTAGGTTATTTTTTAAATGAAGAGCTAAGTAAAATAATGAACTTTTGACTTAATAAACGAAGTATAGTTTAATTTGGATATTCCATTCATAAAAGTTTGTTTTAATAAGTCATAAGTTAAATGATATCCAAATGAATATTTCTGGAATTAAACTGATTTGAAGTACTAATATACCTACTGTAGCATTTTATAAGTGATGCTGTTTTGAAAATACAGTGTTTCGGAAATTTTTAAAATTGAATGAACTTAGAAATGTTACAACTTTAAAATGAATATTGTTTGATCTTAGATTAAAATGGTTTAAATGAAGATTATTTTTAAAAGGTGTTATGATTTTCTAAGTATTATGTTCTTTTTTAAGAATAACATTTCCAAAGTGTTATGATTTTTAGTAGTATGATTTCCAAATGATAAACATCCCTAAATTGTTATGATTTCAAAGCATTATGGTTTCAAGTTTATTATCTTATTTTGTTTTCCAAACTATCTTTCGGTTGTCCTCATTTCTCTTATCTTGTTACAGAATGGGAAGGCTATTGCTTATACCAGTCCGTTTAGAAATCTTTCTTTAATCTTTGATAATCTTTGTTACTCATCTGGATCTGAACACTGTTTTTCCATTCATAGACCGTCGGTCATGTGAAAGGGGTGATTCAGACTCTAGAGGATTTTTTCGTGCTTATATTCTTGATTTGATCACCTCCATCTTGTTAAACTTACCTATAACAATAGTTATCAGGTGTAATTCCAATTTTCTTATCATCTTGTCTTAATTCTATTCATTCTATCCTTTTCCGTGCTTTCCCGTACCTCGTTCCTTTTCCGGGACGAAAAGTTTTGAGTGGGGGAGAGTGTAACAACCCTGTATTTTACAATTATTTTTAAATTGATTTCCAGATTTAAAAGCTTTATTTATGAAAAGAATAAATTTTGTTATTGTAAATATAAAAACTTTGATTTTATATGTGGATTTGAATTCCAAATATGAATAAATTTAATATTTCCAGAAAAGTGAATTTTGGTTAAAATAGTAAAACTTTGACTTATAAATTTAAATTTTTAATATTTGAAATTATAAATTTTATCTTTTATTATGAAAATAGATTTAATAACATGAATACTGCTTTTCGTTTCGTTGAAAACGGAGTTAAAATGTAAAAGTTATGTACATTTCAATTTTTAGTATAATTTGTTTTATTGTGCAATTTTGCCTATTTTAAATTTTATAAATCATATTTTCTTTCTTATATTTTTTTATATGTGACAATATGTTTATTTATGTATATTTCCATCTCTAAATATTTTAAAAATGATAATAGAATTTTTCCAAAATTTACTATGATGATTTCCTATTTTTAAAGGCTGTTTTCCTATTTTCTGCTATTTTCTTCATTAGAAATTATATGTAAATTAAATTTTAAATGTTTATTTTGTGAATATATTTTTATTTCATGTTATTATTTATGTTTAAAAATATATTACAAGCTCATATGAGTTTTCTAAAAATTTATTCTATTCAATTCCAAATTTTCTAGACTAGTTTACTATTTTAGCTATTTTCTTAATTTAACTTTATATAACTGATAAATATTTATATAAATTATTATATTTTGATAAAATTTCGAAATTTTATCTAGGATTATTATTTTTTCCAGAAATATAAAGTTATAAAAAGGGAATTAAAGATATATGAAGAGTTTGATACCTTTTGTGTGCTTAGCCCTTTTGAATTCTACCGTTTCTTTTCAATCAATACATCTTTTATTTTATTTTTTGCCATTCTTTTCCTCATTCATTTTCAGCCGACTCCCTCATCTTATTCACAAATTTTCAAAGCTCCAAAATCCTAAAAAAAAAATCATGGCCTCCATCTTGCAAAAAAATTTGGTAATCTCCCTCTTTTCTTTCTACTTTTTTCTTACTTTTCTATGCAATTTTGCCTTGATCTCTTCACATGTTTGCTTGGCCTAGCCTCTACCACCTTCATCCCCATCATCACCTCCTCCATCTACTACAGCAAACACTCCCTTCCCTCTGACCAATACATGCCATGACCTTCCACTTGAAGCCATCACCACAAAACTCCACAAAACATTGCCTAGAACACACATATCATCACCTACCCTCCATATCTTGCTTTGACCACCCCCTTAGCCACCACAACCACTTGCTACATGACCTTTGGCTGCTGCTACTCATCACCCAAACCTCTGTCCAGACCTGTACCAGATGATGGCCAAGCCATTTGACCCATAGACCGAGCCAAAAGTTGAACCAAACTCCACCATGTTGCCTAGTCTCTTGATATTCTTGTGTTGTAACTTCCTCCACATGTTCTAGCCTATATGCCATGCATTCCTATGATCAAACCTGAGCCAAAGTCATGTCAAACCTGACCTAAATAAACCTCTAGTCCATGCAAAGCATTGTAGAAAACAAGGCAAAAGATTTGACATTCAAATCTCTTTTCATTTAAAAGTTATTCCATTTCAAGTGCGTTGAAATTGTGTTTGTTTTGATGTATGTTTTGGGTTGTAATACAAGAGTTGTAGCTTTGGATCTTGCTCTCCACTCAAGTCCGTAGTCTTGTCATCGTGCTTTTGTTTCCATTGTGTCATTGGTTTTGATATCTCCAGCACAAACAGGTGAGTTATTCTCACCAGACAATATGTACCTATATAACTAGTAAATTGACACCCTGTGAATCTGTAGAAATATATTACCATGTTATACTTGACTATATTATGATCATATGATGTTTATACACCTGTTATATCATATGTTACTGTTATTTAATGTTATTCTGTTATTTATATCAGTTATCACCATTGCAAGTTCCCTGTAGACTAGAATCACTATGGGTTGAAATGATACATACCCGAACGGACTTTAGAATAGGGAAAAATTGTTATGGGCTGAAATGATAGGCCTGAACGATTTTTATTTAATTTATTTTAACTTGGGATTGCGGGTTTGAAATGATAGAACCCGGATTTTTCTTTTTTTTTAACTGCGGATTGAAATGATACATATCTGTATCACTTGACCTAGGTTAGAAAATTATATACAGGCCCGTGGTTATTTTATAAAGTGTTTTGGATATTTTTAAGTATTTTAAAAAAATATAAATTTATGAAATTTGATTTAAATAGATTTTGAAATGTTTTAAAATAAAGAAATTATGATTTTTTTCCATGTGTTAAAAATGTAATTAATGAATGGTTTAACTGGATTTTTGAAATATAACTTAAGTTGGAAATTTGGAATTTTGGTTAAAAATGATATTTAAGTTATATAAATAAAATGGATATTAAATTTTATTTGGAAATGGTAAATATGATAATTTGATTAAATTTGAATTTAAGTGATTTATTAAAGTATTATTGATTTTTCTATGAATTTAAGTGGTTAAATAAGTGAATGTTTAAAAGTGATCTTTTAAAATATAACTTGACTAGGAAATGTGAAATTTGGTTTTTATTAAAGGGTTAAGTTAATTAAATAAAACTGGAAATTTAGTTAAATTTGTGAAATGGTAATTTAAATTTGAAGTGTTAAGTTATTTGTTGAAATGTGAAGAATTGGAAACTTTTACACTTAAATTTATTAAGTAAATTGTTGAAAATTGGATTTTATTATAAGAAATTTATTATGAAAAGATATATGTTAAACGATATGTAAATGAACATTTTAAATGTTAAAATATGATTTTTAAAATGTTTATGTGTTTTAAATTAAAGTTATTTAATTGCTGGAAATACACTAACACCTAAAATTAACTTTTAATAGCATTCAGAAATGCTATAGATTCTGTTTTGAACTAAAATTTTGTAAATAGAGCTATTACAGCATTTCTGAAATGCTGTAGTTGCTGTAATTGAACTTATAGGCTAATATTGAACTCATGTCTATTATAGCATTCTTTGGAAATGCTATAATGGTCTGCAGTCTTTGCTGAAACCAAATTTAACCCTTGTTTTGAAATCTGAACTACCGCAGCACTTCTGATATGCTGTCTTTTCTGTTTTGAACTATAATTCAACTAAAACTGAGTTTTAACAGCAGTTTTAAGTGCTGTCTTTGCTGAATTAAAAATGTTTTCAAATATAACCTATAGCAGTTGTTTTTAAATGCTGTGAAATGCTGAAATTTTAATAATTAGGGTTTTTGACTTAGTAAACGAACTCAGAATGGTTTGAAACTTTGGAAATTGAATACTTGATTTGAAAATATAATAATTACACTTTTAAAAGGTTTAAATGAATTATTTGATTGGAATATAAACTATTTAAAAGGTGACTTGAGATGATAATAAATGAAGTATACCTTTAAATTTAAAAGGTATTTAAAGTTGAATATTTAGATTTGAACTCAAATGATATTTGGAATATTAAAATGATTTGAAATGAAGTTTTGAAATGATATGATATTTTAAAAATATGGAAATGGTTTGGAATTGATTTAATCTTTATTTTGATAAAGATTTGGATTTGAAATGATATTTTATTTTGAAGTATAAACTGTTTTTAAACTTATAACCACGGGTTATAATAACGTTGGGTTGTTAAAGAGACCGGGATCGGATATGGACATACTCTCTGTCTTACCGAAAACCACTTTGGCAACTGTGTACGCGGTGGAAATTCCAGAATGAAGTAGGATGGTGGCGACGTTCTTAAGGTATGTTATGTGGACCCAACTCCCGTGAGTTGGCATAAGGTGGCTAAAACAGGAGCGATCTCGGACCAGTGAGGTAGCACCTCTTCTCGGACACATTTCTTCGATATTATACTCTTACTTGTGATTGATTAGATGGCCATCCTCCGATTTGGGAGTGTTGTTCGAGGTGGAACGGTAGTGGCTGCTATGCGTATCCATCAGTCCGTGTGCGTAATTGGTATATCTACCCTGGCATTGCCTAGTTGTGCCGTGTCACCTACCATATCGAGCTTTACTACGATTATGATTTTAAGATCCGACCGCGTTAAGGTTCTCCATCCCCTTAATGCTATTTTCTATATGATTATACTTTACTTATTTAGACACTATTATAATAGCGAATATTACTACATAGTAGATATTTTAACGGATCCTTAGAGGATGGGCGGTCCCAAGCATCTTCTAAGTTACTTGTACCCTTATTACAGTTCGCTTGAGTTGGTTTACATTATATAAGTATATATTGTCCTGACTCGAGTGTTTTGTGTTTTGCTTTACGCTCGGGTCAGCCTGAGTTATTCATAGATTTGGATTTCCACTCGCTTGGAGATTTGAATCGCTGGAGATTATCTGCTTGTCTTGTCCTATCTATTTCAGTTCTGTTGTCCTACTCAGCTTGTACTTGGTTATTTTATTGAGACTTTTGTTGTACTCTATTTCTTCTGTTGTATCTTATGTAACTCTGACATATTTAGATAGTAGCTTCATGAACTACTATTTCTTTTACTTCCGCTGCATTATTTTACTCTGTGTCTGTGATCTGTGATTATATTTATTTACTGTATATTCTGAGATTTGCCAAATTTTAATTACAACGCGGTATTTTGAGCAATTCAACTCCGGCATGAGTGTCTACCTATACACTTATAATGGATGCGAATGGTTGAAAATATCGGGTCGTTACAATTAATGTAACAATTTCGGCTAAGATTAATAAGTTTTTGTATATTAGACACTATTATAATATCAAAGAATTTCATATGAAATGTTTTGGTTATCATAAGGTAAAAACCAATCCTTGTTTATGTGTGTCTTGGTCTTACGAGATACTTTTGATTTCAAAGGTTTTTATATAAATTTAGTTGGGTGTGTTTTCTTACGCTGGTTTTCCAGACCGACTCGGATGTTACTTTATTATAATGCTTGGGTAAGACCGAGCATATTTACAGATTTCTTTGGATGCATTGGAGCCCAGGAGACGAGTTGGAGGTCTTCAAGTCATATTCACATATATGTTTATTTTCCGTTGCTTTGTTGTTGAAATCATCAGCATTTGTGAGGACGGGTTATTATAATTGTACAGGTTGATGATTGTGATTTTATGTTGTACTCTGATGGGTGTATGTAAATAATAGTTTCTCTTTTGTAAAGATCATTGATATTATATTATATATTATTCTGCTGTGATTATGAGATTCTGTGTTGTTTTAGTTTCTTTTCTCTTCTTCTTCCTTCTTTTCCCCCAGCAATCGAGTTTTCCAGCATTCCATTGCTCGACATGCAATACAGTGGAGGTATAGTCTCGATTTGCGAGGGTCGAAAATCCCCGGTTGCTACACTTGGTATCAGAACGCAAGGTTAAGCGAGAACCTTGGCTTTGATGGGGTAACTCATTAAGTGATAAGGTAATGGAATGCCTTATTATGAGTTTGGAGTGTGTGTATATATATATATATATGAGAGCGTATTTGTTAGTGATTATAAAAATGTTTTATATTGTGTTAATTTATCTATTGAGTGGCTTATGAATTCTGGTCGGTACGTGGGACACCATGATATCGATAAAGGTTTCTAAACACTTAAACAAGGCAAACCGACATACTATTATTTTGAGAATTGGTAAATGAAATAATTTTACCAAAATTATATTTGATATATAAAAAATAATTTTTTAGAAATTATAATAGTTATATATGGTATGTTTGGTTGTTAGTGAATGCTAATATTTGATTATTATCATTTGTTGTTTGTTGTTTTAGTAAAAATTGTTGTTATTATAATCTAAACGAAGATAAGCATGTGTAAATTGAGTTATATAAGAAAATAAATTTATAATTATGAATTATAGAGTATTAATTATTATTAAATTAATCAACATTTGTGAGATGATATTACATAAGAAGTGAGATTATATAAATAAGATTTATAAATTTGATTTATAAATGGAAAGGAAATGAAATTGTACAAGTATATTTATAAATATGATTTGTAAATAAAAGTGGATTTAAAACAAGAAGTTTGAGAATTTAAATCCCGTTGATTTTGAAAATTGTTTTTCAAATGATTTGGAAGAATAATAATAGTATTATTTTGGGAAAATAATTTTACTGGAAATATTTTTTAAAATGATATTTAAAAGAAATAGAAAGTATTAAACCCACTTCAGTCGTTGGAAAATAATTTCGATGATGATGCAGCATCAGCGGCGTCCATTTTCGAGTTTCTAAGTGATGAATTGCTACCATTGAAGTTTTGATTGGTAAAACAAGTTTTGACTTTAAAATCTAAAGTATGATTTGATAAATATATGGAAATAAGTTTTAGAATTTATAAATTGAAAATGGTATAGATAAGGAAAGAAAACTTGGAATATAGATATGAAATTAAAATTTAACTTAAGAAAAGTTAAATAAATTGAGTTAATGAAATAAATAAAATAAAATGAAGTTTTACTTAAGAAAGTTTAAATGAAAATGAATTGAATATGTTTTGGAATGTGGGTTGATAGAATTGAATATAAACTCAAGTATTGAAGCAATAATAAACATTAATGGTGTATTATAAAATGTTTGTAATAAACTTCTGTAATTATTGTATGGAATGGTTCATAAATAATATTAGTACTGAAGAAATATACTAAGTAATAGTGAAATAAAATTTAACTTAGAAAAAGTTAAAATGAAATGATTTTATAAAATGATCCATAAACGAATTAAATATGGAAATATGTTGTTAAACATAATGTGAATAATTAAATGTGAACCAGTAAATGTCAAAAATGGCGACATCTCCTTCTTTCGGCGATTTATTTTTGCCTCTCCTATTTGAGTCTCCATGTTCCCATCGACAATCCGCCCCATCCTTCTCTCATCTATCTCTCCTTCGCCTCGACCCTCTTTTCTCCTCGCCCCACTATCGTCTATGGCAAAAAATCGCAAAGGCAAAGTGAGATTCCTTTCCTCCATCGCAAATCGTTCATGTACCAGATTTGGCCGTGTATATGAATGCTCTACCCTCGATGTTTTTTCCGCATCTGGTACTGGATATTCGCAACCTACCTGTGTTGGTCATTCTGGCCCAGTTGTGAAGCCGATTCGATGGCAGCCCTAGTTTCGGATTGTCAAAATATATTTCCGTCTTTAGGCCCGATATCAGGTATTTCAAACCCTTCATCTTCCTCTGCCATAGCTAATATCCTACATCATACTGTCACTGCAAGGAATGCTGAAATCCTAGGTAATGCTAGTAGTGATGCCTTGCGTAATGTTGTTAGTGATAACCACTCTGTTGGTTTGAATGCTGATTTTTAATTATTCAAGGCCGTAGATGGTTGTATGAAAGTGTATACATCCTTGAATGCATCTACTATGGTTAACGATAAAAAAAAATTGGGTAATAAAAGTTGCGATGCCCTGGGTTTTATTACTAGTGGTAATAAAACTGGGGATTTGAATTTTTATTCAATTGATATTGATGAGCCTGTAACTGATTGTACTGGTGCGAATACAAATATGAATGTTTCTTCTGCGTTAAATGATTCTCACAATATTGCACATAAATCTGTTGGTATGGTCTCTAATACCGATTGTTTAATTAATAGTTCAGTTGATTTACCTAGCAAAAGTATTGATGGATCGAGGTTGGTATTAAATGATGTGGGAATCAATGATCATGTTGTTGCCGGAACCTGTACTGATCCTTCTACTACTATTCAACAGCAGCACTCCCTTAATGTTCGAGTAGCTAATGCCAGTTCACAGGAAAGTATACCACCATCAATAACACACCAATCTACTGAGCTAAATACAGGATTAAAATGGTCGTCATTATTCTCTACTTTCACAAAAAATGCGGGTGCTTTTGTGCCCCGTTCTTTTGATATGGTTAGCAAAGACGGGGTTGTGATTCCCCATTCGGAGGTAATTCAAGCTGGAATTGATTATTGGTCGGACTATCTTGTTGGTTTCTTTTTTGGACTCGAACCCACCTTATCTAGTGGTTAAGGATCTTGCTACAAAGCTTGGCAACCGAAGGGTAGCCTTCTAGTCCACATGGACAACTCTATGTTTTTCTTCAAGTTCCCAAGGCTTGAGGAGCGCTTCGAGTTCTTAGTAAAGATCCTATATTTATCAGAGGCAAGCCTTTCATAGTCACTCCATGGAGTCCATCTGTTGACTGCGCCAGAGAGAAGGTACTATCTATTCATGTTTGGACTTATTTCTCTCATATACCCTCCGTTCTGCAACCATTGCTAGGTCTAAACAGGCTAGCTAGTGCGGTAGGTAAAGTAAAATGTTTAGATGCTAACACCGTAGCTAGGGAAAAACTAGTCTATGCAAAAGTCTTGATTGAGATTTCCCCGGATAAGCCTTTACCGGATACTATCAAAGTAAGAGTGACTGAGGATCAGGCAGCGGAGATTGTAGTTCGTTATGGTTGGAAACCAGATATATGCACGTCTTGTCAGTCCTTTGATCATATATCATCAGCATGTTCTTGTATGTCTTCTGTTGGCCCTTTCTCAGTTCGGACCCCTCTTCCTATGCCTCCGAACATGAAATGGATCCCGAAAGAGAACATTAATCCTCCACTTGTAGCACCTTCCATCCCTCCTATTGAGCCTTCGGGGCCTCCTATTTTTCCTCCTCCCTCTGACGCTAATATGGATTCCTCTGTTCCTCTTGATATATTTGATCCTGAAATTTCTCCGACCGCCCTGGCTTCTGATATCGTGTGGCATCCTGCTGAGATAGCCTGGATCCATGTTCAGTCCAACATAAGATATGACCCAGCTAGACATGATTTCCATACTTTTGTTAGTGATGATGGTGAATCTAGGCGTTTACATTACTCTATAAATGGTGATGAACTTATTCTTACGGTGGATGGAGCTCTTGGTGAGCGGAATAGATCTCTACTTCTTGATGATAGTTGGGATAGGAGATATATATACTGTAGGGATCTCCTAGGTTATGACATGGATATTGTGTCTCACTTGGCTGACTATTTGCATGTGTTAGGCCCTGTTGGTAGTAATTCTTCCTCCTCTTAGGAGGAGGAACCGTTATTTCCTTAGTTCACTTTTATAGCTGCGGAAGCACCTTTACTTCTCACCTGTTATGTACTCTAAGTGGTATGGCCACTATAAAACCATATATAGTTGTTTCTGTATATGTGAAAAACACCTTTTCTACATTTATATACAGTGGCACGACCCACTATAAAGTCAGCTGGCTTTGCCAAATTAATTGGATGAAAATTAGTTGGGCATAAATGAATTGGATAAGAATAAATTGGATGTAAATAAGAAATGTTAGTAAATGAATCGAATGTAAATAAAGTGAATCTTGGTAATTGAATTTAAATGAAATTTAATGTAAACCAATTGAATGGGAATATGTTGGAGGCAAATGAAATTGAATGTAAATTAATCGAATATCGATAAATTGGATGGATATTAATTGTCGAATGGTTTCTCTTATTACATGTGCTACATTTGCATATAGATATTGTATTAGTACATGCTGTATATTGATATTACTCTCTATATACTTGTTCGTATTGGTTGTTGAGTGATTAGTAGGTGCGGCTGGCGTAAGCTATGCTTTTGGAGCTCGCTTTCGCATTATATTGATTGAATATGCTTACTAATGTTGATAATAGGTACACATCTCGTATTTTTATATTTTCCTTCCGGGAGCCTCATCCTCGAAGATTAGATGTATATTTGTGATTATATATATTGTAAAATTTTCCGATCGAGCCGCGCAAAGGAGACGCTAGCGAAATTTTCCGTAAATTTAAGGTGTTAGAAATTTTTTGAGAATTTTGGAAATTTTTTGATAACTAAAGTTTGATTTGAGTAATAACCTGAAATGGTTGAATGGATGGAAATTAGTCGATATCGGTGAATGAAGTTAAAGTCTTAAAAGAGCTTGGAATCTATTTCAATTAATTTGTTTTGAAAAGTTAATGGGTTTGGGGCATTTTCTTACCTTGCTATTTCTGAGGACGAAATTCTTTCAAGGGTGGATAATGTAATGACCCAAAATTTCAATCATTTGAATTTGGAAGATTTAATTGATTTTAAATATTGAAAAGTTAATTTTATAAGTTAAATAACTTGAATTTCAAATATAGCGATTTATTTGATAATTAAATTTAATATTTAGAATTGCTTTAATAATTAAATCCTGAATTTAATGTGAATAAAAAAAATTCAAAAAGTTGATTAAAATTCCAATTGAACAAGAATGGAGATAGTAAACTTTTAATTTAGATTTAAAAGTGATTGATTTGGTTTTTATAATAATTTGTTTTAATTAACATGTAAAAATAGCCTTCCGAGGAGCTGTCTCGGATTTCAACGAAACCAGTTTCATTAGATCCGTAATAATGAATTATTATATGCCATCGAATTTGGTGGCGATTGGATTTATCATTTGGTCGTGCGAGGTTGAAATTCTTGTAAATTAATTTCAAAAATCTATAAAATAATTGGATTTGAAAAGCTATTTTCTGTATATGATCGAATTGGGTCTCGAGACTAGTTCCATTATGTTCGAAATATGGGTATAACATATAGAAACGCCAGGTGGTACACCTCGTTTGGATTTTGATATTTTCAGACGTTTAAATGCTGGATATTTTCTAATTAAAAAACATATATAGCCACGCCTACCATACATTACCCATACCCATTGTAAACATACCCATACCTAACTTGTATTGTCCCTTTCTATTTAAAAACGCGTTCTACCAGAAGTGGGACACATTCTTTTCAAATTAAATTTAAAAATCCCTCTCTCAATCTAATGACCGTAGTTCGATGGGACCACCAGAGGCAAAATCAGGCAAAGGCTTGAACTAACAAAATGTTCAAGGCGTCGATATGAAGGAGTTCAATGGTTGGATTCTCGTGTAGTGGCTCAAGGCATC
Source organism: Allium fistulosum (assembly GCA_030737815.1). Classification (NCBI taxonomy): domain Eukaryota; kingdom Viridiplantae; phylum Streptophyta; class Magnoliopsida; order Asparagales; family Amaryllidaceae; genus Allium; species Allium fistulosum. The sequence continues at coordinate 664,766,351 of CM060903.1, forward strand.
GTAAATTTTGTGTTGAACGTAGCAGCTTTGAGTGACGCGTCGTCGATCGTTAGGCGATGGTATCCGAAGGAAAGTTGTAGAGGATGGCCAGGGCAACGTTCCAGTGAAATTTTGTGGTCGACGATGGACTGTGGAGGCCAAAATCGAGCAACGAACGTGGATGTGGTTTTGGGTTTGGTTGATCATCGTCGGCGAGGTTTGAGGGAGGCGTGGACGATGCTGGAAGGCGAGGCGAGGTAGCACGTACTGGGCGGCGGTGCGACGAGGTGGCGCGGCAAGGGGAGATCGCGGTCGAGTTCGTTTCTGTGGTCGAATGATGATGAGTTAAGACGGAAGAGAGGTAATTAAATTTTAAATGGTTATTAATTATAAGTTAATTAATTTTTAATTATTTCAATCATTTATTTATTCGTAACTTTTTCGTACGAGGTCGAAATTAAACACGACAAGTTGCATTGCAATCGTATCAACGAATACTACGCTATGGAATTGGGTTGGATGGATTCGAAGCTGATAGAAATTTGGGTTAAAATTGAACTCCTATTCAATTTTAATTCAAACTGGAACATTTTGACGAAACTGAAATCAAAGTGAGTTAATCTCACCTTTTTGGTTAATAAGAAATATTATATAGTCAATAAAATTATCTATTCGATGTGTGCATATTTTATTGTTGATTGTTATTGATTGTTTGTATGATTTACTAGTTTATATTGTTGGTTTGGATATATTCCTGCCCCTGGAGCGGATGAGACCCTATTACGTTCTCATGTAAGAGCGGATGACCCTTTGTGTACGATCCTGCCTCGAAGCGGTTGATTTTTATATTATTTTATTATATACTGTATGTGATGCAGGGGGAGAGGTTGGAGGGATCCAATAGGATTCCTCACACTATTGATTTTTATTTTTTCATATAAACTGATATATGATCTGTTGGATGCCATAATTAATGACATGGATATTCTTCCCTATTTAGTGCTATAGTAACCCTGGACCATGTTTTTAGTATTTTGAAATATTATAAAATGAAAATTTAATTCTAAAAAGGATTTAAGTGATTTTAGAAAAAAAATTATAATAATTCTTGAATTACTAAGAGAAGTAATTTAATTTAAACAAAATTAAAGGTATGATTTTTGGAGATTAATAAATTAATAGTCTTATAAAATATTCAAAATAGAGATTTTTGAACTTTGGATAAAGCTTTTTAAAATCATAAAAATAAGTCCGTCTTTTATAACAAAGGGATATGGTTTTTAAAAGAAGATAGAAATATTTTGATATAAGTATTTATTAACCATTTTATATAAAGTGATATATATATATTATAATTTATTTATAAATGTGATAATTTATAAAAGTGATATTTTACAAATGAATTGAAGATTTGTAAAATCATATTTTTGTTAATAATAGCATGGATTTATAAACGGTGTTTATAAATTAAGGAAAACTTTTATCATTGGATAAATCGGGGAAAGATAAATCAAACTGTGGATTTATGATAATATGTGGGATGTTGTTTAGAAAAATAGTTGATTCTATTTTAGGAATTGAAAGTGAGGATTGATTGGAGATGTTAAACAGCATGTTATAAAATAGAAAGAGATTTAGAAATATAGTTTTATAAATACGGGAATGGTTAAGTTGAAATTTTAAGTATGGATGTTTATCGATGAAATATATATTTATGATCTAAAAGTTGTTTATTTATATTAATATTGTTTTAAAGTTGTTATCAATATTTTAATATTTTGAAAAGTTAATTATCAAAATTATTAATATGGTTTGAAATTAAATATAATTATTTATCAATAATATTTTGGAATATAATTATTATTATTTATAATAATGTTTAAGATAATTTATTATTGTTTCATTAAGAATGTTTTAAAATTATTAATTATTATTAATATAGTTCTTGAGATTTATAAAATAGTCTGTAAATGGTTTTAGAATTTATAACGGAGTTTATAAATGATTTAGAATTTTGTAAAAAGAGAATTTTCCTCAACGTTGTTGAATATACTTACACCGTTGAGATAAGTATATGGATATTTTCCAAGTTTTGAAAATATAATGGTTGTGAATGAATCTGTGTAAAAGTATTTTGGTAAAACACTTACATGTGATTTTAGTTAATGAAAAGATTTATTTAAATGAGACTAGTGGTTGCTTAGGTGCTTAACCAATGTTGGTTTTCCCTATGGAATAAATCCCTGATTTGGATGTGTGTTTGTAGATAGTTAAATAATCGACTATCGGATTTGGACGCAAAAGTAACTTTTGAAATATCTTGGAGAAACATGCGAGTTATATGGCACAGTCATCTCTGATAATGCTGTACTGTGCGTATAAATCTCATTTCGTTCTCCTAGGGAAAATGATAAGGAAATGCGTCCACTAATAGTTAGGAGGTGATCTCCTCTCTTATCTTTGACTGTTTATTTCCTAAAGAACAGGGGTTGAGTTTATAAGAAAATTATCGAATATTGTTTTCGAAGAGACCGGGATCAGATATGTTATCCGAAAACACTTCGATCCAACTCAAGAGTTTCGAATTGAAGACATCATGAAGATGATAGAATTGAAGACGGGGCTCTTGAGCGTTTCGTTCAGTCCCAGAACGAACTTTTATGGATGAATGCTGGTATTGCATTGTTGCCTGGAAAGCAGTGTCATCATTTCAAGTGGGAAGTGCTATATAAATGTAAAACGTAGCCTCGAGCCTCATCAACCAGGGAATGACAAAATTCGGGCATGTTGTAGGGCCAAGTGGGTCGCTCTCATCAGGGTATGGTCATCCCAAATCAAGATTGATTACTATATACTCATGTTTGCTTCGGGACCCATTAATGAAATGGGTGATCATATTCGGTACTACTAGCCAAGTGGTATGCTAGTCCTTTGTGGCAGGGGTACAAGATGTTCTTGTCAAACCCCGGTGCATTTTATCTAGAGATGTACCATCGGAAGATAGTTACTTACCTTGTCATAGTATGGAATCCATTCTCCAATATGTGCCTTTACGGTTTTGGTTTTTGAACCTAGTATGCTGGAATTTAATTAATGCAACAATTTCGGCTAAGATTAATATGAATTTGTATATTAGACACTATTATAATATCAGAGAATTTCATATGAAATATTTTGGTTATCGTAAGGTAAAAACCCGTCCGTGTTTATATGCGGCGTGGTTTTACGAGATACTAATGTTTTTGAGGCTTTTTTTATAACTTTAAAATCCAGTTGGGTGTGTTTTCTCACGCTGGTTTTCCAGACTGGGGTGTTACTTTGGATGCATTGAAGCCCAGGAGACGAGTTGGAGGTCTTCAAGTCGTATTCACGTGTATGTTTATTTTCCTCTGCTTTGTTGTTGAAATCATTAGCATTTGTGAGGAGAGGTTGTTATAATTGTCCAGGCTGATGATTGTGGTTTGTTGTTGTACTCTGATGGATGTATGTATATTACAGTTTCTCTTTTGTAAAGATCATTGATATTATATTACATATTATTTCGCTACGATTGTGAGATTCTATGTTGTTTTAGTTTCTTTTCTCTTCTTCTTCTCTTCTTCTTCCTTCTTTTCCCCTAGCAATAGGGTTTTCCGACATTCGGTTGTTCGGCATGCAATACAGTGGATGTATGGTGTCAATTTTCGAGGGTCGAAAATCCCCGGTTGTTGCAGTTATTGTATATAATAAATAATTAATATAAATGTTATATTAATATGAAATTAATTAAAATGTTAATTAATTAAATAAAGATTTAATTAATATAATATTATACATAACACTATTATATAAGTAATTTAAAATATAAGAGTTGTATAATAATAAAACTTATATAATTGAATGTGTAAATTAAAGGTGGAACAATAAAGATCCCTAACTAGACTTGAGGAATAAATACACATATAAATGTACGTATACCGTGATTTCCGATGTGTCCGACACTTGAATCACGAGAGTAATTTATAAGAGTTATATTATTTCATAAGTCGATATCACTCAATATTATATACATATTGAAGATTATGATCTTTAATATAATGTTCTCCTCTACCACACACACACACACATATATTAATAAATTACTTGCATACTCCTTAATTGTTGAGCAAACTCAAGCTAGGTATGTTATGTGTAGCATTATTAATATATCGAATAGACGAGGTAAGATAACTGTATGTATTTACATATAATATACTTAGACCATCACCATATGGTAGGTACGAGTGAGTAATCTCTTTCGATTTGTTGAGTAAACTCAAGGTCGAAATGAGATTAGAACAAGGAACCATAGGTTAAGAGTCGTATGTAATACAACCGATAAGGATTTATCCATCGTCCGTGAAGCTATGATTTGTTGAGAAAACTCAAGATCGGAATTCCAAGACGGACGAGGCTTAACACCCGTTAGTGCAGTTGAAAGACATCTATGTTTTGCTTAGGGTTTAGTGAAACATAAAAGACTAGTGGGAACGTTATCATAAAAATGAAATAATAAAATTTAACCTTTCTAATATTATAAGAACATATGCTACATAATGTTAGTAATAATCTACATTGATAAATTTGTACATTTAAAATGATTGATAAAACATTTATCAATTAAGATATACAATTAAACTGAATTGAAAATTGACAAATAGAAATATAAAGTATACTTACTAATAAATGATTATTGCATCTGAATGTTTCTATACCTATGCAAGTGTGTAACGACCCGAAAATTTTAACGATTTTTAATAACGTATTTAACTGGATTTTTCATGAAAATATAATAATTAAATTTGACGATGAAAATTTAATATTTGGTATGCGTCTATTGAAGCATTGCGAATTGTAGATTTTCATTGGAAAATATGAAAGTTAGTTCTGTTGTGTAATTTTCAATTTCAATATTAAATCAGTTGAAATTGGATGAAAATAAAATATTTACGAAATCTGAATATTTTTATATAATAAATTTGTAAATCATTTTCTGCGTGAGACGTCATATTTCGTTTCACCAAATTTGGACTGCTCTAGCCCCGTTTATCTTATTTTTGGCGTTTTAGCAGCATTTTCGATAGTGAAAAATCGACTTTTGATAGGATGGTCGTATCGCTGATGTCTGTGTACCATTCTATTCATCTCGTCGTGCTGATCTTCCCAGTATATTCATTTGTGTAATTTGGCGTTCAGTAAGCGATGAAATCGGCGAAAAAATTTGTCGTATCGGTTCCGTACTTGTGACTGTTTGGTTTCCTTATGTCCATTCATTATCCACGGTGAAAATCAAAGGACATCAGAAATTAATATTTCTGTTTTGACCTTCACCATTCCACCTTTTCAATTTATATTGCTATTTCATTTGTAATCTTTGGTTCGTCCTTTAATTCATATTCTCTGCTCTCTGACCTTACTTTCTAAAAGAAGGAAAAAATTAAAAATAAAATATAAGTTGTATATTAATTTTCTGAAGCTCGTCCATCTCGTTCCCAATAGTCGTTCGCCATTCATCTCCACCAATAGCCATCCTCCACCGTTTCACAACCCACGAGCATGTCCACTTTCTTCCACTTGAAAACAAATCTCCACCCTACAACCGGCCTTCTCTTCCACGATCCCCTTCAACTCAACCACCCACCTGAAAATTCTCACCCACCTCCTTTCCTCTGTAGCCGATCCACTCAAAACCCCATAGCTGCATGACAAGAGTCCCACCCCACGTCCATTGCCATTCGCCTCCAAGCTCGTCCCCTTCTCTGGCTGAACCATCCTTGTCAGATCCGCCTGAACCAACCTAATCCGCCTCGAACATGTCAGCTCCTTCCTCCGCCTCGTCTTGCTCCTCTGGTCGCACTCACTTGTCGAACCACTGTCCTCCCCTAACGACATCCACCGCCCCACTTCCCAGAACATGAAATGCCACCATGACACAACCAAACATTCCCAGCACCATTTCCGCCCATGCTACAACAGCCGCATTCGCCTTCTTCCTCCCATTCCATAGCCTTGGAAGCCACCTACCTCTTGACAGCCGATCACCCGCACCATTCCCCTTCGTCTAGCAACCTAAACCCGAAGCAGCTGTAGCCACTTCCTGTAGCCTGCTCCTTTTTGCTTGCATGCGTGCTCGTCCGTTCTTCTTTCTTCATTTGCCTGGAGCCAATCCAAGTTGATATATATTATTGCTTCTGAGAAAGCTTGCTCGTCCTTCCTGCCTTGTTCGTCTGATCGGTTAGCATTTTTTTTATAAAAGAAGTATATATAAGGGGTATTATATATATATATTATAAAGTTCTGTTTTGTGTATTGTTCTATGAAAAAAAATACATGAATGATACATTTAAGATGTTTAATTAAACTTATGTTAATATTCTTAAATAGATATTTTATTTTATTTTATAACTTTAAAATATGTATTATGTTTAAATATATAATATGCTTATGTTAATATTTTGACATAGATTTCTATGATATATAGATATTCAGTTTAAATATTTCTTTGAAGAATTTTTGAAAATATGTGTTTTAAAATATAATACAAAAATATATTTTGATTTTAAAATATATATAGATTTTAAAAAAATATATATATAGATATTTTGATCTTAATATAGGTGTTTTAATAAATACTGATTTTCAATGTATAATATGAAGATTTTATTTTAGATATGTGTTCTAAATTTGAATGTTGATTTTAGAAAAAATTATAATATATATTTTGTTTACATCAAGCTAGTTTGATTTTTTCTTCCATCGCTTCCATGCTACCAGCTTTGCTTTGTTTGTCGAATTTGTGTTCATCGTGCTGTGCTTTGAAATTTGTGCTTGGATTCGTAGCTTGTTGAGTGTCTAATTTCTCTAGCCTAAAAAGGTGAGAAATCACTCATGATTAACATTCTTATATGTAGTAAATTTAATTCACATGAAATGAAGATTGAAATATGTTGTTAAATTTGAATTGTTAGTTATTAATTGTTAAATATGATATGTTAATGTTTTAAAATTGTTCACCTTTGAAATTGACATATGATACCATAACAATGCTGTATATATATTATAGTTAATTATGATCCTTGCTGTAGTTGATATGTTATGATATTTTATATTATTATTTTATTGTTCTCACACTGCAAGTTCCCTGTTAGTTTAGAAATCCCTATGTGTTGAAATGGTACATACCCGAACGATGTTTTAGAATAGGGAAAAATCGTTATGGGTTGAAATGATAAACCCAAGCGATTTTCACTGATTTTGAAATTTTGCGATTGCGGGTTCAAATGATATATATCCGTAAATTTAAAATAATTACAGATTGAAATGATAAATATCTGTAGAAAACTATATACGGACACTGTTGGTCTATTTTTGAAAATGATTTCCATGGTTTTGAAAGGAAATATATAGATTTTAATAAATATTGATTTTTAAATATAATATATATATTTAATTCTATATATGTGTAAAATTTAGATTTTTTTTAATTATATATTTGAAATTTTATTAAATTTATAAGTTAATTTTGAAAATATAAATTTTAAGATTTTACTTATGATTTTATTATTTTTTAATATATAAAATAAGATTGAATATAAAATAAAATTTAATAATAGATTTAATTTAATAAAATTTAATATAATTATTATATATAAAATATGTTTAAGTATTTATATAAAATTATATTAATTTTTTAAAAATAGATTTTGTAATAAATTTAATAAAGTATGGTTGGAAAGATAAATTGAAATTGATTGAAATATTATTTGTTTAAGAATTGGATATAAATAAGAATTGATTTGAACTTATTGATTTTGAGATTTTAAGAAGATGATTTTATAACTTTATAACTTTATTTTGAATAAGGTGATTTAATGAATATATTCAAATTTAAATAAAATTTGAAATTGAATATTTAAATTTGATTTAAGTTTGAATTTGAGATTTTATTTAAATGTTCATAAAGGCGATTAAGTATCTGGTTCTATGTATTTTGAATCTTTCTTTCTTTCTGGTTGTTTCTATTCTCCTATCTCATTCCTTTTTGGGGATGAAAAGTTTAAAGTGGGGGAGAGTGTAACGATCCGAAAATTTTAATGATTTTTAATAACGTATTTAACTGAATTTTTCATGAAAATATAACAATTAAATCCGACGATGAAAATTTGATATTTGGTATGCGTCTATTGAAGCATAGCGAATTGAAGATTTTCATTGGAAAATATGAAAGTTAGTTTTATTGTGTAATTTTCAATTTCAATATTAAATCAGTTGACATTGGTTGAAAATAAAATATTTTCGAAATCTGAATATTTTTATAAAATAAATTTCTAAATCATTTTCTGAGTGAGACGTCATATTTCGTTTCGCCAAATTTGGACTGCTCTAGCCCCGTTTATCTTATTTTCGGCATTTTAGCAGCATTTTCGGCAACGAAAAATCGACTTTTGATAGGATGGTCGTATCGTTGATGTTTGTGTACCATTCTGTTCGTCTCGTCGTGCTGATCTCCCTAGTATATTCATTTATGTAATTTGGCGTTTGGTAAGTGATGAAATCGACGAAACAATTTGTCGTATCGGTTCCGTACTTGTGACTATTTGGTTTCCTTGTGTCCATTCGTTATCCATGGTGAAAATCAATGGACATCGGAAATTAATATTTCTATTTTGACCTTCACCATTCCACCTTTTCAATTTATATTTCTATTTCATTTGTAATCTCTGGTTCGTCCTTTAACTCATATTCTCTGCTCTCTGACCTTAATTTCTAAAAGAAGGAAAAAATTAAAAATAAAATATAAGTTGTATATTAATTTCCTAAAGCTCATCCATCTCGTTCCCAATAGTCGTTCGCCATTCATCTCCACCAATAGCCACCCTCCACCGTTTCACAACCCACGAGTCTATCCACTTTCTTCCACTTGAAAACAAATCTCCACCCTACAACCGGCCTTCTCTTCCACGATCCCTTTCAACTCAACCAACCGCCTACAAATTCTCACCCCACCTCCTTTCCCCTGTAGCCAATCCACTCAAAACCCCATAGCCGCATGACAACTGTCCCACCCCACATCCATCGCCATTCGCCTCCGAGCTCGTCCCCTTCTCTGGCCGAACCATCCTTGTCAGATCCGCCTGAACCAATCTAATCTGCCTCTTCACCGAACACGTCAGCTCCTTCCTCCGCCTCATCTTGTTCCTCTGGCCGCACTCACTTGCTGAACCACCGTCCTCCCCAAACGGCAGCCACCACCCCACTTCCCAGAACATGAAACGCCACCATGACACAGCCAAACATTCCTAGCACCATTCCGCCCATGCTAAAACAGTCGCATTCGCCTTCTTCCTCCATTCCACAGCCATGGCAGGCGCCTACCTCCTAACAGCCGATCACCCGCACTGCAACAACCCAAAATTTAAGCTATAATAATTAGCGAATTAATTAAATAATAAAATAAGTTTGTGAAATTATCAGAATTGAGCTACGGGAGATGCACCATTGTGTCCATGGTGATTTTCTAATCAATTTCCATATATAGTTTGTCAAAATCCGAGTTAAAACGAAGAAGTTGCGAAATAAACAAGAAACGAAGAAAACGAAAAATAATAATAATAACAAGGGTCAGGTCGACCCAGACCAAGGCCAGATCGACCCTAGGGTCGACCCCTAAAGGCCTAGGTCGACCTGCATGTCGACCCACCCTTGTTTGTTGACGCGAATTCATCCAGGTTAAAACTATGACGTGTTTTTTCCAATTTCTTTCAATCATATACGTTCGTGCTTCCATCCAACGGTTCCCAGTGAGCCTATGACGTGGTTGCACCAGATTTAATCTTTAAATCCAACGGTTTGAGATCCCTAAACTACACTATAAATAAGACTCTAGGCCTAGCTATTTTTCTCATTCAGACTTTCTCCTATTTGGATTCATTGCCAAAGGCTGGACCCTAAATAGAAAAATTTTCTAAGGAGGAAATCTTTTTGATAAAAATATTCTACACCCTAGAAGTGGATCCGGGAAGGCCAAGGAATAGAGCTAAGGACCACACGTGGGTGTTTAGTAATTATTTTAGATTTTTAAGTAATTTAAAATAATAGGGTTCTCAATAGTTGTAGTTTTTCTGCAATTGAGACAATTTCTATATAAGTTATTTACACCTAGTTTTTAAAGTTCTTTTCAGTCTATTTTATTCAGTTATTTTTATTCGGCTATTTTATTTAGTTATTTACAATTATTTACATTTATTTACTGTTATTTGCATTTATTTACATTTGTTTTACGTTAGAATTTAGCCTGTAAATGTTAGTTTCTTTTTATTCCTTTTTACGCGAATAAATTGAAAAGAATAGAATTCGCTAATATGGATTAAAATAAAATAAACACTAAATTTACAGAAATTAGATGTAAAATAAGAAGAACTGTAATAAAAAGTAGATAGACTGAAATAGGCAAATTTGAGACATTTGCAAGCATGTTTATAACTAGTGGATATAACTAAAAGATAGAAAAGAAGAGTAAACATTATAACATAGGTTATAATTAAGCAGAAAGAATAGAAAAGGCTTATCTTAAAACTTATAATTAAGTTAATAAGCAAAATTAGCAGAGATAACAGAAAAGGCTTATCTTAAAACTTATAATTAAGTTAATAAGCAAAAATAGCAGAGATAACATAAAAGGCTTATTTTAAGACTTAGATTAAGTTAATAAGCAAATAGAGCAGAAATAACAGAAGAGACTTATTTTAAGAACTTACACTAAGTTAATAAGCAAGAACAGAATTAGGGCCCGTACCAACAGCATTCCCTTTTAGACTACGATTGATGGTCTCACAACAGATTAGGTGAGGCTGGGCAGGACCCTTTAGACTAGGACTGATGGTCTCACAATAGTTAGGTGAGGCTGGGACACAAGGTAAATAAGTGGCCAATAGATAGAGGCTCAAATCAAGGGATTTGGTCAAGGGGCGCAACTACATTTTCTTTGTTAGGACCCGTACCAACAACATTCCCTTTCAGACTAGGACTGATGGTCTCACAAAACACTTAGGTGAGGCTGGGCAGAACCCTTTCAGACTAGGACTGATGGTCTCACAACAGATTAGGTGAGGCTGGGCACGCTTTTGCTATTTAGGGTAAGTAAGAGGTCACAAGAGGGGGCGACAGTTAGCGTGTACCAATGATTACCGAGCGTGCGGCATTGATTAGGGTAGATAAGTTGCTACTGCATTCCAAGCGCTAAACAGGTGTCTTTTGCTGTGGGACCAACAGGATTGGACTACCTCACAGTGGCACAACTGAGATAAAAGGCCAATCAACGAGTAGAATTAGGATTTTAGCCTGATTAAAATTGGATTAGGATATCAGCCAAATCACAGCAATCTAAGACAAGTGTAAACAATCCAAACAGTCAAGCAATCAAAGCAAACAGTCTAACAGAATCAAAAACAGTATTTTATCCCAGTTTTACGTTTTCTGTATTTTCCTTTCATACAAGAACTGTCGCTTAGTCTATTATCTTTATCTTGCTTAGAAATGATAGTAATTACTTTCACTCACCAGACTTTTAGTTTGACCCACTCCTCTATTTCCCCTTTTCCCCTATAGGCCAGCAGAGGCAAGGACAGTAGATTCGGATTTCTTGGAGATTTATTTCCGGAGTTCTTCATGTATTCTTCTTCTTTTCAGTTTTCTTTTCATTTGGCTTTTGATGTACTAGTACTTTTGAGAGGGATGATTATTTTTATTGACTCTGATTTTATGAGACTGAGATGCATTTTTCATAAGACATTTGTATTTGGTATTTGGTATTTGAGACATGTGAGGTTTTTCAGACTTATTTATGAAATTTTATTTTTTATAATAAGTTACCATTTAAATGTTTCCGCTGTTTTTACTTATTTGTGTTGTGAATCTTAGTCTCTGTAATGTTTTAGCTATACCTATAACGCACCATATCCTTTAGTCTACCCTTTTTTGATATACTAAGGGGTGTGGGGAGTTTCACTTGGTATCAGAGCCTAAGGTTACAGGATTCCTAAATACTTTCTTTAAAAGTAAACTATTTTTCAAAGATAACATGTTTTAAAAGTATTTTTTTCAGAAAGAAACTCTTAGAAATAGTTTTCAAGTATAAAAGAGTTTTTATAAAAATCCCATCAAGGTCCAATTCAACCTTCTTTCGATTCTTTCAAGCCTAAATTTTCTTTTCTTTGCATAGTATGGCTGACTGGTCCCGTAGAGCTACGTTACCAGAGGTGCAAGGGCAAGCGCCCAATGCAGCATCGGCGAGTGGAGATCCCATTAATCCACCTGCAGCAGCCAATTTTTCTAAGCTATGCAAGGATTTCGCTAATCTAGGAGGTAGAATGTTTTCTGGCATGGAGTATTTTGTAGAGGCACGAGCTTGGTCGAGGAATATGGAGCGGATATTTGGGCTGTTAGGATTGGAGGACCGACGAAGTGTTCGGCTTGCATCTTGGCAGCTGAAGGGAGAGCTTAAAGAGGTACCTAAATCTAAAAACTCTAAGAAGAAATGATGGAAGAATAAGAAGGATAAGGACGACAGGAAAGAAGGAGGACCTCAAAAGCACATCAAGAAATGCGGGAAATGTCATAATTGTGGATGGGTTAGGCATTTCGCAAAGGACTATAAGAAGGACACGATGAAGGGGAGGTGTTACAACTGTGGGCAGCCTGGTCAACTTTGTAGAGCTTGTCCTCAGAAAACGGGGCAGAGAGCAGGCGCACCTACAGCGCAAGTATAGGCTTTGGATGCAGCACCTTCTAGTAGTGGACCGGATCGTGGTAGGAAAGTCTCTGTAGAAGGTTTGATCTCTATTTCGGATTTTCCTATTCGAAATCTTTTGACTCAGGAGCATCGCATTCTTTCATTTCCAGTTCCTTAGTTGATTGTTTGCACTTAGATATTTCTCTAGTAGTAGACCCTATAGTTGTTTCAAACCCTATAGGAGGATCGGCACATTTATCCATGATTTGTAGGGGTTTGAAAAATTTTATACTAGGCGTAGAGTTTGTGTGGTGACCCTACTCTCAAACACATAGATTTTTTTTTAAAAAAAAACATACCAAAGGAATTCACCACTAAACCCCATTTCTACTATATTTGAATATTTACATAATTTCCAAATAATTTTTCCCCAAGACACTGGATTACCAATATAAATATATCAGTGCACAAAGCATATTAAGACAATTATATATTTGATGATATATAATTGTTTCCCTTGCCATTCAGAGCTAACAAATTTGCAAAGAGAATTTGAATCAAATAGGCAACAAAATACCATATATGTTGTCGACATAACCATTTATTTCTTCCCTAATTTTGTTCTACTGCAAGAGATAGATTCTTAGCAATTATAATACTTATGTGTATAATATTGCAATGCATAGTGCATTTTTCCATGGTTTCTAGACTTTCTGCCTAAATAAGTCTATTGACACTAAAATACAATTACTTCCAGGTTTGTTTCTTTCATAATTTTTTTTTGGTTAGAAATCAAATACACAAATGCATGTTATGATTGATTCTTACTCCAGAATTCATGCACAAGCCTGTATCACTTACCTTCCATGCACAAATTCATTTCTCTTGAATACCCCTATTCAAATCTTGTGAGCTCATTTTTAAATCAACCACCTTAGCTCTTTAATTTTCATAAATCATAATATAAACTCAGGCAATAAAAATCAGAGATTATCACATACACATATCATATTTATATGATATGTCCATCACCTTGTTTCTCTAAATCAGACATTCATGAAATCAGCAGTTAACCAAACATCATCAATAGTCATTCAAAACAGGTTTACTTAAGTACATATTTTAATCCAAATACTTAGAAAACTCCCTACAATTAACTTTAACTACAACATGAAATCTGACCAATAAATTCATTACAAAACAACTGCAAATTTAAAACTGGTTTCTTTTATTTATACTAACAGCTAATGCCTTCTTTATCCATCAAGCCAACTTCAATTTCCTACAAGCAATTCACTGAGCTGCCCCAATTTTAATGAGACACCCAGATGATTGCAAGGGCAACCAAACGGGTCAGTTTTCACTGGTATGAGCATTTATCAAATTTATACACATATTCATAATTTTTTGTGAACTTGCAATGTCTACCTAATTTAGTAGATTTCATACTTAGCATATTATTGGTTAATACCAAATGATACAAAGACACATTCATTCATTCAAACAATACCCAGCAAACAATCAAAATAAATATATATAATTCTTGATTCATTTTTCTCCATTTCTAAATAAGTAAACTCAGATTTTATACTCCCAATTTCACCCAGCAATTAATCAAAGCACAATATTTAAACTTGATTGATTTAACTCCATATCTGGATATTTATAATCCAGATTTTTAAACCCCATTCTCCATTTATTTTATGGTCTTTAACTCCCTGTCAAATGAACACCATGTATGCATTGTGAAGGAAACTCCCAGGTTATTTAATTTATTCCAACACACAAAGGCCTCAGGGTGCAATTTCACCATGCATATACTTACTCCCGCCTGAAGCAAGCAGATCATTGACTAACTCCCAAATGACCAATTTAATTTTTCTTTAATAAATCCCCCTCCAGTTTCTGCTTATTTTATTAAGCTTCTATTTATGAATTCAATCATAAAAACTCCCAATTCATTCATGTTTCAGAAAGGCTTATCTACTTTTATACTTTCTGGTTCAACCCCATGTTCTCCATTTATTTTCCTTATTATAGAAAATACCCCAACATACCTATGGTTTTTCCTAAAAATAATTTAAGCATCATGATCCTACTATCTTTCTTCTATATTATTGTGAATATATGAATAAGGGTTTTATTAAGGAAATCCCTCAAAAACCCAGAAATTCTCCTCTGACTTATGATATGAATATTTAGTTTCATGCTTCATTATCTAAGAAATAAACATGAGCTAGATCACTGTCTTGCTGCCTATTTCCTAAATTATTTAGATCCATACTTCATAATAATAAAATAGAACAAAAATGCTCAAACCATTTTAACTTTGAAAACCCACATACAGATTAAAACCCCAAACAAGAATGCACAAACAAACATCCATCTCACCCATAACAAATCATTTCAGAGATTTTAAATGATTTATAACATTTAAGGATGCCTACAAGAGGACTTAATGCCATTGCATACAAAGGGATAAATACTCACATAGTGTTCTCCTTTTACTGCCTTAATCCCCTTAACAGCAAATTCTCCAAAGTTTCAAGCTAATGTTTCTCCTATTTTATTTTATTTTGTTTTGATCCCGAGAGAATGGTGGATATGGTTATGTGTAGGTATTATAAAACCATTCTAGGGTTTAAGAAAAATGGGTAATTCCCTTGATGCCCTTAGATATTCATGCACAAATCATTTCCCTGTGTGGCCCTTAATTGGGAATGCACACTTCTGGTTACCTCAATTAGTTATTTCGGGAATCAAGCATTTTAAACACTTCATGCCATTTTCATGACTCTATTTTACTCATGCCATATGCATGTGACCCCTTGTTTATTTTTATTTCTTCTAAGTTTAAAGAAACTGCAAACCCCCTTGTGTTTTCTACCTAACTACCATCTCCATTCAATCATGCATACTATCATACATAATCATGTGATGTAAAAATCATTCACACTATGTTATTTGCTTGAAATAAATATAAGATATAAAATTCATATTTGATCCTATATTTTTTTATTCTGCCTTTAGTTAAAACAGCAACTCCTCATACACCTTTATGTATAAAAAAATCACATATATCATGCTAATTGTTTCTAGCATAAATATATAAGACATTTAAACCTTATATTAAAGTTTATTTTATTCTGTCTTTAAATAAAACAGAAAACACCCCATATATTAAATATATGTATTTATATAATTCTTTGGACATGGAACTATATTTGTTTTGAGTCCCAATTTTTAATCACCTTAACTCCTTGCATTTTATCAAACAGAAACTCCTATGCACATTTTATTTATTAACAAGCTATTTCTGTTTTAATGCATTATATATTTTATAATTTCAGATATTCTTTAAATAAATGTAACTTTCATTTTTTTTTCTTTTAGGGTCATTACATACCCTCCCCCTTAAAGGAATTATGTCCCCACAATTCCTTCTAATTCTCCAAATAAAAGCACTAATCCATAGTCTGTTTTAACTCCATAACCCCATACTCACATTTTATGAAAGCAAGCAATATATAAAAATATTCAAAAAGCTATCATAAAGCTACTTAAACATACCTCTCCATCAGAAAACAAATTGGGGTATTTAGCCCTCATTTTGTCTTCAACCTCCCATGTACAATCATTGGTGTCCAAGCTTCATTTAATTTTCACCAGTTTGATCACCTTGTTTCTCAGCCTCTTTTCCTCCTTAGCAACAATCCCCACTGGCTCATTTGCATAGACCAAGTTCTTATGAATTTGAATTTGAGTAGGTGACTCTAAAATTGCTCCTTCATCATGTACCCACTTTCTCAATTGAGAAACATGAAATACTGGATGTACACCACTCAATTCTTCAGGTAACTTAAGCTTATAGGCCATGGCACCAATTCTCTGTATGACTTCATATGGTCCTACAAATCTTGGTGAGAGCTTACCAGATTTCCCAAACCTGAACACCTTCTTCATTGGTGATACCTTCAGAAAAACATACTCTCCTACTACAAACTCCATTGGCTTCCTCTTTCTATCTGCATAAGAATTTTGTCTTGATTGTGCTGCCTTCATCCTATGCCTAACTAACTCAATCATGTTGGAAGTTTCTTTAACATGATCTGGCTCCAATATTACACCCTCTCCCACATCCAACCAACAGGAAGGAGACATGCAGGGTCTCCCATACAAGGCTTCAAAGGGAGCCATTCCTATTGTTGACTGATAGCTATTGTTGAAAGTGAATTCTGCCAAGTGGATATGATCCTCCCAATTACCCCCAAAATCAAGCACACATGCTCTAAGTAAATATTCCAATATTTTATTCACTATCTCTGTCTGCCCATCACTTTGAGGATGGTAGGCAGTGCTTAAACAAAGTTGAGTTCCCATTGCTTCTTGGAAGTTCTCCCAAAATCTTGAGGTGAACAAAGTGTCTCTATCACTTACAATGGTCTTTGGTATGCCATGCAATCTCACCACTTCCTTAATAAATAATTGTGCAAGCCTATGTGCATTTCTGTCTGACCTGACAGGGACAAAGTGAGCAGACTTGGTGATTCTATCAACAATTACCCATATACTATCATTACCTTTCTTAGTTCTAGGCAAACCATCCAAAAAATCCATGGAAATACTTTCCCATTTCCACTGAGGTACCTCCAAAGGTTGCAACATGCCAGAGGGCTTTTGATAGTCTGCCTTGATTTGCTGACAGGTTAAACACTTTGCCACATATTTTGCCACTGCTTGTTTCATTCCTGGCCACCGGTAGCTCCTTTTCAAATCATGATACATTTTAGTGCCACCAGGGTGTATGGTGTACTTGGTTTTGTGATGCTCATTCATGATTTCTTCATTTAATTCTGCAAAGTCTGGTACACAAAGCTTTTCATTTTTCCTCAAATATCCCTTGGGATCTATTTTAAAATTCTCTGACTCAATGTTATTTAATAACATTTCTTTCTTCTCCTTTAAATTTTGATCTTGATCTTGCATGCCACCAATTTTCTCCACCAGGTTAGATTTCACCGTGATTAATCCCAGTGTACCATACTCCACCATATCACCATGCTCTTTAAAATTCACTCCATCCTTGCTATATATATCTGCCTCCCCAAGCACTTCAAGGTCTTTAAATTCATCAATCATCAGACTTGCTAATCTAATATGATTTCTACTCAAAGCATCTGCCACTCTATTATCTTTTCCAGGGGTGTACAAAATATCTAGATCATATGCAGCTAGAAACTCCATCCACCTTGCTTGCCTCATATTCAAATCTTTTTGAGAAAATAAATACTTCAATGCTTGATGATCTGTGAATAATTCAAATTTTGCCCCAAGCAAATAATGCCTCCAAAGTTTTAATGCAAACACTATTGCAGCTAATTCTAAATCATGAGTTGCATATTTGGTCTCATTGGGTTTAAGCTGTCTTGATGCATATGCCACCACCTTTCCATGTTGCATGAGCACTGCACCTAACCCAGACCCACTAGCATCAGTGTATACAACCATTCCTTCATTTACCTCTGGGATTTGCAAGACAGGAGCCTCCACCAATGCTTGCTTCAATTTTTCAAAGGCTTGATCACACTACTCAGTCCATACATATGGTTGGTTCTTCTTTGTTAGCTTGGTCATTGGTGTGGCTATTCTTGAAAACTCCTTGATGAACCTCCTATAGTACCCTGCCAAACCTAAGAATGATCTCACCTCAGTCACTGTTTTGGGTCTACTCCATGATTGAACTGCAATGACCTTGCTTGGATCCACACTCACCCCTTGCTATGACACTATGTGTCCTTAGAACTTCACTTCATGTTGCCAAAATATACACTTTGAATACTTGGCTTTTAATTCATGTTCTCTAAGCCTGGATAATACTAAATTTAGATGCATAGCATGATCATTTTCTAACTTTGAATAAATTAATATGTCATCTATAAATACCAAAACAAATTTCTCCAAAAAGTCTCTAAAAATTCTATTCATTAAATCTACAAAATAGGAGGGAGCATTGGTTAAACCAAATGGCATTACTAGAAATTCATAAAGGCCATATCTTGTGTTAAAGGCTGTGTACTCAATGCTTTCCTCTGCAACCTTCATTTGGTGAAATCCAGAGGCTAAGTCTAGCCTTGAAAATATTTTAGCTTCATGCAATTGATCAAATAGATCATCTATTCTAGGCAGTGGATACTTATTCTTGATGGTCACCTTATTTAAATCCCTATAATCCACACACATCCTCATTGTTCCATCATGCTTCTTAACAAAGAGCACTGGGGAACCCCAACTAGAACTGCTTGATCTTATGAACCCCTTCTCTTCTAACTCTTCTAGTTGGTGTTTTAATTCCACTAACTCTTTTGGACCCATTCTATAAGGCTTCTTAATGACTGGGCTAGTTCCTGGCATTAATTTTATTTTGAATTCAACTGGCCTGTTTTGAGGAATTCCCCTCACTTCTCCAAACACATCTATATATTCATTGGCTACTGGAATTTCCTCTATTTTTAATTCCTTTTGAACTTCATTAATACTCCAGATTTTATTAAAACATGTATTCTTTGCTATTTTACTTAGAATTGTAATTCTTTTGCCTTCATTTGTCTCCAAAGAAATAGTAAGATTTTCTAAATTTAAAATTGCTTTGTTTTTATTAACCAATCCACCCCCAAAATAACCCCAATACCAGGATAATTTAAAGTATATAGATCTGAATTAAATTCATAACCCCCTATAATTAATTTCAGACCCATACACTTCATCCCTAACATACAATAACTCCCTATGGGGCTGTGTACAGTTAAGGGTTGATCAATAGAAAAACAAGCAAGTGCTAACTTCTTTGTAATTTCCAGAGATATTAGTGAATGTGAGGCACCAGTGTCATATATTACTGATATTGGTTGGGTATGAATATTATACCTTCAAGTTGCCCAACATTTCTAGTGTTGTTTGCTGCCAAAGCTCTTATCCTTGCTGTTCTTCTATTAGTCTCTGGGCAATCCTTCTTTAGATGACCCATCCTTCCACAATTATAGCAGCCTCCTCTAGGTATTTTAGGGTCAGGGCATTGGTTACTATAATGTCCATCTTTTCCACAATTAAAACAATGAGTGAGTTTCTTGCTTTCAGGTGCTACTGCTCCTTCCCCCTTCTTAACTCCTTTGTTTGCCTTTTTCTTGTCATAAGGTTGCACCTTGTTCTGACCTCCCTTCTTCTTGTTGAACTTCATGTTCCTGAATTTCTCTCTGGTGGTGTCATGTTGCTCAAATGAGAGAGTTAGATCAATTACTTGATCAAAGGTTTTATCCTTGTATGGCAACATTGCCCTTGACAGACTAGGGTTCAAGCCTTGAATGTACCTTGCATTCTTTGCTTCTTCATTCCCTATTAACACCATTCCATACTTAGACAATCCTTCAAATTTCTGAGTGTACTCATTCACACTCATGCCTCCTTGCCTTAATCTAATAAAGTCTTCTAGCAGTGTGGCCTTGGCAGATGCTGGGACAAACCTAGCCTCAAGCATGACTTTGAATTCATCCCAAGTGATGTTATTCTCTGGCCTTCCTGCTATCACAACCTCCCACCAATCCAGTGCAACCCCCTTCAACCTCCTTGAAGCTATCTGTCTCTTCCTTTGGTCATTGACTTGCATATCTGCAAAGACCCTCTCCATAGTTCTTATCCAAGTTAGAACACCCATAGCTCCTTCAGTGCCTTCAAAATCCTTTCCTCCCAAATTGGTGCATGTCTTAAGCAGTTTGGAGAGCTCCTCATGAGGGTTGTCATGCCTTGGTGCTATTCCATCTCTCAAAGCTCTCACAAAATCCTCCATGTTTATCACAGGTGGCTCATGTGATGGTCCTGCACCTGTGTGATGTCTTGTTCCTAACATTTTGCTATAAATATGATTTTTATGTTAGTTTGTTTACCCCCATCATTCTTGGTGTCTTTACTTTGTTTATTTTATTTCTGTGCACACTGTGCATGTATCACATGCACACATTTTTTTATTCAAACATAAAACAAAAGCATCCAACACCAATAATTCAAATAATGCATTCAAACATCCATATGCATACAATAATATTTACTATGTTATTTAAAACATAGCTCTGATACCAACTGTGGTGACCCTACTCTCAAACACATAGATTTTTTTTTAAAAAAAACATACCAAAGGAATTCACCACTAAACCCCATTTCTACTATATTTGAATATTTACATAATTTCCAAATAATTTTTCCCCAAGACCCTGGATTATCAATATAATTATATCAGTGCACAAAGCATATTAAGACAATTATATATTTGATGATATATAATTGTTTCCCTTGCCTTTCAGAGCTAACAAATTTGCAAAGAGAATTTGAATCAAATAGGCAACAAAATACCATATATGTTGTCGACATAACCATTTATTTCTTCCCTAATTTTGTTCTACTGCAAGAGATAGATTCTTAGCAATTATAATACTTATGTGTATAATATTGCAATGCACAGTGCATTTTTCCATGGTTTCTAGACTTTCTGCCTAAATAAGTCTATTGACACTAAAATACAATTACTTCCAGGTTTGTTTCTTTCATAATTTTTTTTTGGTTAGAAATCAAATACACAAATGCATGTTATGATTGATTCTTACTCCAGAATTCATGCACAAGCCTGTATCACTTACCTGCCATGCACAAATTCATTTCTCTTGAATACCCCTATTCAAATCTTGAGCTCATTTTTAAATCAACGACCTTAGCTCTTTAATTTTCATAAATCATAATATAAACTCAGGCAATAAAAATCAGAGATTATCACATACACATATCATATTTATATGATATGTCCATCACCTTGTTTCTCTAAATCAGACATTCATGAAATCAGCAGTTAACCAAACATCATCAATAGTCATTCAAAACAGGTTTACTTAAGTACATATTTTAATCCAAATACTTAGAAAACTCCCTACAATTAACTTTAACTACAACATGAAATCTGACCAATAGATTCATTACAAAACAACTGCAAATTTAAAACTGGTTTCTTTTATTTATACTAACAGCTAATGCCTTCTTTATCCATCAAGCCAACTTCAATTTCCTGCAAGCAATTCACTAAGCTGCCCCAATTTTAATGAGACACCCAGATGATTGCAAGGGCAACCAAACGGGTCAGTTTTCACTGGTATGAGCATTTATCAAATTTATACACATATTCATAATTTTTGGTGAACTTGCAATGTCTACCTAATTTAGCAGATTTCATACTTAGCATATTATTGGTTAATACCAAATGATACAAAGACACATTCATTCATTCAAACAATACCCAGCAAACAATCAAAATAAATATATATAATTCTTGATTCATTATTCCCCATTTCTGAATAAGTAAACTCAGATTTTATACTCCCAATTTCACCCAGCAATTAATCAAAGCACAATATTTAAACTTGATTGATTTAACTCCATATATGGATATTTATAATCCAGATTTTTAAACCCCATTTTCCATTTATTTTATGGTCTTTAACTCCCTGTCAAATGAACACCATGTATGCATTGTGAAGGAAACTCCCAGGTTATTTAATTTATTCCAACACACAAAGGCCTCAGGGTGCAATTGCACCATGCATATACTTACTCCCACCTGAAGCAAGCAGATCATTGACTAACTCCCAAATGACCAATTTAATTTTTCTTTAATAAATCCCCCTCCAGTTTCTGCTTATTTTATTAAGCTTCTATTTATAAATTCAATCATAAAAACTCCCAATTCATTCATGTTTCAGAAAGGCTTATCTACTTTTATACTTTCCGGTTCAACCCCATGTTCTCCATTTATTTTCCTTATTACAGAAAATACCCCAACATACCTATGGTTTTTCCTAAAAATAATTTAAGCATCATGATCCTACTATCTTTCTTCTATATTATTGTGAATATGTGAATAAGGGTTTTATTAAGGAAATCCCTCAAAAACCCAGAAATTCTCCTCTAACTTATGATATGAATATTTAGTTTCATGCTTCATTATCTAAGAAATAAACATGAGCTAGATCACTGTCTTGTTGCCTATTTCCTAAATAATTTAGATCCATACTTCATAATAATAAAATAGAACAAAAATGCTCAAACCATTTTAACTTTGAAAACCCACATACAGATTAAAACCCCAAACAAGAATGCACAAACAAACATCCATCTCACCCATAACAAATCATTTTAGAGATTTTAAATGATTTATAACATTTTAGGTTGCCTACAAGAGGACTTAATGCCATTGCATACAAAGGGATAAATACTCACATAGTGTTCTCCTTTTACTTCCTTAATCCCCTGAACAGCAAATCCTCCAAAGTTTCAAGCTAATGTTTCTCCTATTTTATTTTATTTTGTTTTGATCCCGAGAGAATGGTGGATATGGTTATGTGCAGGTATTATAAAACCATTCTAGGGTTTAAGAAAAATGGGTAATTCCCTTGATGCCCTTAGATATTCATGCACAAATCATTTCCCTGTGTGGTCCTTAATTGGGAATGCACACTTCTGGTTACCTCAATTAGTTATTTCGGGAATCAAGCATTTTAAACACTTCATGCCATTTTCATGACTCTATTTTACTCATGCCATATGCATGTGACCCCTTGTTTATTTTTATTTCTTCTAAGTTTAAAGCAACTGCAAACCCCCTTGTGTTTTCTACCTAACTACCATCTCCATTCAATCATGCATACTATCATACATAATCATGTGATGTAAAAATCATTCACACTATGTTATTTGCTTGAAATAAATATAAGATATAAAATTCATATTTGATCCTATATTTTTTTATTCTGCCTTTAGTTAAAACAACAACTCCTCATACACCTTTATGTGATAAAAAAAATCACATATATCATGCTAATTATTTCTAGCATAAATATATAAGACATTTAAACCTTATATTAAACTTCATTTTATTCTGTCTTTAAATAAAACAGAAAACACCCCATATATTAAATATATGTATTTATATAATTCTTTGGACATGGAACTATATTTGTTTTGAGTCCCAATTTTTAATCACCTTAACTCCTTGCATTTTATCAAACAGAAACTCCTATGCACATTTTATTTATTAACAAGCTTTTTCTGTTTTAATGCATTATATATTTTATAATTTCATAAATTCTTAAAATAAATGTAACTTTCATTTTTTTTCTTTTAGGGTCATTACAGTTTATTATGATGCCTATGTACTCGGATTTTCGAGATATGGGATGATTTTGGGGATGGATTGGTTATCCACTTATGGAGCGATATTGGACCGCGAGAGGAGAGTCATCAGACTAGAGACATGCAGCAGTAGGACTCTCAAGGTTTCTTGTGACCCACAGGGGTCGGTCATGTTGAGCTTCCTTTATTCCCTTGATTCATCACTAGGAGAGTTAGACTCTGTTCCAGTCGTTAGAGATTTCCCAGATGTTTTTGAGGAGGTTAGGGGACTACCCCTAAGAGAGAGATCGACTTCAGGATCTATCTAAATGACAATGCTAAGCAAGTGGCATTGCCCGTGAGACATATGGCTCCTAGGGAGAGGAAGGAGTTAAGTAAGCAGATTGGTGAGTTATTGGTCTTCATTAGAAGGAGCATATCAGAGTGGGGAGCGCTAGTCGTCTTCGCTACAAAGGCGGATGGTTCCCTTCGACTTTGCGTAGGCTATAGAGAGTTGAATAAGCTCATAAAGAAGAACCGTTACCCACTTCCTAGGATGGACGATCTTTTTGATCAGTTGGTTGGCTCTTCAATATTTTCTCAGCTTGATTTAGCTACTGGATTTCATCAGCTTAGGGTCGCTGACGATAGCATCGATAAGACAACATTTAGGACACCCGATGGGTTCTTTGAGTGGTTGGTTATGCCGTTTGGACTGACCAATGCCCCAGCCTATTTCGTAGATTTGATGAGCCGTGTTTTTCGAGATGTCCTAAATAAGTTCGTTGTAGTATTGGTGGATGACATTTTGTTGTTTTCCAAGAGTAAGGAAGAGCATGATATTCATCTTGAGGAGGTTCTTCGTACACTTCGTGTTCATCAGTTGAAAGCAAAGTTCTCGAAGTGTCACTTTTGGCGTAAGGAGGTGCATTTCTTGGGGCATGTGGTCTCAAGAGAGGGTTTAGCTGTGGATCCCGCTAAGGTATTAGTAGTACAAGATTGGAAGGCCCCCAAGAATGCTACCGAAGTTAGAAGCTTCCTAGGTTTGGCTGGCTATTATAGGAAGTTTATCAGAGATTTTGCTAAGATTTCAACACCGCTTACTCACCTCACTAAGAAGAATGCGACATTCGTGTGAAACGTAGATTGTAAGGATTCCTTCACGATGCTAAAGAGGGCCCTTACTAGTGCACCAGTGTTAGTTTTACCCGATGGAGCTAAGCCTTTTACAGTATACACTGATGCATGTGGGACGGGTCTTGGAGCACTATTGATGCAAGAAGGGAGGGTAGTATGCTATGGAAGTAAACAGTTGAGAACTCATGAGAAGAACTACCCTACCCATGATTTGGAGCTAGCTGCTATTGTTTTTGCACTCAAGTCTTGGAGACATTACTTGCTAGGAGAGAGGTTCGAGCTTTTCACTGACCATAAATCATTGAAGTACCTATTCTCACAAAAGGATTTAAACTTGAGGTAGCAGCGATGGATGGGGTTTTTGGCATCATATGACTTTGAGATAGCTTACACCCCTGGTAAAGGGAACGTGGCTGCAGATGCATTAAGTAGGAAGAGAGCAACCCTTAGTCCAATGTTCGTGGAGTGGAAAAACCTAGAGTTTATTTCCACCTTTGATTTTAAGCCCTCTACGGAAATTACCCCTGGATTATTGGCAGCACTTGAGGTTAAGCCTACCCTCATAGATTAGATTGGCTCAAGGCAAATGAGAGGATTCGGAGCTTGTGGATATTTTGGATAGGATTAGCAGAGGAGAGGTCTCTAGACATCTCCAACGCTATTCCATATATAGTAAAGGGTGGCTAAGGAGAGATGGAAGACTTTGTGTTCCCCGCACTAGTGATTTGACGAGAGCAGTTCTAGCAGAAGCACACCATTCTCGAATGATTATTCATCTAGGTGGTGATAAGATGTATAGGGACATGAAGAGAGTGTTTTATTAGAGCGGCATGGAGAAAGATGTGGCAGAGTTTGTTGCCAAGTATCTTGTGTGCCAAAGAGTTAAGGCGGAGCAGTAGAAGCCCGACGGATTGCTTCAACCATTGGATGTACCCGAATGGAAGTGGGATAGTGTTTCGATGGACTTCATAGCTGGCTTACCCCGATCTAGGAAGAGGAATACCAGTATTTTGGTGATTGCAAATGTTTGACTAAGAGCGCCCACTTCATTCCGGTCAAGTGTAAGGGGACGACACCTTATATGTTCGTGAGATGGTCCGACTTCATGGAGTTCCCTCTAGCATAGTGTGCGATAGAGACCCGATCTTTACTAGCCTAGCGAGTTTTAAAGAAGCTTGCAAGAGGCTTTAGGGATGCAACCTAGATTGAGTACGGCTTATCACCCTCAGACGGTTGGCCAAACAGAGAGAGTTAATAGAGTTCTTGAGGATTTGTTGAGGATGTGCATTCTTAATTTTGGAGGAACTTGGGAGGAGCATCTTCCTTTAGTATAGTTCACATATAATAATAGTTTCAGAACTAGCTTTAGGATGGCACCTTTTGAAGCCCTTTATGGAAGACCTTACAAGTCGCCTTCATGTTGGTTGGAATCTACATAGAGATTGCTACTTGGCCCCGACATGGTTAGAGAGACTTCGAAAAAGATTGATTTAATTAGAAGGAGAATGGAGACGGCCCAAGATAGATAGAAATCCTATGCAGATAAGCAGAGAAGGGATATTGAGTTTGAGGTAGGAGATTTGGTTTTCATTAAGGTATCTCCGCTAAGGGAGGTAGTAAGATTTGGATCAAGTGAGAAACTTGCTCCCAGATTCGTAGGACCGTTCTCCATTATGGAAAGCGTAGGGAAGATGGCGTATCAGATAAAGCTACCGAAGAGGCTTGCGGGAGTTCATGATGGTTTTCATATTTCGCACTTGAGGAAGTGCTTACATGATTCATTAAAGGTAGTGGAACCTAGTCAACTTGACAAAGTTGAAGTGGAGAGAGAAGCATCGGTTCGTCGCATTCCTACCAAGATCATGGGACGTGTGTAATACCCCAAAATTTTGTGAAAAATCATTTTTGTAAAATGATTTAATTTTTGAAATATTTAGATTTAAATATGGTGAAATTTCTGGAGTAAATAGTGTGCAAGTATATGTGTGCACGTGCACACTGAAATGGCACAAGGGAGTACTCCAGAATTCTTGGATTTTAAAACAAGAATTAAAAAAAAAAAAACAATACAAACATGATTTTGCAACATGGATATTTGATTTCTGGAATTATATGGATCATCTTAGAAAATATGAAAAGTAAGTTTTACTTTAGGTCAGTAAACAGATTTTAATTAAAACCCAGAAAAGAAAATTATACATATGTATATGTTAAAAGGATTTGTAAACTTGTATACATATAGGTGCATATGTTTCTGAATTTAAAAGAGGAATTAAAAATAAGCCTAGATAAGATATGTATACAAATATACATTTTTTTTATATACTGAAAAGTACATATATATATAAGCAAGTGAAACCATAACATTAAAATGACATGAAATGTGATACAAGTTAACATGCTTGTATAGGCAAAAATAGCAAAGGGGATTTTCAGAAATAATTAAAATATAAAATAGGATAGTCACACTTTTAACATGACTAGGTGAGTGGCCATTTTCTGTAAAGTAAAAGAAAGAAAATGCAGCCTTTAAATTGGTTAATATGGCCGGGGTATTATGAATGAAAAATGCATGATGCTAGCCAGGACAGAAATGGAATTCTGTTTCAACAAAACCCTAGAGGGAAAATGTATATAAATAGACAGTAGAATTGTCTTTACCCCGGGCTGCACAAAAATATGAAAAGAAGAAAAAAAAATATTGGAAGGAAGGAGAAAACACTCAAACAAGAATTTTCTGGATTAATAAGAAGAAACATTTAGGTGAGTAATCTCACTGAGTTCATGGCATTAAGACCTGAGATGAGGCAGCCACTTTCTATTGCCATATATATATATATACATTCTGATTTTGAAGTATATGATTTCATCAATGCTTTTTTGGATGTCTTATTTTAAATCTGATATGATTTAATATGGATGATTTTGATGATCTTTTGATTTGGTTGAGACATTTGTCTTTGGATGTGTATCATACTGTTTTGTTTATACTCATAAAATGTTGAAGTCTAGGATCTTAAAAATTATATAGAGAATACTCTCAGCTGTTATAGATCTATGGCATGGAAACTTTATGAAAATAATTGGAGCTGCATTATACTTGGTATAAGTGCTGAGGCTTGAAAAGAAAAATGTTAAGGGTGCAATAGAAATTTTCTAAGTGCTGAGCCCTTAATCAAATCAAAAAAAAAAGAAACCCACAAGCTAAAATTATGATTGAACCAGATCTTGAATCTGAATCAATCATAAAGGCTTGTAGATCAATATAACATGCCATGTCTCTTTTTACAGTTGAAAATGTTCCTATATTTTACTAAGATCAAGACATATTGACCCCATTTAGGAAATAACTGTCTGCTTATTTCTGGGGAAAATTATGCTAGGAAAGATTTATGGATGTTTCCATGTTTGAAGTGACATGTTCACTTAGCACATTTGATGATAGGATTTAAGACAATACACTAGTAAATAAACTAGGGAAGGGAAGGCCAAGAAGACTGCTGGAATGCTTGTCATATTTGAAGTATGCAAGTTGGCACATGGTTTGTTTAAGCCCTGAGATCTTTGTGCAATGATGTGAATTAGTTCATTGCAATGTGTCCCAGTGATTCCTTAATAGCAGATGAGGCAGGGATTTAAATTGAATATTACAACCTGTAAATGAAGAAATAGGAATATGGATATTTCTTAGGTTGAATGGTATGGAACCAAGATGATTCCAGTGAATGAAATTGTTGCAAATAGATAATTATGTTTGCATGATTATGTATGCAAGTGAAAGAATGATAAATGAATATATCATACCTGAATCAACTTAATTATACTATGTTAAAGTAATTGATTGCAGAAATTTGCTTAAATAACAAGTTAGTATCCTTATATTCTCTATTGCTTAATATCATGAATGAATTGATGTTACTCATACCAGATCATAGATCTGACCCTTGTTTGCTCATGGCATCTGGGGTGCCTCATTTTAAAATGAGGCAGCCACTCATGCTCTTTCAGGTAACCCAGGCACTAAGTAAAAATGAAGTAATGGCTGTTATGGAGGAGTGAATGAACATGCTAGCTAGTTTCAATAAGAGCTTAAATTGATTATATCTGCATGTATTCAGGAAAAATTTTATGTTTCTAAGATTTCCAGTCATGTATTGAATATTTTATGGTTAGTGATCATGTTGCCCTTATGTTCTGTAAAGTGTCAGATTAAATTTGTTGGTCTGTTGAAATTGTTGTGTGTTAAGGTTTGATTTGTTTTTGAAGTAGGGTCTGAAACATAAACAAGAGAAATATGCTCAAGTATCAGCTATAAAAATCTGGCAAGAAATATACAATTATGTGAGCTACTGTATTGCATAATTTATATATGTATTAGCTAATCTTGAGACATAACAGAGCACTGAGTTTTAGAACTAAATCTAGATTTAGCAAGAAGTAAACATAAAAGGATTTTATTTTCTCTTTACTGAAATGCTTTGTAAATAAATCTGAATTCATTTCTGAATTGAATTAAGAAAAGTAAAATGTTTTTCTAAAAGCTTCAGACAGAATGCAATGAAAGGTATCTCCATTGTTTTGAACTAGTGTGTAGCATATACAGGACTCATGGGTTAACCAGCCTCAACTAAATGAAGTATTGGTTGATCATGATAGACTGTATCTTGAAAATACAGATGCATTTCAAAGCTTAGTACACTTAGCAATTGTTTCACCCAGTTTTCTGGAAACTGAGCAAAGATATTGACATGTACATGTATACCTGTGTACATGTTGATAATTGGGCAAAAATATAAATATAAATTCTTAAAACAGTTGTAGGAATGGGTTTTAAAAATAGTTATGTAAGAAGAATTGTTTTGTATGTTAGGTTATAGGCAAAAATTAAATATATATATGTACAAATATAGGTAGGTATCAGATTTCTAACCATACAGGAGAAAAATAAAAAGAAAAACCAAAAATTGTGTTTGAACCGACCAGCATAGCACTCGAACTCGTGACCTTTCATGTATAAGTTAGGCACGTTTCCATTACGCCTAGATGTTGCTTGTGTTCACTTAGGATCCACTTTCTTTTATACTGAATTTGATACTATCCAGACTTTAACACAACCATCTATATTAAAAACTTGTTTACTACTGATTATTACTTGATCATTTATTAATTATAATGGCAGACTAAAGTACATGTTTCCAGTGGATTTTATGGCCAAAAATCAAGATACAATAATTAAATTTGAATTGCTAAAAATCTAAATCAAACAGAATGTTCTTGTACAAAGAAAAAATAAAGTATATACTCTGAACTTAAACAAGAAGAACACATACATCTTCATATGTATGTGTATGTTATTAGATATACACTGATATATTTATATTGGTAAGTTATTTTGATCCTGGATATATTTTGTTTATTGGAAAAAAAGAAAATGACCTTGGAAAACATATTTGTAATGGATGATATATCTATATATCATCTCTAAGTAAAAAAAAAATCCTTATGAAATTAGCGTGGAAATAGGAGGGTCATTTCAGTTGGTATCAGAGCACTTGGTTGCATTGATTGTTAAGTATTATAGAAATGTATTATGTCTGTTTGTTTTGGATGAAATAATTTAGATAAGAAATTAGAAATTATAGAGGTACTCATAATATACTAATACCATTTACCTAGAATTTAGTTAGCAGACCATGGTAGGAAGAGGATCTCATCACAATGCAGGACCCAGTGCACCTCAAATGCTTGATATGCAAGAATTTGTGAGGGTTTTAAGAGATGGAATTGGGCATAGGCCTGAGAACCCACATGAAGAGCTTTCAAAACTACTGAAGACTTATTCCAATTTGGGAGGCAAGAGTTTTGAAGGAACTGAGAGTGTGATGGAAATTCAAGCATGGTTGAGAACACTTGATAGGATTTTCAATGACATGCAGTTGGATGACCAAAGGAAGAGGCAAGTAGCTTCTAGACAACTGAAAGGGGTAGCTTTAAGCTGGTGGGAGGTGATCATAGCTGGAAGAAATGAAAATGAAATCACTTGGAATCAGTTCAAGGAGATGTTGGAGGCAAGATTTGTACCAGCATCAGCCAAGACCATTTTGCTTGAAGAATTTATCAAACTTAGGCAGGGAACTTTGAATGTCACTGAATACACTCAAAAGTTTGAGGGGCTATCCAACTATGGAGCAATGCTAGTGGCAGATGAAGCATCCAAAAATGATAGGTATATAAAAGGACTGAACCCAGGACTTAGCAGAGCTATGCTACCATATGCAGATAGAACATTTGATCAAGTAATTGATCTGGCTTTGAAACTGGAACAACATGACAAAGAAAGAGAGAAATATAGGAATTTTAAGAGCAACAACAAGAAGGATAAGGGGAGATATTACCCTTATGATAAAAAGAAGGAGGAGGCAGACAACAGGAAGAGTAAAGACACAAAAGCCAGTGATACTAAGAAGAAATTGGTTTGCCATCATTGTGGAAAAGAAGGACACATCAAACCAAGGTGCCCAGAGTTAAAAGGAGGAGCCTTCAAATGCTACCTATGTGGGAAAGAGGGGCATATGAAGAGGAACTGTCCTGAGAATAAACAGCAAGGGAAATTGGCAACTTTGGAAGGAAAAGGCAAATCTACAGTGAAAATTGATGCTGAAAATCATGGCCAAGTGGAAGGTACATTAATCATTTGTGCCATACCCATACCAGTAGTATATGATACTGGAGCAACACACTCTTTGATTTCCTATGAATTAGTTAAAGTGTTAAAATTAAACTGCATATTGGTTGAAACCCCATTGCTTGTACAAAGTCCCCTAGGGAGTTCTAGTGTTTTGAACATGAATTGTGTGGATGTGGAGTTAAACATAGGAGGAAATATTTTTATTTCCAATTTATATGTTTTAAATTACCCAAATATAGGAGTTATATTGGGGGTAGATTGGTTAAGGCAATTTAAAGCCATAATTAATTTAGACTCATCCACCATATCATTGCAAAATTCTAGAGGCCAGAGAATCACAGTTCTATGTGAAATAGCTAAGGAAGGGAAATTGTATCATTTAGTTGACTTAGAAAAAGATCTGAGTGAACTAACCATTGAAGAAATTCCCATAGTTAATGAATACTTGGATGTGTTTGGGGAAGTTAAGGGTGTTCCACACCACAGACCAGTTGAGTTCCAAATTAATCTCATTCCAGGAGCAAGTCCAATAATCAAGAAACCTTATAGAATGGGGCCAAGTGAACTGAAAGAATTGAAAAATCAGTTGGAAGAATTAGAAGGCAAGGGATTTATAAGGCCAAGCAATTCCTGCTGGGGTTCTCCAGTAGTGTTTGTAAGAAAACATGATGGTACCTTGAGAATGTGCATAGATTACATGGAACTAAATAAAGTAACCATCAAGAATAAATACCCATTGCCTAGAATAGATGATCTCTTTGACCAACTCAGTGAAGCTAAAATATTTTCTAGATTAGACTTAGCATCAGGATTCCATCAAATGAAGGTTGAAGACTCAAGTGTTAAGTATACTGCATTTAACACAAGATATGGCTTATATGAATTTTTGGTTATGCCATTTGGTTTGACAAATGCTCCTTCATATTTTGTTGATTTGATGAATAGAATATTTAGAGATTATTTAGACAAGTTTGTACTGATTTTTATTGATGACATTTTGATTTATTCCAAGACAGTGGAAGAGCATAAAAATCATTTGCATTTAGTTTTGTCAAGGCTAAGGGAAAATGATTTAAAGGCAAAATTTTCAAAATGTGCATTTTGGAAAGAAGAAGTGCATTTCCTTGGGCATGTTATCTCTGCCAAAGGAATATCAGTAAACCCTAACAAGGTAGTGGCAATCCAAGCATGGAAAAGGCCTAGCACCATCAGTGAGATTAGATCATTTATGGGGATGGCAGGATATTATAGGAGATTCATAAAAGATTTCTCAAAAATATCATCACCACTTACCAATTTAACTAGAAAGAACCAAGCCTTTGTATGGACAGAAAAATGTGAGCAAGCTTTTATCAAAATAAAAGAAGCCCTGATTAATGCACCAGTATTGAGAGTGCCAGAAGGAAATGAAAAATTGGTTGTGTACACTGATGCAAGTGGCTCTGGGTTAGGGGCTGTGTTGATGCAGCAAGACCAGGTGGTAGCCTATGCATCTAGGCAATTAAAGCCACATGAAACCAGGTATGCAACCCATGATCTTGAATTAGCAGCAGTTGTGTATGCTTTGAAACTTTGGAGACATTATTTGTTAGGTGCCAAATTCATTTTGTACACTGATCATAAGGCACTGAAATATTTATTCTCACAAAAAGATTTGAACATGAGGCAACATAGATGGGTAGAGTTCCTAGCTGCCTATGATCTAGATATACTGTATACACCAGGCAAGGCAAATAAAGTTGCAGATGCCTTGAGTAGACAACATGCCAAAGTAGCCATGTTGATGATGGAAGAGTTTAGGGATTTGTCTATACTTACTGATTTGGAAATTGAGGAAAACAGTGAGGAACAAATGATGCCCATTGAAGAAGGTGAAGGTAAAGGGAAATTAAGTATGATATCTCTGCAATCAGATTTACTTCTTAAGATTGGGCAAATGCAGGAACAAGACCTAAACATGGTGGAAAAGAAAATGCTCATATCAAAAGGGGAGGAAGTAATAAATTATCAAGTTGATAAAAATGGATATTTGAGGAATAAAAATAGAATATGTGTTCCAGAAAATATAGAATTGAAAGAGGAAATATTAAATGAGTACCATAGGAGTAAGTACTCCATACACCCAGGTAGCACCAAGATGTATCAAAATTTGAAAAGAAATCTTTGGTGGAAGGGGATGAAGTCAGATGTGGCCAGATATGTTGCAAGGTGCATGACTTGCCAACAAGTCAAGGCAGAGACACAAAGGCCATCAGGACTATTGCAACCCCTTAGTATACCACAGTGGAAGTGGGAGGACATATCTATGGATTTCATAGATGGTCTGCCTAGATCTAAGAAGGGAAACACAAGTATATGGGTAATAGTGGATAGGTTAACTAAGGTAGCACATTTTATCCCAGTTAAAACAGAAAGAAATGCTCCAAAATTGGCTCAAATATTCATAAAAGAGGTAGTAAGGTTGCATGGCATACCCAAAACCATTGTGAGTGATAGGGATACCATCTTCACCTCAAGGTTTTGGAAAAGTTTTCAAGAGGCTATGGGGAGTGAATTGTGCTTAAGCACTGCCTACCATCCACAATCAGATGGTCAAACTGAGGTGGTGAACAAAGTCTTAGAGGATTTGTTGAGAGCATGTACACTGGACTTTGGAGGCAACTGGGAAGACCACCTCCATCTAGCTGAATTCACATACAATAACAGTTACCAAAGCACCATAGGGATGGCACCATTTGAAGCCTTATATGGCAAGCCATGTTTATCACCTATATGCTGGGTAGAGACTGGAGAAAGGGCTGTTCTTGGACCTGAATATGTTAAAGAAACTACAGAGAAAATTGGGTTAATAAGAAAAAGAATAGCAGCAGCTCAAGATAGGCAAAAGAAATTTGCAGATAGGAAGAGAAAGCAAGTGGAATATGAAGTGGGAGACTTTGTTTTCATCAAGATTTCACCTATGAAGAAAGTCATGAGATTTGGCAAGCAAGGTAAGCTTACACCAAGGTATGTTGGACCCTATAAAATTCTGGAAAGAATTGGTTCATTGGCTTACAAATTAGAACTACCAGAGGAAATGAAAGCAATGCATAATGTTTTTCATGTGTCCCAACTTAGAAAATGGGTACATGATAAAGAAGACATTTTGGAAGAGCCTACCAAAATTCAAATAAATCCTGACTTGGTTTATGAAAAAGAACCAGTGGGGATTATAGCCAAGGAAGAAAAGAAATTAAGGAGCAAAACCTTGAAACTAGTTAAGATCCAGTGGAGTAATGATCCTAATGACTGCACATGGGAGCTAGAGGATAAGATTAGAATGGATTATCCTAAGCTTTTTGCAAATTAAAAGGTAATTTTTTTTTTCTGGAAAATTTTGTTATGCATGGTTGATATGGTTGAATTTGTTTGCTTATGCATATGTTTGATAAGTTTTCAGAAAAGAAAAAGATGCTTACTATAAATGTTAGAAAAATTGTGAGGACACAATTCCTAAAAGGAGGGGTGAATGTAATACCCCAAAATTTTGTGAAAAATCATTTTTGTAAAATGATTTAATTTTTGAAATATTTAGATTTAAATATGGTGAAATTTCTGGAGTAAATAGTGTGCAAGTATATGTGTGCACGTGCACACTGAAATGGCACAAGGGAGAACTCCAGAATTCTTGGATTTTAAAACAAGAATTAAAAAAAAAAACAATACAAACATGATTTTGCAACATGGATATTTGATTTCTGGAATTATATGGATCATCTTAGAAAATAAGAAAAGTAAGTTTTACTTTAGGTCAGTAAACAGATTTTAATTAAAACCCAGAAAAGAAAATTATACATATGTATATGTTAAAAGGATTTGTAAACTTGTATACATATAGGTGCATATGTTTCTGAATTTAAAAGAGGAATTAAAAATAAGCCTAGATAAGATATGTATACAAATATACATTTTTTTTATATACTGAAAAGTACATATATATATAAGCAAGTGAAACCATAACATTAAAATGACATGAAATGTGATACAAGTTAACATGCTTGTATAGGCAAAAATAGCAAAGGGGATTTTCAGAAATAATTAAAATATAAAATAGGATAGTCACACTTTTAACATGACTAGGTGAGTGGCCATTTTCTGTAAAGTAAAAGAAAGAAAATGCAGCCTTTAAATTGGTTAATATGGCCGGGGTATTATGAATGAAAAATGCATGATGCTAGCCAGGACAGAAATGGAATTCTGTTTCAACAAAACCCTAGAGGAAAAATGTATATAAATAGACAGTAGAATTGTCTTTACCCCGGGCTGCACAAAAATAAGAAAAGAAGAAAAAAAAAAATATTGGAAGGAAGGAGAAAACACTCAAACAAGAATTTTCTGGATTAATAAGAAGAAACATTTAGGTGAGTAATCTCACTGAGTTCATGGCATTAAGACCTGAGATGAGGCAGCCACTTTCTATTGCCATATATATATACATTCTGATTTTGAAGTATATGATTTCATCAATGCTTTTTTGGATGTCTTATTTTAAATCTGATATGATTTAATATGGATGATTTTGATGATCTTTTGATTTGGTTGAGACATTTGTCTTTGGATGTGTATCATACTGTTTTGTTTATACTCATAAAATGTTGAAGTCTAGGATCTTAAAAATTATATAGAGAATACTCTCAGCTGTTATAGATCTATGGCATGGAAACTTTATGAAAATAATTGGAGCTGCATTATACTTGGTATAAGTGCTGAGGCTTGAAAAGAAAAATGTTAAGGGTGCAATAGAAATTTTCTAAGTGCTGAGCCCTTAATCAAATCAAAAAAAAAAAGAAACCCACAAGCTAAAATTATGATTGAACCAGATCTTGAATCTGAATCAATCATAAAGGCTTGTAGATCAATATAACATGCCATGTCTCTTTTTACAGTTGAAAATGTTCCTATATTTTACTAAGATCAAGACATATTGACCCCATTTAGGAAATAACTGTCTGCTTATTTCTGGGGAAAATTATGCTAAGAAAAATTTATGGATGTTTCCATGTTTGAAGTGACATGTTCACTTAGCACATTTGATGATAGGATTTAAGACAATACACTAGTAAATAAACTAGGGAAGGGAAGGCCAAGAAGACTGCTGGAATGCTTGTCATATTTGAAGTATGCAAGTTGACACATAGTTTGTTTAAGCCCTGAGATCTTTGTGCAATGATGTGAATTAGTTCATTGCAATGTGTCCCAGTGATTCCTTAATAGCAGATGAGGCAGGGATTTAAATTGAATATTACAACCTGTAAATGAAGAAATAGGAATATGGATATTTCTTAGGTTGAATGGTATGGAACCAAGATGATTCCAGTGAATGAAATTGTTGCAAATAGATAATTATGTTTGCATGATTATGTATGCAAGTGAAAGAATGATAAATGAATATATCATACCTGAATCAACTTAATTATACTATGTTAAAGTAATTGATTGCAGAAATTTGCTTAAATAACAAGTTAGTATCCTTATATTCTCTATTGCTTAATATCATGAATGAATTGATGTTACTCATACCAGATCATAGATCTGACCCTTGTTTGCTCATGGCATCTGGGGTGCCTCATTTTAAAATGAGGCAGCCACTCATGCTCTTTCAGGTAACCCAGGCACTAAGTAAAAATGAAGTAATGGCTGTTATGGAGGAGTGAATGAACATGCTAGCTAGTTTCAATAAGAGCTTAAATTGATTATATCTGCATGTATTCAGGAAAAATTTTATGTTTCTAAGATTTCCAGTCATGTATTGAATATTTTATGGTTAGTGATCATGTTGCCCTTATGTTCTGTAAAGTGTCAGATTAAATTTGTTGGTCTGTTGAAATTGTTGTGTGTTAAGGTTTGATTTGTTTTTGAAGTAGGGTCTGAAACATAAACAAGAGAAATATGCTCAAGTATCAGCTATAAAAATCTGGCAAGAAATATACAATTATGTGAGCTACTGTATTGCATAATTTATATATGTATTAGCTAATCTTGAGACATAACAGAGCACTGAGTTTTAGAACTAAATCTGGATTTAGCAAGAAGTAAACATAGAAGGATTTTATTTTCTCTTTAATGAAATGCTTTGTAAATAAATCTGAATTCATTTCTGAATTGAATTAAGAAAAGTAAAATGTTTTTCTAAAAGCTTCAGACAGAATGCAATGAAAGGTATCTCCATTGTTTTGAACTAGTGTGTAGCATATACAGGACTCATGGGTTAACCAGCCTTAACTAAATGAAGTATTGGTTGATCATGATAGACTGTATCTTGAAAATACAGATGCATTTCAAAGCTTAGTACACTTAGCAATTGTTTCACCCAGTTTTCTGGAAACTGAGCAAAGATATTGACATGTACATGTATACCTGTGTACATGTTGATAATTGGGCAAAAATATAAATATAAATTCTTAAAACAGTTGTAGGAATGGGTTTTAAAAATAGTTATGTAAGAAGAATTGTTTTGTATGTTAGGTTATAGGCAAAAATTAAATATATATATGTACAAATATAGGTAGGTATCAGATTTCTAACCATACAGGAGAAAAATAAAAAGAAAAACCAAAAATTGTGTTTGAACCGACCAGCATAGCAATCGAACTCGTGACCTTTCATGTATAAGTTAGGCGCGTTTCCATTACGCCTAGATGTTGCTTGTGTTCACTTAGGATCCACTTTCTTTTATACTGAATTTGATACTATCCAGACTTTAACACAACCATCTATATTAAAAACTTGTTTACTACTGATTATTACTTGATCATTTATTAATTATAATGGCAGACTAAAGTACATGTTTCCAGTGGATTTTATGGCCAAAAATCAAGATACAATAATTAAATCTGAATTGCTAAAAATCTAAATCAAACAGAATGTTCTTGTACAAAGAAAAAATAAAGTATATACTCTGAACTTAAACAAGAAGAACACATACATCTTCATATGTATGTGTATGTTATTAGATATACACTGATATATTTATATTGGTAAGTTATTTTGATCCTGGATATATTTTGTTTATTGGAAAAAAAAGAAAATGACCTTGGAAAACATATTTGTAATGGATGATATATCTATATATCATCTCTAAGTAAAAAAAAAATCCTTATGAAATTAGCGTGGAAATAGGAGGGTCATTTCAACGTGATATCAAGAAGCTTAGGAATAAGGAAGTCCCATTGGTTAAGGTGCAGTGGGGAGACCGCATTGAAGATGCTACGTGGGAGGTTGAGGAGAAAATACGTATCTCTTATTTGTATCTTCTCAGTGATACGTTTTGAATTTCTTATTTCCGTCTTTAGTTTTGAATAGGTTCTTTCCTTTTATATCCTTTAGGAAGGTAGATCTTAGGATTTAACCTATGGATGGTAGGACTGAATGTAAACTTGTTACTAGAAATGTTATGTATGATGGATGCTAATGGTTGCAAGTGTTTGCTAGTGGATGCTAATGGACAGATATATATATATATACACTAGGCATTATTATCTCTTAAGGATCGGCCAAACTTGGTCACTAAATCATATGCATATAGATGTATGCGCATTTGCATTTTTATTTTATTTCTGCTGTAAATGGATGATTATCATATGATTGTTGCATTTGGACGATGATTGTAGCACGCATATAGAACTATCAGTTATCATTAGGGTATTTGCATTCATTTGGATACATGGCACGTACATGATTGCATAAAATGGAGGTCGACTGAATCAGTAGACCGCCTAATCTTTTGCATTAGTTAAGGATATTGACACTACACTTTTACATATAACATAAATTGCATTGGAAAGCTTAAGGACAATGGATGTAATGGATGGTGGTTGAATATTTGGTTGTAGAACTTGGATAAAAATATTTATTTCATTCTTCTATCCTTGGAGATTTCGGGGATGAAATCCTTTAAGGAGGGGAGAATGTAACAATCCAAAATTTAAGCTATAATAATTAACGAATTAATTAAATAATAAAATAATTTTTTGAAATTATCGGAATTGAGCTACGGGAGTTGAACCAT
This sequence comes from Allium fistulosum, assembly GCA_030737815.1. Taxonomy (NCBI): domain Eukaryota; kingdom Viridiplantae; phylum Streptophyta; class Magnoliopsida; order Asparagales; family Amaryllidaceae; genus Allium; species Allium fistulosum. The sequence goes on from CM060903.1 coordinate 664,806,152, forward strand.
TGTGTTCGTGGCGAGTTTCTAATCAATTTCCATATATAGTTTGTCAAAATCCGAGTTAAAACGAAGAAGTTACGAAATAAACAAGAAACGAAGAAAACGAAAAGAAAAAAATAACAAGGGTCAGGTCGACCCTAGGGTCAACTCCCAAAGGCCTAGGTCGACCTGCATGTCGACCCGCCCTTGTTTGTAGACGTTAATTCGTCCAGGTTAAAACTATGATGTATTTTTCCAATTTCTTTCAATCCTGTGCGTTTGTGCTTCCATCCGACGGTTCCCAGTGAGCCTATGACGTGGTTGCACCGGATTTAATCTTCAAATCCAACGTTCTGAGATCCCTAAACTACACTATAAATAAGTCCCTAGGCCTAGCTATTTTTCTCATTCAGATTTTATCCTATTTGGGTTCATTGCCAAAGGCTGTACCCTAAATAGAAAAAAATTCTAAGGAGGAAATCTTTTTGATAAAAATATTCTACACCCTAGAAGTGGATCCGGAAAGGCCAAGGAATAGAGCTAAGGACCACAGGTGAGTGTTTAGTAATTATTTTAGATTTTTAAGTAATTTAAAATAATAGGGTTCTCAATAGTTGTAGTTTTTCTGCAATTTTGAGACAATTTCTATATAAGTTATTTACAGCTAGTTTTTAAAGTTCTTTTCAGTCTATTTTATTCAGTTATTTTTATTCAGCTATTTTATTCAGTTATTTACAATTATTTATTGTTATTTTCATTTATTTACATCTGTTTTACTTTAGAATTTAGTCTGTAAATGTTAGTTTCTTTTTATTCATTTTTACGCGAATAAATTAAAAAGAATAGAATTCGCTAATATGGATTAAAATAGAATAAACACTAAATTTACAAAAATTAGATGTAAAATAAGAAGAACTATAATAAAAAGAAGATAGACTGAAATAGGCAAATTTGAGACATCTACAAGCATGTTTATAACTAGTGGTCATAACTAAAAAGACAGAAAAGAAGAGTAAAAATTATAACGTAGGTTATAATTAAGCAGAAAAAACAGAAAAGGCTTATCTTAAAACGTATAATTAAGTTAATAAGCAAAAATTACAGAGATAACAGAAAAGGCTTATCTTAAAACTTATAATTAAGTTAATAAGCAAAAATAGCAGAGATAACATAAAAGGCTTATTTTAAGACTTAGATTAAGTTAATAAGCAAATAGAGCAGAAATAACATAAGAGACTTATTTTAAGAACTTACGCTAAGTTAATAAGCAAGAACAGAAATAGGGCCCGTACCAACAGCATTCCCTTTTAGACTAGGACTGATGGTCTCACAATAGATTAGGTGAGGCTAGGTAGGACCCTTTTGGACTAGGACTGATAGTCTCACAATAGTTAGGTGAGGCTGGGACATAGGGTAAATAAGTGGCCAATAGACAGAGGCTCAAATCAAGGGATTTGGGCAAGGGGCGCAACTAGATTTTGTTTGTTAGGACCTATACCAACATCAATCCCTTTCAGACTAGGACTGCTGGTATCACAAAACACTTAGGTGAAGTTGGGCAGGACCTTTTCAGACTAGGATTGATGGTCTAACAACAGATTAGGTAAGGCTGGGCACGCTTATGCTGATTAAGGTAAGTAAGAGGTCACAACGGGGGGCGATAGTTAGCGTGTACCAATGATGACCGAGCGTGCGACATTGATTAGGGTAGATAAGTCGCTACTGCGTTCCAAGCGCTAAACAGGTGTCTTTTGCTGTGGGACCAGCAGGACTGGACTAGCCCATAGTGGCACAACAGAGATAGAAGGCCAATTAATGGGCAGAATTAGGATTTCAGCCTAATTAAAATAGGATTAGGATTTTAGCCTAATCACAACAATCTAAGACAAGTGCAAACAATCCAAAAAGTCAAGCAATCAAAGCAAACAGTTTAACAGAATCAGAAATAGTATTTTACCCCAGTTTTACTTTTTTCGTATTTTCCTTTCATACTAGAACTGTCGCTTAGTCTATTATCTTTATCTTGCTTAGACATGCTAGTAATTACTTTCATTCACCAGACTTTTAGTCTGACCCTCTCCTCTATATCCTCTTTTCCCCCATAGGCCGCAGAGGCAAGGACATTAGATTAGGATTTCTTGGAGATTCATTCCTGGAGTTCTTCATGTATTCTTCTTCTTTTTAGTTTTCTTTTCATTTTTCTTTTGATGTACTGGTACTTATGAGAAGGATGATTATTTTTATTGTACTCTGATTTTATGAGACTGAGATGCATTTTTCATAAGACATGTGTATTTGGTATTTGATACATGTGAGGTTTTTCAGACTTATTTATGAAGTTTTATTTTGAATAATAAGTTACCATTTAAATGTTTCCGCTATTTTTACTTATTTGTCTTGTGAATCTTAATCTCTATAATGTTTTAGCTATACCTATAACGCACCATATCCTTTAGTGTGCCCTTTTTGGGTATACTAAAGGGTGTGGTGTGTTTCACGCACCCTTCCCCTTCGTCTAACAACCTAAACCCGAAGCAGCTATTGCCTTTTCCTGTAGCTTGCTCCTTTTTGCTTGCATGCGTGCTCGTCCCTTCTTCTTTCTTCATTTGCTTGGAGCCAATCCAAGTTGATATATATTGTTGCTTCTGAGAAAGCTTGCTCGTCCTTCCTGCCATTCTTGTTCGTCTGATCGGTTAGCATTTTTTTATAAAAGAAAGTATATATAAAGGGGTATTATATAAATATTATAAAGTTCTGTTTTGTGTACTGTTCTATGAAAAAAACATGAATAATACATTTAAGATGTTTAGTTAAACTTATGTTGATATTCTTAAATAGATTTTAATTTATTTTATTTTATAACTTTATAATATGTTTTATGTTTAAATATATATAATATGCTTATGTTAATATTTTGACATAGATTTCTATGATATATAGATATTCAGTTTAAATATTTCTTTGTAGAATTGTTGAAAATATGTGTTTTAAAATATAATATATAAAGATATTTTGATTTTAAAATATATATAGATTTTAGAAAAAAATATAATATATAGATATTTTGATCTTAATATACTTGTTTTAATAAATACTGATTTTCAAAGTATAATATGAAGATTTTATTTTAAATATGTGTTCTAAATTTGAATATTGATTTTAGAAAAAATTATAATATATTTTTTTTCCATCAAGCTAGTTTAATTTTTTCTTCCATCGATTCCATCTTCCAACTTTGCTTTGTTCGTCGAATTCGTGGTCATCGTGTTGTGCTTTGGAATTTGTGCTTGGATTCGTAGCTTGTTATGTGTCTAATTGCTCTTGCCTCGAAAGGTAAGCAATCACTCACGATTAACATTCTTATATGTAGTAAATTTAATTCGCATGAAATGAAGATTGAAATATGTTGTTAAATTTGAATTGTTAGTTATTAATTGTTAAATATGATATGTTAATGTTTTAAAAAAATTCACCTTTGAAATTGACATATGACACCATAACCTTGTTGTGTATATATTATAGTTAATTATGATCCATGCTGTAGTTGATATGTTATGCAATTTTATATTATCATTTTATCACTGCAAGTTCCCTGTTAGTTTAGAAATCCCTATGGGTTGAAATGATACATACCCGAACGATATTTAGAATAGGGAAAAATCATTATGGGTTGAAATGATAAACCAAAGAGATTTTCATTGATTTTGAAATTTTTGGATTGCGGGTTGAAATAATATATACCCGTAAATTTAAAATAATTAAGGATTGAAATGATAAATATCTGTATCACTTGACCATTGGATAGAAACCTATATACGGACACCGTTGATCTATTTTTGAAAATGATTTCCATGGTTTTGAAAGGAAATATATAGATTTTAATAAATATTGATTTTAAAATATAATATATATTATTATTATTTTAATTTTATATATGTGTAAAATTTATATTTTTTTAATTATATATTTGAAAATTTTAAATTTATAAGTTAATTTTGAAAATATAAATTTTAAATTTTACTTATAATTTTGTTATTTTTAAATATATAAAATAAGATTGAATATAAAATAAAATTTAATAATAAGATTTAATTTAATAAAATTTAATTTAATAATATATATATAATATGTTTAAGTGTTTATATAAAATTATATTAATATTTTAAAAATAGATTTTGTAATAAATTTAATAAAGTATAGTTGGAAAGATAAATTGAAATTGATTTGAAATTTATTTGTTTAAGAATTGAATATAAATAAGAATTGATTTGAACTTATTGATTTTGAGATTTTAAGAAGATGATTTTATAACTTTATAACTTTATTTTGAGTAAGGTGATTTAATGAATAGATTCCAATTTAAATAAAATTTGAAAATATTTAAATTTGATTTAAGTTTGAATTTGAGATTTTACTTGAATGTTCATAAAGGTGATTAAGTGAATATTTCAGAATTAAATAAATTAAAGTTAGATATTTAATATTTAATTTTGATTTAAATTTGTAATCTGGGATTTTATTTAAATTCTTATGAGAATGATAAAATGAATATTTTCAAATTTAAATAAAATTTAAAGTTGAATTTTGAAATATAAATGAAATTTATCATATTGAGTTATTGTGAATTGTTTGAATATTTAAATTTTGAAATACCCGAAAACCACTTTAACAACTGTGCACGTGGTGGACATTCCAGAACGAAGTAGGATGGTTTGGCGACTATTCTGTATGAGGTATTAACGCAGCTCTGACTGCCGCGAGTCATCTTGATGTGGCTAAAACAGGAACCATGCCGGGCCAAGTGAGGTCGCACCTTTGATCATGCACATTCCTTCGATACCATTCTTTTGCTTTGTGATTTGATTGGGTGCACCTTTGATTATGGGAGTGTGTCTCGAGGTGGGCGGTAGTAGTTGCTATGCGTTACCACTAGTCCGGATCTGCAAAATGGTAGAATCCTACCCTAGGCATGGCCTCGCGTGCCTTGTCACATGCCTTATCGTGCCTTTTACGAGTTTGGTTTGTGTCGTACCTATGGAGTGCTCCCTGATAGCCCACCGGTTTGGTGGAGTTTACAGTACTGTATAGACTACCGCATTATATAAAATGTGTTAAGGGGGATATGGGTAACGCCTTAACGCTATTTTAATAGTTTACTTTACTATAGACATTATCTATGTAGCATATTGTACTACGTATGTAGATAGTTTAACGGATCCTTAAAGGATGGGAATCCCAAACATCCTTTAAGTTATTTTGTATTTCAGTTCATATTTCACTTGAATTGATTTACTGGTTTAAGAATGTTAATCATGACTCGAGTGTTTTGTGTTTTGCTTTATGCTCGGGTCAGACTGAGTGTCTCAGCATTCGAGGTTCATGTTTGGAGCTTGGAGTTTTGCTAGAAGATCTATCTTATATCTGTTCAGCCTTCTATTATTTCTAGTTGCTTATGTTCAGTCTTGTCAGTTACTTTTGTATTTGAGACTACTTTGTATTTGAGATTTCTGTTGTATTTTGTTTTAAAGTCTGATGTTTTGTAGCAGCTTCATGAACTACTATTTATCTTTTATGCTGCTTATTGTAATATTACTCTGTGTTTGTGATTCTGTGATTGATTTATTTACTGTATATGCAAAGTTTTGCCAAATATAAATTAACAATCTATTGTTTTGAACAATTCAAGTCCGACATGTGTGGATGATTATCGATTTGAATGGTTCGAAATAGCGGGTCGTTACAAAGTGCCTAATTTTACTACTACTTAATACGTTTGTAATTTGGTCGCTTATGTGTTTATTTGTTTTAGACTTTATATTGCATTCTATGAGTTTCAAACTCTAAAAGCAATACAAGACTATGGCTATTTGATCCATATGCTATCTCATATAAATATTCTATGGAGAATAGTCACAAATCGTAGTGTACGATACTTCAATGAAGTTAGTTCATTTGAAATAAGCCAATAGACGGTATTGTAAGATCGCGTATTCAATTTGATTGATTAAAATATAATTGTATTTTGTTAAATGTAACATTAGACCAATACTACAAGTAATGTGCAACATATATGATATCCTTAAATGTTAAAGATAATTCTGAGAGAAATGTTAAAGATACTCAAATGTGCTTTTGTAAAGAGTTTGTTATGATATTGTAGTAAGGGTTTTCTTTTGAATGGTTTGACCATTTTGAAAGGAAAAAGAATGTACTAGAGTGATGCTTCATAAAGAAACATTATAGACAAGAATTGTTATGATAATAAAAGATACTTAACATTGAAATAAGAAATACGATTTCTCTTCCGAAATATATTTTCGTATAGAAAATTGTTTTCTATGAGATTTATTTCTACGATTTCAAGATACTTGATCAAAGAACTTCCCACTGTAAAATAGTTATAGTATATGAAATAAATAGTTTATATTAAGTGGATGGTGGACCTCCATATTCAATGCGTTATTATAGTAACGATGGAAATATTGGGAGCATGCCATATAACACTTATTGGTTGCATCAAGTTATGAAAATTGTTCCCATAAAACATACCGCACATTATTTATGAAATAATGACTATATTTCCATATCAATTGCATAGTTATATTTCGATGTAAATATTATGAATATTCATTATGAAATAAAACTATAACATGAGATTTGTTTTCATTACAAAATGATGCATTGGAAAATAATAAAGTATCTACAATTATTTACAATTATTTTAGAATTATAGACTAAGCCTTAGTTTTGAGAAATAATTTTTATTATATGATTATGAATCATACGATAATGGTTAATTATATTTCAAACAATTAAGAGTAATGCACCCAATTAGTGGGAGCGTCATGAGAGTTGATGAACTTTTTAGATTGATAAATATTTTTGTATACAATCGCAAGTCTATTAACACCAAATCGGTTCCACGCACTTGGTTTCCAATTGAAAATTAAGTCAATACGAAACTCAATCCCGCGATATGGAGGTAGACTGTTAACTTCTTCAAAAACATCAAGGAAATCTTTAATAATTGCTATCCACCCTAACTCCTTTTGGGAGATTCTAAGGCATAATGGAAACTACTCATTCGCTTGTCTAGATCATCACATAACACTTACACATAGTTTCCCAATTTTGTTTTTAAAGAAATTATTCTCCCAACATAATCTAAAACAGCTTCGTTCTTCGACAACCAATCTATATCGAGTATAATATCAAACCCTATAAAATTTAAAACACAAAGGTCGCATGAAAAATGGTGGGTGAGGTAAGTAATCTGCACATTCTCACAAATCATGCACAGATTAACTGTACCTCCTATGGGGTTAGACAAACAAATAGCGGTTTCTATAATTCTTGGAGAAAGTTGAAATTTACCTACCGATTCTATAGAAATGAAACTATGGGAAGTCCCGGTGTCAAAGAATACTCAAAAAATGCCATTGACAATTAAATTACCTTTAAAAAACTCCATTCCCTTTCACATCCCTTGAGGTTGATGGTTCATCCTTGATGGCATGAACCTTGGCTTGCCGACCCTTCTTCATTAGCGGGCAATTCCTACCATGTGCCCTAGTTGCTGACAATTGTAGCAAAGCATCTTCTGAGCCATTCTGCTTCGAAGCTTTAGAATTCTTACAAAACCTTTCCAGATGGCCCTTTTGCTTACATTGAAAACACTCAACATCCTTCAACTTATTCCCATGATCTGCTCCTGACTTTCCCATCCACTCTTCCATTCGGGTTGAACTTCCTCTTTTTTGGGTTGCTATTATTGCCACTAGGTGCCGTAGATGGCCTTTTCTTCTCAAGAACTTCATATCTCAATGCCATCTCTACCAAATCCACAAAATATCCCTTCAGATGGGCGGTCATATTCTCCTGAAATCCTTTCCTTATTCCCATCACAAACATCTCATTCTTCTTAAGTGGGAGTATCAATCAACTCCGGGCCAAATCATGATAGCTCATTAAACTTGGTTTCATATTCAGACACTGACAATTCTCCTTACTTTAGATCCAAGAAACTTTTATATATACGGGTCTTTCCTACAACGAGCATAACTGGTCTTCAAACACCTCCTTAAATCTAGCCCAAGAAAATCATCCTTTGGAACATTTGTTGTAACAGAGTCCAACCATGTTGCAGCTCTATCTTACAACTGCCAAGATGCTAAGAAGAGCTTTGGCTCATTTGAAATTTCCAACCCCTTGAAAACATTTTCGCAAGAACGAAGCCAAGCTTGGACTTCGATGCTATATTATGTGCCATTAAACGGCTTTCTTCCTAGATTAGTATAGTCTTTGCACAGAGATACAAAGTTCACACGGGCTTTCACTGATGCTGCCTCTTCAACTACTCCAACTCTTCCAACATTCGGAGCTCGACATTGGTTGTCATGGTGCTACTAACTCCTCTACCTTGTCTTGCCTTATTGCTTGCTCTTACTACCTGAATATAGTAAGATAACTTTAGAGTACTTGGACAAGATAATCCAAGGAAAAAGGGTACTAAATCGAACATATCAAGGCTGATCGAAAAAATTCAATATATATATATATATATATATATATGTTTGTGTGTGTACGGATAAAATTACAAATACACGCTCTCATACACTAAACTCATTCTACGGTATTACCAACCCTATCTCTAATGAGTTTACCCCAACCAAGGCCTAGGTGTTCGCTCAACCTAAACTCTAATACCATATGTAACGATCTGCCTTTCTTACTCCTAAAGACGACACTTAATACATCCATAGTATTCATGTGTCGATCATCTATGCATCCGAAAGACAAACCGTTGGGGTTAAATGAAAAGAAAATACAAGAAGAAAGAAACACAAAATCTTACAATGCACGACAATCATATATAATAGAATACAAGATAGTACATATGATCACTACCAAAATGAAACATCAGAGTCACAATAGGTACTAACTTCAGTAAGGAAAAGTTATAACTACCTGCCCCCACAGTGCTTGTAATGATCCACCTTTCTTACACCTAAAGACAACACTTAATACATCCTCGGTATTCGTGTGCCGATCATTTAAGTGTCCGAAAGAAAAGTCATTTGGGGTGAAAGAAAAAAATGACAAAGCAGAATCTCACAAAACATAAAGAGTAATATATAATATGAACAAGTCTTTACAAAATGAAATCATCTTTATTTTACACAACATCAGAGTACACTAATCTATTTTCAGCCTGGATAATTATAACAACATGTCCTTACAATTTCTAATAAATACAGACAAAAATCAAGAACACCAAAATAGCGGAAGAATATAATATACATGAATACGTCTTGGAGAATGTAGCATGACTCCTGAAAGCTCCAAATCATCCAGCTAAATCTGGAAAAATAAACTCGGGCTGGCCCAAGCATTATAGGAAAATAATGCTTGGGTCAGTTTGGTAAAATCAACGTGAGAAACTCAAATCATAAGGAATTTTACTTGTTATAAACTTTTAAAATCCTTTAACATCAAAAGCATCTTGTAAGACCATGCCTCACATAAATATGGACGGGTTTTTACCTTACGATAACTAAAACACTTTCTATAGAAAATCCAGTGATTTTATAATATTTTCTAAGGTACAAATACATATTAATCATAGCCGAAATTGTTACATTATTAAATTCTAGCATAATAGGTATACAGTCAAGCCGAAGGCTTGTTTGGAAAATGGATTTCAACTATGAAATGGTAAGGGGGTCTACCCACCGAATCAGTACACATCTAGAAAAAATGTACAGGAGGCTATAACACATTACACCTCTGCTACTCGAGACCGGCCCTACTCCTTACTGGATAGCACCGAATATGATTGCCCCTAGGTTGATAAACAACCACAATAGGCCCCGAAGCATATATAAATATCGACTCTAGATAAGGGATGATCATACCCTAATGAAAGCGACCCACTTAACCCTGCTGCACGTCCCTGCTTCAATCAGTTCCCTCCAGGCAGAATGCTAACACTAGCCTCTAGGCAGAAATGCAATGCCAGCATTCATCCTTACAAGTTCGTTCTGGGTATTAATGAAACAGAAGGCGTTACATCTACTACATCCATTTTGGAATGACCTCAGGATTAGTCACAAGTAGCCTTGCACTTTAAAGAACTCCGCCTTCAATTATCTTCAAGATATCTTTCATTCGAACGTTTATGTTAGTTCGAAGTGGTTTTCGGATAACATATCTGATCCCGGTCTCTTCGAACCAACATTCTATAGTTTCGGATAAACTCAACCCCGGTTCTTTTGAAAATAATCGGACAATACATAGGAGCGAGGATCACCTCCTAACCGTTTAAGTGGACGGATCACCCTATCATTTATCCTAGGAGAACAAAACGAGATTTATACGCACAATACAACATTATCGAAGATGGTTGTGCCACATAACTCACGTGTTTCTCCTAGATATTTCCAAAGTTATATTTTGGTCCAGATTTGATAGTCGATTATCTAACTACCAAATAAACAAACAAGCAACAATTCAGAGATTTAATTTCACATAGCAACCTCTAAGCCTCATTTTAAATAAATCTTTCATTTATAAAATCTCTTTCAAAATATTTAGCAAAATATTCATATACTTGTCTGGTGGCATAAGTATATTCACAGAACATTATGAAAAATTTCTTATTTCAAAATCATATTAAAAGGATCAAAGAAAATGTTATTTATAATAGAGATACAGATAAGCTCTAACACTATTCCTTCGGTGTTAAGTGTGGAACGAATGTTCCATACCACCATAATTGAGAAGGCCAATTAAGGAAATCCAAATCTCAAGTTCTTTTATAAATTACTTCTATAAATCCTTTTAATACATCTCTTTCATTTATGCAATCTCTTTTACTTAAATTCCAAATCCATTTATAAAACTCTTTATTAAATCTCCAAGTTTATTTATAAAACTCTTTTATAATATCCAAAATCGTTTATAAACCTCCTTTCCAAATTTCAACATCTCTTTCAATTTATAAAACTCTTTTAATAAATCCTTTTTATTAAATAAAAACCTTTATGTAAACCTTTCCATTTAAAATGATTCCTTTAAATTAATCAGTTTATTATTTGTAAACACCTTTATAAAACAATTTATTATTTAAAAACTTCTTTAATAAAAAATAAGTTATCTTTAAATGACACTAGTAAAATAATAACTTTAAACAATTGTTAATAAAATAATAATAAACCTTAAAGCAACTTAAAATAATAATAAACTTTTAAAACAAAATAATAATATAATAATAATAATAAAACACTTTAACGATTATTAAAATATAATTATATAATTTTAAAACATTATTAATACTTATAATAATAATAAAACTTTAACATTTTAAAAATAAAACTTTAAACATTATTAATAGTAAAATAATTAAACTTAATAATAATATAGTTAATTACTTTAAAACATTTTTGATATAATAGGAAATTAACTTTAAAACCTTGTTAATATAATAATAAGTTATCTTTAAAACAATATCATTATAATAACAACTTAACTTTAAACAATATCACTAAAATAATAGATAACTTTAAAATGATATTATTAACATAAAAAATAACTTTAAAATAACAATTAACTTTAAAATAAAAATTAATGATAATTATTATTAATTTTCAAATAATAATTAGTTTAACATTATTAATAATGAAATAATAATAAAAATTTAAAAACCTTATTAATAAATAATAATCATCTTCAAAATAACATTGATTCAATAATTAACTTTTCAAATTTAAAAAGAGGCTTAGCGACCACTATGGTACTTAAACAAGTTAGCATTTAGTTTTATTAAACTTTCCAAGTTCTAATACTTGTTATTTACACCGGTAGACATATGTGTAAATTAAATCTATAATTGACAATTAATTGTTAATACTATACTAAACCAATATTAATCAACTAGTATGTAAATAAGTGTCTACACTAATGTAATAGCAGAACTGTGTTTATTTCTACTAAATATATGTCAAAATATAACCTATCCAGCTAAATATAGCAGAGCAGTGATTTATTTTACTTAACAGGTGTCCAATTAATTTTATTAGCAGAATCATGTTTTATTATGCTAAATAGGTGTCCAATTACCTTATTCAATTCACTTTAATTGAATGGTGTTTATTTTCCCAAATAGATATCACCAAGTAAGGTATATAAATTTAACGATGTTATTACTTAAAATAACGTAATTAAATTTCAGTCTGTATTATTATGTCATAAATTTATACATCATCTAATCTATCAGCAAATCACACTATGATGTTTTACTCGTCAATACGAGTCCAATGCAAAAATCCGTATGTCAATCGAATTTTATATGAGCAAGTTATCACATTTTGATCTTAATACATTTGTTTATATTTAAAAAATAAACTTTTTCAAGGTTTCTCATCATCAACTACCAAGCCCAAGGCCGAAACTCTATCCAACCCACACCCATTTTAGCTTCTCCCCCAAATGCTACAGCTACCTCCCTTAATTAGACACAACCAAACCCATGTCCAACATGCACCGTGCATCGCTGATCTGCTCCACCATCCATCGATCCAAGGCCGCCCACATGTCCGCCTTCGCAACCTCATCATGACTCCACCAACATCACCCACTCCAGCACCATAAAACAGACTCTAACCGTAGAACCCATGTTTTTTTAAATTACGTCCAGGTCGAAACTTGAGCTCACCCCACCTCTTCATACACCTTCTGCCATCGCCTCCAACACCCACGTGATCGCCACCTCCTAAAGCACCTCCCACCAATGACCGCATCATGTCCGCGGCCTCCTCTTCCACCTGCAGCTCCATCTTCCTAGCCCAAGAGAAAATGGCCGAAAACCCTAGTTCGACCTTATACGGTCACCACAGAGCACTAGTCCACCTCCGACTACAACCACGGCTTCCCTTCGACCTAGGATTACTCCCTAACACCTCCGATCAATCCCTCGATCGCTTCGACTTCGCAAATTGATTTTTAAACGGAAATTGATCGACTCATCCTCCATGACAATCCACACCACTAAAAACTCGTGACACACTCTAAAATCCATATCTTGAGGATAGGAACCCGAGTACATCCTCTGTTCGTCAAGTCGTGATTGTCGAAAACTGACTTCTTCTCAACCATTCACTGTTTTTGGGTGATATTTGCCACAACACTGGACCAAAAATCTTGAAATTATTTTTAAAGTAAACTAGACACAAAATCTAACAACATTCATGTTGGAAGTTTAATCAATTAGTTGGTGGATTAGGAGATATTGATTATTTTTGAAGTCTGAATGTGAAGTCTTGTTTAATGTCAGTAAAAGGAAATGAAGAAGCAGAAAGAAATGTGAATCCCCTCCACGTTTTCCCTGGGTATATGTGTGTATATATATATATGTATGTATGTATGTATGTATGTATGTATGTATGTATATGCTCCTACTTCATCATTTAGGAAACCAAGATCTCTTATTTATGCAATAACCAAAGGGACAAAGGGGGATAAGGTATTAGGTAGGGTGAAAGGGAACAATGGATAGAGGGAAGAAAATTGTGGCTATGTACTTATTGCATATTGATTTTGTTTTTGAATGAAAAGATTTCGGTACCTCGCCACATAATATCGAGTCCACGTACTAGCCGCGAATGATAGAAAATAAAATACAATTGCCTATAGAAATGTGACGCTATCTCAAAATAAAAATAAAACATACCGGTTACCAAATTCTGTTAAATTTAAAAAATACTAACATTTGCTGTAAAATAAGTCAAACAGAAGTTCGATTATTTTCCAAATTAAAATTTATGGAGAAATTATATAAATTAAATTAAAAATACGTTATCAAAAATTGGACAATTATTTGAAACATAGATTTTATTATATTCTAAAAGCATAATTTGAATATCTAAAACTAATTAAATATTCAAAAAATCAAAGTGATAAAATTTTGGGTCGTTACAATGCTGATACAAAATATATATACACATTGGAAATAAAATAGAGAACTAGCTAACGCCAAAGCCACCTGCTCCATGCTCTTCCAAAATGCATTCGTCGAAACCTAGACTACTTAGCTATTCATACATGTTTGAGTACCCAAAGCTCTAGGGAAAGAAAGAAAAAATCCAGGTCTTACAGGGGTCTGGTGTGAGTAAATTCCAAACAACCGAGTTTTTATACTTATAAAACTCTTTAAAAATAATGGTATCTCTTAAGACCACGCCACATATAAATACGGATGAGTTTTTACCTTACAATAACCAAAACATTTTTTATAGAAAATCCGGTGATATTATAATAATGTCTAGGGTTTAAAATAAATATTGAACCTAGCCGAAATGGTTACATTAATTATAATCCAGCATAATAGGTATACAACTAAGTCTGTAAAGGCACTTATTGGAGAATGGATTCCATAAAATGACAAGGCTACTGGGGTACCTCCTGCCATAGTACGCATCTAGATAAAATGTACCGAGGGCCTCGCATGGACCCCCGCCAACACAAGACTGGCATGTCCCTAACTAGATGGTACCGAATACGTCACTACCCCAATTGTGATCAACAACCGTACCTAGGTCACTAACATACATAATCTGGAAATATCAATCTTGATCAAGTGATGACCATACCCTAATGGGTGCGCCCTATATAGCCATGCTGCATATGCCATGTTTTAGTCATTTCCAATTGTGAGGCTTGAGGCTACGTTTTTCCTTTTCTTTAGCAATCCCACTTGGAATGCTTACACTACCCTCCATGTGATATGCAATGCTAGCATTCGTCCAGACTAGTTGTTCAGGATATGAACAAACCAAAGGCACTACTTCTATTATATCCATATTGGAATTGCCCGTAGGTTTAGTAGCAAGTAGCCCTTGCACTTCAAAGATCTTCGTCTTCGATCCCATTATCTTCGAGATGTTTCGAATTCGAACATTTACATTGGTTCGAACTGGTTTTCAGATAACTCATGCTTATCCGATCGTAGTTTCTTTGAATCAACATTTAATAATTTTAAAATGGACCAAGTTATATGTAGTTTACAAATCCACTAACTGGGGTGTGTATAGATTTGCATATAAAAAATAAGACATCATATGCTTATCCCTACTTTTCAAATTCAAACAGCACTATCCTTTAATTAACAATAAAGTCGAACAAGTTAGAGTACTAACCTTGACTCGACGTACATTCTTACTTCTCGAGATAGAGACGAGTTTCCATACCTCGGAATTTGGTGTTAAGTAAACAATGAAGTATCTTCCATATACTTAACTTATTATGACCGTGTAACACCCCGCGTTAAATTACAATTATATATGCAAATAATTTAATTAAGTTATAAATGTTTGAAATTTTAAAACAAATAAATGTTTGTAAATGGAGCAACTAATTAATATTATTTGGAATACATATATATTTGTGTAACAAATAAATTAGAGAGAGAAATTATATAAAATCAATTAATATGGAAGATTAATTGACGGTGTATGTTTAAAAGGGAAATTAATATTCAATTAATCAGTAAAGGTGATTAATTGACAGGAACTGAAAAGAAAGGGAACATATATTGTAGCAACTAATTGATATGATTAGAAACGTATATGTTAGTGCAAGAGAATAAAATAGAGGAAGAGTAATTTATGCAAGTAATCAATTGTCAATTAATAAACATGGAGAATTATGGTAACATGTATAATTAAGATTGTGATTCAAAATTCAATTGTAGAATATATGCATGCAATAATTATGGAAATAAAATAAATTAATATGCATATATGTGACGAATTAATATGGTGTTGATTGGCATATTAATTTGGTAAGAAATCACAGTGCAGGCAGGGATTAATTGGATAGTAAACTAATTCTAGGTATATATGAAATCTATTAATTGGGTTATTAATAGGGGAATCTTATTTTAAAGAAACGTCACATTTAAAAATATATCTTTCCATTAGACTGCGAGAGAGAAGGGGAAAGTGATTAATGAAAAGATTGTTGGAGAATCGATTTGAAATAAAAACAAACGCGGAAGAAAACATATTAATTTAATGTCCATAAACTGAGTGTACTCTTTAGATTTTAGGGTTTTATATCTAATGGTTAGCACTGATTTGAACCACTATAAATATAGGTGCAGAGTCTCATCTTTATTTTCATTATTTTGCTCTTGCCTACAGAAGCTCTGCCATTTTTCTATTTTTTCTACACTTTCTTAATAACAAAATTTTAGATCCAATTCACATGAATTTGGATCTAAATAGAAAGAGAATAGAATTAATTAAGGAATTAGGAATTGGTTCAAATCAAAAGGCTATGTCAAAGGTAAAACCCTTCCTTTTCTCTTTCAAATATTATAGATCTGTAAATATATCATTTGTAATTCCAAATAGGGATTACAGGGGAGGTGAATATAGATGTTAGGAACAGATCTGAAATAAAAACAGGGAGATTTGGAAAGCTAGCAATGTGAGTGGATTTAATTATATCTTTTACGTTTATGATATATTATCATTAAATTCCCCTAAAATAATTTTACTCAGTATTTCAGTAATTAATTCTGTTAATTAGTTATGTTGAACTGTAAAAATTTATAGTTATTTACATCTAATTTGAAGTTATAATTTAGCCTAAATGTTAGTTTTTTTATTCTCTCTGTACGCAAATAATATAGTTAAAAAGAAAATTCGCGATTATGGATTAAAATGGGAAAATACTAGATTAGATGTAAAATAAGAAAAGTTGGAATAAAGCTAGAAAAATAGAATTCTGCAATAAATTAAGCTAAAACTAGAATAATAAATTAATCTAATAACTTGATTTGGAAGTAAGTAATAGATTAATTGGTTGGTTTAGAAAATAAGATACATTTCTATGATTTAATATTTAAAAGATAATGATAAACGTAACTACAAGAATAAAAGAAAGAAAAAGGGAACTAGTCTAAAATAGAGAAACCACTGTATTTTACTCTATTCCAAAATAATAAAAGAAATACCTTGCAGTTATGAATTACTGTTTATAGTATTATTTAGTATTAAAATATGGAAATGGATTTTTAGTATAGTTTTCATACCCAACCAAATAAAATAGAATTACTTCCTAGAATAGAAGAAAATAAAGTAAAGTATGAAAGGAATCAAATAAATTAGTAGAAAAGAATTTGAAGCTGTAAACGATAATGAAACTAGATCTGCATTTACTACGCAGACTATACAATAAGACAGTTATTATGATAAGTGAATTAGATAATATAAGAGAATTAAAGAGAATTCTATATCATAATAAAAGAAGACAGCCTAGAATAGAAGAGAGACTCTTGTAATCATATACAGATTATAAAAGAAGATAAAAGTGACAATTATAAGTAAAATTATAACATAGGTTATAATTAAAGAAGAAAGAACGGAAAGGCTTATTTAAGATTTAAATTAAGTTAATAAGAAAAAAGAACGGAGATAATAGAAGATGCTTATTTAATAAACTTATGACTTAAAGTGAGTTAAATAAGCAAGGTAATAGAAGTGGCAGTACCAACAGCATTCCCTATTAGATCAATGGTGGTCTCACAATAGCCAGAAGTGAGACGAGGGCAAGAATATGCTAATTAGGTTATATAAGTAGCCAACAAAATAAGAAAAGTAAACTAAACGTGAAACAACCCACAAACCCGTACCCCTTGAATCGACACTATTCTCCAACATATCGACTCAAAGTGAATGGAAATACGAACCATTAGGATTAAAGAAGAAGGAGGTAGAAGAAAAGAAAACAACACAACAGAATCTCACATCGCAGCGGAATAAAATACAATAGATAAAACCGATCTTTAAATAAAGAAACTATATCTGTTTATACATACATCATCAGAATACAACATTAGAGTACAATACAATCAACATAACAATTCAGGACAGTTATAATAACTTGTCCTCACAAGATGACTATACCACTTATGATACATGGCGGGATACATCAAATACGTGTGAGACGTCTCGCCATCCAGCTCGTCTCCTGAGCTCCACAGCATCCTTTCCTGTATTCTATAATACTCGGTCTGACCCGAGCATTATAATAAAATAACACCCGAGTCAGTTTGGAAAACCAACGTGAGAAAACACACTCAATTGGATTATTAAAGTTTTCCAAACCCTTTGAAATCAAAAGCATCTCGTAAGACCACGCTACAAATAAACATGTCGGGTTTTTACCTTACGATAGCCAAAACACTTTTTATCAAATCCGTCTGATATTATAATAGTGTCTATATACAAAAACTTATTCAAATAGCTTAAATTGTTACATGATTAAATTCCAGCATACTAGCCACAAAGTGGGTTCTACAAACAAAAACCGTAAAGGCACGTAGGGAGAATGGATTTCCAACTAATGACTAGGCACTGGGGTACCACCTGTCACAGTACCTGGTCTAGATCAGCGTACCGAGGATCCATCGTAAATCTCTTGCAACACAAGACCGGACTACCCCTTACTGGATAGCCCGAGTAAGATCACCCCGTGGTTGGGATCAGCAACCGCCCACACAGCCGAAATAAAAAGGAACATCTAGACAGGGTTGACCTCACCCTAATGGGCGCGACCCACTTAGCCTTGCTGCATAACCCCTGATTTTCAGTCATTCCTGGTTGATGAGGCTCGAGGCTAAGCGTTACCTTTTTAGAACATTTCACTTAGAATGCCCACCGTCCACCTGACGATGTTCCGAAAGCATTCATCCATACAAGTCCGTTCCGGGTTCGAACGGAACCGAAGGCACTACTCCTACTACATCCATTTTGGAATCACCCTCAGGATTAGTAGCGATTAGCCCTTGCACTTCACTGCTCCTCTTCGATTCCAAACTCATTTTCCCCACGAAAACGTACAAACCGGATCGAAGTGGTTTTCGGGAGATAAATCGCGATCCCGGTCTCTTCGAAATGATCAGCGCATTGGCCAATATTGATAGTCTGTTATTTAACTATCAATTAACATTCACAAACATCCATCAAACAATAAATAATTTTCCAAATTATTTATTTACCTCACAAATATCTTCGCAAGATATATTTCCATTTTCAACCCTTTTTGAAAACGGTTTCAAAAACCACCTTTCTCTCACATCTTTAAAAATAAATCACTATTTATTTTTAAAACTAATTTACCCATTCCTTTAATAAATTCCAACCGTGAATTTATTCTTCCAAATATCCACTAATATATTACTTCACCTTTATAAACCCAGTTTATAAATTTCTTAGCCCCATCTTCCTTTAAAATTCCAATTTCAAACACTTAAATCAATTTCCAAATTGATTTCCAAATTACTCCATTTTGAAATAAATTCCTTTACTTACTCAATTTATTTCAAACCTATTTACTTCAGATTTTATTTCTTAATTATGATTTAAAATCTTTTTAACTGAAAATACCAATTTCAGATTTTCCAAATTCCTTCTTTATCCTTTTCGATAAATTCAAACCTTGAATTTAAAAATAAATTCTTTATTTCTTGATATAATATCACTTAAGTTTAAAAATTTAATATTTCCCCTTTTATTCAAAATCTCATTTCCCATACTCGGAATTTATTTAACAGAATTTAAAAATCACTTTTATCCTTTCCCAATTCATTCTTTAATTTATTTAAATTCTCAATAATTATTTACTTAAAAATTTACTCTTTTATTTCTTTCCAAAAATCCAATCTATATATTTTGGTAACACAGTATACCCAAATATATTCAATCAAACCATAGCATCCATCATCTCCAATTATCAATATAATTCATCACAAAATATCAAATAATCATATCACAGAATTATTAGAACAATCTAAATAATTTTGAGGAATCCAGTTAGATCCCTCCAACCTGTTTCCCTGCATCCACAGACGTTAGCACAATACCAATTCCACTTCGAGGTGGAATATCACGGTATATGGGTTTATATAATATCATCCGCTATTATGCGGCGCATAAGGTCTCATCCGCTATATAATGCGGGAAATCAATCACTCCAATATATATATACCATATATATAATATCACATCCAATCAATTCAATCATTCAACCAGTTATTTAAATTTAACCATCTAAATTTAAATAGCAATCCAGAAGAGTGAGATTAACTCACCTTTGATTTAAATTGCAATCCATTTCCAAACCGGTTTGCTTCTCCATGATTTATAAACCTTTTATAAATATTTATACAATTTATTAATATTTGAAATAATCGAACAATCAATTTTCTTTCAATAGATTTAATTAATTAACACTTTTAATTTGAACTAATCTAATGATCATTTTCCTATTAGATACATTTAATTAGCCAAATTATTCTGTTAACTAATTTTTTTCCTATAATAAATAAATTTTTGAGTTACGAAAATAATTAATTATGTTAATCTCCCTAATGCACTATTTTAAAATAACCAAGTAAATTTAAAATGTATAGATGTATATTTATTTTTCTCTTTGAAACTATATATATATATATTTATAAAATAAATTATAGATTTCAAAAATCTAATCTTATAAACTTCCAACATTTTAAAAAAATTCCTATTTATTTTTACCAAAATCATATATATATTTTTGTTTATATACACATAAACCTCTCTGTTTTCCTATATCTGTTTTAAATTAAAATATGTATAAGGATCTATGTATATGTGTTTATATTAACTCTTCTCTGTACATGCATGTAAAAAATTTAAATCGAGAAAACAATTTCGCAGATACCTTACTGTCGACCAGAACGTCGCGCCTACACCCCTAGCCTCGCCCTCGGTCATACCATGTCGAAGACATAAAAACCCCATCTGTTCCCGCGATTCGAACTCGCCACCATCGCTACTCGACTTCGATTCAACAAACGGCCCTCTAACATCGATCGCGACTTCCCATACATCCAACCCTAACTTTACCCACAATTCGAACATCGGCACCTCCAGAGTTCACCTCCATTTTGTCTTCGCGACCACGCCCATCCATTGAAGAGCACGTGACTCATTTCGACCTTCTCATCCCGCGCCTAACCACGACCCACTGCCTCAGGTAGTCGAACACCCCCTTGCCTTTCCACGATGCCCAACACGAACCACGGCGAGTGATGATTCGAATACGAATTCGATTCTGATTCAAATAGGAAGAGAGCAGCCATTTATTTTAGATGAATTTCAATCGATTTTGGTTTCATTCGAACTGGACAATAGAGGAAGATCGGTTCAAGATTTTATTTCCTTACAAATTTCGTTCGCCATTTTTTTTTCTTTTTTTTTGAACGAAACCCTTTTCTTTTCGATTTTGATTTTTTTCTTTTAAAAGAAGGAGATGGGGGACAATATTCGATGTTTGCGTGCCTGAGACAAATTGCTACAGTGATTGAGATAAGAGGCAAAAAGGTTTTGATGTGAAATTGTTTTGACTGGTCAGCAAAAGTAAATATATTTTAATTTAAATTTAAATTTCAAATTGTTTTGAATTCACAGCTTAAAAACTTGACATCCTATCAAGGTGTGCAGTTAGACATTCATAACGTTATATCCCTATTCCGAACGTACTGGAAAAGGTTTCGAGCCCTAATTCGATCGTATGGAGAAGATAGCTTTTTGAACCTAGTTATTATATTAAATTTTTGATATGAATTTTAGCATGTTTATCTATCGTACGATCACACGACAACTCCAAATGCTACGGAAATTGAAATCCGATAATAATACACTATTACGGATCTAATGGAACTGGTTTCGTCGAATTCCGAGACTGTACCCCGGAAGGCTATTTTTAAATATCGATTTAAACGATATAATTTCAAAACTTAACAAAACACTTCCAAATTCAAGTTTAACACTTTTACTATCTACAGTACTATCAAAATAAATTTTACAAGCCTTTAAATTATTTATAGCAAGCTTAAAATTTCAGATTCAACCATTTATCCAACTTCCAATTATTTAAATTCAATAATTAAATCACCCAATAAATAGTGATATTTGAAATTCAAGTCAAAATTACCCTTTTGAATATTTAAAATCAATTAAATATTCACATTTCAAATATCAAAATTCCGGGTCATCACAAAACGCAAATTAAAAGATTAGACTTAGGGTTTAATAAAAGAGTGAGATGCATTTAGAGTAGCCCAAAGGATGAAGAGCCTAACGAAGCAGTTCATCATAGATTTCAGCAAAGGAGAAGCACATTCAACTTAGTTATTCTAGGCTAGAAGGAAGTACGAGACTTCAACGGGACGTGAGGATACTCTAAGATGGCCCTCTGGGTAGGCCTAACGAAGCTGCATCCCCGGAGGCAGGTCTGTAGGAGTTCCATCAAGAGAGTATGCCTTGACTGCTTTTTGCATGGCAAGACCATTGTAGGCAGCCAGAAGAGGTTAGTGTTCGGAGTAGGATATTCATATGTCCCAGTACTTGCAAGTAAGTTTAGTGCTCAGGACCCAAAAGTAGTGTCGCATGCGGATATCGGCCAGCATCAAAACCAAAAGCGAGTTGGGGAAAGACTAGAGTTAAAACCAAAAGTCCAATGATTCTTTCACTATCGAGACATTGGATGAGAGGCACCGCCAATTGGATGTTAGATTGTTTGCGGTAGGGCACGGCACACTTAACTCTTTAGAGGTCTTTCGATTAGTTGAGGGGTGGCAGCGTGGGGCCATAGCCACGATGAGAAAAGAGACAGACTGTGACGCCCCACTTCGAGACCCACATTAGCAAAGAGTATTACAAGGTAACACCGTTTGCTAATGCAGAGAATAGAGCTGGTTAGGAGCGACCATCTATAGTCTTGTCTTAATTATCTATCGAATATGCCGATAATGCCACTTCTTACTTAAATGGATCGACATATCCAATAAATACTTAATACAAAGCCATAGGTGGATGAGGACCTATCAGAATAAAATATAACAACTCAAATGTAATATACATCATAGAACAGTAAATCATCACTTACATTTACACATACACAGATACATTACAGAGTTTACAAATTGAGACATGTCAAGTGGTAAAGCAAACCACAATATGCAGACGAGTCAAAAGAATACATATTAGAGATACAGACAAAAAGGACTACACCAAAAAGCTATGACAAAAAGGAGCTAGCGGAGTAGTCCATGCGGAAGCAAAATAGGCTAGATCCAAAGTACCTAACCTGAAACATCTCGGTCTGACCCGAGTATAGAATACACGGGTCAGTCTGGCTAAACAAATCAGTTAGATATGCTAATGATAATGAACATACAAAATCATAAGGTACTACCATTTTCTCCAAAAGAGATAACCAAATCATCTATCATAAGATGAATCAAAACAAGCCTCGTATCATAAGCAACTCAATAACAAAGGACATAAATGCCCAAACAAGCCAAAAGGCAATTGACAAATACCAACAAAAGTAACACAAGTTTCCATAAGGTAATCGCTATATATCGTGCGGTTCAAAGAACCTACACTGAAGGGCGATACACTAGGGAAATGTAATAGTCAAAGAAACAAAAGATGCTCGAGCTTAGTACAAGGATCCATACGCCCAAAGGCAACGCCAAAAGGCAACGCCCGAAGGCAACGCCCGAAGGCAACGCCAAAAGGCAACAAACCGTAGTGGCGGTACTGGACACCACTGTCCGGCGGAATGTGTCACAACTCTCAGAAAGGAACCCGGAAAATGTTAATGTGAGTCCCATACCGCACGTTCGCACTAAACGGTTTACTAACCGTTAGCCAATTTCACACTCAAAGAAGTACAAAGTTCACCTCATCTCATTGGTGAACCAGACCCAGAGGTCAAAACGGTCAAACGAATAGATTAGGAATTAACTGAAAAGATAAACGCGCGTGTTCATTGCACGCGTTTTATTTATTCATTTAATTCTCCTCCCTCTTCGCTCGAAGTGCGAAGTTGTGTGTGTTTTAAATAGAAATTATAAATTGGAGAACGAGCTTTTAATACAATTTAAAAGATCACTTTATAAAAACCCGTGTATGAAAATCAAGAAAAAGAATCATCAAAGACAATAAAAATTGACAGCAACTATCCGGATCAACACGAGTCGATTAAAATGGAAAATCAAGCAAAACAGGTAAATTGGCAAAAGATAGCAGATTCAGATGTCTGAAAGTAGTGGTTCAGACGTCTGAATCTGGAAAATTAAAAGTTTCCAGAACACAGATTCAGACGTCTGAACGAAATATTTCAGACGTTTGAAATAGGCAATTTAAGCCTATTTTCTTTCTGGTTGCATTCAGACGTCTGGTGGCTAGATTTAGACGTCTGAATCTGGACTGGTTGCAAACGAACCAGTTTCAGACGTCTGAATTGATATTTCAGACGTCTGAATCTGGGAATAGAATTTTTCCCAGAACAATATTCAGACGTCTGAAATATCAATTCAGACGTCTAAAATATCAATTCAGACGTCTGAAATTGGAATTTCAGGCATTTCCTGAACCTGGACCAATGATGGCCAAACGATATCGATAACGATCGGACGAGCAACAACGACTAAGGAATTATGCCATGCGACAACCCAGCCTTAACGGCTCTTCGATACGCCTCGAATATCAATGTCCAAATATCCATAATAGGATTATCACAAAAATTGATCCAAAACACCAAAAATTGGAATATACCCAAAATCAATCCAAACCAAAATCAAATGCACATGAATAAGTGTTAGGAATTCATACCTAACAACCGAAGATAATTATAGACTAAGATGTGAGATAAAAATCTCACCTTTTATCCCAAAAACACAAGAGAGAAGCTACAAGCAAAGCTAGAACAATTACTCTTCAATTTCAACCCAAGGAGCTTCAATCTAAAGCTCAAAATGAAACATTTTCTAAGTTAGGGTTTTAGGAAATTTCAGAAATCGAAGTGGAGAAGAGATGGAGAAGATGAAGATGGGGCTTACCTAAGCTTCTTCTATAATTTGGAGCAAGAATTTGGAGTTTGCTATTCAATCTAGGGCTTGGAATTTCTAATTCCTCTTCTCTTCCACCATTTTCAGTTGCTAGAGTAAAAGAAATGAAATGAGGAAGAATGGATGAAGAGAGGGGCTGAGTTAGAGTATATGTTGAGTTGGGTCAAACCCGAACCCAAAAGCCCAACAGAAAATAGCAAAATTCAACTTACTCCAACCATATCAAAGCTTATACTCAAAAAAGTCGCAAACGCCATTTTGGATTCAGTGGAAGTGGTCCCGAGTCCTGATTTGATCGTTTGCAAAATGTAGCTTTTTTGGACTTTAATCCGACTCACGATGTTACATTTAAATAAATTATTTAAATATAAAATCGTAAAATATGCGGGTTGTTACAGATCTCCCCTCCTTAACAAAATTGCGTCCACGCAATTTCCTAGAGAAGAATCTGCAACAGCTACATATTTACTACTCCCAAAAAGAAAAGAAAATAAGCTTGAGATAAAAAGACATTCTCACCATCACAAAGCAAAGATAGAAAACCCGGATAGGATCGCTCGATAAACTCTTTGGTTTCCCAAGTACAGTCATTGGGATTAGCGGACTATTGAACTTTAATGAGCGGCACGTCCTTGTTTCGAAGGTGTCTCACCTCCGTGGCAAGTACGCGAATAGGCTGCTGTACAATAGATAAATCGGGTGATATCTCAAGCCCTTGCAAATCAGGGGAGTTGATAACAGAATTCGATTCTCGAAGACACTTCCGAAGCTGAGAGACGTGAAACACGTTGTGAACTCCGGATATATGAGCTGGAAGTGAAACTCTATAAGCCACAGGGCCAATACGTTCAGTAATAGGAAATGGTCCTACAAAGCGAGGAGCCAATTTCTCCGTCACACTGAAGCGCATAACCCCTTTCAAAGGAGAAACACGAATAAAGACGATATCACCAACCGAGAACTCGAGAGGCTTCCTACGGTTATCCGCATAGGATTTCTGGCGGCTTTGTGCCTCTTTCATTCTCTGACGAATAAGAACAATCTTCTCAGAAGAATCATGAACAAAATCCGGGCCAAGAATAAGCTTCTCCCCAGATTCCAACCAACAAGAAGGTGATCGACATGGCCTTCCGTATAAGGCTTCGAAAGGAGCCATACCGATACTGGACTGAAAACTATTGTTGTAGGAGAACTCTACAAGGGGTAGATGATCCTCCCAACTACCTCCAAAATCAAGGATACAACAACAAAGGAGATCTTCCAAGACACGATTCACCCTCTCAGTCTGACCATCAGTCTGAGGATGATAAGCAGTAGAAAAATTTAGCTTTGATTGAAGACACTTCCAAAAGTGACTAGTGAATAACGAGTCACGGTCACAAATAATGGAACTAGGGATACCATGAAGTCGAACGACTTCCTTCACATAAAGCTTAGCCAAAAGAGGAGCAGTCCGAGTGGACTTAATCGGAATAAAGTGAGCGGACTTGGTCAATCGATTAACTATGACCCAAACAGAAGTATGGCCCGACCTCGATCGAGGTAGACCATCAATGAAATCCATCGAAATCTAATCCCATTTCCACAATGGAATCTCTAACGACTGAAGAAGACCAGAAGGGCACTGATGCTCGGCTTTAATACGTTGACAAGTCATGCAATTACTCACATAACTTGCTACATCATGCTTCATGCCTTCCTAATAATATAAGCGACACATGTCGGCATACATCTTGCTAGAACCAAGATGAATGGTATACTTAGAACGATGACAATCGTCAAGAATGTCACGCCTAAGTGCAGGATCTGAAGGCACAATAACCCGATTCTTCTTGCGAAGGCACTGATGAGAATCGATATTGTAATCCAATGACGTCTCATCACTGGATCCAGTCTCACAAAGCTGAATAAGATGCACAAGATCAGGATCACGCCGCTGAGCATCAGCAATACGATCCAATAAAGAGGGTGGAGCTTCCAAACTGAATAATACTACCTGAGAATCAGAGGATGGAGCTCGATCATGAATATCACAAAAAGATAGAGTCTCAAGAATATCCCATTCGGCAAGCATCATAGAAACGACAGCCGAATGTCTGCGACTAAGCGCATCGGCAACACGATTTCCCTTACCAGGGGTATATTGGATATCAAAATCATAGGAAGCGAGAAACTCGAGCCAACGCTGTTGCCTCATATTGAGTTCCTTCTGAGTGAAAAAATACTTCAAGGATTTATGATCGGTATAGAGAATGAAGCGCTCGCCTAACAAATAGTGTCGCCAAATCTTCAAGGCGAAGACGATGGCGGCTAACTCAAGATCATGAGTGGCATAGCAAACTTCATTCGGACGCAGTTGCCTGGAAGCATAAGCAACTACCCGATCCTTCTGCATAAGCACGACACCGAGGCCACTACCACAAGCATCGGTGTAGACAACAAGATCATGATTCCCCTCGGGAACCACGAGAATAGGAGCATTAGTGAGATGTTCCTTCAATGTCTGAAAGGAGGCTTCACACTTATCGGACCAAATATAACGAATGCCTTTCCGAGTAAGGCTGGTGAGAGGAAGCACAACACGAGAAAAATTCTTAATTAACCGACGGTAATAACCCGCCAATCCAAGGAAACTTCGAATCTCATGAACATTCTCAGGCCTCTTCCAATTTTGAATAGCTTCGATCTTTGAGGGATCGACAGAGATGCCGTCGGAAGATACAACATGGCCTAAGAACTTAACCTTATTCTCCCAAAAATGGCACTTGGAGAATTTGGCTTTTAGCTGATGGTGACGAAGAGTACTCAAGACAATTCTCAAGTGATTAGCATGCTCGGCTTCAGACTTAGAATAAACAAGAATGTCGTCAATGAACACAAGAACGAACTTATCGAGATATTCCCGGAATACCTGATTCATAAGATCAACAAAGAAAGCCGGAGCGTTCGTCAAACCGAACGGCATAACGAGACACTCGAAAGAACCATATCGAGTGCGGAAAGCTGTAAGGGGTATGCTATCTTCCGCGACTCGGAGCTGATGAAAACCAGTGGCAAGGTCGAGCTGAGAGAAGACCTTAGCGCCACTCAATAGATCGAACATATCATCGATCCTCGGCAAAGGATACCTATTCTTGATGGTCAACTCATTAAGCTTGCGATAGTCGATGCAGAGCCTAAGAGTTCCATCGGACTTCTTCACGAAGATGACCGAGGTACCCCACGGTGAAAAATTGGATTAGATCAATTGTTTGGACTCAAGCTCTAAAAGCTGCTTCTTGAGTTCCTCATTTTCTTTTGTAGACATCCTCGTGGGAGGACGCCCAACTGGCTTCGTGCCTGGAATGAGATCAATGCGGAACTCGATCGCCCGTTTGGGTGGCAAACCCGAAACCGGCTCAAAAACATCAAAGAAGTCACAAACAATCGGAATATGAGATATATCATCATCATCTCGTGAGTCAAGAGAATATAAAGCCATTTTGGAATTATCCACATTCCGAAGAACAAGTGATAGCTGCGTGGACGAATCTGGATGTCAAAGATATAAAATTCTTTCAGAACAAATAATCCTGGCATCGTATCTCACTATCCAGTCCATACCCAAAATCATATCAAAATCCAAATAAGAAATAACGTGCAGATTCGCACGAAAAGAAAAGCCACATAAAACAATCTCAACATCATCACAAAGCATGCTAAGGGTTGCAGACCCCCCAATAGGATTCGCAATCCTCAACGAAGTAATCATACAAGAAACATCCAAGGACAAATCATCGACGAGCTTTTTCTGTACGAAAGAATGCAAAGCTCCCGTATCGAAAAGAACTCGAATACTATGATCATAAAATAAATTAGAACCTTCCAAAATAGATGGAGATATACCTTTGGGCTGAGAAGGACCTCCAGAAGCTTTAACAACATAAAGCTTGCCAGACTTAGCAGTAGCAGGAGCAGTAGGGCAAGTGGAAACACGGTGACCTTCCTTCTTGCAATAATGACAGAAGAGAGGCTTAGGACAAGCTCGAATCATATGATCAGGAGAACCACAATTGAAACACTTTCGAATGGAAGGTGTTCCAGCAGATTGAGAGTTAGAACCAGATTCAACCGGCTTCTTCTTCTTAGAAGGAAGAAATCCCTGCTTATTAAATGGAAACTTCTTCTTATTGGGGTTCTTGCGAACCTCAACATCATCACCACTATCACACTCCTTCTCGATGGCCTCGAGATGAAGCGCTGAATCAACCAACTCCTCAAAGGAAAGCTTAAGCTGGAGCATTAAAGACTTCTTAAGATATTTCTTAAGACCAGAAACAAACTTCAGATTCTTCTTATAAGAAGTGCTAATGAATTCAAGACCATACTTAGATAAGGCCTTGAAAGATGCAACATAATCAAAAACGGAAGACTTCCCTTGCTTCATCTCAAGGAAGCGACGGGCTAATAAAACTTTCTCAGATTCAGGAACGAATTTGAGTTCGAAGCGTTCCCGGAATTGAGTCCAAGAAAGAACAGACTCATCAAGTTCAGATATAAGAAGCTCGTACCAATCAAGGGCACGCTCTTGCAATAAGCTAGAAGTTACAAGAACTCGATCATGGTCAGAAAGATCCATGCGAGAGAAGATACGTTCACATGTGCGAATCCAAGCTTGGACCTCAAGAACGGACTCAGAGCCTTTGAATGGCTTTCCACCAAGATGAGAAAAATCACTGCACAGACGTGCAAAGGCAGACTTGCGTGGAGGAGATGCACGAATAGGAGCTGGAGGTTGAGTGCTCCTAAATAACTCCATGAACTGATCAGTAGACATATAACACCGTCCGTATGCGAGCTACTGGATTGCCCAGCATTTGAGCGTCATCCTCTACCTCTTCCGGCCATTAGCTGAAAGATAAGATAAGAAAAATATTATTCACAAGGTAGATATCATTAAAGTCAAATATGGAATACTATGGAATAAGATGCATTCCTAGACGTATTCTCAAAATTCTATCTACCCCAAAGACACGGTGAGTCAAAGATTCGTAACATTCATACAACACTTTAATGTACCGTAATATGTGTCTCTGTTCTATGTTTGTCATATTTTGTTCTGAACTCAGCTCTGATACCAAGCTGTGACGCCCCACTCCGAGACCCACATTAGCAAAGAGTATTACAAGGTAACACCGTTTGCTAATGCAGAGAATAGAGCTGGTTAGGAGCGACCATCTATAGTCTTGTCTTAATTATCAATCGAATATGCCGATAATGCCGCTTCTTACTTAAATGGATCGACATATCCAATAAATACTTAATACAAAGCCATAGGTGGCTGAGGACCTATCAGAATAAAATATAACAACTCAAATATAATATACATCATAGAACAGTAAATCATCACTTACATTTACACATACACAGATACATTACAGAGTTTACAAATTGAGACATGTCAAGTGGTAAAGCAAACCACAATATGCAGACGAGTCAAAAGAATACATATCAGAGATACAGACAAAAAGGATTACACCAAAAAGCTATGACAAAAAGGAGCTAGCGGAGTAGTCCATGCGGAAGCAAAATAGGCTAGATCCAAAGTACCTAACCTGAAACATCTCGGTCTGACCCGAGTATAGAATACACGGGTCAGTCTGGCTAAACAAATCAGTTAGATATGCTAATGATAATGAACAACAAAATCATAAGGTACTACCATTTTCTCCAAAAGAGATAACCAAATCATCTATCATAAGATGAATCAAAACAAGCCTCGTATCATAGGCAACTCAATAACAAAGGACATAAATGCCCAAACAAGCCAAAAGGCAATTGACAAATACCAACAAAAGTAACACAAGTTTCCATAAGGTAATCGCTATATATCATGCGGTTCAAAGAACCTACACCGAAGGGCGATACACTAAGGAAATGTAATAGTCAAAGAAACAAAAGATGCTCGAGCTCAGTACAAGGATCCATACGCCCGAAGGCAACGCCCGAAGGCAACGCCAAAAGGCAACGCCCGAAGGCAACGCCCGAAGGCAACGCCCGAAGGCAATGCCAAAAGGCAACGCCCGAAGGCAACGCCCGAAGGCAACGCCAAAAGGCAACGCCCGAAGGCAATGCCAAAAGGCAACGCCCTAAGGCAACGCCAAAAGGCAACAAACCGTAGTGGCGGTACTGGACACCACTGTCCGGCGGAATGTGTCACAACTCTCAGAAAGGAACCCGGAAAATGTTAACGTGAGTCCCATACCCCCACGTTCGCACTAAACGGTTTACTAACCGTTAGCCAATTTCACACTCAAAGCAGTACAAAGTTCACCTCATCTCATTGGTGAACCAGACCCAGAGGTCAAAACAGTCAAACGAATAGATTAGGAATTAACTGAAAAGATAAACGCACGTGTTCATTGCACGCGTTTTATTTAATCATTTAATTCTCCTCCCTCTTCGCTCGAAGTGCGAAGTTGTGTGTGTTTTAAATAGAAATTA
Organism: Allium fistulosum; assembly: GCA_030737815.1. Classification (NCBI taxonomy): domain Eukaryota; kingdom Viridiplantae; phylum Streptophyta; class Magnoliopsida; order Asparagales; family Amaryllidaceae; genus Allium; species Allium fistulosum. The sequence continues at coordinate 664,837,569 of CM060903.1, forward strand.
TAAATTGGAGAATGAGCTTTTAATACAATTTAAAAGATCACTTTATAAAAACCCGTGTATGAAAATCAAGAAAAAGAATCATCAAAGACAATAATAATTGACAGCAACTATCTGGATCAACACGAGTCGATTAAAATGGAAAATCAAGCAAAACAGGTAAATTGGCAAAAGATAGCAGATTCAGATGTCTGAAAGTAGTGGTTCAGACGTCTGAATCTGGAAAATTAAAAGTTTCCAGAACACAGATTCAGACGTCTGAACGAAATATTTCAGACGTCTGAAATAGCAATTTAAGCCTATTTTCTTTCTGGTTGCATTTAGACGTCTGGTGGCTAGATTTAGACGTCTGAATCTGGACTGGTTGCAAACGAACCAGTTTCAGACGTCTGAATTGATATTTCAGACGTCTGAATCTGGGAATAGAATTTTTCCCAGAACAATATTCAGACGTCTGAAATATCAATTTAGACGTCTGAAATTGGAATTTCAGGCATTTCCTGAACCTGGACCAATGATGGCCAATCGATATCGATAACGATCGGACGAGCAACGACGACTAAGGAATTATGCCATGCGACAACTCAGCCTTAACGGCTCTTCGATACGCCTCGAATATCAATGTCCAAATATCCATAATAGGATTATCACAAAAATTGATCCAAAACACCAAAAATTGGAATATACCCAAAATCAATCCAAACCAAAATCAAATGAACATGAATAAGTGTTAGGAATTCATACCTAACAACCGAAGATAATTATAGACTAAGATGTGAGATAAAAATCTCACCTTTTATCCCAAAAACACAAGAGAGAAGCTACAAGCAAAGCTAGAACAATTACTCTTCAATTTCAACCCAAGGAGCTTCAATCTAAAGCTCAAAATGAAACATTTTCTAAGTTAGGGTTTTAGGAAATTTCAGAAATCGAAGGGGAGAAGAGATGGAGAAGATGAAGATGGGGCTTACCTAAGCTTCTTCTATAATTTGGAGCAAGAATTTGGAGTTTTCTATTCAGACTAGGGCTTGGAATTTCTAATTCCTCTTCTCTTCCACCATTTTCAGTTGCTAGAGTAAAAGAAATGAAATGAGGAAGAATGGATGAAGAGAGGGGCTGAGTTAGAGTATATGTTGAGTTGGGTCAAACCCGAACCCAAAAGCCCAAAAGAAAATAGCAAAATTCAACTTACTCCAACCATATCGAAGCTTATACTCAAAAAAGTCGCAAACGCCATTTTGGACTCAATGGAAGTGGTCCCGAGTCCTGATTTGATCGTTTGCAAAAAGTAGCTTTTTGGACTTTAATCCGACTTACGATGTTACATTTAAATAAATTATTTAAATATAAAATCGTAAAATATGCGGGTTGTTACACAGACCAACTAGAATATCTATATTGTAAGCCTAACGAAGCCGTCCTTTACAGATATAGAAAATCCCTGACTGAGTTCCGTACAGGGTAGACCTTGTTGGCGGGATTCAGAGAGTAGACAGAACGATTATGTATAGTCCTCAATATATGCACTGGGTGGTACGTTGCGGATGTCCGAGCATTAGTATAGACTAGTGTGGACGCAGTTTTATGTTTTCATAGTAGACGACAGAACATATGTATTGTAGGCCTCATGAAGCTGTCCTTTACAGATGTAGTCACAAAACGCCATAGGAATAAGACGATGGAGTCCTTTGAGAGGAGGATACGGAAGGTACTATGGGTAGTACCTAGGACCAATATGGTCATTGGGCATATAGCTACATATATATATATATATCAGTTATTAGGTTTAATCTACTAAGGAGTAGATGGGTACGATTCACGCACAGAGGCGAGAGTATGATAAACCTAGTTCACCAAATATAACAGTAAATGGAAATAAAACGATATATATAGAATTAAGCTTAAAAATGTATAATTTATCCTTTCACCGGAACTTTAGTTCTGACCCCCTTCTTATAACATCCTACAGGTTAGGTGGATGGCAGAGACTTCCCAGCTTTAAGATACTTGTTTAGAAAGTGTTATTATATTGGTGAGTATTTACTTACTATTATATTTTAGTCAATTCCGCTGTGAGATATTTAATTGAGCTCTGATATATTTGTCTTTGCCTATTTGTAGGATACCAGATTCCCAACTCGGGTTTCAGTGGGTTTGGGTTTTAGCATTTTTGTGAAAAATCCGGACCCAATAGAATTCGGGTTGTTACATTTGGTATCAGAGCCTAGTTTTGGATTCCTAGGTAGATAGTGAATGAACGTATTTGTTTTTTTGAATAAAATATAAATATATTATGTACTAAAATCCAAATAGTCCCCAACCATAGATTTTAACATATGGAAAGTTTTTAGAAGTATATTTGTGCATAGTTTGCTAGTTGAGTTTAGGATGACCCAAGTATGTAGAGCCCTATGTTATTACCGATTTATAGCATACAAATAAGCCATGTTTTGAGAGAAAATTTGTATCCATATGTTTTAGGAAGTAGGGAAGTTACTTAGGGATAGTAGGGAGAGTGTTTTTATTTCGGGAAGAATAAGAGGTTTTAGTATGAAGAAAATCCACTTTATGTCTTACCCAATAAAAATGAAACTTTTGAATTAAAAAATAGTTGAAAAATATAATTGTTAATATATTTGAGGAAGTATATATTGGGTTTTTAAAAAAATAAGTGGTATGAAATTTAAATTGGATTTTATATGATGTAAATTTTGTTAAAAGTGAAATTCTTTTTGAAGAATTATAGAGCATGTATAGCTCGCTAGTTTCTTTGTAGGTAAAAAATGATTTTAAATATAAAAACCTAGAATGTGTTAAGTATCGAAAACGTAGGTTACAACATTTATTGTTGTAATAAATGTTTTCAGTAAAAATAAAGGAAGCATAGACTATGACACTATTGTTATAGTAGCTGACTCCCAAAGTAAATGTTTTTACATAGCATACGGGATTTATTAATATTTATTTTAATTGAATCTATATATTAGTATTTTTGGATTGTAGTAACGGTGTTTTACGCAACATCTATTTTGACCCAAATGAGTTTTGGAGATAATTTCTAAAGTGGTTTGTATGTACACTTATTATTTAAATAAGCACATGAAAATATTTTCTAGTTATAAAGAGGTTTTAAAAATGAGTTCTTTTGAAAAATAATGTATGATAAATTAATGAATTTAGTAGGAAATATCTTATGTAAGTAAATATAAAGCAAACATACCTTAATCTATTGGAATGAAATGAATAATGATATAATTTTCTATGAATCACAAATAAAGATGTTTTGTGCAAACTATAAGGAATACGTGAAAGAGATGTCCAAGGTATGGAAAGCACCATATTTCGATAAAATATAAAATAAATTCCTTATAATTTCACATAAACATGAAATCCTCCTTTAAAGGAATCATAGAAGGTTTTAGCGTTAATGGTTTCTCATAAGAGAAAGTAATTCCAATACATTAAGGTATAAAACCATTAATTGTAGTAAGTCAGTAACTCCTTCACGGTTAAGTAATTGGAAGAGTAGAAAAGTAAAGAGATTTTTGATAAAATAATTGTTCTTATTTATCCCAGTTTTAGTAAATTTGAAAATCTATAAAAAAGAAGAAGGATATTTTGAAAACATGCGAGGACATTTTTTTTAAAGTCAAGAAAAAAGAAAAATATTTTAAGAATAAGCAAGACATGTTTAAAAAAAGATGGTTTGGTGGAAAAGTAAATAAGTTTTTGAAAAGATAAAATTTAGAAGTTTTAATTTTTGAAGAAAAATTGATAAATACCAAACCAAGTCAGACTTTTAAATATGGAGTAGATAGGAATCATTTCCTAGGTGTAATGGGAAAAGTATAAGGTTATAGCAGTAATTACTCTTAGTAATAATAAAAGTTCCCATAAGGTGTATAGGACACTAGTGAAAACCTAGAAATGCTGCTTCATGTGTGCAGACTATAAAAGAATAGTGAAATGATATTACTAAGATGATAAGACACACGTGGTTGGGATAGATAGGCCTTAGTTGGGAAAAAATGAAAGGTAAAGAGAAAATTTCCCCAAGCTTAGTTGTCTTTTTAGATAGAGACTGCATAGATTGAAACCCTTATCCATTGCAGTAAATGAGACTTAGTTATTCCTTTTTTAGCATAGAATAGAAGAGATGAATAGATCTTATTCGTTATGAGTAATACAGCGTAAGTTGGTAACAAGTAATAGGCGGTAGGAGGAGCATATGAGTTACTTGGATTCCTAGAGTAGGACCTTTCTGTGTCAAAGTGGACATGGTCCTAGACCTCCTTGCCCTAGATGATAGCTGTGTTTAGTTGCTGTATATAAAAAGAGTAAAAGCAGAATAAGATAACTAAAAGGAAAATAACAAATTTAAAGAAAGCGATAGAAACGTCAACAGAAAAATTTAAATAGAGATATTTTCTTATGTAAACTGCGCTTGGGGAAGTAAATAATTTTTTTTTAGAATAGTAGCCTAAATCCCAAGTACGGAGGAAGATGTGCGCAAAATAAAATCGGAGAAATATGAAGTTTTTCCATTTTCCACCTTCTTTATAACATAAGAAATCGAATATGGAAAATTAGAATTTTCTAAAATTCAAAAATTAAAAGTTGTGTGGTAGGTTTGGACGTAAAAATTTGTTGAACTATGCTCCTATTTAGTAGGAGTGTGGGAAAAATTGAATGAAAAATATTTTGAGTTTTCAAAAGATTGCATTCATATAGAAATTGCAAGTATATTTAGGATGTGTGCATCATGTTTTAAAAGGAATTTCTAAAAGAAAAAGCATTCATATATGAGGTACCGCATGGAAATTCTTGTACATGCATATATTTTATGATGTATTGCAATTTGCACTATGCACGGATTGTTGCAAATTGGATGTACACAAAATGCATGTGATCAATATGAGAAATTACATAATTGAACCCTTGTCAAATTTCGGTAACGAAATTTCCTAAGGGTAGGAGAATGTAACACCCCGCGTTAAATTACAATTATATATGCAAATAATTTAATTAAGTTATATACGTTTGAAATTTTAAAACAAAGAAATGTTTGTAAATGGGGCAACTAATTAATATTATTTGGAATACATATATATTTGTGTAACAAATAAATTAGAGAGAGAAATTATATAAAATCAATTAATAAGGAAGATTAATTGATAGTGTTTGTTTAAAAGGGAAATTAATGTTCAATTAATTAGTAAAGGTGATTAAGTGACAGGAACTGACAAGAAATGGATCATATATTGTAGCAACTAATTGATATGATTAGAAACATATATGTTAGGCAAGAGAATAAAATGAAGGAAGAGTAATTTATGCAAGTAATCAATTGTCAATTAATAAACATGGAGACTAATGATAACATATATAATTAAGATTGTGATTCAAAATTCAATTGTAGAATATATGCATGCAATAATTATGGGAATAAAATAAATTTAGTATGCATATATGTGACGAATTAATATGGTGTTGATTGGCATATTAATTTGGTAAGAAATCACAATGCATGCAGGGATTAATTGGATAGTAAATTAATTCTAGGATATATGAAGTCTATTAATTGGGTGATTAATAGGGGAATCTTATTTAAAAGAAACGTCACATTTAAAAATATATGTTTCCATAGATTGCGAGAGAGAAGGGGAAAGTGATTAATGAAAAGGTTATTGGAGAATCAATTTGAAATAAAAACAAATGCAGAAGAAAACATTTTAATTTAATGTCCATAGACTGAGTGTATGCTTTAGATTTTATGGTTTTATATCTAATGGTTAGCAGTGATTTGAACCACTATAAATATAGGTGCAGAGCCTCATTATTATTCTCATTATTTTTCTCTTGCCTACAGAAGCTCTGTCATTTTTCTATCTCTTCTACACTTTCTTAATAACAAAATTTTAGATCTAATTCACACGAATTTAGATCTAAATAGAAAGAGAATAGAATTAATTAGGGAATTAGGAATTGGTTCAAATCAGGAGGCTTTGTCAAAGGTAAAACCCTAGATCTGAGTTTTATTTGTTATTTCTAATTCAAATCTCCTCCTTTTCTCTTTCAAATATTATAGATCTGTAAATATATCGTTTGTAATTCCAAATAGGGATTACAAGTGAGGTGAATATAGATGTTAGGGACAGATCTGAAATAAAAACAGGGAGATTTGGAAAGCTAGCAATGTGAATGGATTTAATTATATCTTTTACGTTTATGACATATTATCGTTAAATTCCCGTTAAATAATTTTATTCAGTATTTTAGTAACCAATTCTGTTAATTATTTATGCTGAACTGTAATAAATTTACAGTTATTTACATCTAATTTGAAGTTATAATTTAGCCTAAATGCTAGTTTCTTTTTGTTCTCTTTATACGCGAGTAATACAGTTAAAAAGAAAATTCGCGATTATGGATTAAAATGGGAAAATACTAGATATGATGTAAAATAAGAAAAGTTGGAATAAAGCTAGAAAAATGGAATTATGCAATAAATTACGCTAAAAAGGAAATAATAAATTAATCTAATAACTTGATTTGGAAGTAAGTAATAGATTAATTGGTTGGTTTAGAAAATATGATACATTATTATAATTTAATATTTAAAAGATAACGATAAACGTAACTACAAGAATAATAGAAAGAAAAAGGGAACAAGTGTAAAATAAAGAAACCACTGTATTTTACACTATTCCAAAATAATAATAAAATATCTTGCAGTTACGAATTATTCTTTATAGTATTATTTAGTATTAAAATATTGAAATGGATTTTTAATATATTTTTCATACCCTACCAAATAACATAGAATTACTTCCTAGAATAGAAGAAAATAAAGTAAGGTATGAAAGGAATCAAGTAAATTATTAGAAAAGAATTTGAAGCTGTAAACGATAATGAACCTAGATCTGGATTTACTACACAGACTATACAATAAGACGGTTATTATGATAAGTGAATTATATAATATAAGAGAATTCTATATCATAATAAAAGAAGACAGCCTAGAACAGAAGAGAGACTCTTGTAATCATATACAGATTATAAAAGAAGATAAAAGTGACAGTTATAAGTAAAATTATAACATAGGTTATAATTAGAGTAGAAATAACGGAAAGGCTTATTTAAGATTTAAATTAAGTTAATAAGCAAATAGAACGGAGATAATAGAAGATGCTTATTTAATAAACTTATGACTTAAAGTGAGTTAAACAAGCAAGGTAATAGAAGTGGCCGTACCAACAGCATTCCCTATTAGATCAATGGTGGTCTCACAATAGCCAGAAGTGAGACGAGGGCAAGAATATGCTAATTAGGTTAAATAAGTAGCCAACGGAATAAGAAAAGTTAACTAAACGCAAATTAAAAGATTAGACTTAGGGTTTAATAAAAGAGTAAGATGCGTTTAGAGTAGCCCAAAGGATGAAGAGCCTAACGAAGTAGTTCATCGCAGATTTCAGCAAAGGAGAAGCACGTCCAACTTAGTTATTTTGGGCTAGAAGGAAGTACGAGACTTCAACGGGACATGAGGATACTCTAGGATTTCCCTCTAGGTAGGACTAACGAAGCTGCATCCCCGGAGGCAGGTCTGTAGGTGTTCCATCAAGAGAGTATGCCTTGACTGCTTTTTGCATGGCAGGACCATTGTAGGCAGTCAAAAGGGGTTGATGTTCGAAGTAGGATATTCGTATGTCCCAGTACTTGCAAATACGTTTAGTGGGCAGGACCCAAAAGGATAGTCGCATGCGGATATCGGCCAGCATCAAAACCAAAAGTGAGTTGGGTAAAGACTAGAGTTAAAACCAAAAGTCCAATGATTCTTTCACTATCAAGGCATTGGATGAGGAGCACCATCAATTGGATGTTAGATTGTATGCAGTAAGGCACGGACACTTAACTCTTTAGAGGTCTTTCGATTAGTTGAGGGGTGGCTGTGTGGGGCCATAGCCACGATGAGAAAAGAGACAGACCAACTAGAATATCTGTATTGTAGCCCTAACGAAGCTATCCTTTACAGATATAGAAAATCCCCGACTGAGTTCCGTACAAGGTAGACCTTGTTGGTGGGATTTAGTGGGTAGACAGAACGATTATGTATAGTCCTCAATGTACGCACTGGGTGGTACGTTGCGGATGTCCAAGCATTAGTATAGACTAGTGTGGACGAAGTTTTATGTTTTCATAGTAGACGATGGAACATCTATATTGTAGGCCTCACGAAGCTGTCCTTTGCAGATGTAGTCACAGAACGCTATAGGAGTGAGACGATGGAGTCCTTTGCGCGGAGGATATGGAAGGTACTATGGGTAGTACCTAGGACCAATATGGTCATTGGGCATATAGCTACATATATATATATATATATATCAATTATTAGGTTTTAATCTGCTAAGGAGTATATAGGTACGATTCATGCACAGAGGCGAGAGTATGATAAACCCAGTGAACCTAATATAACAGTAAATGGAAATAAAACGGTATATGTAGAATTAAGCTTAAAAGGGTATAATTTATCGATTCACCAGAACTTTAGTTCTGACCCCCTCCTCATAACATCCTACTGGTTAGGTAGACGGTAGAGACTTCCTAGCTTTAAGACACTTGTTTAGAAAGTGATATTATATTGGTGAGTATTTACTTACTATTATATTTTAGTCAACTCCGCTGTGAGATATTTAATTGAGCTCTGATATATTTGTCTTTGCCTATTTGCAGGATACCAGATTCCCAACTTGGGTTTCAGTGGGCTTGGGTTTTAGCATTTTTGCGAAAAATCCGGATCCACTGGAATTCAGGTTGTTACAGACCCACATATCAAAATTAACTCTCTTAGAGTTACCGCGTTTCCGACATTTCGACTTCTTTATTTCTCATCTAAAAATTTGGTTCTAGATCTCACAGATAGAGGAAAATCTACTCATCGGCTTTTAGTGCCAAATAAAAGATGACTTAGTTCCAATAAAACGTGTCAATGTTTTAGCATAACTTATCTTATTTTTTATTTAAACAACCCGACCTTTGGAAATAACGTCATTTAAAAATATGAACCTTACTTAAATTAATTTATATTAAATTTAAATTTTTTATTTAAATAATAATTAGATAAAGATTAAACCTTTACTTAATTAATAATTAAACACTAAATAACCTTTACTTAATTGATTAATAGTTAACCTTTACTTAATTAATTAATAATCAAATAATAATCATCTGTTACCTTAATTAATAATTAATTAGTAATTGTTCCTTACTTAATTCATAAATAATTAATAATAATTATTTACCTTAATTAATAAATAATTAATAATTATCCTTTACCTTAATTAATAAATAATTAATAATTATCCTTTATCTTAATTAACAAATAATTAATAATTATCCATTAAGTAATAAATAATTAATAATTATTGAAAATATTTTTACTATTTTATAATTTCATTTTAATACTTATAATATATCTTAAATTACATTTCAAAAATATTTAAAGTAAAAACTCTTTTTAGTTTACACAAAAGTGGTTGATTTACAAATTACATCCATAGCGACTATTTATTTATGGACCATAACTTTCTAACTTGCTTTATATATCAAAATAGCATTTAAACCTTTTACATTTATATTTAAATTACTTTGTATAAAGGTTTTGAAAACCAAAGTAAAGTTCCAAAAAACTTTTTAGAATCATTTATAAAATAAGTTAGTAAACCAGTTTTAAAAACACAAGGGATCTCAATGTCGAACATAAACAAATTCAAATGTTAACTTTCCATCGACATACAACCATCCATACACATAAGCTCAAACAAATATTCAAATGTAAACAACATCCATAAACAAGTAAAGACCATCACTTGCACATAATCATTTAAACACTTCAACTATATTTTCAAGTCAATAACAAATTGTTACATATAAACAAATATATGTATAAACACAAGTAACATTACTCACCAAACCAAAAAACTAACAACCATTATTAACACCAATTATAAAGTTTATAAATTTGATTTTAAAAAGTGAGATTTACTCACCAATACTACTACAACTCCTGTACTGACTCCCGAACTTAGCCTTTCTTTGTAAAAAATTGATTTTTAGGAGCTTAAGGGTTGGAAGGGGGCTTGACCCAGGGAAAGGAGGGCTCAACCTTACTTTGAAAAGGGGTTTTTTGACTTGTTTTTGGAATCTAAGAGGAGTAAAGAGTAAAAAGGAAGGATTTTAAATAGGTTTTAAAGATATAAGAAGAAAAAAAAAATTTAACTTAGTATTTTTGAGAAAGCCGTGGAAATATAAAAGGAGCTTAAAATGGTAGAAAATAATGTTTTGAAAATGAATAAAGTGGAATAAAATGGGAATTGGAAGAATAAATTTTGTTTTTATACAAAATGAAATATAGAAAGTCACCTTTTTTCCCTTAACCCTTTACCTTCCGTACTTTGTAACCACCTCACCCTCTTCTTTACCCACTCTACACGCAACCTCCACCTTCCCCCTCGTGTCCATCACTTCATCACTTTTATGACGTGTGTTACATTTTACTCATTTTTATTTATTTATATAAAGGCAAAGAAAAGTCAAACTTACTTTTAAACTTATTAACTCAAATCATTTTCTATGTTATTTATATAAGTATGTGTATAAATATTCTCTAGTGTACACAATATGTTCTGATAACTTTTAGACGGTGAAAAGTTGAAAATACAAAAAATGATTTTCGATCATGTTTTCAATATTTCTCCGAACTAATTATTTTTGTAAACCAAATATGAAAACAACTTCACCATTATTAGCTATTATTTAAAAGAGGTTCACTTGAGTTATAAAATCCACACGTTAATTATTTAAAAATATATTAAATATTCATATTTAAAGTGATTAAATTACGAGTCGTTACATTCTCCCCTTTAAAAGAATTTCGTCCAGAAATTTACACACAAAAAGATATCTCAAATAACTCAAGAAGGCATATATTATATAAGATGAAACACATACAAAAGGTACATACTAAGCAACTACATCAGAAAGAACGAGTACACAATTCACACCACAAGCAAACTACTATCCTAACATCAACTTGGGTTAAGCTTCCTTCATGGTACCTTCCGTCTCCCCAGTCCAATCTCTGGAGTCTTCACTACACTGAACCTTAACCAAGTCCACAACCTTATTACGCAATCATTTCACATCTCGATCCACAATCACAACTGGATGCCTTATCGCGGTTAAATTCGGCTTCACCTCCAAATCCTCTTGAACATATGTCTCAACTATAAGAGATGGATCATGCACATAATTCCTCAAATGTGACACATGAGAAACATTATGGACTCCCAGCAATCTCTCCGACAACTCAAATCTATAGGCAAGCGGGAAAATCCTCTCAAGAATTCATAAAGGTCCATCATACCTAGATGCCAACTTCCCTGCTCTTCCAAATCGAACAACTCCTCATATCGGGGAAATCTTCACAAGTAAAAGTCTTTGACTACAAACTTTAAATCCCTTCATCTCTGATCGGCATAGCTCTTCTATCAATCTTGAGCTTCCTTCGTCCTCCTTTTGATCACAACAATCTTCTCCGTAGCTTCTCGAATCATATCAGGTCCAAGCACTATCCAATCACTGGTTTCCATTCAACATAATGGTGATTCACATTGTCGTCCATAAAGAGCTTCATAGGATGTCATGCCAATGCTTGCTTGATAACAGTTGTTGTAAGAGAATTCTACCAAGTGAAGATGATCCTTCCATGATCCTCCAAAGTCCAAGATACAATCTCTCAATAGATCTTTCAAGATTCGGTTAACTCTTTTTGTTTACCCATCCGTTTGAGGATGGTATGTTGTACGCAAACTTAGTTTTGTTCCCAAAGTTGCTTGTAACACCTTCCAAAACTGGTTGGTAAAGATTTGTTCTCAATCATTTACAATGCTAAATGAAACTCCATGCTGTCGGATGATCTCCCTAATATAAATTTCTACCGAATTTTCTGCAGTCCTCGTCGGCTTTACTAGAATAAAATAGGCACTCTTGGTTAGCCGATCCACAATGACCCAAACAACTTCATTACCTTTCATTGATCTAGGTAAACCATTAATAAAATCCATTGATACTTGTTCCCATTTCCAATTTGGGTTCTCCAATGGTTGTATTAACCCAATAGTTCTTTGGTGATTACCCTTGATTTGCTGATAGTTCACACATCGACTGACATAAATTGAGATATCCCTCTTCATCCATTTCCACCAAAATACCTGCTTCATATCCTGATGCATCTTCGAAACACCAGGATGTATACTCAACTGGGATCCATGACACTCTGTTAAAACTTCCTTCCTAAGACCATTGACATTAGGAACACATATACTTCCATTTGTCCACAACATACCCCGATGGTCCATCTCAAAGCTCGAACAACGACCTTCCTCTGCATCCTTGATAATCTTCATAATTTGACCATCTTCCCTTTGTCTGCTTGCAATCCTCTCCATAACAGTCAGAGTAACTTCCAAAAGAGCACAAAATGCATTCTTGCTTAGAGCATCTGCTACCATATTTGCCTTTTCAGGCATATATAGGATATCCAAGTCATATGCTGTCAGAAACTCCAACAACCGTCGGGCCTCATGTTTAGATCCTTTTACATGAAAATATACTTCAAGGAGTTGTGATTCGAGCAGGAACTTTTCACGCAACCAGTAATGCCTCCACATCTTCATTGCAAACACAATAGCTAATAACTCCAAATCATGTGTTGCATAATGCCGCTCATGAGGCTTCAGCTGCCTACTAGCATAAGTCATGACTCTACCGTGCTACATCAAAACTGCACCCAAGCCTACATCATAAGCATTGATATACACAATCAATCCTTCATTTCCATCTGGAATAGCTAGAACTGAAGCGTTGGTTAACCTCTTCTTTAACTCAACGAATACTTCCTCACACTTCGAAGTCCAAACAAACTTCTCATCTTTCTTCGTCAACTTGGTCAGGTGCGAGGCAATCTTGGAGTAGTCTTGGATGAAACTTTTATAATATCCAACCAAGCCTAAGAAGCTTAGAACATCTGTCGGAGTCTGCGGTATCTTTCACTCTTGAACAGCCATAACCTTTCCCGGATTAACCGAAATACCATCCCCTGACACCACATGTCCGAGGAACCTTACTTCTGATTGTAAAAAATTACACTTATAAAATTTAGCTTTTAAACCATGCTTCCTTAATGTCTCCAGCACCACTTCCAAATGGTGTTTATGTTCTTTCTTGGTTTTAGAATAAATAAGGATATCATCTATAATGACTAACACAAAATTATCCAACACATCTTTAAAAACTCGATCCATTAGATCTACAAAATAAGCAGGTGCATTGGTTAGCCCAAAAGGCATAACCAATTACTCGAAAAACAATTTGGTCCTCTAAATGTTGTCAAGGGCATACTATCCTCCGCTACCCTTAGTTGGTTAAATCCTATAGCAAGATCCATCAGGGAAAATACTCGAGCACCATGAAGTTGGTCAAACATGTTGTCTATACGGGGTAAGGGATACTTGTCCAGCTCCTATAATCAGCACAAAGTCTCACAGAACCATCAAACTTTGCGACAAAAACTATAGCTGCCCCTAACTTGAACGACTTGGTTTAATCGGCCCTCTTCTCAACAAATCATCTGTCTGATCCCCTAACTACTTCTCTCTCGAAGCCATTTTATGAATAGGTTGAATAAATGGTTTCTAACTAGGAATTAAGTAAATACAAAACTCAATCTCCTAATGTGGAGGTAGATTATTAACTTCTTGAAAAACATCAGGGAAATCCTTAACACTTTCTATCGACCCTAACTCTTTTTGAGCCGATTCTAAGGCATAAAGGAAACTACTCATTCGCTTGTCCGGATAATCACATGACACATCTACAACGTTTCTCAATTTGGTTTTTAAAGATATCGTTCTCCTAACACAATCTAAAACAACTTCGCTCTTCAACAACCAATCCATATCGAGTATAACGTCAAACCCCATAAAATCTAGAACAAACAGGTTGCATGAAAAATGGTGGGTGAGGTAAGTAATCTGCACATTCTCACAAATCATGCACAGATTAGTTATACCTCAAATATTGTTAGACACGTAAATAGGGGTTTTTACAATTCTTGGGGAAAGTTGCAATTTACGTACCGATTCTATAGAAATGAAACTATGGAAGGCCCCGTTATCAAACAATACTTGAGAAAAAATGCCATTGACAATTAAAGTACCTTCAAGAACTCCTTTCCCTTTCACATACCTTAAGGTTGATGGTTCATCCATGATGGCATAAACCATGGCTTTCTAGCCCTTCTTCATCAACGGACAATCCTTCACCATGTTCCTTGATTGTTGATAGTTGTAGCAAAGCGTCTTATGAACCATTGGAGTGATAGGTCCTCCCTGGTGCTTCGAAGCTTTAGAATTCATGCAAAACCTTGCCAGATGGCTCGTCTTCTTATACTGAAAGCACTCAATATCCTTGAACTTGTTCCCATGATCTCCTACCGACTTTCCCTTCCATTGCGGATTGAACTTCCCCTTGTTCGGTTGCTACCATTGCCACTAGGTGTTGCTGTTAGCTTCTTCTTCTCAAGAACTTCATACCTCAAAGCCATATCTACCAAATCCACAAAATGTCCCTTCAGATGGACGGTTTTCTTCTCCTGAAATCCTTTCCTCATTCCCATCACAAACATCTCATTCTTCTTAAGTGGGGTACCAATCAACTCCGGGCCAAATTGCGATAGCTCATTAAACATGGTTTCATATTCAGACACCGACAAATCTCCTTACTTAAGATCCAAGAAACTCCTATACATATGGGTATTTTCTACAGCAGACATAAACTGGTCTTTAAAAAATTTAACACATCCTTAAATCTAGCCCAAGAAAAATCATCCATCGGAACATTCACGGTAACAAAGTCCCACTATGCCACAACTCCATCTTGCAAATGCCAAGATGCTAAAAAGTGCTTTTGCACATCTGAAATATCCAACCCCTTGAAAACCTTTTCACAAGAACGAAGACAAGCTTGGACTGCAATACTGGATTACGTGCCCTTAAACGGCTTTCCTCCTAGATTAATATAGTCTTTGCTTAGAGCTGCAAAGTTCACACGGGGTTGCACTGGTTCTGCATCTTCAACTACTCCAACTCTTCCAACATTCAGACCTCGACCATTGGTGGTCGTGGTGCTACTAGCTCCTCTACGTCGTCTTGACCTATTGTTCATTCTTACTACTAGGATATAATAAGATAACTTTAGAATACTTAGATGAGATAATCTAAGGAAACAAGGGTACTAAATCAAATATATCAGGGCTGATTGAAAAAAATTAGAATATACATACATACATACATATAAACACACACATATATGGATACAATTACAAATACATAGTCTCATAAACTAAACTTATTCTACAGTATTACTAACCCTATCTCTGATGAGTTGACCCCAACCAAGGCTTAGGTGTTTGCTCAACCTAAGCTCTGATACCACGTGTAACGATTTATCTTTCTTAGTCCTAAAGATGACACTTAATATATCCACGGTATTCATGTGCTAATCACCTAGGCGTTCGAAAGACAAGCCGTTGGGGTAAAAAGAAAAGACAAGAGGAAAGAAACATAGAATCTCATAGTGCAGGGCAATCATATATAATAGAATACAAGATAGTACATATGCTCACTACCAAAATGAAACATTAGAGTCACAGCGGGTACTAACTTCAGCCAGGGACAATTATAACTGCCTGCCCCCACAATGTTGATACAATATATATATATATACACACCGGAAATAAAATAGATAACTAGCTAAAGCCAAAGCCATATGCTTCATGCTCCTTTAAAATGCATCGATCGGAATCTGGACTACTTGGCTACTCATAAATATTTGAGTACCCAAGAGTTTTAGGGAAAGAAAGAAAAACTTCGGGTCAGACATGGGTCTAATGTGAGTAAACTCCAAACAACTGATTTTTTATACTTATAAAACTCTTTAAATAAAGGTATCTCATAAGACCACATCGCACATAAACACAGACGGGTTTTTACCTTACCATAACATTTTTATAGAAAATCCAGTGATATCATAATAATGTCTAGGGTTTAAAATAAATATTGAACATAGCCAAAATGGTTAAATTAATTACATTCCAGCATAATAGCTATACAACTAAGTCTGTAAAGGCACTTATTGGAGAATGGATTCCATACAATGACAAGTTTATTGGGGTACCGTATGCCATAGTACACCTTTAGATAAAATGTATCGAGCGCCTCGCAAAGACCCGCTGCCAACACAGGACCGGCCAACCCCTTACTGGATAGTATCGAATATGTCACCACCCCAGTTGTGATCAACAACCGTACCTGGGTCACTATCATACATAATCTGGAAATATTGATCTAGATCGGGTGATGACCATACCCAAATAGGTGAGACCTATGTAGCCCTACTGCATATCCTCTGTTTTAGTCATTCCCAATTGTAAGGCTTGATGCTACGTTTTTCCTTTTCTTTAGCAATCCCACTTGAAATGTTGACGCTGCCCTCTAGGTGACAACGCAATGCTAGCATTCATCCATACAAGTTGTTAAGGATATGAACAGACCAAAGGCGCTATTTCTACTATATCCATTTAGAATCACCCTCAGGATTAGTAGCAAGTAGCCCTTGCACTTCAAAGGTCTTATTATTCAATCCCATCATGTTCAAGATGTTTCTAATCTGAACGTTTACGTTGTTTCATAGTGGTTTTCAGATAACTCATGCTTATCCGATCCCAGTCTCTTCGAACCAACATTCAATAATTTTTAAACGGATCAGGTTATCGATAGTAGACAAATCCACTATTTGGGGTGTGTATAGATTTGCATATGAAAAGTAGGACATCCTACACTTACCCTCACTTTCCAAATTCAAACAATAATGTCCCTTGATTAACAATGAAGTTGGCCAAGTTAGAATACTAACCTTGACTCGACGTACATTCTTACTTCTTGAGATAGAGACGATTTTCCATACCTCGGAATTTGGCGTTAAGTATAAAATGAAGTATCTTTCATATACTTAATTTGTTGTGACCCACTTATTGAAATTGACTCGCTTATATTCATCACTTTTCTGAAATTTTGACTTCTCTATCCCTCGCCTAGAAAATTTTGTTTTTGATCTCACAGATAGAGGAATGCCTACTCATCGGCTTTAGTGTTAAATAAGAGATAACTTGCTTCTAATAAAACGTGCCAATGTTTTAGCATTGTTTGGCTACTTAATGGCACAGACAAAGAAATCCCTTGTATTTAAAACCCATCTAAAATAAAGTTGTTTTTAAACAAGCCGACATTTGGAAGTAAAGTGATTTAAAAATAAGAAATTTAATTAAATTAATTTATATTAATTTTAAAACTTTTATTTAAATAATAATTAGATAAAAATCAAGCCTTTACTTAACTAATAATTAAACATTAAATAACCTTTACTTAATGTATTAATAATTAACCTTTACTTAATTAATTAATTAATAAATAATAATCATCTTTTACCATAATTAATAATTAATTAATAACTATTCCTTACTTAATTAATAATTGTTCTTTACCTTAATTAATAAATAATTAATAATTATCCTTTACCTTAATTATTGAAAATATTTTTGCAATTAACAATTATTGAAAATATTTTTGCTATTTTATAATTCCTTTTTAATACTTATATCTTAAAATACATTTCAAAATTATTCAAAGTAAAAACTCCTTTTAGTTTACATAAAAGTGGTCAATTTACGAACTACATCCATTGCGACTACCACTATATGGACCATAACTTTCTAACTTGTTATATATATATCAAAATAAACTTTAAACTTTTTCCTTTTATAATTAAATTACTTTGTATAAAGGTTTTGAAAACCAAAGTAGAGTTCCAAAAAACTTTTAAAATCCATTTATAAAATAAGTTAGTAAACTAGTTTTAAAAACACACGGGATCTCAATGCCGAACATAAACAAATTCAAATGTTAACTTTCCATCGACATACAACCATCCGTACACATAAGCTCAAACATATATTCAAATGTAAACGACATCCATTAACAAGTAAAGACCATCACTTGCACATAATCATTTAAAAAGTCCAACTATATTTTCAAGTCAACAACAAATCGTTACATATAAACACATATATGTATAAACACAAACAATATTACTCTCTAAACCATAACAACTATTATTAACACCAATAATAAAGTTTAAAACATTGTTTTTAAAATGTGAGATTTACTCACCAAAACCAAACGGATCCAAAGCAAAACTACTACTTGTACCGACACCTGAACTTAGCCTTTCTTTGTAAAAACTTGATTTTTAGGAGCTTAAGGGTTGGAAGTAAGCTCAACCTAGGGGAAGGAGGACTCGACCTTGCTTTAAAAAGGGGTTTTTGGACTTGTTTTTGGAAGCTAAGAGGAGTAGAGAGGAAAAGGAAGGGTTTTAAATATGTTTTAAGGATTTAAAAGGAAATGGAAAGGATTTTTTAACTTTAAATTTTTGAGAAAGCCATGGAAATATAAGAGGAGCTTGAAATGGAAGAAAGCCATGGAAATATAAGAGGAGCTTGAAATGGAAGAAAATAAAGTTTTGAAAATGAATGAAGTGGAATAAAATTGGAGTTGGAAAAAAATTATTTTTATATAAAATGAAATATAGAAAAACCTTTTTGCCCTTAACCCATTACGCTCCATACTTGTTGCCACCTCACCCTCTCCCTTACCTACTCTACACGCAACCTCCACCCTCCACTTCTTTTCTATCACTTCATCACTTCTATGATGTGATGTGCCTTTTACACTTTTTTTTATATAAAGGAAAAGAAAAGTCAAACTTACTTTGAAACTTATTATCTCAAATCATTTTCTATGTTATTTATATAAGTGTGTGTATATATTCTCTAGTGTGCACAACATGTTCCGACAACTTTTAAACGATGAAAAGTCAAAAATCCGAAAAAAGATTTTCGGTCACATTTTCGATTTTTCTCTGAACTAATTATTTTTGTAAGCCAAATTTGGAAACAAATTTACCATCATTAGTTATTATTTAAATGAGGTTCGTTTGAGTTATAAAATCCATACATTAATTATTTGAAAGCATATTAAATATTTATATTTAAAGTGATTAAATTACCGGTCTTTACATAATATTTTATAATTTTTAGAAGTAGTATAGAAGTTAAAATGGCAAAGCTTCCTTGTTTGAATCAGAAAATACGAGAAGGGAAGTGAGCGTTTAGGCCTTTATTTATAGGTGCACAAATCAATCGTAACTATTAGATTAAAATAGTTAAATTTGGGTCATTGGCCAAGGTTCAAACCCTAGCCGCCACCATGTGACCGGCCGACCGCTCCCCTATAGGTGTTCGATCGCTAGCGGTCAACCAGCCCAATGAGAGGGTCGACCGGTGGGGTCGCATATTTAATTTTTATTTATTTCCTATTTCATATTTAATTATTTTCGCTCTTCAAATTTTAAACGCTAATAACTTTTTCGTTTGAACTCGGATCGCGAAACTCCAAATATGAAAGTTGCTCGAAAAATTGTCATGAACGCATTGGTGCATGTTCCATAACCAAATTCTAACATTTGTTCAAATTCCATTTTTTGCCTTATTAATTATTTATTAATTATCGTTACTTTTATGGAGTGTTACATTTTCCACCCTTAAAAGAATTTCGTCCCCGAAATTCCCCAAGGGTTGAATCATGTAACATAGCACGCAACCAATCTAAGTTAACCAACCAATTAGTGTACATGCACTCTTTTATAAACATTTTGAAAATATAAAGCAAACAACCTAGATATACTGGTAGTTCTATATGTATGCGAGTTTTCAAAAATCATTTTTCACTTTATAATTTCCACACTTCCATGAATAGGAGTATGGTTCAACCAATTTTGCATCCAATCCCTACCATCCAAAACCTAGCACACAATTTTTAACATCCAAAATTTTTGAAAATTTAGATTTCGAAATCTTTATTCCTATGATGGACTAGAAATTTAGATGGAAAATCTTATTATTTCCACTCTTCTTTTGGATACCTATTCCATTATAAGTTGGAACTTTCTCTTTCGCCCCCAATTCTTTTATAACTTTCCAAGTGCAATTTGAATAAGGAGGTTTATTTTTGGATATTAAAGCATAATTATCCTAAGCGCAAGTTTCATTTCATTATCAATAAGGTATGAAAATAGAAATTTCCAATGCTCAAACAGTCTTTTCCCTTATTATTGTCTACTGTCACTCTAGTCGGATAGTAAAATTCACACTTACTAGGACATCAATGCTCCTTGCGCTAGTATATGGCATTTGAAAATAAGAAATTTTATCATTTCAAAAAAAAAACTTTTAAACAAAATTTCCAAAAGAACTTTCAACTTGCAAAACAGTTTGAAGAATCGAATACATAAGAGCATTTAAACAATTTTTTTAAGCACTTGAACAAAATCTTCCAAAAACATTCGAACCCAACTTCTCAAAACTTATACAAACGTTTTCAAATTACATGAAATTCCTTTATACAAAATTTATCCACCATTTTGTTTTCTAAAACATTCCACCACTTTTAAAATTACTTCCAAAACTATTTATCAAACGATCATTAAATTTCTAAATCCTTTTTTTAAAATAATTCATATCCCATCTAAATATACAACCATTATTTGTAAATTTTCAAATACTTAGAAACTAACCTTTTAAAAGTGTTTAAACAAAAAAATTCAAAGCTTTTGAACAAAAAAAAATTCAAAACATTTTTCGCTTTATCCTTAAAAACAAATCAAGACATATCTTAACGAAATCGGGACTCGGTCAATGAGTTAGAGCATATTATGACCCTAGTATAGTGCAGTTAATCTTTGATTTTGGGAACCTTTTATTTTACTCTAAAACAACAAACTACCTACAAGCGTATTTATAAATTTTAGCTTTTAAGGCATAACGATAGTGAACCGTGATTTTGCAACAACAATTCCCTCTCCTCCACTTGCTAGAATTTATTTTTCCCATAATGTTAAGTTTTTGGGATTTAAGCATTTTTAATTTCTAGTTGCTAACTTAATTTCCTAATTATTTTATAAACTTTCATTCTTCTCTACATTTTATCGCTAGCTAAATGTCCTTATGAAATTTCCCTATATACATCGTTTCCCAATATATTTATGCTTATGAAGCGGTCTGATTCCATCCATAAAATCAACACGGTGATAAAATAGGAACATATCTCATACTATATCGTATGATTTTTCAATGTCCTAAGGGAGACAACAAGCGATTACAACCCAAAAACCCTGAAAGAAGATTTTGTTGGAAGCTGCCATTCATCATCAACAGGCGTTGATGATGTTGTGACCCTAACACTCCTTACTAAGTTTAGATGGACATTTCTAATATACCCTTCTACTATCACCCACCTTCCTTAACTCACCTTGTTGATAAATGTGGTTCATCCATTGCTTCAATCATTATAGCCGATTATGGAATAAATTGTGCGTTCCCACACTGCATTGGGTGAGCAATATGAGATATGCACAATTGGAATAACTCATTGGAAAATTGGTTTAGTTGAATAAATTCTACTACTTATCTTGCCTTTATCAATCCTTATGTAAATCAACTTCCTTATCTGTGTGCTCCATCTTAATAATCTCTTCTACAACCATACTATTATCTTCTCTTAATCAAAATCTCTTGATAGTATCTTCAAACCTTGGTATTCGCTTTCTTTATCCTTGATCTTATGCAAGTATGTCTTAGGACTCGCAAAGTTGTAATTTGATATCATTCCCCATTCCTCTGAGGGTTCTTCTCATGGCTTCCACACATCTCTAATAAAAAATTCCTAGGTTCATACCAACATTTCTTATATTCAATGAGGATTCCTTGTTGCTACCCTATGAGAATTTGTAGATATTTTATTCATAGCCTAAACTTTTACCCCGTCTTATCTTGGTAGTGATCCCTATCCACTCCATATTTAAAACTTGGTCTGGTTCTCACCAGTTTTTATAAAATTAAAACTTCACAATCATGAAGTAATTGTTCCAAAACTTTTATCTTTTAAATTATAAACTTATAAACTTTTTTATCAAATTCAAAAATTCAGAAGTTATTTGGTTTCCAAAAAGGATCTATGAAAAATTTCCCTTTCCAAAGACTTTCCTCAACAAAGATTTATTTTTTTAAAAGTTGGATTTTTAACTCAAAACATTCAAAAACTCAATTATCATACCAAACCATTTTTAAAAAAATGCCTGTAACAACCCGGGATTTGCATTACCAATTAATAAATAAAAGTTAGGTTTTTTATTTATTTTAATGAAGCATAAAAGGATTTGGAATAATAAAATTTATTATTTGAAAAGGCTATTTTAATTAAATGGGAAATATGGGATTTTAAAATGAGGATAAAATGTTATTTTTGGAAAGTTAAATATTTGAGGAGAGATTTTAAACATAATAAACACAAAACAGATACACTTAGTACAATACATTTTAAATTAGATCTGAATTAAATCAAATCCCTTCCTTATGTTTATTAATAGATAAGTTAGGAATATGTATAGGAATCCGTTATATTCCGTAGTATTCCTTAATTAATTATCTATCATTGAATCATGTCTAACTCTAATTCCCGTTACAACATGTTGAGCGGTGCGAAGGTCTTCTCTCAGCTTGACCTTGCCACTGGATTCCATCAGCTACGAGTCGTGGAAGACAGCATTCCTCTTACAGCTTTTCGCACTCGTTATGGTTCTTTTGAGTGGTTGGTCATGCC
Source organism: Allium fistulosum (assembly GCA_030737815.1). NCBI lineage: Eukaryota > Viridiplantae > Streptophyta > Magnoliopsida > Asparagales > Amaryllidaceae > Allium > Allium fistulosum. The sequence continues at coordinate 664,860,455 of CM060903.1, forward strand.
GTTCGGCTTGACGAACGCTCCGGCTTTCTTTGTCGATCTTATGAATCGAGTATTCCGGGAATACATCGATAGATTCGTTTTGGTTTTCATCGACGATATTCTTATTTATTCTAGATCCGAGGCAGAGCATGCTCATCATTTGCGGATCGTCTTGGATACTCTTCATCAGCATCAGCTTAAGGCCAAGCTCTCCAAGTGCCATTTTTGGGAGAGCAAGGTCAAGTTCTTGGGCCATATTGTATCATCTGAGGGTATTTCCGTCGATCCTTCCAAGATCGAAGCTATTCAGAATTGGAAGCAGCCCGAGAACGTCCATGATATTCGCAGCTTCCTTGGGCTGGCGGGTTATTACCGTCGGTTTATCAAGGATTTCTCTCGTGTTGCACTTCCCCTCACGACTCTGACTCGTAAGGGGGTTCGTTTTATTTGGTCTGATAAGTGTGAAGCTTCCTTTCAGCGACTGAAGGAACTTCTCACTCATGCTCCTATCCTTGTAGTTCCTGAGAGTAACCAGGATCTTGTTGTTTACACCGACGCTTGTGGTAGCGGCCTCGGTGCTGTGCTTATGCAGAAGGATCGGGTAGTTGCTTACGCTTCTAGGCAGCTACGTCCGAATGAGGTTCGCTATCCTACTCATGATCTTGAGTTAGCAGCTATCGTCTTTACCTTGAAGACGTAGCGTCATTAACTATTGGGTGAACATTTCATTCTCTACACCGATCACAAGTCGCTGAAATATTTATTCAGTCAGAAGGATCTCAATATGAGGCAGCAGCGATGGCTTGAGTTTCTCGCCTCATATGACTTAGATATTCAGTATACCCCTGGCAAGGGTAATCGTGTGGCTGATGCACTCAGTCGCAAACACTCAGCAGTAGTTTCTATGATGATAGCCGAGTGGGATATTCTTAAGACTCTTTCTATGTGTGATATTCGAAATCGAGCTTCGTCTTCTGATCCTCAAATATTGTTATTCAGCTTGGAAGCTCGACCTATTCTATTGGATCGCATTGCCCATGCTCAGCGGCAGGATCCAGACTTGTTGCGATATATTCATCTCCTTGAGTCGGAATCCAGTGATGAGACATTGTTGGATTATTCTATTGATTCTCATCGGTGTCTTCGCAGGAAGAACCGTATTTTGGTATCATCTGATTTATCACTTAGGCATGACATTCTGGACGAGTGTCATCGCACTAAGTACACCATCCATCCCGGTTCGAGCAAGATGTATGCCGATATGTGTCGGGTATATTATTGGGAAGGCATGAAGAGTGATGTTGTAAGTTATGTAAGCCGTTGCATGACTTGTCAACAGATCAAAGCTGAGCACCAGCGTCCATCCGGTCTTCTTCAGTCGCTAGAGATTCCATTGTGGAAATGGGATCAGATATCCATGGATTTTATTGACGGTCTGCCTCGATCGAGGTCAAGCCATACTTCTATTTGGGTCATCGTCGATCGCTTGACCAAATCAGCTCATTTCATTCCTATTAAGTCCACTCGGACTGCTCCTCAGCTTGCCAAGTTATATGTAAAGGAAGTCGTTCGACTTCATGGCATTCCTAACTCTATCGTCTGTGATCGAGACACTATCTTTACTAGTCACTTCTGGAAGTGCCTACAGTCAGCTTTTGGCTCAAAGCTGAATCTCTCGACTGCTTATCATCCTCAGACTGACGGTCAGACGGAGAGGGTGAATCGTGTTTTAGAGGATCTTTTGCGTTGTTGTATTCTGGATTTCGGAGGTAGTTGGGAGGATCACTTACCGCTTGTAGAGTTCTCCTACAACAACAGCTTTCAGTCTAGTATTGGCATGGCTCCTTTCGAGGCTCTTTACGGAAGGCCATGTCGTTCTCCTTCGTGTTGGTTAAAATCTAGCGAGAAGCTCCTTCTTGGTCCAGATTCAGTTCGGGAATCTTCTGAGAAGATTATTCTTATTCGTCGGAGAATGAAAGAGGCGCAGAACCGTCAGAAATCCTACACGGACAACCGCAGGAAGCCTCTTGAGTTCTCCATTGGTGATCATGTCTTTATTCGGATATCTCCTATGAAAGGGGTTGTGCGTTTCAGCTCTACAGGGAAGTTGGCTCCTCGCTATGTTGGACCATTTCCTATTACAGAACACATTGGCCCCGTTGCTTATCGTGTGGATCTACCTGCTCACTTCTCTGGAATACACGATGTGTTCCATGTTTCCCAGCTTCGCATGTGTGTCCGCGATCCTGATTCTATCATTGAGCCACATGTTGTGCCTGATTTAGAGATCTTACCTGATTTATCTTTGGAGCGGCAACCTTTTCGTGTGCTTGATTCGGAGGTTAGACGCCTTCGCAACAAAGAGGTTCCACTCGTGAAGATTCAATGGTCATTGAATCCTAAGGACTGCACTTGGGAGACCAGAGAATCTATCGAACGCTCTTATCCTGGCTTTCTCCCATATTCTTCTGCAGGTGAGAATTCTCTATATTATCTCTATCACTTCTTTTGTGGATTTGACGTTATAGACGACATCTATCTTAAGGAATTGCGGGGACGCAATTTTCTTAAGGGGGGGAGTCTGTAACTGTGACGACCCGTAATTTTTGTATATTTGAAATTGGAATATTTAATTAATTTTAAATATTCAGAGATTAATTATTAACTTGAATTTCAAATATTGCTATTTACTGGATAATTAATGATTGAATTTAATTATCGGAATTGGGTAAATGATTGAATCTTGATTTTTAAGCCTGTTAAAAATATTTCAAGGGCTTGTAAAATTCATACTGATAATACTGAAGGTAATAGAATTTGTAAATTGAAATTTATAGTGGTTTGTTCGGTTTTAAAATTTATACCGTTTAAATTGAATTTAAAATAGCCGTCCGAGGCACAGTCTCGGATTTGACGAAACCAGTTTCCTTGGATCCGTAATATTGTATTATTACCGGATTTCAAGTTTTGTAATTTTTGGAGTTATCGGGAAATTGTACGAAGTGGAAACGTCTAGAGATAATAAATCATTTTAATAAAAGTAAAAGTAAATATAATATAATTTGTTTTGACTTCCAGAGCAAGCCACTTTATAGGGTACGAAGCTGTCTTTCTTCATCATTGTGTCGCGTGCCTGTTCATTGCTTCAAATTGAACTCGTGAAAAAAAAAATTTAAAACAAAAAAATATCTCGTTCCCTTTATTTTTGCAGCCGAGCCCTAAATTTAATCGGGCTTCATCAAAATGGAATTAAATCGGAAAAAAAAGAAAAAATGCAGAACGAACATCGTTAAAACAAGGAGGGGAGAGGGTCATCGCAATGGTGGTTCGCCCGGAGCTCGAATCGAGGCTGTCTTCGATTCAAGTCGTGAGTTATTCGAGGGGTAGAAGGAGATTTCGGGAGGGGCGACGTCAATTCGAATTCGATCTGTGGCCTTCGTGCTCGGCTATTCCACGCAAGGGCAAAGCTCGGCGACGAAGTTGGAGACTCGCGGCATGAGTTGGCATCGAGGGTGGGCAGCTACGAGGGGAGGTCGCGAGTTCGATGGCAGGCTAGGTGAGGCAAGTTCGAGTCGAGCTTGGTAAATGGTTTCGTCGCGGATTGAGGCAGTGGTGGGTTCGAATGGGAGGCTCGAAGTTGCGAAGGGAGGTGGATCTTTCGAACTGGGTATCTATGGTTGAACTCGAGCTAGGGTTCTTGATGATGGTAGTGAGGTAATTAACTAATGATTTAGTTTATTCAGATAACAGTAGTAAAGTTATTTTACTTTATTTAATCACGTACAGGAAACATAAAATATATTTACAGTAAAGTATAAACGTATATATGTTTCTCGTTTAAAAATATAAACAGGAATATATTTTCTTTCAAAAGAATAATGATCATTTTTGTAAGCAGTTGAAATTGTAAAATAAAGTAAATATATCTATTTACATTTCATGTACATATAGTGAATATTTATTAGTTTAATTAAATATAAATTATTCTAGTTACTAAGGAAGATTTAAAAGGAAACCGGGTAAAAATTTAATTCTTTGATTCAAATTGAATCACTAGTTTAAAACAAAATTATTAGTTGATTGGAAAATGATCAGTCGAATAAATCCTTAGTCAATTAAATAATTTATTAAAGGAAAATCTGTTTAAAATAAATAATTGGAATAGGACTGTTCGATTTATTTTCGAATATTATTAACCTGCATTAATATTTATACAAGGTCAAAAATCAAGAAAACCAAGGCAATATTGGAATGGACTGCAAATAAAATAAAGGTGAGTTAATCTCACTCAGCTGAATTTTTAATTTAAATTTAAATGGTTAAATTTAAATAATTGATTGGATGATTGCATTGATTGATGTGCTATATTATATATAGTAATATATAGCAATATATACATATTGGCATATGTGTATATTGGAGTTGTTGATATTCCCGCATTATATAGTGGATGAGACCCTATGCGCCGCATAATAGCGGATGATATTTTATAAATCCCATATACCGCGATATTCCACCTTGAAGTGGAATTGGTATTGTGCTAACATCTGTGGATGCAGGGAAACAGGTTGGAGGGATCCAACTGGATTCCTCAAAATATTTAATTTTGTTTAAATATTCTGTGATATGATTGTTGATATCATGTGATGATTTATATTGGATAATCTGGTTGGATTGAATTTCCCAGTATAATGTGTTACCAAAAGCAATTGAATTGGATTTTTGGAAAGAAATAAAAGAGTAAAATTTAGTTAAGTAATTCTAGTGAATTCGAATAAATTAAATATGGAAAAAAGGAATTTTGAATAAATAGAGAAATATTGAATTTAAAGAAAACATATGTGATGTTATTTAAAGGGATAAAATTTATTTTAGTTCAATGTTTAAATGTAATTAAAAAGAAAGAAGAAATTTGGTAAAATCTGAAACTTGTGTTTCAGTTTGAAGATTTTAAATCATAATGAGAAATAAAAATCCGGAAGTTAATGAATTTGGAAATAAATGGATTAAGTAAGGAAATTTATTTCAAAGTAAAATAAATTGGGAAATCAATTATAAATTTGATTTAAATACTTTGGGTTTTGGAATTTAAAAGAGAAGTGAGATTTTGAAATTTATAAACTGGGTTTATAAAGTAAAATAAAATATCAGGGGATATTTGAGAATAATAAATTCAAGGTGGGAATTTATAAAAGGATATGAATTGGTTTAAAAATAAGTGTTGATTTATTTTTAAAGGATGTGAAGAGAAGTGTATTTCTCTGGATAGCCAAGTACGTTTTTCAAAGAAATTTTAAAAATAAGTTAAAAGTTCTAGTTTGTGTAAAAGGCATGTTTTAGGAAATTGATTTTTTTCTAAAGGTTAATTTCCAAAGTAGTATTTTCAAAAATCTATTATTTGTAGTAATTATATAAAAGTGATTTGCTATTATGTTTTAAAAAGGAGAAATTTAGTTTATATTATAAAGTGGTTTATTTAAAGTATATATTTTTAATAAAGTATTAAAGTAGTTTTAAAATTTCAATGTTATAAAGTATATTTAAATAAAGTGTTTTTAAATTATTTTAAAATTAAAAGTATTTTGTACTTGGTGATTCAGTGGAAATAATTATTTGGGAAATGTATTCCGTAAGCGGAAACTGTTTTCAAATGAGCTTTGAAAATTTGGAAATATATCTTGGAAGGATATTTGGGCAAATAAATAATGTGGGAAATTATTTATTGTGTGATGGTTGCTTGTGGATGTTAATTGATAGTTAAATAACCGACTATCAATATTAGCCAAATGCGCTGATCGTTTCGAAGAGACCGGGATCGGGTTTCCGTATACCAGGATTCTAGGTCTGGAGACTCGAAAACCACTTCGATCCGGTTTGTACGTTTCGCGGGGAACGAGGGTAATATTGATGATGGGATGGTGTTATCAGTTCCGTTCGGACCCGGGACGGACTTGTATGGACGAATGCTTCGTGACATCGTCAGGTGGGCGATGGGCATTCTAAGGGATATGTGCTATAAAGGTATCATTTAGCCTCGAGCCTCATCAACCGGGAATGACTGAAAATCAGGGGATATGCAGCAAGGCTTCGTGGGTAGCCCCCACTTGAGAGTAAGGTCATCCCTGTCTAGATGTCCCTTTTATTTCGGCTTAGTGGTGCGATTGCTGATCACAACCGTGGGGTGATTTTACTTGGAATTATCCAGTAAGGGATGATTCCGGTCTTGTGTTGCAGGGGAGCGGGCGTACTCCTCGGTACTGTGATCTAGGCCACGTACTGTGACAGGTGGTACCCCAGTGCCTAGTCATTCGTTGGAAATCCATTCTCCCTACGTGCCTTGTACGAGTTTTGTTTGTATTACCCACTTTGTGGCTAGTATGCCGGAATTTAATAGATGTAACAATTTCGGCTATTTTAATAAGTATTTGTAAATAGACACTATTATAATATCAGAGGATTTTTATAAAAAGTGTTTTAGCTATCGTAAGGTAAAAACCCGACATGTTTATTTGTGGCGTGGTCTTACGAGATGCTTTTGTTTTCAAAGGATTTTGAAACTTTAATAATAAATTTGAGTGTGATTTTCTCACGCTGGTATTCCAGACTGACTCGGGTATTGTTTTATATGATGCTCGGGTCAGACCGAGATAAACAGGTTCAGGATATGATGCTGTGGAGCTCAGGAGACGAGCTGGATGGCGATACGTACTCCCGTACTTGCTATTATTTTTCCGCTGTGTATTCAGTTGTATGCTATGGATGTTGATGTACTCTGATGATGTATTCTGATGATGAATTGTATAAACAGATATAGTTTTTGATTTGTGTAAAGATCTGTTGATATATATATTATATTTTATTCCGCTGCGATGGTTAGATTCTGATGTTGTTTCTATTTTTCTTCTTCTACCTCTTCTTCTTAACTAAAATGGTTCGATTTTCCGGGACTGGAAAGTCGGGTCGTTACAAGTGGTATCAGAGCTTAGGCTGGCGACAACCTTGGCTCTGGTGGGAATTTTGAGAGTATTAATAGATATGAGCGCGTATTTGTTAGTGAATATAAAATTGTTTTATATTGTGTTGATTGGTTTATTGAGTAGTTTATGGATTCTAGTCGATGTGTGGGACGCCACAACATTGATAGGGATCTCTAAACGCTTGTATAGAACAATTCGACACAGTATTGTTTTAAAGTAGGGTAAATGAAATAATTTTACCCAAATTATTTTTGTATAAAAAGAAAAGTTTTGTAAACTATTCTAGTTGATATATATGGTTGTTTGGATGCTAGAAGTGATAATATGGAATTATTATCATTATTATTATGGGAACTTAACTAGAATTGAAATTTATAACCAAAGCAAAGAATAAAATTTTATAATAAAATAAAATTTGAGATATAGATTACAAATGTAATTTATAAAATTTAAATAAACTTCATATACAAATGAGATTTGTACTTTAAAATAGAATTCCAGAGAAATGTGGAAAATAAATCGGAATGGATTTTAAGTTTGGAATTTTGGGAAAGGTTTGAAATTCCTTGAGATTTGGAGATAGTTTTCAAAGAGTTTGAGGAAATAATAAGTGGTATTATTTCAGGAATATTTTGAGTTGAGTTTGGAATCTGGAAGGATTTGAAATTTAAAAATATTTGAAATGGTTTAAAGAGATAAAAGCATTTAATTCTCTTCCGGTCGCTGGAAAATAATTTCGGTGATGACTGCAGCATCATCGATGTTCATTTTCGAGTTTCCAAAGAGAAATTGCTACCAAACCGTGTTAAATTGGGATTATTTGCAAAACTGGATTTGGTTTTGAAATTCAAAGAGATAGCTGAATATACAAAAGGAGTTTGGATGTGATTGATTTCAAAAGTGATTTTGAAATTTTGGGAAATTGTTAAAAACTCTGGAATCTTATTTTAATTGTTTATAGAAAAACAAATAAAAAGAAATAAATATACTTGACTAAATTTAATGTATAATCCGGAATAAAGAGTAAAATGTGAATGGGATTGCTTTAATGGATTGAAGTGATGAAATAAACCAAATATTAGGTATAAATTGGAATAAATTACTTAATGGAGTAATGGATTATGGAAATAGAACCTTAATTGGCTGAAAGAAAGTTGATTTTGTAATTTGGATATGAAATGGGAAATGAACTTGGATTAAGTAGAAATTATTAATTGCAATCCGAGATAAAATACTAACAAATCGAATGTGGATGATATAAATAAAGCTCGACACATATATTTTGGATGTTGTTAAGTGAAATAAATTGGAACAAAATTAACTTAAGTGTGAATGAACTCAAGTATAAATAAATGGAATATGACCTTGAAATATTATCCAAATGAGTTTGGGTTATGAAATTTAAATTGGTTAAATAGAAATTGAATTGTGAATTAATAAAATCGGGTAGTGAATTAAAAATGAATAGTAGAATCAGAATTTGAGTTATTAATTAAAATTCGACTTGGAGTATCAACACATTAAATATAAGTGGAAATGTGTGAAACAAAAATGAAAATTTGAATTAAAATAGTGATGGCTTGTATTGCAAACGAAAATTCAAGTGGGTATGAATGAAAATGGCCTTGGATATTATTCAATGAACGGAATATTGAATTTAGAATTAAAAAGGGACAAATTGAATGAATTGGCGCAAACTGCAATGAAAATGAACTTAAGTTGTTAACTTAAGTAAATGTTGGATGAAGACTGTACTCAAATCGAGGTTGTTGAAATCAATTGAGAATTAATTATTTAATGAAATAGCCTGGATTGTTTTCGAGCTAAATAAATGGATGTGAATAAATTAAATGGAATGGGTTGAGTATTGTTTGGAAAAAAAATGGGAATAAGGGTCGAAACTTTTCATATGTGCTTATGGAAGTATATAACATGCATTGTTTGTAGAATCCATGTTTTAGCAATTTAAATTTTAGTGAAATGATAACAAACTTTGGATATTGTCACTTACCTGTTTAAGTTGAGTTAGTACAGGTACCGGGAAGCCGTTTGGCTGGATTTGATTGCGAAATTTGCTAAAATAAATAGCTGCTTGCTTTATAAATGCTAAATAAGGTACGCTTATGCAAAAAAATTCAAAAATAGGAAATATGAACTGTATATATATTGATATATATTGTGATTTCCGGCCTGAGGCCGATGTATATATATTTGTGCATCCTGCGATATCGCAGAAGTCCCTCCGTACAAAGGAGACTTTGCCAAAATTTTCCATAAATTTTGGGAGTTAGAAAATTTTTGAAAATTTTCATTTACGATAAATGATTTAAATTTGTTAAGCAAATGAAATTAAAACTGGATATTGAAATCTAATTCAAATGTGAATGTAAGGTGAAGTGAAATCAAAGGAACTAAAGAAAGTAAAGTTCATAAATAAACTGTTATTTGAGGTTTAAATTAAATAGTAAGTGAAACTAATCCATATTCAAAATGGAAGCCAATTTGAGTTTAAATGAAATTGTAAGGGCTAAGTAAATAGTAATGAAAATAAACTTCAATGGGGAAGTGAAAATAAATATAAACTTCAAAAATGAAGTAAAACAAATCCAAGAAGTATATAAAATGTTTATATTGGACTTAAGAAATGAATGGTGAATTCTTAAATAAATTTGGTATGGAGGAAAATTATTCTAGGTGAATAATTGAATGACGATTAAAATATGAAGATGTGAATGGGATAAGTGTGATAAGTGAATAACAATCAAATGAATGTGAATAAAAAGGAAATTGATATAATTGATAATCAATTGGAATTTATACGTAAGATGTACGTATTATTTTATTCGCATAGCTATTTGGTCCAGATGTCGAACACAGAATTTCGAGATAGATATATCGATCCGAGTTGGAATTTTTCACTCGATTTTCAACGGCGAACCTGGATATGGATTGTTGATTGATTCTGGATATTCTCTATCATAGTTTGTGGCTATGCAAGGAGAATGACGGTTTCTGATCAAGAAACCAGATTTGAGTCCGCACTAGGAAGTCGGGGGGACAATACTAGTTCGGAAGTGAAATTGTGTGATCGATTGAGTGATCGAATGTGATTTTGCGTACGGATGATATATGTGCATCGTACGGGCTTAAGTAAAGCAAATATTGAAAATTTGTAAAGGAAAGTATAAAATGACTTTGGAATTGTGATTGAATATTATTGCTTAGTAGGATATACAGGTGTATAAAAACAATGGATGATTGGGATTTTTGATTTTAGAAGATAAATTTAATGGCCCGACAAAAAGGTATGTATTTGAATTTCTATATGAAATTTGATTGGGTTTTGGATCCAGCCACTTGGCTTTTTGTTTTCTTTTTGAGATTAGGAGGCCGTAGAGCCATTTTGTAGTTGTACCGAGCTAGCCGCGCAAAGGAGAAGCTGGCGAAATTTTTCGGAAATTTAGAGAGTTAGAAAAATTTTGGAAAATTTTGATAATTCAAAATTTGAATTCAAATTTAAATTTGAATGGATAAGTAGGTGATACGGGTTGAACTTATGAATAAGTTTGGGAAGTTAAAAGATGATTAGTGTATCATAAATAAAAGATTGTTCGAGTATTGTTAAAGCTGTTCAATTTGGGAAATAGTCAACGGGAATTGAATCATTCCTCTTAACTAGTAATTTCGGGGACGAAATTCTTTTAAGGGGGGAGGAATGTGACGACCCGTAATTTTTGTATATTTGAAATTGGAATATTTAATTAATTTTAAATATTCAGAGATTAATTATTAACTTGAATTTCAAATATTGCTATTTACTGGATAATTAATGATTGAATTTAATTATCGGAATTGGGTAAATGATTGAATCTTGATTTTTAAGCCTGTTAAAAATATTTCAAGGGCTTGTAAAATTCATACTGATAATACTGAAGGTAATAGAATTTGTAAATTGAAATTTATAGTGGTTTGTTCGGTTTTAAAATTTATACCGTTTAAATTGAATTTAAAATAGCCGTCCGAGGCACAGTCTCGGAATTTGACGAAACCAGTTTCCTTGGATCCGTAATATTGTATTATTACCGGATTTCAAGTTTTGTAATTTTTGGAGTTATCGGGAAATTGTACGAAGTGGAAACGTCTAGAGATAATAAATCATTTTAATAAAAGTAAAAGTAAATATAATATAATTTGTTTTGACTTCCAGAGCAAGCCACTTTATAGGGTACGAAGCTGTCTTTCTTCATCATTGTGTCGCGTGCATGTTCATTGCTTCAAATTGAACTCATGAAAAAAAAAATTTAAAACAAAAAAATATCTCGTTCCCTTTATTTTTGCAGCCGAGCCCTAAATTTAATCGGGCTTCATCAAAATGGAATTAAATCGGAAAAAAAAAGAAAAAAATGCAGAACGAACATCGTTAAAACAAGGAGGGGAGAGGGTCATCGCAATGGTGGTTCGCCCGGAGCTCGAATCGAGGCTGTCTTCGATTCAAGTCGTGAGTTATTCGAGGGGTAGAAGGAGATTTCGGGAGGGGCGACGTCAATTCGAATTCGATCTGTGGCCTTCGTGCTCGGCTATTCCACGCAAGGGCAAAGCTCGGCGACGAAGTTGGAGACTCGCGGCATGAGTTGGCATCGAGGGTGGGCAGCTACGAGGGGAGGTCGCGAGTTCGATGGCAGGCTAGGTGAGGCAAGTTCGAGTCGAGCTTGGTAAATGGTTTCGTCGCGGATTGAGGCAGCGGTGGGTTCGAATGGGAGGCTCGAAGTTGCGAAGGGAGGTGGATCTTTCGAACTGGGTATCTACGGTTGAACTCGAGCTAGGGTTCTTGATGATGGCAGTGAGGTAATTAACTAATGATTTAGTTTATTCAGATAACAGTAGTAAAGTTATTTTACTTTATTTAATCACGTACAGGAAACATAAAATATATTTACAGTAAAGTATAAACGTATATATGTTTCTCGTTTAAAAATATAAATAGGAATATATTTTCTTTCAAAAGAATAATGATCATTTTTGTAAGCAGTTGAAATTGTAAAATAAAGTAAATATATCTATTTACATTTCATGTACATATAGTGAATATTTATTAGTTTAATTAAATATAAATTATTCTAGTTACTAAGGAAGATTTAAAAGGAAACCGGGTAAAAAATTAATTCTTTGATTCAAATTGAATCACTAGTTTAATACAAAATTATTAGTTGATTGGAAAATGATCAGTCGAATAAATCTTTAGTCAATTAAATAATTTATTAAAGGAAAATCTGTTTAAAATAAATAATTGGAATAGGACTGTTCGATTTATTTTCGAATATTATTAACCTGCATTAATATTCATACAAGGTCAAAAATCAAGAAAACCAAGGCAATATTGGAATGGACTGCAAATAAAATAAAGGTGAGTTAATCTCACTCAGCTGAATTTTTAATTTAAATTTAAATGGTTAAATTTAAATAATTGATTGGATGATTGCATTGATTGATGTGCTATATTATATATAGTAATATATAGCAATATATACATATTGGCATATGTGTATATTGGAGTTGTTGATATTCCCGCATTATATAGCGGATGAGACCCTATGCGCCGCATAATAGCGGATGATATTTTATAAATCCCATATACCGCGATATTCCACCTTGAAGTGGAATTGGTATTGTGCTAACATCTGTGGATGCAGGGAAACAGGTTGGAGGGATCCAACTGGATTCCTCAAAATATTTAATTTTGTTTAAATATTATGTGATATGATTGTTGATATCCTTTGATGATTTATATTGGATAATCTGGTTGGATTGAATTTCCCAGTATAATGTGTTACCAAAAGCAATTGAATTGGATTTTTGGAAAGAAATAAAAGAGTAAAATTTAGTTAAGTAATTCTAGTGAATTCGAATAAATTAAATATGGAAAAAAGGAATTTTGAATAAATAGAGAAATATTGAATTTAAAGAAAACGTATGTGATGTTATTTAAAGGGATAAAATTTATTTTAATTCAATGTTTAAATGTAATTAAAAAGAAAGAAGAAATTTGGTAAAATCTGAAACTTGTGTTTCAGTTTGAAGATTTTAAATCATAATGAGAAATAAAAATCCGGAAGTTAATGAATTTGGAAATAAATGGATTAAGTAAGGAAATTTATTTCAAAGTAAAATAAATTGGGAAATCAATTATAAATTTGATTTAAATACTTTGGGTTTTGGAATTTAAAAGAGAAGTGAGATTTTGAAATTTATAAACTGGGTTTATAAAGTAAAATAAAATATCAGGGGATATTTGAGAATAATAAATTCAAGGTGGGAATTTATAAAAGGATATGAATTGGTTTAAAAATAAGTGTTGATTTATTTTTAAAGGATGTGAAGAGAAGTGTATTTCTCTGGATAGCCAAGTACGTTTTTCAAAGAAATTTTAAAAATAAGTTAAAAGTTCTAGTTTGTGTAAAAGGCATGTTTTAGGAAATTGATTTTTTTCTAAAGGTTAATTTCCAAAGTAGTATTTTCAAAAATCTATTATTTGTAGTAATTATATAAAAGTGATTTGCTATTATGTTTTAAAAAGGGGAAATTTAGTTTATATTATAAAGTGGTTTATTTAAAGTATATATTTTTAATAAAGTATTAAAGTAGTTTTAAAATTTCAATGTTATAAAGTATATTTAAATAAAGTGTTTTTAAATTATTTTAAAATTAAAAGTATTTTGTACTTGGTGATTCAGTGGAAATAATTATTTGGGAAATGTATTCCGTAAGCGGAAACTGTTTTCAAATGAGCTTTGAAAATTTGGAAATATATCTTGGAAGGATATTTGGGCAAATAAATAATGTGGGAAATTATTTATTGTGTGATGGTTGCTTGTGGATGTTAATTGATAGTTAAATAACCGACTATCAATATTAGCCAAATGCGCTGATCGTTTCGAAGAGACCGGGATCGGGTTTCCGTATACCAGGATTCTAGGTCTGGAGACTCGAAAACCACTTCGATCCGGTTTGTACGTTTCGCGGGGAACGAGGGTAATATTGATGATGGGATGGTGTTATCAGTTCCGTTCGGACCCGGGACGGACTTGTATGGACGAATGCTTCGTGACATCGTCAGGTGGGCGATGGGCATTCTAAGGGATATGTGCTATAAAGGTATCGTTTAGCCTCGAGCCTCATCAACCGGGAATGACTGAAAATCAGGGGATATGCAGCAAGGCTTCGTGGGTAGCCCCCACTTGAGAGTAAGGTCATCCCTGTCTAGATGTCCCTTTTATTTCGGCTTAGTGGTGCGGTTGCTGATCACAACCGTGGGGTGATTTTACTTGGAATTATCCAGTAAGGGATGATTCCGGTCTTGTGTTGCAGGGGAGCGGGCGTACTCCTCGGTACTGTGATCTAGGCCACGTACTGTGACAGGTGGTACCCCAGTGCCTAGTCATTCGTTGGAAATCCATTCTCCCTACGTGCCTTGTACGAGTTTTGTTTGTATTACCCACTTTGTGGCTAGTATGCCGGAATTTAATAGATGTAACAATTTCGGCTATTTTAATAAGTATTTGTAAATAGACACTATTATAATATCAGAGGATTTTTATAAAAAGTGTTTTAGCTATCGTAAGGTAAAAACCCGACATGTTTATTTGTGGCGTGGTCTTACGAGATGCTTTTGTTTTCAAAGGATTTTGAAACTTTAATAATCAATTTGAGTGTGATTTTCTCACGCTGGTATTCCAGACTGACTCGGGTATTGTTTTATATGATGCTCGGGTCAGACCGAGATAAACAGGTTCAGGATATGATGCTGTGGAGCTCAGGAGACGAGCTGGATGGCGATACGTACTCCCGTACTTGCTATTATTTTTCCGCTGTGTATTCAGTTGTATGCTATGGATGTTGATGTACTCTGATGATGTATTCTGATGATGAATTGTATAAACAGATATAGTTTTTGATTTGTGTAAAGATCTGTTGATATATATATTATATTTTATTCCGCTGCGATGGTTAGATTCTGATGTTGTTTCTATTTTTCTTCTTCTACCTCTTCTTCTTAACTAAAATGGTTCGATTTTCCGGGACTGGAAAGTCGGGTCGTTATAGTAACAACCCGGGATTTGCATTACCAATTAATAAATAAAAGTTAGGTTTTTTATTTATTTTAATGAAGCATAAAAGGATTTGGAATAATAAAATTTATTATTTGAAAAGGCTATTTTAATTAAATGGGAAATATGGGATTTTAAAATGAGGATAAAATGTTATTTTTGGAAAGTTAAATGTTTGAGGAGAGATTTTAAAATGGGTTTGGATAAGAAAAAAAATGAGTTTTATAAACATATATGAACACTTAGACTAATTTTTGGAAACATGTAAATAACTCACTTCTTATTGGGTTACAAAACCTAACCCAATAACCCACCCTAAACTTCCTATATAAATTATCTCATACTCTCATAACCTCATTCATTCAACCCTAATCAAAACCCTAATCATTTCCTAAAGCTTTCATAACAAAAATGGCCTCTATCTTCATCTCCTTCTAGTTTTAGCTTATGCAAGTCATTCTATGCAAAGGTAATGCAAATACCCACCTCAAATCCATTTTTATATCTTTCTCATTTCTGAAATGTATTTGGTAACACATGTTTTATGTGTTTTTTTGATCTTATAGCCTCATAATCATCTTTTGCTAACTTGGGTTGATGCTATAATAGTCTTTGTTGCTTTCAAGAGAGGTATATTGCTAAAAACCTCTTCTAATATGTGTTTAATCTTCTTTTGATTTTGGTAATCAGTTAGTAACACATGTTTTATTATGTAACATGTGAATCATAGCTCTTTGATCATCTTTGCTTTCATTTTGGGGTGTGCACATAAGGTACTTGTAGTATATGCTAGCTGAAATTATAATTAGTTTATTGCTGTTAGTAAATTAGGCATATCTCATTCATCTTAAATCGGAATTTAGATTTTCTTGAAGTTATGGAAAGCTTATTCTGTACCCTATAACGTTTATGTTTTGTGCTTTGCCTAATTTTGAGGTTTGAATGGTCGAAATTATGCTTGTTTGTCGCTGACCTGACAACAAACTACAGGGTTGATAAAATAAAAACCTGAAATTGATTGGGCCATAAGTTACTCGTTTCTTATCTAAATCTAATAATTTTGGATGTTCTGGAAAGCTTAGATTTAGGGCTAAAACTTTCATGTTTTGAGTTTCATGAAATTTCGAAGTTAATTTGGTCAAAACTGTGCATTCTTACCACTGTCCCGAGAGCACAACGACAGTGATATAAAAATTAGATCTGAGAATTGTTTTAGTCATAGAATTTTCATCTCTGGTCGGAATTTGACGATCTTGGTCATTCCGGAAAGCTTAGAAACTAAGCTACAACTTTCATTTTATTCATTTTGCCAAAATTTGAAGTTTACTATGCCAAAATTGTGGTTTTTCATCTCTGGCCAGTTAGTGCATAGCTATAGGCCTTAGTCTCTTTTCTCCCGTTGTTTTCAGCGTAGAACCACGACTTTGCGACACCATCCCGGGCTCGTCCTTTGTCGGATTTCATCGTTTTTGGTCTCGTTAAAAATATGAGATCAAGATATTTAACCATGAAATGTTTGGTTTAGATCTGGGTGCATTAGATACTTCATTTCTATTACTGAAGTAGCACCCAGAAACTGTTTTACAATAGTGATCATTTTCAGTTATCGTCGGACCAACTTTGAAACATTGTCGTTTCTTCTTTTTGCAGTTTGGAGCAGGGATGTTGGACTATATTCCTACCAATTTTCATGCCATTCGGATTCAGTTTGCTGGTCCGAATAATTTTCCGAACTTGGGTTCGTGTCATTTTTGGACTATTTTCCAACACTTAGAATATTTTCAGCGATTTTCTGATTTTATTGATTTCTTTGAGATTTGTCTCTAGATTTCGTACACGGGTTTATGAATTATTTTCAAAGGATTTTTCACTCCTAAATGGCTTTAGAAATTATTATATAATATTATTTTTAATTATTAAATTAATTACTCCATAACAGGAGAGTTTTCAAAAGCCTTTTTAAAGTGATTTCAAAATCAATTATAAATCCGTTTCGCACCATTATTTTCTATAATAAAAATCTCACACTCACTTTTTAGCACGTCGAGCGAAGTGGAAAGGTGCTTAAACGGTTAGGAAATCTTCGGCCTATGGAACCGTGTGTATTTCCTTTCCGGTTAATCCCCGACCTATTCGATTGATCGTTTTGACCTTTGGGTCTAGTTTACCGATGATACGAGGTGGACTTTTTATTGTTTGGAGTGTGAGCTTGCTATTGGTTAGTAAACCGTTTAGTGCGAACGTGGGGTATGGGACTCATTGTTAACACTTTACGGGTTCCTCTCCAAGAAGTTGGTGACACATTAGCCTTTGGGCGGCCAGTACTGGACCTCTGGGTCACCACGCCTCTGGGCAACCGTCTCTGGACACCTGCTCTATGGAGCAGTTTATTTTTTCGGCATGCGCCTCTGGGCCTTTATCCTTCTGGGAAGGATCTTGCCATCTCGCGCGTTCCGCATCTGTGCGAGTGATCGATCACAACTCTACAGTACTTGGCAACAACGACTCTGGTCGGTGCACGTGCAATATTGGTATTATTTGATGATTTTTATATCCATTCGAGTACCGCCATTCGGTGTTGGTTCTATGGAACCATACGATGTAAGTGCGATTGCCTTGTGGATTCACAGTGTCTCTGGACACTGCTTTTCAGTGTTGGATTTCATTGACTTTTCAGTAAATCCCCATTGGTCTTTGGAGCATCGATCTTTGCTTGGGCATTGATTACAGACTCTGGTCACTCTTGGGATTATTGCCTATGGGCATCTTTTTATAGCTTTGGCTACGACAATGATATGAGGCGATTTTATTTATTCTACACTTTGGTGTTGATTTCTCTTTGGAGATTTTTATTGTTTATTGATGATTAGGGATCGTCATTACATTCATGTGGTTCAAAATATACTTCTCTTTGGATAAGTACTGTTTTATTTATGTACCACATTATCATATATCTCAGTTATTACTGATTGTTTAGCTAGCCTGACCCGAGTGTTTTCGCTCGGGTCAGACCGAGTTGTTTCAGGTTAGGTCTCTGGACTTAGCTGCTCTGTGCTTCCACTTTGGACTTATCTGCTATGCTTTTGAGATAGCTTATCTTAGTGTCCGCCTTATGTTATTATTCAGACTTTGATATGTACATATTTTTGACTCACATGTGTGGGCAGTGGCTTTGTACCCACTTATAGTATTTGGATCTGTATTGACGATGTATTGTTCTGGGATTTTATATCTGTTATGTGATTCTGTTCTGTGATGTTTTATCATTTATTACTATGCTTATTCTGATAGATCTTTAGCCATTGTAATTTCGTTATAAGTATTTACCGAATATGTCGAACCACTTGAAAAAAAAAATATAGATACCATCCTTTCGACGTATTCAGTAGATAGTTATAGCTTGATTACAAATGGTCGCTTCCACTATACTCTATTCTCCGCTTTAACAGACAGTATTACTCCCGTAATACTCTTTGTTACAGTGGGTCTCAGAGTGGGGCGTTACAATGCCTTCTATAACTTTAAATAACGAAAACTGGAGTAGACAAGGATAACCTTTATCCTATTATTTTCCTGTACTCATGCTATCTCCGCTTCCTCCTTTGATGGAGATTTTCATAGCACAAGAGTGGGACTTCTAAAAGATATGCATAGCTGCAACATCTAACTAAGCATCTATCTAAAGTATATGCGTAATTACTACGTATCTATGGAAAATATTCATTCATCATATCCTATTTCTACTATATTATTTCTAACTAGATTACTAATTATATATATTCCTAATGCATGAAGTACCCAGATTGTCGGACGTTCTTACCCTTCTATACTCCATTTGCATGAAGTACCATTTCCACTTATCCACCCCTTAAAAGAATTTTAAAATGGATATTCCAAATTTATAAATAGGAAAAACCACTGAACCCAACCTACGCTCTATTTTACTTTTATTTCAAAAATGAAATATCCCTTTATCGAAAGGCTTTAAATCCAAACTTTTCTAAATCGGTCAATTTTAAACTAAGAAGTTAAAAAATGGAAAACCCTTTTCACCAAAAACCTTTAAATCGGAACTTTTGACTAAACAAATTCTCAAATTATGAATTTCAAATTTCCTTGCTTTTTCAAAAAAAACAACTTCCTACTAAATCCTTTGAAAAACCCATTCAAAAAGTTTCTAGGAATTCCCGAAAATCTATTTGTCAAATTCTTTCACATGGTGTTGGACTTAGAAATGGACTTTAGTTGCCATTCCTTTTGGCTTCTCCTTCTATTCCATTCATCCTTAACTCATCTACATCTATAAATCCAGCTTATCTTCATATGGTAATTAGTGCACATCTTCTTGCGGGGACTTTCTATACTCCTTCTTCACATATTTACTTTTGGATGCTTGTAACATATAGGTTCTTATTTCCCATCGGTCTGGATGAGATATAAGTCTTCAATCGACAATCCATTAAAATCCGCAATCATAAGGTAGCTTAGACGCAACAAAGGAGTCAAGTATCATCTAGCCTTCGAGATTCTTCTATATGTCATGCTTATGCTCTTTTTGGTCAACTCCTTACAATGCGGCCTCCTCCCATGGGGAAATCGGGGTAGGAGTATAAATTTAACTCTTTTTATTTTTCCGACTCATAGTCGCCTCGTGCATCCTTTCGCAATATTGTCGCAACTACTTCTATAATCGAAATTTATAGAGTTAGGCATATAATTTATATATATAATTAAAGGTAAAAATAGAAATATGTACTCTTAGCGTATCCTAATTCCTATAATCGACTAACCTAAGCTCTGATACCAAATGTAACAAGGTGCACCTTAATAGGCCTGAATTTCGACTAAATCAAAACCCAAGTCCATTAGCGTACGGATCGTTGGTTTTGGTAACCTGTAATAAACAGAAGTATATCAGAGTATGATCAATATAAACTCATAGTAGAATTGAAAAATATAATATAACATACGTATTGACTAAGGCTACTGCCTCGAAATATCATTCCTTGGATATTTAATTGCCTTATTGGCGTCAAGTATGAATAAGAAGACTTCATCATCTACTGTTCAAGTCTTTCTCCAGCATCCAGTCCTTTTAAATCTAGCATGTGAGTTGTTATTAAAAGGGGCTAGAACAACGTTCTAGTAATTGGAAATTACATACTTTACCCATTCCATTAATTTACGTAAATTTTAAAGGTTTTAATAACATAAATAATTGAATTTTCGTAAATTTTGAAATAATAAAATTTTGAAATAAAAATTTAATATTTGGAATACGTCTTCTTAAACATAGCAATTGGTAAATTTTCATCAGATAATATAGAAGTTTATTTTCTTGTGTAATTCTATTTCAATTTAAATCAGTTAATATTTGATGGTAATAAAATGTTTCCCAAAACTAAATATTTTTCTATAGAAAATTTGTAAATCATCTTCTGAGTGAGACATCATCTATCGTTTCGTCAAATTTTGACTGTTATTGCTTCGTTTATCTTAATTTCGACAGATTTGCAGCATTTTCGATACCGATATCGACTTTTGATCGGATGATCGTACCACTGATATTTATATGCCGTTTCGATCATCTCGTCATGCTGATCTCTATGGTATATTCACTTCTGTGTTTTTGAAGTTTTGGTACGTGTCGGATCCCGAGAAGCGGTTAACCGTACCAATACCTATTGAGCCTTTTGTTTTTTTGTGTCTTTCCATCTATTCATCTGTTGAAACAAATGGCCACTTACGTTTAATTTCCGAAGATTCATTATTTTCCATCATTAAATTTATATCACTTATATTTTCGTTTAATAGTTCGTATTTATTGTAATTTCCTTTCAACCGGTTATCATATTCTTTTATAAACTTTCGCTCTGCCTTCTTCTTTCTCTTTCCCCAGACTCATACTTTTCTCTCATCTCAAACACCCCGCATCTCCATCGCCTCTCGCTCGACTATCGCTATCCACCCCATCTCCCTCTCACTCGACATCATCAACCGAACCTCCGCCTTGAATGGCAAGCAACAACCAGGCCCACTCCGCCTTTAACCCAGCAAGCATGTTGTTTCATTTATATATATATATATATATATATATATATATATATATTTAAGTGTTTATATATAAGTTTATGTGTATAAATACACTAGAATTTGGTTTTAAAAAAAGATATATGTAGTTTACGCGTGAATAATACTATCTTGTTTTTTATATATACATACGGTTGTATATATATATTTACTTTATTGATTGTAGACAGTATGTAACGTAAGTGCATGATATTTTGTTAGTTATTATATTAGTTGTTATAAGTAAATGGTTCTGTTATAAGTTATATAAATTGTTAATAAGTTAATGTATATGTGTGTTATATGGCTCGTTAGTCTGCAATTGTATAAGGTTGGTTTTATATGTAAGTTTATGTCACAGTGAAATTTTAATATGTTATATAATACGAGATTTGTATATAATATTAATTTCTATATTTCGGCCAGTTGCATTGTTTTACAAAATGTTGAAGAATTTATTCTGGTTATTTATATTAAACTGTTTAAATTATTTTACTGTGAATGTTTAAAATATTTACGTAGTAGTTCAATTTCTATTTTGCGTTCAAAGTATTACATTATACTGTTTAAAGTATATAAGTTATATTTTTGCCGTATATATGTTTACAGTTACAAAGTATAAAGGTTGATTTCAAAGTATAGTGTTATATATATATTAATTGTGGAAGTACATATGGGATGTCCGTGGCAAAACAGTGAGCATGGTTTTGGTTATATATATATTGATGTTTATATATTATATTAATATTATAGTATGCAGTGATGATGTATATATATAAGTCTCATGTATATTTTGATATGTATGCAGTCAGATTTTGCTTGGTTGTAGTTTATTTTAAAGATGATATTTGTTTATTAAAGTACTAATTTCTAAATGGTATAGATATATAAATATATAGATAGTTCTGAGGGGATTGTCGTTTTGAAATAAATTTAGACATTGTTTTAAATATATATATTAGTCTATATATTGTTTATATCTATACATGAGTTTACTATAGATTCTATTGTCAATATATGCCTCGATTTTTAAAGTATATATATGTAGATATCTGATTTTACATGTGTTAATATATATGTGTGTATATATATATATATACTTTCCTGTATTTTATCAATGCAAATATTCTAAGCTGTATATTATATAGGTTATATAATGTATGTATGTACAAATATATGTTGGTCATGTAAGTTATAATGGGACAGTTACATATAAATGTGGAGGTCATGGTTGTTATATATATAGTTTTTCAATAATTGCATAGGCTGTTTATTTATATGGGTATATGTATATATATTGATTTTGGAAGTATATATGGAAATTTGTAATTTAAAGAACTAAGATTTTGTCTCAGTCCATATATATACATAGCAAGTTATATACCTGGTAGTAGCATATATGTGTACTGAATATTAATATAATATATTTTTTTAATATATGAGTTAAAATTTATAATGATCCTGGAATATATATATATATATAGATTTCGATTTTGATATGTGTATACATGTTTAAAATTTAATATTGATTCTTGGAAGAAAATTCTTACATATATGGATAATATATATATGTGTTTGAACTAAAATATGATTTATATATATATAGTGTTTATATATATACAAGTTCACTTATACCTTTTATTATCAAGTTGATTTTGATTTGTCTTCATCGATTCCTGTTATCAGCTTTGTTCGTCGTGCCTGTTTTCTTCATCGAATTGTGTCCATCTAGCGTTGCTTTGGAATTCATAGCTCATTTCCTCATCAAATCTCTATAGCCTCAAAAGGTGAGCAATCACTCATGATTAACGTTCTTATATTTATTAAATTTGATTTCAATTAAAACGTCAATTGAAATATACTGCTGCTAGTTATTAACATTGCTATATATATGTTGTTATCTATATCTGGTCACCTATGACTTCTAACACCATTATATGTTATTTATGTTGATGATATATGCCTGTTATATTATTATCATATCTGTTATCACTCTGCAAGTTCCCTGTTAGTATAGAATTCACTATGGGTTGAAATGATACATACCGAAATGATCTGTAGAATAGGGGAAAATCGTTATGGGTTGAAATGATAAACCCAAGCGATTTTCATTGAACTGAATTTGGGATTACGGGTTGAAAAGATATATACCCGTATATATTTAAATTGCGGATTGAAATGATAAATATCCGTATCACTTGACCATAGGGTAGAAAATTATATATAAACACCGTTGGTCTATATATAAATATATTTTGAAAATGATTTATGTGGTTTTGAAAAGAAATATATGGTTTTGATAAATATTGATTTTAAAGATTTATTAAAGTTGATTTAATAAAGTTGATATATAATATGTTTAAGTATTTATTTAATGTATATATTTTCAAATATAAAGTTTATAATGATTTAGGTTGGAAAGATAAATTTGAAATTGATTTGAAATTATATTTATTTGAGAATTTTACTTAAACAAGTTTGATTTGAAATTTATTTAAATTTGAAATTTATTTAAATTTGAAATTTTAAAGATATGTTTTATAACTTGAATCTAATTAAAAGTGACTTAAATGAATATTTCAAATTTACATAAATTGAAAGGGGATATTTTGTTTATTTAAATTTGTAAATTGAAGTTGTATTTAGATGTTATTGAATATTTAAAGATTTAAATATATTGAAATTGAAATGGCTTATTTTATGGTTCAAATATGTATTTGAAATCGATGATTTGAAATGGTTTATTGAGAAACTGAATTGAATTGAAATTTAAGGATTTGAGATTGGATTAAATTTGAATTTTTGGAATCCGAGTTGAGTTGAATCGATTTGTGAAATTGGAGGAAACTATTTTATTATATAAAGTATTTTAAATTATATTTAAAACTATTATATATTATTTTATAAACTATTTTTAATATAAACTATTTCTAATATAACTATTTTTAATATAAACTATTTTAAATATACTAATTATTTTAATATAAATTGTTTTAACTTATAACTATTTTATATAAATTATTTTATTTTATAAACTATTTTATTTTATATACTATTATTAATATCTAAACTGTTTGAAGGAAAGTGTTATGATTTCAAACTGTTATGATTTCCAAAGTTATGAATTTCAAAGTATTATGATTTCCAAAGTATTATTATTTCAAATTGTTTTGGTCTCGAAAGTATTATATCTTTGAAAGTACTATGATTTTGGAAGTGAATATTCTTGAAATGGAAATGATATCGTATTGATATGTTTTTGAAATGGAATGATATTTTGGTTTTGAAGTATAAACTATTTTGAAATGACCGCGGTGTTATAATAACGATTGGTTGTTAAAGAGACCGGGATCGGATATGGGCATACTCTCTGTTGATACCGAAAAACACTTTAACAACTGTGTACGCGGTGGAGATTCCAGAATGAAGTAGGATGGTGGCGACGATTCTATATGAAGTATATACGTGGACCTAACTCCCGTGAGTTAGCATAAGGTGGCTAAAACATGAGCAATTGATGGGCTAATGAGGTAGCTCCTCTGATCAGACACACTCCATCGTATGCCATTCTATTACTTTGTGATTGATTTGGTGCGCACCTTCGTATTTTCAGGAGTGTGGCTCGAGGTGGGCGGTGGTGGATGTTATGCGTTACCACCGGCCCGGAAGTGTAATTGGTATATCTACCCTGGCATTGCCTAGTTGTGCCGTGTCACCTACCCTAGTGCGCCTTTTACGAGTTTGTTTTGTACCATACCTATGGAGTGCCCTCTGACGACGCCCAGTACGGGGGAGATTACGGTACTGTATAGACTATGAGAATATATAAAATGTGTTAAGGGGGATATGGGTAACGCCTTAACGCTATTTTGATAGTTTACTTTAGACATTATTATAATAGCGTATATTACTACATAGTAGATAGTTTAACGGATCCTTAGAGGATGGTTATCCCAAACATCCTTTAAGTTACTTGTATTTCAGTTGATATTTCACTTAAGTTGGATTGATTGATATAAGAATGTTAATCCCGACTCGATTGTTTTGTGTTTTGCTTTACGCTCGGGTCAGACTGAGTGATACAGCATTCGAGACTCACCTTTGGAGTTGGAGCTTCGCTTGGAGATCCAGCTATATCTATCCAGCTTCCAGTTATTCTATTGACTTTAGTGATGTATTCTGATCTTGTATTTGACTATTGTATTGAGACATCTATGTATTCGTGACTTCTGTTGTATCTTGTTTAACTCTGTTATATATATATAGTAGCTTCATGAACTATTATTCTTTTGTTTCTGCTGCATTTTTGTTATATTACTCCGTGTCTGTGATTCTGTGATTATTTATTTACTGTATATGCTGAGATTTGCCAAATTTAAATTAACAATCTGATATTTTGAGCAATTCAAGTCCGACATGTTTGGATGCGAATGGTTGAAAATTTCAGGATGTTGCATGTGGTACCAGAGCTCTGGTTTTAGGCAAAACTCAACATATAAAGTAAATTTAGTTACGGAATCACTTTCGTTCGAGCTTGAACCTCTTCCTCTTTGACTTGGTTCCTGTGGATTTTTGGAACGTTCTCCTGGTTCCAAATCCATCCTTGTCTCCCCATTTGTGTTTTCTTGATTCTAAAGCATCCCATAGCTCCACTTAATGATTTGTAAAGGGATGAAACTCCTTTACAACCAGCATTGATTCATCGAAGTTTTCTGTATCCTCGGTTTAGATACCGTTATCTCCTACTATGCTCGAATTCTATCTCTTGTGATCGAATGTCGAATTGCCTCAGAATTCTCCATCGATCATATTCTTGTAGTCACGGTCGACCCGGTTAAGGTTGTCCGCAATCTATATAAGTCTATCCATTATTTTCTCTCTTTGAAATCTATTTATCTCCCAATCAAGCCTATCTTCTAGTTGAATTCTTTTGGTTAGGATCCCTCTATATTTGGATCTCTATCCTTGTTTTGAAATCCATTCTGGAATCATCGAGAGAGGGAGTGTATTTGTATTAATATTAAAATGTTTTATAGTGTGTTGTTTGAGTTGTTGATGTTGATTTGGGTTTTCGATCGATTCGTCTTATCAACGCTATCGATAGGAATTCCAAAACACTTGAATAGAGAAAACTGACACAATATTGTTTTCAAATTTGGTAAATGAAATAAATTTGTATGATTATATTATAAAAATATAAGCAAGATTTTATAGAATTTAATAAGTTAATTAAATTGGTTGTTTGAAATGGTAATATTTAATTATCATTTATTGTTCTATAAATGAATTTATAAACATGGTTTACAAATTGATTTGGAATTGAAATGAATTTAAATCAGGAATTTGAGAATTTAATTTCCGGTGATTTCAAATTTGGCTTTAAAGTTTTAAAGTGTATATTATTCAAAGTATTTTCAAATAGAAATTGTTTTTAAGAATTTTTAAAAGTTTTAATCGGTACTCTCCTCTTTTGTCGCTGGAAAATAATTTCGGTGATGACTACAGCATCATCGACATTCATTTTCAAGTTTCGAAGTGGAGAGACCATTCTGTAGCTTTGCTACATTTTTGTTTTAGAAAAATTAAATTGATTTAAATTCCTAAAGTATTACTTGATTTATAATATATATTGGTATATGATTATAGATTTGATTGGATATAGTGTGTGTATATATATTTATCTCTAAATTGTTTGAAGATTATTCAGAAATTTAATTCTTAAATTTTATGTTAAAGGTGATTTCAATTATAGAATGAAGAAAATTTTTTTTGAATAAATATTTAAATTTGAAATAATTGAATTTGGAAAATTTTACTGGTATAATATTCAATTGTATTTCAATATAACTTACCTAAATTATTCAGAAGTTGAATATGTAATTGGTTAATATACAATATAAAATGATTTTATAAATAAAATTTGAGTGTTGATGATAAATGTTATACACTTAATTTTTAATTATAAAAATGTTAATAGAGATAAATAAAATAATAAGTTATTTGAATAATAAATGAGACATAAAATAAATTTTGTTTTGAAGGAATTAATAAATTGAAATTAAATCAACTTAATGAAATACCTTGAAATTAAAATCAAATATTGAGTATTAATTAATATAAATTGAAATTTATATGGTTTAAATTAATTGTTTTATTTTGCTCCAATCTATTTTCTTTTCTGGTTGTTCTTATTCTCCTACCTTCTTCCTTTTCGGGGACGAAAAGTTTTGAGTGGGGGAGAGTGTAACGACCCGTAAATTTTAAAGGTTTTAATAACGTAAATAATTGAATTTTCATAAATTTTTAAATAATTAAATTTTGAAATAAAAATTTAATATTTGGAATACGTCTTCTTAAACATAGCAACTAGTAAATTTTTAGCAGATAATATAGAAGTTTATTTTCTTGTGTAATTCTATTTCAATTTAAATCAATAATATTTGATGGTAATAAAATGTTTCCCAAAACTGAATATTTTTCTATAGAAAATTTGTAAATCATCTTCTGAGTGAGACGTCATCTTCGGTTTCGTCAAATTTTGACTGTTATTGCTTCGTTTATCTTATTTTCGACAAATTTGCAGCATTTTCGGTACCGATGTCGACTTTTGATCGGATGATCGTACCATTGATATTTATATGCCATTTCGATCATCTCGTCGTGCTGATCTCTACTGTATATTCACTTCTGTGTTTTTGAAGTTTTGGTAAGTGTCGGATCCCGAGAAGCGGTTAACCGTACCGATACCTATTGAGCCTTTAGTTTTTTTTGTGTCTTTCCATCTATCCATCTGTTGAAACAAATGGCCACTTACGTTTAATTTCCGGAGATTCATTATTTTCCATCATTAAATTTATATCACTTATATTTTCGTTTAACTGTTTGTATTCATTGTAATTTCCTTTCAACCGGTTATCATATTCTTTTATAAACTTTCGCTCTGCCTTCTTCTTTCTCTTTCCCCAGACTCATACTTTTCTCTCATCTCAAACACCCCGCATCTCCATCGCCTCTCGCTCGACCATCACTATCCACCCCATCTCCCTCTCACTCGACATCATCAATCGGACCTCCGCCTTGAATGGCGAGCAACAGCCAGGCCCGCTCCGCCTTCAACCCAGTAGGCATGTTTTTACATGTTGTTTCATTTATATATATGTGTATATATTTTAAGTGTTTATATATAAGTTTATGTGTATAAATACACTAGAATTTGGGTTTTTAAAAAAGATATATGTAGTTTACGCGTGAATAATACTATCTTGTTTTTTTATAAATACAGTTGTATATATATATTTACTTTATTGATTGTAGATAGTATGTAATGTAAGCGCATGATATTTTGTTAGTTATTATATTAGTTTATATAAGTAAATGGTTCTGTTATAAGTTATATAGATTGTTAATAAGTTAATGTATATGTGTGTTATATGGCTCGTTAGTCTGCAATTGTATAAGGTTGGTTTTATATGTAAGTTTATGTCACAGTGAAATTTTAATATGTTATATAATACGAGATTTATATATATATTAATTTCTATATTTCGGCCAGTTGCATTGTTTTACAAAATGTTGAAGAATTTATTCTCGGTATTTATATTAAACTGTTTAAATTGTTTTACTGTGAATGTTTAAAATATTTACGTAGTAGTTCAATTTCTATTTTGCGTTTAAAGTATTACATTATACTGTTTAAAGTATATAAGTTATATTTTTGCCGTATATATGTTACAAAGAATAAAGGTTGATTTCAAAGTATAGTGTTATATATATATATATATATATTAATTGTGGAAGTACATATGGGATGTCCCTGTCAAAACAATGAGCAAGGTTTTGGTTATATATATTGATGTTTGTATATTATATTAATATTATAGTATGCAGTGATGATGTATATATATATATATAAGACTCATGTATATATTTTGATATGTATGCAGTAAGATTTTGCTTGGTTGCAATTTATTTTAAAGATGATATTTGTTTATTAAAGTACTGATTTCTAAATGGTATAGATATATAAATATATAGATAGTTCCGAGGCGATTGTCGTTTTGAAATAAATTTATATATTGTTTTAAATATATTATATATTAGTCTATATATTGTTTATATCTATACATGTGTTTAGTATAGATTCTATTGTCAATATATGCCTCGATTTTTGAAGTATATATATGTAGATCTCTGATTTTACATGTGTTAATATATATGTATATATATACACTTTCCTATATTTTATCAATGCAAATATTCTTAGTTGTATATTATATAGGTTATATAATCTATGTAAGTACAAATATATGTTGGTCATGTAAGTTATAATGGGACAGTTACATATAAATGTGGAAGTCGTGGTTGTTATATATATAGTTTTTCAATAATTGCATAGGCTGGTTATTTATATGGGTATATATATTGATTTTGGAAGTATATATGGAAATTTGTAGTTTAAAGAACTAAGATTTTGTCTCAGTCCATATATATACATAGAAAGTTATATACCTGGTAGTAGCATATATGTGTACTGAATATTAATATAATATATATATTAATATATGAGTTAAAATTTATAATGATCCTGGAATATATATATAGATTTCGATTTTGATATGTGTATACATATTTAAAATTTAATATCGATTCTTGGAATAAATTCTTACATATATGGATAATATATATGTGTTTGAACTAAAATATGATTTTTATATATATAGTGTTTATATATATACAAGTTCACTTATACCTTTTATTATCAAGTTGATTCTGATTTGTCTTCATCGATTCCTGTTATCAGCTTTGTCTGTCGTGCCTATTTTCTTCATCGAATTGTGTCCATCTAGCGTTGCTTTGGAATTCGTAGCTCATTTCCTCGTCAAATCTCTATAGCCTCAAAAGGTGAGCAATCACTCACGATTAACGTTCTCATATTTATTAAATTTGATTTCAATTGAAACGTCAATTGAAATATACTGCTTCTAGTTATTTATATTGCTATATATATGCTATTATCTGTATTTGGTAACCTATGACATCTGACACCATTATCTGTTATTTATATTGATGGTATATGCCTGTTATATTATTATCATATCTGTTATCACTCTGCAAGTTCCCTGTTACTATAGAATTCACTATGGGTTGAAATGATACATACCCAAACGATCTGTAGAATAGGGGAAAATCGTTATGGGTTGAAATGATAAACCCAATCGATTTTCATTGAACTGAATTTGGGATTACGGGTTGAAAAGATATATACCAGTATATATTTAAATTGCGGATTGAAATGATAAATATCCATATCACTTAAACATAGGGTAGAAAATTATATACAGACACCGTTGGTCGATATATAAATATATTTTGAAAATGATTTCTATGGTTTTGAAAAGAAATATATGGTTTTCATAAATATTGATTTTAAAGATTTATTAAAGTTGATTTAATAAAGTTGATATATAATATGTTTAAGTATTTATTTAATGTATATATTTTCAAATATAGAATTTATAATGATTTAGGTTGGAAAGATAAATTTGAAATTGATTTAAAATTATATTTATTTGAGAATTTTACTTAAATAAGTTTGATTTGAAATTTATTTAAATTTGAAATTTTAAAGATATGTTTTATAACTTGAATTTGATTAAAAGTGACTTAAATGAATATTTCAAATTTACATAAATTGAAATGGGATATTTTGTTTATTTAAATTTGTAAATTGAAGTTGTATTTAGATGTTATTGAATATTTAAAGATTTAAATATATTGAAATTGAAATGGCTTATTTTATGGTTCAAATATGTATTTGAAATCGATGATCTGAAATGGTTTATTGAGAAACTGAATTGAATTGAAATTTGAGGATTTTAGATTGGATTAAATTTGAATTTTTGGAATCCGAGTTGAGTTGAATCGATTTGTGAAATTGGAGGAAACTATTTTATTATATAAAGTATTTTAAATTATATTTAAAACTATTTTATATTATTTTATAAACTATTTTTAATATAAACTATTTCTAATATAACTATTTTTAATATAAACTATTTTAAATATACTAATTATTTTAATATAAATTGTTTTAACTTATAACTATTATATAAATTATTTTATTTTATAAACTATTTTATTTTATATACTATTATTAATATCTAAACCGTTTGAAGGAAAGTGTTATGATTTCCAAAGTTATGAATTTCAAAGTATTATGATTTCCAAAGTATTATTATTTCAAATTGTTTTGGTTTCGAAAGTATTATATCTTTGAAAGTACTATGATTTTGGAAGTGAATATTCTTGAAATGGAAATGATATCGTATTGATATGTTTTTGAAATGGAAATGATATTTTGGTTTTGAAGTATAAACTATTTTGAAATGACCGCGGTGCTATAATAACGATTGGTTGTTAAAGAGACCGGGATCGGATTCCTTCAAGTACAACCATCGAAATCATATTTTGATATACGTACTTGGAATCCTTTTCGGATTTGTGCATCATACCATATCGTAGAGTCGGTAGTCTTAATGGCTAAATTGACAACTAAGGATTATTTATTCTTAATATTGATAAGAAAATCATAGTTTCTCTTAAATGTGTGAGACTACTTATTAGACTCTCTAATGTGATATGTTCATTATGGTTGGGTTAATTTCATTTCATCCTACGTAATCAGTTTTATCTTTGGATCGTATCCAAATCCATTTTAATACCAATACTTTCTCAAAGAAATTTCTTTGCTATGAAATTGGTATTTCTTAAAACAACAATTGTTTCTCAATGCAATAAGATAGGTAATCATAAAGACTTTATGAATTACCTTGTATATAAAAATGATTTGGTTTTAGTTTACACAAGTTATGTCCAAAACATAAATAGGTCATCTAATGACAATCGTTGTCAAACTCCTTTTGGGGCAATTCATACAAGATCTCTCATGTATAATTATTACATGTAGTCTTTTGACTTACACAACATGCCAACTCCTTGGCCTAGGATATATTGGGATTTCTTATAAACCCTTGTCTTCTATAATTTTGTATTCTTTAGATGAAATTAATTTTAACCTTGTGTACTACCCTTAAGTACACGACCTTATAGAAAGAAGTTAACTAAACTTCATTCACAATAAATCATACTTTTTTAAACAAAGTTCGATTACTCCTTATTGATACATCATTATGTATCACAGAATGGAGTGACTTTGAGATTAAATCTTTTATTCATTTTTAGGCACGTTTGGAACTCTTTCCAATATACTTACATATATAATCAAATTGAATCAATTTTATTTTCTATTGCACGTTATTTTATCACTTCCGTTTTATACTCTATGAGTTTATACTAAACATACTGCATGTGTATTAAATACACATGTCCATGTCAGTAATAACTCATTGGTGAATATAACGAAGTATCGTGGAACCATTTTGGTATTAATAGACTTGCGATTGCATACATCTATATGTATCAATCCGAATAGTTCATCAACTCTTATCACGCTCCCACTAAATGGGTGATTTGCCCTTAATTGTTTGAGATATAATTAACTAGTATCATATGATCCATAATCATATAACCAAATTATTTCACAAAACTACAGCTTAGTCTAAATTTCCAAAATAGTTGCAAATAATTTCATATACTTCTGTATTTTCCAATGCATCCCATTTGTTATGAAAACAAATACCACATTGTAGTTTTATATTATAATGAATATTCACAATATTCATATTAAAAAAAATTTACGCTATTTTTTAGTCAACACTATAAAACAGTTATTATTTCATAAACAATGTTTGATATATTTTACGAAAATAATTTTTGTAACTTGATGTGACTAATAAGTGTTATATGGCATAGTCCCATTTTTTCCTCTGTTACTATAATAACATATGAAATATACAAAGCTCCATTCAACCAGTTAATATAGGCTATTTATTTCATTTACTATAACTGGTTACAGTCGAGAATTTTTAGATCAAGTATCTTAAAATTCAAAGAAATAAACTTCATAGAAAATTATTTTCTAAGTGAAAGTACATTTTGAAATAGAAATCATATTTTACATTCCAATGATAAGTATCAACTGTTAATTTACAATTCTAATTTTCGATGTTTCTTTATGAAGTAGAAGTGACCATTCACTCTCTTCATCTCAATTGTGCCTTAGATCATATCCACTCTTATACATTCGATTTTCTTTCTAAACGGTTAAACAATTCAAAAGAAATCCTTACTACAATATCATAACTGACTCTTTACAAAAGTGTATTTGGTTATCCTTAACTTCTAAGGATATCAAATAAATTGCACTTGATGTAAACTAATCAAACTTAATTTTAGTGATGAATTCATAGATCTATCTTGTAGCCTTTGGTCCAGTGTTATATTTAACAAAACAAGATCATGATTGTAATCAATTATGTTAAATACACGATCTCACACTACAGATCACTTGCTTATTTCAATGAACTAATTTCATTGAGGTTTCGTACAGTACAAATTATGATTGTTCAGCCTATAACATATATATGTGATCGTATATGGAACAAATATCCATATTATTGAATTGCTTTTAGAGTTTGAAAATCATTGAAGACAATACACAGTCTCGAGCTAGTAAACTCATAAGTGACCAAGTTATGAACGTATTTAATGGTTGTATAATTAGGCGCTTGCATGGGTCAACATGAAAAAAATTATTGCTAAGTAAATTTTATATTCCTATTCTTCAATATTAATTCAGTTCATCTTTATATTTGAATTGGTAAACATTTTATCAGTTATATTAATTACACAAATTTATCAATGTAAAATATTATAATTCTATATAGAAGATGTTCTTACATTTTTAGAAAGGTCAAATGTTACCATTTCATTTTTATAATAAGGCTTCCACTAGTCTTTTATGCTTCTCTAAACCCTAAGACGAAAAATAGAAGTCTTTCGACTTCACTAGTAGGTGTTAGGACTCGTATGTCTTGGGATTTTGACCTTGAGTTTGCTCAACAAGTCATAGCCCCACAAATGATGGATAAATCCTTATCGGTTTTATCATATACAACTCCTAACCCATGGTTCGTTGTCCTAATCCCATTTTGACCTTGAGTTTGCTCAACAAATCGAAAGAAATTATTCACTCGTACCTACCATTTCACGACGGCCTAAGTATAATATATGTACCTTGAGTTTGCTCAACAAATACATATAGTTATCTTACCTCATCTAGTCAAGATATTAATAATACTGCATATAACATCTCTAGCATGAGTTTGTTCAACAACCAGAGAGTATGCAAGTAATTTATTAATAAATAATTGTAGAAGGCAACACTTATATTAAAGATTCATAATCTTCAATATATTTAATGAGTGATATTAACTAATTGAATAATGTATTTCTTATGAAATACCTTTGTGATTCAAGTGTCAGACATAGCAGAAATCATGGTATATATATTATACATATGTATTTATTCCTTATGTCTATTTCTTACTGTTCCACCTTTAGTTTACACATTTATATTATATAAGTTTAATTATTATAGAACTTTTATATGTTATTTAAATTATATAATACTTTATATATAGCTTTATATTAATTAAATATTATTAAATTATTAAATTAATTAATACTTTAATTAATTATTATGTTATTCAATTATAACATACTATATTGAACATTTATATTATAACCTTTATAGTAACACCATATATCTTATCTATATGTGTTTTAATTTATTAATTAACTTTTAGTTAATTTATTTAATTAAACAATTTTAATTAAATTTTAATTAATTTCAGAAATTCTTTTAGACACACATGTATACTCTTATTGTCTTAAACAATTCAAGACACTATAACATATATCATTATATATGTTATACATTTATATATATTTAATTAATTTAATTAATTAATTCTATTAATGTTATTAATAAATAATTCGAAATTACATAGGGAGCTCCATCTGTTCCTTAGGTTATCATATTTCCTTTTGAAATTGAGATTGTTTCTGACGGTGTATGTATGGTTAATGTTTGAGGGTTTGCCTTGTGCATCATGTCTGTCATTTGTTTGCACCCTACGTGGTGCAAGTGTTAAGTTGTATGGGTAATGATCTCATGTGTGAGTTGAAGTGGTCGGACCACTATAAAATCGTCTATAACTATTCTACACATGTGTAGAATACCTGTTTAAATTTCATTAATAAAGTTGATGGCCCACTATACAACCGGCTAGACTTGCTAAAAAATTATTTTCGAAATTAATTTTATAACATTTTCAAACATTTTAAAAAATTATATGATAACTTTTATAATATGAGTTTTATTTTAAGTTTAAGTTTTAAATTTAAAACTTTTATTTTTAATTTTCAAAACAATTTGAAAATATATATTATAACATTTATAATATTTTTCTTATTTTAAATTTAACTTTAAAATTAAAAAAATTATTTTAATTTCAAAACATTTTTGAAATTAGCCCAAGGCCTAATTCACATTGAGCCTTTTTCTATTAGGGGCAACCTTTGGGCTCGCATAACTATTTGTGCTAGGTCAGTAGCCAGGTAGGATAGAGTATTTGATTACTCAACAATCCAGTCCAGAAATTAACTTTCTTAGACACCCTAGAAACTGAGTTGTAAGCTTAATTAGTCAGCCCTAATATGACTAATTTAAATCATATAGGCTATTTGACTCGATACCATGGTTGGAAATAGGTCATCCACTATGGAAGAAATGAGCGAATTTCAATTTTTTTTACCGCTTTGGATTTTTATTGGGCCTATGAAGTCTAATTCATATATAACTTTTCTAAATTTCTTTTAAATAAAATCATTATTTTATTTACTTTCATTACTAAAGTTTTGCTTTATGTTATTTTGTGTTATATTTGATGTATCATATACACATATGTGTGTACGTGTACGTGCAATATAATAAAGTATACATGGTTTGACATACCTGTGTATAGGTGTTGGGATTTACGCTGCAATAGACATGTTAGCCCCTCTAGTATTCTATGTGATGTCTAAATGAATATATATGTGTGTGTACGTGTGTGCGTGCGCGCGCGGATGTGTGTGTCAATATATATATATATATATATATATATATATATACACACATACATACATATATACTTATATTTATGTAAAATATAATCATACACACACACATGAATATATGGAAATAATAATTATAATAATTTATATAATAATATTTTAAAATATATTTAAACAAATGTTTTTTATATTAAATCAAAAATCATTTAATAATTAATATAAAATAATTTTAAATTTAAAAAAAATGAATTGTTGTTGCAAAGTTGTGTACAAATTTTTTTAATTTAATTATAAATATTAATATATATACATACACTTGTGCGCATAAATATATATATATATATATAATTTTTCTATTAATACCTGACTTTAAGCTCACGGTAGAAAATCAATTTTTTTTGAATTTTAAAATGATTTTTAGTTAAACAATTATAAAATAATTACAAAGCCAATTTAATTAAATTATGAAAAATTATTCCTAAGATAAGAAAATTATTTAACACTTTAATGTAATATTTTATACTTAATTTCAAACAAATTATATACATATATATTTGTATACACATTATTAATTTCGAGTTAAATAAATAGTTATATTGTTAATTAAACATAAATAAATATAAATATACATTAAAATTGAACATTCATTGCTGCCGAATTAATATAGTACAGCAAATATTTGTAAATTTTAAAATGTTTATTATATGATTTATTTCTTTAAGATATAATATATTAATTAAAAAAATCGTATATATATATAATATTATTTAGTTAAAAAATGATTTCTTTTAATTTTGTGTCGTGAGTTTAATGCAAGCATGTACAATTTTTTTTAATTTATATACATATACATATATATATATGTATATATGCACGAATATATTCAACCATCCAATATGTGACAGAACATCAATACAATAGATTCATAATATAATCGAATATCCTACAATATATTAAATAATAGATAATAATATTAAATGAATTAGTAAATATGTTGAAAACCTTCAACCAAAGCCTAGAGATTTCACTTTTAAGAGCTTAAATGACTCATTGTATCAAATTTCAAGATCTAGAGTTACTAGCTCCCGAACATCTTAACCACCGATAATCGAATCGAAGAATTTTAATATTATTTGAGCTTGGATTTCTTTTCAGTTTAAATGGGGTTTGCTGGTCGAAATTTTCAAAGGGAGAAGAGAGAAAAAGTATCAAGAAGAATGGTGTACAGAGTGGCACATAAATAGGAAGTCAAATGGAGAGAAAAGGGGATCTTATCCTTGTCTCTCTCTTACTAATTCCACTCTTTTGAACCATTCAAAGCCTCCCTCTATTGCAACATTTAGCTGGCCAATTCAAGCTATTTTGTTGAAATTTGCATGCCTTATATAGGCCTCAAAGCCAATTCCAGCACGAACAATGTTCGTTGCATTTAAATCAAAACTTAAACGTGTATCGATATCATATATCGCTAAATATATTTGTAGCCATTATAAATGCATTGTTTAAAAAATTTCTATTGGAACTAGGATAGCCCGTAGTGTAAGTTATGGATGAATTTCAAAAAAAAAAATTCCATATTGGATCTTTATTAGGCTTATGAAGTCTAATTTTTTAGAACATTCTTAAATTTCTTTTAAACAAAATATGTATTTTATTTAAATTTATAAAATGATATTGTATTATTTAATTTATGTTATGTTATGTACACACACATGTATCATATACACATAAATATATACGTGTGTGCATGTGTAACATATGAATCCGTGCAAGGTATAACGTGTCCGTGTATTGAAGCTGAGATTTACACTACGACATGCACGTTAGCTCGTCTAATATACGAATATATTGTCCAAATGTATGTTTATATAATTTTATTTATCTATAAAATGTTACAAATATGTGTATATACACTATATTTTTATTTAAATAATTATATATATATAAACATGTGTATGAAATAATAACATTATATATTTATAAAAATGTTTTTTTTCAACTAGGAGTTTGATAAGTAATATTATAATTTTATAAAATATAAAACATAATTTATAATATATATATATATATTAATATAATAAATTTATATGATTAATTGATTTAAATATTATTTAAATATTAATAATATATAAAATATTTTTTGTTTCTACTAAAAGTATTATACCAATTAAATTTTACGTATAAAATTATATTTCCATATTTTACAAATGTATAATGTAGTATTTAAATTATAAATTATATACATATATATAAATAATATATATTCCTAATCAAAGAGCTTGATCGAAGTCCACACTGTAGAATCGGGTGAGCGACACTAGTTCGAAAGTGAAGTTATGTATTCGAGTAGAAATCAAATCCGACTTTGCGTATGGCTGGTCTACGAACATCATATGGACTTATGAATAAATTATGAATAATATGGATTTGTTCTTTTCTAAGTTTGGGTTATGGTAAAATTTTGGGGTCGAAATTCTCTTAAGGGAGAGAGAATGTGATAACCCAGAATTTTATCGCTTTAATTCATGAATATTTAATTTAATTTAAATATTCAATTAATAGTTGTAACAAATAAAATAACTCTTTTTAAAATTTATAACCAATAATAGATAATTTGTTTTTGAGTTTTGTTTACATAAATAAATAGTTCGAAGGAAAACTGAAAATGTAACTGAAACCTGTTTTTCGAGTTTGTAGCTTTTTATCGAACGACAAATTATAGAAAGTCATGAAATACCCTTGTATATGTTTTAGAAAACTATAGTTACATTTTTAAAAGTGGAACATTTCATTTTGAAGTATAAAAGGATAAGTAAAATAAAATAGTAAAAGGTAAAACATATTTAAATTTTAAAACTTGAGTTGACTCCTAGATTCCTTAAGTGTATTAGTGAACAAAAGGACTTAAGCAAACCTTATACCCACCATGTTTCTAGATGTAGTGTACTTTGATAATTAATGAAATAATGAGGGAATAGAAAAGAATATTCTCACTTTATTTTCTTTATTTTCCATTATCCTCCTTATATATTCATATCCACTTCTTGCATTCTCTCATTTTCATACTTAGCTTATTTCCTTCAAGCTCATCGTTTTAAAATTCAAGAGTTTTAAAAAGGAGAAAATCACATTATGATTCTAAAACAAAGGTTAACTTGGATTTTGCAATATTGGATAAAGGTCAGATACTATATTTTCTTGTGTATTTATTTTATTTCATACGTGATAAATATTTGTAAGAAAATTATATATAGGTCGTTGCGTTGATTTAAAAATCTTTTTCATGTAGAATAATAAGTTAAAAAATCAAGTATTGATTTTATAATCAGCAAGACAACTTACCGGAAGCATACAGGAACAAATTTTATACATATTGTTCTTGTATATTTTATGAATCTACTTCCCTCTTTGATTTCAAAAATCAATCTCTCTCAATACCTGTTGATTTTGCCAAATCCGTCAACTAGTGGAATGTTTAACTCGGAGTCTTTTTTTTAAATAGTCTGAGGTTGTTTCGTCAAGTGGTGATCGAGTTTAGGGTCGATTAGAGTAAGTGGGTAAGTTTTTTCAGTTTTTCATCGATCACGAACTGACGAATGGTCTATGTTATCGTGTTCGTATCGGCAAATCGAGATTTTAGGGACTATTCGCAGGATTTTTATTGATGTGGTTTTATCAAATTGGTGAGATAATTGGAACTGGGTTTAAAATCAAATTATGGCGATCCATCGACGAGGGGCCGAGCGGTTGGAGGTGGAGTACATGTGGATGTGGTGGAGGTGCGGTGTTTGGCACAAGTGAGGCGATGGTCTGTGGAGGGTTGGGGAGCTCAACTTACAATTTATTTGGTGGGTTGTCTTGTGATCGGGCATGGGTGTTTTGGCATTGCCAGTGGAAGTCGGACACGGCGAGGCGATGGTGGGAGGTGAAGGGAAGGTCGGCGGACGTAATGGAGGCAGCGGCGTAGTCCCAGGCAGTTTGAGGTCGTGCGGTAAGCTCGAGATAGGGAGGATGGGAAACATGAAGCATTTAAGATCGGTGGAAGGGTCGAATTCCGACCTAGGATGGGGTAAGTGATGGAGGAGGCATTGTTAAGGAGCGTGAGGCCATTTGAGTTAGTGGAGGACGGTCACACGGTGACCGGTGAAGGGCGGCGTTGTTCACGGTTCACGCGTGGGCACTATGTATTTTAGCTCCAGAAATTATTTTGCAGAAGTTTGAATTTGTGAACTATGGTTTGAATAAAGGTTTGAGAAGAAGGGTTAGTTTTGGTTAATGGTTTGTGGGCTTTGGGCCCAAGAGTTTGGGAATTTAATCGATTTAAATTTTCAAAATTTAAAAACGTTTAAACTTAAATAGGCTATAGCTCATCAATTCGAGGTTCGTTTAACCTGCGAACTTCGATGCTAGAGTCGTATCATTGGTTAGAACACTTGGGAACAGTCGTTTGACATTTTTCCACTAAATTTATAGTCGCGGTATATAATTACGTCGGTTGGTAATTATATTTTGTCACCGCTATCTGGATAGCATAAATAAACATTTTTCTGCTATATTTTAAATTGAATAAATTTATTTTACATCCAGTTAGCATAATAAATCTCCTTTCTGCTTTTTTATAGATTTGGACAGTTATTGATTTATAAGTGGACTTAAGCAGATGACGTGTTATCCGTCATCCGTTAATTGAGAATTTTATTTATATATTTGTTGCTTATGTAGATATGTGATATGATATGAATTATTGAAGTTAAATAATGGTGACTTGTATAAGTACGAGTGTGGTCACAGAGCTTCTTTCCAGAATTTAGAGAAGAA
This sequence comes from Allium fistulosum, assembly GCA_030737815.1. Classification (NCBI taxonomy): domain Eukaryota; kingdom Viridiplantae; phylum Streptophyta; class Magnoliopsida; order Asparagales; family Amaryllidaceae; genus Allium; species Allium fistulosum. The sequence goes on from CM060903.1 coordinate 664,901,481, forward strand.
ATGGATTTTGAATTTACTTAGACTATAAATTATTTTGAATTATATATTTTCTAAAAATAAAATGGCTAAGTTAATATTATTTTAGTTTCAATATTTAAGGTTAACTAATTATATATTAATAATATTTTAAAAGTTGTTTAATTATAATTATTAAAGCTGTTTTAAAATCATTTATTTTATTTAACTTATATAAAATTAATTAATTATTTTATTAATGATATTCTAAGTTAGTTAATTATTTAACAAATGTTATTTTAAGTAAGTTAATTATGTAATAATGTTGTTTTGTAATTTGACTAATTTTTTATTAATAACAGTTTAAGTAAATTAATCAATTATTAAATAGTGATTTAGTGTATCAATTGTATATTAATAATGATTTAAGGTGAGTTAATTATTTACAAATAATGTTTTGAACCCTAATAAATTATTTATTTAGGAGGTTTGAAAAGGGGACCCATTTATAATAAATAAAGTGTTTAAAATAATAAATTGTTTTATAAAGAGAATTATTTTAAATATAAGGGTTGTTAAAGTTATAATTTGGGAAGAGATCTTGGATTTTGGAAAAGAAGATTTAGGTTTATAAAACTTTGATTTCATAAGAATTGGATCAATTATATTAATAAGGTTTTGAATCTAATAAATCAATAATCCTTCTTAATTTTGGTGGTAGGAAAGCATCTTCCCTACTCAACACCGAAGGATTAGTTGTTTTTTGTTTCATAATAAACAGTGTTTCAAAAGGAATTGTTTTGATCCATTTAATAGAAATTTTGGGATAAGAAATCTTTTCTTAAATATTTTGTGAATAATTTATACTTCGTATAAGTATATTCTAAAGTTTCCCAAATGTAGAAGAAAATGGTTTTTGAGAATATACTTATACCGGTAATATAGTATATAAATATTTTGGGTCAATAATTAAAGTATTTAATTATTGAGGATTGTTTAAAGAGGCTTAATGGATTCCATCTGTAAATAAATCTATGTTTGCATTGTTTGTTTATTTGATAATTAAATAACCGACTATCAAAATCTGGACCTGCTGTTAACTCTGGAAATATCTAGGAGTAAAACTAGAGTTATATGGTATTGTTATCTTAGATGATACTACTGTGTTGTGCATATAAATCTCGTTTCATTCTCCTCAGACAAATGATAAGGAGATCCTTCCACTTAAACAGTTAGGAGGTAATCCCCGCTCTTTTGCATTGTCTGTTTATTTCCGAAAGAACCGGAGTTGAGTTTACCGAAACCTGTCGAACGTTGGTTCGAAAAGACCGGGGTCGAGTAAGTATGAATTATCCAAAAACCACTTCTAACCAACTGAAGCATTCGAATTGAAAGCATTTTGAAGATGATGGAATCGAAGACGGAGATCTTTGAAGTGCAAGGACTACTTGCTACTAATCCCGAGAGTGATTTTAAAATGGATGTAATAGAAGTAGTGCCTTAGGTTTGTTTATGTCCCGAATAACTTGTATAGACGAATGTTAGCATTGCATTGCTCCCTGGAGGGCAATGTTAGCATTCCAAGTGAAATTTCTTTCAAAAAGGTAAAACGTAGCCTCAAGCCTCATCAACCTGAATGACTAAAATATGGGATATGCGGCAAGGCTAAGTGGGTCATACCCATTAGGGTATAATCATCACCCTTCTTGATATATATATTTATGGATTTGGTTGTGCATGAGAGCTCTCAGGATAGGTTGCAAAGCAACCGGGGTGATGAAATATTTGGTACTATCCAGTAGGGGTAGGCCGGTCCTGTATTGGCAGAAGATCCACGTGAGGCCCTCGGTACATTTTTCTAGAAGTGTACTGTGGCAGGCGATATCCCGGTGACTTATCATTTTATGGAATCCCTTCTCCAATACTTGCCTTTATGGACTTAGTTGTATACCTATTATGGTGGAATTTAATTATTGTAACAATTTTGGCTATGATTCAATATTTACTTTAAACCCTAGACATTATTATAATATCATTGGATTTTCTATAAAATGGTTTGGTTATCGTAAGGTAAAAACCTATCCGTGTTTATGTACGGCGTGGTGTTACGAGATACCTTTTATTTTAAAGGGTTTTATTAAGATATAATAAACTTCCTTATGATTTTAGTTTCTCATGCTGGTTTTATCAGACTGATCTGGGTGTTATTTTTCTTAAACGCTCGGGTCATACCCGAGTAATTTTCCAAAGATAGCTTTGGATGCTTTGGGGCTTCAGGAGTCGAGTTGGATGACCAAGACGTATTTTCGTATTTGTATTTCCCCTGTTTTTTTCTTCTGTGTATTTATCAGCAAGTTGTAAGAACAGGCTGTTATAAAATTCTAGGCTGATGATAGATTAGACTCTGATGTGGTTGTATAATAAAGGAATTTATTTTGTAAATATGACTTTGAAATGTTATATATTATTCAGCACGTAGTGAGATTTAGTTCTGTTGTTTCTTTTCTTCTTTTTTCCTAAATAATCTTACTTTCCGGCACTTAGATGCTCGGCACATGAATACCGAGGTTGTATTATTATCAACTTCTAAGGATCCAAAAGGCGGGTCATTACATTTGGTATCAAAGCCGATGGTTAAGCAAGAACCTTAGCTTTGATGGGGGTAAACTCATTAGAGATAAGGTATGTGATAACCTAAAATGAGTTTGGGTATATTATATATAAGAGAGCATATTTGTTAGTGTTATAAATGTATTATATTATATTAATTTATCGGTTGAGTGGTTTATGCATTCTGGTCGATACAGAAGGTACAACTGTATCGATAGGGGTTTCAAAACTCTCGAACAGAGCAAACCGACACAATATTGTTTTGAAATGGGTAAATGAAATAATTTTACCTAGATTTTATGTATAAAAAGAATAATTTTCAAAATAGTTATAGATAATTTTGGGTGGTCGTTGAGTAGGAAATAGTGATATTTATTTATCATCTATACTTAGGCTCAACTACTTATTGGGCATTTGCTATTTAATTAGATTATAAATACGAACACCTGGTGAATTCAGTTTCACGATTTGACAATAAGGTGTTTGTTAATAAGGTAGGATTAACTAGTTTAATTGGTTAAAGAATTTCTATAATTAAGAAAGTTAGAACATTTTAGAATAAATATTTGAAAATGATTTTATAGGAATGATAACAGTAGAAAGAAATATTTTTATTTTAACTAGTTCGAGTGGCTTAGAAATAACTAAAAATGGGAAAGAGATGTGTTCGGATGGTAAGCACTTCTCTTAATTATTACGCTTCTTGGTCAGGGAATATATGATACTATTTGGTAGTACTCAGTTCCTTAGTATTATTTTAGGGTTACTAGGGCTATGTGTATGCATTTCCTTAGGTTAAATATATAGTTTCATTTCAAAAAGGATTTTTAAATAAAATCGGGTATTTAGAATTTAAGTGTATTTAATAAATTCAAATTGGAAAAGTTTGAACCAGATAAGGGTATATACTCTTAGGATATAGTAGGTTATTATACTAGTTTAATTTTGGTATGTTTTTATGAAATGTTTCCATAAATAATTTTAAGGGTAAAAGAAATTGGTATAAGTAAGAACCAAGTAGCGTAAGTACGTAAGTTGTACGTGGATTACCCATTGCATGGTTCTTGATCCAAGATTTGAGCATATAACTTTAAGATGTTTCATGCTCTTCCAAATAAGGATCTATCACTCGATTTTTGACGGCAAACACTTGGTGGAGGTTCTTGATATGGAATCGAAGTTTTCTATCATAGTATATGGCTATGTAAGGAGAACAAAGGTTCTTAATCAAGGAGCCTGATTGAAGTCCGCACTAGAAAACCGAGTGAGCGATACTAGTTCGGAAGTGAAGTTATGTATTCGAGTAGAAATCAAATCCGACTTTGCATATGGATGATTTTTGAACATCATATGGACTTATGAATAAATTATGAATAATATGGATGTTTTGTTTTCTGAGTGTGGGTTATGGTAAAATTTCGGGGTCGAAATTCTCTTAAGGGAAGAGCATGCGATGACCTAGAATTTTATCGCTTTAATTTGTTAATATTTAATTTAATTTAAATATTCAATTAATGGTTGTAATAAATAAAATAACTATTTTTAAAATTTATAACCAATAATAGATAATTCATTTTTGAGTTTTGTTTACATAAATAAATAGGACGGAAAACTGAAAATGTAACTTAAACCCGTTTTTCGAATTTGCAGCTTTTTATCGAACGACAAATTATAGAAAGTCATGAAATACCCTTGTATATGTTTTAGAAAACAATAGTTATATTTTTAAAAGTGGAACATTTCATTTTGAAATATAAAAGGATAAGTAAAATAAAATAGTAAAAGGAAAACATATTTAAATTTTAAAACTTGAGTTGACTCCTAGATTCCTTAAGTATATTAGTGAACAAATGGATCTAAACACACCTAATTACCCACCATGTTTTTGAATGTAACGTGATTTTATGGTTAATGAAATGATGAGGGAATAGAAAAGAATATTTTCACTTTATTTTCTTTAGTTTTCCATTATCCTCTTTATATATTCATATCCACTACTTGCATTCTCTCATTTTCACACTTAGCTTATTTCCTTTAAGCTCATCTTTAAAAATTCAAGAGTTTTAAAAAGGAGGAAAAAAATCACATTTTGGTTCTAAAACCAAGGTTAACTTGGATTTTGCAATATTTGGTAAATGTGAGATACTTCATTATCTTGTGTATTTGTATTATTTCGTATGTGGTAAATATTCATAAGAAAATTATATATAAGTTGTTGATTTGATTTAAAAATCCTTTTCATATGGAATAATAAGTTGAAAATCAAGTTTTTATTTTGTAATGAGTAAGATAACTTACCGGAGGCATAAAGGAAAAAATTTTGTACATACTGTTATTTTATGTTTTTATGAATCCACTTCCCTTTTTGATTTCAAAAATCAATCTCTCTCAATACGTGTCAATTTTACCAAATCCTTCAACTAGTGAAATATTCAACTCCGAGTCTAGTTTTTTTTAAATAGTCCGAGGTTGTTTTATCAAGTGGTGATCGAGTTAAGGGTCGATTATAGAAAGTGGGTAAGTTTTGTCGGTTTTTCATCGATCACGAATCGATGAATGACCTATGCCATTGTGTTCGTATCAGCAAATCAAGATTTTAGGGACTACTTGCAGGATTTTTGGTGAGGTGGTTTGGTCAAATTGACAAGATGATTGGAATTGGGTTTAAAATCAAATTTCGGCGATCTCGTCGACAATGGGTCGAGAGGTAGGAGGTGGAGCTACCTGAGGATGTGGTGGAGGTACGGTGTTAGGTGCAAGTGAGGCAATGGTTTGAGGAGGGCTAGGGAGCTCGACTTAGGGTTTAGATGGTGGGTTATCTTATGGTCGGACGTGGGCATTTTGGCATCGCCAGTGGAAGTCAGACACGAAGAGGCAATGGTGGGGGGTGAAGGGAAGGTAGGCAGACCTGATGGAGGCAGCGTCGCGGTCCCTAGTGATGTGAGGTCGTGTGGCGAGCTCCAGATAGGGTGGGAAACGTGGAAGTATTTAAGATTGGTGGAAGGGTTGAATTCTGACCTAGGCTAGGGTAGGCGATGGATGAGGCATTGTTAAGGAGTGCGAGGCCATTGGAGTTGGTGAAGGATGGTCGTGCGGTGACTGGTAAAGGATGGCGTTGTGCACGGCGCATGCGTGGGCATTGTGTATTTTAGCTCCAGAAATTATTTTGCAGAAGTTTGAATTTGTGAAGTATGGTTTGAAAAAAGGTTTGAGAAGAAGGGTTAATGGTTTGTGGGCTTTGGGCCCAAGAATATGGGAATTTAGTCGATTTAAGTTTTCAAGTTTTAAAAACGTTTAAACTTAAATAGGCTATAGCTCATCAATTCGAGGTTCGTTTAACTCGCGGACATCGACGCTGGAGTCGTATCATTGGTTAGAACACTTGGGAACAGTCGTTTGACATTTTTCCACTAAATTTATAGTCGTGGTATATAATTTCGTCGATTGGTAATTATATTTTATCACCGCCATCTGGATAGCAGAAATAAACACTGTTCTGCTATATTTTAAATTGAATAAATTTATTTGACATCCAGTTAGTAGAATAAATCCCCGTTATGCTATTTTTATAGATTTGGACGGTTATGGATTTATAGTTGACTTAGGCAGACGATGTGTAATCCTCGTCTGTTAATTGAGAATTTTATTTACATATTTGTTGGTTATGTAGATATGTGATACAATCTGAACTATTGAAGTGAAATAATGGTAACTTGTATAAGTACCAGTGTTGTCGTAGAGCTTCTTTCTAGAATTTGGAGAAGAGATGGATTTTGAATTTACTTGGACTATAAATTATTTTGAAGTATATATTTTCTAAAATTAAAATGGTTAAGTTAATATTATATTAATTCCAATATTTAAGGTCAATTAATTATTTATTAATAATATTTAAAAGTTGTTTATTTATAATTATTAAAGTTTTTTTAAAATTAGTTATTTTATTTAACTTACTTTAAATTAATTAATTATTTTACTAATGATATTCTAATTTAGTTAATTATTTAACAAATGTTATTTTAAGTTACTTAATTACATAATAATGTTGTTTTGAAATTTACTAATCATTTATTAAATTAATCATTTATTAAATAGTGATTAGGTGTATCAATTATATATTAATAATGATATAAGGTAAGTTAATTATTTACAAATAATGTTTTGAACCCTAATAAATTATTTATTTAAGATTTTTGAAAAGGGAATCAATTTATTGTAAATCAAAGTGTTTAAAATAATAAACTGTTTTATAAAGAGAATTATTTTAAATATAAGGGTTGTTAAAGTTATATTTTGGGAAGAGATCTTGGATTTTGGAAAAGAAGATTTAGGTTTATAAAACTTTGATTTCATAATTGGATCAGTTATATTAATCAAGTTCTGAATCTAATAAATCAACAATCCTTCTTAATTTTGGTGGTAGGGAAGCATCTTCCCTACTTAACACCGAAGGATTAGTTGTCTTTGGTTTCATAATAAACTGTGTTTCAAAAGGGATTGTTTTGATCCATTTAATAGAAATTTTGGGAAAATAAATCTTTTCTTAAATATTTTATGAATATTCTTATACTTCGTATAAGTATATGGTAATGTTTTCCAAATGTAGAAGAAAATGGTTTACGAGAATATACCTATACCGGTAATATAAGTATATAAATATTTTGGATCAATGATTAAAGTATTTAATTACTGAGGATTGTTTAAAGATTCTTAGTGGATCCCATCTAGAAATAAATCTATGTTTGGATTGTTTGTCTATTTGATAGTTAAATAACGATTATCAAATTATGGACCTGTTTTTAACTCTGGAAATATCTAGGAGAAACACTAGAGTTATATGGTACAGTTATCTTAGATGATACTATTATATGTGTGTATAAATCTCGTTTCATTCTCCTAGGACAAATGATAAGGAGATCTGTCCACTTAAACAGTTAGGGGGTGATCCTCGCTCTTCTGCATTTTCTGTTTACTTCCAAAAGAACCGGAGTTGAGTTTACCGTAGCTGTCGAATGTTGGTTCAAAGAGACCGGGATTGAATAAGTATGAATTATCTAAAAACCACTTTGAACTAACTCAAGCGTTCAAATTGAAAGCATTTTGAAGATGATGGAATCAAAGATGGAGATCTTTGAAGTGCAAGGGCTACTTACTACTAATCCAGAGGATGATTCCAAAATGGATGTAGTAGAAGTAGTGCCTTCGGTTTGTTCATGTCCTGAATAACTTGTATGGATGAATGCTGGCATTACATTGCTGCTTGGAGGGCAATGTTAGCATTCTAAATGAGATTTCTTTCAAAAAGGTACAGCGTAGCCTCAAGTCTCATCAACTGGGATGACTAAAATAGAGGATATGCGGCAGGGCTAAGTGGGTCGCACCCTTCTTCATATATATTTATGGATTTGGTTGTGCATGAGAGCTCTCGGGATAGGTTGAAAAGCAACCGGGGTGATGAAATATTCGGTACTATCCAGTAGGGGTAGGCCGGTCCTGTGTTGGCAGAAGATCCACGTGAGGCCCTCGGTACATTTTTCTAGAAGTGTATTATGGCAGGCAGTACCCCAGTGCCTTATCATTTTATGGAATCCCTTCTCCAATACTTGCCTTTACGGACTTAGTTGTATACCTATTATGGTGGAATTTAATTAATGTAACAATTTTGGCTATGATTTAATATTTACTTTAAACCTTAGACATTATTATAATATCATTGGATTTTCTATAAAATGGTTTGGTTATCGTAAGGTAAAAACCCGTTCGTATTTATATGCGGCGTAGTCTTATGAGATACCATTTATTTTGAAGGGTTTTATATGATATAATAAACTTCCTTGTGATTTGAGTGTCTCATGCTGGTCTTACCAGATTGATCCGGGTGTTACTTTTTCTTAAACGCTCAGGTCGGACTCGAGTAGTTTTCCAGAGATAGCTTTGGATGCTTTGGAGGTTCAGGAGTCAAGTTGGATAACCAAGACATATTTTTGTATTTGTATTTTCGCTACGTTTTTCTTGTGTTTATTTATCAGCAAATTGTAAGGACATGCTGTTATAACTATTCAAGCTGATGATAGGTTAGACTCTGATGTGGTTGTATAATAAAGGATTTTATTTTGTAAAGATGACTTTGAAATATTATATATTATTCAGCATGTGGTGAGATTTAGTTCTGTTGTTTCTTTTCTTCTCTTTCCCTAAACAATCTGTCTTTTTGGTACTTAGATGCTCAACTCGTGAATAGCAAATATGTATTAGTGTCGACTTCTGAGGATCGAAAAGGCGGGTCGTTACAATACACCTTGAAACAATGAGATCCGATCCTCGAACTAATTTCTGAAAGGGAGTGCGGATTAAGGATCTTAAGGCTAATTTAACACTAGAGGGGGGGTGAATAGTGTTTAATGGATTCTAAGACTTATATGAACTAAATTAAAATTATAACACAAACAAATGCAGAACTTAATCACAGAACAATCACAGAATCAAACACAGATGCAGAAAGTAAAAAAAAAAGCAGTAAAAAAAAAGAACACACCGGATTTTATACTGGTTCGTAGTTACCCTACATCTAGTCATGTACCAAGGCAGAACACCTCATACATATTTTTATTATACCAAAGTCGAGATTACAATCCTCAGTTTCTAAAGGCCTTGAGGTACCCTCCTGTCTCACGAGTCCGGGGCAAACTCTCTTGATTTACTGGCCACAAGATTACCCAATTGATTTCCTGGCACAACCACACCTTATAGAGAGACTCGATAAACTTTTGATTACAAATTTATCCTATAACTCTAAATAGCATTTTGATCTTCGAGAGAGGGCAGAGAATCAAACAAGAATGATATTCTAATTTGATTCACTTGAGAATTCGATAGAATTTCGGCACGATCTTAAAAATATGAAAATATTAGAATATGGATTTGTGGAGAAGAAGGAATGAAGAAAATATGAAATTAGTTAGTTAAAAAATTCGTTTGTGACGGCTATTTATAGACCAGTAACAGTCATAACCATTCGTGAAGAGATTTAAACGAATAGACACTTCTTTTGAAAATTGAAACTTCTGAATTTAACGGCCACCATGTTGACATGGTGTATCCCATGATGTCGACATCTATTAGTTAAAAACAATGTAAATTTTTTTTTGACAACGGTATTGAAAGGAAAACAAGATGAAATGATTCTGAAGTAAAATAAACTAATTTTCCTATGTTTTAAAATAAAAAAGAGTAGAAAAATATATTTAGAATGTATATATAAATTTGATTTTAAATCTCAAGTATATATATATTATAAAAGGATATTTAAAAATCAGAAGATAGTTTTAAAAACAAACGAAGTTTAAAACAAGAGTTTATTTAAAAACAAAGACAAAGAATATTTTAAGGCTAAAACATTTTGAAAAGTAGTTTTGAAAAACCATTTTGAAGTAGTTTTGCAAGCTTCTTCCTGCAGAATATCTCATCACATCAGGACTCGAGAACTTGTACAAAACCAGGATGTTCGTGGGTTTGTAAGCCACTTGTCGTAGGTTTGTAAGCTACTTGTCGTGGGTTTGTAAGCCACTAAGAAGATAGAAATGGGTTCCATCCCAAATGAAATATGGAATGAAAATTTCCATGCTATTATGAAGTTTTAACAATAAACTAGACACATATCTTGAAATCTTGATCTTGATACTCATGAGTCTACAAACTTGATTTCTTCATCCTTGATCTTTATACTGTACAGTCTTCAATAATCAGTACCTGCCTTATATATATCATGCATAATAACATTCATATATATCTAGACAATAGTGTTAGTATATAAGTTATAATAAAATAAGTTACAAAGGTTGTTGTCATCAAAACCACTATCTCCAGTTCCTAACAATCTCCCCCTTTTTGATGATGACAACCTTATAAAATATACTTACCACTTCGATCATACCATAACTCCCCCTTACACCAACAACTCCCCCTTACTCCAAACCTACTATTTTATATAACTTCTCCCCCTTTGTCATCAACAAAACAATAACCTATAATCCTTGAACTTAATAGAAAATGAGATAAACAAACATATGATATAAGAATAATAACTATGTATGAGTGAAATATAGCATCCTAAGTTAAATGGAATTCAAGATTTTATACACCAAAGATTGTTTTTAGAAGAACATTAATTAAGATAACACTTTATATACAAACTAACAAACCAATATATAATCAAGAAAGAGAAAAACAAAAACGAAAAACACATAACGAGGACCCTTAACTATTGGTGATTTATGGACCGAACAATTTGGATAATGGAGACAAAAGTTTCCACGTTGTTCGACCAAGTTCCCATTAGCGTCAAAAAGGATCTCTCCAACGCAAATCACACCATCGTCTTCGTCCATATGAACATCCGGATTTGGCAGAGGATGTTCTTCTTCTTGATCCTCTTGTGGTTCTTTCATAGGCTCTTCTTCTTCAGAATCCATGGCTTGTGATGATTTTTCGATGACAATGGGACTGGCATGGTTATCCATAAGAAATTTTTGTAAATTCCTAAGAATTCTGCCTTGCCTATCTTGTTCTCTAGCCATTCGCGGTTGACTCACTTGAATTTCCATCATCATTTGAAGCAAATCTTTCATCTTCTCTTGTAATTTGATGACGTACGTGTGTGGAACGTTGAAAAGGGCCAGAATGAGGAGAAGTGGGTGAAGAAGGTTCATTATTAGAAGAGGAAGCCATTAATTTACTGTTTTAGAAGTTTATTACAGAGAATAGAACAGAGGAAAGGAGTAAAAGTCGAAATATATAAATATATAACCAAATAACTAATTTTAGAGGGAAATTTAAATTTGAAAATCTCGGCCTGTATGTCGACAAAGGGGGATGGGTCATGTCGACATGCCCAGTTCAATTTTTGAGAAATTTTTATTTATATTAATTATTAACTATACTTGTATTATTTATAATTTATATTTCAGTTAATGAACATATACCTAATTCTCTTCTAAATTTAGTAAAGTTTTGTTCAATTAATGGTTTGGTTAATATATCAGCAATTTGTTTTTCAATATTAATATATTCAAGAGTTATGACTTCTTTACTTATATTATCTCTAAGAAAATGACGTCTAATATCAATATGTTTTGTTCTAGCATGATAAGTTGGATTTTTAGATAATTTTATTGCACTAGTATTATCACAATAAATTGGTGTTTAGTTATAGTTAATCCAAAATCTTTTAAAGTTTGTTGCATATATATAACTTGAGAACAAGCCAAAGCAGCAGATATATATTATGCTTCAGTTGTTGACAAGGATACATTGTTTTACTTCTTACTAAACTAGGAAACCAGAGAATGTCCTAGAAAGTGACAAGTTCCACTTGTACTTTTTCGGTCTGATTTACAACCAGCGTAATCAGCATCACAATATGAAATTAAATCAAATACATCATTTTTAGGGTAAAATAAACTATAATCTAAAGTATGTTTTACATATCTTAAAATTCTTTTAACAGCTTTTAATTGAGTTTCTTTAGGTTGAGATTGGTATCTTGCCCAGAGACAGACACTATGCATGATGTCAGGACGACTTGCTATTATATAAAGCAGCGAACCAATCATTCCCCTATATAATTTTGATCAACATCTTTTGATTTATCTTCTTTACTTAAAGCTACATTAGTTGTCATTGGAGTTGGTTTCCCACTAGAAGTGGTCAATCCAAATTTATTAATTAAATCCTTAGCATATTTTTCTTGACTAATGAAAATTCCTTTATCTAATTGTTTGATTTGAAGTCCTAAGAAGAAGCTTAGTTCTCCCATATGACTCATTTCAAATTCTTTAGTCCTTATATTTGAAAATTCTTTATTCATTATGTTATTAGTTGAACCAGATATTATATCATCTACATATATTTGTACTAATTGAATATCATTTTTGTTTCTTTTAATAAAAAGAGTTGTATCTATTTTACCAATTTCAAAACCAGATTGTAGTAAATAAGATCTTAGTCTTTCATACTAGGCTCTAGGAGCTTGTTTCAAACCATATAAAGCTTTCTTTAATTTATATACATGATTTGGAAATTCATTATTTTCAAAAAGTGGAGGTTGTTCAACATAAACATCTTCTTTTACAAAACCATTTAGAAAAGAACTTTTAACATCCATTTGATATAACTTGAAATTATTGTAATTTGCGAAAGCAAGTAGAATCCTGATAGCTTCTAGTCTTGCTACGGGTGCAAAGGTTTCATCATAATCAATTCCTTCTTGACAATAACCTTGCGCGACTAAACGAGCTTTATTTCTCACGACCTCACCAAGTTCATTCATTTTATTTTTATAAACCCATTTTGTTCCAATTATACTTTTATCCTCAGGTATAGGAACAAGTTCCCAAACATCATTTCTGGTGAACTGATTCAATTCTTCTTGCATAGCAAGAATCCCTGAATCATCAGATGATGCTTCCTTTGGATTTTTAGGTTCAATAGTTGATATAAAAGTTACATTGCTCATACTATTTAGTTGATTTCTTGTTTTAACTATAGATTCAATATTTCCTAGTATATTTTCTACAAGATCATCTTTTAATAGTCTAATTCTTTTATTAGGTTGAATGATTTCACAATTAGTTTCATTAGGTTCATTATTCAAAGTTACAAAATCTTCTTCATCTTCTATTTGTACAGTATCTTTAAGATTTTCATCAAAAGATACATGCATTGTTTCTTCAATAGTGTTAGTTCTTAAATTATAAACTCTAAATGCTTTACTTCTATTAGAATATCCGATAAAGATACCTTTGTCGGATTTAGGTTAAAATTTATCTAAATTATCTTTTGTATTAAGAATAAAACACTTACTACCAAAAACTTTAAAATAAGCTACTATAGCTTTCTTATTGTAAAGTAATTCATATGGTGTTTTATTAGTGAATGGTCTAATTAAAATCCTATTTAATATATAACAAGCTATAGCGACTGCTTCAGCCCAAAATTTTTTAGATAAGTTACTATCAGAAAGCATTGTTCTAGCACACTCTTGAATCGTTATATTCTTACGTTCTACCACTCCGTTTTGTTGTGGAGTTCTTGGAAAAGAGAAATTATGAGTGATTCCTTGTTGATTATAGAAATTCTCAAAAATTTCATTTTCAAATTCTCCACCGTGATCACTATGCATAGTTTTTATTTTTAAAGAAAATTGATTTTGAATTCTTTTAGCAAAATTCTTAAATAATTCAAAAGCATCACTTTTAAGTTTAAGAAAAATTGTCCAAGTATATCTAGAATAATCATCTACAATTACAAAAACATATTTATTGTGATTAATTGATTGAACTTGAGATGGACCAAATAAATCTAAATGAAGTAATTCTAGGGGTTTAGAAGTAGAAATCATATCTTTTAATTTAAATGAACTTTTCTTAAGTTTTCCTAATTGGCAAGCATCACATATATTATCTACTTTAAAGTTTAACTTGGGAAGACCTCTAACTAAGTAATGTTTTGATAACCTAGATAACAGTTTGAAATTTAAATGACCAAATCTTTTATGCCAAATCCAAGGGTCACTTGTATTAGCCAAAAGACATAAGTTATCATTTGAAACTTTCATACTAAGGGTGTAAATGTTTTTGCTTCCTAATTCCTTCAAAGATAATATTTGACTTATTATCTTCGATGTGACACTTATCTTTTCCAAATTTAATTTTAAATCCTTTATCACATAGTTGACTTATACTAAGCAGATTATGTTTTAAATTCCTAACTAGCAAAATATCAGAAATAAGAGGAGTTTTAGAATTACCGACATTGCCGATGCCAATCACATATCCTTTTGAGTTGTCTCCAAAGTTGACCAATCCACCATCTTGATATATAATGTCATTGAGTATCTCGGGATTTCCAGTCATATGCCTTAAACAGCCACTATCAAGTATCCATTTATCTTTCTCAATTTTCACAGTTTGTCCATTGGTTGTTGATTCTTCAAAAGCCATGTAACATGTCTGTTCCTGCATAACAAACCAATTCGGTAGATAACTTGATTTTTCATAAAAACTATATGCAAACCTATGATACTTTGATGAAATGCATAGATTCAAACTAGTATTAACAAAATTTTCTAAAAATGCCATTTTCAACTTTTCAAGTTTCAGATTATGAAAACTATGAAAACCTATGCTCTGATACCAATTGAAAGGGAGTGCGGATTAAGAATCTTAAGGCTAATTTAACACTTGAGGGGGGTGAATAGTGTTTAATGGATTCTAAGACTTATATGGACTAAATTAAAATTATGACACAAACAAATGCAGAACTTAATCACAGAATCAAACACAGATGCAGAAAGTAAAAAAAAAGCAGTAAAAGGAAAGAACACACCGGATTTTATACTGGTTCGGAGTTACCCTATATCTAGTCCTGTACCAAGGCAGAACACCTCATACAGATTTTTATTATACCAAAGTCGAGATTACAATCCTCAGTTTCTAAAGGCCTTGAGGTACCCTCCTGTCTCACGAGTCTGGGGCAAACTCTCTTGATTTACGGGCCACAAGATTACCCAATTGATTTCCAAGCACAACCACACCTTATAGAGAGACTCGATAAACTTTTGATTACAAATTGATCCTATAACTCTGAATAGCACTTTGATCTTCGAGAGAGGGCAGAGAATCAAACAAGAATGAGATTCTAATTTGATTCACTTGAGAATTCGGTAGAATTTTGGCATGATCTTAAAAATATGAAAATATTAGAATATGGATTTGTGGAGAAGAAGGAGTGAAGAAAATATGAAATTAGTTAGTTAAAAAATTCGTTTGTGAAGGCTATTTATAGACCAGTAACGGTCATAACCATTCGTGAAGAGATTTAAACGAATAGACACTTCTTTTGAAAATTGAAACTTTTGAATTTAACGGCCACCATGTCGACATGTGGTATCCCATGATGTCGACATCCCTTAGTTAAAAACAATGTAAAATTTGTTTTGAAAATGGTATTGAAAGGAAAATAAGATGAAATGATTCTGGAGTAAAATAAACTAATTTTCCTTTGTTTTAAAATAAAGAAGAGTAGAAAAATATATTTTTAGAATGTATATATAAATTTTATTTTAAATCTCAAGTATATATATATTATAAAAGAATATTTAAAAATCAGAATATAGTTTTAAAAACAAACGAAGTTTAAAACAAGAGTTTATTTAAAAACAAAGAAAAAGAATATTTTAAGGCTAAAACATTTTGAAAAGTAGTTTTGAAAAACCATTTTGAAGTAGTTTTGCAAGCTTCTTCCTACAGAATATCTCATCACATTAGGACTCGAGAACTTGTACAAAACCAGGATGTTCGTGGGTTTGTAAGTCACTTGTCGTAGGTTTGTAAGCTACTTGTCGTGGGTTTGTAAGCCACTAAGAAGATAGAAATGGGTTCCATCCCACATGAAATATGGAATGAAGATTTCCGTGCTATTATGAAGTTTTAACAATAAACTAGACACGTATCTTGAAATCTTAATACTCATGAGTCTTCAAACTTGATTTCTTTATCCTTGATCTTTATACTGTACAGTCTTCAATAATTAGTACCTGCCTTATATATATCCTGCATAATAACATTCATATATATCTAGACAATAGTGTTAGTATATAAGTTATAATAAAATAAGTTACAAAGGTTGTTGTCATCAAAACCACTATCTCCAGTTCCTAACAATTTCCAATCCAGTACAGTGGTAGTCTTTGAACCATTGACCACCAGTTATTGAATAGTACTTGATTTGGTTTGATTTGAACTTAATATGATGAAGGATGGTAGGGTTATATTTTGACCAGAAGTGAATGAGAATGGAGGCTCCAAAAAATCATCCAAAGGTTTAGGGTAGAGATCCTTATATGCAGGAGAATTAAGAGATATTTTAGGATCAAGATCATATGTCATCTCTTACCAATTCTATTCCATCCTGGCCCTCCAACTCAAGACCTCTCTAGCACCATATATGGCCACCTATATCCCCTTTTAGGGTCAAAAAAACCAGCCCCCTTATGGGCTTTAAACCCATTTATAGTCCGAACAATATTTTGCATTTAAATCTACTTTAAACGCGTATTGATATTGTATATCGATTAATATGTTTATAACTATTATAAATATATTTAATAATTTTTGTTTATCAAATCAAAATTAAATTTATAACTAGCATTTAACAAATATTAATTAATTTAGTTAATTTATAACTATTACAAATTAATTTAATTGTTTGGCCAAAGGAGAATTCATCATTTTGGTTGTGTGACTCGTTAAGTAAAATTTGGTCAGCGATTAATATCGAACTATTCGAATATTAACGTTCACATGTCACTTAGCAACTTAGAAGGAGGTGTGACATTTTGGACAAATTTATCGCTTACTTAGTTTTGGTAAAATACAATTTTTCTTCATTAAGCGTTACCCGATTATAACAATTATTGACACCAATTTTCTTAATCAAAACTATATCACTTTGGACATATGGAATTTGATAATGGTCAAAAATTTAATATCATTCATATTCAACTCTATAGTCCAAACATAAAGTCTTTGGTTCAATTATAATAACTATTATTAACCGAAATGCTCTGGCCATAGCTTTGATTTTGAGTTGACTTCAGTTGATTGTGATACTAACCTCATATAACCATGGCGATGAATCCTCTCTTGAATAGTGTTCAACTTCCATTGCTTCCACCAGACCCAAATATAGTCGTTCGATGGACGTCATGCCACGATTTAACTATAATCAAAGCAGAGCTTCCACATTGAAGATCAACGGTATTCTCAAGTTAAGAGAACTGTATAATTTTGTCACATCAATATTTTCTATTTGACCTTATTATATTAACCAACAGAAAACTATCGAGTGAATCATTCCATAGTTATGCAATAACTATCAGTATGTAACCCCTTAGAGCCCCAACAGCCGTGGGTAATACACTGTCCAATATTTGGAGAGTGTTACGTACTCTAGTCTCAAAGGATGCATCGATATCTAGTCCTTATACATCTTGACTAGGAATATTTAAAACGGTATGTTTAATTTCATCGTGATAAATTCCTCATAGTTACAACACATTGTAACTACTATCACAAAACATACTATTTATGGATTTTCTATTCAATATACGTTTAATTAAATTAATTAATTAATATAACATATTATATCAAGTACATAATAGAAAGAAAACACTATTTTGAACAAGGTTGGTTATCGAGTTAGATATATGTAACAAGTTACATAATTTTCCTAGGACATACCCCTAACTCTATCAAAGTATCCAATAACTTCAGATTTGAGATGTTATATCCTTAGCTAAGTTTGTACATATCCTTCTTCTTTATCACTTTGTCTCTTTCACCTAATACTGTTTGTCCCCTTCTTTATTTTTACCTTAAGTCTGGAATGAAAATATTATAAGAAAATGGAAATGGTGAAATCTTCGTTAGTGCATGGTAAAGTTTACTAACCCTTCCGACAACATTAACCAAACATTGTACACCTAAAAATATAACCACAACATTAGGATTCCTACTAGCTGCCACTTGGGATATATGGAAACGTGCTATGCACTTCCTCGGTCATTGAATTCCACCTTAAGCTACATTTCTTTGATCACCAGTTTGATACCCTGTAGAGCTTCACTATGTTTATGTAAAGGTCGAGTAGTTTTAAAACTATGCAATTATGTACGTCTAACAACATACACTCACTCAAATGTAAATTAGTCACATGTAATCATAAGGTATTGTGGCCGTTTGTGGGTTTTTCTTGAACATATTTTACCCGCTTCCGACTGGTCCGGCTTCTTCATTTTTTCTCTAAAATCAGTCCCAATAAGAAAATAATGCTCTCCTTTTAATAAAGTACAACTTAAATATCCAATAACTTTGGATATGAGATGTTATATCCTTAGTTGAGTTGGTATATCTCCTTCTCTCTCTTTCACCTAATATTGAATATCTCTTTCTTCTTTATTTTTGTTCTTAAGTTTGAAACGAAAATATACTAATATAAGAGAAGAATATTTAGCAAGAAAAGAAAATTTTCTTTTATTAACATAATTTTATTTTGAAACATTAATTTGTTAAAACATTCATTGGTTTAGGTAGAATGTATACTTTTAATAAAGGCATAAAAATGATGCTAAAATTTATTTATTTTTCCATCAAAATTAACTTTTGATTTATTCAAACAAGTAAAAAGTAAAATTTTAGATTATCTAATGAGAAAACTATGAACTTTAAACTAGAGCATTTTGGCTCAAGTCCCTCTCTATAAAATACCCCAGCCACGCATCTCTGTCATAAAATTAATATAAGTCCTTGGAATTATCAATCAAGTTAATTATAATATACATAGAGCGTTATGTTTCTATGTTTTAGCATAATCATTGAATTCAAATTCCACTTGCATCATTAAATCAAAAATTTACGATATCTTCAATAAGATCCATATATGATATATTTCAATGAATTCTTTTTGTATAAATAATTGTACTATGAATATTGCAACTAATTGCAATGCAATTATTTGCATTGCATATGTTTTATTATACTATCAATAGTTTTGTTGTGCGACAACACACAATAAGTGAAAATATGACGCATAATACTTGGATATAAGAATAATTTTATTAAATCACAAAAAAATTCAAAAAAAACAAAAGAAAACCTTATTTGTAGTGCAGCTATTTGTATGACAATGCAAATGATTGGACTTAACAGGTCTACGCCAACTTTGAATAAATTTCGTTGTCGCCACAGGCACAACCACTATCAATCGAATCTACATCAAAATCTGCAACCAACAATAGCCTTGCCTCATTTGGTCACAAAGCTAGTCTTATGCAATTATTTGTATTGTAAATAATTGTGCTCAACGTACCTCGATAAAGTTTGAATGAATGTCACACCGCTACCGCCACAAATATCGTTTGTGACTATCACTAGCCGGCTCTGCATTAAAATTTGCATCTAGCACTACCGGTCTTGCCTCAGTTGATTGTTGCTAAAAAACCCTAATTTTGGTATCAATGTTGACATAGCCTACAGGATCACACAACTCACGAATTGATGAATTCGCGGAAAATGAATCGATGAAACAAGATGAATCGATGAATTGAAGATACCCAAGTGCCCAAATCCGTTGATCTCTCGAGATACCGGATTCTAGCTATCTTCAACATGTTGATCACGCACGATAACGCGTTAGAATATCTACGATTCTTCGACGTTGATCTCGCGCACGAGATTCCGTGAATCGGCTTCAAGTTCGTTGATTCGAGCGCACTCGAATATCCAAAGATGGAGAAAGGAGATAACACTCAACTTCCAATTTTAATGGTGGCACAAAGCACAAACCAAATTTTATTCAAAAATCAACTACTTTTACAAATGACAACACACCCCTATTTATAGGGAATTACAACACATACGACTTCAACACAATTACAACACAACTTAACAATCAATGACTTAACAAACAAACAACTTAACAAACGACTTAACAAACAATGCGACATAAGAAATAACGACATAAGAAAGCAGTCATCTCCACTTGAGCGACTTATCGACTTAACGGCATAGTGACATAACATTCCTCAGCGACATAAGACTTCAGCGACCTAAGCTTCAGCGACCTAAGCTTCGCGACCTAACTGGAATGTCATTTGCGACATAAGCTCTGATCGTTCGTGACCTAAGAAAACATGGCAGCGACATAAAAAAACTTCTCGCGACATACGAATCTTCAGCGACATAAGATAGCTCGTTCGCGACTTAAGGAGGAGGAGGAGCGACCTACTGGAAGATCTGTTCTGCTCGCGACCTAAACTGGAGCGACCTAACTGGAGCGACATAAGGCTGGAATTCGCGACATAAGGAAGCGACTTTGGAGATCTGGAGCGACCTTCGTCCTCGCGACCTAAGCTATGTCTGGAGCGACTTTAGAAATCTGGAGCGACATAAGGATCTTGCGACCTAAGGAAACGCGATTCAGGAAAACGACTTAAGGTAGGTCGTTCTCGCGCTGCATCATCCTCCCCTTGTTGGAAAGAATTCGACCTCGAATTCACGCTCTCCTCTTCTTCGACAAGCTTCTCCCCATAATACGGAATCAAGTGTTTGACATTGAAAACATCAGACGTATGAACATTTTCCGACAACCTTAACTGATACGCATTATCATTGATCTTCTTCAAGATTTCTACTGGACCAATCTTTCAAGCTTTCAACTTGTTGTAAGTTCCAATTGGAAAACGATCTTTCGTCAATACTGCGTAAACAAAATCACCCTCTTTGAAGTCCATACTACTTCGCTTCTTATCTTCCAATTGCTTATACTTCTCATTTGACTTAAACAATTGTTCATGAACAGTCCTGTGACACTCCTGCAACTCATTCACAAAATCACAAGATCGTTTAACAACCCCTTTCTGAAGTGGAACTGTCGACAAATCCAACGGTCCCTTCGGAATTGCTTAATATACCACTTGAAATGGACTGGATCCAGTACTTCGATTAACGGCATGATTATGTGCGAATTCAGCCTGACACAATTTCACATCCCAGCTCTTCAAATTATCCTTCACAAGACATCTCAACAAGTTTCCCAAAGATCTGTTCACCACTTCCGTTTGCCCATCCGTTTGTGGATGATAGGCGCTACAAAAATTCAGCTTAGTCCCAACCATCTTCCACAGACTCAACCAAAAATGACTTAGAAATCGAGTATCCCAGTCAGAAACAATAGACTCAGGTAGCCCATATTGTCGATAAACCTCTTTAAAGAACAATTGAGCAACACGGACTGCATCGGCGGTCTTCTTACAAGCTATGAAATGTGCCATCTTTGAAAATCTATCCACCACAACATATATAGAATCATTCCCTCGTTGAGTTCTTGGCAAACCCAGAACGAAATCCATGCTAACATCAACCCATGGTCTAGTAGGCACGGGCAATGGCATATACAATCCTGCATTCGTAGCTGTCCCTTTGGAAACTTGACATATGTGACATCTCTGCACAAATCTTTCAACTTCTTTCCTCATGGAAGGCCAAAAATATGATTGAGAAATCAACTGCAAGGTACGATCTCTTCCCACATGACCTTCTTCATGCAATTCCTTCACAATCTTCATTCGCAAACTGCACTCTGGTATACACAACCGATTTCCCTTAAATAGAAAACCTTCTACCAACACATACTCATCCGTCCTCCCTTTCTCGACTTCATCTACAATCTTGGCAAAGTAAGGATCCTCAACAAACAAATCTGGAAATACATCAAACCCCGTCACTTCAACTCTCATCGTATTCAACAAATGATTTCTTCTACTCAATGCGTCTGCCACACGATTTGTAACTCCCGACTTATGCTTTACAACAAATGTAAACTGTTGCAAGTATGCGATCCATGAAGCATGCCTGGCTGCAATCTTATCCTGTCCCTGCAAATGTTTCAATGCTTCATGGTCAGTATACAACACAAACTCTTTATGAAACAAATAGTGTCTCCAATGCTTTATGGCTTGGACAATAGCATAGAACTCCAAGTCATAGGTAATGTATCTTGTCTTGGCTCCAGAAAGTTTCTCGCTAAAATAAGCAATTGGACAACCCCTTTGACTTAACACTCCACCAATTCCAACCTTAGACGCATCAGTATCTAGCTCAAAGAACAACTGAAAGTCCGGGTATCTAAGGATCGGTGTTGTAGTCAAGAGTGTCTTGATCTGTTGGAAAGCAGAATCGGCCTCTTCAATCCACACAAACTGCTTTCCTTTCATACAATCTTTCACTGGTGCCATCACACTACTGAAATGTGGAATAAACCTTCGGTAGAATGATGCTAAACCATGGAAACTTCTCACTTCAGTTACAGTCCTGGGTTGTGGCCAATCCTTGATTGCTTCAACTTTACTTTGATCCACTTGGATACCTTCCTCGGACAATACATACCCCAAGAACAAAACACTATGCGTCATGAACATGCACTTCTTTGTTGCCACGTAAAATTGCTCCTGATGAAGTATCATCAACACTTCCCGCAAGTGTTGTAGATGCTCTTCTGTGCTTCCACTGTATATCAATATATCATCAAAGTATACCACCACGAACTTTCCAATAAACGGTCGAAAGATCTGATTCATCACTCGCATAAAAGTACTAGGTGCATTCGAAAGACCAAATGGCATGACCAGCCATTCATACAACCCCTCCCGTGTCTTGAAGGCTGTCTTCCATTCATCCCCTGGTCGAATTCGAATCTAATGATACCCACTCTTCAGATCAATCTTTGAAAAGATAGCAGCTCCACTCAACTGATCTAACAAGTCGTCCAATCTTGGCAACGAGAATCTGTACCTCACCATAATCTTGTTTAGTGCTCGACTATCTGTACACATTCTCCAAGTTCCATCCTTCTTTGGCACTAACAAGGCTGGTACTGCACAAGGACTTAAACTTTCTTGTACGCGCCCTTGTTCAAGTAACTCTTCCACCTGCCTTCTCAACTCTTCGTGCTCCTTTGGACTCATTCTATAATGTGGTCTATGTGGTAACACAGCTCCCGGAACAAGATCAATCTGGTGTTGTATGTCTCTCAACGGTGGTAACTCTTTTGGTAATTCTTCAGGAAACACGTCTTCAAATTCCTTCAACACTGGCTTAACTTCCTCAGGAATTTCAACCGCTTCACTACTTTCACGTCCAATCAACAGAAATACTTCAGGGCTATCCTCTACTTCTTTGACAAATTCCTTCAAAGATAACAGAGTCTTTAGTTCCTCGATTTCCTCTAACTTGCTTTCACTTTGTTGTCGCCTTTTAGGAACTAAAGTGATTCTAGTGCCATCGAACATGAAACTATAGCAGTTAGTCCTACCATCGTGTTGCACGGCTCTATCGAACTGCCACGGTCTTCCCAACAACAAATGACATACATCCATATCCACCACGTCACACCAAATTTCATCCTTATACTTCTTTCCGATGGAAAAAGTTACACAAGCTCTTCGACCAACCTTCACTTCCCCACCTTTCCTCAGCCAAGCCAATTTGTAGGGTTTAGGATGCTTCTCTGTCTTTAACGCCAACTTCTTTACGGCTTCTGTAGAGATGATGTTATCACAACTCCCTGCATCGATAACAAACTTACAAACTTTTCCCAAAATAGTGCATGTCGACTGAAAAATATTACTCCTCAACCAACTAGTCTCCTCTTCCTGCTTTGGCGTCAAGCAAGATCTCCTCATCATTAAAGAATATCCCTCGTCTCCTGTCAATAATTCTTCTTCCTCTTCAACCTGTGGTGAATTGGAACATTCTACTTCTGCATCCTCATCCTCAACCTCAGCAACCATCGCTCGCTTCTTAGGCTTCGGGCATTCATTGCTCTTATGACCAAACTCCTAACAGTTATAACACTTGAAATTGTTGTTGACTTTGGTCTTAGCAGCTTCATTGACAACCGTTTTACTAACAGCCTTGGAAACATTAGTATTGCTACTAGCCCCTTCACCTGATTGCTCGAACTTGTAAACGCACCACCTCCTCTTCTACCTTGCTTCTCCCAAGCTAGAGCCTTCTGGTGTGCTTCAGCAATGGATCTCGGATCAAACATATTTACCATATCCTGAATTTGCATTCTCAATCCTCCAACAAATCTGGATGTCAACTGTTTCTCCGTTTCCATGATATCGTTTCTAGCAATCAGTTGATAAAACTCATCTGCATAATCATTTACCAATTTTGTCCCTTGTCTCAAATTCTGTAAGCGCTGATACATAAGAGATTGATAATTATAAGGCAAGAAAGTAGCCTTCATCAACTTCTTCATCTTTTCCCATGAAACAATCTTCGATTTTCCCATTCTTTCCCGTGTAAGTTTAGTTTGTTGCCACCATGCCATAGCTCTTCCCCTTAATCGTGTAGCAACCAACTTAACTCTACGATGCTCGGGAACTTCCTTGAAGTCAAAAATTTCTTCAACATTTGATAACCAATCCAGAAACACTTCCGCTAGCATTCCCCCATTGAATTCTGGAATCTCTATTTTCATCCCCGACTCCCATCGACGATCATCTTCAGAATCTCTATTTCGATTTCGCCCTTGGCCACGGTTTTGACAAGAGCTACTACCACTATCACTGGATTCCTCCAAATCTGACGTATGTCGATGTCGATTCTGACCATCAACATTTCTGCTACCACGCACGTCTCTTTCTCCCAAAACTGACGGTTCTCTTCTTTCCCGATCCGATGGTGGTGACATTCTTCTCCTCTCGGAATTTGACGGCGAAATTCTATATCCACCTTGATTTGAACCTGGCGATGCTCTTTGTCGAGTTTGAATCATATCCATCATGAGCCTTTCCAAGCTACCAATTCCCTCATCAAACTTCTCATTGAATTTATCGCTAATTCGTTGCTCCATTTGTTCAGCATCTTCTCTTCGATACACATCTGCAACATTCTGATGATGATTAACTCTTCTTGGAGGCATTGCCAAATCTTCAACAAATCCAAACATACAAACTTCAAATCTCGAAACTTCACACTCAACGAACTTGGAAAAGTTCGTCTCCTTGCTTTGATACCAAATGACGCAGCCTACAGGATCACACAACTCACGAATTGATGAATTCGCGGAAAATGAATCGATGAAACAAGATGAATCGATGAATTGAAGATACCCAAGTGCCCAAATCCGTTGATCTCTCGAGATACCGGATTCTAGCTATCTTCAACACGTTGATCGCGCACGATACCGCGTTAGAAGATCTACGATTCTTCGACGTTGATCTCGTGCACGAGATTCCGTGAATCAGCTTCAAGTTCGTTGATTCGAGCGCACTCGAATATCCGAAGATGGAGAAAGGAGATAACACTCAACTTCCAATTTTAAAGGTGGCACAAAGCACAAACCAAATTTTATTCAAAAATCAACTACTTTTACAAATGACAACACACCCCTATTTATAGGGAATTACAACACATACGACTTCAACACAATTACAACACGACTTAACAATCAACGACTTAACAAACAAACGACTTAACAAACAATGCGACATAAGAAATAACGACATAAGAAAGCAGTCATCTCCACTTGAGCGACTTATCGACTTAACAGCATAGTGACATAACATTCCTCAACGACATAAGACTTCAGCGACCTAAGCTTCAGCGACCTAAGCTTCGCGACCTAACTGGAATGTCATTCGCGACATAAGCTCTGATCGTTCGCGACCTAAGAAAACATGGCAGCAACATAAAAAAAACTTCTCGCGACATACGAATCTTCAGCGACATAAGATAGCTCGTTCGCGACTTAAGGAGGAGGAGGAGCGACCTACTGGAAGATCTGTTCTGCTCGCGACCTAAACTGGAGCGACCTAACTGGAGCGACATAAGGCTGGAATTCGCGACATAAGGAAGCGACTTTGGAGATCTGGAGCGACCTTCGTCCTCGCGACCTAAGCTATGTCTGGAGCGACTTTGGAAATCTGGAGCGACATAAGGATCTCGCGACCTAAGGAAACGCGATTCAGGAAAACGACTTAAGGTAGGTCGTTCTCGCGCTGCATCAAATGTTTATAAACATAATTTCGATTGGCAAGACGAGATTCCGACCAAGTTTCAACATTAGTAAACTCTGCTCATCAAGTTGCATATATCGGTACTGAATGTTAACACATCTGATCGTCACTTTTCATTTTTCAGTTTTTGAAAATTTTAGGGATTTGCAGTGGATATGTAAAATGAGAGGACTTAGAAAACAATTTTCTAAAACTAAGGATGCGTAATTCCTATCCTTAAATTTCTCTAATGTTAAGTGGTATAAATGTAAAGTCTCATGATCAAATATGAAGCAAAATCTATACACATTGGATGAGCCCACTTTGAGTCACAAACCTACTCAGGGCCCCTCCTATTGCTTGTATATATAATCATTTTCATGATGGTTCCACTTGTTAGTAACTCAACATTACTAAATCTCCTAAACTAAAAACATACCCTTCGTGTCTTAATATTCTCATTTACACAAATAATTTTAGTGCTACCATTCTTCCTGAATTTCTCCACTTATCTCTGAGCGGTTGATCAATCCAAACTATAGTCTTTCAAATCCCATATTTTCCTCACATTAATCCACTTCATTTTAATTTTTGAAAATCCCGATGACCAGTTAATCTACAACGTACTTATCCATTCCCCAATACTAGGAATAGAACTAATCCACTTCATCATGGCCATGCAATGGAGTAGAGAGTCCCTTGCCAAACAAATCCATGATCCATTCTTCACAAAAACGCCCAAACCTTCTTACAACAAACCAATCATCGTAGGAGCAGGCCCTTCAGGCCTAGCCGTAGCAGCATGTCTAAAGCAAAAGGGAATTCAATCCACCATCATTGAAAGATCAAGCTGTATCGCCTCACTATGGCAGCATAGGACCTACGACCGCCTCCGCCTCCACCTTCCAAAGCAATTTTGTGAGCTTCCCTTAATGCCCTTCCCTCCAAATTACCCAAAATACCCATCAAAGCAACAGTTCATCTCTTATCTGGAGGCGTATAGGAAGAAGTTCAACATAAGGCCAGTTTTCAACGAGAGCGCTGTGAGTGCAGAGTTTGACAAAGAGCTTGGGTTGTGGAGGGTGACGACTAGCAAAAATGTGTACGTGAGTAGATGGCTTGTGGTGGCCACTGGAGAAAATGCAGAGGTGGTGTTGCCGGAAGTAGAAGGGATGGAGGAGTTTGAAGGGAGGAAGATTCATGTGAGTGCCTACAGGAATGGTGAGGAGTTTGAAGGGAAGAAGGTTCTTGTTGTTGGATGTGGCAATTCAGGGATGGAAGTTTGCTTGGATTTGTGCAATCATCATGCCATGCCCTCCATTGTTGTCAGAGATTCAGTATGTCCATATTTTTCCTTTTCTTTATTTCTCTATTTATGTTTTGACATGGTCAATATTAGGGTTTTGTCAATTTATTTTCTACCTTTGTTTATAAAAAAGAAGAAGATGTAAATCTATTATAAACGAGTCTTATTATTAATTCAATTTTTAACAAAGTATACTTTTATTGCTATGTTAAGGACAGCATGGAGCATAATCATAAAGGTAAAGCTAACTTCCTATATGCCAAAATGGGAAGTGAGATTCTTATTCCTCATTAATATATACAACTATTTTACTAGATACATTTTTAGGTCATAATGTTATATTATAGCAATTAAAGCATGATAAAGTACTTATCTTTCGGCAAAGACAATTTTGTTTTCATAAAGTTTGTTTTATCAAGAGTTTCTGGGTTGATACTATAATACTCACTTCATGCACTTCCATTATATTAGTACGAACATATTGATTAATGGACACATAGGAATACTTTGGCCTACCAAATTTCCGTCTTACTATAAATTAGTTTTATACTACAGTCTTAAAATCTCCCCTTCCACACTATATAGATTTATTTATAAATAAACTAGCATTTTTTGGGAGACGAGGAAAGTAAAGCTAACAAGATTGCATCCACTATAATCATCATTTATTTTGTCTTTCACGAACTTCCATTTGGCCCTTTTATTTTTTTTATAGTTACCTTTTGTAAAAAATAAAATTAGGTTCACGTCTTGCCACAAGAGATGCTGGGATTATCGACTTTTGGGTTGTCAATGTCACTCCTAAAGTGGCTTCCAATGGATACTGTTGATAAAATCTTACTGTTCATGTCATGGCTCTTGATTGGTGACACCGAAAAACTTGGTCTTAAAAGACCTAAACTCGGTCCTCTTCAGCTCAAATCTATGTCAGGCAAAACACCCGTACTTGACGTTGGCACCTTAGACAAGATTAAATCCGGTGAAATCAAGGTAATATTTGAAAGAGTAGCATCACCTACTCATATATCAAATAGTTGTTGAGAGACATGCACCAGTTTACACTTTAATGACTTAATTTAAACAATAATGCATTCACCTATTGTTGCAACTGGATTTGCCAAAATGCACCATTGGAAAAAAAAAAGGAAAAAAAATAAACATTAAAATTTTGATCCAACGATCTGAATTCTTGAATGTTCACCTATTGTGGAAACCATAATATATGATTATATTCTCTATAAAATACTGGTAATTGTATACCACTAGTAGTTAAACATTTCTCTATAAAATACTGAAAAATTATTTGGAATGTGAAAAAGTTTATATGACCTAAGTCACAAACTTTGTCTTAATTATATTTAGGGTAGTAGAACTCAAGTTAAACCTATAACTACACGAATATATCACTTCGAATAAAAATGCACCTTGTTAAGTTATTTTCAATATATTTATTGCAGGTGCGACCAGCAATACGTCGCCTGATTGCACATTGTGTAAATTTTGTGGATGGAAAATTAGAGAATTACGATGCCATTGTTTTTGCAACAGGTTACAAAAGTAATGCACCAGCTTGGCTAAAGGTACTACCTCAATTAGCCTGTTATCTAGATGATCATAGAAAATATTGATATATGTATGTCTGTGGAAATAAATTATTTAATTTAATGCATTGTTTGAACTGAAAGGCTAATTGAAATATGTAGGACAGGGAGTTATTCTCAAGTGAGGATGGCTACCCAAAAAAGCCTTTCCCAAACGGCTGGAAAGGAGAACAAGGGCTTTATGCGGTTGGATTTACAAAGCGTGGACTGTTAGGTGCATCAATGGATGCAAGAAGAATTGCAGATGATATCGAAAAATGCTTGAAAAGTGATTTAGATCAATCCATGTTCTTGCCTTGATTCATCAGTAACTGAAAGTAGAGCTAGCTAGCTAACTACAGACATATACATAGCTTCAAACCTCATTGATACTCTTTACTAACTAAAAAATAGTAAATCATTACATATATTAAGGATTTCTGAATTTTTAGTTAGTTAGAGTACTATTTTTGTATAGTTTCATTAGTTTTTTTTGCAGTTGAAAAATAATTGTGCATAGAACCAGTAGAAAACAGCGATTTTAATTAGCAGTGTAAATATTGTACATGTTTGTGTTTGTTAATAAAAATCCAGAATTTGCAAGACCACAGACTCTAAATTTAAGACACGAAAGTAAAGAATCTAAATTTGGTATATCTTAAATGCATGTAAGTACAAAATGAATGATTATGGAAAGAAGCAGAAAAGAGAAAAGGAAGAGTACTAGATATGTCTAACGCAATTGCAACCTCAAATACAAACGAACGACTGTGAATGGAACGCTTCATTGAGGTGCTGTTTTCAGATTTCATGATTCGCTTTCACGAGACTATAAATTGTCCCAACCATCACTTTTGCACCAGAGACCATCACCCTCTGGGTCTGCGTGAATGCACATGGCACATTATTATTTCAGGTTTGAAACTTTTCTGCTTTCTGAGACATATGAGAAAGTACGCGTTTGTGCACGTTTATTGTATCCTTAGATTTATTTTTTTATTTTTCATTTTTCTCCTTCTTCCGATATTCTTGGATTGATTGATGATGAGTGTGAAAGGACGTACTCTGTTGGAGAACAATTGAACAGATGTAGAACTCATCGTTCTTGAGTACGGGTACCGTCTCTCTCTTTAATAATTTGAGATGCACACAAAATTGACCGACTTAAAATCCACTGCTCTTGGAAATTTACCAAAGCCTAATTGAACTACATCCATTATTTCAATGGCTCAAATCTTCTCTTCTCTTTGTCTGTGGACCATACATATCTCGGTCCTTCGTTATTTTATCATCTAATTCATACAGAATGGTGGAGCTCACTAATTCGTTAACTGATTACGATAAATGAATCTGATTATTTGTTGCGCAAAAAAAAAAAAACTCAGATTTCAACTTTGATAGAAAACAGCTAAGTTAATCAATTTACACCACGTAGATAGAGCTGTTATGATAATGATAACAATTATCGATACGAGAAAAAGGTTATTATAATGATAATATTGATGACTACCAATACTTTACCCTTTTTACTGGTAAAATATTCATTTGTATGTCGATAAACTAGTAAACCGTTGATTGGTAATTGCAAATTTATTAATACACAAAGTAATCAAAATTTTATTACATTAAAATTTTAATAACAATAAAAACATATGTATTTTGTTACCAACTCTAACTCCATTAGTGCTTATAAAAACATTTTGATTTATTTTAATTGATATAGAAATTTTCTTGGTTCATCACAAGTTTAACATGAAATAATAATTTTGTTAATATTAAACTTTGAAGTTAATAAAGCCAAAAATAATTATCATAATAAAAATACTACAAACATTTGCTTAAATCAAGATAAACTTCCTAAAGTTTTTATGGCCAGAGTTAATTAAAATAGTAGAAAAAAAATTAATATGACTGGTAAATTCGCCGTTAACAGTGGTTCTGATTTTTTTTTTTATCGCTGCATTTACTGTTAATAATTGTAAATTTACATTTACCATACCAATAACAATGATATGCTGATGTAGTTCGATATTGGTTACCAACTGCATAGTATTTGTAATGATAATGGTAAATTTAAATTTCTACTTGTAGATAGTCCAAGCTAATACTTTTTTCTTCTTTAACACTTTTCTAAATAATAACATAAAATTTTAAATTTCTACTTATTAATACTAAAGCTGCAGAGGTTAATATATTAGACGTCCGTGATAATTTATTGTCGACCAACAATTATTCAATGTCTATGGTAAAAGCCTATGGCTATGAATCACTATGCTGTGATTTTCCAGTTGTCAACGGCCAACCCCTACTGTTATTCGTTGTTGAACGGAGGTTTTCATTCGAGTGAAATAAATAAAGACATGATATTCGTAAGTATATCATTTTTATCAGAATTAAAGTAGTATTAGGGAGAGTAAACTGGAGTACCCTAAAATCATGCTTCTTATAGTAATATTGTTGGCCAACATTTCCTTTTTAACTAAATTACCAAGCAGTGTATCTCACGCATAAGATGTTCAATCATTTTTCCATTTTCTTTTCAAAAATTGGTAACTAATGTCGGAAGTACCAAAACTTAACCTTACAACTTACTTATGCTTGACAATGTATCTAGTTTAGGCACATTTATAACAAGCACAAGATATTTAGGGTCATTTCTTTAGAAACGGGGCATTTGACGGAGAAGTTGAGTGAACAGATAATGCGTTTGGCTGCGAACGTGGTATTTGAACGAAAAATCTGAACGGAGCATTTGTAAAATTATAAATTGCTCGAATTCAGTTCAAACCAACACCATAATGAGCGCTTTGATACGATCGCAACGCAAAAGGTCGTGTCTCAAACAGACCTTATTTGCATAGATATCAATTTTAGAAATTTAAAAAAATATAAATTTATTAATTAAAACTTTAATTAATCACAAATAGATCATTCAGCTCCATTCATCCCAATAGGCCATTTGTCCTGTTACAAACGTTGGAGCGTCCGACGCGTTGGACACAAAAACGGGCATAAAATGTCTACGAACGGCCCCAAGCCCACATCTTTGGTTCCATTTCAAGGGGATCATTTGGTTCCTATACTTGGGAGTCGGGACCAACTGGGACCATACATTTATCTTTATAGTTACGGAAGTTAAGGCTCGCGCTTCGCACGGGTTCATGGCACGCGTTTTTTGCATTGAATTGGTTTTTTATAATAAATTGTATATATTTAACACATTTAAAAGAAAAATGATTTGCACAAGTATTTTAGCATATTTTTGCGTTGAAATCATGTGTAATTAGTTTGAACTTTTATTTTTAAGTTGCGGCATCTAATTTTTTTTTAGTTTTAATGTTTATTGTATTATTAGTTAACAAAAAACGAATTTGTAAAAGAAGTTTATTTGTTACATCATATTTTTAACTGATAGTAGATAGTAAGTTTTTTATAGTTTACGGTAACACCAAAAAAATTTGACACCAAAGATATTACAACTATTATTAAAGATTAAATATAATATTCTATTTTTGCAAAGTTTACCAATTCACTTTAATCTATATTGCCATGCCTGCAACAAAGAACAACATATGTGATTATATTGAAAAAAAAACGGAAAAAAAGAATAAACATCTCGTTTCTTTCATTTGGACTCGTATTTTTTATAAATTGCTCGATAAAATACTTATTCTGGTTTTATTAATCATCCCTATGCATAATTTATGGATTTTTCTGATCTAAGTTTACAATTAAATAATACTGATCGAGGATACAGTAAGGCAAATCTAAAATATAGATCTGTTCATGACTTTAGCTTCTTCTATTTATACGGTTGATCCGACTAATAACGCTTGGAGTACCTATTGCCCCTTGAATACATTTTTTTGGGATTAAATACGTATATGATTATATTTCGGTAAATGGGCTTCCTGTGGCCTAATAGTATAAATGGCATTACTAAATAGCAGAGCGTCTATACCAAATTTTTTGTTCTACCCGAATCCACGGCTGCGGGATTAAAAGGTAATGATCTGCACCCTAAAGATTAATTTGCCCTCCTACTTTCCTTTGAATTTTAGATCCACGTTCATATACCCACTATTTTTTGTTATTCCAGCAATTCTCCACGTATACACGAGAAAAATTAAGGGCGAATTAATTTAGTGGAAAATAGGCACAAGGACAAATTTTCATAAAATTTTTGACTGAAGGGCAACAAGTTTTATTTTTAGACTGATGGACAAACTTTGAAAGGTAATTAGGCTGAAGGACAATGCTAATACAACTAGCATTTTGTACAATATAAAACTGGATATAATGCTAGTTATAATTAGCATTTTGTACAATGTTTGCACTGTACAAAATGCTAACTATATTTAGCATTGTCCTTCAGCCTAATTTTCTTTTAAAGTTTGTTCTTCAGCCCAAAAATTAAACTTTGTGTCCTTCAGTCTAAATTTTTTTCAAAGTTTGTACTTGTGTCTAATTCCCTCATTAATTTAAAGGACAAAAATTTGTATATTTTTAGCCTCAAGAACACGACCTCAATATTTTAACCACAAGGACAAACATCCTCGTAAAAATTATTCACAAGGACAAACGTTCTTCCAAAATTATTCATAAGGACAAACATTTTTTTTAAACTGCTACTGAACTAAAAACTGATACCTACAAACTACTACCGATAACTACAAACTGATATCTAAAATCTTCTATCAATAACTAAAAACTGATACCTAAAGAAAGTTGTCCTTAAGGCTAAAATACTGAAGGTCTGTCCTTCATGCTAAAATTCTGAGAAATTTTGTCCTTAACAATAATTTCCTGAAAAATTAAATTATATTATATAAAAGTAGAAGTTAATATCTTAAACCAAAATTAGTTCTCAAAGAGAAACAAAAATATGATTTAAACATGTTAGTTTTTAATGTACGTTAATTTAATGTGAAATAGGAATAAATATTGGATATTAAATGAAACAAACTTGATCTACGTATTTCTCATATAAATTTGGGTTTGTTGTGATATATAATGCAATTGATAATTCAAGAAAACAGGCTTAAGGAAAAACATAGCTGGGTTTTTGGAATGAAAGAAGCGGCTATTGTTTTTACGTCTGAAGGACGTGGAGTTTATAATTTTGGGCTGAAGGAAAATCATTCCAAAAAAATTAAATCGTGCCGTCTCCTTCAATCTCGTTTTCAAATCACAATAACAAGCGACGACATCACAAAAACAGGCGACGGCGGCGCAAGCACAGTCTACGACAGCGCATTTGAAGGTCGAGCTGGTCAGGCGAAGGCGGTGGAATGTAGGTGGTGGCGACAACTTTGAAGGCGTTCGGTGACTTGGGCGATGGCTTCGACGGCGACTGTAACTTCGGCGACAACTTTGATGGCCGAGTTCAGATGAGCGGCGGTGGAGTGGAGGTGAAGGTTGCTGGTGGTGCTGAAGGCAACAACGACGATTACCTGTGTTGAAATGAACTGAGAAAAAAAATGCTATATGAACTTATCATTATAATTCTCTACGTGTATGCATAATTGAATGTAATACTCTGTTGTTTTAGTTTTTGCATTTGTAATAGCATAATTGAATGTTCCTAAATTTCAAGGAGTTGAGATAAGTTTCTATTGTAGAACCTGCACAAGGTATGATTTTGATTAGATAACATTGCTCATATGCTTCACAAGATGATAAAATATGCATAAAACATGATGCATCAGTTTCTTATTTACTTGTTTATTGAGTTGCTGACTTACCTTATTTCGAACATTGCAGATATCATAACTAAAATGCTACCACTTTAATAAAATACTAGTGTACTTCATAAATAAAATGCTATATTAAACTATCATTTTGCATACCCAAAACATGCTAGTGGACTTTGTTATTAAAATGCTTCATTAAACTTTTTTTTTCATATCATAAACATGATAGTGGACTTCATAATTAAAATGATACATTAAACTACAATTTTGCATATTATAAACATGCTAGTAGACTTTGTAATTAAAATGCTATATTAAAATATCATTTTAAATATTTTAAACATGATAGTGAACTTCATAACTAAAATGCTACATTAAACTATTTTAACTATCATTTGCCACATTCAATACGTTCTAATGCGCTTTAAAAATAGAAATAATATTTTTACTTATCATTCGCCACATTCGACATATTATACTGTACTTTAAAAATATAAATGATATTTTTAACTATTATTCGGCACATTTCATTCAATTTGATACATTGTAATGCACTAATTTAAAAATACAAATGATAGACTTGTTCCATATGTACCCGATTAAGATTAGCATCCGGTTAGCTTTTGCATCCATATGTACTTGATTAGGTTTGGCACCTGATGAGCTTTTGCATCCATACGTACCCGATTAGGATTGGTATCATGTTAGCTTTTGCATCCATACGTACTCGATTAGGCTTGGTATCCGATTAACTTTTTGTAATACCCCAAGATTTTGAGGAAAATTCTTTTAATAAATGATTAAAATTCTGGGGGAAAATCAGAATTATTATAAAGGTGGGATTTTCAGTGGTGCAAGGTTGTGTGCATGTGTGCACGTGCACACTAGTTATGGCACTAAGAGAAAATCCAGAATTCCTGAATATAGACCTAGACATTTAGATAAAATGTTTTAAATAAAGAAAATATAGACCTAGACATGAGTATTAAAAATTCCTGAGGATGTGTGTATATAAATATATCTATATATATATGCCTATGTATGACTTGTCTGAAAATTGAGGCAGAAGAGAACATTGACTTATAATGAATAAGTGAAATTTTTATTTGAATAATAGGTGTAGAAATGCACATAAGTATGCACATGTTTTCTGCAAATAAAAGGTTTAAGTTAAATTAACACCCATAGTTGTATAAATGTATATTTATATCCAGATGTTATTTGAGCAGAAAATAAATAAAGGAAGCACTAAAACAGTAAGAACCAAAGTGCAAGAAAGAAAATGTACATAGGCAGAAAATAGAAAGTCACACCATTATCATGTTTGAAGTAAATATAATAAAAATACTTAAAGTTATCACTTTCTGAAAAGAAAGGAAAATAGGCACAATTTAGTCTTGTTTTAAAATATTGGCCGGGATATTAAGGGATTAGGAAGGAGGGAATATGCAATGCCAAATGCATGATTCTGATCTGGGCTAAAATAGGGATTTTGCATCACTCAAAACCCTAGACAGAACCCTTATTTAAACCAAGAGCCCAATCAGAAAACTGCTCTCTCACTAATTAATTAACCTAAGGAAGAAGAGGAAGATAAGGCTAAAGATTTGAAGGGTTCTCTGGTTTAAGTTTGTGTAAGCACTTAGGTGAGTATCCTCACTCATATACATGGCATTAAGACCTGGGATTAGGTAGCCAAGCTTTTATATGTTATATTTTGCATGTTTTGATTTACAAACTATGTTGGCTGCTGATGGTTTCATGAATGTTTGATGAGATATGATCTGCTATGCTGGATGTTTAACTTTGTTGTTCTATTTTCATCTCTGTATATTATACCAAAACCTTAAGGAACATATATCAGAGTATTTGTAACTAGTTTGAATAATGGCTTAAGACAAAGAATGAAAAGATAAAGAAAACTATGAGCTGCATATACATTGGTATGGTGCTGAGGCTTGAAATAATTGGTTAAGGGTGCAATGGAGTTTTTCTCTATAAGTGCTGAGCCCTAAACTAAACAGAAACTTACAAGCCTAAAAACTATGTTTAAACAAGATTGAAAATCTGGCTAAATATAGTTGCTTGAAAAATCAAAATAAACTCAATAGAGCCATGTATTTATTCTCAGTTGCAAACATTCTGGTATATGCTTGAATAGGGTGTTTCTATGTTAAATAATGTGAGATGGAATGACTGGGGTGTTATATCTCTAGAAAGTAACCTTTAACTTGCTTGCAATATCATGGCTGCAAGGTAACTAGTATGTTTCATGAGTACAGGTGGTATGTACACCTAGCTATCATTGATAGAATGAACATAAATACACTTAGTGATATAACTAAGGATTTTGTGCCAAGAAGGCTGCTGGAATGCTTGTCCTATTTGAAGTAGACAAGTTGGCACATGGCTTGTTTAAGTCCTGAGATCTTTGTGCCATAATGTTAATTAGTTCATGGCAATGTGTCCCTTTGATTCCTTATAGCAGATGAGGCCAGGAATTTATAAGAAAAAGATAAGGCAACCTAGTAGTTCCAGATAAAAGTTGTTTTATTGCATATGTTTGCTCTTATGTATTGTACATGATAATACCTGTCAAGTATGCAAAGTATATCTATGCTGTATCCTTAGCTTAATATCATGGATATGTTAGAAATGCTCACACCAGATCATAGATCTGACCCTTATTGCTCATGGCACATGGGGGTGTCTCATTTATAATGAGGCAGCCACTAATGCTTTTGCAGGTTATGATGGAGCTAAGTAAGCAAGATTAAAAAGATATGGAATAGAGGATGCTAAGATAATTAGAAATAAAAGCTAAAATGTGTTAATTCATGCATGTATTCCCTGATTAATATGGCTATCTAAATGTATTAAGTAGGAAGAACTTGTAAGAGACATGTGCTATGTTGTTTCTGGTTATTTCTGATTTGGTATGTACTAAGGATATTGATGTTGAACTGATTTGAAAACCTATTTGCTAAAGTTGTTTTGATTTAGAGGTAAAACCTGGATTTTATAAGCATAATCATTTTATGATGATTTCAGTAATCCTGAGTTCTTTCAAAAAGAATATAGATATACAGAAAATAATATTGGGAAAACCAGAAAAGAATTAAACTGCTATATCTTCAATTTATGATATTGACATAAGTCCAGATGCAAGAAAAAGTGTTTATACTTTAAAGATGTATTTTTAAAAGAGAAGTATGATTAGGAAGAATGATATATATCTAATCACAAAATGTCTGATTCATACAAATATATATACATGCTTTTGAAAAGGAAAGGTATCAATGTTTTGTGTATAATCTGGGTTGTAAAAATGCAAACAAAAGAATGGCCAGAGTAACCACATGGTTAGGCATAGGTCAGGCCAAATGCTCCACTTCAGATCAATGAAGCAAGGGAACATATGAGCTCAGTTTTCTGGAAAATGAACAAAGACACTGACATGTACATGTATATCTGTGTACATGTTGAAATTAGGCAAAAATATAGATGTAAATTCTTAAAACAGTTGAAAGAATGGGTTTTAAAAATAGTTATGCAAGAAGAATTGTTTTGTATGTTAGGTTATAGGCAAAAATCAAATATATATGTATAATTATAGGTAGGTATCAGATTTCAGCCATACAGGAGAAAATAAAAAGAAAAACAAAAATTGTGTTTGAACCGACCAGCATAGTACTCGAACTAGTGACCTTGCATGAATAAGTTAGGCGCGTTTCCATTACGCCTAGATGTTGCTTGTGTTCACTTAGGATCCACTTCCTTTTAACCTGAGTTTGATAATATTCAGACTTTAAGACAATCATCTATATTATAGGCTTGCTTTCTACTGATTATTGCTTGGTTATTTCTTAAGTTTAATAACAGTCTAAGGTACATATTCCCAGTGGACACTATAGTCAAAAATCAGGATACATTAAGTTTTAATTTAAAAGGGAATTTATCACACTTTTGCAAATTTAAAAAGGATTTCTACTTATTACCATGCTCTGATTCAAGTAGAATATAACATAGATATCTTCATATATGTATGTTAAAAATGATTTAGAATTAAAACAATATTTCTATATTGTGAAAGATCCTGGATATATTTTTGTTCATTAGAGAAAGAAAAATGACCCTGGGAAATATATTTGTAATAGATGATATATCTATATATCATCTCTAAAAAAAAAAAAATCACCAATAAAACTAGTGAGTAAATAGGAGGGTCATTTCATTTGGTATCAGAGCTATGTTTTAATTAACATAGCAAAATGTTTGTATGCTTATGTTTATACTAGGATTGTTTGTATATTTGACTGTTTATAAGTATTCCCTGAATGTATGTATGTGTGTGCATGTGACATACACAATGATTAAATAGGAAAAGATACAATCAATGTAAAATAAAAGCTAGTGTTATAAACTAATAAGATGAAATACATATACTTTTAGAAATATGGTAGGAAGAGGGTCTCATCATCAAGGAGGATCTAGCACACCACAAATGCTTGACATGCAGGAATTTGTGAGAGTTTTGAGAGATGGAATTGGGCACAGACCTGAGAACCCACATGAGGAGCTCTCCAAGTTAGTGAAGACTTATACCAACTTGGGAGGTAAGAGTTTTGAAGGAACTGAAAGTGTAATGGAGATTCAAGCATGGCTGAGGACATTAGAGAGGATCTTCACTGATATGCAACTAGATGACCAAAGGAAGAGGCAAGTGGCCTCAAGGCAATTAAAAGGTGCAGCTTTGAGTTGGTGGGAGGTGATCATAGCTGGCCGGAATGAAAATGATATTAATTGGAATCAATTTAAGGAGATGTTAGAGGCAAGGTTTGTTCCAGCCTCAGCAAAAACCACTTTACTTGAGGAGTTCATCAAACTTAGACAGGGGACTATGAATGTCACAGAATATACCCAGAAGTTTGAGGGATTGTCTACCTATGGGGCAATGTTAGTGGCTGATGAAGCATCCAAAAATGATAGATACATCAAGGGATTGAACCCAGGACTTAGCAGGGCTATACTACCCTATGCTGACAGAACTTTTGATCAAGTGATAGATTTGGCTCTGAAGATTGAGCAGCATGACAAGGAAAGAGATAAGTTCAGGAATTTCAAAAACAATAGTAACAAGAAGAACAAAGGGAAGTACCACCCTTATGATAAGAAGAAAGGAGAGGCAGATGGTAAGAAGGCAGTAGATGCAAAGCCCAATGAAGCCAAAAGAAAAATAGTTTGCAACCATTGTGGGAAAGAAGGCCATATTAAGCCAAGATGCCCAGAGCTAAAAGGGGGAGCTTTCAAATGCTATCTATGTGGGAAGGAAGGGCATATGAAAAGAAATTGCCCAGAATACAAGCAACAAGGAAAAGTGGCAAACCTGGAAGGTAGGGGCAAGGCCATAATTGAGGCAAATGCTGAAAACCATGGTCAAGTGGAAGGTACACTATTTATTTGTACCATACCTTTAGCTGTAATATATGATACCGGGGCAACCCACTCACTCATTTCCCATGCAATAGTTAAAAGGTTGAAAATGAACTGCAATTTGGCTGAAGTACCTCTGTTAATACAAAGCCCTTTAGGAAGTTCTAGTGTATTAGATATGATCTGTGTGGATGTGAATTTGAACATAGGAGGAAACACATTTGTTTCCAATTTATATGTTCTAAATTTCCCAAATATAGGAGTTATATTAGGGGCAGATTGGCTAAGACAATTCAAAGCCATAATTGACCTAGATGCATCCACCATTTCACTACAAAATTCTAAAGGCCAAAGGGTTACAATTCTATGTGAACCTATCAAAGAAAACAGTCTAAATCATTTAATTGAATTAGAAAATAATCCCAAGGAAATAGCTATTAATGAAATCCCCATAGTTAAAGAATACTTGGATGTATTTGGGGAAGTAAAAGGTGTTTAACACCATAGACCTGTTGAATTCCAGATTAACCTTATGCCTGGGGCTAGCCCAGTTATCAAAAAGCCTACAAGGATGGGGCCAAGTGAATTAAAAGAGCTAAAGAACCAGCTGGAAGAATTAGAAGCCAAGGGGTTTATAAGGCCAAGTAATTCATGCTGGGGTGCTCCTGTAGTATTTGTTAAAAAGCATGATGGTACTTTAAGAATGTGTATAGATTACAGAGAATTAAACAAAGTAACCATCAAAAACAAATACCCATTACCCAGGATAGATGATCTCTTTGATCAACTCAGTGGAGCTAAAGTGTTTTCTAGGCTAGACTTGGCATCTGGGTTTCATCAGATGAAGGTTGAGGAATCAAGTATTAAATATACAGCATTCAACACAAGATATGGTTTGTATGAGTTTCTGGTTATGCCATTTGGGCTAACAAATGCCCCTTCTTACTTTGTAGACCTAATGAATAGGATATTCAGAGATTACTTAGACAAGTTTGTTCTGATTTTTATAGATGATATTCTAATCTACTCTAGAACAATAGAGGAACATGAGAACCACTTACATTTGGTCTTATCTAGATTAAGAGAAAAAGATTTGAAAGCAAAATTTTCTAAGTGTGTGTTCTGGCAAGAGGAAGTACACTTTCTTGGACATGTTGTCTCTGCTAGGGGAATTTCTGTAAACCCCAATAAGATAGTAGCAATCCAAGCATGGAAGAAGCCTAACAATGTTAGTGAAGTAAGGTCATTCATGGGGATGGCAGGATACTATAGGAGGTTCATACAAGGATTTTCTAAAATAGCAATGCCACTCACTAACCTGACTAGGAAGAATCAAAAGTTTATATGGACTGATAAGTGTGAACAAGCTTTCACCCAGATCAAGGAGGCTTTGGTAAAATCACCAGTGTTGAGAGTACCAGAAGGCAATGAGGGATTGGTTGTGTATACAGATGCATGTGGGTCAGGGCTAGGGGCTGTGTTGATGCAGCAAGATCAGGTCATAGCCTATGCATCTAGACAACTAAAACCCCATGAAACTAGATATGCAACTCATGATCTTGAGTTGGCAGCAGTAGTATATGCCTTAAAGCTCTGGAGGCATTATTTATTGGGTGCAAAGTTCATTTTATACACTGATCACAAGGCCTTAAAATATCTCTTTTCACAAAAAGATTTAAATATGAGACAACACAGATGGGTTGAATTTCTTGCTGCTTATGACTTAGATATACTTTATACACCAGGCAAGGCTAATAAAGTGGCAGATGCATTGAGTAGGCAGCATGCAAAAATGGCCATGTTAATGATGGAGGAGTTTAGAGATTTGACCATGCTCACTGATTTGGAAATAGATGAGAACAGTGGGATAAGTATGGAGATAATTGAGGAAGAAAAGAGTAAAGGAAGGTTAAGTTTAATTACTTTACAATCAAATTTGGCCTTGAAGGTGGCAAAAATGCAAGAAGAAGATCAAGACTTAGCAGAAAAGAGGTCTCTCCTATTAAAGAAGGAAGAAGTGAAGGATTATCACATAGATGTAAAAGGATACTTAAGGTACAAGGGAAGGATATGTGTCC
Organism: Allium fistulosum; assembly: GCA_030737815.1. NCBI lineage: Eukaryota > Viridiplantae > Streptophyta > Magnoliopsida > Asparagales > Amaryllidaceae > Allium > Allium fistulosum. The sequence continues at coordinate 664,943,759 of CM060903.1, forward strand.
CAAACATCATAGAATTGAAAGAAGAAATCCTTAATGAGTACCATAGGAGCAAATATTCAATACATCCAGGCAGCACCAAGATGTACCAAAACTTAAAAAGGGACTATTGGTGGAAGGGAATGAAGTCTGATGTAGCCAGATATGTTGCTAAGTGCATGGTTTGTCAACAAATAAAAGCTGAGACCCAAAGACCTTCAGGGTTGTTGCAGCCACTTAGCATACCACAGTGGAAGTGGGAAGACATATCTATGGATTTCATAGATGGTCTTCCTAGATCCAAGAGGGGAAATACAAGTATTTGGGTGATTGTAGATAGGCTGACTAAAGTAGCCCACTTCATACCAGTGAAAGCAGACAGAAATGCACCTAGGTTAGCCCAAACTTTTATGAGAGAAGTGGTAAAACTGCATGGTGTTCCTAAAACTATAGTGAGTGATAGGGATACAATCTTCACTTCAAGGTTCTGGAGGAGCTTCCAAGAAGCTATGGGGAGTGAATTGTGCCTAAGCACTGCTTATCACCCCCAATCAGATGGGCAAACAGAATTGGTAAACAAGATTTTAGAGGATTTGCTTAGGGCATGTGTGTTAGATTTTGGAGGAAATTGGGAGGACCACCTCCATTTGGCTGAGTTCACATACAATAATAGCCACCAAAGCACAATTGGAATGGCACCCTTTGAAGCCCTATATGGAAAGCCATGTCTATCACCTATGTGTTGGGCTGAGGCAGGAGAGAAAGCTATCCTAGGGCCAGAATATGTCAAAAACATCACAGAGAAAATAGGACTAGTGAGAAAGAGGATGGCAGTAGCTCAAGATAGGCAAAAGAAGTATGCTGATGCAAAGAGGAAGTCAGTGGAATTCAAAGTAGGTGATTATGTCTTCATTAAGGTTTCACCAATGAAGAAAGTCTTGAGATTTGGCAAGCAGGGGAAACTCAGACCCAGATATGTTGGACCATACAAGATTTTGGAAAGGATAGGCTCACTAGCCTATAAGCTGGAGCTTCCAGAGAAGATGAGTGCAATGCACAATGTGTTTCATGTGTCACAACTAAGGAGATGGGTACATGACAAGGAGGAAATCTTAGAAAAGCCTACTGAAGTTCAGATTAATCCAGATCTAATCTATGAGAAAGAACCAGTGGGAATTGTGGCAAGGGAAGAAAAGAAATTAAGAAACAAGACATTGAAGCTTGTAAAAATTCAATGGAGTATAGATCCTAGTGATTGTACTTGGGAGCTAGAGGATAAAATCAGGATGGATTACCCTAGGCTCTTTGCAAATTTGAAAGGTAAATTCTTAGATTACTAAGAAAGTTTGATATGTATGATAGACAGTGACTATTTAAATTGCTCATGCATATTTGAATAATTTTCCTAAGAAAGTAGGAGTACTCAAAGAATATGTTGTAAATTGTGAGGGCACAATTCCTAAAAGGAGGGGTAATTGTAATACCCCAAGATTTTGAGGAAAATTCTTTTAATAAATGATTAAAATTCTGGGGGAAAATCAGAATTATTATAAAGGTGGGATTTTCAGTGGTGCAAGGTTGTGTGCATGTGTGCACGTGCACACTAGTTATGGCACTAAGAGAAAATCCAGAATTCCTGAATAATAAAACAAGGAAGAAAAACATTTAGATAAAATGTTTTAAATAAAGAAAATATAGACCTAGACATGAGTATTAAAAATTCCTGAGGATGTGTGTATATAAATATATCTATATATATATGCCTATGTATGACTTGTCTGAAAATTGAGGCAGAAGAGAACATTGACTTATAATGAATAAGTGAAATTTTTATTTGAATAATAGGTGTAGAAATGCACATAAGTATGCACATGTTTTCTGCAAATAAAAGGTTAAAGTTAAATTAACACCCATAGTTGTATAAATGTATATTTATATCCAGATGTTATTTGAGCAGAAAATAAATAAAGGAAGCACTAAAACAGTAAGAACCAAAGTGCAAGAAAGAAAATGTACATAGGCAGAAAATAGAAAGTCACACCATTATCATGTTTGAAGTAAATATAATAAAAATACTTAAAGTTATCACTTTCTGAAAAGAAAGGAAAATAGGCACAATTTAGTCTTGTTTTAAAATATTGGCCGGGATATTAAGGGATTAGGAAGGAGGGAATATGCAATGCCAAATGCATGATTCTGATCTGGGCTAAAATAGGGATTTTGCATCACTCAAAACCCTAGACAGAACCCTTATTTAAACCAAGAGCCCAATCAGAAAACTGCTCTCTCACTAATTAATTAACCTAAGGAAGAAGAGGAAGATAAGGCTAAAGATTTGAAGGGTTCTCTGGTTTAAGTTTGTGTAAGCACTTAGGTGAGTATCCTCACTCATATACATGGCATTAAGACCTGGGATTAGGCAGCCAAGCTTTTATATGTTATATTTTGCATGTTTTGATTTACAAACTATGTTGGCTGCTGATGGTTTCATGAATGTTTGATGAGATATGATCTGCTATGCTGGATGTTTAACTTTGTTGTTCTATTTTCATCTCTGTATATTATACCAAAACCTTAAGGAACATATATCAGAGTATTTGTAACTAGTTTGAATAATGGCTTAAGACAAAGAATGAAAAGATAAAGAAAACTATGAGCTGCATATACATTGGTATGGTGCTGAGGCTTGAAATAATTGGTTAAGGGTGCAATGGAGTTTTTCTCTATAAGTGCTGAGCCCTAAACTAAACAGAAACTTACAAGCCTAAAAACTATGTTTAAACAAGATTGAAAATCTGGCTAAATATAGTTGCTTGAAAAATCAAAATAAACTCAATAGAGCCATGTATTTATTCTCAGTTGCAAACATTCTGGTATATGCTTGAATAGGGTGTTTCTATGTTAAATAATGTGAGATGGAATGACTGGGGTGTTATATCTCTAGAAAGTAACCTTTAACTTGCTTGCAATATCATGGCTGCAAGGTAACTAGTATGTTTCATGAGTACAGGTGGTATGTACACCTAGCTATCATTGATAGAATGAACATAAATACACTTAGTGATATAACTAAGGATTTTGTGCCAAGAAGGCTGCTGGAATGCTTGTCCTATTTGAAGTAGACAAGTTGGCACATGGCTTGTTTAAGTCCTGAGATCTTTGTGCCATAATGTTAATTAGTTCATGGCAATGTGTCCCTTTGATTCCTTATAGCAGATGAGGCCAGGAATTTATAAGAAAAAGATAAGGCAACCTAGTAGTTCCAGATAAAAGTTGTTTTATTGCATATGTTTGCTCTTATGTATTGTACATGATAATACCTGTCAAGTATGCAAAGTATATCTATGCTGTATCCTTAGCTTAATATCATGGATATGTTAGAAATGCTCACACCAGATCATAGATCTGACCCTTATTGCTCATGGCACATGGGGGTGTCTCATTTATAATGAGGCAGCCACTAATGCTTTTGCAGGTTATGATGGAGCTAAGTAAGCAAGATTAAAAAGATATGGAATAGAGGATGCTAAGATAATTAGAAATAAAAGCTAAAATGTGTTAATTCATGCATGTATTCCCTGATTAATATGGCTATCTAAATGTATTAAGTAGGAAGAACTTGTAAGAGACATGTGCTATGTTGTTTCTGGTTATTTCTGATTTGGTATGTACTAAGGATATTGATGTTGAACTGATTTGAAAACCTATTTGCTAAAGTTGTTTTGATTTAGAGGTAAAACCTGGATTTTATAAGCATAATCATTTTATGATGATTTCAGTAATCCTGAGTTCTTTCAAAAAGAATATAGATATACAGAAAATAATATTGGGAAAACCAGAAAAGAATTAAACTGCTATATCTTCAATTTATGATATTGACATAAGTCCAGATGCAAGAAAAAGTGTTTATACTTTAAAGATGTATTTTTAAAAGAGAAGTATGATTAGGAAGAATGATATATATCTGATCACAAAATGTCTGATTCATACAAATATATATACATGCTTTTGAAAAGGAAAGGTATCAATGTTTTGTGTATAATCTGGGTTGTAAAAATGCAAACAAAAGAATGGCCAGAGTAACCACATGGTTAGGCATAGGTCAGGCCAAATGCTCCACTTCAGATCAATGAAGCAAGGGAACATATGAGCTCAGTTTTCTGGAAAATGAACAAAGACACTGACATGTACATGTATATCTGTGTACATGTTGAAATTAGGCAAAAATATAGATGTAAATTCTTAAAACAGTTGAAAGAATGGGTTTTAAAAATAGTTATGCAAGAAGAATTGTTTTGTATGTTAGGTTATAGGCAAAAATCAAATATATATGTATAATTATAGGTAGGTATCAGATTTCAGCCATACAGGAGAAAATAAAAAGAAAAACAAAAATTGTGTTTGAACCGACCAGCATAGTACTCGAACTAGTGACCTTGCATGAATAAGTTAGGCGCGTTTCCATTACGCCTAGATGTTGCTTGTGTTCACTTAGGATCCACTTCCTTTTAACCTGAGTTTGATAATATTCAGACTTTAAGACAATCATCTATATTATAGGCTTGCTTTCTACTGATTATTGCTTGGTTATTTCTTAAGTTTAATAACAGTCTAAGGTACATATTCCCAGTGGACACTATAGTCAAAAATCAGGATACATTAAGTTTTAATTTAAAAGGGAATTTATCACACTTTTGCAAATTTAAAAAGGATTTCTACTTATTACCATGCTCTGATTCAAGTAGAATATAACATAGATATCTTCATATATGTATGTTAAAAATGATTTAGAATTAAAACAATATTTCTATATTGTGAAAGATCCTGGATATATTTTTGTTCATTAGAGAAAGAAAAATGACCCTGGGAAATATATTTGTAATAGATGATATATCTATATATCATCTCTAAAAAAAAAAAAATCACCAATAAAACTAGTGAGTAAATAGGAGGGTCATTTCACTTTTGCACTCGATGGTACACTTAGTTAAACAATATATCTCGAATATAGATTGGTTTCATACGTATCCGATTAGACTTGGCATCCAGTTAGCTTTTACATTCATACGTACCTGATTAGGCTTTGCATCCGGTTAGCTTTTACATTCGATGGTACGCTCGGTTAAATAATATATCTCTAGTAGGGCTGTAATGGTAATGATTACCGTTTCCATTTTGTAAATACCGTTACTGTACCGTTTTTACTGGTAAACTAAAATTGTTTACCATTACCTTTACCGATTGACTGGTATACCGATAAACTGGTAACCGTTACATTGGTAATGGTAAATTACCGTTTGTCTGGAAAAATAATAAGTTGATATATATATATATATATATTGAAATGGTACTTTATATACAAGATGTCACTAGGACAACATATCACATGTCAATAAACGTTCGAATCACGCTACGCAAGTTTCGAACTTGTGCCCTCTCATACCAAAGCCAAATCACTTAACCATTGGAACAATGGTGCTTATCAAGTTGATATATTTTTACAATGAATGATGCTTCATTATATATCTCATTGGGTCACTTAATAAAGGACATAGAAAAGAAGTGTTTTTATCATCATTTGAGTTGAATTACTGAAATAAATTAAACTGTTTTCTTACTTTTAAATGCCCGTAGTACAACATCTTACATGAATATTAATGTATTATGAATGGACTGGTAAATTATCGTTACCGCTAGTTTTGAAAAACTATTACCGATGTTTTACCGTAAAAAATGGTAAATTTACCGTTACCGTACCAATTATGCTGGTATACCGACTTTACTTTAAAATGGTAACCGATTGACTGATAATGGTATGGTAATGGTAAATTTACCGTTACAATCACAGCCCTAATCTCTAGTACAGATTGGTTTCATATGTACCCGATTAGGCTTGACATCCGGTTAGCCCTTGCATCCGTACGTATCCGATTAGGCTTGGCATCTAGTTAGCTTTTGCATTCATACGTACCCGATTAGGCTTGGCATCCAGTTTGCTTTTGCATTCGACGGTATGCTCGGTTAAACAATATAACCTGGGTATAGATTGGTACCATGTATACTCGATTAGGCTTGGCATCTGGTTAGCTTTTGCATCCATACGTACCCAATTAGCCGGTTAGCTTTTGCATCCATACATACCTGATTAGGCTTGACATCCAGTTAGGTTTTGCATCCATATGTACTCGATTAGGCTTAGCATCCGGTTAGCTTTAACATTCGATGGCACGCTCGGTTAAACAACATATCTTGGGTATAGATTGGTTTCATATATACCCGATTAGGCTTGACATCCAGTTAGCTTTTGCATCCATACGTACCCGATTATTGGCACATTTCATGTAACCTTATTCATTTAAATATACAAATGCTATTTTTAACTATCATTGGCACATTTCATTCAACTTGATGTTTTTAAAAATATAAATGCTATTTTTAACTATCATTCAGCATATTTGGTTCACTCTAATACACTTTAAAAATACAAATGCTATTTTTAACTATCATTCAAGACATTTGATTCTTTCAAATATATTTTAAATATAAAAATGCTATTTTAACTATCAATCGGCACATTCGATTCATTCTAATATATTTTAAAAATTAAACTGCTAATTTTAACTATCATTCAATTTATTCGGCACATTCCATTCGTTATAATACATCTTAAAAATACAAATGATATTTTCAACTAGCATTCAGCATATTCCATTCATTCTAATGCATTTTAAAAATACAAATGCTATTTTTAACTATCATTCAGCACATTCCATTCAATCTGATGTGCTTTAAAAATACAAATGCTTTTAAAAATACAAATGCTATTTTTAACTATCATTCAACACATTTGATTCATTCAAATGCACTTTAAAAATACAAATGTTATTTTCAACTATCATTCAAAACATTTGATTCATTATAATGCACAATAAATTACTAATGTTATTTTCAACAATCATTCGGCATATTCGATTTATTGTAGTGCACTTTAAATTACAAATGTTGTTTTAACTATCATTCAGCACATTCAATACATTCTAAAGTACTTTAAAAATACAATTTTTAATTTAAAAATAAAAATGCTATTTTAACTATCATTTGACATGTTCGATTCATTTTAATGTTTTTTAAAAATAAAAATGCTATTTTTAACTATCATTCAGTTATTTGACACATTCCATTCATTCTAATGCATTTTAAAAATACAAATGATATTTTTAAGTATCATTCGACATATTTCATTCATTTTAATGCATTTTAAAAATACAAATGCTATTTTTAATTATCATTCGGCACATTCCATTCAATCCAATGCACTTCAAAAATACAAATGCTATTTTTAACTATCATTCGGCGCATTCCATTCATTCTAATGCACTTTAAAAAGACAAATGCTATTTTTAACTATCATTTTGGTGAGATTCAAAGTGATAACGATTACAGGAAACGTTGGATGGTGGTTTGGACGACGGCGGCTTCAGATGACGATTGCTTGGACGACGGAGTGAGAACGGCAAGGGAGGTGAGATCTAGGTTTCGGTGAGATCCATGATGGCAACGGCAAGAGAGGGGCATGGACTGTGGTGGCTTGGACGACTGTAACAACCCAGTATTTCGTACCAATTAAATTTCGTCTCTAGACGATTGAAATCGATTGTTAAGTGCTATTGCAGATTTGAATCGATTTAAATCCTTTTTAGAGTTGTGAAATTCTTTTATAAAATAGTTTGGGCTTTGAAACTTGTTTTGGCCCATGCTTTTTCCTTTTGCCGTGATAAATAAAATAAAATAAACCGTTCCCTCCTCTTTAAAGAAATCATTCGAAACCCTACATTATAATCGAACGAAGAAAATAAATAATGGCTGCTCCTTCAATTCTCGCGTTCGTTCCTGTGAGTCTTGCTATGGCTTCGGCCTTGCTTTTGGGTTCTTGGAGATTCGCTAGGACTTTGGCCTTTAGCAGATTAGGGCTTCGTTCTCCTCGTTCCAAACTGGTGAAATTGGGGCTTTCGATTCCCCGTTGCTCTCGGTTGCCACGTCGAAGAAGGTGAGTAATCTTGTACTCACATCTAATTTAACTCTCCAGTGCATGATTTTGGGTTCGAATTTATATGGGTTCGAAACCTTGATTTTCGTTCGTACATTCTTTGTTTGAATTTGTCACCTGATATAGCTTGGTCGTTGGATTTCGTATGGATGTTTGAGATGACTTACGACTTGTTCAATTCATATATATTTTTCTTGATATCCACGGTGTTGAATTTGCCCTGTTCGAACTTTCCCTGGTCATCACGTTTCAGACCTGTTCATATGCGTATATTTTTTTGATTATATTGTTCGAACTTGTTGCCTTGGTAATCATGGTTGTGAATTTCTGAACTTGTCTGTTGACATTGGCTTTGACTTTGCACTAGTACCATTCACCGTTGATCTAAGTACTTCCAACTTGTTTCTTCTCTGACCTTCACTAATATAGTTGTCTTTGTGATTTATTCTGGCCTTGTCGACTTCACTGTGAACTTTGGCTCTGAATCATGGTAGTTCACTGTATTGTGCTTTTGTTTTGTCATTCGACTTACAGGTGCATTGACCTGTACCTGTGCACTTGTGTACTTTGTGTTCTGTTCATTAGCTTGGTAGCAATCCTTATAGTATTTGTGAAATGCCATGACTGTTCTTCGTTCCACTGTGCACTGCTTGACTCGAAATCTAGTTGCATCCTTGCGATGATATATTGTTACTGGTGCAGTTTTGGGTTTCCAGTTGTACTTGGTTCATGTCAGATTGGTTCATGTCTTGTTGTAGTTCCTTGGTCTTTGCATATGTTGTCTGGGTTCATACTCCATTGTTCCTTTGCATATTTGAACTGTCATTGTTTCACTTGTTCATATGCCAGTTAGCTGCTGCATATATGTGCTTTTGATTGCACTGTCCATAGCAAGTATCATGTCGACAGACTTGATCACTTGAGATTGCCTGCTTGGTAGCTTTTGTTGAAGTTGGGTTGACCATGTTCTGCCCTTATTCATTGGGTTGCATTATGTTCCTGTGTACATGTTCACATGGGTTTGCTTTGTGTTGCATTGCATACGGTCACTGCCCATTTATGTTGATATTCTTTGTAAGCCTGGCCTTGTTGTTTCTTGATGACACTGTCCACTGTTTCGTTGTAGTGTACACTGTCCTGTTGCACTTGTAGTATCACTTTGACCAGCCTGTTTGTTTATCACATTTGCTTCATTACTGAGCCTGTTTCACTTACTTCACCATTACTTGGTGTTGTCTGCATTTCACTTGACCATTTGTATACATCCATTCATGTATGTATACAGATGTATGTTCACTTTTGCACATTCATGTGTTTGCTGTCTTATATGATGGCACTTGACTTATAGCCTATCTTGTTTTGGTGATGTTTTCATTTGTGCATCACTTGTTGCCTCTTTTATTGGTTGCACTGTTTCGTTTCACTGTGCAGTCTTGCCCTTAAATAGGTGTGGTGGCTGCATTGCTTTATTGTTGAGATTTTGTCCTTGTGGGTTTCATTGCATTGATGCGACCCTATTATCTTCTTGGTTTGGTCTCTTCCTCTCTTAACCATTTTGGCATTTCTCTGCCTTGTTCGAACTTGTTTGGTTTCCGTTGCTTGAGATGGCCAATCACTTCAATTCACTTGGTTGAAGCTCTTCTCTACTGTCACTTGCTTATTGCATTTGTTGGCACTGGGAATTCTTGAGCCTAGTCTTTGTACCTGTTTTCAACTGCTGTTTTATTGTGCAGTTGTAGTGATGGCGAGGCAGTACACGCGCGCGTGTACTGCAGCCACACAGAATTGATAGACTTTAATTGGAATTTCTCTTGTTCTTGATTCATCGACCTGTTGCGTAATTCGTAGGCTGTATTGGCGAGGCAGTACACGTTAGCGTGTACTGCAGCCAATTAGCTTTGATGTTTTTAAATTGACATTTCAATTGCTTAAACTGCCTTGGATTTCTGTTTTGTGGATTAACACTATTTAGTGTTATATCTGCCGTTATCCAATTCTCGTATCGAGAGTTGGATATACGAGATTTCTGTGACTGTCATCCATATTGAGATTGATTATTATTGCTTCTATGCGCTAATAACTGAGTTTGAATTAGACTGATCCGGGTATTATTTTCTTTTGAATGTAATACTCGGGTCAGACCGAGTATTTACAGGTTGTAGATTTTAAGCTTTGGGTTGCTGCTAGAGCTATGAAGACTTTTTATATCATTTGAAGTGGTCTTCGTCTTGTTGTAGAAGTCAGTGTGTCTGTTTTAAGATGATAATGTATTCATGTATATTAGTCGATAATGTACTTGTATATATAACTTCTGGAGTCGACAGTTGTAGTTGTATCATTTGTATTGTGTCAAATGTATTGTAACTGATATCAGTTATTGTATATATGAGACTTTTCGTTCCATCTTTATTCCGCATTTATGTTATCTGTGTTATTTTTATATCTATTGTTCTAAACTATTATAGCCACTGTGTAGTAGCTTTGAGTTTGTATCGGTATGTCGGGTTTCCTCTAAAAATGAAATGCAATGTTTTATTATCTGACATATCGGTGCTCGCACAAAGCAATTACATAGATGGTCGCTCCTCAACAGCCTTATTCTCCGTGCTAGTTGATAGCACTACACCGTAGTGTTCTTGGCTAGCGTGGGTATAGAGGTGGGGCGTCACAGCTTGGTATCAGAGCCTGGGGTTTAGGACAATTATAAAACATAACTTAGATGGAACATGTGTTACAACTATTTGTCGATGTTTATCTCTCATCTTTACATATGATTATTTTTGACAGTTAGGTAAGAATTCCTAACGCTTATTCTTGTGTTTTCGGCTTTGAATTGATTTAGCCGATGTTGATATTGTTTTAATTTGGCAAATTAAAGCCATTTTGACTTTTGGACTTTGTTCCACTTTTGTTCTATGCTATGAGTGTCATTATGTACTTGTTACACTGTGATGAAAAATAGCTGGACCAGTTGCAAATTGAGTGATTTTGATTTCTCATTCACATCTAGTTTGAATCTCAGCGATTTTGAACTTGATATTTTGTGTTTTCCTCATCTGGATTTCCCTTCGACTTCGGTCACTTTGTTTTTGAGAAATTGCTAATTTCTTGATTCTCAAGACTCTGATTTTGTTTGCCGTTGGTTTCTTTGATAATGATGATTGATTCATTTTATACTCGACTGCGGCTATTAATTGTTGACTTCGACGTTGACTTGATTCTTACTTTTGTTGAAGTCATTTTTGCATTTCTGCTCGATTTGCTTTGTTTTTCCAGTTGATAATCGATTCTTCTTTTCTAATTAGTTGTTATCACCTTTGTCGATTTTAATAACTTCTATTTCTGGAATTTTTGGGTATTCCTACTTTGATGAATTTGGAATCGAATTCTTTGGATTTTATTCACGTCTTCGAATGTGAAATTTTAGTGAACTGACTTGGTTTCCTAATTTAATCGATTCTTGATCATTTCCCCGATTTGTTGCTATCATTTATTAGCAACTTTGATGACATTTTCTTCGGGATTTTTGTGAACATACTTTCTGATGGATTCAGTATCGATTTCTCTGGATTCCATTCACATCTTCGTATGTGAATTCTTGTGATTGATTGTTTCTACAATCATTTTTGTGATTTGTCACTTTAAAAATATAAAGGTTTTCTATACTAGTAGTAAATATTAAAATCCCTTTTTCCAAACGATTTCAAAACTATTTTACTACAAAGTTCTTTTTCTTGAACCGTTTTCCAATCTATTAGTATATACAAGCCTTTATTTCACTCGTATGAGAAATTGAATTAAACGGCCTAGTAAAACAAGTGGTATGAAACGCTTGCGTTTACTTCGTCGGTTAGCTCTTGGACTTGTTCGATTGAACCCTTTTTGTGACAATTTCCTAGTGAAAATTTACAACTTGTTCGTAAATATTTAAGTTAAGCAAGTGGTTATGGGACATGAAGCTAAACTCATATATTTACTAGCTTGGTGTGATTGACACTTCCTTATGATCATGACGATCATTTTTGTGATTTAGACTAGCGATTGTGCGATGTCTCTTCGTCCGTGTGTCGGACTTGCCTTCGGGCCATCCGTGTGTTCGGAAAATTAAATGGATAGCTTTCCATCCGTGTGTTCGGAAAATTAAATGGATAGCTTTCCATCCGTGTGTTCGGAAAATTAAATAAATAGCTTTCCATCCGTGTGTTCGGAAAATTAAATGGATAGCTTCCCATCCGTGTGTTCGGAAAATTAAATAAATAGCTTCCCATCCGTGTGTTCGTAAAATTAAATGGATAGCTTCCATGAGATAGTTTCTCGTCCGTGTGCTCGGACTTCCTCCTTCTTTGTGTTTTCTGGATTTCGTGTGTAGATTTCTAGAATCTGTGTTTTCTGGATTTCGTGTGTAGATTTCTAGAATATGTGTTTTCTGGATTTCTTGTGATGATTTCTGGAATTTTGTGCTTCACCAATTTTCGTGATTTCTATTGATATGTTTATCAATTTTTGTGCATTGGTGAATTCATGTGTTACTGACTTGTTATGAATACAAGTTTAGGGTATGACATCCCTTTTTATCTTTGAGAAGATTCTTGTGACATTTTTGATGAATGAAAATTCATTTGGTATTATATTTTGATGCCAGTTATTTTGATGAGACTTTGACGTGTTAACATCGGTAACCGTCAATTTTGAAATGGATTTACAAGCGGTTCTCCCGCAATACTGATATTGCTAATTTAATCACGTGTTTTCAAAATTCTTTATTTTTAAAAGTTGTTTCAAAAATATAAATTAAAATTGTTTTCAAAAATTTTTACAGTTTACATTTTCAAAAGAACGAGGAAGCGATTTAAACGTTTCAGAAAAAGCGAGGACTATGACCCCTTTCTTTTACTGATTCGCTTAATTCCGGACTTGTCCGTTTGAGAATGTGAAATGTTATTTTTAAAACACACAATTCTGCACTTTCAAGAAAACGATAAAGAGATTTAAACGATTTAGCAAAAGTAAGGAGTATGAAACCATACTTTTACTACTTCTGTAACGACCTGTATTTTTACGGATCGACAAGTTCGTCAAAATCTGGAATTTTTGCATTTTTAAGTCATTTCAGATTTTAGGCAAATTTTGCCTAAGTCCTAAGTCGTTCACGACTTAGCATGAGTCGTGAGTCGTATACGACTTAGGAGAGGAGTTCTGGGCGAGTTAAGGACTCAAGGAGATAAGTCGTAGCTGGGCTAGGTTAGTAGGTTGAAGTTTACTCGGCAAGTGTTAAGTCGTAGGTTGTAAGTCGTTGCCGAGTTAAGGGATAACAACCTAAGGAAGTGACCGACTTATAGTATTAACCGACTTAAGGATAGTGGTGAGTTAAGTGTTAAGTCGGCTGACGAGTTAAGGAAGTGGGGTTGACCGACTTAAGAGGTTAGGGCGACCTAAGGAAGAATGGTAGGCAGCCTAAGTACTCTGGAGTAGAGTTAGGTCGGCAACGACCTAAGGACATGTTGTGAGCGACCTAAGTGTTTGGGTGTTAAGTGTTAGGTCGGCAGTGTGTGTTGAGTTATGAGTCGGTAGGTCGTCTCCTGTGTTAAGTTGTTGAGTCGTCAACCGACTTAGGACTTGGGTTTTGCGGCAGTATGATGAGTCTGCTTCGTTGGGTCGGTCATATGGTTAAGTCGTAGGTCGGCGAGGCAGTTAAGTCGTTAGGTCGTATAGGCTGGTTAACTCGGCATAGCAGTAAGTCGTAGGTCGTCTAACTAGTTAAGGCGCGTGCGCATTAAGTCGTAGACAGGGTTTGTATATGCGCATGTGTTGAGTCGAAGCTTGGTTAAGTCGGAGGCCTTTTCAGTTAAGTCGTAGGCGCATGCCATAAGTCGTAACCGACTTAGGAGACAGCTGTTTTGTTGCGAGTCATAGGCAGATGAGTTTTTAGGTCGGCAAGGCACTAGGTCGGCAAGGCACTAGGTCGGCATGGTGTTAAGTCGGCACCGACTTAAGGAGATAGCCGAGTTACGACTTAAGGGCAGTTTTCAGCTATAAATAGGAAAGCTTCTCTTCATTTTTGGGATCCGGATTTTGAAGCGACGAAGTGCTGCCATTTTGAGAGCTCGACTTCTACACTTCTTCACTTCTTTTCTCCACTCTAATCTAGTGCTTCCATCCATCCAAATCGAAGATCAAGATTGAAGATTCAAGAGCTTAGATTGAAGATCTTCATCTTTTCAAGAGAGATTTCTTCGTTTGAAGTGAGATCTTGTCGGATCTAGCTTAGTTCTTCGCTGTCCAGATCTGAAGTTGATATCTTTTGGATTGTTTAGGTGATTTGGTGAGTGGTGATTATCTCTCACACGGATCCAAAGGAGTATATCGGATTGTTGGCTCGTTTTGGTGTTAAAATAGAGATTTCCATGCATTTTCTTCATCCTATGTGTAGATCCATATAGATCCATTGTTCATGGTGATGTTGCATCCATTTTATCATATGTTAACCTATGCAAGTTCATTCATCAAGTTTGTAGAGATATAATACATGTTTTCATGCTTATTGGACTTTCAACTCTTTAATTACGAAAATGCCATTATTGTTATAATTGTCTACTTAGATCATATTTGAATGCTTGATTGCTTGGATTGATGTTTGATTTGATTGCTTGTTATGAACTAGATGATTGATGATTAGATTTAGATCGAAGATGATTCAAAAGCTAAGGGAAAGGCTCTTGAATTGGGAAAGTTGCTCGTGGCATATGTAGCGGGATGATGAAGCTCTTATGCATAGATTTGACGATGTGATGTAGAGATGAGGCTTTGCGAGGATGTAATGAAGCGAGGCAATCATATGATGAAGACTTGGTCTAATCCAGACGGGATCATTCCAAGCATGTTGATAACTCGGTGATATGATTCGAGTTGAAGATAATGAATGGATATGAGAATAGTCGTCGAGGAGGATGACTAGGAGGCTTGGATAGCATCGTTGTTGAAGGTTCTAGCATGCTCTAAGCAAGAGTACGTTTGGGCAGATTCGATAGTCCCAACGGCCAACTGTTGATGGTCGAGTACTCTGGGCAGATTCGATAGTCCTAGGCACGGGCTGCGACGACGTGCGGGAGTTATGTCTAGAACCGGGGTTTCCATTAGCCCTTGACGGACGGCTGAAAGAATGTGCCGGTCATTCAATTAACGGTGATATCGAAGCAACGATAACAGTGATAGCCAGAGTCATGGATGTTTGGTTGTATCGTCATTCGGACTCAAGAGCGGTATTTTCTGGGTGCTTATCTGATTTAGGCCTTGGTACTTGGAAAACATCGCCCTTGACTCGAGTGATAGTAGTTTTACTTTAAATTGTATGCTCTGCTATGTTTGCTTCTGCTTAGTGTGTGTCTGGGGGCTATCACTGTAGAATGAGGTTGGAGTGGGAGGGTTGTATTCCTATTCCTTTTCCTTTATGCTCTTTTGGTATGTTGTTAGTTAATTTACTGCTCACTAAGACTGTTGTCTGACTCAAGGCTTTTTGTTTTAAATTCTTATTGCCTTGGGCTGTTCGTCCATTTTGGGACGGGCAGACTAGGTAGCAGGTGACAGGTGCTGTTCTCTTCTCACGATGCTGATATCGAAGACGAGCTAGAGGGTTGCATATTATTTTCTTATATGTACTGGATATTCCACTGTTTTGTATTCTCTGAGAGATTTGTAGTGAGGCTGGATGTATTGACTATGTGGATGCTTGTATTCAACTATTATGGAGTTTTATATGATGTCATTTTGTTCTGTAAAGCTTCACTATACATATGTTCTATTGTATTTTGTCCATGCGCTGTGAGTAATACGATAGATTCTTTTGTTTTAAATCTTACCTTGACAATCGTCCATGGTCGCCTGGCACACTTTACAGCGCACTATCTCTAGATTCGGTGCAGGGGTCATGGGCGGTCGTCACATTTGGTATCAGAGCATTGGTTAATCGGTTTTACCCAACGCTCGCTGTCGTAACTACGTATGAGAGACGTAATTGTATTTTGATGGATGATTACTATATATAATATAGTAGCTTAGTAGAGTTTGAGTCCTTTATGCAGTTGTTTCTCTAGATGTTCTAATCATTCCTTTTTATAGATATTGAGAATGAGTCGAAGAGGGAGACCAGCTGCTAGGGGAGGTCGTGCTACTGAAGAGACTGCTGATTATGCAGCCATGTTCGAAGCTATGATGACTTCGATCATGAGAAGGATACCAGTTCCGGGGGCGGCAGTTGATGTTGGAGTTCAAGTCCAAACTCCGAAACCAGTGGATTTTGCTAAGTTGTGCAAGGATTATACTGCTCTTGGAGGGAAGGTTTTCTTGGGAACAGAATCAACTATCGAGGTCCAGAGATGGATAGATGCTTGTAGAAGGATCTTTGGTGATTTGGGAATTGATGATGCAACTAAGAGGAAGTTGGCATCGAGACAGCTTCAAGGGAGAGCTTCTGATTGGTGGAACTCTATTACCATCACTACTCCGGAAGAAGAGATTACTTGGGAGCAATTCCAAGCTAGATTTGAAGCTAAGTTCATTTCTACAGCTCAGAAGTCTGTTCTGTTCAAGAGGTTTGTGGAGCTCAAGCAAGGTGGAAGATCAGTTCTTGAGTATGTTTCTGAGTTCGAAGCTTTGTCCAAGTATGCCCGGTCATATATTGAATCTGCTTATCAGAAGAATGAGAAGTTTGTGACCGGCTTGGATAGTTATCTTGGGAGACAGTTGGTGGATCATTTGGACGATTCATTTGAGAAGCTTGTGGAGAAAGCTCTTAGGCATGAGAGTCTGTTTCCTAAGGAAGGACCTGTTGTTGCTGTTACCAAGGGAGAATCTAAACCACAGCAGGGTGGAAACCAGAAGAGGAAGCAGCAGCAGCAGAAAGGCAAGGATGGCCAGAAGAAGCCGAAAGGCGAGGTGACTTGCTACAATTGTCAGCAGAAGGGCCATTTCTCTAAGGATTGTAAGAATCCGAAGGCACCGATGAAGTGTCACAACTGTGACAAGCCGGGGCATTTCAGGAAGAATTGTCCAGAACCAAGGAAGGACAGGCAGATTGTGCAAGCCTATGCTTTAGGAGCTGTTCCGTCGTCTTCGAAAGCTCCTACTGCTGAAGAGAAGGGAAAGAGTGTGGTTGTTCAAGGTACTCTTTTCCTATGTGGTGTTCCAGTTAGAGTTTTGTTTGATACTGGAGCTTCGCATTCGTTTGTTTGTAATGAACTAGTAGGCCGGTTAAATTTGAAGCCGGATATTGTTGATAGGCCATTGGTTGTGACTAATCCAGTTGGGGGTTCGTCTTGTTTGTGTATGTTATGCCGTGGTCTAGTTGTATCGAGTCATGGTTGCTCTTTTGTTTGTGATTGCTTTGTTCTGAACTTTGCGGGGTTCGGAATTATCTTGGGTATGGACTGGCTTAGGAAGTATGCGGCTAAGGTTGATTGTGAGAGGCTGGAGGTGACAGTCGAGAATGTGGAGGGGCGAAAGATTGTGATACGATGTAAGCATGAAGAAGGCGTCTTCATGAGCTTCATGTATTCGCTAGTTGTTCCACGGGATGGACTGTCTTTAGTGCCGATCGCAAATAGATTCGAGGATGTCTTTGACGAAGTCAAAGGGTTGCCGCCGCATAGAGAGATCGAGTTTCGTATAGATCTAGTTGAAGGAGCCAGACCTGTTGTGATGCCTCTTAGGCGGATGGCGCCTAGGGAACAGCAGGAGTTGAGGGTGCAAGTTGACGACCTTTTACAGAAAGGATTCATTCGGCGTAGTGTGTCCGAGTGGGGTGCACCAGTTGTGTTCGCAACCAAGGCAGATGGATCATTGAGATTGTGTGTCGATTATCGTGAGCTGAACAAGGTGACTAAGAAGAACAAGTATCCATTGCCAAGGATAGACGACTTGTTTGATCAGCTTCACGAAGCTAAGGTGTTTTCTCAGATGGATTTGGCAACGGGATTTCACCAGTTGAGAGTGGCTAAGGATAGTGTGCCGAAGACTGCTTTTAGGACACCATTCGGGTTCTTTGAGTGGCTGGTAATGCCGTTTGGATTGACTAACGCGCCAGCATATTTTGTGGATCTTATGAATAGAGTGTTCAGAGATCAGTTGAACAAGTTCGTACTTGTGTTCATGGATGATATTCTGATTTATTCCAGAACGGAGGAAGAGCACAAGACGCACTTGCGTATTGTTTTGGAGATCTTACGGAAACATCAGCTGAAGGCTAAGTTTTCGAAGTGTCACTTCTGGAAGAGTGAAGTGAGGTTCTTAGGCCATGTGATTTCTGGAAATGGAATAGCGGTTGATCCCGCTAAGGTGGCAGCAATCCAGGATTGGGTTAGACCTAAGAATACATCTGATGTGAGAAGTTTTCTTGGACTAGCAGGATATTATCGACGGTTTATCAAAGACTTCTCCAAGATAGCTGCACCGTTAACAGGATTGACGAAGAAGAACCAAGTGTTCAGTTGGGATGCTAAGTGTGAGCAAGCTTTCGGAATCCTGAAAGAGCGATTGACGAGTGCTCCTGTTTTGACTATTCCAAGTGGGAATGATGAGATGGTGGTTTACACCGACGCATGTGGTACGGGACTTGGAGCAGTGCTGATGTAGAAGGATAAAGTTGTTGCGTATGCCAGTCGACAACTGAAGCCGCATGAAAGGAATTACCCAACTCATGATTTGGAATTGGCGGCGATTGTATTTGCTCTGAAGATGTGGAGGCATTATCTGTTGGGAGTTCGATTCGAGTTGTTTACGGATCATAAGTCGTTGAAGTATCTTTTCTCCCAAAAGGATTTGAATCTTCGGCAGCAACGTTGGCTAGAGTTTTTGGCATCATATGATTTTGGAATAGCTTATACTCCGGGAAAAGGTAACGCAGTGGCAGATGCGTTAAGTCGAAGACATGCAGGATTGGGAGCCATGTTTTCTGAATGGAAGAGTCTCGAGTATTTAGCTGGATTTGACTTCAGGCCTAGATGCGAATTGGAACCTGAGATGCTGGCAAACTTATCAATAAGACCCACTCTTGTGGAAAGGATTGGTGAGAGCCAAAAGCGAGATGATAAGCTTGTCAAGATTATCCGTGAGTTGGAATCTGGATTGGAACCAGAAAAGGATAAAGGATTCGAGGTCGATCGAGAGGGTTGGCTTCGGAAGCAAGGACGACTAGTTGTTCCCGATATAGATGAGTTGAGGAGTGAAGTTCTGAAGGAAAGTCATCACTCGAGGTTGACAATTCATCCAGGTGGAAATAAGATGTATCGGGATATGAAGAGAACCTACTATTGGGAAGGTATGAAGAAGGATGTTGGAAATTTTATTTCCAAGTGTATGAACTGCCAGTTGATTAAAGCTGAACAGAAGAAGCCAAGTGGATTGCTTCAGCCATTAGAAGTTCCTACATGGAAGTGGGAACAAGTGTCGATGGATTTCATCGATGGATTGCCTAGAACCAGAACGGGAAATGAAGGGATTTGGGTCATTGTGGATCGTCTGACTAAGAGTGCACGATTCATTCCTGTTCGATCGACTAGGACTGCATCAAAGTTGGCTGAGTTGTATATTAAGTGGATAGTTCGATTCCATGGTATTCCGAAGAGCATAGTGAGCGATCGAGACCCATTGTTCACTAGTGGATTTTGGAAGAGCTTCCAGGAAGTTTTGGGAACCGAGTTGTGTTTGAGTACAGCTTATCATCCCCAAACAGATGGTCAGACTGAGAGAGTCAACCGAGTTTTGGAAGATCTCCTCAGAGCTTGTGTTTTGGATTTCGGAGGATCTTGGGAAGATCACCTTCATTTGGTGGAGTTTGCCTACAACAACAGTTACCAGTCAAGCATTGGTATGGCACCGTATGAGGCATTATATGGAAGACCGTGTAACTCTCCGACATGTTGGTTGGAAACTGGAGAAAAGCTGATGCTTGGGCCAGAGATGATTCGACAGACTTCGGATTGCATAGAGATCATTCGGCAACGAATGAAGGCAGCCCAAGACCGTCAGAAGAGTTATGCGGATAAGCGTAGAAAGGATTTGGAATTCGACGTAGGAGATATGGTTTTTGTGAAGATTTCTCCACTGAAGAATGTTATTCGATTCGGGAAGAAAGGAAAATTGACTCCGAGATTTGTCGGACCATTCCCGATTATCGAGCGAATTGGAAAGCTCGCTTACAGATTGGAGTTACCGGAGAGGATGTCGGGTGTGCACAATGTTTTTCATGTATCGTATCTACGGAAGTATGTGCACGACTCGAGAACAATGGTTTCTGCTGATAGCTGTGAAGACTTAGAAGTTGATCCAGTTGATAGAAGACCTCGTAAGCCACTTCGTGTTGTGGAAACCGACACGAAACAGCTTAGGAGGAAGGTAGTTAAGTTGCTCAAGATACAATGGAGTGATGATGATAACGACTGTACGTGGGAGGTGGAAGAGAGGATGAAAGCAGCTCATCCTGAACTCTTCAAGGTATGGCCCTAAGGTGTCGTGTCATCTCGCGATATTGTAACTTGTTCTAATTTTAGAATTCTGTACGCTAAGTTAGAATTGGATGCATGGTTTGTTGATTGCTATGGATGGTAGGCGTACAGAATAGTTTTTGATTGCTTGGAATTTCGGGGGCGAAATTCCTAAGGGGGAGAGAATGTAACGACCCGTATTTTTACGGATCGACAAGTTCGTCAAAATCTGGAATTTTTGCATTTTTAAGTCATTTCAGATTTTAGGCAAATTTTGCCTAAGTCCTAAGTCGTTCACGACTTAGCATGAGTCGTGAGTCGTATACGACTTAGGAGAGGAGTTCTGGGCGAGTTAAGGACTCAAGGAGATAAGTCGTAGCTGGGCTAGGTTAGTAGGTTGAAGTTTACTCGGCAAGTGTTAAGTCGTAGGTTGTAAGTCGTTGCCGAGTTAAGGGATAACAACCTAAGGAAGTGACCGACTTATAGTATTAACCGACTTAAGGATAGTGGTGAGTTAAGTGTTAAGTCGGCTGACGAGTTAAGGAAGTGGGGTTGACCGACTTAAGAGGTTAGGGCGACCTAAGGAAGAATGGTAGGCAGCCTAAGTACTCTGGAGTAGAGTTAGGTCGGCAACGACCTAAGGACATGTTGTGAGCGACCTAAGTGTTTGGGTGTTAAGTGTTAGGTCGGCAGTGTGTGTTGAGTTATGAGTCGGTAGGTCGTCTCCTGTGTTAAGTTGTTGAGTCGTCAACCGACTTAGGACTTGGGTTTTGCGGCAGTATGATGAGTCTGCTTCGTTGGGTCGGTCATATGGTTAAGTCGTAGGTCGGCGAGGCAGTTAAGTCGTTAGGTCGTATAGGCTGGTTAACTCGGCATAGCAGTAAGTCTTAGGTCGTCTAACTAGTTAAGGCGCGTGCGCATTAAGTCGTAGACAGGGTTTGTATATGCGCATGTGTTGAGTCGAAGCTTGGTTAAGTCGGAGGCCTTTTCAGTTAAGTCGTAGGCGCATGCCATAAGTCGTAACCGACTTAGGAGACAGCTGTTTTGTTGCGAGTCATAGGCAGATGAGTTTTTAGGTCGGCAAGGCACTAGGTCGGCAAGGCACTAGGTCGGCATGGTGTTAAGTCGGCACCGACTTAAGGAGATAGCCGAGTTACGACTTAAGGGCAGTTTTCAGCTATAAATAGGAAAGCTTCTCTTCATTTTTGGGATCCGGATTTTGAAGCGACGAAGTGCTGCCATTTTGAGAGCTCGACTTCTACACTTCTTCACTTCTTTTCTCCACTCTAATCTAGTGCTTCCATCCATCCAAATCGAAGATCAAGATTGAAGATTCAAGAGCTTAGATTGAAGATCTTCATCTTTTCAAGAGAGATTTCTTCGTTTGAAGTGAGATCTTGTCGGATCTAGCTTAGTTCTTCGCTGTCCAGATCTGAAGTTGATATCTTTTGGATTGTTTAGGTGATTTGGTGAGTGGTGATTATCTCTCACACGGATCCAAAGGAGTATATCGGATTGTTGGCTCGTTTTGGTGTTAAAATAGAGATTTCCATGCATTTTCTTCATCCTATGTGTAGATCCATATAGATCCATTGTTCATGGTGATGTTGCATCCATTTTATCATATGTTAACCTATGCAAGTTCATTCATCAAGTTTGTAGAGATATAATACATGTTTTCATGCTTATTGGACTTTCAACTCTTTAATTACGAAAATGCCATTATTGTTATAATTGTCTACTTAGATCATATTTGAATGCTTGATTGCTTGGATTGATGTTTGATTTGATTGCTTGTTATGAACTAGATGATTGATGATTAGATTTAGATCGAAGATGATTCAAAAGCTAAGGGAAAGGCTCTTGAATTGGGAAAGTTGCTCGTGGCATATGTAGCGGGATGATGAAGCTCTTATGCATAGATTTGACGATGTGATGTAGAGATGAGGCTTTGCGAGGATGTAATGAAGCGAGGCAATCATATGATGAAGACTTGGTCTAATCCAGACGGGATCATTCCAAGCATGTTGATAACTCGGTGATATGATTCGAGTTGAAGATAATGAATGGATATGAGAATAGTCGTCGAGGAGGATGACTAGGAGGCTTGGATAGCATCGTTGTTGAAGGTTCTAGCATGCTCTAAGCAAGAGTACGTTTGGGCAGATTCGATAGTCCCAATGGCCAACTGTTGATGGTCGAGTACTCTGGGCAGATTCGATAGTCCTAGGCACGGGCTGCGACGACGTGCGGGAGTTATGTCTAGAACCGGGGTTTCCATTAGCCCTTGACGGACGGCTGAAAGAATGTGCCGGTCATTCAATTAACGGTGATATCGAAGCAACGATAACAGTGATAGCCAGAGTCATGGATGTTTGGTTGTATCGTCATTCGGACTCAAGAGCGGTATTTTCTGGGTGCTTATCTGATTTAGGCCTTGGTACTTGGAAAACATCGCCCTTGACTCGAGTGATAGTAGTTTTACTTTAAATTGTATGCTCTGCTATGTTTGCTTCTGCTTAGTGTGTGTCTGGGGGCTATCACTGTAGAATGAGGTTGGAGTGGGAGGGTTGTATTCCTATTCCTTTTCCTTTATGCTCTTTTGGTATGTTGTTAGTTAATTTACTGCTCACTAAGACTGTTGTCTGACTCAAGGCTTTTTGTTTTAAATTCTTATTGCCTTGGGCTGTTCGTCCATTTTGGGACGGGCAGACTAGGTAGCAGGTGACAGGTGCTGTTCTCTTCTCACGATGCTGATATCGAAGACGAGCTAGAGGGTTGCATATTATTTTCTTATATGTACTGGATATTCCGCTGTTTTGTATTCTCTGAGAGATTTGTAGTGAGGCTGGATGTATTGACTATGTGGATGCTTGTATTCAACTATTATGGAGTTTTATATGATGTCATTTTGTTCTGTAAAGCTTCACTATACATATGTTCTATTGTATTTTGTCCATGCGCTGTGAGTAATACGATAGATTCTTTTGTTTTAAATCTTACCTTGACAATCGTCCATGGTCGCCTGGCACACTTTACAGCGCACTATCTCTAGATTCGGTGCAGGGGTCATGGGCGGTCGTCACAACTTCGGTTAATTCCGGACTCGTTAATTGAATATTTATGACTTCTGATTATCGTTTTTGATAATCAGATGTTTATGTTTCTGATTATCGTTTTTGATAATCAGATATTTGTGAAATTTGATTATCATCTGTGATAATTAAATATTTTCCAATTTAATTATCGTCTGAGATAATTAAATATTTTTCGATTTGATTAATCGAATATTTGTGTTTCTGATTATCGTTTTTGATAATCAGATATTTGTGAAATTTGATTATCATTTGTGATAATTAAATATTTTCCAATTTAATTATCGTCTGAGATAATTAAATATTTTTTCGATTTGATTAATCGAATATTTGTTTTTCTGAATATCGTTTTTGATAATCAGATATTTGTGAAATTTGATTATCATTTGTGATAATTAAATATTTTCCAATTTAATTATCGTCTGAGATAATTAAATATTTTTCGATTTGATTAATCGAATATTTGTGTTTCTGATTATCGTTTTTGATAATCAGATAATTGTGAAATTTGATTATCGTTTGAGATAATTAAATATTTTTCGATTTGATTAATCGAATGTTTATGATTTCTGATTATCGTTTTTGATAATCAGATATTTGTAAAATTCGATTATCGTTTTTGATGATTGAATATTTGCGATTTTGAGATTTGAGCTTCGTCTTTTTCTCTGACGATTCAGGTGAGTAATCTGATTTACTCACATTCAATTCGTGCTCTGTATGTGATTTCAGCTTTGTTTTCCTTTTCTTTTAAATGCTGGAACTCGATTGATTCTTGCTTTTGATAGTCGTCTGATTTTGATTCCTTGATCCCCACGATTGTTGATTCTTTTGATTTGAAGCAGTCGAACCTTTTGATTTCATATCTGACACTTCCTTGATTTCAATACCTTCCTGTTGACCTTTGCTTTGCTTATGCATCCGACATTGCCATGCTCTTATGGTTGTTACCCTTTTATCTATTTATTCCTTATGATTGCGAGGATGCAATTTCTTTAAGGAGGGGAGTCTGTAACAACCCAGTATTTCGTACCAATTAAATTTCGTCTCTAGACGATTGAAATCGATTGTTAAGTGCTATTGCAGATTTGAATCGATTTAAATCCTTTTTAGAGTTGTGAAATTCTTTTATAAAATAGTTTGGGCTTTGAAACTTGTTTTGGCCCATGCTTTTTCCTTTTGCCGTGATAAATAAAATAAAATAAACCGTTCCCTCCTCTTTAAAGAAATCATTCGAAACCCTACATTATAATCGAACGAAGAAAATAAATAATGGTTGCTCCTTCAATTCTCGCGTTCGTTCCTGTGAGTCTTGCTATGGCTTCGGCCTTGCTTTTGGGTTCTTGGAGATTCGCTAGGACTTTGGCCTTTAGCAGATTAGGGCTTCGTTCTCCTCGTTCCAAACTGGTTAAATTGGGGCTTTCGATTCCCCGTTGCTCTCGGTTGCCACGTCGAAGAAGGTGAGTAATCTTGTACTCACATCTAATTTAACTCTCCAGTGCATGATTTTGGGTTCGAATTTATATGGGTTCGAAACCTTGATTTTCGTTCGTACATTCTTTGTTTGAATTTGTCACCTGATATAGCTTGGTCGTTGGATTTCGTATGGATGTTTGAGATGACTTACGACTTGTTCAATTCATATATATTTTTCTTGATATCCACGGTGTTGAATTTGCCCTGTTCGAACTTTCCCTGGTCATCACGTTTCAGACCTGTTCATATGCGTATATTTTTTTGATTATATTGTTCGAACTTGTTGCCTTGGTAATCATGGTTGTGAATTTATGAACTCGTCTGTTGACATTGGCTTTGACTTTGCACTAGTACCATTCACCGTTGATCTAAGTACTTCCAACTTGTTTCTTCTCTGACCTTCACTAATATAGTTGTCTTTGTGATTTATTCTGGCCTTGTCGACTTCACTGTGAACTTTGGCTCTGAATCATGGTAGTTCACTGTATTGTGCTTTTGTTTTGTCATTCGACTTACAGGTGCATTGACCTGTACCTGTGCACTTGTGTACTTTGTGTTCTGTTCATTAGCTTGGTAGCAATCCTTATAGTATTTGTGAAATGCCATGACTGTTCTTCGTTCCACTGTGCACTGCTTGACTCGAAATCTAGTTGCATCCTTGCGATGATATATTGTTACTGGTGCAGTTTTGGGTTTCCAGTTGTACTTGGTTCATGTCAGATTGGTTCATGTCTTGTTGTAGTTCCTTGGTCTTTGCATATGTTGTCTGGGTTCATACTCCATTGTTCCTTTGCATATTTGAACTGTCATTGTTTCACTTGTTCATATGCCAGTTAGCTGCTGCATATATGTGCTTTTGATTGCACTGTCCATAGCAAGTATCATGTCGACAGACTTGATCACTTGAGATTGCCTGCTTGGTAGCTTTTGTTGAAGTTGGGTTGACCATGTTCTGCCCTTATTCATTGGGTTGCATTATGTTCCTGTGTACATGTTCACATGGGTTTGCTTTGTGTTGCATTGCATACGGTCACTGCCCATTTATGTTGATATTCTTTGTAAGCCTGGCCTTGTTGTTTCTTGATGACACTGTCCACTGTTTCGTTGTAGTGTACACTGTCCTGTTGCACTTGTAGTATCACTTTGACCAGCCTGTTTGTTTATCACATTTGCTTCATTACTGAGCCTGTTTCACTTACTTCACCATTACTTGGTGTTGTCTGCATTTCACTTGACCATTTGTATACATCCATTCATGTATGTATACAGATGTATGTTCACTTTTGCACATTCATGTGTTTGCTGTCTTATATGATGGCACTTGACTTATAGCCTATCTTGTTTTGGTGATGTTTTCATTTGTGCATCACTTGTTGCCTCTTTTATTGGTTGCACTGTTTCGTTTCACTGTGCAGTCTTGCCCTTAAATAGGTGTGGTGGCTGCATTGCTTTATTGTTGAGATTTTGTCCTTGTGGGTTTCATTGCATTGATGCGACCCTATTATCTTCTTGGTTTGGTCTCTTCCTCTCTTAACCATTTTGGCATTTCTCTGCCTTGTTCGAACTTGTTTGGTTTCCGTTGCTTGAGATGGCCAATCACTTCAATTCACTTGGTTGAAGCTCTTCTCTACTGTCACTTGCTTATTGCATTTGTTGGCACTGGGAATTCTTGAGCCTAGTCTTTGTACCTGTTTTCAACTGCTGTTTTATTGTGCAGTTGTAGTGATGGCGAGGCAGTACACGCGCGCGTGTACTGCAGCCACACAGAATTGATAGACTTTAATTGGAATTTCTCTTGTTCTTGATTCATCGACCTGTTGCGTAATTCGTAGGCTGTATTGGCGAGGCAGTACACGTTAGCGTGTACTGCAGCCAATTAGCTTTGATGTTTTTAAATTGACATTTCAATTGCTTAAACTGCCTTGGATTTCTGTTTTGTGGATTAACACTGTTTAGTGTTATATCTGCCGTTATCCAATTCTCGTATCGAGAGTTGGATATACGAGATTTCTGTGACTGTCATCCATATTGAGATTGATTATTATTGCTTCTATGCGCTAATAACTGAGTTTGAATTAGACTGATCCGGGTATTATTTTCTTTTGAATGTAATACTCGGGTCAGACCGAGTATTTACAGGTTGTAGATTTTTAGCTTTGGGTTGGTGCTAGAGCTATGAAGACTTTTTATATCATTTGAAGTGGTCTTCGTCTTGTTGTAGAAGTCAGTGTGTCTGTTTTAAGATGATAATGTATTCATGTATATTAGTCGATAATGTACTTGTATATATAACTTCTGGAGTCGACAGTTGTAGTTGTATCATTTGTATTGTGTCAAATGTATTGTAACTGATATCAGTTATTGTATATATGAGACTTTTCGTTCCATCTTTATTCCGCATTTATGTTATCTGTGTTATTTTTATATCTATTGTTCTAAACTATTATAGCCACTGTGTAGTAGCTTTGAGTTTGTATCGGTATGTCGGGTTTCCTCTAAAAATGAAATGCAATGTTTTATTATCTGACATATCGGTGCTCGCACAAAGCAATTACATAGATGGTCGCTCCTCAACAGCCTTATTCTCCGTGCTAGTTGATAGCACTACACCGTAGTGTTCTTGGCTAGCGTGGGTATAGAGGTGGGGCGTCACAACGACGGTGACAACTTGGATGACGGTGGCGGCCTAGACGACGACGGTTGCTTGGACAATGGTGGCAGCTTGGAAAATGGCTGCTTTAGACAACAATTGCTTGGGTGGCGACGGCCGGAAAACAGTGATTGATGGTAGACGATGGTTGCGGAGGAAAAAGTCAAAGTCGGAAAATTGAAAAATAGGACTACTGTTCTTCTGCCTAAATTTTAAAAGTTGGGTCCTAAATTTAAAAATTAGTTTAAAGTTTTTCCTTTAAACTAATTACCTCTTGATAATTTGGGTATTGCAAAAAAGCTTCATGAAAGTATTTGCATTAATTTTGTTTATTTATTGTTTTTAACCCAGGTCAGAGTGGTCGTATTTTTATCAATTGGCATTTCTTCTGAGTGTAAGTGTGGCAATATATTTTCATCTTATGATATGGTCTTTGTTATATATGGCAACCATGTAAATTTAATGTCTTTAAATTTGTGCAGTTAAAATCCTATTAAAGCCTCGGAAAATCCTCATTATATCGCATAGCGCTCTTCGACCACTCGTTATTTCAATTTAACGTTATTAAACAAAAGATCTACTTTAATATTCGCTATTTTTCGTTATACCTGCTAAATCAAGACTTTTAGCACCCGCTTAGAAACATTAATATACAAAGGTTGATTTGACTAGTTCTTTTTTAAACCAAATCACCAAAGTTATGGTAAAGACATAATTTTAAGTCTTAATTTCTTAATATAAGTTAGAAATCTATTATATTAACCAAATCTAGTCTACATAAAACATGGTATTCTTCGATTTTGTTATATAAGTTTAAATAATATTTTTTTCCTACACAAATGATGTTAGAATGAGAATAAATTAACTTTAAATATTTGATGTTATATCCAATGAAGTTTTATTGCACATCTACTACACTCCCGCGTTATCTCCGCTATAACTTTTTGCACTTCCACCTTTATAGAACAGCTAAGCTTTTTAACCGCATACCTTTAAATAACCAACTGCGGTATACAACATTAGTCAATAGAGGAATCATCAAAGGTATTAAGTAAGAATCAACATAATATGCACTTTATTATGATCTCACAAAGCACAAATAGAATATAATATAACATAAGATATAGTACAAACATGACAATACAATGAGAAAGTGTAATTGACATAGTGATGATGATTGATCTTTTTTTACCCATGACGAACCTCTGTCTAGAGCATCACACCACTTGCCACCTAGCTATTGGTTCTTGACATGATGTAGATTGATCTTAAGACCAATGCAACAATAGGGGAGGAGGATGGGAGAGAGGTAAATAGTGTATTCAAAACTTCTTTTAAACTAACTTGGCAATTTAATGATTTAGCGACAGTAAATTCTACATAAGATGATATGATTAAGTCATAGGCAAATAATCAAGTAAAATAGTAAAGTATAAGTGAGGAAGTAAGTATATGTAGGATCGAATTAACCCCAGAGGGGAGGGTGAATAGAGTTTAAAATAAATTCATAGAATAATAAAAAATTGCAGCATAGATAATAAAAGAGTAATGCAGAAATAAAAGTGACACAATTTTATCCAGGTTCGGCAAAACCTGCCTACTGCTGCACCAAGGATTCTACTAGGAATTAAACAATTGACGCTTACAGACCTTTTAAACTTGTGATCCTCGCTAACCTGATTGTTCTAACCCTACGCTCAAAACCCTACCATAACTCAGCCTCGAGTTGCGAATTCTTGAACTACTCTTCGTAGTTCGTACCTAGTTAAAAACTAGAGTTTTACAAAGTTTTAAAAACAAATGCAACTAAATAAAAAGAAGAAACCCTAGACGAATTTATTTTCTAACACGGCCCAATATAAAAAGGATTACGACCTAAAGTAATAAAATCAGAGTGATAGTTTTACAGCCCGTTCATGCTTTTTTTCCATGCCATTCCACTTTTGCCTTCGTGTTTGAATTAGGGTTTCAGAATTTTGAATTGAAGCCGCCGTTTGAATTTGTGATTCGAATCATTCCTTCTTCTGTAATGCCTATGTTCTTCGATTAGTAGTGAGTCGAGTAGTTCTTTGATTGTTGCTTTGATATGATTTTGGATTTTTTGTTTTAGATTTATTATATTGCTTTGAACTCGACTAATTTGCCGATGATAATTTTGGGTGTTATTTATAGGGATTGAATCTTATATTTTTTATATACTTTAGCTTTGGAATTTTCAATCATGTTGTTGATTGACCATCGATTTTCTGATTATATATATAATTTGATCTCTGGCATTATCACTTTGAATTCTTCAACGTGCATACATTTTTTCTTTGCTGCTTTTGTGATTATTTTGTGCATCTTCACTTCTTACAGTCATAACAAAATTTCGAAATAATTCTTGATTGCTTGATTTGTTCATTGATGAAATTTGAACACTTGGCAGTAAATTTTTGACCTATGTTGCATTTTGTATATTTGAGCACCTTCAATTGTTTGAAAAACTATTACACAAGTATATGTATACATATATACATATATGTGTATATATGTACATGTCAAAGTGATAGAATAGGTTGATGAACCTTGTTGACTATAGAGTGGATGCCTTATGTAGCCTATATATTTGTTTTCTCCTTGCTCACTTGCATTTATTCATGTCTAATACACTGATAATTTATTAAATGTTTGCTTGCACCAATCTTTCACAACTACTTTGTCGAGTCTGATACACTGCTTTGTCTCATGCATGAGTTGATTTGGTTGTTATTGATTTGGTTGTTAAGAAATGGTGTTGTCAGTGTATTGAGTTGTTGATGTATGTTCATTTGAGTTTGTTGCACTGTATTCTAGTTAGTCTTCACTTGTATTTGTGAGTCTTTCCTTATGCTATGAACTTGATACCTATTTTCTGGTCTGTTGTTTGCTTTTGCTGAGTGTGCATGCTTAAGTCTATGTGCACTTATGTACTTTCTTCTGATGCATACACTAGTGCCTATGTGCACTAACTTGACTAGACCTGATTTGCTTTAATGCTCTGGTCTGTTGTTGAAATGCCTGAACTGGTTTGGCTTCAACTTTTGTATGCCTGATGTGGTGTGTGCATTCATGTTTCTCCACTGTGCTTTTCATTTTTCATGCTTGTGTGCATGAACCTGTATATGCTTTGCCTTGTTGTCTTGCTGCTTGGCTATGTGTTGCATTCTCCTAGGTGCACTGGTTCTAAATTGATTTCATTCTTGTTGAATCGCCTAGTTCCATTTGCACTTGTGTTGGTTCCGAGCTTGCTTGGGCTTGACCTCGTGCACACTTGCACTGTGTTGAGCCTTCGAGCTTGACCTTTTCATTTGTCCCTGAAATTGAATTTGTGCAAATGGATTTTGTGTATGTGCATGACCTTATGGCATGTCAGTGATACATTGTGCATGTCATACATTTATTTCTGGTTGTAGTTTAAATTATGAAAACAAACAACCCAATTTGCCGAGGCAATATCATATTTAATTATGTTCTTATTTTTGCAGTTTCAATTGTATAATTTTCCACTTTACTGCATTGTTTATTGTTTCACAAGCAATGCAGATGACTGGACACAAGTTGGAACAAGAAGATAACAAATCAAATTCGAGTGGGATGAGTGAGTGAGTAAGTGAGTTGTATATGAAAGTGTGTTGTATATGAGAGTGGGTTGTATATGAGAGTGAAAAATAGAGTTGAATATGAAAGTGTAAAAGATAATGGAAGCTATGTAGTAAATGTGTAATATTTGATAATGTAATGAAATAAAATATTTGTTTAAATGAAACTCTAATTTGTTTTATTTCATTCTGTGATATTGCAATAGTACTATAACAAACACATTAAAAAATATGTTTATTATCATCAAATAAAAATCATAAACTATTATACTGTGCTATTAAAGCGCTCGGTAGATTCAATGCGGTAGAGGTGCAAAAAGGCATAGTGGGGATACAGCGAAGATATAGCGGGATATAGTGGATGACACTAAAATAGCATACAAAATTCGTACTTAATGTTTTTACAAATATATAAATGGTAATTAAATGAAAAATTAACATTCAATTGAATTATAATTAATACATAAATAATTTTAAATAAAAACATGTGCGAATATACTATAAATAAACGTAAAACTGTTATATAACATAATTGAATTCAGTAGAATATTAGGGTATTTTCATTTCTGAAAATATATTAAAAATTCAATTAAATAAATTAATTTCACAATTTTTATAATGTATAAATGTCATTTTTCAATTCATTTATTTTAAAGAAAATATAGCGGAAATAGCGGAATATAACGGGGTATAACGGGATATAGCGGCGCTTAAAGCGGAAAGGCTATATTTGGGGCTATATGGAAAAATCATAGCGGTATAAATCCGCTATGAGATATAGCAGGGTTATAGCAGGGTAATAGTGTGGATTAACTGCACAACTGTTATATTCTACAATCTCCCCCATTTGAAGATAACAAACATATATTAAGAATTTATGCCTAGCAAATGTGTTTGATGTGTTATGATAAAGCTACCCCTATTTGTATACTCACCCTACAACTAGACTCCCACAAATGCATGCAATTGAAGATAAAAAATTGATTTGAACAAAATATTTGCAAAACAGCCGTAAAAACAACTCTTGAATAATAAAAACAACTCTCAAGTGTCAGTAAGGTTTTAATCAACCAACAAAATCATAACCTCTCTTCCCCTTATCATTAATAATAATAATAATAATAATTGAAATAGTGATGACTTTTGATTAAAGTCATAAAATCATATGGAGAGAGAAATATATATTGCAAATTCCAATTAATCAAACAAAAATCATAATATTTTATTTACTAGAGACAAATTCCACTTCACAGTGACAATAGGATTATGGTTTAAGGGAAATTTACACAGTGACAGCAGTGTGGTATTTCTAATAAAGGAAAATTTTATAAGTTACCCTTTTAAATATTAAAAAAATGTTAAGCACTTTCTAACCTTGCATAACTATTAGGACTTTTAAATGAGGCTCGTAGTTACTTAAAACAGAATGTCAAGCATTTTCTAATCATGCATAACTGTGAGAATATTTACCCCCCTCTTGTATACGAGTCCCATCCACGCATGACCGTAAGGACTTTTAAATGAGAATGGAAACACACATATAGAAGTTAAAGTAATTCACACATGCATAACCGCAAGAATTTTTAAATGAGAGTGAATACCTAGGGATAGAATTATACATCACAAAAGAAAATATTTCCTTCCTTTGAAACACCAACATCAACATACTATATTAAATTTTGGTGTATGGATTGGAAAAAGAATGATAGTAATAGAGATGATCATGGAATATGTACTAATTAAAAAATATTATAATTTTTTTTTAATTTTTATGAATTTTAACATATACTTCCTCTAGCTACGAAGTATAATTTAATCACTACACATCACTTTCTCAAAAACTATTAATATTTTGATAAGTTTCAAATGAAGCAAGCAGTCAACAACCATCTTTTCCAGAATAAACCCCTTATCAAAATAAACAAGAGTGTTTCCATCAAAGTAAAATAATGAGTTATTTCAAAAAAAATCTAAATCTAAATCCAAAAACAAAAATCTATTTTCTACAAGGGGTTTTGAGAAAATGATGTCTGCTAATTTGAAAATGCACGTATTATTTTAAATAAAGTGATTTCTAATACCACTTGTACTCTAGATGTCCAATAGTGATGTATTATTAACTAAGAAGATCGTGTACTCACTCGAACTGATTCTCAAAATTTTCAGCAAGGTCATTTAATATCAGAGAGAGGCAAAAACATTTCTATCAAGCAAAAGCACATACATTTCTCCAACCACTAATTTGTTAGTTGTAAAGAAGATAAATGAGAGTTAATCGTTCTACCAAAGCAATTGAAAATTCCTGTTTTGAAAATTCAGTCCATTTGAACCACTATTTGGAAGCTTTAAGTCCATTAATTGATACTCATAAAAATTAGTTCCAAGTCAAAATGATAAATCGATTAGAAGTAATGACTAAAATACTACAACTTGTTTGCGTAAATCAAAAATAACTTTCAAGTAATGTGCTGAAATGATTGCTGTTTTTCAATATTTTACATAATGAATCAGCAAAAAATCAAAACAATAAAGTTATATTCCTATCAGTTACCTTTATAGAACTTCAAGAATTTCAAAATTCAAAGTAAATATGTTCAAGTTATGATCGAATTACTACAACCGCGTTAAGAAATTCTAAAACAGTTTTCAAACAATATTCCGAATGATTTGCAGTTTTTCAACGGTTTAAGCTCAAATTCTGGAAAAACACAAAGCATAAAACTTATAGAATTTTCAATCTATTTTCTAGAATATCGTGAATTTTGCAAAAAAGAGATAAGGAGCTTAAGATATGGAAATTATACTACAGTAGTTTCAACAAAAAATAAACTAACAAAAAGAAAATAGAGTTTAGAGATCATACTTTTACTTACCTTCGATGTAGTCTTTTTTTAGATCTCCACCTCATCTTTCTAGGCTAAGGAATATTAGAATTTTTCTCTCATCAAGTATATAGAATAATCGAAATCTATCTCTATTGAAGTTGTTCCTTAGCCCACTTTTGTACCTAAATTTTAGAGGAGGTGAGTGACTTAACGTAGGATGTAAGACCGCTGTCATTTTCGATCGAAATCTTTGGTACCCAAATTTTTTTATATGGAAAACCGTTAATTTTCAACAATCGTACCCTTAGGAACCTAAACTCATTTAAATTTAGGAAAATTTGTATTTGTACCTTTTGAAATCCATATTTGTTTAACGGTTTTGTGTTTGTTTTTATTTCGACGATTATTATCTCTATGTCCTATATTTCCACATTTTACGCATTTGGGTATCACACTTCTCCTTTGGAAGTGTTACTAGTCGTTTGTTTATATATTGACACTTTTTCAAATCCAAGTCCCATTTTGTTATCCGCGAAGAGTTGATTTCCTAATAGCATATTAAACAATTTTCCTTCAGTGGAAAATTTTCGAACAATCAACTCGATTTCATTAACTTTCGATTTTAAAAGATTATTCTCATTTAGTAGCTTAGAACAACGACTAATATCATTCTCTCCCTTTTCAAAATCATTTCTTTTCAAGACCAAATGTTCATTTATGAGTTCTTTTATTTTGGTCTCAATTTCAAGCATCACAGTTTCAAAGAGTTGGAACTTTTCAAATTCAAGTTTTTCAAAATCCTTGATTTTGTCGAT
The DNA here is from genome assembly GCA_030737815.1 of Allium fistulosum. NCBI lineage: Eukaryota > Viridiplantae > Streptophyta > Magnoliopsida > Asparagales > Amaryllidaceae > Allium > Allium fistulosum. Next base: position 664,978,739 of record CM060903.1, read on the forward strand.
CACTTTTTCAAATTCACGATTTATTCGTATAATTTTATTTTTACTATTTTTCAAAATCACATTTTCGTTTTCGAGGGTTTTGAAATTTTCTTTTACCTTGTTTAATTCATTTTCAAAATTTGCAAATTTGAAAATTTCAAACTTCTTAAAACTTTCCAACTTCTTTTGTAAAATGTTATTTTTGCAAATCAACTAGGTTCGTTTTTTGCCAAAATCAGAATTTCCTTTTCTAGCTTTTTAAAATTTTCATGAAAATGTGCAAATTCTTTTTCGTAATTCAAACAATTTTTGCAATTGGAATTTTCAATTTTCTTAATGTTTTTAAGCTCATTTTCCAATTCATAATTTTTGTGATGCAATTTATATTTTTCACTTTTCAACCTGTTGTTTTTCATCTCAAGTTCATCAATAATTGTAGTTAATTTTTGACAAAAGTGAACTAAATCTTTGAATGAAAAATCACTTATCTCGTCAGCGGTTGCGTTTTCGTCACTGCCTTCTTTACTATTTTTGTCCAAACTATCTTTTATAAATCCCGTCAAGCATAATTCTTAAACCGAGTTGATTTTGGGGAGTTTTTCGCTATTCTCTTTTCTACCATATACAGTATCTAGATTGCTCCAGCTTTCCTATGCAGTTAAAAAATGAGAGGTATGGTTAAATTCATTTCGATCAATTAGAGAATAAAGTATATGCATAGTAAGAGCATTAATTGAAATATTTCTCTTATCTACCATATCACACCCATATTCAATAACATCCCAACATTAAAAATTAACAGATTTTAAATAAAATTCCATTTTGATTTCTAATTTAAAAAATGTATTCCATCAAAAATAGGAGGACTATCACTGGATTGACTTTCGCTAGATCCGTTCTAGGGTTAGACATTTATGCTAGTTACTGGCTCTGATACCACATATGGGATCGAATTAATCCTAGGGGGGTGAATAGGGTTTAAAATAAATTCATAGACTAATAAAAAGTTGCAGCATAGATAATAAAAGAGTAAATGCAGAAATGAAAGAGACACACAATTTTATCCAGCTTCGGTAAAATCTGCCTACTGCTGCCCCCAAGGTTTCTACTAGGAATTAAACAATTGATGCTTATAGATCCTGTAAACTCACGACCCTTGCTAACCTGATTTTTCTAACCTTACACTCAAACTCTACCACAACTTAGCCCTGAGTTGTGAATTCTTGAACCACGCCCCGTAGTTCGTACCAAGTTAAAAACTAGAGTTTTACAAAGTTTTATAAGCAAAATACAATTAAATAAAAAGAAGAAACCCTAGACAAATTTATTTTCTAACACAACCCAATATAAAAAGGAATACGACCAAAAATAATAAAATCAAAGTGACAATTTTGAAGCTCGTTCATGCTTTGTTTTCCACACTGATCCTCTTTTGTCTTCGTTTTTGAATTAGAGTTTTAGAATTTTGAATTGAAGCCGCCATTTGAATTTGTGATGTGAATTTCCTCCTTCTTCTCCGATGCATGCGTTCTTTAATTAGCAGCGATTTATAAGTTCAGCTACTTCAATGAGTTGAGAGTACTTCTTCGATTGCTGCTTTGGTATGATTTTGAATTTTCTCTTTTAGATTTATTATATTGCTTTGAACACGACTAATTTTCCAATGATGATTTTGGGTGTTATTTATAGGGATTGAATCCATATATTTCGTATATACTTTTGGCTTTGAAATTTTCAATCTTTTTGTTGATTGACCATTGATTTTCTGTATATATATGTAATTTGATTCTGGCTTGTTCATCACTTTGAATTCTTCAACGTGCGTATATTTTTTCTTTGCTACTTTTGTGACCGTTTTGTGCATCTTCACTTCTTACAGTCATAACAAAAGTTTGAAATAATTCTTGACTGCATGATTTGTTCATTGATGAATTCTGAACACTTGTTTGACTTAGATGCACGACAATAATTTGTTGACCTATATGGCATTTTGTACATCTGAGCGCCTCCAATTTTTTGAAAACTATTACATAAGTATATGTATACATATATACACATATGTGTGTATATGTACATGTCAGAGTAATATAATAGGTTGATGGACCTTGTTAACTATAGAGTGGATGCCTTATGTAGTATGTCTATGTGTTTTCTCCTTGTTCACCTAAATTTTTTCATGTTTGATACACTGATAATTTTAGTAAATGTTTGCTTGCACCAATCGTTCACAAGTATTTCATCGAGTCTGATACACTGCCTTGTCTCATGCATGAGTTGATCTGGTTGTTATCGATTTGGTTGTTGAGAAATGGTATTGTCAGTGTATTGAGTTACTGATGTATGTTCATTTGAGTTTGTTGCACCATATTTCAGTACTTGTATTTGTAAGTCTTGCCTTATGCTATGTACTAGACACCTATTTTCTAGTCTGTTGTTTGCTTTTGCTGAGTGCATGTGCTTAAGTCTATATGCACTTGTGCACTTGCTTCTGATGCATACACTAGTGCCTATGTGCACTTACTTGACTAGACCTGATTTGCTTTAATGCTTAGTCTGTTGTTGAAATTCCTGAACTGGTTTAGCTTTAAATTTTATGCGCCTGATGTGGTGTGTGCATTCATGTTGCTCCATTGTGTTTTTCACTTTGCATGCTTGTCTGCATGAACCTATATAAGCTTTGCCTTGTTCTAAATTGATTCATTCTTGCTGAACCACCTGGTTCCATTTGCATTTTTGTTGAGGTTGAGCTTGCTTGGGCTTAACCTTGTACACACTTGCACTATGTTGAGCCTTCGGGCTTGACCTTGCATTTGTCCCTGAAATTGAATTTATGCAAATGGATTTTGGGTATGTGCACGACCTTATATTCACAGTGATACATTGTGCATGTCATATGTTGCTCGTGCACATTTATTTTTGGTTCCAATTTAAAATATGAGAATAAACAACCCAATTAATTGAGGCGATATCATATTTAATTATATTCTTAGTTTTGCAATTTTAGTTTGTTTCTTTTTCCATTTTATTGCATTGTTTATTGTTTGACAGGTAAAGCAACTGACTGGATACAAGCTGTAGCAAGAAGATAGCAAATCAAATTCGAGTTTGAGTGAGTGAGTGAGTTGTATATAAGGGTATGTAGTATATGAGAGTGAGTTGTATATGGGAGTGAAAACAGAGTTGAATATGAAGGTGTAAAATATAGTGGAAGCTATGTAGTAAATGTGTACTATTTGATAATGTAGTGAAATAAAATATTTGTTTAAATGAAGCTCTAATTAGTTTTATTTCATTTTGTGATATTGCAATGGTATTATAACAAACACGTTACTATATATACATACACACACACACACACACACATATATATATATATATATGTGTGTGTGTGTGTGTGTGTGTTTATTATCATCAAACAGAAATAATAAATTGTTATACTCTATAGTATCAACATTTTTATTTTTCTTTGGACTCTCCATGCGATGTGCATTACTGTAACGATTAATTATGGCTATTTACTAACAAAGCCACCTTGCTATCACCAACAAGAAATAATTACAATATGCCTTCTTTAAGAGTATTAAATACATCAAGGAATAAAATGAATTAGAAAATTGAATTACAATCTCAAATCTTGTATTCATTTCTCATTAATACTCATTCATTCACAATAATGATATTCAATTATAATTAATGCAAATAAACTGAATAATGATTTCATTAGTTATAATTAATCACCATTAATTTTAATTAATGCTAATCTAAATTAATTAAGTGAGTTATTACCATTTATCATGATTGTGAATTAGATTTCAAATCTTGAAAAACCGTGTACAAAATATGTATGTAACTCAAATAATATAATGTATGTTATTTCCAATAGTATTCTTCATCTTTTCATCCATATTACTTCTTCTTTATTTTTAACATGTTATCATAGCATAGTTCTCTTTATCTAATGGTTATTCTCTTTCTTCCTCTCTTCAATTACTCAAAACTTCACTTTTACTAATCAAAATCATCGCTTTCTTATATCAAATCAAGATGCTTCTCTCTCTATTTTCAATATTTATCTAAAAAGAGAGGTCAAAATTTCAATAAATCATAACAGTTTAATTTTTAAGCATGCAACATTCAAGGAAACACTCTTAAGTATGTCCAATTGTTCAATTGTTTCCTAATTAATAGTTTTCAACATCTCCTTCCTCAAGACTTCCATAAATATAACACCTTCATGACCTAGTATTCAAAAAGAAAATCATGATGTTTTCAATAAAATAGCAATCACACTTGGTTGTTGGATAGTCAATAACCTTCCCATGTTACATCTCATATAAGTAATCTCCCTATTCATAGCCAATATCAAGGATATGAAGATATCATGATTGGCAATGGATCAACCTTTCACAACACTCATGCTGGTTCTACCACTATATTGTTAGAGTTAAGAGCGTGCCTTAGGTATAGTTATGCATTTTGTTATATAACTTAACTCTTGTAGAAACTTGTTTAAAATAAAGTATGTTTTTGGTTTTGTTTTCTATTGCATGTATTGTTATATTGTGATATAAGTGATTATTCGATTACATTAACATATACAGGTAGAAAAACCTTAAGAAAGTACTTTAATCGACTGTAGTTGAAAATACATTCGTAACTATGGATTTTGAATTAAATACGTATCCTTAAACCATTCCTAGTCAAGATGTATCAATAAATGATATCGATACATCCATTGAGAAAGTGTATGTAATGCTCTCCATACGATGGATAGTAAATAATTCATGATCATTGGGGACACCATTACATACTTATGGTTGTTCAGAACAATCATAGAACTACTCAATGATAGCCTTCTGTGAAAGAGTTAGGGGTATGCCCTAGGGCCAATTCTGTAATTTATTATAAATCATTAACTCTATAATAAAATCTCATTCTAAATCAAATGTGTATTTTTACTATATACTTGATATAATATGTTATATCAATTAACTAATTTAATCTAAGCATATTTATTAGAAAATCCATAAATAATATGTTTTGTGATAGTAATTACAATGTTTTTGAGCAATTTATTACAATATAATAAACATATCATTTTAAATATTCCTAGCCAAAATACATCGAGACTGGATATCGATACATCCATTGAGACTAGAGTACATAACGCTCTCCAGATGTTGGGCAGTGTATTACTCATGGTTGCTGGGGGAACCAAGGGGATATATACTGACAGTTGTTGGGTAACTATGAAAAGACTCACTCGATAGTTTTCCATTGTTTAATATAACCGAGGTCAAACATAAAATATTGATGTGATAATATTACACAGTTTGCTCGACTTGAGAATACCGTCGAACTTCAATATGGAAACTTCATTTGATTATAGTTAAATCATAACACAAAGCCCATCGAACGACTATAATTGGGTCGAGTTGAAGCATTGGAAGTGAAAAACTATTCAATAGAGAATTCATCTCCTTAGTTACATGAGGTTAGTACCACGATCGATTAAAGTCAACTCAAAGTCAAATCTCCATCCAAAGCAGTTTGGTTAATAATAATTATTATTATTGAACAAAAGACTTTATGTTTGGACTACAAAGTTGAATATAGACAATATTGGGATTTCGACTGTTGCCAAATACCATAAGTCCTAATGTGATATAGTTTCAAAGAAGAGAATTGGTATAAATAATTTTCACTACTGGAACGCTTAAAATAGGGCTGTCAATGGATACCCAAAAAATCCGAAATCCATCTGCATCTGAAAAGCGGATAAATATCTGATATTCGAAAAAACGGATGCGGATGCGGATATGAGGACATCGACGTCCGAAAATTATCCGTTCAGTTTTTGTCAATATTTTAGTTCAAATTATGTGTATTTTAGCGCAGTGAAAGATAGTTTTTTTATTATTTTATTAATTTAGTAGTTTATATTATATGCACATAATGCTTTTTAACTGCTCGACACTATTTATTATCATCATATTTGTTAATTTTTGACACTTTATAATCAATGAGATTGAAAAATATTTATGTTAAACTAAAATTTTCTTTTTATAATTCATGACTTATCGATCGTTAGCGGATAGGATAATTATCCGATATCCGTTCGTATCCGCGGATGAGGATATCCGATATCCGAAAATGGTTTCGGATGCAGATGCGGATATGGCAGTATCCGCATCTGAAAGCATCTGTTGATAGGCCTAGCTTAAAATAAGTAAAATTGGATTTTCAACGTGGCCATGTAAGTGATAAATTTGACCTTTATGTCACACCACTAACTAAAGTGATGTGTGAACGCTAATATTCGAATTGTTCGATATTAATCGCTGATCAAATTTACACCGATGAGTCACACAATCGAAATGTTGAATACTTAGACTACCATCCAATTTAATTAGTTATAACCGTTATAAATTAGTTATTATTTATAAAATATTAATTATAAAATTTTATTTTATTTGTGTCAATCAGTATTAGAAATAGTGTGTATGTAAAGGTTGTATTCACAAGTATCGATATACGATATCGATGTGTGTTTAAATTAGATTTAAATGCATATTTATTTGATTGGATTTGAAGCAGTTTAGGGCCGATAAATGGGCATTTGTTGTCGGCAATGATAAATGGGAAGGAGGGGTTGATTTGGTCTGAAAGGGTTTTGAATTGGTAGAGATATGTGTGGATCCGAATCAATTTCAACTCCTACCTTTCTCTCATGTTTAAACACTTCTAATTCCTTACTTTTGAGCTCTACTTTTGCCTCCATCATTCTCATTTCTAGCCGGATATCCACCTTTCCCAACTCCACATTTTCAATCATTTTAAAACATAAATTAGATTAAAACAACAAATCAGTGGTTGGTACTTTCAGTCTGGTAGCTCTTTCTGGATGTTTTGGATACAGATTGTGATGCCCTACCTCTATGCTCACAATAACAAAGGTTATTATAAGGAATAACATCTGCTATTGCGAAGAATAAGGCTTGTTAGAAGCGACTGTCCATGAGTTATGCCTTAGACGAGTATTGATTACATCGATAGGAGTTGTGTAAATTACTCCCAAAGATATAAATTCAATCCAAATCTAAAACGAAACTACGGCGGCTAAAGAAAAATCCAGAAAAACTCATAATAACAACAACACATATAGTATAATCATATCAGAACATAAATATCAGATATATAGCGGAAGATAAGTGTGGATACATGCTACAACAATTGATAGTTCACATGAACCAAATATACATATACATGTCATCAACATACATGAGACAAGAGTAAATAAACCAAAAGAACTCCTCGAAGGCTAGACAAAAGATGATGTGAAATCCCAAAAGCTGAAGCTGCTACTGAATCAGAGATAGCGACTATCCTAAAATAACTCGGTCTGACCCGAGTATTATTTAAAAGAAAAAAATAAACGGATCAGTCTAATTTAATCTTAGGAGTGAATGTATCATAAATAACATCAAAGCAAAATAATAATAATCTCGAATGAGACTATTCAACATAAGAAATCAACATAGTTTAAATGAAGAAATCACATCAAACTCCATCAAAATCAACTTTCAAATTCACAATTGGATTCCAAATAGCAATTCACAATATCTAGAAATCAAAAATAGATAACTAGAAAATCAACATAAAAGTGGATCGATCCCATCATATGGTGAGTCTAAGCTATGCCGCACGTGCATCAACATATGGCCGAAGCCTACCAAGTACTGTCATCATAATTTTTGGCGCCCAACAAATGACCTAAAGGTCCAACATATGACCAGATGGTCTAGTACTGGTATTTGACCCGAAGGTCCATCATAATGGCTCGAAAGCCCAACAAAATCATCAAACAACAATAAATATTTCAATTAACGATTCCAGAATTAACCGAATTAGTAAAAGTGTGGTTCCATACTCCACACTTTTGCTAAATCGTTTAAATCTCTTCATCGTTTCCTTGAAAGTGCAAAATTGTGTATTTTATATAAATAACAATTTACGTTCTCAAACGGACAAGTCCGGAATTAAGCGAATCAATAAAAGTAAGGGTTCATAGTCCTCAATTTTTTTGAATCGTTTAAATCGCTTCCTCATTCTTTTGAAAGCGTAAACGGTAACAGTTTTGAAAATAATTTTATTTCAAAACGATTTTTAAAACCCGTGATTAAAACAGCAACAATTATAGCAATTTCGGTGAGGAAATTGCGCTTCACAAAACACCATAAAAACGGGTATCAAATCAGCGTTGCGGAATAACTACTTAAAAATTCACTTTAAATTGACGGTTACTGAAGTCAAAAGAACAATATTTTTTATTCGTCAAAAATGTCATCAAAGCAATACGCTTCAAAAATATACTACCGGCGTAAAAATTTCCGTTATAAAAATAACGGCGTAAAATACGTTTTAAAATGTAACACCGGTTCAACGTAAATTAACATTGGTCTACAATACGATATGTGCATTAAAATATGGCACTGCCTGGCACTATATTTCATCTTGCACAGAAAGTATGACATGCTCGCAGAAATTAAGAAACGAAAATTGACCTGGATACTGCCATTTTCATGTACCTGCTACACTGTAGAATGGGAATTAACTTAGAACCAGATTCTAGTGTACACTTTTGAATGCAGTGATGAAGATACAACAAGATGACCTGGCAATTATTCGAGTGCACACACTAAAGGATTTTGTACATGCCTACAACATATAAAATGACAAATACACGCATGTTTTCACGCACATATAAAATGATCAGACACGTTTTCACATAAAAAAATTCCAAAACAAAAGGACCTGGAACTTTGTTATATATGCACCATTTTAACAAAAATCAAAATGACCCGGAAAGTTTTATATGCAAACACAAAAATGACCTGAGCAAAAATATTTTTCGCAAACAACATGTTTGCATGCACGGTTGCCATGCAATACATCATTTACACGAAAATGAATGGAAAAATATGGTCACATGAAATAATTAATGGCCTGGCATAAATTGGTGCGCAAACGTGGTGAAAAATGTGAAAACAATGATCTGAACTATATTTTTGCTTTTGTATGCCCCACACTTATACGCATACTTTATTTTCGTATCTATGCTTGGACCTGGAATTTTAATGCAAAACTTATTTGTACGAAACTAAAGAAAATAAGAAATAACAACTTGAACTTGAATTATAGTGTACGCGTACAAATGAATTAACCAAAGAAACTGGGCAACAAATTCGCAGCACTGAATGAAACAGCAAAATATCTGGGAACAAAGATTTTAAATTAGAAATGTGAGTTGCACTCACTTTAGATTTGCTTCGACATCAGTTTGCAACAAGAATTTAACAGAGAGCAAAAATTATTTGACCGCCATTAAAGCTTTTTCTGAGCACTGGAAGAACGATAAAGAACGCAAGCTACTGGAAAGAATTTGAAACAAACTGAATGATGAAGGCTACACTACTATTTTTCCAAATGTGCACAAGTCAAGGCCAAAGGTACATTATCATTTAATGAAACGTGCCTTAGAGAAAGAAAAAGTACACTGCTTGAAAAAAATAATGGTGGCTGTAAAACAAAGTGTGTGTTCACTTTTGCTCTTCAAACCTTTGTTCACAGCAAGGCAATCAACTTTGCTTTACAACTGGATCCATTTATTTTATAAAATGGAATTTGACAGCACATGTCCTATTTGTATTGAAATGGACTATATTCATACGCACGTGAAGGTAACAAAATTTATAACACAACCTAGTTATTTACAAAAGACTTTGCCACTGACTTTGCAACATTTTTTTAAAATATTTACTACGACAATAATAAATTCACGGTCGTTACAGACTCCCCCCTTATAAAAATTGCATCCCCGTAATTTTCATACCAGAAGCAGTCAATAACGCAATTAATTCATCACAACAAAGATTCAAAATAGAAAAGATGGATATGAAGGCTTACCCCCACCCGAAGAGGAGAGAAAGCCGGGATAAGAACGCTTGATGAATTCTCTGGTTTCCCAAGTGCAATCTTTGGGGTTTGCGGACCATTGAATTTTCACAAGCAGAACTTCTTTATTCCGAAGGCGTTTAACCTCTGAAGCTAGCACACGAATAGGATTTTGCACAATAGACATGTCGGGTGAGATCTCAAGATCTTGCAACATAGGAGGAGCAATAATAGAATCTGAATCTCGAAGGCATCTACGAAGCTGGGATACATGAAATACGTCATGAATTCCCAAAAACTGAACAGGTAGCGATACACGATAAGCAATTGGGCCAATGCGTTCCGTAATAGGAAACGGTCCAATATAACGAGGAGCCAGTTTCCCGGAGCTACTAAAACGCACCACACCCTTCATCGGGGAAACACGAATGAATACAAGATCACCAACAGAAAATTCCAAAGGCTTCCTACGATGATCAGCGTAAGATTTCTGCCTATTCTGAGCCTCTTTCATTCTCTGTCTAATAATATCAATCCTCTCAGAAGAATCACGAATATAATCGGGGCCGAGAACTAAATTTTCCCCCGATTCTAACCAACAAGATGGTGATCGACACGGCCTTTCGTAAAGGGCTTCGAAAGGAGCCATACCGATACTGGACTGAAAACTGTTGTTATAAGAAAATTCGACAAGAGATAAGTGGTCTTCCCAACTACCACCAAAATCAAGAATGCAAGCTCGAAGAAGATCCTCTAAAACTTGATTCACCCTTTCAGTCTGACCGTCAGACTGTGGATGATAAGCTGTACTGAGATTGAGCTTAGTGCCCAAAGCTTTCTGAAGGCTCTGCCAGAAACCACTAGTAAAGAGCGGATCTCTGTCACTAACAATAGAACTAGGCACACCATGAAGTCGAACGACTTCTTTAATAAAAAGCTTAGCCAACAAAGGAGCAGTCTGATTGGACTTAATAGGAATAAAATGGGATGATTTAGCCAATCTGTCAACAATCACCCAAATACTAGTATGGCCCGACCTCGAACGAGGTAGACCATCAATGAAGTCCATGGAAATTTGATCCCATTTCCATAATGGAATCTCAAGAGGCTACAAAAGACCACTAGGACGCTGGTGTTCTGCTTTAACAAGTTGACAAGTCATGCAACGACTTACATAACTTGCAACATCACGCTTCATACCTTCCCAATAGTATAAGCGCTTCATATCAGCATACATCTTACTACTACCCGGATGGATAGTATACTTAGAATGATGACAGTCCTCAAGAATGTCATTTCTAAGATTAGAAACACTAGGCACGATCAACCTTCCCTTCTTACGAATACAACCATGAATATCAATATCGAAATCCTTTAGATCATCACTTCGGGATTCTGATTTACAACTCTGAACAAGATAAGCAATATGTGGATCTTGTTTCTGGGCATCGGCAATACAATCCAACAAACTAGGACGAGCTTCCATGCTAAATAAAAGCACGGGAGAATCAGAAACTGAAGGACGGTCTCTAATATCACAAAGAGATAAAGCTTCCAAAATATTCCACTCTGCTAGCACCATGGAAACAACAACTTGCTGCTTGCGACTAAGCGCATCAGCAACTCGATTACCCTTACCAGGGGTATACTGAATATCGAAATCATATGAAGCAAGAAATTCGAGCCAACGCTGTTGCCTCATATTAAGTTCTTTCAAAGTAAATAAATACTTCAGAGATTTGTGATCAGTGAAGAGAATAAAACGCTCGCCCAACAAATAATGTCGCCAAATCTTTAAAGCAATGACTATAGCGGCTAACTCCAAATCATGGGTAGCATAACGAATCTCGTTAGGCTTTAGTTGTCTAGAAGCATAGGCAACTACTCTATCCTTTTGCATGAGAACAACACCGAGTCCATAACCACTGGCATCGGTATACACAACAAGATCATGATTCCCTTTGGGAACCACTAAGATAGGAGCATGAGTAAGGAGATCTTTTAACTTCAAGAAAGAATTCTCACACTTACCATACCAAATAAAAGGAACAGCTTTTCTCGTAAGAGTGGTAAGCGGTAAAGCAATACGAGAAAAGTCCTTAATGAATCGGCAATAATAACCCGCCAATCCAAGAAAACTATGGATCTCTGTAACGGTCTCGGGCCTCTTCAATTCTGAATAGATTCGATCTTGGAAGGATCGACAAAGATACCATCGGAAGAAACAATATGACCGAGAAATTTCACCTTATTCTCCCAGAAGTGACACTTGGAGAATTTGGTGTAAAGCTGATGCTGACGAAGAGTGCTCAAAACAATCTCCAAATGCTGAATATGATCGGCTTCAGATTTGGAATAAATAAGAATATCATCAATGAAAACCAAGACGAACTTATCGAGATATTCGTGGAATATCCGATTCATTAGATCTACAAAATACGTCGGAGCGTTCGTCAAACCGAACGGCATAACAAGCCATTCGTAAGAACCATAATGAGTGTGGAATGCGGTAAGAGGAATGCTATCTTCCGCCACTCGTAACTAATGAAAACCGGTAGCAAGATCGAGTTGGGAGAAAATCTTAGTGCCACTTAAATGATCGAACATGTCATCGATCCTAGGTAATGGAGACCTATTTTTTATAGTAAGCTCGTTAAGCTTGCGATAATCAATGCAAAGTCTAAGAGTACTATCTGGCTTCTTAACGAAGACAATGGCGGCGCCCCAAGGAGATGAGCTAGAACGAATAAAATGCTTGGCTTCCAATTCAGATAATTGTTGCTTGAGTTCCTCATTTTCCTTAGCAGACATCCTCGTGGGAGGACGACTGACAGGATGAGCACCAGAGATAAGATCAATACGGAACTCAATTGCCCTCTTCGACGGCAATCTCGAAATAGGATCAAAAACATCAGAAAAATCACAAACAACCGGAATATTAGCAATGACATCCTCCGACTCGAGGGAAGAAATAAGAGCATTCGAAGTATGATCCATGCTTCGAAATATAATAGATAACTGCTCGATAGCTTCAGGATGCTTAAGATATAAAGTCCTTTCGGGACATAAAATTTGAACTTCATAATGGACGAGCCAATCCATACCCAATATCATATCAAAACCAAGATGATCCATAACATGCAGATTCACATGAAAAGAAAAACCACAAAGAATAATCTCAACATCAACACATAAAAACCAAGAGTAGCGGATCCACCAATAGGATTTACGATCCTCAAAGGGTCGCAAAGAGTAATAACATCCAAATGAATAATATCAACAATCTCCTTCGACACGAATGAATGTAACGCACCCGTATCGAAAAGAACTCTAATAGAACGGCCATGAAATAAAATAAAACCTTCCAAAACAGAAGGAGTAATACCTTTGGGCTGAGAAGAAACACCAGAAGCATTAGCAACATTAAGCTTCCCAGATTTGAAACCCTTAGGAGCAATAGGACAACTAGAAACTCAATTACCTTCTTTCTTGCAATAACAACAAATGCGAGGCTTAGGACAGCTACGAAGAAGATGATCCAAAGAACCACAATTATAGCACGCCCTCTGATTAGAAGGTGCACTACTAGGCTGAGAACTAGAGGTAGCTTGCTTCTTCTTCTTATTGGAAGAATTAGGCTTATGAAATGGAAACTTTTTCTTGTTGGGGTTCTTAGAAACCTCAACCTCATCACCACTATCACGTTCCTTTTCAAAAGCTTCAAGGCAAAGAGTCGAATCAACAAGCTCCTCAAAAGAGAGCTTAAGCTGAAGCAAAAGAACTTTCTTCAAATACTTCTTCAAACCATCAACAAAACGAAGATTCTTCTTACGCGGAGTGTTAATGAACTCAACTCCGTATTTGGATAAGGCCTCGAAAGATGCAACATAATCAGAAACAAAGGACTTTCCTTGCTTCAACTCAAGGAAAGTACGAGCAAGATTAGCCTTTTCCGATTCAGGAACGAACTTAAGTTCGAAACGTTCGTTAAACCGAATCCATGAAAGTGAGGACTCATCAACTTCCGTAATAAAAAGCTCATACCAATCAAGCGCACGCTCTTGCAACATACTAGATGCTACGAGAACGCGATGGTGATCAGAAAATCCATCCGAGAAAATATGTGCTCACAAGCACGCAACCAAGTCTGAACCTCCATTACACTTTCCGATCCCTTGAAAGGCTGGCCTCCAAGGTGGGAATAGTCACTACACATGCGGGCGAAGGCAGACTTGTGATTAGGAGCTGCGGGAGTAGCAACAGGAGGCTGAGTACCCCGAAATAGCTCCATAAACCGATCAGCTGACATATAGACTCCGTCTGGATGAGAACCACTAGACGGGCCTGCAGAAGAACGCTTCCCTCTACCTCTTCCAGCCATAGGCTGAGAGACAAGAGAAGGTAAAAATTAGTTAAAACAACACACAATTGATAATAAATTTAACAAATGGAATACTACGGAATATAAAATTTACTCCTAGACATACTCCAACATGTCAAAGTGAAAAGAATAGATTAGAAAGGCATGAATAAAACCCTCGAATAATGGTAACACATGTTCCATTCTGTTTCTGTTCTGTGTTTATTACAATTTATTCTGAATTTCAGCTCTGATACCAAGCTGTGACGCCCCACCTCTATGCTTACAATAACAATGGTTATTATAAGGAATAACGTCTGTTATTGCGAAGAATAAGGCTTGTTAGAAGCGACCGTCCGTGAGTTATGCCTTAGACGAGTATTGATTACATCGATAGGAGTTGTGTAAATTACTCCCAAAGATATAAATTCAATCCAAATCTAAAACGAAACTATGGTGGCTAAAGAAAAATCCAGAACAACTCATAATAACAACAACACAGATAGTATAATCATATCAGAACAGAAATATCAGATATATAGCGAAAGATAAGTCTGGATACATGCTACAACAATTGATAGTTCACATGAACCAAATATACATATACATGTCATCAACATACATGAGACGAGAGTCAATAAACCAAAAGAACTCCTCGAATGCTAGACAAAAGATGATGTGAAATCCCAAAAGCTGAAGCTGCTACTGAATCAGAGATAGCGACTATCCTGAAATAACTCGGTCTGACCCGAGTATTATTTAAAAGAAAATAATAAAAGGATCAGTCTAATTTAATCTTAGGAGTGAATGTATCATAAATAACATCAAAGCAAAATAATAATAATCTCGAATGAGACTATTCAACATAAGAAATCAACATAGTTTAAATGAAGAAATCACATCAAACTCCATCAAAATCAACTTTCAAATTCACAATTGAATTCCAAACAGCAATTCACAAAATCTAGAAATCAAAAATAGATAACTAGAAAATCAACATAAAAGTGGATCGTTCCCATCATATAGCGAGTCTAAGCTACGCCGCACGTGCATCAACATATGGCTGAAGCCTACTAAGTACTGTCATCATAATTTTTGGCGCCCGACAAATGACCCGAAGGTCCAACATATGACCAGAAGGTCTAGTACTGGTATTTGACCCGAAGGTCCATCATAATGGCTCGAAAGCCCAACAAAATCATCAAAATCATCAAACAACAGCAAATATTTCAATTAACGAGTCCGGAATTATCCGAATTAGTAAAAGTGTGGTTCCATACTCCGCACTTTTGCTAAATCGTTTAAATCTCTTCATCGTTTCCTTGAAAGTGCAAAATTGTGTATTTTATATAAACAACAATTTACGTTCTCAAACGGACAAGTCCAGAATTAAGCGAATCAGTAAAAGTAAGGGTTCATAGTCCTCAATTTTTCTGAATCGTTTAAATCGCTTCCTCATTCTTTTGATAGCGTAAACGGTAACATTTTTGAAAACAATTTTATTTCAAAACGATTTTTAAAACCCGTGATTAAAACAGCAACAATTATAGCAATTTCGGCGAGGAAATTGCGCTTCACAAAACACCATAAAAACGGGTATCAAATCAGCGTTGCGGGATAACAGCTTAAAAATTCACTTTAAATTGACGGTTACTGAAGTCAAAAGAACAGTAATTTTTATTCGTCAAAAATGTCATCAAAGCAATACGCTTCAAAAATATACTACCGGCGTAAAAAATTCCGTTATAAAAATAACGGCGTAAAATACGTTTTAAAACGTAACACCGGTTCAACGTAAATTAACATTGGTCTACAATACGATATGTGCATTAAAATATGGCACTGCCTGGCACTATATTTCATCTTGCATAGAAAGTATGACATGCTCGCAGAAATTAAGAAACGAAAATTGACCTGGATACTGCCATTTTCACGTACCTGCTACACTGTAGAATGGGAATTAACTTAGAACCAGATTCTAGTGTACACTTTTGAATGCAGTGATGAAGATACAACAAGATGACCTGGCAATTATTCGAGTGCACACACTAAAGGATTTTGTACATGCCTACAACATATAAAATGACAAATACACGCATGTTTTCACGCACATATAAAATGATCAGACACGTTTTCACATAAAAATTTTCCAAAACAAAAGGACCTGGAACTTTGTTATATATGCACCATTTTAACAAAAATCAAAATGACCCGGAAAGTTTTATATACAAACAAAAAATGACCTGAGCAAAAATATTTTTCGCAAACAACATGTTTGCACGCACGGTTGCCATGCAATACATCATTTACACGAAAATGAATGGAAAAATATGGTCACATGAAATAATTAGTGGCCTGGCATAAATTGGTGCGCAAACGTGATGAAAAATGTGAAAACAATGATCTGAACTATATTTTTGCTTTTGTATGCCCCACACTTGTACGCATGCTTTATTTTCGTATCTATGCTTGGACCTGGAATTTTAATGCAAAACTTATTTGTACGCAACTAAAGAAAATAAGAAATAACAACTTGAACTTGAATTATAGTGTACGTGCACAAATGAATTAACCAAAGAAACTGGCAACAAATTTGCAGCACTGAATGAAACAACAAAATATTTGGGAACAAAGATTTTAAATTAGAAATGTGAGTTGCACTCACTTTAGATTTGCTTCGACATCAGTTTGCAACAAGAATTTAACAGAGAGCAAAAATTATTTGACCGCCATTAAAGCTTTTTCTGAGCACTGGAAGAACGATAAAGAACGCAAGCTACTGGAAAGAATTTGAAACAAACTGAATGATGAAGGCTACACTACTATTTTTCCAAATGTGCACAAGTCAAGGCCAAAGGTACATTATCATTTAATGAAACGTGCCTTAGAGAAAGAAAAAGTACACTGCTTGAAAAAAATAATGGTGGCTGTAAAACAAAGTGTGTGTTCACTTTTTCTCTTCAAACCTTTGTTCATAGCAAGGCAATCAACTTTGCTTTACAACTGGATCCATTTATTTTATAAAATGGAATTTGACAGCACATGTCCTATTTGTATTGAAATGGACTGTATTCATACACACGTGAAGGCAACAAAATTTATAACACAACCTAGTTATTTACAAAAGACTTTGCCACTGACTTTGCAACATTTTTGTTTTAAAATATTTACTACGACGGTAATAAAATCACGGTCGTTACACAGATTCAAGGAGTCAACTAATTCAACATTTTACCGTGTTACATCTAGGCCATAATAAGGTAATGATTAAAGATGTAATATATAGATATAAATATACATATACATATACATATATCTATGTGTGCGTTTATCATGTCATTCTAGTGCTTTAGATTGTATATATGCTATCATGAATCCACATATATCTATGCTTTCAACATTAAATTAGTATATGTTTACATGTATATGTATTAAATAAAAAATATTACACACACACACATATATATATATATGTTTATATATCTTCAGCCAGTAGTAAAAAAATTATTTTAATTTTCAAAAATTAATTAATAATGTAAAAGCCTTTAAAACAAAATCGATTTTGTAAATATATATTAGCATATAATATATTTATATATGTTAATATATATACATGATAGATTTTTTAAAATTAAAAAATAATAAATATATATATTAAAACCATATATATATATAATTTATTTTAAAAATATATAACTTTTATATAAAGTATATATATTACAGAATACATGTATATAAATATTTAGCAAAAAGTATGTATATGTTTTGAAATTGTTTTTATACTGACTTCCACGTACATGAATCTTCATTAAAAAATCATTTTTAAAATTGCAAGGTTTTAAAAATAAAATAAAGTTATTTTTGATAAATATTATTTTGGCTGAATGTGCGTGTATTTAATTATTTAATTAC
This sequence comes from Allium fistulosum, assembly GCA_030737815.1. Taxonomy (NCBI): domain Eukaryota; kingdom Viridiplantae; phylum Streptophyta; class Magnoliopsida; order Asparagales; family Amaryllidaceae; genus Allium; species Allium fistulosum. The sequence goes on from CM060903.1 coordinate 664,996,944, forward strand.
ATTAAAAACATTTATATATTATTATTTTATATAGAATTTCTGAATATTAACTTAAAATGTATATAAGATTATATATATATATGTATATTCGTAATATGTATTATACATACATATTAATTTAGAAAATGAATATATTGGTTTGAATTTGACATTTGTAGATATTTTATTATGCAGATCTAGGTTTGAAATTTAAAATTTAAATTTGAACTCAAACTTATTTATAATAATATTTAAAATTATTTTATATTATAATGTCATATATATATATATTACAAATATGATTTTATATGTATTAAAAATACGTACGTACATACATACATACATACATATATATAATAGACAACACTTATGTATATGGAGGGCTAATATGTCCGTTATCGTGTAAATCCCAACATTTATACATGAGCATATTAAACTATATACACTATATATGTCGCACATGCATGCTAACACACATGTGTATATAATACGAATGCTATATTATATAATATATTTATAACATTAGAATAAAACTTTATTAACAAATTAAATAAAATATTGATTTTATTTAAAATTAATTTAGATCAGATCTAAATAAATTTAGACTTTATATACCCAATAAGATCTAAAATGGAATAATATTTTTGAACTTTACACATTTAACCCATTATGGCCCGACCCAGATCCAACAATGGTATCAAAGCCTAATAGCATATGCGGTCTAAATTAGCAGTATTAGGACCGACTAGTTATGAAACACCCCACACCCCTTAATATACCCAAAAGGACACATTTAAAGGCGTGGTGCGTTGTAGGTACAACTAAAGCCAACAGAGACTAAGATTCACAAGACAAATATAGATAAAAACAGCGGAAACTTAAAATAATAACTTAATTAAAACAAAGCTTCATAATTGCTTCATAAATAAGTCAAATACCAAATACCACATACATGTCTAAAAATCCAATATGTCTCATGAAACAAAAACTCATAGTCTCAAAATCAAAGTACATAATATCCCTCCAAAATAAGCCAGTACATAGAAAGAACTAAAGCTGAAATAAAAGAAATACATAGTAGAGAACTCCTCCAAGAAAACCGCCAAGCGACTGCAATCTACTGACTTCTCCCTTGATTGCCTATGGGGGGAAAAGGAAAAAATAGAGGAGTGGGTCAGACTAAAAGTCTGGTGAATGATAGTAATTACTAGAGTCTTTAAGCAAGATAAAAGTAATAGACTCTATAACAGTTCTAGCATAAATAAGGATAATAAAGGAAATAGGAAAGTGAAAAATTGGAAATAAGTACGTTTAAATACTGCTCAATTTATAAGATAGGTTAACTTTGATTGCTTGCACTTGTCATTGATTTATGCTTTGATTAGGTTGAATTCCTAATTCTGTAATTAGGATGTAACCCTAATTCTATCCTTTTTGATCGGCCTGCTACTCCATAGACCTTACTGCAGACCAGCCGCTATATAACTCCCTACACAACAGCCAATGATATCTATGAAAGATGCATAGAGCAATCAATGTGGATCCGGACGACATATATAGCTCCCTACATAAAAAGCAATGGTGTCTACGAAAGCGCTCATACTAAGCGCTTGGAACTCATAGCTATTACTGAGCACCCGAATGGCAGTCGCATGTGTAATTACGACCATGGCCATGCTACCTTTTGCTCCACGTATTGGGTCTTCTTATTACCTCCAACTTTAGCATAAGCATACCCCTCATCCCACTTCAGGCTAACGTGAGATCACCGTGTGTCCATAGAATCTAGAAGGGAAATGCTGTTGGTACTGACCCTTCATTCAAACAATATCTATTTGCGCCCCTTATCCAAATCCCCCATGATTTGGACTTCTATTTGACCAATTACTACCATTCTTAGCATAAGTGTACCCTAGGCTCACCATTTTGTCTAATAACGAATGCTATTTGGTACAGGTCTTACTTTCATCTTTGCTTATTAACTTAGGTAAATTATTTAAATAAGCCTTTACATTTTTCTCTGCAATCTGTGCTTATTAATTTCTCCTAAGTCTTAAAATAAGCCTTATTATGTTCTTTTTCTTATTATAACATACGTTATAATCATGCTTATTACTTAACCCAAGGTCTAAGTGTGAAAATAAGCTTCTTTCATCTTTTACTCTTTTTAGTTATAATTCTAAGTTATAACTAGGCCAATCTTTTTAATTCAGTCCAATTAACGTCATAATTAGGCGTAATTTCAGTCCAATTCTATTTATATTACAGTCTTTGAAATTTACATCTTATATTCCATTATTTCAATTTTCTTACAATTTAATCCGTATTCGCGTTATTCCTATTCTAATCCATACGCGAAGGAAGAAAAGAAAACTGAAAATAGGAGAAAATCCAAAGTGTAGAAAGAAGATGTAAATAACGTATAAATAACAGTAAATAAACTAAAATACTGTAAATAAAATGTAAATAAACGAAAAGCTATAATTAACAGAAATAAACTAAAATTACTAAAAAGAATAGCTGAAAGGAAATAGACTGAAAATAATTCTAAAAACTGCAAATAAACTACTGAAAAAGCTATTCCAAAAATCGTAGTAAAATTACAACCATTGGAAACCCTATTATTTTAAATTACTTAAAGAAATCTTAAAATATTTACAATCACTCACCTTCGGTCCTAAGCTCTTCCTTTGGCTTCCCGGGTCAACTTGGAGTTGTTAAAATATTTTTATTAAAAAGATTCTCTTCTTGGATAATTATTCCTTTTATGGTCCTTCCTGAAAAGGTGAACCCAAGCGGAGAAAATCTAGAATGAGAAAAAGTGTTAGGCCTAGGGTCTTATTTATAGGGGTAGAAGTGGATCTCAGACTATTGGATTTGGGGATTGAATAGGATGCAACCACATCATAGGCTGAATAGGGGCCATCAGATGCAGAAACGAAAGGACCAGATCAGTTTAAATGATGCAAAATACGTGTTCAATCGTCACTGAATCATTAGAACGAATGAACATTCGTTCGCTTGCCAAAAGGCAAGGCGGTCGACCGCCCCCTTGCCCAGGTCGACCGATCGGTCGACCTTTATATATATATATTTCATTTCGTTGATTATTTCGTTCTTAGCTCATATTAACTCGGATTCTGACGTTCTATATATGGAAATTGACTAGAAAATTACCATGGACACAATGGTGCAACTTCCATGGCTTAATTCTGATAATTTCACAAAGTTATTTTATTATCTAATTAATTAACGAATTAATTATTACAGGTTAAATTTCGGGTTGTTACATTCTCCCCTCCTTAAGGGATTTCGTCCTCGAAATCTCTAAGGATAAAAGAATGTACTAAATGTTTTCATCCAGTTCTACAACCAACTACTCAATCATCAATCATTCATCCATTGTCCTTTAGTTTTTCTAATGCCATTTATGATACTTATGTAATTAGTGTAGTGTAAATGTCCCTAACTAATGCAAAAGATTAGGCGGTCCACTGATTCAGTTGACCTCCTTTTATGCAATCATATCCGTGCCATGTATCCAAATGAATGCAAAAATTTTCTAATGATACTAATAATCCTATATGCATGCTACAAACATCATCCAAATGCAACAATCATGTGATAAACATCCATTTATAGCAATTATGGAAATAAAATAAAAATGCGCACACATCCATATGCATATGCTCTAGTGTCCTAGTTAGGCTGATCCCTAAGGAATAATAGTGCATAGTGTACCTATACGCGTCCATAGAATCCACTAGCAAACACTTGCAACCAATAGCATACATCATTCATAACACGTTCTATTAACATGTTTACATCAAATCCTACCATCCATAGGTTAAATCTAAGTTCTACCCTCCCAAAGGATAATAAAGGAAAGAACCTATTCAAATCTAAAGATGAAAAAAAGATAACTTACTATCAAAAAGATGAGGATAGGAAGTACGAATCTTCTCTTCTACTTCCCAAGTGGCATCTGCAACATCATCTCCCCATTGCACCTTCACCAGTGGAACCTCCTTATTCCTTAGTCGCTTGATGTCTCTTCCAACAATCTTCATAGAGATACGCCGAATAGAAACTTCCCTTTCTACCTCCACCTCCTCTAACTGACTAGGCTCTACAACCTGCACCGAGTCATGTAAGCACTTCGCAAGTGCGAAACATGGAAAACGTCATGCACTCCTGCGAGCCTCTCTAGTAGCTTCACTCGGTAAGCCATCTTCCTAACTCTCTCTGTGATAGGAAATGGTCCAACAAATCTAGGGGCTAACTTTCCATTTGATCCGAATCTTACCACCTTCCTAAGCGGGGATACTTTGATAAAAACTAAGTCTTCAACCTCAAACTCTAAGTCTCTCCTCCGCTTATCCGCATACGACTTCTATTTGTCTTGAGCCGTCTTCATCCTTCGCCGAATCAAATCCACCCTCTCAGAGGTCTCCCTAAATATATCGGGTCCAAGTAATAACTTCTCCGTAGACTCTGTGACAAAATGCGGATTACGGATCTTAAGGCTAGTATAAACACTAGAGGGGGTGAATAGTGTTTTAAGGAATTACTAATTCTTTTTGAGTTTATATTAATTTGAACACAAATGTATGCAATATTCAGACACATATATGATCACAGATTCAAACACAGATGCAAATATAGTAAAAGCAGTAAAGGAAAGAACACACCGGATTTTATACTGGTTCGGAGTTACCCTACATCCAGTCCCGCACACATGTACGGATTTCCTTTCAAAAACAATCTTTACAATTACAACCCTCGATTTCAAGGCCACGAGGTACACCACTCCAGATTCACAATCCTCTGGGTAGAGATACTTGATTTCCCGGGCAACAAGTTCACCCAATTGATTTCCTAGGCTACAATCACACCTTTTCTTACTTGATTGATTTCCAAGGCTACAATCACACCTTTTCTCACTTGATTGATTACAAAGAAGCCTATAACTCTGAATAGCACTGGGATCTTGTTGAGATAGTGATAGAGAATCAAACCAGAAATGATCTAGTTAAATTCAATGAAGATTTCGGTAGAGTAAAGGTAAGAATATATATAAAGAAATGTGGAAGAAGAAGAGGAGTGAAAACCAGAAAAATATTGTTAAAAATTCGTTGAAAACATCCTCTATTTATAGAAGAACAATAGCCTTGTCTATTCGTGAAAGGTTATGGCGAATAGACACTTCTTTTGAAATTCAAATTTTTGAAACCAACTGCCACTATGTCAACATGGGTATCTTGGGTATGTCGACATCCCAAAGGAAGTTTTGGTGATTTGTTTTTCTTTGAAAATTACTTCTATCTTATATTAAAACTATTTTAAACTTCCCAAGGTGGGACATTATCGAAACTAAATTAAACCTCGTCCACTCTATCAAAGCTGCTAAATACATTAACCCAAGGTGGGACATTATTCACAACCTTGATGAGGCGCCATATGGTAGAATCCTCATTGTTTTCGACCCAAACCTGATCCTCCTTTCCAAAGTCTTCGCTAATTCTCAAATCATTCACTGCCATGCCAAAAATATCATCACATCCTCCACCTTCTACATTTCTGTTGTCTACGCTGCTAATAATAAAGTTGCTAGAACTACTTTCCTCCACGACCTTCCCATGCTTCGTCAAAATACTCATCCTTGGATCATTTTTGGTGACTTCAACTGCTGTAACAAACTTGATGATAGACTTGGGGGCAATCCGCTCTCTCTTAATGAAATAGAACCTCTGCGGTCTGCTATCTCTGATTCTGACTTAGTGGAAATAAAGACCACTGGCATGAGATTCACTTGGAACAACAAACGAAGACATGGGAGTAGGACCTACACCAAGATTGACCACGCTTTTGGCAACCAGCTTGCCCACTCCAAATGGCCTACCTTATATAACTACCTTCCTCCTCCGCTTCTTTCCGACCACTCTCCTCAAATTGTTCACCTTCGGGAAGATGGCATCAATAGCATTTCAAGTTTCAAATTTTTTAATACATGGGTTAATGAACCTGATTTTATTAACTTAGTTAAAGATGTTTGGGCTAAACCTGTGTATGGTAATCCAATGTCTATTTTGCAGGTCAAGTTGAAAAGTACCAAGATGGCTCTCAAGCAATGGTCCAGAAACAGGTTTGGAGAAGGAAGCAAACAAAGTTCGTACTGGAGGAATAAACTGGAAGAAATTCAAATTACTTTCCAGGATGATCCCCTCAATATTTCTACCAGTGCAATGGAGACGTACATATCAACTCAGTATCACGCTGCTCTGTCCAATGAGATTTCTATGATGAATCAAAAAGCGAGACTTAAATGGAGAACCGACGGAGACAGGAACGGTGCTTTCTTCCATGCTAATTTAAGGGCCAAACATTCCAGAGAAAACATAGTTTCCATCCAGGATGGCGAAGGTAATGTTCAGAGTACTAAACAGGGTGTGGACGAGGCTTTCATTAATCACTTCACCAATCTTTTCAACAACTCCGACAATTTCGAACCTGACGTTAACCTCATTGCTCCCTCATCCCTTCCCAAACTATCTGACAACGAACATGCCTCCTTGCAACTTGCTGTGACTGACGAAGAGATCAAATTGGCTATGTTTTCTCTTAATAGGAAATTAGCTGGAGGACCGGATGGGTTTAATGCTACTTTCTATTTTGTTTGTTGGGACATTGTCAAATATGAAGTGCTGCATGCTGTGAAGAACTTCTTCAAAAATTCCAAACTGATTCCATCTTTTAACAACACAAATATTGCACTAATTCCCAAAGTTCACAATCCTAACACGGTGTCCTCCTTCAGGCCTATCTCGTGCTGTAATACAATCTATAAATGTATCTCTAAAATTATTGTGACCAGATTGAAATCTGTTATGAACAACATTATATCGCCTAATCAAGCTGCATTTTTGCCAGGTCGTAATATTTTAGATAATGTCCTATTGGCTCATGAACTGCTGTATGGGTATAACAATAAGAACTCTTCTCCTAAAGCTATGCTGAAATTGGACATCATGAAGGCTTTCGACATGCTTCGGTGGGAAGCCATTGTAAAAGTTATGCAGTGTATGAATTTTCCTGCTTCATTCATTGCATGGATTGTTGAGTGTCTCTCCTCCGTTCGTTTCTCGGTCAACGTCAACGGCTCCGGTGTTGGTTTCTTCGGAAGTAGGCATGGTATCCATCAGGGGGACCCAATATCGCCATATATATTCATCCTCATCATGGAACTTCTCACGCAACTGTTTAAAAATAAAATGGCTTCTGAACATATCAGTCTCCACCCAAGATGCACTAACCCGGAGATCTTTTCATTAATGTTCGCTGATGACCTTGTTATATTCTGTTCCCCTGACAACACTACTATGCATGCCATTATGGATGTTCTTCATGTCTTTCATGCTATAACTGGTCTATCTGTCAATCTCCGCAAATCTGAAATGATAACTTCTGGCCTCACATCAACCCAAAACAATGCTATTAGGGATATCACTGGTTTACAGTTCAGTAACAACACAATCTCTTATCTTGGTCTTCCCCTTACATTCGCCAAAATTACTGTCAACCAATGTTTACCCATATATGAAAAGATCATCTCAAGACTCGAATCCTGGTCAAGCAAATTGTTGAGCCAAGCTGGAAGAATTACTCTATCTAAGTTAGTTATCTTCTCCATTCAAGTCTATTGGGATAGAACGTTCATTCTACCTCAGAAACTCATCAACATGATTCGTTCCGCTATCATGAGATTTATTTGGACTGGCAAAACTCTGGGACGATATATAGCCCATATTAGTTACAAGAAATTAGAAAGGCCTATTGCTAATGGTGGCCTTGGAATTATCAACATGCTTCACTAGAATCGTTCAGCTATGGCTCGTCTTATTTTCGACTGTATTTCTGCCAAAAGTAACATGGTCCACTGTTCATGTTCTTCGCGGCGGGAACTTCTGGAAAATGGCTACTCCTACTAAGATCAGTTGGACATGGAGATCTATTTTCAAGCTTAAGGAAGCTATCCTACCTCTTGTTCGATACCCACTTAACCATAGTGCTGCCACCAGTTTTTGGGACGATCCTTGGATTGGACGTGGGGTTATCTTAAGGCGTATTCTTTCTTACGCTGAATTAGTGCAATCTGGTGTGAGACAGGAAGCGACTGTTCAGAGCTTAATCCAAGGCAATACCATTCGTCTCCCCAGGACTTCCAGCTTTAGAATACAACAACTTTGGAATAGGGCGGCTCAGTGCGATATTACAAATGATAGTAGCAGCTATGTCCAGTGGGGTAAAAACGTTAACAGGTTCAGTATCAAGGAAACATACACTTTCCTGTCTGGTCCTTTTGGAGAGAAATGTAAATGGAGGCGACGCATATGGAGCACTGATAATGTTCAGACAGACAACCTTCTTCATTGGAAAGTGATGAACAGGGCGATCAATACTAAGATTAAGCTTCTCACTAAAGGTGTTCCTATTACTGTTGGTTGTGTCTACTGCCATCATTCTCCTGAGACGGTAGAGCATTTGTTTTTTGAGTGCGCTTATCTGAACGCCCTTTGGAAGTCTTGGATCAGGAGAATAGGTAGAAACTGGAAAGGTAATAACAATGTGGTGCAGTGGAAGTACATCTACGATAACACTGGAGGTAAAGGTAATTCGAGTAGACTCTTCCTTTTCGTCGTCAAAAGATTCATGAAAGTGGTTTGGGACGAAAGAAACCGTCGTGTTTTCCAACCAGAAAAGAGCTTCACCCCTGTCTTGTTCGAGAAGCATATGACGAGGGAAATCAGACGTGACCTTTGCCATGTTTCTTTTGCTTTTGACCCTGGCATTTTCTGTTAGCTTCCTTTTTATATTTCAGTTTTTTGTTGTGTTTTCTTTGTCTTCCCCAGTGATTGCTGCACTTTGTTTTCCCTTGTATTTCATGCAAGTTTGACTTGTACTTCCCCCTTCTTTCGAGTGTAGCAATAAAATGGTAGGGGTCCCTTTAACCCTGCCGGCTTTGCCAAAAAAAAACTATTTTAAACTTTATAAATATACTTAACTATAGTTAAAATACATAAGTAAATATAGAGAATAATATATATATATATAATTTTACAATAATTTTATATTTAAATATAAGTATAAATATATTATAATTAAAAGATAGTTTAAAACAAACAAAGTTTAAAACAAGAGTTTATTTAAAAACAAAATCAAAGAATATTTTAAGGCTAAAACATCCTTTTGAAAATCATTTGAAAAGATAATTTTTAAGGCTAAAACATTTTGAAAAGCAGTTTTGAAAATCTTTTTGAAGTAGTTTTGCAAGCTTCTTCTTGCAGAATATCTCATCACATCAGGACTCAAGAACTTGTACATAACCAGGATGTTCGTGGGTTTGTAAGCCACTTGTCGTAGGTTTGTAAGCTACTTGTCGTGGGTTTGTAAGCCACTAAAAAGGTAGAAATGGGTTCCATCCCAAATGAAATATGGAGTGAAGATTTCAGTGCTATTATGAAGTTTTAACATAATTCTAGACTCAATACTTATCTTGTACTATTTGATAATCTTGCTATTCTTGATATTCTTGATACTCATGAGTCTTCAATCTTGATATCTTGAATCTTTATACTGTATAGTCTTCATTCTTGATACCTGCATGGTTAAATCCTGCATATACATATATATCTAAACTATAATGTTAGTATTTATATTTTATAATCTTATTCTAAGGTTGTTGTCATCAAAACCATCATCTCAAGGACTAACAATCTCCTCCTTTTTGATGATGACCTTTGTTTATAAAATATTACTTCTATCCTAATAACTCCCCCTAAAACTGATAACTCCCCCTTAATCTATGCCTAACTATCCTATACTATCCTAGATTTTATACTTCTCCCCCTTTGTCATCAACAAAAAACTAACTTCTGACCATATAATTCCCCTTTAGTCTAATACTATGTGATTATAATGACAGTGTTATCATAAATAATCAACACTTAATTATAAAACTAAAACTTTAGTCCTAAATTACGAACTCTCCTAACTAAGAATCTATATAATAATACTTTTAATAGAACATATATAAGAACACACATTATTTATTAATTATATATTTGTTTCTATTTGCATTTTCGTAAGAAAAAAAACAAACAACAAATAGGAAAGAAAGAGAAGAAACTAATGTGTGTCTTTGAACATAGGAGATCTATGAACCGAACAATTTGGGTAGTGGAAACAGAAATTTCCACATTGTTCGACAAGATTTCCATCTTTGTCAAAGCACACTTCGCCAACGCAAACGACTTTGTCGTCTTCTTCAACGTGCTCTTCTTCCATGAAGACTTCTTCTTCTTCGCTGTCCTCTTGCACTTGGTCTCCTGAAGAATCTTTGTCAATCAAGATTGGATTAGCATGATTGTCCATTAGAAATTTTTGCAAATTTCGAAGGATTTTGCCTTGCCTTTCTTGTTCCTTGGCCATTCTAAGTTGTACCACTTGAATTTCAGTCATTAATTGCAGTGCATCCTTCAGAGAATCCTCCATTTTCGTCACTTGTGCGAGCGTTGTTCGTCGAAACGGTCCAGAAGTAGGAGAAGGGAACGAAAAAGGTTGAATTTTTGATTGATTTGGAAGAGGAGGCCATTGGTTAAATGTTTTCAGAAGATAGAATAGAGAAAGAACAGAAAGAATGATCTAAATTTCGAAATAAGAAGAATATATAACCACTTATTTGAATTTTGGTGGGAAAAATTCAAAAATAAAAAACGTTATATGTCGACATGGGTAGGAGAGGATGTCGACATGGTGCTTGATATTTTTACTATTTGATTTAATTTTAATTATACTTTGTTATTTATATTTTATATTTCAGTTATTGAACAAATACCTAATTATCTTCTTAATTTAGTAAATATAGATTCATTTAAGGGTTTTGTTAGTATATCAGCAATTTGATTCTCAGAATTGATATAATCGAGAGTAATTACTTCCTTACTTATATTATCTCTGAGAAAATGATGTCTGATATCAATATGTTTAGTTCTAGCACGAGGAGTAGTATTTTTGGATAAATTTATTGCACTAGTGTTATCACAATAAATTGGTGATTTTAAGATATTTAAACCAAAATCTTTTAAAGGTTGTTGCATATATTACTTAAGAAAAAGCTAAAGCAGCAGAAATATACTCTGCTTCAGTTGTTGATAAAGAAACTGTGTTTTGCTTTTTACTAAACTAGGAAATCAGAGAATGCCCCAAAAAGTGACAAGTTCGACTTGTACTTTTTTGGTCTGACTTACAACCAGCATAGTCAGCATCACAGTAAGATATTAATTCAAAAGAATCATTTTTAGGATAAAATAAGCCATAGTCAATGGTGTGTTTAATATATCTTATAATACGTTTTACAGCTTTTAAGTGGGTTTCTTTAGGTTGGGATTGATATCTTGCACAGAGGAAAACGCTATGCATGATATTAGGTCTACTAGCAGTGATATAGAGTAGTGATCCAATCATTCCTCTATATAACTTTTGATCTACATCTTTCGAGAGATCTTCTTTACTTAGGTACTCATTGGTTGCCATGGGAGTGGGTTTTCCACTTGCAGTAGTCAAACCAAATTTACTAACTAGGTCTTTAGCATATTTTTCTTGAATAATAAAGATACCATTATCTAATTGTTTTATTTGTAATCCTAGAAAGAAGTTTAATTCATCGATATGACTCATCGCAAACTCTTTTGTCATTGTTTCAGAAAATTCTTTATTCATTTCAAAATTAGTTGATTCGAAAATGATATCATCTACGTAAACTTGTACTAGTTGAATATCATTTTTATTTCTTTTAATAAAAAGAGTATTATCTACTTTACCAATTTGAAAGTTTGATTGAAGTAAGTAAGATCTTAGTCTATCATACCAGGCTCTAGGAGCTTGTTTTAGACCATATAGAGCTTTCTTAAGTTTGTAAACATGATTTGGAAATTTTTCATTTTCAAAAAGTGGTGGTTGTTCAACATATACTTCCTCTTTTAAAAATCCATTTAAAAAGGCACTTTTAACATCCATTTGAAATAATTTGACATTATTATAATTTGCGAAAGCAAGTAGAATCCTAATGGCTTCTAATCTTGCTACGGGAGCAAAGGTTTCATCAAAATCTTTTCCTTCTTCTTGACAATAACCTTGAGCGACTAACCGGGCTTTATTTCTAACGATCTCACCTTGTTCATTCATTTTGTTTTTATAAACCCATTTAGTTCCAATTATAGTTTTATTTTCAGGTCTAGGAACAAGTTCCCAAACATCATTTCTAGTGAATTGATTTAGTTCTTCTTACATAGCCAAAATCCATGAATCATCAGTTGATGCTTCTTTTGGATTTTTGGGTTCAATAGTTGATATAAAAGCTACACTGCTCATTTGACTTAGTTGATTTCTAGTTTAACAACAGATTGCATATCTCCAAGTACATTTTCTATAGGATGATCTTTTAAAAGTTTAATCCTTTTATTAGGATGATTTATTTCATTAGTAGTTTCAGTTGACTCTTGATTTTGAGTGATTAAATCCTCTTCATCATTTATATCTTCAAAATTTTTGGAATTTTCATCAAATGAAACATGCATTGTTCCTTCGATGGTATTAGTTCTTAAATTAAACACTCTGTATGCTTTACTTCTATTAGAATATCCGATAAAGATACCTTTGTCAGATTTAGGATCAAATTTATCTAAGTTATCTTTTGTATTTAAAATAAAACATTTACTTCCAAAAATTCTAAAATAAGATACCTTAGGTTTCTTTGAGTAAAGAAGTTTATAAGATGTCTTATCAGTTAACGGTCTAATTAAAATTCTATTTAAAATATAACAGGCGGTAGCAACTGCTTCTGCCCAAAAATGTTTTGGTAATTTACTATCTGAAAGCATAGTTCTCGCACACTCTTGAATCGTCCTATTTTTACATTCTACTACTCCGTTTTGTTGTGGAGTTCTTGGAAATGAAAAATTGTGAGTTATTCCCTTTCTATTGCAGAATTCCTCAAACTTTTCATTTTCAAATTCACCACCGTGATCACTACGGATGGTTATAATTTTTAGAGAAAGTTGATTTTGAATCCTTTTTGTAAAGTTCTTAAAACATTCAAATGTATCACTTTTATGTTTCAAAAATATTGTCCATGTAAATCTAGAATAATCATCTACAATTACAAAAACATATTTACTATGATTTATTGACAGAATTTGATATGGACCAAATAAATCAAGATGAAGTAATTCAAGAGGTTTTGAAGTTGAAACCATATCTTTTAATTTAAAGGAACTTTTTCTAAGTTTTCCTAATTGACATGCATCACATAGACTATCTACTTTAAAATTCATTTTAGAGAGACCTCTTACTAGATCATGTTTTGACAGTCTAGATAAGAGTTTGAAATTCAAATGCCCAAATCTCTTATGCCAAATCCAAGGGTCACTTGTATTTGCCAAAAGACATAGGTTATCATTTGAAATTTTCATACTAAGAATATAAATATTCTTTTTCCTAATTCCCTCAAATATTATGATTGAATTATTATCTTCAATGTGACACTTATCTTTTTCAAATTTAATTTTATATCCTTTATCGCAAAGTTGACTTATACTTAGCAGATTATGTTTCAGATTCTTAACTAGCAAAACATTAGCAATAATAGGAGTTTCAGAGTTACCGACTTTGCCGATGCCAATCACATATCCTTTTGAATTGTCTCCAAAGATAACCAGTTCTCCATCTTTGTATATTATATCATTCAACATATCTGGATTCCCAGTCATGTGTCTAGAACATCCACTATCGAGTATCCATTTATTCTTTTTGATCTGCACAATTTTTCCATTGTGGATTGATTCCTCAACTCCCATAAAGCATGTTTCCTGCACATCAAACAATCTTAGTAGACAACTTGTATTTGAATATTGATTATATGCATACTCCATAGACAATGATGATCTGAATATTTCAAAACTAGTTTTAACAAATTTCTTAAACATAGCCATTTTAAAAACTTTTTCAAAAATTAGATTATGAAGCTTTGAAAACCTTACTCTGATACCAAATGTGAGAAATGCGGATTACGGATCTTAAGGCTAGTATAAACACTAGAGGGGGTGGGGTGAATAGTGTTTTAAGGAATTACTAATTCTTTTTGAGTTTATATTAATTTGAAAACAAATGTATGCAATATTCAGACACAGATATGATCACAGATTCAAACACAGATGCAAATATAAAGTAAAAGCAGTAAAGGAAAGAACACACCAGATTTTATACTGGTTCGGAGTTACCCTACATCCAGTCCCACACACAAGTACAAATTTCCTTTCAAAAACAATCTTTACAATTACAACCCTCGATTTCAAGGCCACGAGGTACACCACTCCAGATTCACAATCCTCTGGGTAAAGATACTTGATTTCCCGGGCAACAAGTTCACTCAATTGATTTCCTAGGCTACAACCACACCTTTTCTTACTTGATTGATTTCCAAGGCTACAATCACACCTTTTCTCACTTGATTGATTACAAAGAAGCCTATAACTCTGAATAGCGCTGGGATCTTGTTGAGATAGTGATAGAGAATCAAACCAGAAATGATCTAGTTAAATTCAATGATGATTTCGGCAGAGTAATGGTAAGAATATATATAAAGAAATGTGGAAGAAGAAGAGGAATGAAAACCAGAAAAATATTGTTAAAAATTCGTTGAAAACATCCCCTATTTATAGAAGAACAACAACCATGTCTATTCGTGAAAGGTTACGGTGAATAGACACTTCTTTTGAAATTCAAATTTTTGAAACCAACTGCTACTATGTCGACATGTGTTTCTTGGGTATGTCGACATCCCAAAGGAAATTTTGGTGATTTGTTTTTCTTTGAAAATTACTTCTATCTTATATTAAAACTATTTTAAACTTTATAAATATACTTAACTATAGTTAAAATACATAAGTAAATATAGAGAATAATATATATATAAAATTTTACTATAATTTTATATTTAAATCTAAGTATAAATATATTATAATTAAAAGATAGTTTAAACAAACGAAGTTTAAAACAAGAGTTTATTCTAAAACAAAATCAAAGAATATTTTAAGGCTAAAACATCTTTTTGAAAATCATTTGAAAAGATAATTTTTAAGGCTAAAACATTTTGAAAAGCAGTTTTGAAAATTATTTTGAAGTAGTTTTGCAAGCTTCTTCATGCAGAATATCTCATCACATCAGGACTCGAGAACTTGTACAAAATCAGGATGCTCGTGGGTTTGTAAGCCACTTGTCGTAGGTTTGTAAGCTACTTGTCGTAGGTTTGTAAGCCACTAAAAAGGTAGAAATGGGTTCCATCCCAAATGAAATATGGAGTGAAGATTTCAGTGCTATTATGAAGTTTTAACATAATTCTAGACTCAATACTTATCTTGTACTATTTGATAATCTTGCTATTCTTGATATTCTTGATACTCATGAGTCTTCAATCTTGATATCTTGTATCTCTATACTGTACAGTCTTCATTCTTGATACCTGCATGGTTAAATCCTGCAGATACATATATATCTAAACTATAATGTTAGTATTTATATTTTATAATCTTATTCTAAGGTTGTTGTCATCAAAACCATCATCTCAAGGACTAACAGACTCTACCCAACATGATGGGGACTTGCAAGGTCTCCCATAAAAAGCCTCAAATGGTGCCATTCCTATACTTGTTTGGTAACTATTATTGTACGCAAACTCAACAAACGAAAGATGCTCCTCCCAAGTACCTCCAAAGTCCAAAATGGACATCCGCAGCAAATCCTCAAGCGCCCTATTGACCCTCCCCATTTGGCTATCTGTCTGGGGGTGATAGGCCGTACTTAACCCAAGTCGCATCCCTAGCGCCTCTTGTAAGCTTCTCCAAAACTCCCTAGTGAAAATGGGATCTCTATCACTAACAACGCTAGAAGGAACTCCATGTAGACGGACTATCTCTTAAATATACAAAGATGCCAAATATGAAGCCATACACTTACTCTTAACTGGGATGAACTGAGCAATCTTGGTCAATCTATCAACAATCACCTAAATGCTAGTGTTCCCTTTATTAGAATGGGGTAAACCATCAATGAAATCCATAGAAATACTGTCCCACTTCACTCCGGGACATATAAGGGATAAAGTAATCCACCGGGCTTCAGTTGCTCTGCTTTTACCCTTTGGCATATGAGACACTTAGCTATGAATTCTGCCACGTCCTTCTTCATGCCACCCCAATCGAACATCCTTTTCATATCCCGATACATTTTGTCACCACCCAGATGAATAGTCAGATGGGAATGGTGCGCGTCCTCCAAAACTGCTCTCAACAAGTCACTGGCGTGTGGAACACAAAGCCTCCTATCTCTCCTAAGCCACCCCTTGCTATCTATGGAATAATGTTGGAGATGTCGCGAGACCTCTCCTCGGCTAATCCTATCCATAATGTCCATGAGCTCTGAATCCTCCCGTTGCCTTGAGCCAATATGATCCATAAGGGTAGGCCTCACCTCTAATGTCGCCAACAATCTGGGAATAATGTCCGTAGAGGGCTTAAAATCAAAAGTAGATATAAACTCCAAGCTCCTCGACTATACGAACAAAGGACTAAGGGTTGCTTTCTTTCTACTTAATGCATCCGCAACCACATTACCGTTGCCAGTGGTATAAGCTATCTCAAAATCATACGAGGATAAAAACTCCATCCACCTTTGTTGCCTCAAGTTCAAGTCCTTCTGCGAGAATAGGTACTTTAAAGACTTATGGTCAGTAAAAATCTCAAACCTCTCTCCAAGCAAGTAGTGCCTCCAAGACTTAAATGCAAAAACTATGGCAGCCAACTCCAAATCATGGGTAGGGCAGTTCTTCTCATGCGTCCTCAACTGCCTACTACCATAACTGTAATGACTCGGATTCAGCCTTCGAAAATCGGCATCCAATACATCACCCGTATTCGAATGCCAGAGATTCAAATGTTGAAGTCCGTATCGCTGGAGCTATAACACATTAGATGATAACAAAACAGTGGAAACAAAATGATAATTATTGATACACCAAATGGATACAACATTGAACTCTAACATTCTACAACAAATGCCCAACATCAGAGCCAATATATATAATACAACACCATAGCGGAATACAGCATCAACAGTGCAAAAGCAACAGCGAAATAAGATAACTCCAATATAGACTTCAAGATAGAGAGATAGAATCCAACAACTGCATCTTCATAGCAAAAACTCTAAAGACCAATCCAAAAAGCTCGACCCCCTATCACGCTGAACTTATAGAAAACTCGGTGCACTCTTTGATCCAAAGAATTCCAGATCCAAAGACTTCAAATCTACATCTACTATCTGAACTAGCTTCACAACCTACTGATAACCTGACTCTAGGCTGCCCGTGTGGAAAATTTTGGGCACCCAAAGTTTAGAAAGGGAACAATAAACTTCAGGTCAGTCATGGGACTGGTGTGAGCAAACAAAACAATTGTTTGAACAAAAAGAAATAAAAAGAAATCTGTTATGCTTTTTGGAAAATGAAACTACCATAAGGCCTCCCGCCGCACACACAATGCAATCGCACACATGGAGGAGATTTCTCCTTATAGCAGTCAAACATGCTTGATATGCGAAAATCCTTTTGATATTATTATTAGTGCATAGTGTGAAAACATTTCGAAAGTATAATATTAATATTAGCCAGCATACTACCATTATAGTATGCCTACTATAGCTACCATGCTAAATGGCAGGTTACCACTATGTCACATGGCAGGTTCTACAACTAAAACCGTACAGGGCTCGTATTGATTATTTGGATTTCCAACAAATAGCCAAGGCTAAGGAACTTCCTTTCCGAATGGGTACGCCTCTAGAGGGACACCCCGAGAACCTAACCGGATCTCTACCAACACAAGGCCGGGTTACCTCTGTAACTAGGTAACTAACTTTCACGAGTATGCCATCCCTCGGTCGTAAACCTTTATCCCGGGATCCCAACAACAAAATTCCAACAACCACATAAGTTAAATATCTGGGCTCCATACCATGATACCACTTTTTATCCAGAAGGAAATGCACATACCCTGAGGGGCGCGACCCCCATAACCTTGCTGCATCCTTCCTGTTTTGATCATTTCCGGGCTGTGAGGTTCGATGAAGTCTCGTCCCACAAAGCTACGCTTTTCACAAAAGCCATGCTTCGATCAACCAATGATCAGCACTTAGCATGCCACACTACCAAATTGGGAGTATATCACTAGTGACCATCAACTACATAACCTCTGAGCTCGTACGTCTCAGAGAAGGGTGTTAAGCTAAGAGAATAAATTCTCCGCCATGAAACAGAAATGTATTTGATAAAAACCAGCTTTATATCTCAAAGTGTAACGTCAAACATACAACCATACAGGTCCATCCTGGTTCTGAATGGAACTGAAGGTACTTCAAAGAAGTCCTTGCTCTCTATACCGGAGCAACTTAGTGCAGAGACAATCGATAGGTAATCCTTTCGTTTTCGAAAATACTCGGTCTTCAATCACCGTCTTTAATTGCAATTCCATTCCATCGTTGTTAGCACCAGGATTGGTCACTAACACCCTTAGGAAAGATTGTGTAGAGAGATTAATGAAGAAAGTAAATTTGAACAGAGAGCAATATGCTAAATTAAATGCAGAAAATAAGAACATCGGATTTATAGTGGTTCGGCGTAATTGTCTACATCCACTTTGAAGTTAATCTTTATTGCTTTACTTGATAATCGATTATGGATACAATCCGTACACCAATTACTTGAATACAATTGCTAAGTAAAAAGGTTGAGTCTAGAAAGCGGCAGAGTCTCCCCAGTGTTCTCAAAAAAGGTCCTTTTCACAGTGCCCCTGCCCCTCTATTTATAGACGAAGATGTGTTGGACTTCCCTCTTGGGCCAAGGAGTGAGATACTTCGACCCATGGCGAGTGACTTCTTTGTGTCGAGCCACAAATGCCGAACGGCAAATGTCGAGCCATGCTTCAAACCAAACGAGGCAGTGTGTTGAGTGAAATGTGTAGGCCATGTGCCGAACGATGTTGGAATGCCGAATGAGGCAAGAATACCGAACGAGGCATAAATGCCGAATGAGGCAAGAATGCCGGTCGAGGCTGGAATGCCGAGCGGTGCTGGAATGTCGGTCGAGGCTGGAATACTGAATGAGACATAAATGACGAACGAGGCTAGAATGCCGGTCGAGGCTGGAATGCCGGTCGAGGCTGGAATGCCGAGCGATGCAGGAATGCCGGTCGAGGCTGGAATGCCAAACGGTACCCCTATGCCGAACGATACTGAATGCCGAGCGAGGCTAGACTGCCGAACGAGGCTGTTGTACCGAATGGGGTTCATGCCGAACGAGCCTGCTGTGCCGAACGAGGCCACGCTATGTCTCTAGTTACTTGGTCAAACCTCTATGTAACACTTGCCCCCCAAAGTGCATCATGTGGATGAACATGATGCGCTTTGAATTACGAGTCCTCCGTGTTTTGCTTCGAGCCCTTATTCTTTAGATAATGCTTTCCTTCGACTGCCAAACGAGGCGTCGAATGCCGAACGTGATACTTATGCCGAACGACACAATTATGCCGAACGGCATAATTATGCCAAACGAGATACAAATGCCGAACGACATAACTATGCCGAACGAGGCTGCTGTGCTTTGACCGGTTCTACCGGTCGCTGCCCCTTCGACTTCCCCTCTCTCTATATAAGCCGTTGCTCCTTCTTCTTCTTCTTCCTGTTTTACTTCTACTTTTCAGAACTTATGAACTCAACCCCCAATAGACTTCATCAGACTACCTACTCTTCCTTCCCCAAACTCCATATGTTGACTCGCCTCCTTCTCAAATCAGTGGGTCCAATTAGAGCCGCTCTCCCTTCTCCAGAATCTCCCTTAGTTTCAACTCGTTCTTTAGGTAACGACCTTTCCTCTAAACACTACCCCGACCAGGAAACCTAGCATGAGATTCGAGCTCGCGAATCTCTATAAAATCGATGCCATTAGGAATCGTGTGGAATAGGAGTTAAGGGCTAGGCGTTGTTGTTTAAAGGAGTTTAAGGCCAGGTGGAGTGGAGGAGAGAAGTGGACGTGAGAGGTGCTTGAAGGAGAGAGTTGGTGGAAGAGGTACTGTTGTGGCTCGGCATGACCTCCTTATGCCGAGCGATGGAGGGGAAGTTCGGGAGTAGAAATGAAGTTAAGGTTTAGTGTGCCGAGCGATGTGGCTCGGCACGGCCACAGCTCGGCATGGTGCCCCCATGCCGAACGAGGTAGGAGGGAAGAGTAGAAAGGAAGTAGAAGTTGGATAGAATGCCGAGCAGTAGGGAGGACGTGTTGGAAGAAAGTTGTTGAGGGTAAAATGCCGAGCGATGAGGCTTGGCATGATTGCGGTTCGGCATGTCTTGCCGCATGCCGAACAGTGGAGAGTAGGAAGTGGGAGAGAGTGTAGTGCCGAGCAATGCGACTCGGCATGATTGTGGTTCGGCATGACTTGCCTCATGCCGAACGACGATGGTGGATGGTAGGAGAGTGGTATGCACATGACAGTTAAAACTACCTCAACCTGGACTTAGAACATTGCTAACTTAACAACTTTTTATGCCTGAATATATGACAGTGAACAAGGACAACAAAGCATATCGAACAATCCGTACGGATAACTCCTGTGTTTAAACAAATGAAAACTTGGATCTAACTTGCTTATTAGTTAATAACTTTTCAAATGCAGCGACGACGTCGAGTTCAAAATATAAACCGTCTTACGTCAAGCTTTCATAAACGGTCAGCGATGACGATCTTCGAAGATGACAATTCAAAACTCACACTTACTTCCTAAATCTAGCGTCTTTTCACTGCTTGGCACTTATATCTGAATGATCGCACTAGTTCAAACACCACACGGGGGGGGGGGGGATATTTATGTTGTTAAGTCTAATGTTAAGTGTTTTTCAAGTATAGTTCAAACAGGTGCTTTGCAGATTCAATTTTTATCAGAGATGTCAAGGAAATCTAGCTCTGCTATGATCTCGGATAGACCCGGGCCATCCTCTCGACAAGAAGTTATAGGAACCTCAAACCCGTCAACTGCCCCTGCTTAAGACTTACCGAGTCCAGCGACGGCGTCTGTCGACTTGACTCCCGACACTCTGGAGGCAGCAATTTTCTTAGAGGACCCAATCGATTCACAGGCCTCAAAGATTAATGAAAGTACACTCCGTCGGATATGCTATGTCCATGGAATCCCCTTCGATGACGTGTTAGTTCCATCAGGGCATGATCGTCCGCACTTGCCCCCAGTCGGATATACAGCCTGTAACAGGTTCATGTGTTGGGTCGGCAGCGTTCCACCATTCAATTCCTTTCTTCGTGACGTGCTACAATATATCGAGATTGCCCCCTCACAATTACATCCAAATAGCCATGCATTCATATACGGGACTTGCATCCTCTTCATGAGTGTCCTTTTCAGGCTTCCTACTTATGGCGATATTCGTTATATCTATCGCTTCAAGAGACGGTCGAACAGCCCATCTTTTATATTTCTAGAGCCACATAGTAAATACCAAATCCTGACTGGGGCATGGAGCAAATTTTCCTAGTACAAGCAAGAGTGGTTCTACGTGCGTTGTTCTCCCGGTTTCGCCAGGAGATGGGTAGAAGGAAGTAAGTTCATTTTCTAGATCAACACTTGAATTTGGTGAAATTTGCATCTTTTCTGACTCTTTATCCACTTTTTCAGGTATCAATCCACGTCCCGAAGGCTCCGGGTACTCTGAAGCTGTTGCAACTATCCGGGCCCTCCCTGCAGAAGATTGGGACATCAGATCTCTCATTTCAAATGAGTCACTTACGAAGTTCGGGCTGCTGGCGGAAGGTCGCCAAAAAAGCCTTCCCCAAGGTGTCACTCTATCCAGACCTGCTTCGGGCAAAGGAAAAAAGCAGGCCGGGCCTTCAGCACGTAACGCCCCTGACACGCCAGAAGAGGGAGAAATTAGAGAAGGCAAGACGCCCGAAGTACCGGGTGAAAATGTTAGTCCCACTCAGGACCCGACAGTCAAAGTCCACGATATTGAGACGTCATCTTCCCCTTCCAAGGGAAAGAAGAAATTGACCTATAAGTTGAGGAGGAAGAAAGTGGGTGGAACTTCTAAAGTTACTCTTACTCCAGAGGAGAGAGAACCTTCCCCCCAACCCTTAGAAAGTTCACTGAAAGGTCTATCAAACCTCACCATCCCTGATGATCTGCTCAATTATGGTTTTGACGACTCAGAGGCGCTTAAGCTTCATTCGCCTGCCAGATGCAATGCAGGCGCTCAAGCTCATGTCCAGGGAGAAAAAACTCCTATTAGTAAAGATAAAGAAACTGGTCTGTCGGGGGAAACACTAGGACACACACACGGACACTTGCACTTCACCCTACACTTCAATTTTATCCATCACCCTGATCTTTTCTAACCTGTCGTTATTCTCATTCTATGCAGGTGACATAAGACGCACCCACGGAATCGATCGTCTTCGTGGCTCATCCATTTTTCATCATTATAGCCGGGATTCGGGCACCGGCAAGCGTCGAGATAGAGATGACTCCGGAGACCGAGACAATCGCCCTCGAGATTTGACTTATCGAAGGAAATCATATAGCCAGTCTTCATATTCCCGTGATCTTCCTTCTCAATCAGAGCAAGGCAGAGAGAAGTCTTTTCAGAAGGGGTCTCAATCTGAAGTTCCTCGTGATCAACACTCTGGTTCATCAAGCACACGGCAGTCTCGGGAACATCGTAAGAAAACAGAACTTTCAAAGCCACCTCCCCTATTCCCACAACGGATCCGACGATATCGGAGAAGCTGGCCGAACTTAAAGTTAAATTCCCCAAAATTTGCTTTGATGGTCTGAAGTTCCTTCCAGCGATACATCACATTCCGGGGCATGTCAAATAGAGCGCCATCGCTTGCAACAACGACGTTTATGTTCAACATGATGCATTTTTCCACCTAGTTGAAAAAGTCTCGGAAGTCTCCGTTGAGCGTCAACAGGAAATCGACCGCCTGAAGCTTGAAGCTATTTTCGATAAAGACATTATCAAAAATCAGGATGAAGAGCTCTCTTCGTACAAATCCCAACTCGAGGCTGCCAAACGAAGTGCTAAAGATACTGCGGAGGTCGTCACTCGTCTAGAGATGACTCATAAAAAGGAAATTGACGAAGCGGTCCAACGCTGTGGGGCCCTGGCTTTAGAAAAGGACTCTGTTAAAAAAGAAAGGGATGCACACTCGCCCTGCAGGTTAAAGAGTTGAAAGAACTACTCTCTAAGGAGAAGGAAGAGAAAATAACTGCTCAAGAGGAGTCCCAACGATACTGCAATGAGATTGTTGCTACGCGACTCTTGAAGGCAAAGCTCGACGATGAGCTCTCTAAGGTTGGGACGGTGAAAGATGAAGCCCGTGAAGAGGGCAAGAGAATAGTATTCGCGGAGATTGACTCTCATCTTGAGGCGGCTGCAGAGGCCGGCAGAGAGGAGATCAAATGCCTATTCGACCCGTTGATAGCCGAATACAACGCTCATGTCCTCATGCATCGGGACTTGACTTTTCTTGGCGAGGGCTACCTTGAATCTCTAGCCGAGGCATGGGAAACTTTGATAAAGATTAAAAAGTTTGAATCAGGTACCGAGGAGGTTGACGATGATGCTTTAGTAAAAGAGTTTCTCAAGGGGAACGAGCCTCCAGACTTGTCTGCAGCAATGGCTCTCTTTAGTAAAGGCTCTTCCCCATTAAAGGAGAAAAATGACCTGGTTGGTCCATCTGGGACCGAGTCAGCAGCTCCTCCTCCTACTCAATCGGCCGATCGACCAGCACTTGATCCATTCAAGCAACACGTTGGTTATGATCCGGAAGATCCTGGCCTCGGCATTCACGTGCTATCCCCCATTCTAGAGGGTGAGACTCCTCGGACGGCTGAAAGCCAGCAAGAAACTGATATATAACTCTTCTTCTTAAAGTTCAAAGAACTGTCATTTTCGGCGAGAGGCTATTGTATTCTAACAATCATCTCTTGTGATTTTGCGCAGGCCGTTCTGACCCTGATCCGTCTCCAAGGACCGATGACGCCAAGGAGAAGATGGGGAAAACGAGCGAGGCTACTCACGTGGGAGTAACCTCCGGTCCTGACGCTCAGGTGAATGGGGCGCTTGACGAGGATAAGTCTAAAACCTCGTCTCCCATTGAAGAGAGTTACGAAATTGAGATCACGGGCGCTTCTGAACATACTTCTAAATTGAGCATGAAGGAACAACTTGAGGAAGAGAAAAAGAAGAAAGTTGAGATCAAGGTCGAGTCCCAAGTAGTAGAACTTGACGACCCGTTGAACAGGCCTCTAAAAGTCATTCTTCCTGGCAAATCCAAACCACTAGATGTTCCTCCTCCCACTCCTGCCACCGTTTCTCTGGCGAGCAAAACGTCCAAGAGAAAGCGCGTGGGGGAGGAGTCGTCTGAGAAAACGAAGGAGGAAAAGAAGCTAAAGAAGTCGAAGAAGTAGCCACTACACTCGTTCAACGAGGGTTAGCTTAGATCATGTAACTACTTTTACTTATTTATTTTCGTAGTCAATGTAGACAGACTTTTGACTCCGAGTTTTGGAGGAGTGGTTGTATAACCCCATTTTGGATTAATGAATAAAGTTTAGTTTCTTTGTCTTTCAAATGACTTCTGCTTTTTAGCTTTTTGTATAACTGTGGTCTAAACTCAAGTTCTTGTGAGTTACATAAATTCCCAATCCACTTTCACATTGCTCGGAGATTCTTTGGAATTGTACATCTCTTATTTCACATTTTTGGTACTTAGAATATTTTTTAATCCGTACTCTGGGGACTTAGAGCACTCCAGTCCACACTCAGGGGACTTGGAGATTTAAGTCGTTTATACTCTAGTCCGCACTCTGGGGACTCATAGTACTCCAGTCCACACTCAGGGGACTTGGAGATTTAAGTCGTTTATACTCTAGTCCGGACTTTGGGGACTTAGAGTACTCCAGTACGCACTCAGGGGACTTGGAGATTTAAGTCGTTTATACTCTAGTCCGCACTCTGGGGACTTAGAGTACTCCAGTCTGCACTTAGGGGACTTGGATATTTAAGTCGTTTATACTCTAGTCCGCACTCTGGGGACTTAGAGTACTCCAGTCCGCACTAAGGGAGCTTGGAAATTTAAGTCGTTTATACTCTAGTCCGCACTCTGGGGACTTAGAGTACTCCAGTCCACACTCAGGGGACTTGGAGATTTAAGTCGTTCATGTGCGTTCGCATGTCAGAGTGAATAATGTAACTCCAGTTGTTTGTCACTAGATTATAAGGCACGGAAACATCAGTAATTCATGGAAAAGATGGCTTCAAGCCTTTATTAATGAAAACAAACTAAATCGTCTGATTACATGCTCAAAAAGAAACTAAGAATCAATGGAACAAAAACATATGGGAAATAACTGCACCTAAAACACGTAAGAAACAAGCTAAATATAATAACGTCGCAAATGTTCACTATTCCATGCTCGGAGAGTGTCATGCCATCAACGGTCGCTAGCTTGAAAGTTCCCTCTCCAAGCTTCCGTTCAACGACATATGGACCTTCCCAGTTGGGATTCATACGAGATGGTCCCAGGAAAACTCGTTTCAAAACGAGATCACCCACATCAAAGATTCTTGGGCGGACTTTTTCGTTGTAATATCGCTTAACTTGGTGCCTATATGCTGCCGCCTTTAACACAGCTTCTTCACGTTTTTCATCAACGAAGTCCAGTGATTCCAACAAGAGATCCTGATTCGTCCTAGGATCATAATGTGTCACCCGATGTGATGGAACTTCAAGTTCCATGGGTATAACAGCTTCCGAGCCATATGCCAATGCGAATGGAGTGTGGCCAGTCGCGGACTTGTGGGTAGTTCTATAAGCCCATAGCGCTGTTGGAAGTTTATCTACCAACTTGCCTCCAGCCTTTTCCAAACGCTTCTTCAATATGGACTTGATTATTTTGTTCAAGGCTTCAACTTGTCCATTAGACTTCGGATGAGCAACCATGACGAACTTTTTCTCAATGCCGTACTTTAAACAGAAATCTTTGAATTCCTTAATTTCAAATTGAGTCCCATTGTCTGTAATGATGGTTTGCGGCAGGCCAAAGTGGCATATAATGTTCCGCACAATGAAATTAATGACCTTATTGGAGGTGATTGTGGCTAGAGGCTCTGCCTCGGCCCATTTGGTGAAGTAGTCGACCGCAACTATCGCATATTTTGCACCACCATTGGATATAGGCAAAGAACCGACTATGTCGATTCCCCAAATTGAAAATGGCCAGGGACTAACCATTTGCGTGAGTTCCGTCGGCGGAGCTCTCGGGATTTTCACGTATCTTTGACACTTATCACATCTCCTTACATAATCAGCAGCATCCTGATTCACAGTTGGCCAATAATATCCGTATCGGAGGATCTTTTTTGCTAATGTCTGCCCCCCAGTATCGTTGCCACATTCTCCTTCGTGAACTTCCTTCAAGACCCACTTTGTCTCATCATGGGCAATGCACCGGAGTAAGGGGACCGAGAACCCCCTCCGATACATTACTCCGCCCTGCATCACATACCGCGCAGCTTTACGAATGACCTGTCGTCTTTCGCTGCTTCTTTCGGGCAAAGTTCCACTTAGCAAGTACTGTTTGAATGGGGTTATCCATGATTTCTTCTCGATTTCTGTTTCCAACACGAAATCGACCTCCATCACATCTATGCTTGGAGTATGTAAAGTTTCGACGAGAACTAATCCCATTTGCTGTGCATCGCCGGTACTTGCGAATTTGGCCAGCGAGTCATCTTCCTTATTCTATTCACGCGGGACATGCGAAATGTCGTAATGTTCAAAGTTTGCCAATAGTTCCTGAACCAGATCAAGGTACGGAGCAAGCTTTTGTCCCCTTGCTTGGTAATCTCCTCGCACTTGGTACACCACCTGCTGTGAGTCACAAAAGATTTCAACTAATTTTACCCCGAGTTCCCCAACAAGCTTTAACCCAGCAATCAATGCTTCATATTCTGCTTCATTATTCGTAGCCGGGAAATTAAGCTTCAAAGCATAACAAATTGATCGATTTTCTGGAGTCACAAGAACTACACCAGCCCCAGAGAAACGGTCGTTTGATGCCCCATCGGTGTACAATTTCCATCGAATGGGGGGAATGACACTGTGACTATCTGGTTCGTCTGATACAGTAAACTCAGTGATGAAATATGCTAATGCTTGCCCTTGTATGGCTCTTCGCGGCAAGTAGGTAATATCGAACTGACTCAACTCGATATTCCATTTTAACATCCTTCCAGAAGCTTCTGGTCGTTGGAGTACTTGTCGCAAGGGCTGATCGGTATAAATACTGACTGAGTGTGCTTGAAAGTATGGACGCAGCTTACGTGATGCAATCACCAAGCAATAGGGCAATTTCTCAATTTTAGGATAATTTCTTTCTGCCCCCGTTAAACGTTTACTAACGTAATACACCGGCTTTTGAACTCGGTCCTCCTCGCGGACCAAAGTCGCACTTATTGCATGCGGGGATACGACCAAGTATATGTACAACATTTCATGGTCTACTGGTTTCGACAGCACTGGAGGACTTTCCAAATGCCTTTCCAAAGCTCGGAACGCTTCCTCACAGTTGGATGTCCATTCGAAATTCCTCATTCCTTTCTTTATTATATCGAAGAAGGGAATACACTTGTCTGTGGCTCTGGATATGAATCGACTCAGCGCAGCCACCTTTCTATTCAAGCTTTGTACCTGTTTTATAGTTCTGGGCACTTTATATCTCGAATAGCTTGAATATTTTCCAGGTTAGCTTCAATTCCCCGAGCATTAACAATGAATCCCAAAAACTTCCCTGACGCAACGCCGACGGAACACTTCAGAGGGTTGATCTTCATCCCATAATATCTGAGTATGCCAAACATCTCTATTAAGTATCGAATGTGGTCGTTTGACTGTCGTGACTTCACGAGCATGTCATCCACAAAGACTTCCATTGTTCTACCAATCTGATCTTTGAACATTCGATTCACCAAACGCTGATAGGTCGCTCCCGTGTTTTTCAATCCAAAAGGCATCACTATGTAGCAATACAGCCCAACGTTTGTGACAAAACTGGTGTGCTCCTGGTCCGGAATATGCATCGGGATCTGGTTGTATCCGAGTACGCATCCATGGACGACAATAACTCGTGTCCTGCTGTGGAGTCGACCAACTGATCAATTCTAGGTAATGGGAAGTTGTCCTTAGGGCACGCTTTGTTTAAATCAGAATAATCTATGCAAGTTCTCCACTTCCCATTCGCTTTTTTCACTAGCATAGGGTTTGACACCCATTCAGGGAAGAGGGAGTCGCAGACGAACCCATTGGCTTTGAGTTTGTCCACCTCCTCTCTGAAAGCAGCGGACCTCTCCGGGTCCATTCCTCTCCTTTTTTGCTTAACTGGGACGTACCTCGGGTCTATGTTCAACATATGACTCGTAATAGCGGGAGAGATCCCGCACATGTCGGAATGTGTCCAAGCGAAAAAATTGAGATTTGTTCGAAGGAAATCGCTAAGGTCCTCGGTCATCGAGGGGCTGAGTTGTGATCCAATCTTCAGTATTCGCGATGGATCGTCTCGGCTGACTGAAATGTCAATCGTCAGTTCAGCCGGTGCTGCTTTTTCTTCCCTGGGTTCCTCATCATCATCTCTCGGATCTATGTCTCTGTAGATCCGAGAATTTTTCCCGAGCCAGGGCTCGGGCATTACTTGTCAATTGTCAGTATTCTGAATGCGAACGGAATTGTCCGCAACCTTTCCTTTTTCTCTCCGTTGGGCCTCTTGGAGCTCAGCCACATAACATGCACGACCGGTCGCCTGGTCGCCATGAACAACACCTACTCCTTTGTCAGTCGGAAATTTTAAAGTCAAACACCACGGGGCCAATGCTGCCCTAAACTCAGCCAGGGCCGGTCGACCCAGAAACACATTGTATGGAGAATCTAAATCCAAAACTACGAAAGGTAGGATTCACACCCTCCTATGCTCACCTTGTCCCAGTTCAACTGGCAACTCAACATACCCCACTGCATCAGTCGCTGCGCCATTAAAGCCATGGATACGAGCTTTAGATGGCTTCAAATCCTTTGTCTCCATCTTCATCTGGTCATAAGCCTTCTTGAAGATGATATTGACTGAACTTCCACAATCAATCAAAATTCTTTTCACAAAAGCCGGCCCGATTGTCACAGATATGACCATCGGGTCAATGATAGGAGCCTCCACCTGGTCTCCATCTCTGCTCCTGAATACTATATCGTCTGTCATCATACGCTGCTGTTTAGCGGGGGTCCCATCCTCCACGTTGGAACAACACTCAAAATCTGCATGCCTCAAGGAATTAGCATACCGCTCCATTTCTTGCCAGTTCTTATCTACAGGGTGAGGTCCGCCGATGATCGTGTTTATGACCAGTCTGCCCACGGTCCGAGCAGCCTCCTCAGGGTGACGTGGAGCTAGTGCGTGACCAAGATTGGACGTTCCCTGTCCACCTTCTTGCGGATTCTTTACAAACTCCTGTAACTTTTTCTGCCTAACCACATTCTCTATAGCGTCGTGTAGGTGTCTACACTCTTCAGTATTGAGCCCATAAGTCTCATGAAAGCGGCAATACTTCCAAGTTCGCTTTTGCTCCTCGGTTGACTCCTTTGAGCGCGGCTTTTTGTATTGAAAGGTATTACAAGTTGATATGTAAATATTCTCAAGAGATGCATTCAGTGGGGTGTATTCATTGTAGGTTGGAATTCTCGGCTTCCATTTCCCCGCTTCTCTTTTCTTCCCCTGATTTCTTCCTCCGGATTCCTTAGATTGCCCGGGCTTGTTCTGGACATAGACCCAAACTTTCCCCAAGTTGTCTTCGGATTGCTTCACAACGATGTTGCTTTTCATGATCTCTTGAACAGGCCCCGGTGCCTTATCTCGCCTTATCTACCTGGCTTCCTCTCTTCTTATGAACTAATGAGCCTTTGGGTAAAAACGCTCTAGCGTAGTTGGAGGTTTTCCTGCTAACCAATCTCCAAACTCTGAATCCGGATCTTCACCTCGCATCACAGCCATAAGAATTGCGTAATCATTAGGATTGCTAACTTCAGTAGCCGCAACATGGAATCTCTGCAAATACTCCTTCAACGACTCCCCTGGAGCTTGGATCACACTTGATAGAGACATCACGTCCTTGGCATGAGTAGCATGTATTATGAACTGTTCTATAAATTTCACTGCCAACTCCTTGAAATTGGATACAGACCGTGGAGGAAGTCGGGTGAACCACATGGTAGCGATACCAGATAGAGTTATTGGAAAGCATCTACACTTGGTTGCATCATTCGCTCTAGCTGAATCCATCATCCATTCATATCTCATCACATGCTGTCGGGGGTCAGCCTTTCCTTCGTAGGTTGGGATAGTTGGCATGCTAAACTTCCTGGGGTACTCGGCCTGTAAAACAGTGTCTGTGAATAGGGTATGACTCTTGGATATCCCCCAATCTTCATTTGATAAGCCTTGATTCTCTTTCATCAACTGTCTGACCATAGCCGTCAGGTCCGGGGTTTGTATGGAAGATGGAAGGTTGGAGTCTGTTCTACGGGATCGGTCGGGTTGATGCCTCCTTTGCTGGCGATCTGCCAAATGTGTATCTTGAGGTTTAGCATCGTTGGCGTCTTGATGATTCGGGCGTCCAGTTTCCACATGCTCTCCAGATCTTAAGTTTCCCGCTCCTGCTTGGTTGCGGTCTCCGAGGTGTAAGTGATCCCTAGTTGATCGATCAGCAGCGCCTGCCTGTGTAGTTTCAGTCTTGCGGCATCTAAGCCTGGGAGGTTCATCAGATGAAGTCGAGCTATCAGACGAAGAGTAAGGAGCTGGACTACCCCCAGCATTTTGATGTTGTTGTTGAGTGAGCTGGGCCATAAGGTTGGCGTTAGCTTGAATCTGTTCTCCAAGTTGTCTCTTGCTTTCCATGAGTTCTCTCATCAAGTCGTTGAACTCCGTTCTGGTGACAACTTCGATTTGATCTTGGGTGGCAGTTCCTGCACCTAGATTTTCTTGCTGATTGCTAGGTCCTATTTGTTGTACGCTAGCGGTCTCATGGGCGTCCGCATTATGAGAGGCTGATCCAGTATGTGGTCTTCCCATTGTAGAGTTATTGGTAAGAATTCTGAGTAGAATCAACGGACGTCTTATGAATGACTCGAATCTCCTTCGGGGGATTTATTCAATCCAGTAGCTTCAAAGCAGATCCTTGTGGCCTGAGAATTCTATTCTTAGTGAAAGCACCAAAGTGTTAGCACCAGAATTGGTCACTAACACCCTTAGGAAAGATTGTGTAGAGAGATTAATGAAGAAAGTAAATTTGAACAGAGAGCAATACGCTAAATTAAATGCAGAAAATAAGAACACCGGATTTATAGTGGTTCGGCGTAATTGCCTATGTCCACTTTGAAGTTAATCTTTATTGCTTTACTTGATAATCGATTATAGATACAATCCGTACACCAATTACTTGAATACAATTGCTGAGTAAAAAGGTTGAGTCTAGAGAGCGGCAGAATCTCCCTAGTGTTCTCAAAAAAGGTCCTTTGCACTGTGCCCCTGCCCCTCTATTTATAGACGAAGATGGGTTAGACTTCCCTCTTGGGCCTAGGAGTGAGATACTTTGGCCCATGGCGAGTGACTTCTTTGTGCCGAGCCACAAATTCCGAACGGCAAATGCCGAGCCATGCTTCAAACCAAACGAGGCAGTGTGCTGAGTGAATGTGTAGGCCATGTGCCGAACGATGCTGGAATGCCGAACGAGGCAAGAATACCGAACGAGGCATAAATGCCGAACGAGGAAAGAATGTCGGTCGAGGCTGGAATGCCGGTCGAGGCTGGAATGCCAGTCGAGGCTGGAATACCAAATGAGGCTTAAATGTCGAACGAGGCTGGAATGCCGGTCGAGGCTGGAATGCCGAGCGATGCTGGAATGCCGGTCGAGGCTGGAATGCCGAACGATACTGAATGCCGAGCGAGGCTAGACTGCCGAACGAGGCTGTTGTACCGAATGGGGTTCATGCCGAACGAGCCTGCTGTGTCGAACGAGGCTGTTGTACCGAATGGGGTTCATGCCGAACGAGCCTGCTGTGCCGAACGAGGCCACGTTATGTCTCTAGTTACTTGGTCAAACCTCCATGTAACAGTCGTATCATTATTCGGAATGGGTTTTATGACATAAAGTCCTCTCCCTGCTAATCTGAATAATGAGCGCTTAACTTTAAAAACATACGGATCCATTTGGATCTTAGTTAAGTCACGGCCCTTATTTCCCAAACCTTTCCTTTTGAATGGTTTAAACAAATTTTCCATTTTTAATCTTTTAAACAAAGAGATTCACCTTGAAGATCCTTTTCAATTTGAAAACAAGGTTCACCAAATCTTTAACAAAAATTCATTCATAGCTTTCAAAACTGTTTTCTTTTCAAATTTGATTTACCCATAACTTGGAAAATCCATTCAACAAAAACTGGGAATTCTTCCTTTATATGAAAGCTTTTATCATTTGAAAATAAAGTTTTTTCATTTCGGAAAAATCCGATTAAATTTGCTCAAGTTATAGCCTTTTAAAGTAAAATCAGAAAATCAGCGAACTGTCGCATCCTTGGCAAGTCTTAATTGAGTTAAATTTAAATTCTAAAATAATTCTTTTAAAATACTTTTAAAATGGTTTAAAATCCATATATATACATTTTATACCCTGTATAACCCTTTGTAAACCATAGTTTCCTTTTAAATAATAAAATATTATTATTTCTCAAAATTCGTCTTTTAAGTCCAACTTTTCCAGAAATTAAATTAAACTATAAATAAGAATGTTGGAAGAAATCTCAAACTTTAAACTTATTTATAAATATAGAATTCAATTTTAATCTTTGAATTCAAATTCAAAATCATTTTAATTTCCAAAACTTCCCTTTCAAAAGCTTTTCATATTTAACCCAATTTCACTTCCAAACCATTTTGAATTCAAATTTCAACTTTAAAATTCTTTCACCATTTTCAAAATATCCATGACTTTACCAATTTCCCACGGAATCCATATTTGTGTGTGTGTGTGTGTTGTCCAGGGGTTTACAGGCAACAATACAACCATCATAGTTCAAGTACAACAATATCAATAAGCGGTATAATCCTATAACGCTTATCTTCCATTCACAGATAAATATGTAAATTCATCATAGATAAATAAATTACATTTATCACAGCTAAAACCAAAGCAATTCATATCACAAAATATTACATATCAGAGATATCAAACAATTCAAGGCATTCAATATAATCCAATCATCCATAGGCAAGATTAAACAAATCACATAATTTATAATTAATTTAATTAATCTCAAAATAGATTAATTACCTAACCCTGCTTGATTAACATTAATTAATTACAAACCATTAGTTATTAATTAATGAAATTAATTAATCATCCTTAATTATCCATCTTAAGTAATTTTCCTCAATTAATTAATTATCCCTTAATTAATCACATTAATTAATTAACCTTAAGTTAATTACATAATTAAATTTACCCTTAACAATAGTAATTATCTTTCAATCATAAATTAATCAACCTTTAATCATAAATTAATTCACCTTTAATCATTAATTAATTAACCTTCAATCATTAATTAATTAACCTTTAATCATTAACTAATTAACCTTTAATTAATTAATTAATTATCCTTTGAGTAATCACATTAAGTAATTATCCTTTAATTACATTAAGTAATAATCTTTTATTAATTACATTAACAAATTATCCTTCAAATCATAAATTAATTAACTTTTAATTATTAATTAATTATCGTTTAATTAATTAAATTAATTAATTAACTTTTAATTAGTTTCATTAATTAATTATCATCATATAAATTATTTCAAAACCAAATCAATAAATTTTCAAAACAATTTTGAAACATTTAACTTAAAAATTAAAACCTTGAAACTTGTTTTGCAAATTTGATAAATACTTATTCTTTGAAAACTTGTTTTGAAATCTTGTTTAATAATTCACTTTGAAATTTGGTAATTTTTTTTCTTTGTTTACTTTTGAAACTTGAAAACTTGGTTAATCATACAAAAGAAAACTCGAGCCAAACCCGAGCAACACACTCCCACTTCATTACTTCGAGACAACACTCAATCATCTTCGAGACCAACACGAGCAATACCCATCTTCCCCAATACAACAACGCCAGATATAAATGTGCACGCGTGCACGCCTGAACGAAGCAACTCCGACCATCGCCTCTACCACCCACAAGTTATCAACGACCATCTCTACCCAATCGACTACCCAGTTCGTCGAATTCGACTAGCAAACGAAATCGAGCAGTTCGATCACCCGCACTCAAACCCAATCAACTAAAACGCCTCGCCGACGATGATACCAACCATCATAAGCCACGTAACCTCGACCATATCCTCGCTGTAGACCCAAGCGTCGATTCCCCCCATACCGGTCCACTCTGATGCACCAATGACGCTGCAGCCAACCAATTTCCGACATCGACTAAAACTAGGCATTAAACCCTACTTCCTCATCGTCCGGCCACCACAGTAGTTTATAAACACTCCGGCCAATTTTCTCTTTACCCTCACCTCGCCAGCTTCCTTCAGCAACGATACCGACAAACATCTATACCCCGATCGCCAGAAATCGAACGAAGACCAATATCCGTTCAACTCGAAATATCTTGACCATCCCAGACTTAAAAATCATAATTTTAACATCAGAAATCATTATTTTCAAATGCTAATCAAGTTATAAAATCAAAATGTGAAATTATACCATTCGATTTTCTGACTAATTTTTTGTTCATCACTGAGGTATCCTAATTTAGAAATAATTGCCTAATATATATGCTTAAAACTATTTTTAAAAATCAAATATTGTTATTACTAACAGATTTCTTTTAGAGATCAAATCCTAAAAGAGACTAGGGGATGAGAATTTGGATTTTGAATAAGTCTTGTAACCTGTAAACTAAGAACAGAGGCATGTTTGCCTATTCCCAAACATGCACATATATATATATATATATACACACACATATTTGTATACATGCAAACATATTTCACAACTTCACTTCAAATATTCATCACAAACATCAAGTTATAGATCAGGTTAAAGTAGTTTACTCACCTTGTTTGGAATAGAGAAGGCTTGAAAACCTGGAAACTGTTTTGAACTTGAATTTTGATCTTTAAAACTGGAAATAGATTTGAAACTAAAATAGGTTCTTGGCTTGAAAACTGCTTGTTTTTAATTGAATTTAAATCTTGATTCCTTGTAGTTGAATCTCTACTTAGCTAGCTTCAGGTTTTCGGATTTTGAAAGGTTTGTTTGCTTTTGAGTTTGAGATGATCTGATCTTCTTTGCAATTTGAATTTGCTTTGTTTCTATTTTGATTTTATTTTTCTGTTTTATATCTTTCTCAGGTTTTGGTTTTAGAAAATGAAGATGAAAGAAGATTTTGGAAAATATGCATTAGCCTGGTTTACTCTAATCACTATATTATATATTTAAATTTTTAAGAGAAACAATGTTGCCACTTGTATATTTACAAATTATATTAAGCTAACACATGTAATATGCATGATCTTATTATTTTACAAATGTCATATACAATGTATTTATGTTTAAACCCTTTACTTATTAATTTATTAATTACTTATATTTTCCTATTTACATTTCTTTTTTTATATTAACATATGTTTTACACATATACATACATACATATATATATATATATATATAATATAAAGTTTTAAATCCACTTTATTTTATAAGATATTTACTTTTGAATTTCAAATCAAAATTCTATTTACAATCTATTTATATATATATATATATATATAAACAAACACTTATTTTATTTGTTTTGGAAAAATTCAAATTAATTCACAATTAAATTTGAAAAATTATATTATTTACTAAATTAAATTTGGCTTAAAAACGAGATCATTGCAATAACACACTACACTCCCTTCTTGCATCAACACCGCTCCTAGACCCGTTCCGCATGCATCAGTGTATACAGTGAAAGGCTTAGCTCCGTCGGGTAAAATTAACACTGGTGCACTAGTAAGGGCTCTCTTATGCTTCGTGAAAGAATCCTCACAATCCACGTCCTACACGAAAGATTTATTCTTCTTAGCAAGGCGCGTGAGTGGTGCCAAAATCTTGGCAAAGTCACTAATGAACTTCCTATAGTAGGCAGCCAATCCTAGGAAGCTCCTAACCTCGGTAACGTTCTTGGAGGCCTTCCAATCTTGCACTGCAATAACCTTGGCGGGGCCAACAGCCAAACCTTCCTTCAAGACTACGTGCCCTAAGAAACAAACTTCCTCTCTCCAAAAATGACACTTCAAAAACTTAGCTCTCAAATGATGACTACGAAGTGTGCGAAGAACTTCTTCCAAATGAATAGCATGCTCCTCCATATTCTTAAAAAATACCAAGAATCATCCACGAATACCACCACAAACTTATTTAGGACATCCCAAAAGATGCGGCTCATCAAATCAACGAAATAAGCTGGAGTATTGGTTAGCCCAAAAGACATAACCAACCACTCGCAGAATCCGTCCAGTGTCCTAAAGGCAGTCTTATCTATACTGTCATCAGCGACTCTAAGCTGATGGAATCCCGTGGCTAGATCAAGCTGAGAGAAAACCGAAGAACATACCAACTGGTCAAAAAGATCAACCCTAGGGAGTGGATATCGGTTCTTCTTAGTAAGCTTATTTAATTCTCTATAATCCACACGAAGACGGAGAGAACCATCCGCCTTAGTGGCGAAGACGACCGGTGCTCCCCACTCCGATATGCTCCTTCTTATGAATCCCTTTTCCAACGGCTCACGAATCTGCTTGCTCAATTCTTTCCTCTCCCTAGGTGCCATGTGCCTCACAGGCAACGCCACTAGCTTAGTATTCTCGGTTATATAAATCTTGTAGTCAATCTCTCTCTTAGGGGGAAGTCCCCTAACCTCCTTAAAGACGTCTGCAAAATCTCCGACGACAGGAACCGAATGCAACTCTGATTACGATGAATCAATGGAATAGAGAAACTCAACATGCACAATAGAAGAACTATAATTTTGTAATGGTTATAACTGTTGGTAATCAAATTCCCAACGGTTAAAACCGTTAGTAGCAGGTACGTTATATTTTTTTTACATATTTTGTAACGGTTATAACCGTTGGGAATTTTGGTCATTCCCAACGGTTATAAATGGTTATAACAGTTGGGAGTATTTTAATTTCCAACGGTTATAACCGTTGGGAATTCCTTGCAAAAGTAAATAGCAAAATTACCAACACTTATAAGTGTTACAAATTTGGTATAGTTGAACCATATCTTATTCAGCATCTAATAGTATTTCATTCAACTATATCTATACGAATTTATAACAATATTAAACACAAGACTAAATTTCAAAACTAACATATCATCAAATCATTAAAAAACATCAAATGTACGAAATAGAACATATCAAATTCTACAAAGTTCATTGTGACAACGTCAAATTTCACTACTACAACATATCTAGAAGCTTACAAATAATGAATATGACACACCGGCCAAGCTACAAAACCACCATCAACCAACTCAGATAATGTATAATGACCATTTTGAGGTGCATCAAAAAGTGGCTCGTTCGAATTCTCGTGTAGGCTTGCATTCCGGATTCTCCGCTTCCTACGTGCATATATATGAATTCATTTGTAAATTTATGCATTACCACTAAGATTTCTTAAAAAAGTGCAAACTTCCTACACAACAGGAAAAAAAGAGCAAGCATCCGAAGATTTCTTAAAGAAGCCAATTCTAATCCCAAATCCAAAAAATCACCATCAAGCAACAAGAAAAGCAGAAATTTGATAATTACATTGTTAGTGGCAATTGCTGTGGGCTTCATTGTATTAGTGGTTGGCGTCTATTTCATTTGTTGGCGAATAAAAAAAGCAGTGTATACTGTCATGCCTTGGCGAACGGGTCTAAGTGGACAACTACAGAAAGCATTTGTCACAGGTTTGTAGCCTTTTTGGCCTTTCTATCCATGACATTGTTCCTTATGCAGTAATTTTCTAGCTGTTAAGTTCTGATAATTATTAGCTTTCTAAGTTTTGTAAATATGAGGAGCAGTAAACTTTTTGAACTATAATAGGAACACGACATCATATATTTTTGTTCTGAGATATGTTCAAAATGTTAGGCACTCATAGATTATACACTCATAGATTAAACATGAGGATTTACATAAGAGCACTCACATAATTTATATGAGCTAAATATCAAAACTATACAATAATATGTTTTTGCATAAATGATAAGTCTGAATATTAAAACTGGAAAACAATGCCCCTTCATTATGAACTGAAATATACACTGAAATTAAAAGTTGATATAATGTCATACCCAATGAACAAATAGAAGCTGAGGTGGTAAATGTTGGGGTGCATATGCTTGTTCTTTACTCTTAGCTTTGAACTCAGCTTCTTCTTCCTTGTCTCTTACCAATAAGAGGTCCCATATTCTTCGAGTATATGAAAGATGCCAGTAGTTTAATAGCAAATATGGATAAAAATATATACTGAAAAGACCATGAAAATTATTGCTTTATGGTAGGATTCATAGTAACTTACATTAATTGATTGTCAACAGATTAAATAGCCAATATTGAAGCCTCCTGTGGACTCCATTCACGCTTATGGTACTCAAAATGAGCTACTAGTGCATCACACTGTAGATATAAACAAGTAATATAGCTTCAGCTAGTTGAGAAGAAAAAGAAACTCAAAATTGAATAACAAGGAACAATTACCAATTTTCTATTGTGCCACTGTGAAACAATGCAAGAAAAAATGGAGCTCTAAAATAAATTGATAGTTTTTAGTTATTTTTCCCTATTATTTGACTGGACATGAATAAATATATCGGTAACAAATGCACTTAATGGAATGAATGAAAATATTAGTATAATTATTCAAGTTGGCATGAATAAACATATTAGAAGAATACCAGCTAGTATCAACATTTGTCATTTATTCACCCACATTGGTGCTGAGACATCACTAAAAACATTTCAACATTGAATATAATTTAGCAGCAGGTGGAGAAAAAAAATTCATCCAAAGAGAATAAATCTAGTCAAAACTCAAAAAATCATAATTCAAAATCAAAGAAGATGATTCGTATTTTGTCCCGAGGCATAAAAATATATACAATGTCATCTAATACACGAGAAAGAAACTTTAGAAATTGCAAGCTACACCACTTAAGACTACAAACAAGGTGTGCAATGAGTTATTCAAACTCAAACATCATTACAAATTTGTGATATAGGTTAATAGTTGCTCATGTAAAATTAAAAGTTGTTTTCCGGCTTATTTTTATAGTTTGTCTATGCAAAATATGTGCACATGATGGATGTTCGTGTAGGCTTTGTTGTTTTATCATTTGTTCCTTACAACCAAATATAATAGACTTGGAAAATACAAAGACAATATCACGAGCCTGAATATGAACACACAATTCACACAGAATCCGGACAAAGTAGGGAAATAGATTATTTTTGTCAGCACAAGTAGTAATAATAACATCATTTTCACAAGAAAATTCCAAAATCAAGGCAATTTTCATAGATTGAGTTTCAGTTATCATTACTTTGTACTTATGTCAGTACTTTGTACATGTACTCAGCACCTACCATGGCAGGGAACGGTAACACAACATATACAAAACTTGAGACATGAAAAGATACGTACATTCACCTTAGATAACTTCGATGCAGCAAATGCTTTCCCTGCCTCCTCTCCTTCCCTTGATCGATCATAGACAACATCACTCGCAATACATCCTCAGCTTCTTCCATGCACTTTAGCTCCAACTTCACATAAACAAGTGGTAAAGAAGTAGAAAGGTTTTTCCAGTGCTTGTTGTCTCCGACCTCCCCTTTTTTCTACCTCAAACGCGAAGAAGAAGATTCTGCATTATTACCTACAATATTAACAGCGTCTTCCATTCAATCTATATGTACGATGCTTTCAATCTCCATCTCCATCTCCATCTCAGGTACCCATTCTGGATTAGAACTAACACCAGCAAGCTGAGGAGAACCCAAATTGACCAAGCTGGAACAGAACACGGAAAACACATGTTTTTCGCTGATCACGATGAATTTTCCAGGTTGCATAAGCGACTTGCACATGATGAGTGTCTCATCTCATCATTTTCCAGGTTGCATAAAACAAAATCACATAGTAATGCAACCAGTTGCACATGACATTAAGGACATTGTTTCTACAATTAGAGAAAAGAGAAAAATCAACAAGTATGCATAGATAATTGAAAGTTTGAACCAATGATTTAGTGGAAAGTGCATGCTTTTTTATATAAAATTTGCAGGCCACGCTAATTTCCTTCGATAAAGAATCATCATGCCTTTCAAAATTTCATTTTCCTTTTTACCGTACCAAGGACAATATTTACTAATTTACTATAAAAACTATAAAGTTAATGTTGTATCATCACCACCATCATCATTTTGCCTTATA
This sequence comes from Allium fistulosum, assembly GCA_030737815.1. Lineage (NCBI taxonomy): Eukaryota > Viridiplantae > Streptophyta > Magnoliopsida > Asparagales > Amaryllidaceae > Allium > Allium fistulosum. Next base: position 665,037,734 of record CM060903.1, read on the forward strand.
CCTAAATGATAGGAGCCGACTACGTGAATTCTCATTTTCCATAATTTTGTATCTCGAGTCATATCTTTAAATTTAGTTTGATTTAACATTGTATTGATGACTGAGTTCATACGATGGTAAGACAAATAACATGCTAAAAATGGAAACATATCTCTACTATTAATAAAGGCAAAAAGTTGTATAAAAGGTTCATCGCAGCCTTTTTGAAATGCTAAAATTACTCTTTTGACACATATAACCTACCAGTTTTGCTGTTAATTCAACCTCCCAATGTGTTCTGTTGATTATTGCTTGCTTTTTAATATGATGTAAGTGATGCAAACTGGAATCACATTCGTAAACAATGTAACTCAAGCACATCGTGCATGTTTGTTTACTAGTATGCATAAAAAGAATGTATACTACAAAGACTCTTAAATTAGAACACGAAAGAGGCCACATAAAAAAGCTCTAGAAATATGACTGTCATGGAGTTACTAATTATCACAACAAAATTCAAGCAAAAAATCATTTGAGGAGAAGAAGATGTGACGACCCAACTTTCTACTACCAGAAAGTTGCATCATCTTTAAGAAAGAAAGGGGTAAGAAATAGAAAATATAGAGAAGAAAGAAGAAAACAACATCAGAATCTCAATAGCGGAACGAATGAAATATAATATATCACATAAGAGATTACATAGTATCATATATATCAGAGTTACACAGATAATACAACACATACTAGATAGTTATAAACACCTGTCTAGTTAATACAACTCGATACAACTCAAATACAACACAGAGATACCAACACATCGGAAAACTATATATCTATAACGCTGAAGCCTCCTGCTCCATTGCTCCTCCACAATTCGTCAAAGCTAACCTGAACCCCTTGGATACTCGTAAAAATTTTAGTACCCGAGAGTTTAAGAAAAACAGAAATAAACTCCGGGTTAGACATGGGTCTGGTATGAGTAACAGGTTAAAGTTGCTTAACTTTGAAAATCCTTTGAAAACAAAAGGTATCACGTAAGACTTCCCACACATAAACATGGGTAAGTTTTTACCTTACGCTAACCAAACATTTGATAGGAAATTCAATGATATTATAATAGGGTCTAGGGTTTTCAAGTAAAATACAGAAATAGCTGGAATGCTTACATCTCACGTTCCAACATAGTTGGGCACAACTAAATCGTACGGCGCTTATTGGAGATTGGATTTCATACAGTGGCAGGGCTACTGGGGTACCGCCCGTCACTGTACATGGCCTAGATCAGCGTACCGAGGATTACTCCCAATCCCCTACAACACAAGGCCGGAACCATCCCTTACTGGACAATCCCAAACAAGATAACCCCACGGTTGTCGCGACCAACCGCACACACAGCCGAAATAATAAGGGACATCTAGACAGGGGTATATCTCGCTCTTAAGTGGGTGCGACCCACGAAGCCTTGCCGCACCTCCCCTGTTTTAGCCATTCCCGGTTGATAAGGCTTGAGGCTACGATTACCTTTAGAGAACACATCTCTTAGAATGCTCATCATCCACCTGACGATGTTCTGAAAGCATTCAATCCATACAAGTTCGTTCTGGGTTCGAACGAAACCGAAGGCATTATCTCGTTACACTCATTTTGGAATCATCCTCAGAGTTAATGACAATAACCCTTGCACTCTGAATCTTCATCTTCACTTGAGATTCACGACCTATCGTTAATTTGGATCGATGTGGTTTTCGGATATCCAAATCTAGAAACCCGATCCCGGTCTCATCGAAATCCAAAACGTATCTTTTAAGGCCAAGTTGTTTTAAAGTTAAAACAATTCATTTCAATTCAATTCAATACTTTGAATTCACTCAGCATTTAATACAGATAAATATCACACATTTATCACAGATATATCCACTATCACATCACAGAATATCCCAACATATCATCCAATAGATATCATCCAATTCAGATATAAACAAGGATTAATAATCACACCATTAATAATTAATTTAAAATGAATTAAATTAATTACTTATCTCTAATTAATTTAAAGTAAATTAAATTAATTACTACATCGTTATAAATCTTGCTTACATAATCATTAATTAATTACAAATCAATTAATTAATCATTCTCTAATTTCCATCTTAATTAATCATCTTGGAATAATTATCCTTTAATTACATTCAAGTAATTATCCTTTAATTAATTTCACAAATTAATTATCCATAACCAAATATAGTAATTAACCTTTAATTACTACATTTATTAATTAACTATAATTAATTACATTAATCCTTAATTAATGATATTAATTAATTACCCAAAATCACTTATTATAGATTAATTAGTTTTAATGAATCAATCCTTACTTACATCATTAATTACATAAATTAATGATCCCTAATTACATATTTGATTTAATTATTCCATTTAAATCAATTACATTGAGTTATAAATCTTTACTTAACCATAATTATTAATCATCCTTGATTAATCCCATTCGGTAATTAACTACCCTTAATTACTTCACTTAATAAATTAATTACTCCTTAATTAATTTTCTAAATTAATCCCTTGATTAATTCCACAAAGTAATTTAATCCAAATTACTATCATACTCAAATCATCTTCAACCAATTACATATAGTAATTATCATTAATTACTTCATTAAGTAATTACACTTCATTAATTACATTTAAGTGATTATACTTATCAAATCATCCAATGATTTATTTAAATTAATTAAACTAAATTAATTAACTTAAACAAATCAAATTAACCTCAATTAAGTATATTAAGAAATAAATTCCTTAATTACTTCCATTTAGTAATTACACTTAAACATTTTCAAAAATGTTTATCTTTAATTAATTTATCTAATTAATTATGAAAATTAATCACATAAATTTATTAATTATTTAATAGTCTTAAGTTAATGACCTTTATTAACTATTACAATTCTTAATTTCTTTTCTTAAGAAATTAAACTTAATTAATCAATATTAATTACAATTTAATTTCTCATTAATAACCAATTAATTAACCACCAATTATTTAATTAATTTAAGTTTTAACTGTAACTTAATTAACCTTTAATTACTTGATTAATTAATATTTAACCATTAATTTAAAATCTAATCTTATCAAATTAATGATCTTTAATTACAAATTAATTTTTCCTAATTAATAATTAACTTAAACCTTAATTAATTGGTTTAAAACTCATAATTACTTAATTAATCCAGTTATTAATTAAATTTATTAATCCATTTTAATTAACTTAATAATTTAATGAATCCAAATCATTAAATTCTAATTTAAGGATTTTAAACTAAATTCCTTTTAAATTTTCAAATCTTTAAGGTATACTTTAACTTTTAAACTTATTTACCTCATTTAAAGTTATAAACTTTAGTCTATTTTCAAAACCTAAGATTCAAATTCAATTTGAATGCAGATTTAAAATTCTAATTTAAACTGGATTTTAAATTCCTCCTTATATTTTTAAATTCCATTTTAAATTTAGATTCTTATAAATATACTTTACTTTTTAAATACTTTTAAATTATTAAAACCATTTGACTAAAGGGAAAAACTTTATTCATTCCAGCTAAGATTTAAAATTTAACTTGAATCTATATTTAAACTTTGATTTTAAAACATCTTTTAAATCCTTGCTTAATAATTTAAAATCACCTTAAAATTTAAACTGACAGGTCTGTAAACCTGTCATCAAAATAACTGACCCAAGCATTAAAACTTGCTTCGAGCCCAGACCAAAATGACTTCGAGTCAAATCCTGAATCCCTTCGAGTAAAATACTCGAACTTCTCGAGTCAACCCGGGTAAAAACTACGTCTTCCCAAAAAAACCAGAGTCGATAAAACGTGCACGTGCACGTGAACTTCACTGGCGATTAGTTCCAGCCGACCCCACGTCGTCGAGCAAGTCGACATTCATCCTCACATCCATTCTCGATCATCCCACTTCGAAAAAATCTTGAAATTCAAAATCGAGCATACTAACCCAAAACTGGAAACAAAACACCACCTGGAATCACCATTGTTCTCGAGTCTCCGATCATCAGAGTGGCAATGCCTCCGGCCACGTCTTCGTCTACGTCAAGGCTACCATCCCCCAAAGATTCCTTGCACTCGATCAACCTTAAGTGGTGTGGTTGATCGAACTACCTGACATAGAAAAACTAGGGTTCTAGAAATGAATCCACTGCCCCAACTTCCCTGATGAAGTGCAACACTATCTAGTATTTTTCCTAGAATCACTTATCACTCCTCCACCATTTCCCAAACTCCCGACCTCTCCTAATACTTAGATCACCAGAAATTGACAATAACCCACTTTCTGTTCAAACAAGAACTGCAGCCTCTATTCCAATCTAAAAACTATGCTTTTAGTTTTAAAAATCGAGTTTTTATATATGGTTTCAGATCACAAGCCTGAAACTATAAATTTCGTATGTTTGAATTTTCACTTTATACAAAGTTTGCTCTGTTATTTTATTTCCAGAACCAATACAAGGTTATGGTATCTTGAATAGATTTTTAAACTTTAATCTTTGATAAACAAACAAATTTTGTTTGAAACTAATACCCTAACTTAGATTAGGAATGAGATAATGAATTTCGATTTAAACTTAAGCCTGGAAACAAAGATCAGAGAGAATCCAGATACACAGCAACATGCACACCAACATATTCACATATATACATACAGATACTCACTTATATATACTTATAACAGAGATTACCAAGCAACCATACTCATATATTTAAAATTTGTTAAAAGTGGTGTTACTCACCTTGTTTCAGAAATTGAACAGAGCATCTTGAATTTGAAACAGGCTTTTAAAAGTTGCTAGCTGATCTCTCTTTAATCTGATCTTCATTTTTATTGAGTAGAATTGTTGTTTAAGTTGAGTTGAATGAAGCTTCAGTAGTTAATGTCTTTGAAAACTTTAAAACTGGAAAATGCTAAGTTTCTTTTTAATGAACGAAAAGAGATAGAGAAGATTGATAAATGAAAGAGTTTACAGGATGATACTGTTTTACTTGTACAAAATGTCCAGAGATTTTTTTCTTTCCTTATGGGCTGATATGATCTTATTGCTTGCTAGATATGTTAGCATTAAATGCCATTGTCTCCTCATGTCTACATACCATCCCTTATCTTATTTCGTATGTACTTATATTGTATATTTTTCTTTTTATGGGTACATACTTATTTTATACTACCAGTACACACACGAACATGTATTTTACCTTACTTTGCATTGCCATTATGTCTTTCCAGAATTGTCTAAGTGTTCCTAACTATTTATATCTGTACAACATGAAGATATACTTTCCCTTAAGTCTTACAGCCTTGCATTGCAAACACATGTTACCAAAACTAAGTGTTCGTTTATGTGCTTACATTAGTCTTATGCTTTGCAGTATAAATAAGTTGCTATATTAACATGATGTTAGAATTTACCTACTCTATTTTTATGTTCCATCTCTAACTTAATATTTATTTCTAACTTATATACTTATTTTATTGTATTTCTATACATATATATTTATGTATTGTTATTTCTTTTTAAAGTTTAAGTATCAAACATTAACTTTATATTCATATTTTATTTTTAAGTTAAAACTTTATTCTTATGAATTACTTTTTAGAGAATATAAAATAAACTATTTATATTTATATATAGAACAATACATAAATAATGTCATTTGAAAATAATAATTTGTCACATTTAAATAATTTATAAAAGAGATTATAAATTCCTATTATCATTAAATGGATTAATATCTCATATTTATTAAACCATATTTTAAAACAACGCTTTTAATTAAATCTTAAACCTAAGCTATAATTAAATCAATTAAACATTTATCTTAAATATTTTAAAACCATATAGTTATTTATTTAATAGCTTAATATTAAATTAAATCAAATTTCCCAAATTACCAAGATATATTAGAATTATAAAATATGTCTTATTAATTTAAATTTACAACAAAGCTCATCTATTTACAATATATATAACTTATATACATTATAAATAGAAAATATTTTATTTAGCTTTTAAAAGATAAATTCACAATTTAAATGTTTATTAAAAGAAGAATTATTAAATCAATTCAAATTTAATTAACAAATATTATCAAATCAATTTAATTTTAATACAGATTATTAAATTGATATTGCCAGAAATTCCGGGATGTCACAGAAGAAGTACCTACATCTGAGTTGTCCTGCTCCTTGTATACGTCCAGCTACAGTCATTGATGTTAAAGAAGCAGGTGCTGAAGAGGACGCAGCAGCACTAACATCTTGTGGATCTGTGAATGAGAACACAAAAGTTTCGATATGCTTCAATGCAAACCTTCTTGAACCACCAACGTTAACATTCTTTGAGCCTTCTTGTATACGTCCAACTGCTGCTTCAGCACAGTACTTAAGCCTTGTCGGCGACTCTTGCCTCAGTCATGTTCCTCTTCTAATCTCACATGCTTTACTTATATCTACATGCTGCAGCTTCAATGCCTACTTGCGACAGTTTAGTGCTTTTGTCTAGACTTCCTTTCTTCAGCACTATATGTTGCTTCATCCACATACTAACGCTCCAGGCTTTAGCTTCATTGCCTATTTACTTTAGTTTAAACAAATGCGATCGATTGTTACTTCAGTTCTCAAAATTTCAATTCTGTTCTAATTCAATGCCACCTGATGTTGCTTCAATCTTGCCACCTTCTACTTTTTCGACCATCATTGATTCATTGCCTCAGTCCAAAATTTTCCCTCAGTCATCTTCATAACAGTATAGTGCTTTGATGCCCCGCCTAATTATCTCACTGTTACTGCATTATTTATATATTTTAATTTTCAGTTTGTTGTATATATGAGATGTTATAAACATAATAGGCATTAATATTTCTTGGTTGATCATCTTTTTATTTAGCTTTACTATCGAGCATGTTTTATACTTAAAATAAATTTTGTACTGAGAACTACCACACTTGCTAGTAGTATTTTGTTTCTTAAAGTAATAAATTTTTAGGAGTCCTCGACCACTCTTTCATAAAAATAAAAATAAATAATAGTGAATTTAAACTCCACTGAGTTATGTATTTTTTTCTTAAAAATCATAAATCTTTTGTATACATAGCATGAAATGGTTTTAAGACGTAGAGGGCGAAGCAAGAAAACCAAAATTGATATTATAGTACAATCTCACATGAATACAATAGTGAGCTTTACAGCTTTACTGCATAATATTTGTACCTATAAAGCATCGGTCAAAGCATAAACATATCTTAATATTTTGTATATGTTGAGTTGATTAATTATAATGATATGTCCCATCAATATTCACATACAAAAAATTAAGTGAATATAAAATTGCGAAGGTGAAAATAATATACTAAGGTGTAAGTTTTAGGCAAGCACAATAAAGAAGTTCACAATTAGAGAAGCATGTGATATTTTTGTAGTTATCGATTAGGTCAATTCCTTAAAGTAAACATGAGCATTGATTGAGATGCAATCGATGTATGTCTGTCAGTGTATACCTTTCCTGATGTTGTTTCCTGATGTTCATTAATTATGACAGACAATATTATGTGCTATGTTTCGGCATCAAGTTCTACCAAGAGTAATCATTCATGTATGAGGGAAAAGGGCATAGATATCATATTTTGTTTAAAGGATAAGAAAACGATAAACAATAATTTTCTAATTTCAATGTGTACCTGGAAATGTTCAAGCATCCATAAGATACTACTTTCCTGTTATGAGAGTCTTTTTGCAATAAATCCCACCTACATGAAAACATTTGCAGTCTCTCTATTAGTAATCTATTGATGTAAAGTATGAAAACATGTATGGTCTAAATTATTATTCAATGAAAATGTTGATTATCTAATAAATTATTGTGGAAAATACTTACATAGAACTTAAACTGAGAATTCACTCTCTCTACTTCTTTCATCTTTATCCACCAAAAATTGAAGAATGTAGAACCCATCTATATAACAAATTTTAGATGTTCAGTCCCAATATTAGTTGATTAGTAAATATATGAGAGATTGCCAGTATTACATCTCAATTGGTAGGACACAGGAAATTTAAATGGATATACATAAAAATTGATATGCTAGTATTTACAATAATTTGCATTTGGATTTTGGAATATTGTTGATCTCATATCGATAGAACACGGGAAATTCAAATGGATATACTAAAAATTGATCTGTTAGTATTTAAAATAATTTGTAACTGGAGTACCGTTTAGGTCATTGTTAGAATTCAAAAAAAACATACACTGCCTTTTGTAAGCTTAGCTAAGTTTAATTTACATGAATGTGAACATAAAGATAAAATCAAACAAAACTGTAAACAAAGAGTACAGTGTAAACAAAAAGTACAGTGCAAGAGTACAGTAAATGTACTCATGTAGTTATATCTATTTGAATTCATTACCTGGGTTTACAAATATCAATGCGTGACCTTCTAAACTTGATAGTGTATAATCCAAAACTTCCATTTCCATCCTCCTAAATATGAAGAATGCAGTTGCCATTTCTCCCTAAAAGCACTAACGATCAATCCTTGAAATTTAGCAAATGAAGGAAACCGTTTCCAGTTTAAATTCATATCATTAATTAAATGATTAGATAATAAGAACCACAACTAATCCTTCAAAGGTACCGAAACTGAATGAAAACACTGTAAAGTGACAAATTACCACAAAATCCAGAGCTCGTGGATAAGCATAGACACGGGAAACTCCTGTCGCAGTCAAATCCATCTCGAACCGTCTTACATTGCCAAATCTGTCAACGACCAAAACCCTTTACTTCAATTTTGCTTGCACTGCCAGATCTGCACTACCCTAGCCTGACAAACTTGCCTTCGCCTCGCAGCCAGGTCTGGTCCGCAAATCCATGAAACTTGAACCCCATCTCATGCCGTGTCTTCGTCTTCTGGAACTAGCATCATCTTTGTCCGGAAGATAGAAAATCAAGACACTGCCTTGTTCTTTCTTCTTCTTCAGGGTTTATCATTTTTGGACTGAGACTAGGGATATAAACTTTTCATCCCTTTTTTGGTTTTAACTGAAGAATAACAGAGGAACAATTTGATTATTTAAAAAAATCGATTTAAGCTTGAAGGAGGTGGAGCAGAGAGAAAACCCTAATTCAAACGATGAGATAAAAAAGAACGTGGTTGAAGCGTTAGAAAGGGGGGACTAAGGAAAAAAGAATAATTACTAGTTTGTCCTTCATTCTTCAACTTAATTACATGAGTACCAAATGTACTAACGGTTATAACCGTTATAAAGTTTTACCAACGGAAAAAACTGTTGGTAATTCGTCACAGTAATAACCGTTGTAAATTTTTAAACAATATGTGTTACAAAATGCCTGATTTGGTGTACTAATGACTGACCCTTGTGGGTCGCAAGATACCTCTAGAGTCCTACCACTGCAAGTCTCAAGTCTAACGACTCTCCTCTCGTAGTCTAAGATAGCTTTGTATGTGGATAGCCAATCCATCCCTAAGATCATCCCATACCCCGAGAATCGCAAAACATAGGCGTCGCAGTCAAATTCCACGCCTAGGATAAAGATTTTCAAACCCCTACAAACCATAGATAAGTGTGCTGATCCTCCTATGGGGTTTGAAACAATAATGGGGTCTATTACTAATGATATGTCTAAGTGCAAACAATCTACTAGAGAATTAGAGATAAAAGAATGCGATGCTCCATAATCAAATTAAGTCCGAATGGGAAAATCCGATATAGAAATCAAACCTTCAACTGTGACTTTCCTATCTTTATCTGGAATGCTACTGGAAGGTGCTGTGTCTAATGCCTGAATCTGTGCAACTGGTGCACTCGCTCCTTGGGGACAACTCCTACTCATATGACCGGGCTGCCCGCAAGTATAACACTTACCCTTCATCTTCTCCTTCCAACAATCCTTGGCCATATGTCCAACCTTCCCACAACTATGGCACTTTATTCCTTTTTAATATGCTTCTGAGGACCATCACCTTTCTTCTTCTTCTTATTCTTTTCCCACCACTTCTTCTTTGAACCTTCTGACTTAACCTCCTCTTTAGACTCTCCCTCCTTGACTATATCTGACATAAGTGCCATCTCGACCAAAGGTTCATAAGTAGCTCCCATCGGTACATGAGTTAGTAATAATCCCTAAAGGGGTTGATTTAATCCCTTCGCAAACTTCATAGCTTTCTTAAGCTATGTGTTCAACAAATCCATACCAAACCGCGACAGCTCATTGAATTGATTGATGTATTCCTTAATAGACAAACTCCCTTACTTTAAATTGATAAACCTCTCCAACCGAACACTCTCTTCCGCCTGAGATAGAAACTTCATATCGGATCGCTCTCGGAATCCATCCCAAGTAACATTTCTACCCTCCAACTCGATCACCTCCCACCAATAAGATGCCTCCTCCCTTAGCTCCCAAGCGGCCAGATGAACTCCCTGTTGTCCATCCAATCCCAAAGACCAAAGATCCTCTCTATGTCCCTAAGCCATGCATTCGCCTCCACAAAAGTCTCTTTGCCAGAAAAAGTCTTCCCGCCCAAACTCGCAAAATCTTTACAAAGCTTAGAGAAATTGATGGTTGTAGATGGGTTGATGGGATTCCCAGCCGCTGGTGCAGGATTGGGCGTTGGCCCGTGCACCTCTGGAGTCGTGGCTTGTAAGTACCTACGAAACCAAGCTAGGACTGGAATGCCCTCGGGAAGGTTCAGGGCATCAGCCATTCTACGAAAAGAAAAGGATAGTTTAGGAAAGAGCCAAAGGGAGATTGAACTGGACTTATGAGGGGATTTTTATAAAAATTCTTTTATACTTAAAAATCATTTCTAAAAGTTCTTTTTTGGAAAATACTTTACTTTCAAAAATAAATTTTTTGGAATCCTGTAACCTCAGGCTCTGATACCAAGTGAAACACCCCACACCCCTTAATATACCCAAATGGACGCACTAAAAGGCGTGGTGCGTTGTAGGTATAACTAAAGCTAACAAAGACTAAGATTCACAAGACAAATATAGATAAAAATAGTAGAAACTTAAAATAATAACTTAATTAAAACAAAGCTTCATAATTGCTTCATAAATAAGTCAAATACCAAATACCACATACATGTCTAAAAATCCAATATGTCTCATGAAACAGAAACTCATAGTCTCAAAATCAGAGTACATAATATCCCTCAAAATAAGTTAGTACATAGAAAGAACTAAAGCTGAAATAAAAGAAATACATAGTAGAGAACTCCTCCAAGAAAACCGCCAAGCGACTGCAATCTACTGACTTCTCCCTTGATTGCCTATGAGGGGAAAAAGGGGAAAATAGACGAGTGGGTCAAACTAAAAGTCTGGTGAATGATAGTAATCACTAGAGTCTTTAAGCAAGATAAAAGTAATAGACTCTACAACAGTTCTAGCATAAATAAGGATAATAAAGGAAATAGGAAAGAGAAAAATTGGAAATAAGTATGTTTAAATGTTGCTCAATTTATAAGATAGGTTAACTTTGATTGCTTGCACTTGTCCTTGATTTCTGCTTTGATTAGGATGAATTCCTAATTCTGTAATTAGGATGTAACCCTAATTCTACCCTTTTTGATCGGCCTGCTACTCTATAGACCTTACTGCGGACCAGCCACTATATAACTCCCTACACAACAGCCAATGGTATCTATGAAAGATGCACAAAGCAACCACTGTAGATCCGGACGACATATGTAGTTCCTACACAGAAGGCAATGGTGTCTACGAAAGGCACTCATACTAAGCGCTTGGAACTCATAGCTATTACTGAGCACCCGAATGGAAGTCGCACGCGTAACTGCCACCCACTACAAGAAAAGTTGGTTTTTATAACGGCAATAGATAACGCTTTATTTCGCCGTGTTATTGTTTGCTTTAATTTGTTCATCTTCGGTAGGCACTACATATGTAACGCTCTTACAAAGCGGGAATTATTTTGGTGGCCGCGACTTCCTCTAATTATTTCACTTTCCCTCTTCCTCGTTTATTTCCCTCTTCCCCAATTATTTACTCAAATTTTATTCTCTCTTTTCTTCTTCAGCTACCTGCTACTTCAGATAATTTCCTCTTCCTTCCAAGTCTATGTCTAGGGTTCCTAACCAAGCATAGGGTAAGTCGATTTTATCTACCATCTTCTGAATTCTGATAATACTTACTGCGAATTCTGATGACTATCACCATCATGTCACTCCCAAGCTGCCGCATCATCTCTCTAGCCGCATCCGCCAATCACAACCGTCGCTCACTCAACTTTCTCGTCGCTACTGTACGATTTGAGCTGAAGGATGTTTTCTCATGTGCTAAAATATTGCAAAAAGTTAACCTTCGTGTACTTGAGGTTAAAGTTGTTCTTTAAGCCTATTTACCTGCGTACGTATGAGATTTTATTTTCAATAAAATGTTTGGAATAGAAGTGGTTTTACAAATTCAGCATACTCTTATAACAAGTTCCTTGCATAAGAAATAAAAAATATATATAACCAACAACCTACGCCTAGTAACATATATAATATCTTGATTGTTAATATTTTTTTTCCAGGATCTATTCCTCCTTGAAGTAAACCTAAAACATGACAAGTCATGCTCTTAAACTTCGTTCTTTATTATCATTTTCTTAATATTGTTTTCCTTCCATGCCAGAATTCACCTGTCACCAATTATTATTCCTTTGCACATGTATAATTCCCACCTGTTATGTTGTTTAATTTAATCAAGTATAACTGTTTTTGTGAAGAAGAGTTGTTATTACATTTGTACTTGCTAAAAAATTGGTTTAGACTTTTATGTGTCATCATTGGACAATTTGCATATACTGAAAGCATAAATTGTCTCCGCCCAAGTCAAGTCAATAGATGCCTATTTAGTTGCCTGGTCGTAGTATTGAAAAATGCATGAATTGTATGAAGTGGATATTTCGTAGAAGAAACATCGAACATGCATGGGAGCAATTCATGGTGGACGCAAAAAGCCATTTTAATCTCAGCTTTTCATAAAATAAAGTTTGGGTTACAAGAAAAGCTTATATATCTTTTCTTTCTTCTGTAAAGGCAACTTTCACGTTGGCTTTATTGTGCTAATCATTTACTATACACCGTTTAGTAAACTGGATACTATGCAAAGAATAATTAATCAGTACTATTGTACTAGAAAAAGGAAATACTAATTTTTTAATCATACCCTTTATCAAGTTCGTCGTCGTTTAATCATTTGATTAGGACTCACTCGCCAAATTAATCTTTGTTTGGATGCGTCAATGTCGATGCATCAGTTGCTGTACTTGGATAATATATAAGTAACAAGGTTATATAGATAATAAAATATAATACCATAAATTAACTATTCCTCTGTAAGCATAGGTCATACAAGAATACAAAGGCCAGCTCCTTGCGTGCCTTGGCCTATTTGTTAACGTTTGTTGGTCATATCCATGTGTTTCAACTAATTTAGTTGTTGATTCTTAGAATCTTCATCATTTAGTTTGTCATTACGCTAATTCACTTCCAATTCTTATATACTACTTGGTTTTTTAATAATAGTTGTACGGTCTTGTATTAGAGGTGTGGCCGATGATAATTTTGCAAACTAACGTGATCGAGTAAAACTTCAAAAGAGCAAATGTAATGTTAAAATGAAGAGCATGTGTATACTGTAATTTTTTATTGTCTTATATTTATTTGTTTCGGTTATATTGTATTGCTAAATAGGTAAATTCCTAGAGACAAATTCAAGTTTTCTAGAGACCGATGTATTTGACAATTTAGGATTATTTGAATAGGTAGGATTGGGTCATTAAATGTTTTCCTAACCCAATTTAGAATGATGTTGAATGGACAAGCAATGGGAGTATGATCTATGCTCTCCTCTTGATACTACAGAACGTACATTTTGGATCCATTGTCATTACGTGTCTGAGCAATCAACCTTTCGTGGGTAAATTGGCTAGAATAGCTCTGTACGGGCATAGAATCATTTTTAGGTTTAGCTTTGATTTCCAAGAAAATTAGTGAAACCTTTTTTCCATCAAAACTTTGGTATTATTTGCAACGGTGTTAGCAAAATAGATACATTAATTTTATGGCTGCTGTTCTATGGAAGACGAGACAAGTTCATGCTTTTCTTCATTCAAAGTATGCTTTTCTATGTGATCTAAAGACAGTTTTTTTGTCAATTTTTCAACTACTGATGCCTCATGAGACTTGGTATGTATCTCTAGGTTTGATACATTTGTACTGACCAGTGTATGGATCAAATAACAACAAAGAATATAAAATCCTACATTGTTAAACTAAAACAATAGGGACTCTAAGCTTCATGGTCACACCAGCTCATGCCTTTCAACTAAATAACGTAGAGACAATCATTTATGGAAATCCTATACTAGAAATTTGTTTCGATAAGATTTAAAATCATTTGGTTACTCTGTTGGACATTTTGATTCATTATGCAAGCATGGTCCACAACCATTACAACTCCTTAATGTTCAGTCTTTTTTACCTATTCCCTCCAAAATTCCTTTACCTCATAATCCAGTTAGGCGGTGGATTCCCAATCCTTTGGAACCTGCACTTGAATCTGACCAGCTTGCCTCTGATTTAAATGTCCAATCACCCACAAACTTCCTCACCTTCCATAGAGACACTGTTAAAATGCTGGCTAAAAGTAGATGTAAAAGCTTATTTAGTATTGAAAAAGCTTGACAAAACAGAGACATTGTTTCTAAATTGTGGGTGCTTTAGGACCCATAGACAATCATTAGGGATCAGTTGCAATACAACAGAATGGTTTTCATTTAGTAAATATAGCATTAAACCTCATATTATGCAACATATTCATGTTCTGACTAATAAGTTACCTTTGGACATACAGGGATGTTTTGAACCGTGGACTGTCTATTACGATGTTTACCAAAACATGACAACTCAATGCTTTGCTTGTATGAACTATCATTTGAGATATTTGTTAATGCTACCTTAGTTAGCGTATTTAGTTCGCAAGTAGAGCAAAGTTTTGTAAGCCTAACTTGTTTTTCTGTGAACTTTTTGACATGAATTTTAGGTATACCGTGAAGCTGCAATAACTTCTGGGTACCAAAAGATGCACATTGTTTTAAGGTTGCATACGATAAGCTTGTCATTACATCTAGCGCCGAGCCATTGACCTTTAATATTAAAGGGGTAAAGGAGCATGCTTTCTTTCTTCGTGAAGTAAATGACGCACAGGCAATAAGGAAGAAGCTACATTCAAACTTGATGCTGTCAGAAAATCCTAGTAATTTATGAATCAGATCATTCCATTCCATTCAATGTTCTCCTGCATGTAATATTTAACATTTTTTACTTGTTAGTTTAGGCATTTTCAAAAGAAGAGAAGAAACGCCTTTTAAACTGCATGGTCATTGGAGGTTGCCCTATAGGCGTAGAATTCAGTGGTGAATTGAGCGACTTCATTATGAAAGACGTGCGCGAAAGTTATTCTCACGTCAATGACCACATTCATGTCACTCTGATTGAGGTAAACCATGAATCTCTATATTGATGTTTCATGAATATCCAGGTAAACTGGAAACTGATTTATAGGTGTAATTTCCAAACAGGCAAATGAAATACTGTCTTCGTTCAATTTGGGGTTAAGGCAGTATGCAACTAAGCTAATGGCCCTGCCTTAGAATATCATTATTGATTCTATATGTATGTATAAATTGTAATAGACTTAACATTTTTGCACTTATACATATATCTTTTGTTAAAATGAGATAACAACCAATTCTGGTAAAATATGGATTAATATTTTCCTCCTCCTCCAGGGTGTAGATTGTTTCTTCCTTACTCAAATATATCTGAAGGCAGCGCTCGACAAAACATTGGACCTAAAAGAGCAGAAATTATGAGAAGTGCACAACGGTAAGTGTATTAAGTTAGCAAACCAAAATTAAATAATCTTGTCTTTGTCATATAAGTATATGTGTATATTTCTGGGTGATTAGCAATGGCAAATTTGATTTGTTCCTAGGATGAGCCATTCCTTTTGACAACAAAATTATCCGAAAATAGTGGATAATTGGAAAATTTTCCATGTGTATATATGTCGATGTAACGTTGCTATATACAAACAAAGTCACTATAAAAAAAGTATAAATATCTCTCAAAATGCTATTTTAGTAGTGTAACGCCCCACTCTGAGACCCACTGTAACAAAGAGTATTACGGGAGTAATACTGTCTGTTAAAGTGGAGAATAGAGTATAGTGGAAGCGACCATTTGTAATCAAGCTATAACTATCTACCGAATACGTCGAAAGGTGGAATCTATTTAAATTTTCTCAATCAGGTGGTTCAACATATTCGGTAAATACTTATAACGAAATTACAAATGGCTAAAGATCTATCAGGACAAAGCATAATAATAAATGATAAAACATCACAGAACAGAATTACATAACAGATATAAAATCCCAGAACAATACATCGTCAATACAGATCCAAATACTATAAGTGGGTACAAAGCCACTGCTCACACATGTGAGTCAAAAATATGTACATATCAAAGTCTGAATAATAACATAAGGCGGACACTAAGATAAGCTATCTCAAAAGCATAGCAGATAAGTCCAAAGCGGAAGCACAGAGCAGCTAAGTCCAGAGACCTAACCTGAAACAACTCGGTCTGACCCGAGCGAAAACACTCGGGTCAGGCTAGCTAAACAATCAGTAATAACTGAGATATATGATAATGCGGTACATAAATAAAACAGTACTTATCCAAAGAGAAGTATATTATGAACTACATGAATATAATGACGATCCCTAATCATCAATAAACAATAAAAATCTCCAAAGAGAAATCAACACCAAAGTGTAGAATAAATAAAATCGCCTCATATCATCGGCGTAGCCAAAGCTATAAAAAGATGCCCATAGGCAATAATCCCAAGAGTAACCAGAGTCTGTAATCAATGCCCAAGCAAAGATCGATGCTCCAAAGAGCAATGAGGATATACTAAAAAGTCAATGAAATCCAACGTTGAAAAGCAGTGTCCAGAGACACTGTGAATCCACAAGGTAATCGCACTTACATCGTATGGTTCCATAGAACCAACACCGAATGGCGGTACTCGAATGGATATAAAAATCATCAAATAATACCAATATTGCACGTGCACCGACCAGAGTCGATGTTGCTAAGTACTGTAGAGTTGTGATCGATCACTCGCACAGATGCGGAACGCGCGAGACGGCAAGATCCTTCCCAGAAGGATAAAGGCCCAGAGGCGCATGCCGAAAAATAAACTGCTCCATAGAGCAGGTGTCTAGAGACGGTTGCCCAGAGGCGTGGTGACCCAGAGGTCCAGTACTGGCCGTCCAGAGGCTAATGTGTCACTAACTTCTTGGAGAGGAACCCGTAAAGTGTTAACAATGAGTCCCATACCCCACGTTCGCACTAAACGGTTTCCTAACCAATAGCAAGCTCACACTCCAAACAATAAAAAGTCCACCTCGTATCATCGGTAAACTAGACCCAAAGGTCAAAACGATCAATCGAATAGGTCGGGGATTAACCAGAAAGAAAATACACACGGTTCCATTGGCCGGAGATTTCCTAACCGTTTAAGCACCTTTCCACTTCGCTCGACGTGCTAAAATGTGAGTGTGAGGTTTTTATTATAGAAAATAATGGTGCGAAACGGATTTATAATTGATTTTGAAATCACTTTAAAACGGCTTTTGAAAAATCTCCTATTATGGAGTAATTAATTTAATAATTAAAAATAATATTATATAATAATTTCGAAAGCCATTTAGCAGTGAAAAATCTTTTGAAAATGATTCATAAAACCCGTATACGAAATCTAGAGACAAATCTCAAAGAAATCAATAAAACCAGAAAATCACTGAAAAATATTCTAAGTGTTTGTAAACATTCAAAAAAACTGACGCGAACCAAAGTTTGGCAATCTATTTGGACCAGCAAACTGTGTCCAAATGTTATGAAATTTTGCAGGCATGTAGTCCAACATCCCTACTTTAAGATGCAAAACGAATCGGGAAATTCCGACTTGAAACGAAGACACGGCGTCGTCTCAAAGTCGGACAAAAATCATAAAACTTTACTGTGTCAAAACAGTGTAAAGGTCCCACTTCGACGACATGGTCGAAGGGTCACATGAACTCAGATTTTGATGAAAATTTGCAGGAGCGTAGAAAAGTATTCCTACTTTGATATGCAACAAGAATCGTTTGGTTTCGACTTGAAACGAAGAAACGACAATGTTTCGAAGTTGGTCCGACGATAACTGAAAGTGATCACTATTGTAAAACAGTTTCTGGGTGCTACTTCGGCAATAGAAACAAAGTACCTAATGCACCCAGATCTAAACCAAACTTTGCATGGTTAAAGATCTCGATCTCATATTTCTAACGAGACCAAAAACGATGAAATCCGACAAAGGACGAGTCCGGGATGGCGTCGCAAAGTCGGGGTTCTACGCTGAAAACAACGGGAGAAAAGAGACTAAGGCCTATAGCTATGCACTAACTGGCCAGAGATGAAAAACCACAATTTTGGCATAGTAAACTTCAAATTCTGGCAAAATGAATAAAATGAAAGTTGTAGCTTAGTTTCTAAGCTTTCCGGAATGACCAAGATCGTCAAATTCCGACCAGAGATGAAAATTCTATGACTAAAACAATTCTCAGATCTAAATTTTATATCACTGTCGTTGTGCTCTCGGGACAGTGGTAAGAATGCACAGTTTTGACCAAATTAACTTCGAAATTTCATAAAACTCAAAACATGAAAGTTTTAGCTCTAAATCTAAGCTTTCCAAAACATCCAAAATTATTAGATTTGGATAAGAAACGAGTAACTTATGGCCAAATCAATTTCAGGTTTTTTATTTTATCAACCCTGTAGTTTGTTGTCAGGTCAGCGACAAACAAACATGATTTCGACCATTCAAACCTCAAAATTAGGCAAAGTACAAAACATAAAAGTTATAGCGTACAGAATAAGCTTTCCAGAACTTCAAGAAAATCTTAATTCCGATTTAAGATGAATGAGATATGCTTAATTTACTAACTGCAATAAACTAATTATAATTTCAGCTAGCATATACTACAAGTACCTTATGTGCACACCCCAAAATGAAAGCAAAAATGATCAAAGAGCTATGATTCACATGTTACATAATAAAACATGTGTTACTAACTGATTACCAAAATCAAAAGATGATTAAACACATATTAGAAGAGGTTTTTAGCAATATACCTCTCTAGAAAGCAACAAAGACTACTATAGCATCAACCCAAGTTAGCAAAAGATGATTAGGAGGCTATAAGATCAAAAAAACACATAAAACATGTGTTACCAAATCAATTTCAGAAATAAGAAAGATATAAAAATGGATTTGAGGTGGGTATTTGCATTACCTTTGCATAGAATGACTTGCATAAGCTAAAACTAGAAGGAGATGAAGATGGAGGCCATTTTTGTTATGAAAGCTTTAGGAAATGATTAGGGTTTTGATTAGGGTTTTGATGAATGAGGTTAGGAAAGTTTGAGATAATTTATAGAGGAAGTTTAGGGTGGATTATTGGGTAAGGTTTAATAACCCAATATGAAGAGAGTTATTTCCATGTTTCCAAAAAATTTCTAAGTGTTCATATATGTTTATAAAACTCACTTTTCTTATTCAAACCCATTTTAAATCCTCTCCTAAAATATTTAACTTTTCAAAAATAACATTTTATCCTCATTTTAAAATCCCATATTTCCCATTTAATTAAAATAGCCTTTTTCAAATAAATTTTGTTATTCTAAATCCTTTTATGCTTCATTAAAATAAATAAAATCCTAACTTTTATTTATTAATTGGTAATGCAAATCCCGGGTTGTTACAAGTAGAATCTTAAAAATCATAATTAACCTTATACAATAACAACATTAACGTGCAATATACATACATACATACATACATACATACATACATATACATATATATTTTTTAGGAGTTCTTAATTCACCAAAAACATTATTATTGATAGACGTAAGTTCTTCTCAATTGAACCACATTCCGCTTGTAACATGATGTTTCCAGAAATATGTCCAAAATTTAGACGACGACGATAACAAATTATTTTCTGTACTTAGTGTACCCCTAGCTGTTCATTTTTCTTCCATTCATATAATCCTAGTTACCGACATAAATTTTATATATACAACAACAAAAATAAATAAAATGAAAATAATCTATTTATTAGAATTTAACGAGCATTTATCAAAAGGTATTAGTTAACTGACAAAAATTAATATGGATAGAAATATAATCCCAGGAAATTCGCAGTAGCTAATTTAATCTATTACCAGAGACACCCTTTCCTTTTGACAACAAAATTATCCGAAATTAATGGACAATTTGCAATTTTCCATGTATATATGTGCAAATATAATGTAGCTATATACATACAACAAAATTATCCAAAATTAATGGACTGTTGATTGTTATAGCCCAGGTCAGGGTTTGATGCCTGCTAGTTTTAAAGTCAGAACTGCACCTTCAGATGATGATAGTAGCTCGTATGAAGAGGTTCTTGATCCTGATTTTGGCGAAGCTGCTATATGAAGAGTTGCTCCTGTCGATTCTGGTGAGTCATAACACATATCCACACACACAAACACACACACACACACACACAGAGGGAGGGAGGGAGTACAACTGTATGTATTTGCAGATATGCACACATTTGCATTGCTGCACTTAATTGTTTACTAGGAAGGCACAATGCATGGTAGTCCACTCCACCAGTTGTTTGAGCCCAGTTTGAATATCTTTGCATACATTACATATGGGCCTGGTTTCTGTGTACTCAATTCTATCAACTATAAGTACTTCTCAGTTTACCAGTTTAAAATGGTTGCAGTTTTCACCTTTGAGAACTTTTGATCTCACGGATATATTTATATATTTTCTTCTCTTCACTGATTAGCATATGCAAGTGGGAAAAAAGAAAAAGTAAACATTGAGACCTAAATACTTCTTTACAGGATTATGGTGGATTATTTTGCTGAGAGCATATGGGAAGATCACAGGAGACTATGCATTTCAAGAAAGAGGAGATGTACAGACAGGCATCAGATTGATATTAAATTTATGTTTATCTGATGGTTTTGATATGTTCCCTACTTTGTTAGTCACTGATGGCTCGTGCATGATTGATTGCAGAATGGGCATCCATGGACATCCTCTTGAGATTCAAGTAAGCTGATCGGTTACCAGTTGGTCAGTTTTCTCTAATTTTTACTCTTAAAGCTTAGATCTAGCTCATCTTTGCTACATAGAATTAGAACAAAATTTTGATATAGAGGGCTGTATCAAAGTTTTGTCCGGTTAAATAATTTGCATGTGTATTGCATGACAAAGTATTACATATATCGAAATTTGTAAATGTACAAATTTTTCTCATATATTGTACACATGACACAAGCTAAAGCAAGTTACATCAATATTTTGATACAACAAGATTTATCAACGTTTCTTTTCCATAGAATTATCAGTAGATGATTAGCACTCATCAATCTGGATATCTTAGTAACCATAAATGTGTTTAAATTTTCAAAAAAGTTCCAACACAGAAGATAACATATAAAAAAACTTTCATACAGTCGTTAAAACAACTCCAAGTACTTCCAAATCTTATCATTAGAATAATGGACATACTTACATAAGAAGAAAATAACTTCATCAGTCGTATGATATGGTTATTCGCTAGCTTTTGTTTAATTTTGGTAATGTATTACTAATGTAATTCTTTTAGAGATTTTATATAAATTTTATGGTTATCAACAAAGTAAGACAGTATCATGTCTAGTATTTGATTTGTTTTGTTCTGTAGGCTTTATTCTACTCAGCCTTACGCTGCGCTTGAGATGTAATTATGATCAACAATGGATCTAAAGATCTAGTGCGTGCTATTAACAACAGACTAAGTGCACTGTCTTTCCACATAAGGGAATACTACTAGGTGGACTTGAAGAAAATAAATGAGATTTATCGCTATAAAGCCGAAGAATACTCTCACGACGCTACTAACAAGTTCAATATTTATCTTGATCAAATTCCTGATTGGCTGACTGATTGGATGCCTGAAAAAGGAGGGTATTTAATCGGTAATCTCCAGCCTGCTCACATGGATTTTAGGTTCTTTTCGTTGGGAAATATATGGGCTATTGTTTCATCGTTGACTACTCCAAAACAAGCAGAGGGAATTTTAAGTCTAATGGAAGAGAAATGGGATGATTTCGTGGGTGATATGCCTCATAAGATTTAATGGAAGAGAAATTAAATTGACGTTATTTTCTGTTTCTCTGTGTTAACTTGGCTGCAGGCTTATGTTATATTCAATGGTTATGCACTTGCTTTAATGTTTGTACACTGTAATGAAAAATATATCACATTTCTTTCTGAGCATGCTCTTGTGTTATATTTGTTGATTATAATCTTTATTCGTTTATGAAGATTTAGTTTGATTGATATTATTAAAATGTAATATATAGGCATAGCTCTTGAAAAGTGTATCTACGATTTTTATAGCGACATATATGAGCTGTAAAAGAATTTATCAATACTATAACATGTTAATTTAATAGCGTGAAATGACCGTTATTGAATAAATATTTTATAGCGGCAAAATGGTGTTATAAAGATTTCCAATTCCGTTGAGATTTAGCTGTATTTTAGCGGCTATAATGAGCTATTGAATTAACGTACCATAGCGGCAAATTTGCGTTATAAAACTAAGCTCAACCATAGCGGCATATTTTGTGTTAAAAATATTCAACAGTTTTTTATAACATGTCGATATACATCGCTTATCAAACCGCTATGGTTGTGATTAATAGCGGCTATATGCCACTATAAAAGACACTTTTTGTTGTAGTGACCATGCCCATGCCACCTTTTGCTCCACCTATTGGGTATTCTTATTACCTCCAACTTTAGCATAAGCGTGCCCCTTATCCCACTTCAGGCTAACGTGAGATCACCGTGTGTCCATAGAATCTATAGGGGAAATGCTGTTGGTACTGGCCCTTTATCCAAACAATATCTAGTTGCACCCCTTATCCAAATCCCCCGTGATTTGGACTTTTATTTGACCAATTACTACCATTCTTAGCATAAGCGTGCCCTAGGCTCACCGTTTTATCTAATAGGGAATGCTATTTGGTACAGGTCCTACTTTCATCTTTGCTTATTAACTTAGGTAAATTATTTAAACAAGTCTTTACATTTTTCTCTTCTATCTATGCTTATTAATTTCTCCTAAGTTTTAAAATGAGCCTTATTATGTTCTTTTTCTTATTATAACATATGTTATAACCATGCTTATTACTTAACCCAAGGTCTAAGTGTGAAAATAAGCTTCTTTCATCTTTTACTCTTTTTAGTTATAATTCTAAGTGTGATGACCCGGATTTTTAACCTTGGTTGATTGGGTAATTAACTGGTTTAAAATTTTGGGAATATTAATAGATCAAACAAATAAATTTTTGACATCTAAAATATCTGGATATATAAGTTAATTTAAAGGCTGTATCAATATTGAATTATTGAATCTCTAGAATATGATAAATCTTTTAGAAAGTAAATTATATGTATATATAAACTCCACTGTTTAAATTAAGAAAAAAAATCCATAAATATATATATATATATATATATCATATACAAGTTTGATGAAGTTAAATATAAATATATATATATATATACGCAGGGGTTCATAAATATGTATATGATGATTGTAAACATATAGATATAAGCACATACCTATATGAGTATATGAATGTAGGCTCATATGAAACCATATATATATAAAAAAGTTTGTATAAATGTGGATATATATATATATATGTATATATGATGACAAAATATGCATAAGCAATGTATAAGAAAATATGTATAAGGATAAGTGTATATATATGATGGTAAATAGGTAAAGTAAAAAGGTTTCTTTGCATATGTATGTAGTATGTGTATATATGTAAGGATATATATGCTTGTAAACACTTTGGGAAACATAGCATCAAATGCATACAATAAATCAAGTCAAAACCTGTTTTTTCTAAATAAAAAAAAGAAATAGGAATCAAACAATAAGACATATACAAGAGGAGCTATCTCCACTTTCAGCCTTTGTTGCAGCTTGGCATTCGAACCAAAACATATGCAAACTTTAATTGTTGATAATAATAAAAAAATATGCATAAGTATGGATAAGTATGTAAACATGGAAGGAGACACTTGCATTTAATGCTATCAATTCAAGCACAGAAAAATCTAGTTTGGTCAAAAGAAGAAAGATAAAAATCTCTGACCAAAAGAAAATGCTTGTGCCAGAAAATACCTATCTCCTGTAAACTTTGTTCTATATGTATCGAGCTTCTTATTTCATTTCGTTCATCAAACTTAGCATTCCAGGAAATAAGAAATCATGTCATATTACAACTGAAACTTAAAACAACAACTAAACCAACAAGAAAACAAGCAAGAAGATTTAGGGAGAGGATCAAG
Organism: Allium fistulosum; assembly: GCA_030737815.1. Classification (NCBI taxonomy): domain Eukaryota; kingdom Viridiplantae; phylum Streptophyta; class Magnoliopsida; order Asparagales; family Amaryllidaceae; genus Allium; species Allium fistulosum. The sequence goes on from CM060903.1 coordinate 665,062,387, forward strand.
CTAGCAATTGTTCAACACACAAGTGTTCTCTGTTCAAAGTTTCTCAGGTGAGTAAACTCACTTCTTAAACCTTAGATCTGTTTAAATTTCTGGTTTGTATGTGATCATCTTGGAAGTTATGAATTAAATATGCTGGTATGGTTATGTAATATGCCTGTGTGTATGAATATACTGGCTGCATATATCTGGAAACAGGCAAGAATGCCTCTGTTAAAAATTGCAGATGTTAATCTAGTTCAAAAATTCAATTACACTATCCCTGATCTTCTATAGTTTGTGATGTTAAAACAAAATGGGTTTAAAATTACCATAACTTAATTTCAAATATATTTCCATGAAAAATATGAGATGGCTTTTGATTGGAAGAAATACAGTGAAAATTCAAAGTCTATCCAATTTTCAACTTGCATGGATTCAATGTTCAATCACATCATCCAAATCCATTTCGAAAACAAGGATTTTTAAAACTAAAATCAGGATTTTTAGTTTTGAATTGAGGTAGTATTTCTAAGATGAACGAAATAGCTATTTTCATCATTTTCCGGCGATGAACGTGGTGATGGGTGTTAGGCTTGAGGCAGGAAGTGGTTGGTGGAAGGGGGATCATCGGGAAAATACTCGCAAGTTTTCTAGATGATCGTGGCGATGGCGCAACAATGAACTAGGGTTTAAGCTTCAGTTTTATTACACGAAGATGACGCAGCAATTTCGTCGACTGTGGTGCATCGAGTTCGATCGCACCGAGGGGGATAGGTTCGTAGTTGAGTGGCGAGGCTCTAGGCGCGAGGGCGTGATGACCGGTGGTCAGAGGTGAAGGCACGAGGTGGTTTTTTGGTGACTGGTTCTGTTCCAGGTAGGGATCGATGTGTTCGATTTTGATTTACGAGGAGGCTCGTGGTTCTGGGTGGTCGCTCGTGTCAAGATAGTCGACGTCGACTTGCGGAGGGTCACGGTGATGATCGGAACGTCGGTGAGGTGATGTGCACGTGCACATGGGTTATCTCATATCTGATGTTGTTGCTGTGTTTTGATTGCTTCAGGGAGGATGGTGTTTTTACTCGAGGTTGATCTCGAGTTTGATCGGGTAGTGATTGAGGTTGGTTGGCTCGTGGTAGGAACCGGGGTTAGCTCGGGTAAATGATGGTTTGGGTTCGGGCCTGTACCGAAGTATTTATGCTTAGTTGATAATAAATAAATCAAGTTTTATAAGCAAATGTAATATTTTGTCAAGTTTCAAAGCCAATAGAAACAAGTACTCAAAGTGTAAATATTTATCATATTTTCAAGAACAAGTTTCAAATATAAAGTATAGGTCTAATGTTTTATCTTGAATTTAATTAAGATTTGGGTAATTATAGATTAATTAAAGTAATGAAGTAATTAAAGAGAAATTAATTAATTAATTAATGATTAAGGATTAATTAATTAATAACAAAGGGTTATAAATTAATTTATTTAAGATTAATTAATTGGTAATTAGAGATTAATTAATGTAAGTAATTAGAGATTAATTACTTAAATGATAATTACTTAATGTAAGTAATTAAAGGATTAATTTGTTAAGAGTTAATTAATTTGATTAGTAATTAAAGGATAATAATTAAAGGTTAATTAATTATTAGAGGATAATTAATTTTAAATTAATGGTTAATTAATTGAGGATAATTAACCAATGGGATAATTACTTAATGAAAGTAATTATGGAAAATTAATTTAGATGGATAATTAAAGGATGATTAATTAATGGTTTGTAATTAATTAATGTTAAGTAAGCAGGATTTAAAAGTAATTAAAATTAATTAGAAATGGTACAATTAATTTATCTTGCTTATAGATGATTGAGATATATTGAATGACTTAGATTATTTGATATCTCTGATATGTGATTTGTGATGCTTTGTGATATGAGATACTTTGGTTGAACTGTGATATTATGGGTTATCTATCTGAGATGAAGTGTCGTGTGAATATGAAATCCTGAATATAAATTGTATTGTTTAAACTTAAACATTTGGCTTAAAGAATAACATTGGATTCGAAGAGACCAGGGTCGGGTATCAGTAATACCCGAAACCACTTCGATTAGAAATTTTCAATGATTCTTTATATGTGATATCAAAAGGCTGGAATGGAATGATTTAAGTGAATTGGACCATTTAATCTAATTTTTGGTACTTAGAAATTGATGTGTGAAATAAGTGATGTCTCTAACAAATTGTGAATTTGTAAATTGACACGAGTTACCCCGGGTTTTATGTAAGTTTTATGCTGTTGTATTCCATGTTAAATGGGTTTACTCACGTTGGTTTCCAGCCTGACCCGGGTGTTACTTTATTGTAATGCTCGGGGTCAGACCGAGTATTACAGATTTTCAGGTTAGGACGTTTTGGAGCTCAGGAGGCGAGCTGGATGGTAGGAACGTATGGAGTGTTTCCGCTGTGATATATTTCTGTTTATCTGAGACATGTTGATTTGTATATGTCCAGTGTTTATGTATGTGTGTAACTCTGATGTATTAAAATGTAATTGACAGATATAGTATTCTTTTGTATAACTGTTATTATTTGATATTATATTTCATCCGCTGCGAATGTGAGATTCTGTGACTTGTCTTCTGTTTCTTCTTCTATCTCTTTTCTTCTTTTCCTAACTATCTGCAATTTTCGGGATCGAAAATTTTGGGTCTTTACATTTGGTATCAGAGCCAGGTTAAGCGAGAACCTTGGCTCTGGTCGGGTTTACTCATCAAGGATAGGGTCAGCGGTACCCTAGGATGAGTTGAGTATATATTTATGTATGAGAGCGTACTTGTTGTTTTCTTTTATAAAGATTTTAAAAAATGGTTTTAATGAAAGATTTTTATAAAAGCTTATATTATATATATATAGCAATAATTGGTTATAAAATAAGAAATTAAGGAATACATATATATATATATATATATATATATATATACATATCTAAATAAGGATTGGATAAAATGAACTATACAAATAAGATGAATTAAAATGGTTTTAAACCAGAAAATAAATGGTTATTGAGTTTAAATAGGATGATTGTTTTCCAATAAGCAAATAAATGTTTTAAGGAAGTAACCATTAGATGTGAATAACTTGTAAATTAGAAAGGATGTAAATTGAAAAGTTTTGAAATTGTTTCAAATGTTAATAGAAATAATAAAGAGTATTATTCAGAATATTTTGAATGTGATCTTATTTTAAAATAAGAGTTGTTTGAAAGCATTAAAGGAAACTGTTTGAACTACAACCAAAAGTGGTTTAAATTTTAAGGATAACTTAGAGTGTGAAGGAAATAATATGTATATATAAGGAATATACATTATATCAAAGATGGTTTGAAATAAACTCTAAATGTTGAGTAATAAATTTGAAATGAGATGTGATATCCAAGGTGATAAGTTTTTGAATTATAAGATTATTAATGTGAAGTTTAAAATTTGGAGTGGGAATTCAAATTTGAGTAGGTTTGACTGAAGGAATGAATTGAATTTAACTTAGGGAAAGTTAAATAAGTTAACAAGCAACCTGAATTGGAAATTTCAAGATGAAATTGTGATTTAACTTGTGAAGTTAAATGGTTAATTTGAATTGGGAGTTTGTGTGATCTCAAAATGGGTTTGAGATCTGGAAATTGGAAATGGGTGGATGTTTTAAAATAAATTGGATGATATCATCCTATTGTTATTAATAATCTTTAAATTGTGAATTGGATTTGTTTAAATGAATGAGGAATGAAGTGTGGTAATATATCCATTATTGAGATAAAAGGGAAATTAAACTTTAATTTGAAATTAAGGATATGGAATTACTTTGAACTAAAAATTTGAATAATTGAATTTATAAATTAAAATTTGTTTAAGAACTGGTTTCAAAACTGGAAGATAAAATTGGGTAATAAATTGAATTTTTAAGATAAAATTGTTTTGAACTCTTATTTGGACTTTGAAATATGTTAAATGTAACGACCCAGTATTTTGGACCATTCAAATCGACAATAAATCCACACATGTCGGACTTGAATAATTCAAAACAATGGATTGTAAATAAAATTTGGCAAAACTCAGCATATACAGTAAATAAAATAATTACAGATCACAGACACAGATTAATATAAAAATAATGCAGCGGAACAAAAGGATAGTAGTTCATGAAGCTACTATATATATAACAGAGTTAAACAAGATACAACAGAAGTCTCGAATACAATAGATGTCTCAATACAATAATCAAATACAAGATCTGAATACATCACTGGAATCAACTGAATGACTGAAAGCAGGATCGATAGATAGCTGGATCTCCAAGTGAAGCTCCAACCCCAAAGGTGAGTCTCAAATGCTGTATCACTCAGTCTGACCCGAGCGTAAAGCAAAACACAAAACACTCGAGTCAGGATTAACATTCTTATATCAATAAATCCAACTCAAGTGAAATATCAACTGAAATACAAGTAACTTAAAGGATGTTTGGGATAACCATCCCCTAAGGATCCGTTAAACTATCTAATATATAGTAATATACGCTATATACAGTAGTGTCTAATCAGTAAAGTATAATCATACAGAAAATAGCGTTAAGGGGATGGAGAACCTTAACGCGGTCGGATCTTTAAAATCATAATCGTAGTAAAGCTCGATATGGTAGATGACACGGCACACAAGGCAATGCCAGGGTAGATATACCAATTACGCACACGGACTGATGGATACGCATAGCAGCCACTACCGTTCCACCTCGAACAACACTCCCAAATCGAAGGGTGGCCACCAAAATCAACAAGTAATAGAATGAAATCGAAGAAGTGTGTCCGATACGAGGTGCTACCTCACTGGCCCGAGATCGCTCTTGTTTTAGTCACCTTATGCCAACTCACGGGAGTTGGGTCCACGTATATACCTTAGGATCGTCGCCACCATCCTACTTCATTCTGGAAACTCCACCGCGTACACAGTTGTCAAAGTGGTTTTCGGTATCGACAGAGAGTATGTCCATATCCGATCCCGGTCTCTTTAACAACCAATCGTTATTATAACACCGTGGTCATTTACAAATATATATACTTTTTAAAAACACAATTTTTGCCATTTCAAAACATATCCTTCACTTCAAAATAGTATATACTTTAACCCAAGATATTACTACTATTTCAAACCCATATTAATACGATATCATTTTCACTTCAAATATATCCATTTTCAAAATCATATCACTTTCCAAAGTTACAACGCTTTCGAAATCATAGTCTTTTTTTTAATCAAAACACATTGGAAATCACAGCTTTGAAATCATAGTATTTTGGAAATCATAACACTTTCCTTTTAAACAGTTTAGATATTAAAATTTCTTTATAAAATAAAATAGTTTCCTCAAATTTCACAAACCGATTCAAATTAACTTGAATTCCAAAAATTTAATTTAATCAAATCTCAAATCATCAGTTTCAACTCGATTCAGCTTCTAAATAAACCATTTCAAATTATCGATTTCAAATACATATCTGAACCATAAAATAAGCCATTTCAATTTTAATATATTTCAAAGCTTTAAATATTCAACATTTCAAAACTAAATTCGATAAATTTATATACATATCAGATTCACTTTACAATTATTTCGTTTTGAAATATTAACTTAATCATTTCCATAACATTTAAATACAATTTCAATTTACAAATTTAAATAAACAAAATATCCCATTTAAATATATATAAGTTTGAAATATCCATTTAAGTCACCTTTTCAAATTCCAAGTTGTAAAACACTTCTTTAAATTTCAAATTCAATATATTTCAAATCAAACTTATTTAAGTATAATTCTTAAATAAATATAATTTCAATCAATTTCAAATCATTATAAATTCTATATTTGAAGATATAGATATTAAATAAATACTTAAACATATTATTTATCAACTTTATTAAATCAACTTTAATGAATCTTTAAAATCAATATTTATCAAAACCATATATTTCTTTTCAAAACCAAAGAAATCATTTTCAAAATATTTATATATAGACCAACGGTGCCTGTATATAATTTTCTATCCTATGGTCAAGTGATACGGATATTTATTATTTCAATCCGCAATTTAAATTATATATACGGGTATATATCTTTTCAACCCGCAATCCCAAATTCAATTCAATGAAAATCGCTTGGGTTTATCATTTCAACCCATAACGATTTTCTCCTATTCTACAGATCGTTCGGGTATGTATCATTTCAACCCATTGTGATTCTATACTAACAGGGAACTTGCAGAGTGATAACAGATATGATAATAAAAATAAAAATAGTAACAGGCAATATATCATCAATATAAATAACAGATAATGGTGTCAGATGTCATAGGTGAACAGATACAGATAATGACATATATAACAATGTGAATAACTAACAGCAGCATATTTCAATTAACGTTTCAATTGAAATCAAATTTAATAAATATAAGAACATTAATCGTGAGTGATTGCTCACCTTCCGAGGCTAGAGATATTCGACAATGAGTTACGACCCCAAAGAAAAGCTAGACGAACATGATTCGATGAAGAACAGGCACGACATACAAAGCTGATAGATGTGAATCGATGAGAATCAAATCAGTTCGACAGAACCAGAAAATATCTATATATTATTATCAATATTAAATTTGAAACAAATACTAAAATAATATTTGCATATAATTGAATTCATTGCTTTAATTAAGCACATATATTAAAATATGGTTCATATGTATATAGATACAATGTTAACGTTAAAAAGTGAACGCTAACACCCGGTGTGTGTAATAAACTTGTGAAAGCACCACCCGTTGGTACGGGAACAGAATGTGAGCTGAAAATAGCAGAAAAAGCAGTAAATGAACAACAGATTTATAGTGGTTCGGCCCATAATTGAGCCTACATCCACTTTATAGTCTTTTATTGCTGATTCGGTTACAATTTGATACAATATCTTTCTATAAACGATACAACTTGATCATGAAAACATTCTTGACTACTAGCTCGATCTTCGATGATGAAACTCGACGAATCCGTGTTGGATGTTAGGAGCTCTTCTCGAAGATTGTTGTAGTGTCTCGAATGCTTGAAGATCTTTGATTGCTGAGTGAGAGGAGGCTTCGGCAGCGTAACGGCGCTTGGAGAAATGAATGGCAAAAAGTCCCCTCCAAGTTGGAAGTGATGGGGTATTTATAGGAGCTGATCTGGACTTAGGAAATTTCTCTAAGTCTTTAAGTCGTAGCCGACTTAGGGTAGGTCGGTGACGAGTTAAGGGATAGGGTTAGGTCGGTGACGAGTTAAGGGATAGGGTTATTTTGGGCCTATCCTGTGGCTCTTTGACAAGTATTAAGTCGTAGCCGACTTATCAAACCTTAACTCGTAAGGCCTTAACTCGCAGCCTTTAAGTCGTAAACCCACTAAGTCGTAACTCGTTAGGTCGGAACCTTCTTAAGTCGGAGCATTTCATAACTCGGAATCTTCCTTAGGTCGTAACCTTTAGGTCGCAACACTACTAGGTCGCGGAGTCTTTAGGTCGCAAGCTTCCTTAGGTCGCGACTTCCCTTAGGTCGCTGGACAAGTTAAGTCATTGAGTCCTAGGTCGTAGACATCTTAGGTCGCGGACTCCTTAACTCGCAGGTACTTTAACTCGTACATTGCTAAGTCGCCAGTTCTCATGAGTCGTTGAACTTGATGAGTCGTAAGACCATGAGTCGTATACTCCATGACTCGTTGAACCTGATGAGTCGTAAGACCATGAGTCGTAGAAAGCTTGTCTCGTTGAGTCGTAGAAGAGTTAATCTTTATGAGTCGTAGCATGCTAAGTCGTAAGTCGTTAAACTTCTTAACTCGTAGGTCGTTGAGTCGGACCATTCCTTAGGTCGGAGCCTGTTGAGTCGTAGGTCATCTAACTCTTAACTCGTTAAGTCTTGCACTCCCTTAACTCGTTAACTCTTGAGTCGCGTACTTCTTAAGTCGTGGAGAATTAAGGGTTAACATTTGCCCCTCGAAATACACGCCTAAGTCGTAGGTCGTGTGTTTCGACTCATCTTAACTCGTGTGGGCCGATTCCAATTCCTTTGACCTGGGGTATAAAATGCTTAGGTCGTTCCTCTTTTCTCCGTCTTCCTATTACTCGTTCTTTAAGCCGTATCTGCCATTAACGCAATTTCAAGCTTCCAAAGGCGATTTCGACTTGATTTACTTCCAGCCATTCCCAATTACACCGCGTAAGCATCTTTTCCCTTTTCCCAATCGCCGATCATTGCTGCCGACCTTCATCCATGATTTTTTCCCTTTGGGCCTTGCGAATACTGTTATACAGGATATCCATGAACTTAAGGTGGCTCGGTATGACTTGCAACGATTTGTGATTTACGGTGATTTAGAAATAGGGTTGATGGAGAGGCTAACTGGTTAATGGATTAACGGGTTGAATAGTTAACGGGTTAGGAGTGACAAAGCTCAAGAGTTAGGAGGTAAATGGGTTAGGAATTGGATGGATAGATGGTTAACGAGTTAAGGATTAAGCGAGTCAGGAGTTAGATGGATTGGTAATTTCGCGTGATCCAGCAGTTTTGATGTTACGACTTACGACTTACGACTTGAAGTCTCTTTTTATTCCTCACGACTTACGACTTAGAGAATAGTTGACCCTAGGTCGCAGGAGCCATTTGAGTCGTTCGCGACTTAGCACTTGTTCAGATTTTGCTTGAATGTGTGGTACGACTGGAGAGTTACGACTCAACTTGATTCATGGCATATCTTTTAGACCGTGAACGAGTTAGGACTTAGGAAAATCTGCCCTAAGTTAAGTCGTGACCGAGTTAGAACTTGAGCAAATTTCCCACTGCCTTGAATGCTAAGACTTGAGTTGTTTGAACTTTGGACTCTTGAATTTTGTTGCACTCTTTTATAGATTGTCAATAACTCTAACTGCCTGTTATAACATTTACAAAAACTGGGACGAATATACTGCCACCGACTGCCCATATCGGATGACAGATTAGTTGATAAAGATTAAAATTAAATGTACTGTATGAGTGAAATGCTACACAATAACCAACTCAAATGAAGTATTAAAGCAGAATCGTAATGGTTAACTAAAACTGATTTTTTCTGCATTGACACTGCACTTAAGCATTAACAAGTTTTGAAATCTCGTAATCGACTGATTGTCAGTTAGTTTAATTCCAGTTATACTTGCTTTTTCTTATTTTCATTAGTTTTGCACAGCACTTTACACTTTTAGGAAACGTGCACCTTCACTTTTGAACACTCGGCTGATTGTGTAGAATGGCATCCCATCAAGAGGATTTGGAACCAAGTGGAGAAGCTTTTCCAATTGCTACTCCGTTGAATGATCCCCCAGAAAAGACTCCTACCACTCTGAGTCAAAAAGTCTTCCGTCAACTATGCTCCCAGTTTGGCATTGCTGAATCTGACGCTTTGCTCCCTGGAGTAAATGACACTGCTGACAGGCCGCCCCACGGCTTCATTGCAGTGAACCGCCAAATGTGCTTGAGTGGAGCGATTCCCCCGTTTAACGACTGTCTCCGAGAACTTCTCCTTCGATTATCTATCTCCCCTTTTCAACTTCATCCTAATGGCTACGCCATCCTGCTGGGATTGTGTGTGCTTTTTAGGAGAATGCTGGACCGTTTCCCCAGTTTTGGAGAAATTTGCTTTCTATGCTCATTCCAAGGACCAAGGACCATCCCTCTATCACAGTTGTAAGGAGTGCCAGGAATCGCAAACTGATTATTGGTCTTCCCGAAAGCGTTCCTGGGTTTCTGAGCCAGTTTTTCTTTGTTCGTTGTCCCCCGGGATTTTACGCCATTTGGAGAGTGGGAAGTACGATTATCTATCTTTTCCCTGTGTTTTCTAAAATTCTTTGAAGTCCAAATTGTCAAGTGTTAACTTCTTTTTCTACTGTTTCAGCGCTTCCTTCCCCCTCTAGGGAACCTCATCACAAAATTACCTTTGAGAGGCTTATGGCCGTGCCGGTTGAGGAGAGGAGTGTTCAATTTCTATTGAGAGATGAGTTCCTCCACGAATTTGGACTCTTACATCCTTCCCGTTCCACTCAGCCACCTGAAGTCCCTGATTCTTCGGCTGAGGAGTCAGATGCCCCCGCTTCTGCTAAAGAACCTTCACCGAAAGAATTTACCGTTGAGACTTCATTGGTGAAGTGTTCTACTCTTACCGACATTGCGGGGTCGTCCAGTAAGTTAGCACTTGCCCCGGTTATTGAAGAGGAGGAAAATCTTCACACTCTTGAAAAGACGGCTGAGGTGGAAGTTGAAAAAGATGATTCTCCCATGCACCATGGCGATGATACTTTCGACAGTCTGAGCGACATCATGATAACCTCTCAGGAGCTCTTTAAAGATGATGTTTCTAAAGTGGTTCCTCCTGTTATCGAAGCAACTTCTTCTTTGCAACAAACCGCAACGCCTTCCACACAACTTATTGCCATTTCTACACCCAAAAGTGGTTTGTAGTCTGACGCGCTTAGTTTGCACATCACACACACTTAGTACTTTGGCACTTATATGCACTTAGCTTCTTCAACTTGAGGATTTCTAAAACTGGTCTTTTTCTTCAATTTCAGATTCTCTGATGGGGCGAAGCGGCTCTTACTACAACAAATTCCAGCGTTACGGAAGCCGTGAGGCTTATGACTTTAGGAGTTACATTGGTGCTGTGAAGGAAACTGATGAGGAGAGGGCTACCAGAAAGGCTCATGAGAGGCGAGCTCATGAAGAGCGTCGCCGGAGAGAAGATGAGGAATACTACGGGAGAAGGGACGAGCAACGTGACTCTTCCCGCAGAAGCGACGATCCTTATAAAAGGAAATCTTGCGACGATAAGGGGAAGAGTCACATTTCTGATGATTCCAGTAAACGGACCAGACTTGGTGAGAAAGACACATCTAACATCTCGGAAAAGACTACCGCTTCTGTTCCTCCTAATACATCTTCCGGTTCTCCTGCCCTTAAGGAGTCTGACATCCAGACCATCATTAATAGGCCACAGTACCAAGCTGGAGATGGTCCTCCCACACTCCAGAGCCGATTTCCGAATTGGTGTCTGAAAGGAGTGCGTTTTGATTTGGACTTGGTCCCCATTGATAAGCAGGCGATGCTGAAAAATGTCGATGCTGTAAAGCTTGACATCGAAAGAATGTCTGGGTGGCAGAAGCTGGTTGACGAACTTCAAAGGGTCAACCATCTGAACCTCGAAGCGATGATGACCATGGAAAATGATAAATCTGAGTGGGACAAATGGCGTAAGCAGCATGACTCGGAGATGAAAAGCATTAGTGATGGTTATGTGAAGCTCGAAGCCGAAGTTGAAAGGCTTAAAAAAGAGCTTGCTACTTCTTCCACTTCTTATTCTCAGAAAGAGGAAATGCTTCAAAAAAAGTTCGAGACGCCCATGCTGCTCAGTGGGATACTAAAGTCAAGCTTGAAGCAGAACAGCATGTTACTAGAAAATATCGTGATGACGCTGCTCAACTTCAGGAGAAACTCAGCTCTCGAGACTTAGAAATTGCTAGGCTACAGTCCCAGTTACTGAAGGCTGAAAGAGAACGTGATGAAGTTCTCTCCGGTAAAGCCGCAGCCGAAGAATCCCATAAGGCGACCATAGCCACCGTTGACACGACTCTGTTCGACTTTTATATGCATTGTGTCCTGGGGCGTGGGAGCCTTTCATTTTTGGGACCAGAGTATGAAGTCACCTTAGCGGAGGTGTGGGAGGCAATCATTGACTTATTTGGTGGTGCCGGATACTCTGAAACAGATCTTCAAGCTACCTACTTAAGTGAGAGCGATCGCGCTGCCCTTGCCAAAGGAAAAGAGCAGCTCATCCGAATGCGGGCCGAGGCGACGGGAGAGAAGCTTCCTGAGAAAGAAACACCTCCTATTGCTCCTGCTTATACTTCGGCTTTAGCTCATGCGGATATTACCGGCTCTAGTTCTCATTCCACGCCTCCCGCTATGGTTGACAAAGAAACTGTATCCACCCCTACAGAGGAAGAAGCAATGAAGGACTTCCAAGCTCGGGAATTTGAGATTGACCTTGCTAAACCGGCTTCTCCAGGTAACTTTGACGATTCACGGTCTTCTTTTTTCTCAGAGAATACTGATTTTGATTTCTTTTATTATGCAGCAGTCGTGCCGGAAACTGCACCACCTCTTCCTTCTTCAGCTGTCGTTCCTCCTCCTCCTCAAGTTATACCTCTTCCAGCTTCTCAACCTGGTTCACAGGAAGAACCAATAGCGGCCCTTCAAGGTTTAGATGAACCACCTGCTTCCGAAGAACACAAGGCAGAAGATCTGGAAGATAGCGAGAAGACCCCGGAGCAGTCTTTCGATTATGACACAAAGCTTTCTACATTTCTTGCTCCGGGGAGTGAGTCTTCTTCCAAGAAGAAGGGGAAGCGTGTGGTTTCAAAGAAAGGAAAGAGGAGTTCTTCTGCCGCTGGGGATGAGGCAGAGATTGATCCGGCTGAGTCTCTTTCTCCTTCTTCTCCGATACGGCCTGCGAAGCTAATTACCAGGCCGGGTAAAAGCTCCAAGGGTGGGAAGAAGGGGAAATGAGTTTGATTTTGCATTTTCTGCTTTTTGTATTGACCGGGTATTGTGCGGATACCGGTCTCCGCTTCTTTTTGTAACCTGTACAATGTAAAAAAATTCTCATAGTGTTGAAACAAATAGATATTTTTCTTGTACAAATCCTTGTGTATGTAGGAATACATCTGTTTTTTATTTGAAGTGTGGAGTAAACGATTCTTTTTATTTGTACAAACTTTTTGTCTGTGTTTCAAGAACGCATTTACTCCACATCTTTATTACGTGATATTGCAATGAACTTGTGGTATGTCGCTTGTATATCACTTTTATTATTGTAACTGAATTGTATAATGTTGCCCCCATACCACAAGTATACTGTAATATTTCTTGCTTTCACAAGACCGATACTCTTATTTTAGAGAATAACTTTCCACTTTTTCAGGGAAGAGTTATTCTGCTTTTAATAGAGTATATCTTGTCTTTGGAGAAATCTTTATTTTCTTTTTCTTCCTGAAGATCACTTCGACTTCTGGGAATGATCACTTTTATTTGTTTGAAAGTGAATTTTCCTGCACAGTGAAATGAGCTTCTGAAGAAGGTTTTGATTTTTGTGCCCCAGTAAAGGGTTTATTTTTGGCACTTCAAGCAAGGTGAAGTACGCCTCTGAAGAGGTCTTTTGGTCTCCGAAGAGAAGCGATTTTGGTCTCCGAAGAGAAGCAGTTTTGGTCTCCGAAGAGAAGCAGTTTTGGTCTCCGAAGAGAAGCAGTTTTGGCATTTCATCTCTGGTGAAGTGGGTCTCCGAAGAGAAGCATTTTGCACTTCTACACGGGTGAAATGTGCCTCCGAAAAGGGCTTTTAGCATTTCATCACTGGCGAAGTGGGTCTCCGAAGAGAAGCATTTTGCACTTCTACACGGGTGAAATGTGCCTCCGAAAAGGGCTTTTGCCTCCGAAGATGGCTTGTGCCTCCGAAGAGGGCTTGTGCCTCCGAAGAGGGCTTGTGATTGCCTGGAAGTTACTTTCTCATGGTCGGAGGGGTCCACGGGACAAGCGTAAGTCGTTCGATTGGATGTTTGTTTGTACAAACGATCGCAATCGATTAACAAGGTGCCCCTTTTTGGTAGTCCCACCGATCTTTTTGATTGAGGAAAGCTCTCCATTTATTGGCGTGCCTCGTTAGAGGGCTTTGTTGACCCTTGGGAAGGAGCATCAGTTGGTTGGTGTGCCAGGAAGGTTGCGTCTTAGGGGCAAGTAGATCCATGGGATGGACACAAGCTGCCTGATTGGATGCATCACAATCAGCTAGCGAGGGTCTTATTCCTTCTGCTTGGGAAGGTATCCCTTTAGTGGACCTACCTGCTTTCCTGTTGAGAGGCATACCTCCCTTTGGCTGCTTCCATGTTGGCCCGCTCATGTTGTATCATCATCCACCAATCTTCGATCCTTTATCATCGTTTCCAAGCGCATGTTTTCTTTCTCTTGCAAGTAAATTGCTTTATCCGAAGGAGTAGACTTCACTGTTGAATGACTCCACAGAGTAAATGCAAGTTATTTGGTTGGATGCCTTTTTATATCAACGATCGCAACCAGTTAACGAGGGCTTGACATAGTGGAGCCGTCAACTTTTTATGTGAAGCTCCTCTTGTATGGGATTTGAGTTTGAAATTTTTGTTGCTTGAAATTTGCTTTAATAAATGATTTGCAAGGCTCGCTTAGCTTTGCGATGGGTGAGCTTTGCTTTAATGACCTGCAGTATTAGATCGATATTTCAGCAATACATTTAGAGTATTTACACATCGAAATATAACAGGCATTTTATAATAGAAAACACAATGCATAGTTTTCATTATTGAGTCACGCTGATTTCTCAGCGGTTTACAATGCAGAAGTTACACATCCATCATTATCTTTACAAATTCAAGCAATGCAGTTAAGTAAAAATGAATGCTAGTTATTGTTGTTTCAGAATCTCCAAGCTGGATTTCCATTTGTGCTTGATTCATAGCTTTTGGATTTTTATGCCAGAGAAAGTGAGAGATGCCCCAGTCGCAGTTTTGTGGGTAATTAGTAGTCATCCCAACTTCTTCTTGCTGGGTATGGTCCCCCTGTGATAGCATTAATGACAAGCTTTTCTGAATCTTGCACTGCAGTGTTGTTGTGAGAATCGGATTGATGGGTAGGGTGTTGTTGATCCCGAGTGGATGAGGTTGGATCGACTCCGTTCCTTTTAACGTATTGTTGGAGTTTACCCTGCTCTAGCAATTCTTCAATCACCTTCTTTAATTCGCGACATTGGTCAGTGTCATGGCCAGGTTGATTGTGAAATTGGCAGAATTTTCCATTACGCTTTGCCCCTCTCGTCATCTCAGGTGGCTTAGGATACCTGACAACGTCCTTTGTTGCAAAAAAGATATTTCTTGGTGTATCAGTTAAAGGAGTAAAGTCCGAAGGATTAAAGCGGCGAGGTTTCTTTTCATTTCCCTGGCTTTTTCCTCCTTCATTCTCCCTTTTCTGACTTTCAGATTCTCTTTTCTTAGGTGGGACATTGTCATTATCAGTCTGGGCAGTAACCACTTTCGATGTTGCAGAAAGGCTTTCAAGGCGAATGAACTCATCGGCCTTTTTATAAAATTTATCAAGTGAGTTTGGTTCTTTCATCTTTAACCATATCCCAAATTTACTCGATTTATCAATGGCTCTCATCAAATAAGTCAGGATCATGCGTGGTTCCGCATTTTCTACCTCGGCTAAAGCTATATTGAAACGGCTCAAGAAAGATTTGCTTGATTCTCCGGGCGCTTGTTCAAGGTTAGACAGCGACATTATATCCTTAGCTTTTGAAGCATACAATCTGAACTGTTCTTTAAACTTTTGCGTTAAGTCGGAGAATTTATCTACAGACCGAACTGGAAGCTTTGTGAACCAAAGTAAAGCCACACCTTCTAGGTATACCGGAAAGTATCGACACTTGATCTCGTCTGATGCTCTTGCACCAGTCATATGCCAATCGTACTTGTAGAGGAAATGATTAGGGTCACTGGTTCCCCTATAGGCTTGGATAGTAGGAGGTGCAAATTTCCTTGGAAACTCCGCTCTTAGGATCCTTTCAGTAAACGGAGTTCTGCTTGGCGCAAATCCCCAGTCAGCCTCATCCTCTTCCCTTTGCATGCTCTCTTTCATGATGCGGCCAACCATTTCAGACAGGTACTCTTTATTGTTCAAAGACACCTCCGGGCAAGTATTAGTTCTTCCCTCGGAATTTTGCCCGGGCATATGCTCATGACAAGTTGGTTGCGGCATAGAACCATCAGCTTGGAAAGGTGGCATTTCAGGAAGAGTAGTTCGATGGTTTTCTGGTTGACGATTTGCCCCGAGCAGAGCAGTTAATCTATCCATCATCAAAGCGTTTTGAGTTTCAATTTGTTGGTATAATCCAGAAACTGCGTCATCCAATTCAGCCCTGGTGATCCCAACGGTTGGAGTTGCTTGGTCTGTTATTGGGGAAGCGGAAGTTCCTTCGTGAGCGTTTCCGGATCTGATAGGTCTACCTCTTCTTCCAGGAGCCATTATTTCAGATATGGTTTTTTAAAGAGAGGTTCTTTTTATGAATCTTTGCGAAGCAACGGTGGATGATCGCCTGAGTTGGGTTCTCAGTGAAAGCACCAAAATGTTAACGTTAAAAAGTGAACGCTAACACCCGGTGTGTGTAATAAACTTGTGAAAGCACCACCCGTTGGTACGGGAACAGAATGTGAGCTGAAAATAGCAGAAAAAGCAGTAAATGAACAACAAATTTATAGTGGTTCGGCCCGTAATTGAGCCTACATCCACTTTATAGTCTTTTATTGCTGATTCGGTTACAATTTGATACAATATCTTTCTATAAACGATACAACTTGATCATGAAAACATTCTTGACTACTAGCTCGATCTTCGATGATGAAACTCGACGAATCCGTGTTGGATGTTAGGAGCTCTTCTCGAAGATTGTTGTAGTGTCTCGAATGCTTGAAGATCTTTGATTGCTGAGTGAGAGGAGGCTTCGGCAGCGTAACGGCGCTTGGAGAAATGAATGGCAAAAAGTCCCCTCCAAGTTGGAAGTGATGGGGTATTTATAGGAGCTGATCTGGACTTAGGAAATTTCTCTAAGTCTTTAAGTCGTAGCCGACTTAGGGTAGGTCGGTGACGAGTTAAGGGATAGGGTTAGGTCGGTGACGAGTTAATGGATAGGGTTATTTTGGGCCTATCCTGTGGCTCTTTGACAAGTATTAAGTCGTAGCCGACTTATCAAACCTTAACTCGTAAGGCCTTAACTCGCAGCCTTTAAGTCGTAAACCCACTAAGTCGTAACTCGTTAGGTCGGAACCTTCTTAAGTCGGAGCATTTCATAACTCGGAATCTTCCTTAGGTCGTAACCTTTAGGTCGCAACACTACTAGGTCGCGGAGTCTTTAGGTCGCAAGCTTCCTTAGGTCGCGACTTCCCTTAGGTCGCTGGACAAGTTAAGTCATTGAGTCCTAGGTCGTAGACATCTTAGGTCGCGGACTCCTTAACTCGCAGGTACTTTAACTCGTACATTGCTAAGTCGCCAGTTCTCATGAGTCGTTGAACTTGATGAGTCGTAAGACCATGAGTCGTATACTCCATGACTCGTTGAACCTGATGAGTCGTAAGACCATGAGTCGTAGAAAGCTTGTCTCGTTGAGTCGTAGAAGAGTTAATCTTTATGAGTCGTAGCATGCTAAGTCGTAAGTCGTTAAACTTCTTAACTCGTAGGTCGTTGAGTCGGACCATTCCTTAGGTCGGAGCCTATTGAGTCGTAGGTCATCTAACTCTTAACTCGTTAAGTCTTGCACTCCCTTAACTCGTTAACTCTTGAGTCGCGTACTTCTTAAGTCGTGGAGAATTAAGGGTTAACATACAACATAAACAAATTTTATATAATATATATATATATATACACTCATAACACGGTAAAATATATACATACGTTGTAAAAAAAATCAATACTTAAATAAACTGATAGATATATAGGCTAGTGTATAAACATACATACAAGTTATATATGTAAACAATATAAATCAGCTATATGTATACGGAAAAAGAAAAACTACAGATGATTGGAACTCAAAATGTATGCAGACTCATTATATAACTTTCATTATAATATGTACCCATCATATATACAAAGATACAACATACTATTGCAGATATATCGCAACACAACATACCCATTCTTAAACTAGTACATATATAAAACATATATATATTGACATCATAAACCAATATAACTATTATATATATACTTTAAAGCTACAATATTAATACATATGCCGAAGAACAATAGTGAGTATATATTTTATAAATTCATATACTTTACATCAAAACAGAACTCGTATGCTTACAAACTGATGTATATATAACTCGTACAAAACTGCACATGGTAAAACATATATATACAAAACTTATGTACATAAGTGCAATTCAAAATCATTATACTTAAAACTCAATTAATAAAATCGGAGTATATATAAATTTTATCTTAAATCAATACCTGAAATCGGTAATTTAAAATTATAACAAATAAAACCCATACTTTAAAACATATAACAAGCAAACATAACATGTGATCTATTGTATACTTAAACTGAAAATAACTAACATATATCAAAATATTTAAACAAATCACATAGGCATTACTGTAACCAATATATGTGCAAGCTAATTGAAAACTGTTTGTGAAAATATAGAACAAAATACACACACATATATACTTGTACAAACTCCACTATATAAAAACATTTGAAAACTTTATACATATATCACATTGTATACTTTATACACTATATATATCAATCTTAAACCAAATCAGTATATGTTGCTGTAAATATATAAACAGTATAACATATATTTATTAAACAAAATAGCTTATATATATACCGCATGAAATGATTACACGTATAACTTATAAAATACAAGATGCATATTTATATTCGAAAGTCCAAATTCATGCAACCCTACATAACTATTCATGTAAACTCATGTGTGTAATCCGCGTATGCATATATAAGCACCAAGTATTGGAAAATCTCATATAAATATAAATACAAATTCTTTAACCCATATATATATATATATAATAATAATAGTAATAACGCACATAAACTTCTACAGTTTCATATATGCACTTATGCATCCTTCAAACAAAATACTGTTATAGATATATTCGACAGCATACATAAAGTACTATATCGTAAATTTATCTTAAAATTGTGTATATATAAATGCACACTTATTAATATAACGGATATATATAGGAGCAAAATTTTGAAAGCATGAAACATAAATATATAATAAAGAAGAGAGGGCTTACGGCTGTTTCACGTGGAGGGTGCAAGAGGAAGGTGGGGCGCAGTTGCGTTGGATCTGGTGAAGGGGTGTATTCGGCCTCGATTGCTGGTGGGTGGTATGCGAGGTAGAGGGGAAATCAAATGGTGACCGGTTATGGAGAGGAGGAGGTGAGGCAACGAATGAAGGCGGAACCCAGGACGTGAAAAGGAATTGACGTGATATGTAAAGAAAGGAGGAGAGATGAGAGGAAGAGGCGATTTGATGATAAATCTCGGGCTGATGGAAGGGTTAGGGGAGATGTTGGGAAGGACAGAAAACTATATTAAGTTATTGCAATGAAGTGAAAAACGAAGTTATAAAAGCCAAAATAAATGAACCGTTCGAAAAGAAGAAAAAAAAACGTATACAAGTTTACCCATTTTGACTTCCCAATGATATGGATGGCAACGGCTGGATTTTAGAAATAAAAGTTAAAATGAGAACTAGTGGCTATTTTATTCTACAATTTGAAATTTGAATGGCCACAACTATCAAAAGTGCAAAAGCGGTACCGGTGCAGTTAACTATTTCACGGTTTCCCTCGCGTACCGAATGCCGAATCACACAAATGAATATATTACGGAGATTAGCACGACGAGACGATCAAAATGGCATACAAATATCAATGGTACGATCGAGTTATAGAAATTCGAATTTCCGTTACCGGAAATGCTGCAAAATTGCAGAAAATAAGATAAACGGAGCAATAGAAGTTCAAATCTGACGAAACGAAAGATGACGTCTCACTCAGAAGATGATTTACAAATTTTCTATAGAAAAATATTCAAGTTTGGAAAACCTTTTATTACCATCAATTTTTTAACTGATTTGAATTGAAATAAAATTACACAAGAAAATAAACTTCCATATTATCAGATGAAAATTTACCAGTTGCTATGTTAAAATAGACGTATTCCAAATAATTTAAATTTCAACATTTTATTGTTTAAAATTTCACAAAAATTCAATTAATTAAATAAATAAAACCACTGAAATTTACGGGTCGTTACATTAAATAAAGATAATTTAAAATGGAATTTTGAGAATTGGACTCAGAATTAAATTATTTAAAGATTTGGATTATTGATTTAAAAATAAAGGTTAATTTGATTTAAGGGGTTAAATCAACATTTGAAAATTTAACTCGAATTTATATAATTCGAGATGGTTTAAGGTTGAGGTTTAGATTTCATTAGTTCAAACTGAATATAGTTTGAATTAATTAGAATTGAAGATGGATAAGTATAAAATTCAAATGGGAAATTTGAATTGGATTAATTTGAAATAAAATCGAAGATTGAATGAGTTCAAATTCAAATGGGAATTGGGATTAATTCATATAGAAATTGAAATGATTTGAAATTGAAGTGGATTCAATTTGAAATTAGTCTAAATTAATTAATTGTAATTAAAGTGAATATGTTTAAAATCAAATGGAATTTGATTTGAATTTGGAAAGAAATCGAGGTTAATTCAACTTGAATTGGGGATAAATCAAGTTCAGGGGAAATTGAAGTTATTCAAACTAGAAGTGAGTCAATTTAAATGGAAGTGGAAATTTAATTTGAATTGATGGAGAATTGAACAGTCTGACTATGGACTATTTCAAAAATTAATTGTTTTAATATAAATCTATTTTTCCAAACTATTTACTATACAACTTTCCTTTTTAAACCTAAAACTTTCTTAAGCTTGTTTTACAATTACTTTTGGAACTATTTAACAATTTTACAACTGATTTATAAACTAATTACTATCTTTCTAGCTACTTTATAACTAGTTACTATTTTATAACTAATTTGTAATTATTTTACTATTTTTCAACTATTTTACAATTACTTAACTATTTTATAGCTATTTTACAAACTAATAATTTTTTTTCAACAATTTATCTATTTTTAAATTTTCAAGCTATTTTCTAAATATAAACTGGTCGGAGTTCAAATTGTTATTGATTAAATACCCAACTAAGATAAGAATTGAAGTGATAATCCAAAGGGGGATTAAGGCAAATGTGAATAAGTGAATAAAATCAAAAAGAGGATGAATAGAAAGGGAATTGATTTAACTGATAACCAATGAAGATAAATACGTAGGATGTACGTATATTATTCTATTCGCATAGTGATTTGATCCAGATTCGAGCACAGAATTTCGAGATAGTATTATCGATCCGAGTTGGGATTTTTCGCTCGATTTTCGACGGCGAACCTGGATATGGATTTTTGATTGGTTCTGGATATTCTCTATCATAGTTGTGACTATGCTAGGAGAATGACGGTTTCTGATCAAGAAACCAGATCTGAGTCTGCACTAGGAAGTCGGGTGGACAATACTAGTTCGGAAGTGAAATTGTGTGATCGAGTGAGCGATCAGATTGATATAATGTACGGATGATATGTGTACATCATACGGGTTTTGAATGAAATTGATATTGAAAATTTATGGATAAGAATTGTAAAATGGTCTTTTAAATGAAGAGTATATTTTGTGAAATATATGATGGGGTAAAATGGAAATTGGAAATTTATATGATTAAAGATTCACTTTATGAAGAAAAGTAACATGGTTAATAACTTTATAAAAGAGTAATCAAATTTGAATATTTGATTTGGGATAAACAAAGTTATATATCTGGTTATTCGGTAGACTCCCCTTGTTGAATCTATTAACAAAAGAAAAGGGTTTTGAAAGTATTTGAAGTATAAAAGTGAATTTATCCAAGTATGAAGTGATTCAAACATTTCCCAAGGTTATTATATATATACACACACACGTATATATAAAGGATTTTGTGAAAATGATTTTGAGGAAAAGTTTTGGGAACCTTTGAATTTGGAAAGGCTTTGATTTTTGAGGAAAATCAAATTTGGAATTTGGAAAGCCTAGTTTGTGAATTATCAATTTTGGGATAATCGATTTTGAGAAAGGAGATTTATATGAGATTCATACTTGGTGTATGATTTGGAAAATACTATATGTGTATAGTATAAAGTGTTTTGAAAGTGGCTCTGGGGAAAAAGGCGCTCCCTTGAATGAACTTCTCAGGAGTGCCACAGGGTGGTACTGCCTTGAGCCTCAAAGAGGGGGAGGCTCTAAAGTTGATCCTGTGAGGAGTCCGGACAAACTAGTTCCTGAGGATTATTGGGTAGCGAAAGTCGAGGGCGTTGATGCCTACAGAGGCATTTGGGTTATGCTGTGACGACAGTGTAACTTGATTTCGCTGCGGTCTATTGTGTGGACCATAGCGAAAATCGTGTAGAGGATGAGTGCCAACAGTCTACACTTGATTTTGCCGGGACGGCAACGTAACATCGGTAGACTGCGATCTATGGTCAAGTGGAGAAGTATCATTCTTTTGGTAGCGAAATTCGAGGGCGCTGATGCCTACAGTTATATGGATTTTTTCTGTGATAGCAACGTAAAGCCCGGGTATAACTGCGATCTATAGCGGGTTCCATGGCGTAATCGAGGGGCGCGGAGGCCTACAGTTATCTATGGATTTTGCCGGGATGGCAACGTAACCATCGGTTTAACTGCGACCATGTATGAGGGTGATGATTTCCAGAGCATTCTCACCAAAGATATTTCCTCTATTTTTAAAAACCGTTTTCTATATTATCAATAAAATTATTTTTCAAGTATTTTCACTATATGTTGAAATGGGTCTGCTAAGTACTTATAGATTTTCAGTCCTGCGCCTGATCAACGTATGACCGAATTTCTATGAGAACAAGGATGGACTTGTTGAAACATCGAGTTATAAAATTATTTTAGTAATATTATATAGAAATTAAAAGTGTTTTAAAAATGATTAATATATATATATATACTTATCTGATTTTAAGCATTTTCATAAATTCTGGTTTCGTTCCTTTTCGAGGACGAAAAGATTCAAAGGGGGGAGGAATGTGATGACCCGGATTTTTAACCTCGGTTGATTAGGTAATTAACTGGTTTAAAATTTTGGGAATAATAATAGATCAAACAAATAAATTTCCGACATCTAAAATATCTTGATATATAAGTTAATTTAAAGGCCGTATCAATATTGAATTATTGAATCTCTAGAATATGATAAATCTTTTAAAAAGTAAATTATATGTATATATAAACTCCACTGTTTAAATTAAGAAAAAAAATCCATAAATATATATATATATATCATATATAAGTTTGATGAAGTTAAATATAAAAATATATATATACACAGGGGTTCATAAATATGTATATGATGATTGTAAACATATAGATATAAGAACATACCTATATGAGTATCTGAATGTAGGCTCATATGAAACCATATATATATATATAAGTTTGTATAAGTGTGGATATATATATATATATATGTGTATATATGATGACAAAATATGCATAAGCAAAGTATAAGAAAATATGTATAAGGATAAGTGTATATATATGATGGTAAATAGGTAAAGTAAAAAGGTTTCTTTGCATATGTATGTAGTATGTGTATATATGTAAGGATATATATGCATGTAAACACTTTGGGAAACATAGCATCAAATGCATACAATAAATCAAGTCAAAATCTGTTTTTTTTTAATAAAAAAAAAGAAATTGGAATCAGACAATAAGACTTGTACAAGAGGAGCTATCTCCACTTTCAGCCTTTGTTGCAGCTTGGCATTCGAACCAAAACATATGCAAACTTTAATTGTTGATAATATAAAAATAATAATGCATAAGTATGGATAAGTATGTAAACATGGAAGGAGACACTTGCATTTAATGCTATCAATTCAAGCACAAAAAAATCTAGTTTGGTCAAAAGAAGAAAGATAAAAATCTCTAACCAAAAGAAAATGCTTGTACCAGAAAATACCTATCTCCTGCAAACTTTGTTCTATACGTATCAAGCTTCTTATTTCATTTCATTCATCAAACTTAGCATTCCAGGAAATAAGAAATCATGTCATATTACAACTGAAACATAAACAACAACTAAACCAACAAGAAAACAAGCAAGAAGATTTAGGGAGAGGATCAAGCTAGCAACTGTTCAACACAAAAGTGTTCTCTGTTCAAAGTTTCTCAGGTGGGTAAACTCACTTCTTAAACCTTAGATCTGTTTAAATTTCTGGTTTGCATGTGATCATATTGGAAGTTATGAATTAAATATGCTGGTATGGTTATGTAATATGCCTGTGTGTATGAATATACTGGCTGCACATATCTGGAAACAGGCAAGAATGCCTCTGTTAAAAATTGCAGATTTTAATCTAGTTCAAAAATTCAATTCCACTATCCCTGATCTTCTATAGTTTGTGATGTTAAAACAAAATGGGTTTAAAATTACCATAACTTAATTTCAAATATATTTCCATGAAAAATATGAGATGGCTTTTGATTGGAAGAAATACAGTGAAAATTCAAAGTCTATCCAATTTTCAACTTGCATGGATTCAAGGTTCAATTACATCATCCAAATCCATTTCGAAAACAAGGATTTTTAAAACTAAAATCAGGATTTTTAGTTTTAAATTGAGGTAGTATTTCTAAGATGAACGGAATAGCTATTTTCATCATTTTCCGGCGATGAACGTGGTGATGGGTGTTGGGCTTGAGGCAGGAAGTGGTTGGTGGAAGGGGGATCATCGGGAAAATACTCGCAAGTTTTCTAGATGATCGTGGCGATGGCGCAACGATGAACTAGGGTTTAAGCTTCAGTTTTGTTCGACGAAGATGACGCATCAATTTCGTCGACTGTGCTGCATCGAGTTCGATCGCACCGAGGGGGATAGGTTCATGGTTGAGTGGCGAGGCTCTAGACGCGAGGGCGTGATGACCGGTGGTCAGAGGTGAAGGTACGAGGTGGTTTTCTGGTGACTGGTTTTGTTCCAGGTAGGGATCGATGTGTTTGATTTTGATTTACGAGGAGGCTCGTGGTTCTGGGTGGTCGCTCGTGTCGAGATGGTCGTCGTCGACTTGCGGAGGGTCACGGTGATGATCGGAGCGTCTGTGAGGTGATGTGCACGTGCACATGGGTTATCTCGTATCTGATGTTGTAGCTGTGTTTTGAATGCTTCGGGTAGGATGGTGTTTTTACTCGAGGTTGATCTCGAGTTTGATCGGGTAGTGATTGAGGTTGGTTGGCTCGGGGTAAGAACCGGGGTTAGCTCGGGTAAATGATGGTTTGGGTTCGGGCCTGTACCAAAGTATTTATGCTTAGTTGATAATAAATAAATCAAGTTTTATAAGCAAAGGTAATATTTTGTCAAGTTTCAAAGCCAATAGAAACAAGTACTCAAAGTGTAAATATTTATCAAATTTTCAAGAATAAGTTTCAAATATAAAGTATAGTGTTTCCTGGAGATTTGACCAGGCAACTTAGTAATCGACATCTCTGTCGTTCGGCTCAACTGGTTCGGTCGACGTCTCGCTACGTCCATCATCCAAGAAGCGCTCGACATCCAGATGGCGTTCGGCGTCATGATACACTCGGCATCCCGGAAGCGCTCGGCATCAAGGAACGTCCGGCATCGAGAGACTTTCGGCATGGTATAACGTTCGGCATGGCAAAATTGTCCATCATAAAATATCGTTCAGCCTAACTATTGTTCAGCCTAAGTGTCGTTCGGCCAAGACATGGTTCGGCCTTGACAGCGTTCGGCCAGAGTATCGTCCGGCCTAAGCTCTGCTCGGCATTCAGTCATTCAGCACAAATACATCCCACGGCATTCAGGGTGTTCGGCCTCACTTCTGTTCAGCATGAGAAGATCGTTCGGCATTCACACCTAGTTCGGCATTCAGCGTTCGGCATCTATGGATCGGCATATAATGACCACTCCATTTGGGCCGAGGTATTCGGTTGTTAGGCCTGCCAGGGAAGTCCAACCCATCTTTGTCTATAAATAGAGAGGCAATGGCACAGTGAAAAGGACCTTTTTCGAGAACACTGGGGAGACTCTACCGCTTTCAAGACTCATCCTCTTTACTTAGCAATTGTATTCAAGTAGTTGGCAAATGGATTGTATCTGTAATCAATTATCTAGTAAAGCAATAAAGATTAACCTCAAAGTGGACGTAGGCAGTTACGCCGAACCACTATAAATTTGGTGTTTTCGTCTTTGCATTCAATTTAGCATATTGTTCCTTGTTTAAATTTACTTTCATCATTTATCCCTCTACACAATCTTTCTCAACGAGGTTAGTGACCAATTTTGGTGCTAACACTTTGGTGCTTTCACTGAGAACTGAATTCTCAGACCTCAAGGATCTGCTTTGAAGCTACTGGATTGAATAAATCCCCCAAGGAAGATCGGATTCATTCTTAGGACGTCCGTTGAATCTACTCAGAGTTCATACCAATAACTCTACAATGGCAAGACCACGTACCAGATCAGCCTCTCATAATGCGGACGCCCACGAGACTGCTAGCGTACAACAAGCAGGGCCTAGCAATCAGCAAGCAATGCTAGGTGCAGGGACTACCGCTCAGGACCAAATGCCGGTTGTCACCAGAATAGAGTTCAATGACTTGATGAGAGAACTCAGGGAAAGCGGGAGACAACTCGGAGAGCAGATGCAAGCTAACGCCAACCTCATGGCACAACTCACTCAACAACAGCATCAAAATGTTGGGGGCAATCCCGCTCCTTATTCTTCATCCGACAGCTCAACTTCGTCCGATGAACCTCCCCGGCGTAGGCGCCATAAGACTGAAACTACGTAGGCAGGCGCTGCTGTTCGAACAGCTGGAGACTGTAACCAAGCAGGAGCTGGAAACTTAGGAGCTGGAGCGCAGGTGGAGGCTGGAGGCCCAGATCGTCAAGATGCCAATGATGTCGAACCTCAAGATGCACATTTGGCAGATCGCCAGCAGAGGAGGCATCAGCCTGATCAATCACGTAGAATAGACTCCAACCTTCCACCTTCCATACAAACGCCAGACCTGACAGCCATGATCAGACAATTGATGAAAGAGAATCAGGGCTTATCAAACGATGATTGGGGAGTGTCAAGAAGTCATACTCCGTTCACAGACATTGTTTTACAGGCAGCGTACCCCAGAAAGTTTAGTATGCCAACTATTCCGGCATATGAAAGAAAGACTGATCCCAGACAGCATGTCATGAGGTACGAATGGATGATGGATTCAGCGAGAGCAAATGATGCAACCAAGTGCAGGTGCTTTCCAATAACTTTATCTGGGATGGCTACCATGTGGTTCACCCGCTTCCTCCGCGGTCCGTATCCAGTTTCGAGGAGTTAGCGAAGAAGTTTATAGAACAGTTCAGGATACACACTACTCGTCCAAAGGACGTGATGTCTCTATCAAGTGTAATCCAGGCTCCTGGGGAATCATTAAAGGAGTATTTGCATAGATTCCATGATGCGACAACTGAAGTCAGCAATCCCAATGATCATGCAATTCTTATGGCTGTGATGCGAGGCGTGGATCCGGATTCAGATTTTGGAGACTGGCTGGCAGGAAAACCTCCGACTATGCTAGAGCGTTTTTACTCAAAGGCACATCAGTTCATAAGAAGAGAGGAAGCCAGGTGTGTAAGGCGAGATAAGGCACCGGGGCCTGTCCAGGAGTCCGTGAAAAGAAACATTGCTGTGAAGCAGTCCGGAGACAACTCGGGAAAAGTTCAAGTCAATGTCCAGAACAAGCACGGGCAACCTAAGGAATCCAGAGGAAGAAAACAAGGGAAGAAGAGAGAAGCGGGGAAGTGGAAGCCGAGAATTCCAACCTACAATGAGTATACCCCGCTGAATGCGTCTCTTGAGAACATTTACCTATCAACCTGCAATACCTTTCAGTATAGAAAGCCACGTCCAAAGGAGTCAACCGAAGAACAAAAGCGGACTGGGAAATACTGCCGCTTTCATGAGACTTATGGGCATAATACGGAAGAGTGCAGATACCTACACGACGCTATAGAGAAGTTAATTGGGCAGAAAAAGTTACAGGAGTTTGTGAAAAATCCGCAAGAAGGTGGACAAGGAACGTCCAATCCTGGTCATGCGCCAGCTCCACATCATCCCGACGAGCCTGCTCGGACCGTGGGTATACTAGTCATAAACACGATCATCGGCGGACCTCATCCCGCAGATAAGGACTAGCAAGAGATGGAGTGGTATGCTAGTTCCTTGAAGCACGCCGACTTCGAGTGTTGTTCCAACGTAGAGGACGGGACCCCTGCTAAGCAGCTGTGCATGATGACAGATGATATAGTATTCAGGAGCAGAGATGCTAACCAAGTGGAGGCTCCTACCATCGACCCGATGGTCAGATCTGCGACAATCGGGTCGGCTTATGTGAAGAGAATTTTGATTGATTGTGGAAGTTCTGTCAATATCATCTTCAAGAAGGCTTATGACCAGATGAAGATGGAGACGAAGGATTTGAAACCCTCTAAAGCTCGTATACATTGCTTTAATGGCGCAGCGACCGATGCAGTGGGGTATGTTGAGTTACCAGTTGAACTGGGACAAGGTGAGCGTAGGAGGGTGCGAATCCTACCCTTCGTAGTTTTGGATGTGGATTCTCCGTACAATGTGTTCTTGGGTCGACCGGCCCTGGCTGAGTTTAGGGCAGCATTAGCCCCGTGGTGCCTGACTTTGAAGTTTCCGACTGACAAAGGAGTAGGTGTTGTTCATGGCGACCAGGCGACTGGTCGTGCATGTTATGTGGCTGAGCTCCGAGAGGCCCATCGGAGGGAGAAAGGAAAGGTTGCGGACAATCCCGTCCGCATCCATAATACCGACAGTTGACAAGTAATGCCCGAGCCCTGGCTCGGGCGTGATTCTCGGATCTTCAGAGACATAGATCCGAGAGATGATGATGAGAAACCCAAGGAGGAAATGGCAGCGCCGACTGAATTGACTATTGACATTTCAGTCAGCCGAGACGATCCGTCGCGAGTACTGAAGATCGGATCACAACTCATCCCCGCAATGACTGAAGATCTCAGTGATTTCCTTCGAGCGAATCTTGATGTTTTTGCTTGGACACATTCTGACGTGTGTGGGATTACTCCCGCTATTACGAGTCATATGTTGAACATAGACCCGAAGTACATCCCGGTTAAATAAAAGAGGAGAGGGATGGACCCGGAGAGGTCCGCTGCTCTCAGAGAGGAGGTGGACAAACTCAAAGCCAATGGGTTCGTCCGCGACGCCCTCTACCCTGAATGGGTATCAAACCCCGTGCTGGTGAAAAAGGCGAAAGGGAAATGGAGAACTTGCGTAGATTATTCCGATTTGAACAAAGAATGCCCCCAAGGACAGTTTCCCATTGCCTCATATTGATCAGTTGGTCGACTCCACTGCAGGACACGAGTTGTTATCATTCATGGATGCGTACTCAGGATACAATCAGATCCTGATGCATATTCCGGACCAGGAACACACCAGTTTCGTCACGGACGTTGGGCTATATTGCTATGTAGTGATGCCTTTCGGATTGAAAAACGCGGGAGCGACCTATCAGCGTTTGGTTAATCGAATGTTCAAAGACCAGATTGGTAGAACGATGGAAGTCTATGTGGATGACATGCTCGTGAAGTCACGACAGTCAAATGACCACATTCGAGACTTATCAGAGATGTTCGATATACTCAGATATTATGGGATGAAGATCAACCCTCTGAAGTGTTCCTTCGGCGTTGCATCGGGGAAGTTTTTGGGATTCATTGTTAATGTCAGGGGAATTGAAGCGAACCCAGAAAAGATTCAAGCTATTTGAGATGTGCAAGTGCCCAGAACTATAAAACAGGTGCAAAGCTTGAATGGAAAGGTGGCTGCGCTGAGTCGATTTATATCCAGAGCCACGGACAAGTGCATTCCCTTTTTCGATATAATAAAGAAAGGGAAGAGAAATTTCGAATGGACATCCAACTGTGAGGAAGCGTTCCGAGATCTGGTAAGGCATTTGGAGAGTCCTCCAGTGCTGTCGAAACCAGTAGACCACGAGATGCTGTATGTATACTTGGCTGTATCCCCGCATGCTATAAGCGCGACTTTGGTCCGCGATGAGGACCGAGTCCAAAAGCCGGTGTATTACGTTAGCAAACGTTTAACGGGGGCAGAAAGAAATTATCCTAAAATTGAGAAATTAGCCTATTGCTTGGTGATTGCATCACGTAAGCTGCGTCCATACTTTCAAGCACACTCAGTCAGTGTCTATACCGATCAGCCCTTACGGTAGGTACTCCAACGACCAGAAACTTCTGGAAAGATGTTAAAATGGAATATAGAGTTAAGTCAGTTCGATATTACCTACCTGCCACGAAGAGCCATACAAGGGCAAGCATTAGCAGATTTCATCGCTAAGTTTACTGTATCCGACGAACCAGATAATCACAGTGTCATTCCCCCCATTCGATGGAAATTGTACACCGATGGGGCATCAAACGACCGTTGCTCCGGGGCTGGTGTTGTAACGACCCTAAATTTTCAACCCAATTTAAAATTTTAAATCCATCGTTTCAATAAAAATTTTGAAATTTTAAACGATCTCAATTTACGTCCAAACTTTATTTGTGACATACGTCTAGTTAGATATGGACATAGAAAAAGTTTCGTTGAAAAATATTACAGTAAACTCCGTTCGCGTTTCACTGTATATCAGTCCATATAAAGCTGCGTAAAATTTATCTTCCAAATCCAAATATTTTTACACAGTTGTGTTGTAAAAATTATTCTGATCAAGATTATGTAATTCGTTTCGCCTAAAACGGTCATCGCCTGCTCCGTTTATATTATTTTGCAAAACGCACAATTTAAGCGGCGTAAATGCAAATTTTATAAAATCATCGTATCGCAATAACCTGTGTACCGTTGGAACCGCATCGTCGCACTGATCAAAACGGTATACTCATTTGTGTAAATCGGAGTCCGACGTAAATTTATTCGTGTTAATTCATCGGTTCCAGACGGACCGGTTAACAAATTCCAGCCCACATCTTTAACCCGTACTCACTAAAATTTAAAAACAATCTAATCTCAGCTGATGTATTTAATTAGGTAGTTGGAAGATAAGGGGTTACCTTGGAAATAGGGTGAACGTTTGGAATTAGGTGAGAAGTTTGGGAATATGTGGAACGTTTGGAATTTTGAGAAGTATTTACGGCTGCTATATTTCAAAGGCTAAGAAACCAGTTCACTGTTCATTCAAAAAAAAATTGCCTTCTTCTTCATTGCAAACATCAGGTAGCATTCTTCATCTCTCCCTCTGTCTATTCTTTCCCTATCTCCTTTCTGAAAATAAACAAGGCCAAAAGATAACATCAACCTGCCCTCTCCCCACTCACGCCACCACCACCCACGCGCCCTACCAGCCGCCGTGCCACCAACCGGCCTTCCACTGCCAACCACTTCCACTGCCACATCGCCCACCACCTACACAGATCCCGCTTCCAACTCCACTGTCAGCCTCCCTTCGCACCACCCAGCCCACGTCCGACCGTTCACATCAACTCCTAGTCACACCGCCTTCCTCCTCCGCCTGCACTTCGCCCACCACCAGCACCCACCACCAGCAACCACCATTCCCGCCGTACCACCACGTGCGTGAGTGTATGTGTGGTGTTGTGTACGTTCGAGTGTTGTATTGGGTGCGTGTGTTTATATATTTTTTTTCTTTTAAAAAAAAAAAAAAGACTTAGTGTGTACGTGTATATGAAGGCATGAAATAGAGTTAGTGCATTTCTTTGTTTGTTAGGGTAGGCATGCAATAGAGTTACGTGCATTTCTTTACTTGTTGATGTAGGCATGCAATAGAGTTACGTGCGTATGGAGTTAGTGTATTTGTTGGGTAGTGTTTTAGTGAATGTGTGCGTGTGTGGAAAAAAAAAAAAGGAGAGAAAAGAAAAGAAAAAAAAATGAAACTGAACGGTATCGATTTGTTGTGTTGTTAGTAACCGACTTTTCTTTGCTTGTTGTTGCAGCGTCCGACTGAGCTTCTTTTGCAACAGCAAATTTTCAGCTTCGTTCTTTTCTCCGTTTTAGGTAAGCGTATTTATATAAATTTATAAATTATATATGAACGGTTACTTGAATTAATATCGTCTTTCTTTTTGTCGATATTTACAGTGACCGTTTGTTCGTAGCGGACCGACTTCTTTCGTGCTTCTTCGTGCTTCGCCGTCAAATTTCTTTATCCACGAAAGGTGAATTAATTTTCACGACTATATTCTTATGCTAGTCTGAATTTATAAATGATTGCTATGTGATGTTGGATTGGATGTAAATTGTTATTGTTAAGTGATAAATTAATTGCAAGTTAAAATTGGATATAGGATGATTAACGATTTAAAAAGAATTATATATGTCGAATTTTGATTGTTAACTTGACCCCTTTATATATGATGAATATTGATTAATTAAATTGACCCTTTAAATTGACACGTAGAATTTGATAAATGTCACTTTGGACTATTGAACGTATTGAATTAACTGCTGTAATTGAAATTGAACGACAAGTGAAACTGAATTATTATAATCTTTAATCTACTTGAAATGATAGAGTAGATTCTAGAAATAGTTATATTAATTGGCGTAAATAACAAACGTGAATTAATACGATTATTTCGGGATTATTTGAAAATTTGTTGAATTGTTGTGAATGGATGCTATTGCTTGTTTATTTACTTTGACACCATCCCAGCTATCACACTGCAAGTTCCCTTTGTATGTTTTGATTTTGAATTTAAATGGAATCGGGTTGAAATGATAAATACCCAAATAATTTTGACTTAGGATAGAAAATTAAAATAAAAACCCGATTGGTAAATTTTTGATTTAAATAAAAATAAAGTTTTATTTGACGAATAACAAGTTTTGGGTAATTTGGATTTTTAATTTGGAATAAATGTAAATGTGAATATTTGAATTTGGAACGAATATTAAAGTAGTAATTGACAAAGGAATATTGTTTAAAATTTAATTATTTAATAATTAAATTTAGAATTAGTTGAAAATAAATTTTGAAATTATTAATAATTAAGTTTTGAAATTATCAATAAATTGGCTTTTGAAATTATTAATAGTTAAGTGTGAAATTTTTAATAACGTAGTTTGAAATAATTAATAATTGAATTTTGAACTTATTAACAATTGAGTTGAAATTATTAATGAATAAGTTTGAAAAATTAATAATTAAGATTTGGAATTATTGAAATTTTGATAAAATCGAATTTAATTGAATTGAATAGCTTTATTAAGAAAAATTGAATTTTTGAACAAGTGAAAATAAGTTTTAACTAAGTTTGAAATTTGAAAGGAATATCTTTGATAAGAAATTAAATGCGCTTTATCGAAAACAAATGAAAGAATTGTAATTTAAAGAATTGGATTTGATAAGTGTAATTGTAAATAAGTTGTAAACTTGATAATGTAATCGAACTTAAAACGTAACGAAATGAATTATAAATTGAATTGAAATTGATTGATGTTAAATTAATGAATATCGAATGAAAGCAATAATTGATTTAAATCGTTTTGAACGTAAATTTAGTTAAGCAATTTTGGAATGAACTTATATACAAAATGCATTGAATAATTGAATTGTTTTAATTGAAACTTTGAAATTGAATTAAGGAAATGTTGAAATTGAATTTGGAAAGTTTGAACCGTAGTTTTGGAAATTGATTTCGAAAAACTAACGAATTGTCGATTCACGAATTTAAATTGAAATGGTTTTGAAATAGAATAACGACCAATCGGTGTTATAATCACGAAAAGTTATTAAAGGAACCGGAGTCGGTTTGGGACATACTCACTGTCTAAACCGGAAACCACTTTAATAACTATACGCGAAGTGATGATCCAGAATGAAGTGGTTGGATTGGCGAACGTTGATGATTGAAGAAAGTGAACGATAATGGATAGCCTTGACACTTGTGTCAAATTTGAAATGACTAAAACAGGAGCTGTGCCGGGCCAATGGAGGATTAGCTACCTCAAGTGGACACACTTCTTCGTAAACTATTCTCTTACTTTGTGATTGATTGGTGCGCACCCTTGAATTGGGAGTGTTGTCTCACGGTGTTGCGGGCGCTGCGGCGTTGCGTTCTCACCAGCCCGGATCAGGCGAACGGTAGTATCACTATCTTGGGTATAGCCTCATGTGCCTTGTCATACTTGTATTCCATTTATGCGCGACCACTACGATTTTGATTTGTACCTTTGGTATATGTATTGCCCTCTGGTGACTTCCGGTTTTGGGGAAACTACGGTCTTGTATATGCTTTTGGGAATAAAAATGTGTTAAGGGTGGAATGGGCCATGACTTAACACTATTTTGATACCTTTATATTATTGATAGACATTATCTACTTATCGTACTCTACTATATATAGATAGTTTATCGGATCCTGAAAGATGCTTATTCCAACCATCTTTGAGTTATTGTTATTTCAAATTTTTAACCATATTATATGTATAAGAATATATGTCCTGATTCGAGTGTTTGTTTGTGCATATGCTCGGATCAGACTGAGGATTGCTGCTGCTGCTTATTGGGAGCTGAAGACTTGAAGACTATCTTATCTTTATCAGTATTGTTCTTTCTATTTGGACATCTATGTTGCTGTATTTCTTTTATTTGAGACATTGTTGTATTTTCTTAGTAGCTTCATGAACTACTATTATGACATTGTTGTAATTCCGCTGCACTATTCTGTTATGTTATATTCTCTGTGATTCTGTGATGATTCTCATTTATATAATTATACTCCATTTATGATTCGTGTTTTGTACTATTTAAGTTGACATGTGTGGATTATTGTCAATTTAAATGGTCCAAATATACGGGCTGTTACAGTTGGTATCAGAGCTTTGGTTCACGATAACCTTAGCCTGTGGAGTTTAAAGCTCATTAGAGATAGGGTAAACATACCCTAGAATGAGGAGAATCATTTCAGAATCCACCTTCTTGATTCATCTTTCTTATTGAATTCGTTGAATAGAATTTCCTTAAGTTCTATAAATTTCTATCTTGATTCTAAATCACTTTTGGTATTCCAGGATGGCTACCAGAAGAAATGTTAGAGGCAGGGGTGGAAATGCTCCTGGTCCACATGCTCCAGCTCCCGCAGTCCGATTCTCCACTCTTAGCAAAGAGTATACTCAGCTTGGAGGAGTCAAATTTACTGGCTCCGAAAGTATTATCGAAGCACAACAATGGCTAAAGAGTTTGGAGAGGATTTTTTCTGGCTTAGAGATCGCAGATGCTCAGAAGCGCAAGTTGGCCGCTTGGCAGCTTCAGGATGCTGCTCAGGATTGGTGGGAATCAGTCACTTCTCGAACTGATGAGGAAACCATCACTTGGGCCCAGTTTAGGTAGCAATCTATCTAAATTCCTACTAAATAAATTTCTATCTTATCTCGTCATAATTTTGATTCATTTCATATCACTTGTAATAGGGATTCCTTTATGGCTCAGTGGATGCCAGCTGCTGGGAAGGCCCAACTCTATCGGTCTTTCATGGATCTCAAGCAGGGCAGCATGACCTTTACTGAGTACGAAAGGAGGTTTAACGAACTCTCCAAGTTCGGACCTGGCCTGATTGACACACCTCTACTGAAGAACGAGAAGTTCATACATGGCGCACGCCCAGAGTATTACGAGCTCCTCACCGCTCATGTCCATGGAACTTTCACTGAGTTGATGGATTTCGCTCTTCGATACGAGGGAAAGCCTAAAGGAACATCTGTCCCCAAAGCCCCAGTTACTCAGACACCAGCTAATCAGTCGGGAAAGAGGAAGCAAAATTTTGAGCAACAGAAGAAGAATTGGCAGCAGAAATCTGGGATTGGCTATTCTCAGAAGAAGCCTATTGACATATCCTCCATCACTTGTTTCAAGTGCGACCAGAGGGGTCACTACGCCAACAGCTGTCCAACATCTGCCGGTGCCGCTGTTCCGCCTCCTCAGAATACTAGGAACGACCTCTGTCACGTATGTCTGCAGCCAGGCCATTTCAAGAAGGATTGTCCTATGTATAAAAAGGGAAAGACGGCCGGGGTTTTTGCTATGACTTCTTCAGCTCATGATCCACCTACCCCACCTGCTCCTACTGATGACCAAGGTACATTACAGGGTATTTTTATGTTGCATACTTTACCAGTTAAAGTTCTATTTGATACCGGAGCAACACATAGTTTCATATCTATTGATTTGTGCAATAAACTTGGTTTGGAACCCATTCTTTCATCTACCTTCTTATGTGTATCAAACCCTATTGGAGGGCTCGCTAATCTTAAAAGGGTTTGTAAATATGTCACTCTTATGCATGGCATTCACCACTTCACTTGGGATTTCTATGTTCTCGGATTCGAAGCATTCGATATACTATTGGGCATTGATTGGCTACGTAAGTTCGAAGCCAATATCTCATGCAAAGCTCGAACAGTCTCTCTCATCGATAACCAGGGCATGTCTTTGGTTATAGAAGGCAAATCACCTCAAGAATATGCTGGGAGTTTTATATTTTCACTGGACTCCCATCCAAATGAACTAAGCTCTACTCCAGTGGTCCAATCTTTTTCTGATGTATTTGGAGAAGTCAATTCTCTACCACCACCGCGGGAAATCGAATTCCGCATTGACCTTATTCCTGGTGCCCGACCAGTAGTTCTCCCTCCTCGGAGAATGGCTCCTAAAGAAAAAGCTGAACTGAATGCTCAAATTGAAGACTTATTTTCTAAAGGCTTGATTCGGCGAAGTCATTCAGAATGGGGTGCTGCAGTAGTGTTCGTCACAAAATCTGATGGTTCTCTCAGAATGTGTGTGGACTATAAAGAGCTGAACAAGCTCACACACAAGAACAGATATCCGATGCCCCGCATCAACGATCTATTCGACCAGCTTCATGGAGCTAAAGTATTTTCTCAACTCGATCTGGCTACTGGCTTTCACCAACTCAGAATTGCCGAGGAGAGTATTCCTAAGACAGCATTCCGCACCGAGACTGGTTTCTTTGAATGGCTGGTTATGCCGTTCGGTCTTACTAATGCTCCAGCTTATTTCGTCGACTTAATGAATAGAGTTTTCCGGGATGTTCTGAACAAGTTTGTTCTTGTTTTCATCGATGACATTCTCGTTTTCTCTAAGGATGAGGAAGAGCATAGGTCACATTTGGCTTTTGTTCTTGAAACTCTACGCAGTCATCAGCTTAAAGCCAAGTTTTCAAAATGCCATTTTTGGAAAGATGAAGTTCGATTTCTTGGCCATATTGTTTCAGAGAATGGGATTTCGGTCGATCCAGCTAAGATCGCCGTAATCAATGTAAGTTCTATTCTTACTTATCAATTCTATCAAAAATAACTTATCAAAGTTCTAAATTCGAATCGTTGGAATTTGCAGGATTGGGAGACTCCCAAAACTCCTACAGATATCCGCAGTTTCTTGGGTTTGGCCGGCTATTACCGCAGATTTATAGAAAACTTTGCCCGTATTGCCGCACCACTTACCGCACTGACCAGAAAGAATGTGAAATTTATTTGGAGCGAGAAGTGCGAAGCAGCTTTCAATGAGATGAAGCGAAAGTTGACATCTGCCCCAGTTCTTACAGTTATTGATGGTAGCGAAGGATTGACCGTCTATACAGATGCTTGTCGAGATGGACTTGGAGCTGTTTTAATGCAGAAAGGAAAAGTTATTGCTTATGCTGGTCGCCAATTAAAGACCCATGAAACAAACTACGCAACCCACGATTTAGAGCTTCTTGCGGTTGTATTTGCTCTTAAGCTATGGAGGCACTATCTATTGGGAACAAAATTCGAGTTATTCACTGACCATAAGTCATTGAGGTATATCTTCTCGCAAAAGGACTTGAATCAGAGACAAGTCCGATGGCTCGAATTTCTAGCTGCATATGATCTTGATATTAACTACACCCCGGGGAAAGCAAATGCCGTAGCTGATGCTTTGAGCAGAAACCAAGCTATGATATGTTGTAATCTTGTTGAAGGAATGTTATTCCAGCTTTCTGTCTCCCCAGCTCTTATAGATCGTATTATAGCCAAACAATACGAGGACACTTTGCTTTATCGCATCAAAGAAATAGTTCTTGGCAGAGTGGAAAATGCTGATAATAAAGTGGGTGCACATGTTGATAGTAATGGAATCTTGAGGATTGATGATCGTATCTGTGTTCCTAATGTTGATGGTCTTAGACAGGAAGTGCTGAGAGAAAATCATAAGTCTTCGCTTTCATTTCATCCCGGTGTCACTAAAATGTACCAGAATATGAAGAAGTTATATTGGTGGAGTGGGATGAAGCGCGATATTTCTATCTATGTTAGCAGGTGCACCACTTGCCAACAAGTTAAAGCTGATCACAGAAAGTCGGCAGGATTGCTCCAACCGCTAGAGATTCCAGGTTGGAAATGGGAGCAGATTTCTATGGACTTTATTGATGGGCTACCAAGGACTAGAAAAGGTAACGAAAGCATATGGGTGATTGTCGACAGACTGACGAAGTCCGCTCACTTTATTCCAGTCAAGACCACTCGTACAGCTTCGAGTTTGGCCGAGATATACATGAGGGAAGTTGTTAAACTTCATGGTGTACCATCCAGTATTGTATGCGATCGAGATCCTATTTTCACTAGTAAATTCTGGAAGGCATTTCAGGATACCTTGGGCACCAAACTGAATCTGAGCACAGCATATCATCCTCAGACAGATGGCCAAACTGAGAGGGTAAATCAGATTTTAGAAGATCTTCTCCGGGCTTGTATTATTGACTTTGGTGGATCTTGGGAAGACCATCTTCACTTGGTAGAATTCACTTATAATAATAGTTACCAGGTAAAGAATTTGAATTTCAAATTTGAATAAGTATATTTTGAATTTGAATTAATTATCCTTTATAAACCAGGCAAGCATTGGTATGGCACCGTTCGAAGCCTTATATGGACGGCCGTGCAAATCACCAGCTTGTTGGATTGAGTCTGGAGATCGATTAGTGCTTGGACCAGAAATGATTATGGAAGCTTCCGAAAAAGTCGAAGAAATCAGGGAGAAGATAAAGACGGCACAGGATAGACAGAAGAGCTATGCTGACAAAAGGAGAAGAGATCTCGAATTCAGTGTTGGAGACAAAGTATTTCTGAAAGTGTCGCCTTTGAGGAATATTGTTCGATTTGGAAGAAAGGGAAAGCTAGCTCCCAGATTTGTTGGTCCGTTTGAGATTACAGAAAGAGTCGGAACATTAGCATATAGAGTTGCATTACCAGAGAAGTTCGCAGGTGTGCACAACGTGTTCCACGTCTCACATCTTCGCAAAGTTGTACACGATCCATCGATGACCATCCCTACTGCTCAGTTGGAAGAGATAGTTATTGAGCCTGACTTGACTATTGAGCGGAAGCCACTTCGGATAGTCGATCGTGAGACAAAGCAACTCAGAAGGAAGTCGGTAAATCTCGTCAAAGTACAGTGGAGTGCAGATGAGCGAGATTGCACGTGGGAAACTGAGGATAGTATTCGGGATTCAAACCCTGAACTATTAATTTCAGGTATTATTCAAAATTCTCGAAATCTATCTTGACTTTTCTACTTATTTCATTTCTACTTCACTCGTCTCGTTCCTTTTCGAGGACGAAAAGTTTTGAGTGGGGGAGATTGTAACGACCCTAAATTTTCAACCCAATTTAAAATTTTAAATCCATCGTTTCAATAAAAATTTTGAAATTTTAAACGATCTCAATTTACGTCCAAACTTTATTTGTGACATACGTCTAGTTAGATATGGACATAGAAAAAGTTTCGTTGAAAAATATTACAGTAAACTCCGTTCGCGTTTCACTGTATATCAGTCCATATAAAGCTGCGTAAAATTTATCTTCCAAATCCAAATATTTTTACACAGT
This sequence comes from Allium fistulosum, assembly GCA_030737815.1. Taxonomy (NCBI): domain Eukaryota; kingdom Viridiplantae; phylum Streptophyta; class Magnoliopsida; order Asparagales; family Amaryllidaceae; genus Allium; species Allium fistulosum. Next base: position 665,102,229 of record CM060903.1, read on the forward strand.
TGTGTTGTAAAAATTATTCTGATCAAGATTATGTAATTCGTTTCGCCTAAAACGGTCATCGCCTGCTCCGTTTATATTATTTTGTAAAACGCACAATTTAAGCGGCGTAAATGCAAATTTTATAAAATCATCGTATCGCAATAACCTGTGTACCGTTGGAACCGCATCGTCGCACTGATCAAAACGGTATACTCATTTGTGTAAATCGGAGTCCGACGTAAATTTATTCATGTTAATTCATCGGTTCCAGACGGACCGGTTAACAAATTCCAGCCCACATCTTTAACCCGTACTCACTAAAATTTAAAAACAATCTAATCTCAGCTGATGTATTTAATTGGGTAGTTGGAAGATAAGGGGTTACCTTGGAAATAGGGTGAACGTTTGGAATTAGGTGAGAAGTTTGGGAATATGTGGAACGTTTGGAATTTTGAGAAGTATTTACGGCTGCTATATTTCAAAGGCTAAGAAACCAGTTCACTGTTCATTCAAAAAAAAATTGCCTTCTTCTTCATTGCAAACATCAGGTAGCATTCTTCATCTCTCCCTCTGTCTATTCTTTCCCTATCTCCTTTCTGAAAATAAACAAGGCCAAAAGATAACATCAACCTGCCCTCTCCCCACTCACGCCACCACCACCCACGCGCCCTACCAGCCGCCGTGCCACCAACCGGCCTTCCACTGCCAACCACTTCCACTGCCACATCGCCCACCACCTACACAGATCCCGCTTCCAACTCCACTGTCAGCCTCCCTTCGCACCACCCAGCCCACGTCCGACCGTTCACATCAACTCCTAGTCACACCGCCTTCCTCCTCCGCCTGCACTTCGCCCACCACCAGCACCCACCACCAGCAACCACCATTCCCGCCGTACCACCACGTGCGTGAGTGTATGTGTGGTGTTGTGTACGTTCGAGTGTTGTATTGGGTGCGTGTGTTTATATTTTTTTTTTCTTTTAAAAAAAAAAAAAGACTTAGTGTGTACGTGTATATGAAGGCATGAAATAGAGTTAGTGCATTTCTTTGTTTGTTAGGGTAGGCATGCAATAGAGTTACGTGCATTTCTTTACTTGTTGATGTAGGCATGCAATAGAGTTACGTGCGTATGGAGTTAGTGTATTTGTTGGGTAGTGTTTTAGTGAATGTGTGCGTGTGTGGAAAAAAAAAAAGAAAAAAAAAGGAGAGAAAAGAAAAGAAAAAAAAATGAAACTGAACGGTATCGATTTGTTGTGTTGTTAGTAACCGACTTTTCTTTGCTTGTTGTTGCAGCGTCCGACTGAGCTTCTTTTGCAACAGCAAATTTTCAGCTTCGTTCTTTTCTCCGTTTTAGGTAAGCGTATTTATATAAATTTATAAATTATATATGAACGGTTACTTGAATTAATATCGTCTTTCTTTTTGTCGATATTTACAGTGACCGTTTGTTCGTAGCGGACCGACTTCTTTCGTGCTTCTTCGTGCTTCGCCGTCAAATTTCTTTATCCACGAAAGGTGAATTAATTTTCACGACTATATTCTTATGCTAGTGTGAATTTATAAATGATTGCTATGTGATGTTGGATTGGATGTAAATTGTTATTGTTAAGTGATAAATTAATTGCAAGTTAAAATTGGATATAGGATGATTAACGATTTAAAAAGAATTATATATGTCGAATTTTGATTGTTAACTTGACCCCTTTATATATGATGAATATTGATTAATTAAATTGACCCTTTAAATTGACACGTAGAATTTGATAAATGTCACTTTGGACTATTGAACGTATTGAATTAACTGCTGTAATTGAAATTGAACGACAAGTGAAACTGAATTATTATAATCTTTAATCTACTTGAAATGATAGAGTAGATTCTAGAAATAGTTATATTAATTGGCGTAAATAACAAACGCGAATTAATACGATTATTTCGGGATTATTTGAAAATTTGTTGAATTGTTGTGAATGGATGCTATTGCTTGTTTATTTACTTTGACACCATCCCAGCTATCACACTGCAAGTTCCCTTTGTATGTTTTGATTTTGAATTTAAATGGAATCGGGTTGAAATGATAAATACCCAAATAATTTTGACTTAGGATAGAAAATTAAAATAAAAACCCGATTGGTAAATTTTTGATTTAAATAAAAATAAAGTTTTATTTGACGAATAACAAGTTTTGGGTAATTTGGATTTTTAATTTGGAATAAATGTAAATGTGAATATTTGAATTTGGAACGAATATTAAAGTAGTAATTGACAAAGGAATATTGTTTAAAATTTAATTATTTAATAATTAAATTTAGAATTAGTTGAAAATAAATTTTGAAATTATTAATAATTAAGTTTTGAAATTATCAATAAATTGGCTTTTGAAATTATTAATAGTTAAGTGTGAAATTTTTAATAACGTAGTTTGAAATAATTAATAATTGAATTTTGAACTTATTAACAATTGAGTTGAAATTATTAATGAATAAGTTTGAAAAATTAATAATTAAGATTTGGAATTATTGAAATTTTGATAAAATCGAATTTAATTGAATTGAATAGCTTTATTAAGAAAAATTGAATTTTTGAACAAGTGAAAATAAGTTTTAACTAAGTTTGAAATTTGAAAGGAATATCTTTGATAAGAAATTAAATGCGCTTTATCGAAAACAAATGAAAGAATTGTAATTTAAAGAATTGGATTTGATAAGTGTAATTGTAAATAAGTTGTAAACTTGATAATGTAATTGAACTTAAAACGTAACGAAATGAATTATAAATTGAATTGAAATTAATTGATGTTAAATTAATGAATATCGAATGAAAGCAATAATTGATTTAAATCGTTTTGAACGTAAATTTAGTTAAGCAATTTTGGAATGAACTTATATACAAAATGCATTGAATAATTGAATTGTTTTAATTGAAACTTTGAAATTGAATTAAGGAAATGTTGAAATTGAATTTGGAAAGTTTGAACCGTAGTTTTGGAAATTGATTTCGAAAAACTAACGAATTGTCGATTCACGAATTTAAATTGAAATGGTTTTGAAATAGAATAACGACCAATCGGTGTTATAATCACGAAAAGTTATTAAAGGAACCGGAGTCGGTTTGGGACATACTCACTGTCTAAACCGGAAACCACTTTAATAACTATACGCGAAGTGATGATCCAGAATGAAGTGGTTGGATTGGCGAACGTTGATGATTGAAGAAAGTGAACGATAATGGATAGCCTTGACACTTGTGTCAAATTTGAAATGACTAAAACAGGAGCTGTGCCGGGCCAATGGAGGATTAGCTACCTCAAGTGGACACACTTCTTCGTAAACTATTCTCTTACTTTGTGATTGATTGGTGCGCACCCTTGAATTGGGAGTGTTGTCTCACGGTGTTGCGGGCGCTGCGGCGTTGCGTTCTCACCAGCCCGGATCAGGCGAACGGTAGTATCACTATCTTGGGTATAGCCTCATGTGCCTTGTCATACTTGTATTCCATTTATGCGCGACCACTACGATTTTGATTTGTACCTTTGGTATATGTATTGCCCTCTGGTGACTTCCGGTTTTGGGGAAACTACGGTCTTGTATATGCTTTTGGGAATAAAAATGTGTTAAGGGTGGAATGGGCCATGACTTAACACTATTTTGATACCTTTATATTATTGATAGACATTATCTACTTATCGTACTCTACTATATATAGATAGTTTATCGGATCCTGAAAGATGCTTATTCCAACCATCTTTGAGTTATTGTTATTTCAAATTTTTAACCATATTATCTGTATAAGAATATATGTCCTGATTCGAGTGTTTGTTTGTGCATATGCTCGGATCAGACTGAGGATTGCTGCTGCTGCTTATTGGGAGCTGAAGACTTGAAGACTATCTTATCTTTATCAGTATTGTTCTTTCTATTTGGACATCTATGTTGCTGTATTTCTTTTATTTGAGACATTGTTGTATTTTCTTAGTAGCTTCATGAACTACTATTATGACATTGTTGTAATTCCGCTGCACTATTCTGTTATGTTATATTCTCTGTGATTCTGTGATGATTCTCATTTATATAATTATACTCCATTTATGATTCGTGTTTTGTACTATTTAAGTTGACATGTGTGGATTATTGTCAATTTAAATGGTCCAAATATACGGGTTGTTACAGGTGTAGTTCTCATAACTCCAGAAAACCGATCGATTTGTTACGCTTTGAAGCTCAATTTCCCGGCTACGAATAATGAAGCAGAATATGAAGCACTGATTGTTGGCTTAAAACTCATTGGAGAACTCGGGGTTAAATCAGTTGAAATCTTTTGTGGCTCGCAGCTGGTGGTGTACCAAGTTCGAGGAGACTACCAAGCAAGGGGCAAAAGCTTGCTCCATACCTTGCTCTGGTTCAGGAACTATTGGCGAACGTCGAACATTATGACATTTCGCATGTCCCGCATGAACAAAACAAGGAAGCCGACTCGTTGGCCAAATTCGCAAGCACTGGCGATGCGCAGCGGATGGGATTAGTTCACGTTGAAACCTTGCATGCTCCAAGCATAGATGCAATGAAAGTTGATTTTGTGTTGGAAACAGGAATTGAGAGGGAATCATGGATGACCCCATTCAAACTATACCTGATGACCTGGACTTTATCGGAAAAAAGGAGCGAAAGACGACAGGTCATTCGAAAAGCCGCACGATATGTGATGCAGGATGGAGTATTGTATCGGAAGGGGTTCTCGGTCCCCTTATTACGATGCATTGCCCATGATGAGACAAAGCGGGTCTTGAAGGAGGTTCATGAGGGAGAATGTGGCGACCATACTGGGGGGCAAACGCCAGCGAAAAAGATCCTCCGTTACGGATACTATTGGCCAACTATGAATCGGGATGCTTCAGATTATGCAAGAAAATGTGACAAGTGTCAAAGATATGCGAAAATCCCGAGAGCTCCACCAACGGAACTCACACAAATGGTTAGTCCCTGGCCGTTTGCAATCTGGGGAATCGACATAATCGGTTCTTTGCCTATATCCAAAGGTGGTGCAAAATACGCGATAGTTGCAGTCGACTACTTCACGAAGTGGGCCGAGGCGGATCCTTTAGCCACAATCACCTCCAAGAAGGTCATTAATTTCGTTGTACGAAACATTATATGCCGCTTTGGTCTCCCTCGAACCATCATTACGGACAACGGAACGCAGTTTGAAAGCAGAGAGTTCAAAGATTTCTGTTTAAAGTACGGCATTGAGAAGAAGTTCGCCGCCTTTGCGCATCCGAAAGCTAACGGACAAGTCGAGGCCGTGAACAAAATAATCAAGTCCATATTGAAGAAGCGTTTGGAAAAAGCCAGAGGCAAGTGGGTAGATGAACTCCCAACATCATTATGGGCTTATAGAACTACCCACAAGTCCGCGACTGGCCACACTCCATTCGCATTGGCATACGGTTCGGAAGCCGTTATACCCATGGAGCTTGAAGTTCCATCTCATCGAGTGACATATTATGATCCTAGGACGAATCAGGATCTCTTGTTGGAGTCACTGGACTGCATCGTCGAAAAACGTGAAGAGGCTGAGCTAAGGGCGGCAGCACATATGGATCGAGTCAAGCGATATTACGACGACAAAGTTCGCCCAAGAATCTTTAATGTGGGTGATCTCGTATTGAAATGTGTTTTCCCGTTACCATCACGTATGAATCCCAACTAGGAAGGTTCGTATGTCATTGAACGGAAGCTTGGAGAAGGAACTTTCAAGCTAGCGACCGTTGATGGCATGACACTCCCCCGAGCATGGAACAGTGACATTTGCGACGTTATTATACTTAGCATGTTTTTGTCATATTTTAGGTGTAGTTATTTCCTGTATGTTTTTGTTCCAATGTTTCTTAGTTACTTTTTAGCGGACAATTTAGTTTGTTTCATTAATAAAGGCTTGAAGCCGTCTTTTTTTGAATTATTGATGTTCCTGAGCCTTATAGTCAAGTGATAAACAACTGAAGTTGTATTCTGCCTGACATACGAACTCGCACAAACGATTTGAATCTCCGAGTCCCCTAAGTGCGGACCGGAGTACTCTAAGTCCCCGGAGCGCGGGCTAGAGTATAAACGACTTGAATCTCCGAGTCCCCTGAGCGCGGACCGGAGTACTCTAAGCCCCCGGAGCGCAGGCTAGAGTATAAACGACTTGAATCTCAGAGTCCCCTGAGTGCGGACCGGAGTACTCTAAGTCCCCGGAGCACGGGCTAGAGTATAAACGACTTGAATCTCCGAGTCCCCTGGGTGCGGACTGGAGTGCTCTAAGTCCCCTGAGCGCGGGCTAGAGTATAAACGACTTGAATCTCCGAGTCCCCTGAGTGCGGACCGAGTACTCTAAGTCCCCAGAGCGCGGACCACAGTTATAAACGACTTCAATCTCTGAGTCCCATGAGAAGGGACCGGAGCACTCTAAGTCCCCGGAGTGTGGACTAGAGTATAGACGATTTGAATCTCCGAGTCCTCTGAGTGCGGACCGGAGTACTCTAAGTCCCCGGAGCATGGACCACAGTTATAAACGACTTCAATCTTCGAGTCCCCTGAGTGCGGACCGGAGCACTCTAAGTCCCCGGAGTGCGGACTAGAGTATAGACGATTCGAATCTCCGAGTCCCCTGAATGCGGACCGAATTACTCTAAATCCCCGAAGCGCGGATTAGAAAAAATTCTAAGTACCCAAAAATGTGAAACGAGAAATATGCCACTCCAAAGAATGTTCGAACAATGTAAGAATGGATTGGGAAATTATGCAACTCATAAGAACTTGAGTTTCGACCACAGTTATACAGAAAGCTAAAAAAGAAAAAGAATCGTTCAAGTGACAAAGAAACTAAACTTTATTCAATAATCCAAAATGGAGTTACACAACTACTCCTCCAAAACTTAGAGTCAAAAATCTATCTACATGAACTACGAAAATGAAAAAGTAAAAGTAGTTACATGACCTAAGCAAAATCTCGTTGAACGAGTATAGCGGCTATTTCTTCGGCTTCTTTTTCTTATCTTCCTTTGTTTTCTCAGATGACTCCTCTCCCTCACGCTTCCTCTTGGACTTTTTGCTTGACAAAGAAACGGAGTCGGGAGTGGGAGAAGGAACATCCAGTGGTTTGGATCTGCTGGGTAGAATTACTTTCAGAGGCCTATTCAGAGGGTCGGAAAGTTCTAATATTTGAGGCTTGACCTTGATCTCGACCTTCTTTTTCTCCTCTTCTGCGAGTCGCTCCTTCATACTCACCTTCGAAGTATGTTCTGAGGCGCTAGTGATTTCGATTTCATAACTCCCTTCAACGGGAGATGAAATGTCAGACTTATCATCATCTAGCGCCCCGATCACTTGAGCATCAGGACCGGGAGTTACTCCCACGTAAGTAGCGTCGCTTGTTTTCCCCATCTCCTCCTTGGCGTCATCGCTCCTCGGAGTCGGTTCAGGGTCAGAGCGGCCTGCATAAAAACAAAAAGAACAAGCATCAGGACCAACGACCGATCGCAGAAAGCGATAGATCATCGAACTTCTAGAGGAAGAGTTTTATACCAGTTTCTTGTGTGCGTGGAGTTTCACCCTCCAGAATAGGAGACATCACGTGAATGCCAAGGCCGGGGTCTTCCGGGTCATAGCCGGCATGCTGCTCAAACGGGTCGAGTGCTGGCCGATCGGCCGGTTGAGTAGGAGGGGCTACAGCCTTGGTTCCAGAGGGACCAGCTTCGTCATCTTTCTTTTTTGACGGAGAAGGGCCTTTACCAAAGAGAGCCATAGCTGCAGACAAATCCGATGGCTCATTCCCCCTGAGAAACTCTGTCACTAAAGCCTCCTCGTCAACCTCTTCGACGCCCGATTCTACCTTCCTGATCTTTATTAAAGTCTCCCAGGCCTCCGTTAGAGATTCAAGATAGCCCTCGCCTAAGAAAGTCAAATCTTGGTGCATGAGGACGCGGGCGCTGTATTCGGCAATCAGCGGGTCAAACATACACTTGACCTCTTTACTGCCGGCCTCTGCAGTTGCTTCAAGACGAGAGTCGATCTCCTCGGAAGCTAGTCTCTTGCCCTCCTCACGGGCTTCGCTCTTCATCATCTCAACTTTAGAGAGCTCATCATCGAGCTTTGCTTTTAAGAGACGTGCATCGACGATCTCGTTACAGTACCGTTGAGACTCTTCTTGAGCTGCTATCTTCTCTTCCCTCTCCTTAAAGAGTAGCTCCTTCAACTCTTTGACCTGCAGGGCGAGTGCATCCCTTTCCTTTTGAATATAATCTTTTTCTAGAGCTAGGGCCCCACTCCGTTGGACTGCAGCGTCAAGTTCTTTCGTATGGGTCGTCTCAAGACGAGCGACGGCCTCCGCAGTCTCCTTAGCGCTCTATTCTGCGGCTTCAAGCTTGTACTTAAGCGAGCTCTTCATCTTGACTCATGATGATGTCCTTGTCGAAGATGGCTTCAAGCTTCAAGCGGTCATTTCTTGTTGACGCTCAACGGATACTTCCGAGACTTTTTCGACCAAATGTACGAACGCGTCATGTTGAACATAGACGTCGTTGTTGCAAGCGATGGCACTCTACTTGACATGTCCTGGAATGTGATGAATCGCTAGGAGGAACTTCAGGCCGTCAAAGCAGATCTTGGGAAATTTAGCTTTAAGATCGACCATCTTCTCTGCTATCGTTGGGTCAGCCGCAGGAATAGGGGAGGAGGCTTTGAAAGTTCTGTTCTCTTCCGATGTTCCCGAGTTTGCTGTGTGCTCGATGAACCGGAATGTTGATCTCGGGAGGCATCGGGTTGAGACCCCTTCTGCGAAAGTTTTTCCCTGTCTGGCTTAGTTTGAAGAGGGGGATCGCGAGAGTATGAAGACTGAGAATATGTTTTCTTTTGATAAGACGACTCACGGGGACGGTTGTCTCGATCTTCGTAATCGTCTCTGTCCCTGTGTCTACCGGAGCCTGAATCCCGTCCAGAATGGTGAAATATAGAAGAGCCGTGGAGGCGATCGAATCCGTGGGAGCGCCCCATGTCACCTGCATAGAGTAAAAATAACAGCGAGTTAGGAAGAATCGGGGTAATGGCAAAAATTGAAGTGTATGGTGAAGTGCATATGTGCGTGTGTGTCCTAGTGTTCCCCCCGACAGACCGGTTCCTTTATCTTTACTAATTGGAGTGTTATCTCCCTGGACTGGGGCTTGAACTCCCGTGTCGCCTCTAGCGAGCGAATGAAACTTAAGGGCTTCCGGATCGTCGAAACCGTAATTGAGTAGATCGTCGGGAATGGTAAGGTTCGACAGACCCTTTAAAGAACTTTCCACATGCTGTGAAGAAGCCTCTTTCTCTGGCGGGATGACCGTAACTTTGGAAGTTCCGCCAACCTTCTCCTTCTGTATCTTATACATCAATTTCTTTTTCCCCTTCGAAGGGGAAGATGACGTTTCAATATCATGCACTTCGACCAGCGGATCTTGAGTACGACCCACATTCTCGCCTTGTGTTTCAGGAGCTTCACCCTCTTTGTTTTTCCCTCCTTCCTGTACATCAGGGGTATGGCGTGATGACGATTCAGCTAGTTTTTTCCCTTTACCGGATGCGGGCTTGGGAATGGAGACGCCCTCAGGAAGGCTAATGCGACGACCTCCTACTAACAGTCTGAATCTCGATAATGACTCATTTGAAATGAGGGTTCGGATGTCCCGTTCCTCGACAGGAAGAGCTCTAATGGCTTCAACGGTCTCAGAATATCCTCTGCCCTCAAGACATGGGGTTGATACCTGAAAAGATGAAACAAGAAGTTATAAAAAGCATAGCTTCGATAGAGCGCGAATGTCGACTCAGGGAAAAGACTTACTGCCTTCAACCCATCTCCTCGTGAAACCAGGAGGGCAACGCACATAGAACCATTCCTGTTTGTACAGGGCAAATTTGCTACATGCTCCGGTCAAAATCTGGCATTTGTGGTACGGCTCGAGGAATACAAAGGAGGGGCTATCTTTCCGCTTCTTAATCATATAAATATATCTGATGTCGCCGGAAGTTGGAGGCCTAGAGAAGATGGCCATGAAAAGGAGGTAGGTCCCGTATATGAACGCGTGGCTGTTTGGATGCAACTGCGACGGGGCGATGTCTATGTATTGCAAAACGTCCCGAAGAAATAAATTGAATGAGGCACGCTACCCATCCATCACATAAACTTATTACAGGCAGTATACCCAACTGGGGGCAGATGTGGGCGATCATGCCTCGACGGAACCAACACGTCGGCGAAAGGGATTCCGTGGATAGAGCATATTCGCCGAAGCGCGACTTCGTTAATCTTCGAAGCCTGTGAATCGATCGGATCATCCATGAGAATCGATGCCTCCAAGGCGTCAGGAGCTAAATTATGAGCGGGGGAAGTCGACGGATTTGAAGTGTCCACGACTTCTTGCTTTGAAGACGGCCTGGGCCTATCTGAGATAGTGGCGGAGCTAGATTTTTTAGACATCTCCAATAAATAGTTAATCTGGAAAAGCACCTGTGAGAACTATACTTGAAAAATGTTCAACGTTAGAATTAACAACACGAATATTCCCCCCATGTGGTGTGTGAACTAGTGCAATCAATCGTGTATAAGCGTTGAAAATTTGAAAGTCACAAGGTTACTGATATAAAACTGAGCTTCAAATCATCGCCTTCGAAGAACGTCATCGCTGATCGTCTCCAAAAGCCTGCCTTATGGTGATTACTGTTTCAGATTCAGAAAACGTTAAAAGAAGTTATCCGATTATGTCAATCTAAGTTCAGGTTTATGTCTATTGAAGCTAGGGAGTTAATAGTCCGGATCAGTTTGATATGCTAGTATGCTAGAGTCCTTGTCCTTGTTTTGTTATGTGATTAGGCAAGGCAATTGTTGGTTCAACACTTATGATTGTTCGGCATTTATGATTGTTCGGCATTTATGATTGTTCAGCCTTGATATGGTTAGGCATTTGTGTTGTTCGGCCTAAGTGTGGTTCGACATTTATGTTTGATCGGCCTAAGTATGGTTCGACATTCACGTTGTTCGAACTTAGTATCGACCGGCTAAACTATCGACCGGCCTATCTATCGTTCGGCCTAAATCTTAGTCGGCCAAATTATTGTTCGACCTGGGTATCGTTCGGTCAAAGCGCTGTTCGGTCTAAGTTTTGTTCGACCGAAGCATTGTTCGGCATCCTATCTAGTTCGTACTTCCTCCATATGCTTCCATTCCACTACTCGACATGTGGTTAATTACGCCGAACCAAAGTTACGACGAGCCCCAACGCTAGGCGCTCCTTCCTTAAACAACGCTTTCATTTTTCTTTTCTTCCTCCATCCACACCGAACAACGAGGACGTATCATTCGGCGAGTCATACCGGACCATGTTGTTCGGCATTCTAGCCAATTCCTGCTCCTCCTCCATTCTTTCCCTCCAATCTCGGTCGGCACGAGAAAACCATGCCGGACCATAATACATCTCCCAACTACTCCCTCGTATGCTCATCATTGGCCACTCCTATCATCTGGCCCTAACAGAACATCCTAATCACAGTTCGATTCTCTCATCCATGCAACACCTATCGGCTACAATTCTGATTTACGAACTTGAGCCTCTTATTAAAACTTTTAGTCAGGGGAAGGATTTAAATAAGGGGATCAATACCTAATTAGTAGATCGAGGCTTGGGAAAATTCTGAAGTTGAGGGCACGGTTTTAATTAATGCCGAGTGGATGGGGAAGGATTGTAAAGTCTTTGGAGGCTGTTAAAAGGCGAGTTTTTCAAGTATAAGATAGAAGAAGTGAGTGTAAAAAGAGAAGAAGATGGAGCAGGCCGGCCATTATATAGAAGAAGAAGAAGAAGTCGAAGAGACGATGACCGTTAGAACCGGTCAAAACGAAGTCGTTCGGCATACAAGGAGTGTTCGGCTTCAGCTATTCTGTTCGGCACTCACATATCGTTCGGCACACACCACCTCATCTGGTAATCACAAGAAGACATCTCCGAAAGGAATAAGTTAAGGATCAAAGTGAAGCACAGGGTATAAATAATTCAAAGCGTATCACGTTCGGTCATGTGATACACTTTGGGGGGCAAGTGTTTCCTGGAGATTTGACCAGGCAACTTAGTACTCGGCATCTCTGTCGTTCGGCTCAACTGGTTCGGTCGGCGTCTCGCTACGTCCGGCATCCAAGAAGTGCTCGGCGTCCAGATGGCGTTCGGCATCATGTTACGCTCGGCATCCCGGAAGCGCTTGGCATTCGAAAGCGCTCGGCATCAAGGAACGTCCGGCATCGAGAGACGTTCGTCATGGTATAACGTTCGCCATGTACGAACGTTCGCATGGCAGAATTGTCCATCATAAAATATCGTTCGGCCTAACTATTGTACGGCCTAAGTGTCGTTCGGCCAAGACATGGTTCGGCCTTGACAGCGTTCGGCCAGAGTATCGTCCGGCCTAAGCTCTGCTCGGCATTCAGTCGTTCAGCACAAATACTTCCCACGGCATTCAGGGTGTTCGGCCTCACTTCTGTTCGGCATGAGAAGATCGTTCGGCATTCATGCCTAGTTCGACATTCAGCGTTCGGCATCTATGGATCGGCATACAGTGACCACTCCATTTGGGCCGAGGTATTCGGCTGCCAGGCCCGCCAGGGAAGTCCAACCCATCTTTGTCTATAAATAGAGAGGCAGGGGCACAGTGAAAAGGCCTTTTTTCGAGAACACTGGGGAGACTCTACCGCTTTCAAGACTCATCCTCTTTACTTAGCAATTGTATTCAGTAGTTGGCAAACGGATTGTATCTGTAATCAATTATCTAGTAAAGCAATAAAGATTAACCTCAAAGTGGACGTAGGCAGTTACGCCGAACCACTATAAATCTGGTGTTCTCGTCTTTGCATTCAATTTAGCATATTGTTCCTCATTTAAATTTACTTTCATCATTTATCTCTCTACACAATCTTTCTCAACGAGGTTAGTGACCAATTTTAGTGCTAACATATAGGTCTAATGTTTTATCTTGAATTTAATTAAGATTTGGGTAATTATAGATTAATTAAAGTAATGAAGTAATTAAAGAGAAATTAATTAATTAATGATTAAGGATTAATTAATTAATAACTAAGGGTTATAAATTAATTTATTTGAGATTAATTAATTAGTAATTAGAGATTAATTAATGTAAGTAATTAGAGATTAATTACTTAAATGATAATTACTTAATGTAAGTAATTAAAGGATTAATTTGTTAAGAGTTAATTAATTTGATTAGTAATTAAAGGATAATAATTAAAGGTTAATTAATTATTAGAGGATAATTAATTTTAAATTAATGGTTAATTAATTGAGGATAATTAACCAGTGGGATAATTACTTAATGAAAGTAATTATGGATAATTAATTTAGATGGATAATTAAAGGATGATTAATTAAAGGTTTGTAATTAATTAATGTTAAGTAAGCAGGATTTAAAAGTAATTAAAATTAATTAGAAATGGTACAATTAATTTATCTTGCTTATAGATGATTAAGATATATTGAATGACTTTGATTATTTGATATCTATGATATGTGATTTGTGATGCTTTGTGATATGAGATACTTTGGTTGAACTATGATATTATGGGTTATCTATCTGAGATGAAGTGTTGTGTGAATATGAAATCCTGAATATAAATTGTATTGTTTAAACTTAAACATTTGGCTTAAAGAATAACATTGGATTCGAAGAGACCGGGGTCGGGTATCAGTAATACCCGAAACCACTTTGATTAGAAATTTGCAATGATTCTTTATATGTGATATCAAAAGGCTAGAATGGAACGATTTAAGTGAATTGGACCATTTAATCTAAGTTTTGGTACTTAGAAATTGATGTGTGAAATAAGTGATGTCTCTAACAAATTGTGAATTTGTAAATTGACACGAGTTACCCCAAGTTTTATGTAAGTTTTATGCTGTTGTATTCCATGTTAGATGGGTTTACTCATGCTGGTTTCCAGCCTGACCCGGGTGTTACTTTATTGTAATGCTCGGGTCAAACCGAGTATTACAGATTTTCAGGTTAGGACGTTTTTGAGCTCAGGAGGCGAGCTGGATGGCCGGAACGTATGGAGTGTTTCCGATGTTATATATTTCTGTTTATTTGAGACATGTTGATTTGTATATGTCCAGTGTATGTGTGTAACTCTGAAGCATTAAAATGTAATTGACAGATATAGTATTTTTTTGTATAACTATTATTATTTGATATTATATTTCATCCGCTGCGAATGTGAGATTTTGTGACTTGTCTTCTGTTTCTTCTTCTATCTCTTTTCTTCTTTTCCTAACTATCTGCAATTTTCGGGATCGAAAATTTTGGGTCGTTACACTAAGTTATCACTAGGCCAATATTTTTAATTCAGTCCAATTAACGTCTTAATTAGGCGTAATTTCAGTCCAATTCTATTTATATTACAGTCTTTGAAATTTACATCTTATATTCCATTATTTTAGTTTTCTTACAATTTAATCCGTATTCGCGTTAATCCTATTCTAATCCATACACGAAGAAGGAGGAAAAGAAAACTGAAAATTGGAGGAAATCCAAAGCGTAGAAAGAAGATGTAAATAACGTATAAATAATAGTAAATAAACTAAAATACTGTAAATAAACTGTAAATAACGGGAAAAGCTATAATTAACAGAAATAAACTAAAATTACTGAAAAGAATAGCTGAAAGTTAATAGACTGAAAATAATTCTAAAAACTGTAAATAAACTACTGAAAAGGCTATTCCAATAATCGTAGTAAAACTACAACTATTGGAAACCCTATTATTTTAAATTACTTAAAGAAATCTTAAAATAACTACAATCACTCACCTCCGGTCCTAAGCTCTTTCTTTGGTCTCCCCGGATCCACTTGGAGTTGTTAAAATATTTTTATTAAAAAGATTCTCTCCTTGGAAAATTATTCCTTTTAGGGTCCTTCCTTAAACGGTGAACCCAAGCGGAGAAAATCTAGAATAAGAAAAAGTGTTAGGCCTAGGGTCTTATTTATAGGAGTAGAAGTGGATCTCGGACTGTTGGATTTATGGATTGAATAGGATGCAACCACGTTATAGGCTGAATAGGGGCCATGAGATGTAGAAACGGAAGGACCAGATCAGTTTAAACGATGCAAAATACGTGCCCAATCATCACTGAATCATTCGATTGAATGAACGTTCGTTCGCTTGCCAAAAGTCAAGGCGGGTCGACTGGGAAGTCGGCCGTCCCCTTGCCCAGGTCGACCGGCCGGTTGACCTGTATATATATATATATATATATATATATATATATATATATATATTCGTTTCGTTGATTATTTCGTTATTAGCTCATATTAACTCGGATTCTGACGTTCTATATATGGAAATTGATCAAAAAATTACCATGGACACAATGGTGCAACTTTCGTGGCTTAATTCTGATAATTTCACAAAGCTATTTTATTATCTAATTGATTAACGAATTAATTATTACGGGTTAAATTTCGGGTTGTTACAAGTTAAGCTTACCTATTTAGTAGGGTGTGTAGAAAAGTAGTGTCTAGGTTGGGTTATTAAGTACCATGCCTTACTTGGCTACCGGCCTGGTTCGAAAGTCGAAGTAAGCGCAAAATCGATCCTTGGTATGAAAGGCCCAATTTGAATTTGGGCCTTGGCTAGTTTCCAAAATCTGTTTTGGAACTAAAATAAAATTTTAAATTTTAAAGGTTAAATTTAAAATAAATAAAAATAATATTTTAAATTTAAAAGGTTAAATTTAAAAAATTAATGATTTTATAAATTTTTAAAATAATTTTCAAAGCCTTTTTGAAAATCGAATAAATATTTTCGAAAATTATTAATTTTATTAATTAAATTAAATAACATATATATTGATATATATATAACATTATCTCAATTTGTTAAGGTAATATATATATATGATTTTTGAATTTAATTATAATTAATTAATTTTTTTTTAAATAAATAAATTAATTAAATTTTAATTAATAAATAATATAATACATATTTTGGGTATATATTTATATTTATAAATGTTATAGTACAAATATTCAATTTAAATTGTTTAAAATGAATATAATAAAATAAATTAAAATGTTAATTAATTAATTAAATAATATATAATTTATAAAATTAATATAAATTTATACATAAGACTATTATATTAGTTAATCAAATTATAAAATGTTATACAAAAATTAAACTTATATGATATAAATGTATAATAAATGGTGGAACAGTAAGAAAGCCAACTAGATTTGAGAAATAAATACATATGTATAGTATGTATACCATGATTTTAGGTGTGTCTGGCACTTGAATCACAAGGGTATTTCATAAGAAATATATTATTCATAAGTCGATATCACTCAATTTAATATATTAAAGATTATGATCTTTAATATAAAGTTGTCCTCTACCGTTTATATATTAATAGATTATTTGCATACTCCTTAGTTGTTGGTATTCCTCAAGCTAAGGATGTTATGTATAGTACCATTAATATATTGAATAGACAAGTTAAGATATATGTACGTATTTGTTGATATTCCTCAAGGTTTTTACATATATACTTAGGTCATTGCAAAATAGAAGGTACTAGTGAATAATTTCTTTCAGTTTGTTGATATTCCTCAAGGTCGAAATGAATTTAGGACAAGGAACCATGGGTTAGGGGTTGTATATGATATAAATGACAAGGAGTTATTCATTGTTTGCAAGAGTATGATTTGTTGATATTCCGAAAGGTCAAAATCCCAAGGAAAACGAGTCTTAACACCTATTAGCGAAGTCGAAAGACTTCTATGTTTCATCTTAGATTTTTGAGAAACATAAAAGTCTAGTGGGAGCTTATTAGAAAAATGAAGTGATAATATTTAACCTTTCTAATATTGTAAGAACATCTGCTATGTATAAATTAAACTACTCTATTTCGATAAATTTTTGCAATTAATATAGTTGATTAAATGTTCATCAATTAAAATATGCAAATGAACTAAATTAATATTAACAAATAGAAATATAAAATATACTTATCAATAAAATTTTTGCATGTTGACACATGCAAGCGCCCAATTATACAACTAGTAAATACATTCATAACTTGGTCGCTTATGTATTTACATTCCCTAGACCATGTATTGTCTTCAATAAGTTTTGAACTCTAAAAGCAATACAAGGATATGAATATTTGATCCATCTCCAATCACATATAAATGTTATATGGAGAATGATCACATGTACGAAAACCTTGAAGAAATTTGTTCATTCGGAATAAGAAAGTAAAGTGTAGTACGAGATTGTGTATTCAATAATGATCTTATTGTGTTAAATGTAACACTAGATCACAATACTATGAGATATATCTAAGAATTCGATCACTGAAATGTCAGTTTGATCAGTTTATGTAAAGTGCAATTTATTTAACATCCTTAAAAGTTAAGAATGACCAAATTCACTTTTGTAAAGAGTTGGTTATGATATTTTAATAAGGTTTTCCTTTGAATGGTTCGACTATTTTGAAAGGAAAACGAATGTATGAGAGTAGATGTAACCTAAGGACAACTGGGATGAAGAGAGTGTTGGTCACTTTTGCTTCATAAGCAAACATTGAAAATGGGAGTTGTAAAATAATAACCGATACTTAATATTGGAATGAGAAATATTATTTCTATCCCAAAATGTATTTTCATATAAAAAATTGTTTTTTATAAGATTTATTTCTTCGATTTTAAGATATTTGATTTGAAAACTCTAGAGTGTAAACCGGTTACAGTGGATGGAATAAATAGCATATATTAAGTGGTTAAATGGAACTTTGTATTCTGTGTGCTATTATAGTAATGTCAGAAATAGTGGGAGCGTGCTATATTACACTTATTGGTTGCATCAAGTTACGAAAATTATTTTCATAAAACATACCAAACATTATTTGTGAAAAAATAACTATTTTTCAGTGTTGATTGAAAAATAGACATTGTTTTATTTCAATATGAATATTATGAATATTCATTATAAAATAAAACTATAATAGTGTTATTTGTTTTTATAAAATAAGTGATGCATTGAAAAATGCAGAAGTATTTGAAATTATTTGCAATTATTTTTGGAATTATAGACTAATCCATAGTTTTGAGAAATAATTTTTTGATTATACGGATATGAATTTTATTATACTAGTGAATTATATCTCAAACAATTTACGGCAAAGCACTCATTTATTGCTAGCAACATAAGAGTTGGTGAATTCTTCAGATCAATACATATGGATATATGCAATCATAAGTCTAATAATACCAAAACGGTTCCACACATTTCATTGGATTCACTGATGAATTATCACAAACATGAACATGTGTATTTGATATATATGCAGCATGTCTATGATAAGTTCATAGAATATAAAATGAAAGCAAATGAAATTGCATGTAATAAAATAATTCGATTTGATCAAATGGGTGAGTATAAAGGAAAGAATTTTGAACGTACCTAAAAATGATTAAAGATTCAATCTCAAAAGCCAGTCTTCCCTATGATACATAATGATGTATTGATTAGGGGTAATCGAACTTCACTGAACAAAGTACGATTAATGATGAGTGAAGTTGAGTTAACTTCTTTCTATAAGGTCGTGTACTTAAGGGTAATACACAAGGTTAAAATTAATTTCATCTAAATAATAGTTTACAAAATCATACAACATACGAGTTTATAAGAAACCCCAACGTATCTTAGCCCAAGGAGTTGGTAGGTGGTGTAGGTTGAAAGACTACGCGTAATGATTGTATATGAGGGATCTTGTATGGATCACCCCAAAAGGGGTTTGGGAACGATCGTCATTGGATGACTAATTTATGTTATGAACATAAGTTATGTAAACCAAATAAGTTTTATGAACATATAAGGCAATTCATAAAATGTTTATGAATTCCTATTGTAACGACCCCCATTTTCAACATTCAAAAGTCAGCACTTAAAACATCAATGGTATTCAAATGCCAAGCATGAAAGTGTCGTAAAGGCAGATTGTTATGGTAAAATAAAACAAAAAGAATAGGAGAAACAAAATCTCACAATGGAACGACAACATATAATATAACAAAGACAGTAAAAGCTATCGCTCAGAGATACATGGTATATCAGAGCTAAAAACAAACCCCATCAGCCTAGACAGTTATAACTCCCTAACCTTACAATTGCTGATGGATACACATAATAATATAGCAGAAAATAAAAATATTACACCAGGTGAACATCCAGCTCCTCTTTATATCCCACCAATGACAACTTAGAAAAATACTCGGGTCTGACCTGAGCACTATAATACCATAACACTCGGATCAATCTGGAAAACCAACATGAGAAAACTCATGAAATATGATGAGCATATAATAATCTATGAGACTACGCCGCCAAACACGGAACGAGTTTTACCTCACAAGAACAACATCCATATATGGAAGAATGGAAACAAATCGGAAGAAAATCCAAACTTAAAGAATGGACACAAATAATTAAACATAGAGAAGAGCATAAGGCACTTCTCGATGAAATTAAGAAAATAATTAAAAGATTTGAATCAAAACAAGGAAGATGAATTTTTTTTCCAACAATGACTAGGAGGGTGTGGCCCCCTTACAAAAAGTATACCTCTAGATATATATACTTGAGAACTTCAATGGCTCTCGAAAAGCTCCAAGCCGAACCTCACCAACCTTAGCGAGAATCCGAGTATTTCACATCTTTATGCGCAATCAACCAAAACCAATCTAGAGTAGATGTGAAAATACCATAATAGGAGCAACCCCACATAGCTTACCCCCCCTCGCTCTTTACTTAGTCATTTTCGATAAAGGATATCCATGCTCCAAATGAGCAACGAATCGTCTTAGATTGACGAAACATAATGGAGGATGTCGATAGTCCATAAATCAACTATTGAAAAATAACATAAATGATCGTATATGAAAATTAAATCTCATACACTTATCACCACTCGTCGATTTCAAACTTGTACTATTCCTCGGTTAACAATGAAGTCGAATAAGTTAGGACATTGTTGCCTCTAAGACCTTGCCTCGACGTGCATTCTTAACTTTCAACATAGAGATGAGTTTCCATACCTTGATGTTTTGTGCTAAGTACATACCTAAACTCTTTCCATATAAGTGATATCGTTTATGGAAATTAAATTTCTTACCCTTATTACCAAAGTTTGAGTCCCTACTCGTACAATCCCTTGCTTGAAAACGAAACCAGGTAAGACGTGGCATTGATTGCTCCAAGCCTTGCTTAGACACTCCAATTTTTAAATCTCACAGATAGTAACGAATTTATCTTCTCGATGTTTGGTACTAAGGATAAGATTAAATCCTTTCTATAAAAATCACTTTTAAAACCCATATTTGTGCTTGATTTTTGCATCACAAATATTTGTAAAACACTTTAAAAACACTCTAAAATATTTCTTTAATTTTATTTCTAAGTGTATCAAATAAGAAGGGTTAAAAACACATGTCATTAAAACATTGTTTACTATACACCCAAAACCAATTACACCTAGCTTTATCCTTAAAACAATCTTTTTAAAGACCTTTTCATTTATAAAATATCATTTATAAATCAACTTATTATTATGTTTAAAACAAAACTTCCCAAAGATTTAAGAATATCAACAGTTATTAAGTGAAGTAACAAGTTTTCTTAATAACTTTACGAAATCATTTATTATAACAAAAGTGTTATAATCCATGAATTCTTTCTCAATTTTCGAAAAACATTTATATAACAACGATGTTGTAATCCATGCTTCCTTTTCACTTTCATTAAACTCAAAAATACTTCAAATATAGTTTTTAAACCATCAATTTCAAATATTAATTAAAAAGAAAATCTCAAGTTTAATATATATTAAAACTCAAAACCATTTCCTTTCCTTAATTTCCAAATAAAACTTCTTCTTTTTAATATTTATACAAAATTGTAAACCACTTTTAAAACACTTCAATATAGGTAAGAAAGGTACTCCAAAATGATTGAAGAAGAAAAACCAAGTTTAAAACCATTTTTATAAAAGTTGGAAATGGTGCCACAAAAGTGCCGCTAAAAAGAGTATTGAACATTCCATTAAATCAGTTCTTTTCAAATTGGAACTTTATCCACATTTTTAAAAAATATGAATAATATATTTTATTTTAAAAACAACACATTATGAGTCTAGCGTGTTTTCACAAAAAATTAGAGAATTTTGAAGTCAATAAAACTCATTTGAAAATTGTTTTAAAACTTGACTTTCGAACTACAAAATCGTGACCAAAACTTTTCCGACTTTTAAACACTTTGGAGCTGGGTGTTATAATCTTTTCCAAGCCATCTAAACTTTGTATAAACAACATTTTAAAAGCGCAAAAGCACGGCCAAATATTTAATGATGCAAATATAAGCACAAGATTACAAACACAAGATTTAAAGAAATGGGATTTCAAAGTGCAATACAGCGATTCCAAAGTGCAAAAGCGTGATTGTTTCACTATTCAACATTTTTACCACTTTAACATTTACAACAACAACCAAACATTTATATTATAAGCAAGATGCATCTAAAACTAAATCTATAACGGTAAGAAATTCCTTAGGTTCCCTCTACAAATTTGATATGTGTGTATGCATTTCGAAGTGTTCTGCAGTGACCTATTCATTGCGAAGACACTTCGACATCCTCTTTTTGTTCCCTACAAAACAATGGTTATTTATGCCATCTGCTTCCAAGTGGGAATCAAATCCAAACAAGTAATATACACAAGTATAAACAACATTAACAATATTTTTTTTAATATTTTGTCAATTCTTAAGACCATTCTAAAGTGAGATTAACTCACTTTCCCAAATCGAGATGAAGCTATCACTTTTTACCACAACAAAACAACACACCCTACCATCACCTCCACGCCTTTAATTATTACGGCCACAATCTCCCATTCTCTCTAGATGCTTACGGAAAAGTGAATAAAAAGCCCAAAACACACACGACCATAAAAGAAAAGAGGGGGAAAGCTCCAAAACTTTGAGATCCAAGTTGATAGAATGATTTCTAATAATTTTTGATGATTTTAGCAAGTGTTTGAAGGAGTATACACTTGCCTAGAGTTTCTATATTTTGAGAAGTTTATGTAGAGATAAGAAATGGAGGAAGTGTAAGAGAAGAGAAAGAATTAGTGAAAAGAAAGTGAAGATAGAAGTGTACTTGTATAGGCTTGCAAATGGATGGCAAGAGACCCAAATACCCCGTTGCGAAATTACCTTTCCACCCTATGACATCCCTCCTCCTTCCATGCCATAAAACATGGCTTAAATCAAGCCTTACTATCATGTCCTATTCATCCTACATAACCATGCCTTCCATGAACACTCCTCCTTGTTTCATGCCTTGTTTTAAGGGTACTTTCTTTACTTTTTAATCTACATTTTAGTTCTTATCCTAAGTACTTCTAGAAACACTTAAGCACTTTGTTTTATTTATTATCTTTTGTGTACTGTAGGTCATGTTATTTGATGTGTATGTGTGTGTTACAAAAGTTCGCAACAACTTTGCAACGGCTTTCGTTCGATAAAAAGTTAAAAATCCGAAAAACGAATTTCGGTCACATTTTCAATTTTTCACCGAACTATTTATTTATGTAAACAAATTTACAAAATGAGTTCACCATTATTTTTATTAATTAAAAGGAGTTTAATAATTCTATTAAATCAATTTAATTTATATTAATTCATAATCCAATTATATAAATAATCCCTATATTTAAATATAAAGTGTTCACATTTTTCCGGGATGTTACATTCTCTCCCCCTAAAAGAATTCCGTCCTCGAAATTATAACAGAGCAGAAAATGTAATACCCCAACCTAAAAATCAAATTACTTACTCGGCATTTGGTAAATCTGATTAGTTATATTTTTCTATAAAGAAAATCCATATAAAAAAATGTAACAAAATACAAAGAATACTCTATAATAAAATACTATGCATAATCTTATTAGAAGATAAATTTAGAACTAAATGCCCTTATTTTTATATTCAAAATACATTTTCAAATTGCTCTAAAGAGAAATATATCAAAATCAAAATCAATCATGACAAGTAGGGGGACCCTCCTACCGAAGCATGGTATAACTCTAGAATCAAAACAACATGTAGCATCCAATGATATACCGACTCCTCCCTAAACAATTACTCGAGTAAACAAATATTCCTAACAAGTCTTCAAATCGGAAAACCCCCAATCGCCCGACTTTAGTTATAACAAAATTATTTGAAAAATCACTTCATAAAATCTTTTCAAATGTCTTGAAATAATAATACTTTACCAAAGTTTCAAAATAATAATATTATTATTTCTTTCATAAATTGTTTTGAAATTACGTTTTCAAAAACACCAGTGTTTAAGTCCTAATAAACAACTACTTTAAAAAGCTTTGCTTATAAAATCATACTTTTATAAACCATAGTACATAAAATCACACTATCAATCAAATCAAATTCCATAAAGGAATAAACTAACACTGTAACGAACCAGGATTTTCGACCCTCGAAAATCGACATCAATACGTTCACTGTATAGCATGTCGAATATTCAAGTGCCGGAAATACCGATTGCTAGGGGTGAAGAAGAAGAAGAGAAGATAAGAAGAAAACTAAACAACGTAGAATCTCACAACGGAATGAATAATCTATAATATATCACAAGTCTTTGCACAAAATAAAAACTGTAATATGCATATATACAAACATCAATCAGGGTATACTATCCTATTTCATCCTGGATAGTTATAGCAGTCTGTCCTCACAATTGCTGATAACACACCAATGAATACAACGGAAAAATAACCATTTACGTGAATACGTCTCTGGGCCTCCAACTCGTCTTTTGAAGCTCCAAGCATCCAAACTAATCTGTAATACTCAGTCTGACCCGAGCATTATAATAAAATAACACCCGAGTCAGTGTGGAAAACCAGCGTGAGAAAACACACTCAATTTGAATTTATTTATTTTCAAAAATCCTTTTTGAAAAACAAAGGTATCTCGTAAGACCACGCCACACATAAATACGACGGGTTTTTTCCTTACAATAACCAAAACCTTTTATATCAAAATCATCTGATATAATAACAGTGTCTATAGAAAAATAAACTATAAAATAGCTGAAATGCTTGCATCTCACGTTTTAGCATATTTGGTATACAACTAAAACCGCACAGCGCTTATTGGAGAATGGATTCCATACAATGACTGGGCACTGGGGTACCGCCTGTCATAGTACACCTCTAGAAAAATGTATCGAGATCGAACCTATCGATCCCTGCCAACACAAGACCGACCTACCCCTTATTGGATAGTACCAAATATGTCATCACCATGGTTGTTCCCAACCTTTTTACTAAGATCTCATGCATAACCAATCCATAAATATGTAGATGTAGGGTATCTAGAAAGGTGACAACATACCCTAATGGGTGAGACCCACATAGCCTTGCTGCATCTCCTCTGATTTTCTGTCATTTCCGGTTGATGAGGATTGAGGCTACGTTTACCTTTTTGAATAACAATCCCACTTGGAATGCTAACACTGCCTTCCAGGCAACAATTCAATGATAGCATTCATCCATCCAAGTTGTTCTGGGTCTGAACAAACCAATCTCTTCAAAGATCACCGTCCTCGTTACCCTCAAGATTTCAAAATTCGTAATGCTTAAAGCGGATTGAAGTGGTTTTTGGATAATTAAATCCGATCCCAGTCTCTTCGAAACGATCAATGAAATTGGCCAGATTTGATAGTCGGTTATTTAACTATCAAATTACACACATAAGTAGTCACTAGGCCATATTATAAAACTTTCAAACATTTATTTTAAATATCTTTACAAAGATATATATTCAAATCTCTTCCATTTTTTAAATATTTGAAAACAATTTAAAATTCCTATAACCATAACAGGATATTTCCAAACCATATCAACACTTAAAAATACCTCCAATTTCAATTTGTAATCCATTACTTAGAAAAAATATTTCTATAAAATCATTTTGTAGTTACAATATTTCTAAAACCATTCATTTAAATACTTAAGAAAATATTATAAGTATATTTTCCATATCATTTCTAATATCAATATAGGAAATATTTCATAACTTATCTCATAAATCTTCAAAATTTTTATTAATTCCCATTTACAATTTCTAACAAACTCGATTATACTTATTTATAATCCAACTAAAAAAATTTAACTTCTTTTTGTGAATTTAGATTCATTTTAGAAATTACCGTATCTAAACATTTTAGGAAATTCTCTTGATTTTCCAGAATACTTTATAAGATTTCTCTTATCAATTTTCCTCCATAAAATAACCTGGTTTACAAATCTCGAGAGGATTTCTAAATAAATTTCAAACACTTACCTTTAAATCCTATATACAAAAATAATAAGTATTTTAAAAGAATAATAATTTATTTTCAAAACATGTTTAATTAATTATTTAAAAAATCAAAACCCTTTTAAATAGACAACGATGACTAATTTTCAATTCTTTTACATTCTCAATTTATAACTATTTCCAAATTTCAGAATATAATCCACTATTTCTTTCTAAAACGATTTCCATATCTCATTTAAATTCACACTGTGAATTTATATTCCCAATTTATCAAATGATAATCATTCCACTTTATTTATAAATCCATAAACTCGTTCCCAGTTCTTCTCTATTAATAACAGATTCACATTAAACAACTCCATTTATAAATATAGTCCTTTATAAATTCCCCTTATTCTCCTAATCTTTTGAAATATCAATTTTTAAAACCTTTTTACATTCAAACAAATATCACTTAAGATTTATTGTTTAAAAATCCTTTATATACACTATTTCAAAATCTCTATTTAAAATATTTCATGAAATAGTTAAGTACAAATAAAAAAATAAAATCATTTATTTTATCCAAATCAATTCCTTTTTAATTAATCCAAAATTCAGTATAAATATTTCACTTCCAAATTGCCTTTAAATTTCTTTTCAAATTCAAAAATAATATTTATGGTATTTAAAATACTAAAATTAAGGCCAATGCTACTATAGCATCCAATAAATCAAATCATATCATAATATATCATAGATTATTCAAACACATCATATATCACTATATATGAAATTTAAAATCAATATTTTTTAGGAATCCAGTTGGATGCCTTCAACCTGTTTCCCTGCAACCATAAATGTTATATAATCACAAAAATATAATCACCGCTTCAAGGCGGGATATCGCGATAAAAAGGGTCATCCGCTATTATGCGGGGCACATAGTGTCTTATCCGCTCCAATAGGCGGGATTATATCCAAACCAACTAATAAATATAATAATTCATCCAAACAGTCATTCAACAATTTTTATCTACTGTATATTAAATTAGTTATCCAAAAAGGTGAGATTAACTCACCGAAATTTCCTTTTGTCATCGAGGCGTTCTGGTTTGGAACAGACGTCCGATTTTAGCCCAAAATTCAATAGTCCCCAAATTCATCCAAACAAGTTCCATCGTGAACCTCTCGTCGTCCCGAGCGCAATGTAAAAAGTTTTGTCTCGATCAGACATCGTATGAGAAAGTTATTCATTTTTTTAAATTAACGATTATAAATTTGCAATTAAATATTAATTACACTTGTATACTAATTACCCTTAATACAAATTAAGACTTCTTCTCCAAAAACAACTGCCGCCCATTTTGGAACCAAACTCCACCATCATCGTACCTTTCTCCACCTCGTTCTCCACTCTCACTCGAGGATATCACTCATCGTCTTCACCAAACGCATTCTCCTTGAATCCACTACCTCCACATACAACAATCATCGACTCTGCATGCTCCATGTACAACGCAACCTGGTAGGCCCTTCCTCGTCATACAGAACGTCGCTCCATCCCACAAATAGCCGCACATCCTCTACTTCGAACCATAGGTGCTACTTTCAATGCTAAACCCGAGTCCAATCTATGAATCACCCATCTCCACCTAAATCGGCTGTTAACCCAAGCCATAGCTCCACCATAAAACTATCAAACCTACAATGTTCGATCGCACCCTTCAATACATATATCAGAATGAAGCCCTACTCTCCAGGATTCCAAAGATAACTAGTTTGTAATTTATAGATTTTTCTATGATATATTTTGATTTTTCAAAGCTCACTTTTTTTTCATTTGAAAAACTTGCTTACTGACCGTTTAAATAAAGCATGAAGGATGGAAGATAATGCAGGGGTAGGGTGGGCTAGTAGGGTGGCTGAGTGTAAGTATTGTGGGATGATGTGAATGAAGATAATTATGTGAAGTCAAATCCAAATATATATATTATTTAAAATTCAAAATATCTAGCTATATAATTACGGACTCCAATCGAGGCATGCCGCCTGGCGTTCCTAATGTTATAACCCT
Source organism: Allium fistulosum (assembly GCA_030737815.1). Classification (NCBI taxonomy): domain Eukaryota; kingdom Viridiplantae; phylum Streptophyta; class Magnoliopsida; order Asparagales; family Amaryllidaceae; genus Allium; species Allium fistulosum. The sequence continues at coordinate 665,129,734 of CM060903.1, forward strand.
ATTCCGAACGCAATGGAACAAGTTTCGAGACCTAATTCGATCGTATGGAGAAGATAGCTTTTTGAACCCAATTATAAATTTAAATTTTCGTTATTAATTTCAACACATTACTATCCCGTACGACCAAAGGATACGTGTCACGTTCCAAATTTCAGCGTTCGAAAATCGACATCCGTACTCCAATTGTACCTGAATGCCGCAGATTCAACCGTTGAAATTCGAATCGTGCTGGAGCTTATAACACAATTAAGTAAACAACACAGCGGAAGAAAGAAATAAATGATATTATATACAACTTCAATGAATGCAATATCCAGAATGATATACAACAATGATATCAATAATACACAGCAATATCAGAGATATGATACAACGCTACAGCGGAAATAACAACAATGGAAGAGATCACTCCAAATGATCTACAAAAGAGAATGACTCCATCAACTCCAACATCTAGCTCGAACCACCATCACCATCCACAAAGATAAGAAAGTGCAGTCCTCACGTACTCCAATAACTGAGCTAGCTCCAACTAGTCTACTAAACCTGATTATCTGAAAACCCCAACTCTAGACTGCCCGTGTGGAAATTTGTGGCCACCCAGAGTTTAGGAAGGGAACAATAAACTCCAGGTCAGTCATGGGACTGGTGTGAGCAACAAGAACAGTTTATCTTTAAACAACAACAAAAGAATTTTAAACATTGAAATCCGCAATGCTTTTGGAAAATGAAACTACCATAAGACCTCCCGCAACACACACAATGCAAACGCAGAATTGGAGGAGATTTCTTCTTATGATAGTCAAACATGCTTACTACGCAAATCATTGGATTATTATTATTAGTGCATAGTGGAAAACATTTCGAAAGTATAATATTAATCTTAGCCAGCATAGACATTCCGAACTATGCCTACTATAGCTACCATCTAAACAGTGGTGACCACCATAAGTAAATGGCAGGTTCTACAACAAAACTGTACTGGGTTCGTATTGGAAATTGGATTTCCAACAAATGGTCAGGCTAAGGAACTTCCTATTGCCACATGGGTACGCCTCTGGATGGACGTCCCGAGAACCTAACCGGATCTCTGCCAACACAAGGCCGGGTTACCTCTGTAACTAGGTAACTACTACATGAATATGCCACCCTCCGGTCCTTTGGGACCTTTATCCGAGGTACCTCGATAACCAACAACATCACACAGTAATAAATATAGTGTGTCTACATGAGTAAGTATCTGGGCTCCATACCATGATACCACCCTTTTCCAGAAGGAAATGACATACCCTAAAGGGCGCGACCCTCATAACCTTGCCGCATCTTTCCTGTTTTGACCATTTCCGGTTTGTGACTCCTGATGCAGTCTCGTCCACAAAGCTATGCTTTTTCACAAAGCCATGCTTTGATCACAAATGATCAATAAATGATCAACACACAGCAACACTCAGCATGCCACATTACCAAATTGGGAGTATATCGCTGATAACCTTCAACTACATAACCTCTGAGCTCGTACGTCTCAGAGAAGGGTGTTAAGCTAAGAGAATAAATTCTCCGCCACCAACAGAAATGTATTTGAAAGAAATCTGCTTTATATCTCAAAATTTAATGTCAGACATGTAACCATACAAGTCTGTTCCAGGTTCGAACAGAACCGAAGGCACTTCCAAAGAAGCCCTTTCAATCCGGGTATTCACAATCCCGATCGAACTTCCCATCACTTAGAGAATCTCTATACCGGGAGCTACCCAGTGCAGAGACAATCGATAGGTTATCCTATCATTCTCGCAAATACCCGGTCTTCAACACTGGTCTTCAAATGCAATCCATATACGACGTATCATTATTGGGAATGGGTTATATGACACAAAGGTCCTCTCCCGGCTAAACCGAATAATGAGCGCAATATTTAAAAATATATGGATATTGGGATTTCAGTTAAGTCATAACTTATTACCCAAAATCTTTCTTTTAAATGGTTTAAACAATTTACCATTTAATCTTTTACATAAAAAGATTCATCTCACACATTTCACTCAGTTTCACAAAGATTCATTCACAGATTTTCCAAATCAATTTCCATTTCAATTTGATTAACTCATTAAATCTTTAAATCAAGATTAAATTTATAGCTTTCAAAACAATTTCATTTCGAATGGTTTAAAAAAATCACCATTTTAAATCTATTAAATATAAACAGATTCAATTCATAGCTTTCAAAAAGAATTCACTCATAACTTGGAAAAACCATTTATCAATTCAAACTTGAAATTCCTTTAACTTAAATTGGAATTTCATTTCTTATATGAAAGCTTTTATCATTTGAAAACAAACAGTTTTCATTTCGGAAAATCTGATTCATTTATACAAGTTAAAGTCCTTGGGTTAAATTCAAATTCTCAAACAATACTTTCAAAATGGTTTAAACACATTTGTAACATCTTAACCAAAATTTCCAATCATAGGATTCAATTCCAAATGTTGAATTCAAATTCAAATTAAATTATTTAAATTGGAAATTTTACCAAGTTATTCAAAATAACTTTTCTCTTTAAAACTTCTTTTCATAGCTTTAACATTTAACCCAAATCCATTTCCAAAATCAATTGAAATTAAAATTTCAATTTCAAAAATATTAAATTTAAATTATCTGTGACTTAACCGATTTCCTCGTGAAATCCATATTTGTGTGTGTAAAGGTGTAGTCCAGGGGTTTCACACAGTAGTGCAACATCATTCAATCATCTCAAATTAAAATACAGAAATATAGTTGATAAGCGGTATAACGATAACGCTTATTTTTTCATTTACATATCACAGATCATAGATAGATGAATATTACAGATAATAATTTACATTCATCCCAGATAAATAGCTACAGTACAGATCACACACAAATCAGAATATATCACACAACATCATAGATCAGGGAATATCAACAATTCAACCATTCAGTCAAGTCCAAACATTTACAAGTAAATTTTATTAATCAATTGATTAATTTAAATCAGATGTATTACTTATGAATAATCATTAATCCGGGTTAATTATCGTGAGCTAATTACAAATTATCTGGAATAAATTTCCCTTTCATCATTTATTAGTTAACCTTTAATTATTAACTAATCATCCTTAATTAATGAATCAATTAACTTTTAATTATTTAATAAATCTTAATTAATCACATTCATTAATTAATCATTACTAACAAATAGTTATACTCAAGTTACTAATCATCATTCAATTAGTTACAGTAATCATTTATTAATTACTTCTCTTAGTAATTATATTTTTCCAATTTGTTAAATGATTGTTCTAGATTAATTAACCCAAGTAATTAACTTAAACTAATCCGATTAACTCACTTATTTACCATGAATAATTAATTCCTTAATTACTTTCATTAATTAATTAACCTTTAATTAATTATTCTCAAATTAATTACCTTAATTAATTAATCACATTAATTAATTATTCTTTAAATTAATTAACCTTTAAAATCTTGATTAATCAATCTTTAATCATTAATTATCCATCCTTAATTACTTTCATTAAGTAATTATTTTTAAGTAATTAATCATCCTTTAATTAATTATTCTTTAATTACTTGATTAATCAAACTTAAATTATTAGTTAATTTACCTTAATTACTTTTATTAAGTAATTAACTTTCAAGTAATTAATTTCTTTTAACAAATAAATTTAACTTAGACTTTAAAAGTTAATTAACAATTAAAACATTCTTTATATTAATTAACTAACCTTTAATATTATTAAGTTTATTTTAAAATAAACTTTTCAAAATAAAAGTTATATTTATTTTAAACCATTTCAAAACTTGGTTAATTAAAACAATTTATTTAAAAACCTTCTTAACTAATTTTAAAACTTTAGACAACATCTAACATTGAAAGAAAATTGGTTTAACAAAATTTATTTTCAATAAATTGATTTTTATTTTAAAGTTTGAAACTGTTTTCGCCTAATCATCAACAAACTCGAGGCGAACACTGGTTAAACCCAAGCTTGACTTCGAGTCTTTCTCCCACCTTCTTTTCCCCGAGGCATCATGCGAATTACTTCGAGTCGTACCCAAGAACTATGCATCTTCCCCAAACCAAAATTTTCCCATATACACAATCCCACGCGTGCACGTGCACATCCAAATGCGGCGGCTCCGACCATCACCACTAGCGTCGACAAGTCGACAACCATCCCCTCTAACGCCACGACCACCCAGCAACTTGAGTTTAACTCGAAATCGAGATCGAGCATCGCAGCAACTAACTGGAACCCAAAACGATCAACCAAATCACCACGCGCCACCCAAATCGTTCACCAGAACGCCTGCCTTTCCAACCAGAGATGCACCACAAACCCATCTCTGATTTCCCCCATATGCGATCCATCCCGGTGCGCCACCGTTGCCGTACCAGCCTCGTCAACTATGACCACCAAAACTTATTCCAAAACCCTACTTCCTCCATTTCGCGGTCGCCTCGACGATTGAAAAATCCAACGAGCATTTTTCTCATGACCGGCAACCTTCAAACTATCCTCGATGGCAAACACGAAGACGATTATCACGTCGATCGTCTGAATTTGAAAATAATCCAAATTCTGGTCAACTCGATTTATCCCCTTGAATCCAAACTTAAAAATCAAGATTTCTATATCAAAATTCATAACTTCCAACCACGAATCAATCTATATAATCCAAACATGAAATCAATTTTTTTTATTTTTTGACTTATTCCAGCTCATCACTGTATTTTCTAAAATTTGGATTAATTATTAAATTAAAATTCTTGAAAGTATTTTTAGAATTGATATTATGTTGTTATAACTAGATTTCATTCAAGGATCATAGCTCAATTCTGATTGTATGAGGAGATTTAGATTTTTGAAAGTAGCTCGAGCCTATGCGAATAACAGAGACGGTTTGTTTTTATATATATATATGTATATATGTATATATATATATATATATATATACAGATATATACACATTTAAACAGAGGAATTCAAAGCATATATATATACCCAGATCAATCATGCAAACCATCATACAACAATTTCCATTCAGATTTAACATAATCATAGATTAAAAGTTGTTTTTAAAGAGAAGGTTTACTCACCAGAAAGAAGATGAAGAACAGAGTTGCTTCTCTGAATTGAAACAGGCTTTTAAATTTTGCTAGCTGGAACCTTTTATTTTGATCTTCATATTTGTTGAGTTGAATTGTTGTAAAGCTTCGGTTGTAATGTATTTTCTGGTATGCTAAGTCTTTTTGATGAACGAAAGAGATAAGGAAGATTTGATATAGAAAAGAGTTTACAGGGTAAATATAATTGTACAGGTGATTATTTCTTTTGTACTAGAAATGGTTTGTTAATGTTTTGATCAGAGATTTTTCTCTTCATATGGTGGCTGATGGGTAATATGTTGTGTACTAGAGATACTTGCATTAATTGCTTTGCATTGTTTGTCTCGGCTGATAATTTTTCTTTGCTATGCTAGAGATGCAAACATTAAATGCATATGTACCTTATGTCTTCTTTGCAAGCCTAAGATATTTATATTCTTATTTGTTTGCACTTGAATATATATTATTGTCTTTGTTTACATACTTATCTTCTTGCATTCATTTTGTTTTATGAGCATATCCATGAACAGGTTATTATCTTTGTCTTACTTACACTTGCATTCCTATATGTATATTTAGATATCTTTCCTTTTGTCTTGTCTTATTTCTCTATAATATAAATAAACTTCTAATTTTTACTTTATTTTTCTTTTATTATTTTTGTTTGTTTTATTACTTGGTATTATTTTGTATTGATTTACTAAGATATATATATATATATATATATTTACTTTATATTGAATAAAACTATGTATATATATTTATTTATTTCTAAATTTAATACTAATTATTCTTATATTCATTTGGTAATATAAGTGAATTTCTAGATTTTAATTTGTTATTAGATTTATCCAATGTATTTACTTTATATTTTATATCATATATATATATATATATTCATTTTTAAACCATTTATTTACAATTTAAATTCAAATCAAATATATATACATATATATTATTTCAAATTTACTCATATATGCTCAAACACATATATATTCACATATATATAATATTTACAATATTTTTAAATTTAAATGATTTATACAAAATTTTATTTTAATTTGGGGAAACTCTCATCACTTTATCACTAAATTTTACAAATTTTTATTCAAAACTAAATTAATTATCAATTTAAATTTATATAAAATTCGGGGTCGTTACAATACGTCTAACCACTATGAAATTTGACGGCGTATTATAATCCATTATTACGGATCCAATGACACTGGTTTCGTTGAAATCCGAGACTATGCCCCCGAAAGGCTATTTTTATATGTTAATTTAAACGAGTTATTTTCAAAATCAAATAAATCAATTTTAAATCCAATTAAGTTTTATTACCTTCATTCTTATTAAGTAGAAATTTAATAAGCTTTTAAATCATTTTTATCCAACTTAAAAGTCCAAGATTCAATTATTTACACAATTTCAATTATTAAATCCAATAATTAAATTGTCCAATAAATCCCTATATTTGAATTTCAAGTTATTTTATCTATAAATTAACTTTTCAATATTTAAAATTAATTAAATATTCAAATTTCAAATAACTAAAATTCTAGGTCGTTACAAACACTTAACATTATTTAAAATGGTAAATAACTAACAAACAAGATTTAGAATTTTTTTCTTAGGTTCACAATTCTCGATCACCTCCGGATATAGATAATTTCCTAAGCATACCATTATGCTCATCGGCCTTTGGTTATTGCTTAGAAGATTATCTAAGCTACGTCAGAACAAAATTGAAAGTCATTCCCCACTTCAACAAACATGCCTTTTTATAGCGTTAAAAAACCGCTATTAAAACTTTCTATAGCGTTTCTATAAACGCCATATATCAACATGTTGTAATAAGTCTGAGAGATCAATAGCATTTCAAAATTTCCATGGAAAATGGATTTTTAATGGCGTTTTTGTTGCCATCTTAGATAGGCCGTATTAGTACAACTACTTTTCTATAGCGTTTGAAGCTTGCTATAGAAAATCTTTTAAGACGCATTTGAAACGATAAAAAAATTATAAATTTTTTCTTTTCATAGCCTAGTTAAAACGCTATAAAAAGTATAAAAGCTTTAAAAAAATTTCTTTTCATAGCCTAGTTAAAACGCTATAAAAAGTGTTCATAGCCTAGTTAAAATGCTATAAACAGTTTAAAAACTTTAAATTTTTTTCTTTTCACGGCCTAATTAAAATGCTATAAAAAAGTTAAAACTTGTAACGATTTTTCTTTTCATAGCCTAGTTAAAACGCTATAAAAAAAATTCCATGGCATTTTTTTATTTCCATATAAATTCAAGCTTACAATTTTCAATTACCAAGCTTATTTCAACTAATATATTATAATAATTCAAAAAACCGCACTTATCACATTGTAATGTACGTAATCAAACGAAGTCATAAGCCAAACCACAATATATATATATATATATATATCCATAATATTTCATACACGGAGTGTTAAACATATAAATATTTGTGACAAAAAGTAACAATACGTACAACTGTAGCTAATGAAAATGATACATACTAAAAACAAGAGTGCGACATCATGTAGCTAACCAAAATGATACATACACTAAATGGCCGACTTGAAGGAGAAAGAGTGCGAGATCATATAGCAACCTCAAAAGCATCATACAACACCTATCAAAAAGAAGCACATATGTGTGTATGTTAGTCAGAAATGATAAGAAACTTTATGAATCAATGTTAAGGGGTAACTGGCTGTTTCTATGTAATGCGGTGCATGGGAAAAAAGAAAACCCAACTGCACTCGTTTTGATTTCCTTGCTTAATTTTTTTCTTCATAGATTAAGTTCAACCAGAACCGTACTTGACAGACCCTAGCCCATGCAATACTCCATTACTGTTTTGTGTTTTCATATGGTTTGTTAGTACTATTGTCATGCAATACTGTCAAAGGCAGGTAATCCCTGACTTTCATATTGCACATGTAGATACATATGTAAATACTTTACTGGGAATGTTGATCTCATAATTTTTTGTCTGAATGTTTCTTCTCTTAATTTGCATGTTTCAGGGTTGGACACAGTCCTGTTGCATATTTGTTTAGATATTTGTAGGTTGCAACTATTTTATTTCCCTTAAACAAAAGGACAGTAACTTACATAATTGGTAAAGATATATAATTATTAGGTAAATGATGGTTTTAGGAAAACAGGGGGGAAAAAAGTCCAGTCACGTTTTCAAATAAAAAACACAATTTTTAAAATTTAGTCTTAAAAATGGTAAATACTAAAACAAATGTTATATCAACTATGGACATAAATGTCACATGAACTCTAGTAGACACAAATTCAACTCTGCTACATAGGTTAACATCAAGTGTACCTTTAAATTCAAGGACGTGTGTTTTCCTTAATGGTGAGTTATTCAACAAGGTCGACTTCACAATTCCAGCATCTCTTTGCCTACGTTAATGAACTAATCAGTATTAACATATGCGTAAGCATTTTATGTTGAAGTATTTTACAGTTTTTATAACATTTCATACCAAATATGTGCCTTCCACCATAATTTACACTGACTATCAACTTCCTTTACCTGAAGAAAAATCAGACATATATATTACTTTAAACATAAAACAGTTTATTCAAAGAAAACTGAAATAAAAAGTTATATATACGTTATAGTAGAAAACCAGTGAATATATACTGAACTAATAGTTTATTATTATATAATTTCATGTACAATGTCTATTCTCTTTAATTTTTATCATTTACTATAACATGCATCAAATTATAGCTGAAACGGAATTACTTTAAGAAAAGAATTGTTGTTTGAAGCTAAAGCTCAAATTTATAGTTTAAAAGAAGCTAAAACTTCATGCTGTAATTTGTAATTCTTTTCTTTTATTTCATGAATTGTTATCATTTACTGTAACTATTTGAGAGCTTCTTTTTTAAAGTTAAGAAACATTAAACTGAATTAGTTTAACAATCATCCAAGAGGCTGATGCTTTGATTCAAATGGTTACCTTGCTAACGTTTTTCCAAAACCATTTAGCTATCGAGAAGGTTTTATCCAAATCGGATAGTGCTAAATTTAACTAAGAAAAAACATTTAGCTGTGTATTTATTAAGAATTTTTTTATCATTCTCTAAGAAACTGAAGTGTATTTATTAAGGAAAACAAAATATGTTTTATCTTTCCATGAAAATATTAAAAGCGAAGATTTTTCAATATTTTTCTTTGTAATATACGTTATCAACTGTAACACAATAGAGCGACTTTGTCTGCAATTTTTTAATTTTGTGATATTTCCATTTCAGTTTTGAAACTAATTTAACTACGGTGATGAATATATATGACTTTAAGATAGTATTCAACTAAATAGAATAAGTCTCATATCGAAACAAAGTTTGAATTATACTTACTAGAAGCTGATTCCATTATAACGTTCGTAGTAGGCCAAGCTATCGTAGTACCAAGAGCATCTTCAATGACTTCTAAGTCGGACGTTGTTCTCCATAGACGTGCTTTTGGAATTTTTACAATATCTACCCAAACCTTAATTGCATTTTTCCCTAAAGAAACACAATGAACCATTGAAGTTAGATCGGTTGAAGACACGCGGCCTAACGCAACTATTTCTCTCTTTCCTGTCCAATCGACCAGCTTGCATTTACTGTTTTCCATAGAATTTGTACTCTATCAATTAAACAAAGAGTTTATTTTATTATGTGCTTCAATAATTTATACGACGAAAAAATGATTGAATCAAATATAAATAAGTTTGATACCTACCTTCTCGACAACTCTGACATTACTCGTATGATTATTTGATGATGTAGTGTTAACTGTTTTGATAACTACTTTTGATTATGGCCATGCAACTTTGATACCAATGGCTTCTCCAACTTGTGTTAATCCTTTAGTGGGCTTCCATAGAAAAGCATCTTCAAATTTTGGATTATCTATCCAAACTGCAATGGCAATCGGACCAAGTGGGAGATCATTCACAAGTTCTTTTGGGTCACTCGAATGTAGTCGTCCTTCGGCGACTAATTCTTCACTCCCACTCCAATCGATTAATTTGCATTTATGATCTACGATGTTACTTTTACTCTAATAAAAAGGTACATATTATTATATTTGTACATTGAAATTAAAAAAATTAATTAGTATAAAGATGAAATATTACCCTATTATCTTCTTTATCAAAGTTGTCGAAATTGCGCAAAACAACTCTAGTAGCTGGCCACTCTATTATCTCACCTTCAACATCTCTAATGTGTGTCGAATAAAGTGAAGGTCTCCACAAGAAAGCATTCAATTTCCTCATGGTGTCTTTTATGATTTTCGTAGCATCAGACCTGTAACGACCCGTAATTTCGCTACTTCAAAAATAAGAGATTTTGTTCCTTTTAAATTTAAAAGGAATTTAAATCTTAAATAGATATGTTATATATAATAAATAATTAGCTATTCTTATAGTTAATAAATTTGGATTTTAGAACAAATCAACAAAAGTTAAGTTTTGTTAAAAATAAATAAAGGCTTAAATAAATGGGTTTAAATATTTATTTGATAAGTTAAATTTTATTTAAAACATCTAATAAAGATAATGAAAGTATATTAATATATTTAAAAATAATGTTCATAATCGTTTTACAAAAATAACCCAAATTTATCGTATTTTGTCAGTTTTACAAACACTATAAAATTAAAGATTTTGATATTATTCAAATACGATTTTAAAATATGAATAGGCATGTTTTAATTTATTTAAAGAAGGGAAAAATTCATTTTAAAACTTGGTTTACATCAATATATAGCTTAACAAAAACGTCAAATTTTGACTGTAAAATTTGTCGACAAAAACACCGTTTTCAACCGAAATAAGTTGTCGACAAGTTATTGCAACTTGATACATTTTCTAACATACACATATGCATAAATACAACTTTACAAACTTTTAAAACATCTAAACATTTAGCACTAAAAGACAAAAGAGGTTTACTTTTGAAAAGTTAAAATAAATGTATAAAAGTGATAAGACATGATTTGACTAATTAAATTTTATTTTAAATCTTTATAAACAACATCATTACACTCATTTCCATCACCATTAATGCTTAAGTCATATCACTTATGGAAAAGGAGCAAAATGTTATTTTAACATTTTAAAATTTAAGAAAATAATGCAAACATCATTTCTTAAGTACAAATTCAAATCAAACCATTTCTTCTCCATTAAGAAAAGGTCAAATCAAGAGTAAAAAAGTAAATGAAAAGTCAAAAAGTAATGGAGGGTATTTTAGTCATTTGCCATTCCAAACTCAATTATATATAAACATGCACACCTTTCATATTTTCATATTTCATTATTTCCTTCTTCTTCACTTTCTCCATCTTCTTCACCTCCATTTCCATGGCTTCCCACCTCCATTTTCCTTCTACCTCAAAGTCATTCACCTTCTACCACCTATACCCCCCCTCCTTACCTCCAAGGCCGAGCCCAAAAGACCCAAACCCGAGCACCTACAAGCCAAGCCGAGCCAAACTTCCACCTACCCACCTCCTACACCCTCCTACACACCAAGGTCGAGCCCTACCCACCTAAATCCGAGCCTAAACTCCCCATACCCGCCGTGTACAAGCCCCACCCTCCTCCATAAGCCACGTACCAACTTGCCGAGCCATACACCCTCCTCTTTAATATAAAAAAAAGAAAAAGAAGAAAAGAAAAGAGAGAGGAAAACAAAAGTGGTTCGAAAGGGAAATAAATTAAGGCGAGAATTCGAGACGTTCGGGAAAAGCGCATTTGTTCGAAAAGCACGTTAACCTATGAAAAAGATTGACGGAGTGGATATGAAGGTGAGAAATTCTCATCGCTTTTGAATTTATATTTTGGTTATTTAAAACAATCATATTTATATCCGTATGACATATGAATGTTTATTTGATTGTTAATATGGATGATTTAATAGTTGGTTAGATAATTGAATTGTGATAATATATCCCGTTATGGTATTAATAGTGAATGTTGGATTTGAAATCATATGTTATGTGATTTGTTAAATGGATGTTATGTTAGTGATGAATATGGATATTAGTTATGTTCATTTTGATTAAGTGATCCTTTGTTAATAAGACCATATTTTAGTGATATGAGATATTTTGGAAAAATAAATCTCTTTTCGATTAGAAGTGAAATTAAAGTTAAAATAAAAGAGGATTTGAAATTTGAAGTGAATCGGATTTAAAAAGGATAGTTAAATTGAAATTGAAATTGAAAAGAATAGTAAAATTGAAATTGAAATCGATTTTGAAAATTGAAATTTAGTTTGAGATTGAATTGAAGTTTAAATTGAAATTAGATTTGAAATCTAAGTTTAAATTGAAATATGTTTAATTTGAAGTTAGAATTGAAATTGAATTGAAATTGGAATATAAAAATTTAATATTAAAATAATGTGACTAAAATAATATTATAATATGGTAATAGTTAAATACTTTAAAAAGTGAAAATATTGATTTATAATGATTTTATAAGTGATAGAATTCAATTTGAATAAGTTATTTCAAATATTGAAAAATAAGTTAAAACAAGGTGCGTCGCGCAACGGTAGTTCGCGATTTCGCGCCGAAAAGTTCAAATGAGTGTATAGAGTGGAATATAGCTCGGAATTCTTCGAGATAAGAAAATTCCGGACTATTATATCCATATCTTCTAAATGAAGAAATAAAATCAAAATTTTGTTGAGTAGATTTTGAATTAAGTGTAACGACCCACTATTTTGGACCATTCAAATTGATAATAATTCACACATGTTTGAAAATATGAATTATCGTATGTTTAAAAGTTGATTTAAACAAATAAGCTTATATAGCACTTTCCGCAGCACTTTTATGCTGCGAATGGTATAACTTTTTGAAAATAAGTTTAAATGTAACGATTTTTTCCAAAATCAATTGTGAATGTGTTTAAAAGGAAAGTTAAGCGTTTTAAAAGATAATTGGGAATCTTTATGATCAATTCCAAAATAAAGTTAATAATTGAGTATGCGGAAACAACTAGTATATTTGTCCCGCCTGTGAGATCTAGGAAGATAAAACAAGGTGTTTAACTAAGGTTAGGGATGGAGCAACCAGTGCCCTGAACTTACCTAGCCTGTGTTTTCTTTTCTTATGCGAGGGGTGGAACAGATCGAAAGGAAAGCCTGGATGCTCTAAGATAAAAAGATTGTATTAAGTTTTCCAAAATAAAAGAAGATTAGTATTATCAAATTTAAGCAATCTCCAAAATGAACAAACTACGACTTGGATTGCATAGAGATAATCTTCTTATACTTGATATTGAAATTCGAAGAGGGAACTCGTCCTATTCGTGGAATTTAAAAGGTGATTTCACCGTTATTCCGCCCATAGCACTTGTTGAATACGGAAATTGATGTTGAGTAAAATTAGAATGATTTCTATGATCCTTTTTACTCAAAAATGTTTGCTAAGATTTATTTTAGGGTTTATTGTAAACGATGTCTTAAATAACATTGTTTTTGACCCACCTAAAAGATAAGGAATTTGGATCAAGAGTTAAGTAAGGAAATTTTAGATATTATCCAAAGCAAAAGAATAAATTTCTTAGAATTATTCTAAGTCGAAAGAAAGAGATTTCGAAAACATCCGAAAAGAGTTAAAGTGAAAAGAGACTTAATAAATCGTGTATACTCATATTCACTTTTTATCGATAATTGGATTTCGAAGGAACCGGGGTCGGATTTGGGCGATTCCTATCCGAAAACCACTTCGAACCAATGTATACGTTCGAATGTGAAGACATATTGAAGATGATGATTATTGAAGACCGTGGATCTTCATAGCGTGGAAACTGCTTGTTGAACATGCTCTGGTTGGCCCCCATTATGGAGTTATATATATAGCAGTGGTCTCCTCGTGGTGGAGATTTTTTGGATTGCATGGACTACTCGCTACTAGTGGTAGTAGGAGAGTGCCTTCGATTTGTCCTGTTCCTGGACAATTTGTATGGACGTTTGTTTGACATTGCATTTCTAATGATTACGAACATTGGTTTTTACAAACGTACATCTGTTTGGTGGTAGAGAAGGCAACTTCTCTTAGCTTAACACCCTTCCTTGAGACGTACGAGCTCAAGGGTTGTATTTTTGTGGAAGGAAATTAATATTCAACGGAAATGGCAAATGTGGCATTCAGAGATGTGATATGTGCTATGTGAAAAGGTAATCGTTGCCTTAAGCCTCATCAAACCGAAAATGACCGAAATAGGATTAGATGCGGCAAGGCTAAGTGGGTCATTCCCAAGTAGGGTATGATTATCCCCTTCTAGATATATTTCTTTCCGCTATGACATTCGGGATGTAAATTAATATGGTGTATGGAAACGAGCACTCGGTTAATGGTCGGTAACGACCGGGGGATGACATATTCGGTATTATCTGGTTATAGAGTTAGGCCGGTCTTGTGTTGGTAGAGGAGCTTTGTGATGGTTCCTCGGGACATCCATCTATAGGTGTACCCATTTCGGAAGGTAGATCCTTCACCTGGTCATTTGTATGGAAATCCATTCTCCAATAAGAACCTATGGTTTTATTTGTATTGGCGTAATGAATAGCCTCGAAATGCTATATGGGTAACCATTCCAGATAAGATTAATAAGTTTATTTGCAAATGTTTTCAAAGAGATGTCATTAGAAATAATATCAAATGTTTTGATATAAAAGTGTTTTAGTTATCATAAGATAAAAACACGTCCGTGTTTATGTGTGGGCGTGGTCTTATGAGATACTCTTGTTTTCAAAGGATTTTATTCAAAGGTTGATATATGACATTGTCATTTATTATTGAGTTTTCTCACGCTGGTTTATCAAGCCTGATCCGGGTATTTTCAATACTCGGGTCAGATCCGAGTAGTTTTAGGTTAGTCGAAGACGATTGGAGTTTCCAGAGGAGAGCTGGAGATATTCATCTACGTATGGACATATTCTATTATCCGCTGTACTTAGTTTTTTTTAGTTGATGTTTGTCGGCAATTGTAAGGACATATGTTTATAACTGTCCAAGCTGAATTTAGGTTAGACTCTGATATATGTATTTAAAAGTTTTCCGCTGTAAAGATATTTGTTCAATATTATATGTTATTCCATTCGTGTGAGATTCTGTTCTGTCTATTTTTCTTTATTTCCCTTCATGTTTCGTATTTTCGTGCAATTTGAGTTGGACATGTGTGGTTTATTGTCGATTCAAAGGGTACGGAAAAACAAGCCTTGACATTTGGTATCAGAGCTGAAGGTTAAGTGAGAACCTTGGCTTTGTTATGGGTAAAGTCTCATTAGAGATAGGATTAGTAATATCCTAGGATGAGTAACTCATTAGAGATAGGGTTAGTAATGCCCTAGAATGAGTTATGAGAGTATTATATATAGCGCGTATTTGTTAATTTTATAAAAGTGATTTTGGTAAATGAAATAGTTTTACCTTAGGCTTATATTTCAAATATACAAAGAGGATATTATTATATTTTGGGTTAGAAATTATGGATTGTTTGTAATTTAGCTTAGTAAAACTAAAATATGTATATCTTGTGATTAGAATTGCACAGTTTGACTATAAGATATTCCATAAAGAATCAATTAGTTGAAAGTTAGAATTTAGAACTTTAATCATGTACCCCTAGATATTTAGTATTAAGAAATAATAATGATTAAGTGATTATCATAATGGACAGATTTAAAAGCTAAGTACAAATATCTTGTGAAGTAAAATTCACAATTTGACTATAAGATATTTGATGATAATTTTGAAGCTAGAAGTTGTAGTTGGAGAAAGTAAAAAGAAAATGCACAAAAAAATTCTTACTAATAAGATAGAAAAAGATAAACCTAAATTGAGATTTTGGGTAAATATAATATAAAAGGATAAGTTCTATAACTTATAAAGGAGTTATAAGTGAAATTTAGGAATAATATAATATATTAGGTTAAAAATCAAAGTGAAATTTAGGAATAAGTGATAAGGAATATCAACCTAATATAAAACTTTGTATTAATGATACATTTAGGGTAACATTTGTAATTCAAAATGAAGTAAGATTAGAAATGGATAGTTTTGAATAATATGGTTAGTAGGTTGATTGTTGGATGAAAATGTTTAAGTAACAAATACCATGTGAATTAAGTTTCACAATTTGACCATAAGGTATTTAATGGATTTAAGATTAAGAAATTCAATTTATAAAATGGATAAGGTAAATAATTAAGACCTTAGATAAATAAAACTAAGGATTAAGTTTTATAACTTATTAATTTGAGTAATAGTAAAATTCCACATTAGTTAAACACCCAAATTGAAGTAATAACGGTTTGAAGTCTGGGGATATGCATATATACTCTTAGGAAGCAAAGGTATATTATACAAGTTTAAGTCATATTTATATGATTAAGTAATAATGGGTTTAGTAGAAAGTAAATGGTTGTGAAATAAACTTGGATTAATAGAAATTTTGAAAAAATGTATTAGGTAAAGATGAATGTGAATAAGTACATAAGTTAAACGTGCATCATTTCGGCACATAAATTTTTGATCTAAGATTTGAGTACAGAACTTTGAGGTGTTTATACCAATCCAAAAAAGGATTTATCACTCGATTCTTGACGGCGAACATTGATAGGAGTTTATGGTTATGTGCTCGAGTTTTCTATCATAGTTGAGAGCTATGCAAGGAAGCAAAGGTTTGTGATCAGGAAATTTGATCGAAGTCTGCACTATAAAATCGGGGGATCGATACTAGTTCGGAGGTAAAGTTGTGGATTCGAATAATAGATTGAATCAATTATCACATATAGTATGATGTTTTGGGTCTATCTACATAGTAGTTGGATAATTATCTTAAATAGTATGCGCTAAGATTTGGGGTTTAGTCCTTTAGTATGATATTTTTGTTGACTAATGTAGATAGTTGACTTATGACTATGTATTTACCTCAAGTGTGTAGTACGCACTCAGGTTGGGACTAGGATCAATGATTGTATTTCATGATCAGTATTTAGTAGTAGTATTTCCTTTGACACATATTGTTGACCTTTATAGTTCCATATCTTTGATTTCATTTCGAGGACGAAGTGCTTTTAAGTAGGGGAGAATGTAACGACCCGTAATTTCGCTACTTCAAAAATGAGAGATTTCGTTCGTTTTAAATTTAAAAGGGATTTAAATCTTAAATAAATGTAACGACCCCGAATATTATATACATTTAAATTGATATTTAAATTTATTTTTGAATAAAATTGTAAAATTAAATAATAAAGTGATGCGAGTTTCCCCGAACTCAAATAAATTTGGTATAAATCATTTAAACTTTAAATATTGTATATATATGTATATATGTGAATATATATGTATTTAAGCATATATGAGTAAATTTAAAATAATATATATATATATATAGATATATATTTTGATTTGAATTTAAATTGTAAATAAATGATTTGAAAATAAGGATACAAAATATATATATGATATAAAAGTGTAGAATGAATACATTGGATAAAATTTAATAACAAAAAAAAATCTAGAAATTCACCTATATGACCAAATGAATATATAAATAAATAATATTTAAGTTAGAAATAAATAATGGGGATATAAATAAATTATAGAAAAATTTATATAGTAAACAAATTTGTTAAAGTAAACAACATATTCATTTATATTACAAAATTATAAATTATAAAACAAAATAAATACACATTCAAATAATAAAAGAAAATTAAAAACAAAAACCAAATACATATGGGAAATAAAATACATGTACACTTGCAAATGAAACAAGATAAAAATACAAGTGTGAAAGCTTGTAAAAGAAGCACATCAAACTCTCATCTCATATTATACAGCTGAAGTCAACAAGAGTAAACAAATGAAGACATTAAAAATATTCAGGTTTGAACAAAGACTTTAAGAAAATAAAATAAGCAAAGACTAGAAAAAAGAGGAGATTTGTACATGGCAATTAATGCCAATATCTTAGTACACAATAACTTATCATCTCAGCCTCCATACGAAAAAAATATCCCTGACCAAATACAAAAGTCTTGTACTAGTTGTACATTCCCCTGTACAAAATAAATTATCACTTGTAAACTAAATTCACATATATCAACTTTCATCTCTCAGTTTCGTTCATTCTAGGCTGTGAAAAACTGAGGAAATACCATCTAAAATCTAAACAAAACTTCAATTAAAACAACAAGATATTAATACAAACCATAGATCAATTGTAGACTTCAGTTTGCATGTTCACAAGGCTGTTTCAACTTGGAGCCCTATTTTCTTTCTCTAGAAAAAAACAACGGTGAGTAACTTTTGTTGTTATTAAACTTAAAAGTATAATCTGTTGCATATATCTGTGAATGAGTATACTTACACATATATATCTGAACCCTTTGTGAATATTTAAATGGTTGAAGTATTGGTGTGCAGGCTGTTGTTTTCATATGATCTCTATCTTAGTTTGTAAACAAAGATTTCAATTCAAAAATCTTCTATGCACAATCCACTCATTGTTTGGATTTAAAATCAAAACAACAACTGTTTGTTTGACCTTGAACTAAATTTTAAAAATATATTCAAGTTAAAAATACTGGGTATCATCTCTGGAAAACTAAAGAACTGAGTACCACTTCATACAAGTCAAAATTTCAAACTTCTCAATTTCACGAATTCAGGCATGTAGATTGAATTTGTATATCAAAACATGATTTTTAAAGTAAAGATCATGATTTTTAGAACTAAGATAAAGGAGTAGTTCTTAAATGAACTGGAAATGGGTTTGGGGCAAATTTAGGTGATCAGAGGATTGTTGGAGCTCGGGGTTTCACGTGGAGGTGAAGAAGCCTAAGGGGCATCGGAGAAAAATGTCCGGAGATGCTCACGTGCACGGTGGCGACGGCGGTGAGCGTTTTTCATTTGTAAACCTAGTTTTGACGTGGGCATGTATTTGGGTTCGTTCATCGTGGGTGATCGATCGAGTGCAACGCGCTTTTGGGTGATGGAAGAAGGGAAGGTGACTGGTAGTTGGCCGAAGTTGTATGAGTTCTGGTGGTTGGGGCGTAGCGAACGAGACGATGACAGGTTCGGTCATGATGGAGTTGTTGTTTCCAGGTTTCACTTTTATGCTCGATTTTAAAATCAAGACGATGGAGGAGTTTTGGCGATTGGGGATGGCTTCTTCGATGGTCGTCGACTTGCTCGACGATGAGGCGATGTCCGGTGGTGACGGCGGTGCCGTGCACGTACACCGTGCACGAGTTTTTGGAAATCTGGAAATCATTGTTGGTTTGGGAGGAAGCAGAGAAAGACTCGGGTTGATCTCGAGAAATTTCTGGGTTTTGCTCGAAGCAAATTAAGATTTGATTCGAAGCATTTTTTGTCTGGCCTCGGGTTAGTTTTGATTTGTTACAGGTTTTGTGAAACCTGTCTGTTTAATTTTAAACAGAATTTGAATTTAAAAGAGATTTTTATATAAGTTTAGAATCAGAATTTGAAAGATGGAATTCAAATTAACTTTTGAATTCTAGTTTGAAATAAATGAAGTTTTATAAAATTTAAAGTATTTAAACAACTTTAAAATGTTCAAGTATATTTTATAAAATGATTTGAATTTAAAAGTAAGCTCATAAGTAAAATGTTTTCAAATGCATTTGTAAATGATATCTAAGTCATTTATAAGAAAAATGTTTTATCTTGAAGTTAATTAAGATTTGGAATAACTTAAATTATTAAGTAAATTAATTAAGGAATAATTAATTAGTAATTAGAATCATTAATTAGATAAGTATAGAATATCAATTAATGATTAGCAATTAATTAATCAAATAATTAAGGGTTAATTAAGTTACAGTTAACACTTAATAAATTGAATAATTAGAGATTGATTAATGGATTGTTAAAGATAAATTAATTTGCAATTAATCCAAGTTAATTACTTAAGAAAAGTAATTAAAGAATTGTTAATAGTTAATGAAGATCATTTAAATAAGGATTATTTAATAAATAAATTGTGGAATTGTTTAAGCAAAATTACTAAATGACAGTAATTAAGGAATTAATTATTCAATGTAATTAATTGAGTTAATCAAAATTGTTCAAATTAAATTTCTTAAGTTAATCTAGAAAAAATCACTTGATAACTTTGAAAAAGTTTAAATTACTTAGAGAAGTAATTTATAGCTAATTACTGAATGTAATTAATTAAATGATGATTTGAAACTTGAGTTAATTATTTGATAATAAATTAAAGGATTAATTAATAATGGTGATTAATTAAGATTAATTTTAATAATTAAAGATTAATTGATTTATTGATTTAAGAATGATTAGTTAATAATTACAGGGTTAACTAATAAATTTGAAAGAAGATTTATTTCAAATAATTCATAATTAAATTATGATAATTAACCCGGATTAATAATTGATACATCCGATTTAAATTAATCAGTTGATTAATAAATTCACTTGTGAATGTTTGGATTCTATTGGATATAGAATTGTTGATATCCCCTAATCTGTAATGCTTGGTGATATATTCTGATTTGTGTGTAATCTGTACTGTAGTTATTTATCTGGGATGAATGTAAATTATTATCTGTGATTTATATATCTGTGATCTGTGAATAACAAATAAGCGTTATAGTTATACCGCTTATCGCTTATCAACTATATTTCAGTATTCTGATCTGTGATGATTGAATGATGTTGCACTACTGTGTGAAACCCATGGACTACACCATACACACACAAATATGGATTTCACGTGGGAATCAGTTAAGTCGCAGATTTTTGATGATTTTAAAGATTGAATTCTTGAATCTAAATGGTATTGGAAATTGAAATTAAGAGCTTTGTAAATGAGTTTTGAATGTAAAAGTTATTCTAAATAACTTAAATAAAACTTGGTATCTTAATAATTTGGTTTAAATTTGAATTCAATACTTGAAATTGAATTCAATGATTTGAAAAAAACTAATTGTTTTCAACTGATAAAAGCTCTTATATAAGAAATGAATTTCCAATTTGTGTTAAAAGAATTTCAAGTTTGAATTGAAAGTGGTTTTCCAAATTACGAATAAATCTTTGGAAATGATTTTTGAAAGTGGTTGTTAAAATGAATCTTTTTATTTAAAGATTAAAAATGGTAATGTGTTTAAAACCATTTGAAAGAAAGTTTTGGATAATAAGTTGTGACTTAACTGAAATCCCAAGATCCGTATATTTTTTAATATTGCGCTCATTATTCGGTTTAGCCGGGAGAGGACCTTTATGTCGCATAACCCATTCCGAATAATGATACGTCGTATATGGATAGCATTTGAAGACCGGTGTTGAAGACCGGGTATTTGCGAGAACGATAGGATAACCTATCGATTGTCTCTGCACTGAGTCGCGCCGGTATAGAGATTTCTTAGGTGATGGGAAATCCGATCGGGATTGTGAATACCCGGATTGCAAGGGCTTCTTTGGAAGTGCCTTCGGTTCTGTTCGAACTCGGAACAGACTTGTATGGTTACATGTCCGACATTACATTTTGAGATATAAAGCAGATTTCTTTCAAATACATTTCTGTTGGTGGCGGAGAATTTATTCTCTTAGCTTAACACCCTTCTCTGAGACGTACGAGCTCAGAGGTTATGTAGTTGAAGGTTATCAGCGATATACTCCCAATTTGGTAATGTGGCATGCTGAGTGTTGCTGTGTGTTGATCATTTATTGATCATTTGTGATCAAAGCATGGCTTTCGTGTAAAGCGTAGCTTTGTGGACGAGACCTCATCAAACCTCACAGACCGGAAATGGTCGAAACAGGAATGATGCGGCAAGGTTATGAGGGTCGCGCCCTTTAGGGTATGTCATTTCCTTCTGGAAAAGGGTGGTATCAGGTATGGAGCCCTGGTATTCAACCTATGTGGATACTCCAATCTCATTTACTATGTGATTGTGTGTTTGATCGAGGCGCCTCGGATAAAGGTCCCAAAGGACCGGGGGATGGCATATTCGTGAGTTACCCGTTACAGGGGTAACCCGACCTTGTGTTGGCAGAGAGCAGTTGTCTCTTGGGACGTCCAGCCAGAGGCGATCCCATGTGGCGGTAGGTAGTTCCTCAGTCTGACCATTTGTTGGAAATCCATCTTCCAATACGAACCTTGTACGGTATTAGTTGTAGAACCTGCTATTTAACATAGCAGCTATAGTAGGCATAATATAATGGTACCTATGCTGGCTAAGATTAATATTGTATTTTCGAAATGATTTTGTACACTATGCACTAGTAATAATATCAAAAGAGTTTTCTTGCGTAGTAAGCATTTTTGGCTATCATAAGAAGAAATCTCCTCCAAGTATGCGTTTGCATTGTGTGTGTGGCGGAAGGTCTTATGGTAGTTTCATTTTCCAAAAGCATTGCGGGTTTCAATGTTTAAAATTCTTTTGTTGTTTGTTTTAAAGATAAACTGTTTTTGTTACTCACACTAGTCCCACGACTGACTCGGAGTTTATTGTTCCTTCCCTAAACTCTGGGTGCTCATAATTTTCAACACGAGCAGTCTAGAGTTGGGTTTTTCAGATAGTCAGGTTCAGTTGTCATTGGAGCTAGTTCAGTTTTGGAGATCATGACTGACATTGTGGTTCGAGCTTGATGTTGGAGTTATTGGACTTATTCTCTTTTGAGGATTATTTGGAGTTATCACTTCTATTGATATTGTTCCGATGCTGATGTTATCTTTTCTTTTCGCTGTATCATTATTTATCTCTGATATTGTTGTATCATATTGATATCATTGTTGTATATCATACTGGATATTGTATTCATTTGAGTTGTATATGATATCATCTATTTTTATTCCGCTGTGTTGTTATACTTAATGGTGTTATAAGCTCCGGTGAGCCAAATTCGGTGTTTGAATCTGCGACATTTTGAGTACAAGTGAAGTACGGGTGTCGATTTTCGAAGGCGGAATTTTGGATCACTACAATTTGGTATCAGAGCTGAGG
The DNA here is from genome assembly GCA_030737815.1 of Allium fistulosum. Lineage (NCBI taxonomy): Eukaryota > Viridiplantae > Streptophyta > Magnoliopsida > Asparagales > Amaryllidaceae > Allium > Allium fistulosum. The sequence goes on from CM060903.1 coordinate 665,152,934, forward strand.
GTAAAACTTTAGCTCAGGAGTATAACACATTAAGTAGCTCATTAAAGATAGGGTGAAGTATACCCTAGAATGAGTAATTCTCAGATATTTGTCCGTATGCCTCAGTAAATTCTCTTACTATCCACTAATAGTGAGTATGAGTGCAAGAAGAGGATGAGATAGGGGACAAGGGAATACGACTATAAATGGTCAATACCCTGTAACAACAGTGGAAACAAATTTTCTCTATCAATCTCCTTTGTTCGTCATTTTTCCTTAAATCCTTCGATGATTCCTGGTAGATCCAGGTAGAAATTCGATATATTTGTATGGGACATAAACTCCAAATGGGTCAGAATTGTTTGTTTGGATGTATTGGTTGCTACTGGAACAAGTTGTCGACAAGTTGTTGCAACTTGATGCATTTTTGATGCAGCACGAGCTACAAAGTTACAAGACTTAAGTCGCCCACGACTTAGCTTAAGTCGCCCACGACTTAAGGAAGCAGCTTTGCGACCTAACGAAGAACTTATAGGTCGTCCACGACCTAAGGAGTCATGTGAGGGGGAGCTGCGACTTAACTGGAAATCAGGGGAAGAAGTTATCTCGAGTTTGCGACCTAACGAAGAAGTTATAGGTCGTCCACGACCTAAGGAGTCACGTGAGGGGGAGCTGCGACTTAACTGGAAATCAGGGGAAGAAGTTATCTCGAGTTTGCGACCTAAGGAAGAAGTTATAAGTTGTCCACGACCTAACGGAATTTTAAGTCGTGTGGAAATGTTGAGTCGTAGACGACCTAAGGACTGTGGACCTAACAAAGAAGGTGGGCAAGCTGGCAGTTTAGGTCGGACACGGTCTAAGGGGAATTCACGACCTAAAGATGCAGTGCAACGTGAAGAAAGCTTAAGTCGTGAACGACTTAACTCGTATGCTTCTATAAGTCGTGAACGACCTAACGTACACAAGCCATTTCCTTTGGGTCATTCAAGCGATAGGTCGCTGCCGAGTTACGACCTAGGATGTAGAAGCTGGTTATGACCTAGGATAGGTCACTGAAGCTGGATGCCGTTGATTCTTATGCCGCCTTAATCTCTGCCGTTGATTCTTTAAGGCGCTGATGGATGCTAATGATAAACCGTTCAACTGATTAAGTCGTATGTTGTATATGTTTGTAAGTCGTTGTATGTTGTAACTAGGTCATTGCCGACTTAAATTGAGTCGCTATGTTGGTATGTCGTGATACTATGTGTTGTAATCTGTTAAGTCGTGTACGACCTATAGTAGGTTGTAAGTCGTCTGGTTGTTAAGTCGTCCATTTTTAGGTCGTAGTTGTTAGGTCGGAAACGACTTAAGAGTTGTTCAGATTTGTGTTGTGATTTGTAACTTCTATAAATAGGCCGGTGGTGCCATTTGTAATAGTTTAGTTGATTTGAAATAAAACTCTTGTTTTGTTAGCTTTGTGCTTTCACCAAATTGGTAGTCGAGTGTAATCTCCTATCTCCTCTTTCGGTTAATCGAGTGCGCTCGATTCAACGACTGCAGAAGCCGATTCACGGAATCTAGTGCGCTAGATCAACGTGCGAAGAATCACAGATCTTTGAACCCGGTATTGTGCGCGATCAACGAGTTCGGGATAGCTAGAATTCGGTATCTTCGGATCAACGAATTTGGGCATTTCAGTATTCATCAATCCACCGATTGCAACTTTCATCGATCTACATTGTTTTGTATAATCCGCTGCGTCAGTTTGGTATCAGAGCTTGTTTTAGCCAATCATAGCTAAATCGAGTCTTAGAGCCAATCATCTTGAAGAATTTGAAGTCGAAGTATAGATTTTAACAAGGCCGAGAGCAACTAGTTGAAGTGTGTGCATACTTTTGAAGTTTGGAGATCGGAACTATATTTTTTGAAGTTGTGTTCATCGTGTTCATCATATTTTCACAACAAAGTGGGAGTTTTCAATCCATATCATTGTGGATCAAAGTTCGAATTGTGTTTGAATTTTGAAGTGTTGAAGAGTTTTGGCCGAGCTAAGCAAGTGAAGGCCGTGTGCATCCTTTGGTACCATTTTGAAAGTGTTAGCCGAGAATTGAAGAGTTTGTAAAGTTTCAAGTCATGCCACCAAGAAGAGCTAATCGTCACCAAAACGTAAAGCTTTGTATCGAAGAGAAGAAGTTGATGAGATGGAGCAAAGAATCAATGAAAACTTTAGTGAAAAGCTTAACGAAGGAATTAGTCGGTTAGAGAAGATGATGTTAGAGATGAATCAGAATCGGAGAAGGGTTTCACCTGAATCTAACCATTGGGGAAGTAGAATCTCGCCACATTCCAATCGAGACAGAAGTGTTGATGATGATCAAAGAACTGGGAGGAACGTGAATGATCGTGAACGGAGGAATGTAGATAGAAGGGATGATGGTGGTAGACGTGAAAGTAGTAGAGATGTGGGTGGACGAGATAAACAACGATATACATCTGATTTTGAAGAGCAGTATGATGGTGGTAGTATACAAGGACGAGGACAAGGAAGAAATCACTCTGAGTATGATCACAAGTGGGAGTCGGGGATGAAGACTAAAATTCCTGAATTCAAAGGTGGTATGCAAGCGAAGGAGTTTCTAGATTGGGTGGCTAATGTTGAAGAGATTTTTGACTTCAAAGAAGTTCCAGAACATCGTAGAGTGAAGTTGGTTGCTACAAGGTTGAGGGGTCGAGCTTTGGCGTGGTGGCAGCAGACCAAACTTACACGTGAACGAATGGGAAAGTCAAAAATTGAATCTTGGGAGAAGATGAAGAAATTGATGAAAGCAACATTCTTACCTTACAATTACCAATCTCTGATGTATCAACGTTTGTAGAATTTGAGGCAGGGCACAAAGACTGTTAATGATTATGCGGATGAGTTTTATCAGCTTATTGCGAGGAATGATATTATGGAAATGGAAGAGCAGCTAACATCTAGATTCATTGGGGGGTTGCGAATGCAGATTCAAGATATGGTTAACATGTTTGATCCTAGATTTGTGGCAGAAGCACACCAGAAGGCGTTGGCTTGGGAGAAACAAGGACGACGAGGAGGTGGTATGTTTACTAATTCCAATAATCAAGCGAAGGGTGTTAGTGGGAGTTCTAATGTTTCTAAACCTATCAGTAGACCAGTGGTGAAGGAGGCTGAGAAGGCAAAGGTTAACAATGGTTTCAAATGTTACAATTGTCAAGAATTGGGTCATAAAAGCAATGAGTGTCCAAAGCCGAAGAAACGAACTATGATTGCTGAACTTGAAGGTGAGGATGGAGAATATTCTAGTCCAGCCGAAGAAACGAACTATGATTCCTACCACGCTTATTTTCCTCTACATTATTTGATTTGTATCTATCAGCATTTGTGAGAATAGACTGTTATACTTGTCCAAGCTTATGATAGGTTAGTTTATCTCTGATTGATATATGTATTTCAAAGTTTTCTTTTTGGTAAAGACCTTTTGAGATATTATATATTATCTTTCAACATGTGAGATTCTGATATTGTGTTCTTCTTCCTTGTTCTGTTTCGTTTTTTTTACCCTAACGTTCTGTCTTTCCGGCACTTGGCTGCTCGGCACGTGAATACCGTGGAAGTATTTATGTCGACATTCGGGGGTGAAAATGCCTATCATTACATTTGATTTAATACTTAAATTTATATAATATTTTATTATTTTAAATTTCAAATTTTTTATTTATTTTCAGGTCGGCATGTATAATAAAAATATGCATAAAATTATGTACACATATACACACACAGATATATATATATATATAACAATCAATATGTGACAATCCATCGATGTACCGATTCATTATATTTCTAATTAAATAACATATGATACAATACTTAATTAAATATTAATAAAAGTTTTTAGATCAAAAATATACCTTTGAATCCCTTGAATCGATATACCGATTTTGCACATGTTGAAATGAAGAAATGAATCCCTCGAATCCAATTCCAATTCTAAAGTTACTAGCTCCCGAATTGCCATAACCACCGACAATTGTATTTGATTTAATCTAAATTTAAATGCTTGAAAATTTGAGGGGAGGAAGAGGGTGAATTCGGCCAGCAAAATGGAATGGATGGAGGCTCCAAAAAGTATTTGAAAAGAGTGGGTTAGAGATAATCAAATAAGAAGATCCTAAGGAGTAAAATAAGGATCTAGATCCTGGTTTTTCTCACACCAATTCTCCTTTCTTTTAATCAAACTCCAACCCATCTTAGTCATCAGAATGGCCACCTTAACAATATATGTTCTAGTTGAAAATAGTAAGCCCTATATGGGCCTCAAATCCACTTCAATCCTGAACAATATTTATTGCATTTAAATCCAATTTAAACGTATATCAATATCAAATATCGATTAGTGTTTAAATAACTATTATATGCATACTATTTGATATTGTTCAATACACATCAAACAAAATTTTATAATTAATATGTTATAAATATTAATTAATTTAATTAATTTATAATAATATAAATTAATTATATCGGGTGGTAACAAGGGAATTCAACGTTTCAGTTGTGTGACTCTTCGGTTTAAATTTGGACAACGATTAATTTTGAACCATTTGAATACTAACGTTCACATGTCACTTAGCAGACGGTGTGATATTATGACCAAATTTATCACTTAGTTGGCATCAGTAAAATCCAAATTTACTTTATTAAGCACTACCTAGTTGTGCCAATTATTTACACTAATTCTTTTCGTTAATACTATATCACTTTGGACTTATGGAATTTGGTAAGAGTCAAAATTCCAATATCATCCATATTCAACTCTATAGTCCAAACACAAAGTTCTTGGTTCAATAATAACAATTATTATTAACCGTACTGCTCTGGCCAGAGACTTTACTTTAAGTAGACTTCAATTGACCGTGATACTAACCTTATATAATTAAGGAGTCAAATCCTCTCTTAAGTAGTGTTTTACTTTGAATGCTTCCACTCGACCCAACTATAGTCATTTGATGGACGTCGTGCCATGATTTGACTATAATCAATGTGAGGTTTTCTCATTAAAAACCAACGATATTCTCAAGTCAAGAGAATTGTGTAATTTTATCACATCAATTTTTTCTATTTAATCTTAGTTATATTAAGCAATAGAAAACTATCGAATGAGCCATTACATAGATATCCAATAACTATCAATATGTAGCCGCTTGTTGCCCCCAGCAAACTGAGTAATACACTACTCAATACACAGTAGTCCTTCTCGCTTTCTTTGCAGTTCTTGCCATAGGGAGAAAGCTTCATCCAACATCCTTGAGACTTACAATGCTCAAATTAAAGATCTTAAGGTCGCCAAGCCATATCTTATTAAGGACAAAGAATTAATCATAGACGACGTTCAAGAAGAACTGCATGTCAAATAAAAAGAACAAATGAGAGAGCTTGAAGAATCTAGGCAGGCCAACGTCCGGTAGTATAACTGCATCACTACATAAAGGGCTGACTCAGCGTTCGCATAGAACATAATATAAGAGTTGGAAAAGAAGATAAGTACTGCATAGAGGTGTGTTGTGGATTTGGAGAAGCTATATGTAGCGTCTTATGAAGGCGAGATTAAGACTTTGAACAATACAATCAAGAGATTATCTTTGCAAATAGCAATGTAGGTTAGCAAGGAAGGTGACCTCCTACAGCTTCGCTCCTCATGTTCTACCAAGGCTATTGCTGCTCATGTGTCCCTACCAAGGGCGTATCCTAATATCATATCCAAGTGGAAAGAGGATTTAAAGAATTATTATGAGCCTAAGTTTAACGAATTAAAAAACTACTATAAGAAGAGATTATCGACTTCTGAAGACAACAGTTCACAAGGTACATCAACTGTGAATGAGCTTTTCGATTCCTTTTTAATACAACTAAAAAGAATAAAAATCAAATTTTGGACGAAATTGAACGGGTTCCACGGGTGGCTATGGAGCATGTGAACGCCGCTGAAAATATTCTTTTTACTTTAGAGTCCCAACCTTTCGCATAGGACATAGATTGGGTATCTGCTACTGTGTCATCAAGGTCTTCTAAGCCTCCCCTTCGCGATTTGGATAAGACTCCTTTAATTGAGGACTGTATAATGAGAGACTTAGGCGGGTCATGGCTAATATGGTTGTGAAAAGTGCAGTCGATGTTTTTAGTTACTTTTGGCCTGATCTTGACTTGGCTTTTTATATAATCACGAGGATTTCATTTCCACCGCATAGGACATTGGCAATGCTTTGGCTGGCATGAATTATAATCCTAGGGTCGATTTGGTAGCGTCTCACGCCATTCATCGGTTATTGTTACTAATGTGACCGATTTCCCTACTAACTTACAGCTTAGAGGTATTTTTTCTAACCATCCTGTGCTAGAGGCTCAAACTTCCCACCGCGATAGAAGAATCGTAGCTAGTGATTCTTCTAAGGTTGAACCAGATTAGTAATGCAGCTTGTATTGTGATGGCTATTAATTACACATGTATATATTTGTGATGTTTATATTATGGATTCGACCTTTTCTTTTAACTTAACCTACATGATAAAGTTTTACTTTGTAAACATATAAAGTATGTAAATAAAAGTAGATTAGAGGTTTTGTGCTTACCTGGTAAGTTTTGTGTAGATTCTTATGTCGTAGCTTTATTTGTATTTTGTATTGCAAGCATTGCTTGCTTTTGTTCTTTTTCTACAGTTTTGATCTTGAATGTGATATTTGTTATACCCAGTCCATGCTTCCTGGATTTTATTTTTTGTAGATTTTCTTTGTCATGCCTTGGCATGATCTGTCCTATTTGTGGTGCAGATTATTTAAATCGTGTTTTGATTAAGAAGTCAAAACTGCATTAACGGCCCTTTCTTTTTCATGTGCATAATTTTTTAATACCAGTTCGGACAGTCTAATATCCCTATGTCTGGCGTAGTTGGTTAGGAAGCCGAGTTATGTACATTATAACTCTATGATTTTGGAAATATACATATATATATATACATCTATATGTATGTATATACGTATGTATGTATTTTACTATTGGTTCAGACTATTTGACATCCCTACGTCCAATGCAGTATTTTTGCTAAAAAGCTCGATTGCGTTAGCAGTTCCACGATGAGGTAGTAGTTGTTGAAATTGGGGGAAGGTTTTCGGAAGTTTCAAGATATCTAAGGGTTTTCTTTAGCACGAATACCCCTCTCTTTTTTGCAATTCGTTTTGTTACTTTCTTTGGGCATGGTTGGGATTGGAACCTTTTTGACTGGTTGTAGGCATTGTCTTATGTTTCATTTTAAGTCTTTGCCACTGTGCATCTTAATCTAATATCACCATTCTCAATATTGAGATTGTCGTTTTTGCTGGTCAGCTGCGTGGTTAGCTTAGTTGGTAAATGATGGTGGTGATCTGCGGAGTGATGGGAGCAGGTTCGCGTTGATGGACATTGGATTCAAATCTCTTTGAGCCCAATTTCCTTTAGCTAATATGGGTTTGTAATGTATCGAAGGTTCCATGTTTTGGGTCAATAGTGATTTTCTACAGTGATTCTACCAGTTTGGATGAAGGGGCATTTGGTATATTGGTATTTGGTAGTGAGAAGATGTATTTCAAGTAGAGAAGCAACTTGTAGACTCCAATTTTCAAGATAAGGATGTGTTGTTTGTGAAGTACAAGGGGGTTTTATGGGAAAGTAATTTGCGGGGGCAGAACCTTCTTCTAGCGTCAAATTGTTAATGTGATTTTTCATCCTTATAACACCAAATTAATTTTTTGAAACGATTACGATGCAGTGTTTTCGTAATCGAGAATTAACAAATTTAATTGATTTTAAATTGCATTCTAATGAAGAAATCATGTGGCTAAGGCTTAAAAAATCATGTAGATGTACTTTAACTATTTGTTAAAAGGCTAATTACAATTTGACATCTATTTGATGTAAACAAAAACATTCAAGCACCAAAAAACAAGATAACAAGAACAAATAAAGTAAAGAGACACAAAATTTTACGTGTTTTAGATTTTGGAAAAAATCCTACATCCATGGGGCAACTCCTTCCTCTTATTATTTATTCCATCATGCCACTTTTACATGATCTCCTAGGAGATAATATTTTTTCTGTTAAATACAAAGCTTGAAGAATCAAAGTGTCATCCCCTTCGCTACTACAATGCTTTTCTTTTCATAGCTAAAATTATTTCGCATGGATTGATGACATCACATCTTTACATTCTTCCTCTGCAATCAGATGTTGTCACGTGTCCTTCATCCATTGATTGCTACAATGTACATGGATTGCTGACATGGCTTTAAGTAAAGCTTGCCTTTGGCATTGGCAGGAAGATTTGAATTTAGGAATTTAGGAAAGATAGTTTGAAATTGAAACGGTGTGCCTGAAGTTGATGAAGTGGTTAATTTAAGCTTGTTTTGATACTCTACGCAGTGCAAGGTGTTACGATGTGATGTTGTGCTTCATCCTTGAATTTCTTAGACACTACCTTGATATGTGGATAGTGGCGCAGTTTTGTATTATTAGAGTAGTTCAAATTGGGTTTTGATTATTCTTGATGTTGTGCTTTGTCGTTATTTTGGCGGGTGTAGTGTTGTATGGCTTCAGGAGTGTTGAAGTAGTTCGGGTGTTGTGTAACATTATCGTCATGTATAATTGTGAGGCGATGTTCCCAATGGTCCAGTTATGATAGCAAAGTTCTAGAGTACTTATAATTGTGCAGTTCTTCTGTGTTGAGAAGGCTTCTTATTTTTTATTTGTCTTATGCATGTGCGCAGTTTAGTAGCTTATCGCCTTGTGAAAGCATGGCTTCTAAACTTGTTTCTGTCTAAGAAGCGTAGTTTAGCTTATGGATGTGGCGCGGTATTCCCTTTTTGACTCGTGTTTGATGTACTTGAAAAGACTTTGGTATCGTGGCGATAGTTGTATATGGACTGTGGGATATTCAGTCATGTCGGATTTGTTTTGCTGGGCTCCACATATTTTTTCTTATGCAGTTCCTTTGAATCAGGACGTGGTCCATCTTGTCTTCTCATTGATTTACGCAGTGTGTTGCTTTATACACCTTAACCTTAACCTACACAACACTTACTTGTAGAAGAAAAAGCGGGTGCAACAGTTTTCTTCGTCTTTTCTTTTTGAATTTTGTGTATTGTATTCAGATTTTCATTGTATTATATAAAATCATATCAATATTCTTATGAAAATTTACTTAAACAATTTTTAAAATCAAAGTTATTAATTTAAATATTACAAGATATGTTTTTTATTTTACGTTCAATATTGAAATATAATCAAATATTATTGTTTTTTCCTTTTGACCGTAAATTGGAATTTTTGTATTCAGCATCACGCTAACAAAACCACCATTCGTCTGTTAATGGAAAGTCGAAAAATCTAAAATCTGTCTTCATCCATATCTGAACGGATAAACATCCGATATTCGAAAAAAAGGTAGGATACAGGTTTGAAGAAATCCACATCCGAAAATTACCGATTCGGTTTTTGTTGAGATTATAGCCTATATTATCTGTATGTTAGTACAATATAAGGCGTATATTTATTGTTTTACTGCGTTAAAAATCTATATTATATGCTTTTGATGTGTATAATTGTATTAAACTATCTATTATCATCACATTTGTTGATTTTACATAGTTTTATTATCAATGGAATGTGTGTGTAACTAAAATATTTTATTTGTGTTTCTTTATTTATCAATCGTTACCCAATAAAATAGTCATTCGATATCTGCGTCCGAAAGTATAGATTGAGGTGCCAAACAAAGATTAAACAAGAGCGGACCTACTTATAATGCATGTATAATAATTTGAGGAGACCTTAGAAAACCATTACAATTAAGACTCTGACATAATTGCAGATGTCAATGGATAGAACTGAAATCATGCCAACAGGAAAAAGTTCACCTTTATATAATACGAAGGCCAAAAGAATTTCATTTTCTTACTAGACAACGATTAAAAGGATCAATTTAATTCACATGGTACATGCTGAGGTTGCATATCCATAAAACTCCATAAACCACCAATATTAGTCTAGCTATAGCTGCAAAAATCACATGTAAACAAGCCTAATAAGAAGAGTTTTATAGTATTCACATTTGCATCTACCCGTCTTCAATTTTCATCGAGCATGATTCTTCGAGCAGCATCATCATTGCCGTTACTAACCAAGAACCTCAAAGCCAATTCATAAGCAGTAAAAATAGCGCCATTGACAACAAAAGCTCTAGTAACAGCAGTACCCAAACCTCTCCAAAACACAGAGTACCCTTCCTCTCTGGCGCTTTTACAAAAGCAATCAAGGATCCCTTTATACTTGTCGTTACCAGTCTGGGCCTGAAGCCTGGACTTAACCACATCCAAAGGGTAGCAACAGACCCAGCTAGCAACTCCAGCCAAACCCCCTGCTAAAAGCATTGTCCTTAGACTTTCTTGCCCACTCTCTCTACAGCCAGGGTGCAACTTTTCACGCGCATACTCGTAGCTCCAGAAGTAAACACCGTGAGCTGGGGCATCACGGAGGGTAGTGATTGCTAGGCCACGGTAGATGCCTCTTATCCCTTCGGTTTTGATTATCTTTTTGGCTATTTGGAGTGGACCTTCTGTTTTCTGGTGTTGATTTTTGTTTGAGGTCTGCAGTTGCAGTCTTATTTTTACCAGTTCCACTGGGCTGAGAATTAGGCTTTGTAGGGCACCCGTTCCAATTCCTGCTAATGTCACGTTTTGATAGGAAGGTGGTTTTGGAGGTGAGTTTGGGTCTAGTGCCCTTGTTAGGACTGCATATACTTGGAAAGCTACAGCATTCTGCATTTTGGAAATTTGTTGTTATACATCAAAATGCTACTATTTAGCGGAATTATTACATATAACATTCACAAGTGCGATTTAACTTCAGTGCTGCCCCGAATGTTTGTGTTGCCCAACATGGTCATAATACAACCCTTATATTCATATAGACCTACCTACTACAAAAACTATTTGTATATTTCATGTTGATGTTTGCCCTACCAAAAGTGGATTAACTTAGACCAAGGGCCTGATCACTCCTTTTCACAAGGAAATGTCATTTGCAATCCAGAGTGTAACCATCCTTAACAGAAAAAAAAATGTTGTATACATTTCCATAACATGCTGGCACCATGCAAGGCACGAAAAAGTTAATGCATTTGAAATGTAATAAATGTACACATTTGGCATGAAGTATGCATGTCAAATGAATGTATACATGTATTGGTGGGAATGTGTACATGTATTTGAGCTATTGTGTTGTTCACAATTATGTCATATTTTGTTTTCCTAATTTCTTATACTTGAATTTCAAATCTTGCTATAACTTATCAATAATAATTTTTACAGTAGGATATATTCATTTAATAGAAGGAATTTTACCCTCACATAATTTTAGAATGATAAGATCAACGTATTTTTTTCATGATTGATACTCAAATGTATGATTTTAACATTACATAGAGTCTCTTTGTTTCAACCAATCACAATGAGATGTGTGAATCTCGCTGGTATGATCATTTTCCTTGGTTACAATGGGATCAATCCTCTGTCCAAAATTCCATGTTGTCGAAATCGCATCATAATCATTCTTACTGTAAAATAAAAACATTAAAAACTTGTAATAGAAAAGGGTTAAATCTTGACTATGATAGTGGAACCCCGGATCGGTAACATTAAAATAACTGTCCTGAGATGGCTCTTCCCTTGCTTGCATCCAGCTTTTGAATATTTCACTAATACAGAAATGAAATTCACTTATTTCACCGCACATTTACATTTCTCCACTGACATTTAACTTATTGATTGTGTTGTCAATGATCCGATGAAGAAATTTTTTTGTTACATGCATATCAGGGATCAAACAAAGATGGAAACATTGAAAGTGGACGAGGGACCAATCAACCTCCTTAGATTAAGGCTTCGTTCTCAAACAATACAATGCTCACATCCAATGAAAGGAAGCTTATGTTGACCAAAGAATTAAGTCAACTTTCAGCGAAGGAGTGTCTGAAATCTCAGTTTGGAGAGATTAACTCTCAATTCTAAAACTTTACCTCTTACATCCGCCATAAGCTCTTAAGAGGTCGTAAGTCGGATTAAGAAGTTGGATTAAAAAAGGAAAAAAAATTATTATTGTAATTTTTAAATTGTCAATATTTTAATTTCTAAGTAGTTAACTGTAAATATATTTCTCATTGTATATTTAAATACATCAAAATATGCATATATTATATTAGTTAAATGGTTGTAAAATTTGTTCTAAAATTGTCGAATTGTTTATTAATTAAAAAATTTTAATTCATAAATTGGAAATATGTTTTTTAATTGCAGATTCAATTAAAATTTATTACGCTATATTTTTAAAGACATCAAAATGTTCTAATATTATTAATTAATTAAATAATTTTGTTTCAAATTGTAAGTTTTTTTTAATCGTAACTTTTTTAAATTTCTTAATTTGGAATTTTTTTCCTAATTGTAAAATTAATTATTATTTTTCGAAACAATGGTACTTTATTTACTCATTAAATATTATTATACTGTATATTAATTAAATACAAAATACATTTAATTATTATTAATTAAAATATACCAATTATTAATTAGTAACAAATTTTATTAATATATGTTTCTTAGTTAGTAATTACTAGAGTTATTATTAACAATAAAAAGTAATAATTAACAATGAGCGTTACGACACGCACTTCGCGCGTGATGAAAAATGCTGAATTGTTTTTCTGCAAATTATATTTATTTAATACGTTCAAAAGAAAATGATTTTCACATATATTCAGTCATATTTTTGTGTTGAATCATACGTAGGTAATATGAAATTTTATTTCTAAGTTGCAATATCTAATTTCTTATGGGTTTAAATTTTTATTTGTATTATTAATTAATAAAAAACAAATTTGTAAAGTAGTTTATTTGCTAGATCCTATTTTTAAGTGATATTAAGACTTAGTAAATATTTGTAGACAAAATTTTGAATTTGCAAAAGAAGCTTAATTGTCAGATCCTAATTTTAAGCGATACTAAATTTTAATAATATCTGTAGAGAGACATTTTAGGTATTTCATCGAACTCTAACGTTCATCGAACTTCTGTCCAAGGACGCACCTAAGAAGGTTTTCATCTTACTTATTCGCCACATATTTAGCACAATAAAGGAACAGTTTTGCTGTTAACACAAAAGTAGAGGTATTTGTGCTACTAAATGAATGTTTAAGGGATGTCGTATGTTATGAATAAAACTACAAGAGATTGAAGTTTAATGGGATCAGTTGACCCTTCTAAGTTTAAGGAGCCTCTGCCCCAGCTTTGCTATGGAAATCCAGCACATAAACCCGATATGATTAGCTTTGTTATCAACTTGGACACGGCCAAATTAAAGGGTGTTTGCAATATTTGATGATCTAATTAGTCGATGCGGTAGGTGTGCCATGGATCCTTAGGAATAAATGCAAAGATTAATTGGAAATCCGAATGGCTTTAAGGTATATCAATAAGTTGGCGATGTTTTCAAAAATGTCTCAAGTAGAATTTGTTGATGGGCTTTTAAATTTAGCATATAAACTCGCAAAGGTTAGCTTCATTATTAGCATCGACACAGTCAATCTAAAGGGTAATTGCATTATTGGATGAACTGATCAGTTGATAATATAGGTGCATCATGAATTATTAGACAGAAAATCGCAGAGAAGATTGAAGCATTCAGAATGTCTTTAGTCATACCAACAAGTCAACATTATCTTTAAGAAGTTATTTGCAACACTCAAGATTTTGATGATGGGTTCAAGCAAACTTATTTTCTCAGGATACAATAGATCCAAGAAAGCTAGAAAGAGGAGTGCACAATAAAATCCAGATTTTTTTTGCTAAAAAATCGTTGTATTGGAAAGATAAAGTACTATTTTTGCGATGAAGATACAAGCTTTATGTAGACAAAGCTCACGAAAGCATGCACTAATTACAAGGCATCAATTGTATGAAATTAGCAAAGGTCGATATTCTTGCTGCTAAAAAACATGTTTACAACTTTACATGCCATCAATACACCCAATTCTTTATTATCTTGCTGTTTTCAGTATTATTGGATTTCAAATGTTTCTTTGTTTCTTTCCTTTATTTTTCAGTACAGAATATAAGCTTCATTTGTTGAAAATATTACATGGTAAATAGATTTTGGTTAAGTAATATGACAGCCTATGCCTCTCAATACCCAAAATTACAAAGAAAACAAAAATTCCTCAAAATACATGAAAGTAATAAACAATGTAAGCTCAATTTTCAATTTTTTGTTAATGCAATAATGGAACGTTATTACGCATATGTTGTTAAGGTGTGGAATTTGCGCAAAATGAAGCTGAAAATACTTCCATCCAAAATTAAATATTGCTTCTAATTACTAATTAGTTAGTTAAATAATGGCCCCATTGTTGGAAAAAGTGGAAAGCGGGAATAAGACGGACGTACTAGGGTTACGTTCGACGATCAGTGTTTATTTGAAAACCGGTTGACAGCTCGGAAATGGAGTGGATACGCACGACCAAAACCCAAATATGTCAGGATGTAAAATTTGCATTATTAATTTTGAAATATTAGCTTCATTATTAAATATCAAATACTAATTATCAAACCAAGATATTAAACAATAATTACAGAATATTAAATATTAATTAATTAAAATAAATCATTATTTATTATTTATTACAAAATAAAAATTAAACTACTTTTAGGTTGCTTCCCGTCCAACCTCTAGTCATTTTTTTTTTCGCAAACGCATCTCTAATCCAGTTTGTCTGATAACCCACCAATAATCATTAATACAGCAGGAATCAAACATAATGGAACGAGACTCCATGAAATATATTTTAGCTTAACCAGATGGTTGAGCTTGTTTTATCCAAGTTGCCTATAATCCGATACAAGTAGGGACTTTTCGCTATTTCTGCAAATTTAAAACAGGATGACACAGATTCCTCTTCCATAAACAAAGATCCCATTTATAAACAAAAGATGGAGCTATTAAAACAAACCTGAAAAGCAACAGAGGCAAGAGGAGCGCTCATTCCACGGTAAAGAGCGGAAACTCCCTCGTTAGAAACAATATTTCTCAACAACCCAAAAGCTGAATTATTCGCCGATTTGACAGAAGAAGAAGAAGAAGGCTGCTGCAATCGGATCCTTAGAGTATCAAGCGGGTAACCGGAAACGACACCCGCCATCCCGCCAACTCCACCGGCAGCGAATTCCATTCCCCAACTGCTTGCCAAGAATTCCGGCCAGAACTCCATCCTCTATTCTCCACCATTCCCCGATAGAAAACTACTAAATTTTAGGGGGTGTCTGGATAAAATTTGGAAGAAGTTTCGTGTTCCCTCAAAATATATATAGACGGGAATAAACGAGGAATAGAAGCGGGTTCGGCCCAGGGATTAATATCTTATCAAAATTATATTTGATTGCGTTTTCGCATTGATTTTCTTGTTTTAGTTTAGAAAATTGAAATTATAGACTTAATATATGTTATACAAATACGCAATCAAATTCATAAAATTTACCTACAAATCTGGCAAATCAGAAGATGTTAATATGCGGGAGTTGGGCATGCGGAATGAATGGGATTATTGTATGACCACATGATTTATAATATTAAAGTTTGAAATATCATTGAAGAAACGGACGCTACTGCGACTGCGAGTTGGGTAGAAAGCGCCAAAATTTCTTGTTTATGAGGGGCTCACGTGTTAAGAGTTCTCAGAAGTGGGTTCTCTAGTTTTCCCAAGGAAAAAATAAAGTAAAAAATTAGGAGGAACGAATTAGAGAGGAACCTGGTTTGAACGAATGTCATTTCTTGCATCGCACCATTAAGCAAGATATTGGTATGAAACCTTAGAAAGTTAACGTTTTCACCAAGCAAACGGTGTGTCCAAATTTTTCATTTTAACCATGATTAACAGAGGATCTGCATGGTTAAAAGTACGGAATTAAAAGTATAGAAAAAGGCAAAATCTTTTGATTGAAACATTTAAATTATTACTGGGGCAAGTAAATATGATGCGAATATAAAGTAATAGAAGAGATTGCATAATTTTTCACGTAAGAGGACATGTGGTGAAGGATGTAAAATAGGATACGGCATCTTATGAATGCGACCTTCGCGTCGTCAAGCTTTTTTATTAGTTCCTTCCTTTTTGTTTAAAGAAAGCAACTACAGTTTGTCAAAATCATAAAAGAAGCGGCCAACAGAACTTAATTTGGATAGTTATTGTACTACAGCAGAAGAATCTTAACGCTGAATTGTTCTGCACCCCCTGAATGACCAAACTATAACAAAAGAATGTTAACGCTGGTCCATTTCCAGTTAAACTAGCTAGCATCTATACTGATTACTCATGAAAACTGAACACGTGATTCGGCAACGTGCACTACACTGATTGTATCCAACAAAGGCAGTTTACCATACGTAAACTCTTGTGTAGTTCCAATTGTACAAGGGCATCTCAATCCGAGTACCTTGTTCTCCTAAGAGCATTTCCAATCGTATGTATTACCACACCTCAATTCAAACTCGTTCAACCGAAATCCACTCCCAATCTGAAAAAATGAAGCACATAGCCGGCTTTAATTCAGTATGTTAAGAAAATAGAGTCTTAGCCGGTTAAAAGAAAACCGGTTAAATTCATAATTCCCTTAGCAGGCTTTTTTTGACCTGCTAAGGCAAAATATGAATTTAGCCGACTTTCTTTTAGCCGGCTAAAAGAATGCCGTCTAAGACCTAGATGAAGTTCTTCGTCGATGATGCTTGTACTTCCCTTCAATTTTGGCTAATGTTTGCGATTTGCTGCCGACTTCTTCAATCTTCAAGCTTTGCTTTAATCTGACAAAGGTTTTCGTCGATAATGCTTTGTTTAACAAATCTGCTCTCAGGTAAGGTGCAGGAATATGATTTATACTCAATATTCCTTTCACGACTTGTTCTCTTACAAAATATAGGTCAAGCTCCATATGCTTCATTCTAGAATGAAGTATTGGTTTTGGTCTAAGTAAAATTATGCTGAGATTGTCACACCATAGTATTGTTTTGCTGTTCATTTGATTTGTAATTCATTTAGTAATGATTCAATCCATATGATTTCGGTTGTAGCACTAGCAACACTTCTATACTCTGCCTCTGTGCTTGATTTGGATATGGTTGCTTGCTTTTTCGAACACCATGAAATAGGGTTTTTGCCTAAATAGATGCAGTTGCTAGTAGTAGATCTTCTATCAATTGCGTCTAATGCCCAATTTGCATCTACATATCCATGAATATTGATGACTTTACATGATTCCATAATTAGACCTTCATTGATTGTTCTTTTAAGATATCTAAGTATTCTTTTAATTGCTTTACAGTATTCATCAAGTGGATTCTACATGAATTGACATACTTTATTTACACTAAAGCATAATTCTGATCTTGTTATTGTCACATATTGTAGTGCTCCTATAATACTTATGTATTGCTTGACATTCACAATTTGCTCCCATTGTCTTTTGATAAGTGTAGATTGCTTGTCATTGGTGTAGGAAGAACATTTGCCTAATCCATTTTAGCTTCGATTAAAATTTCTGAGATGTATATCTTTTGGCTTAAATGAATTTCTGAACTTGTCATTCTTTTGACTTCAATTCCAAGAAGGTAGCTTAGGTTACCAAGATCTTTGATGGAGAATTCATTGTCCAGATGTTGTGTGAGGTTGTTGATTTCATAATCACTATTTCAGTGATTATAAAATGATCAACATATACCAGTTTGTATGTTGTAGTGTCTTCGCCACACTTGGAAAATAGAGAATTATCTGATTTAGTTGGATGATACCCTAGTTTGATTAGAGTTGATTTCAGTCTCTCGAACAATACTCTTGGTGCTTATTTGAGGCCATAGATTGCTTTATTCAGTTTGCACATGAATTCTCCACTACTGCCATTTTGTTTGAACCCCTGTGGCTATTCCATGTACACTTCTTCCTATAAAACACCATTCAAAAAAGCAGTATTTGCATCTAATTGCCTGATGTTCCAATTTTTGTGCAAGGCTATAGTAAATATAATTCTAATGGAGGTTGATTTCACAACATGTGAGAATGTCTCATTAAAATCAAAACCATGCTGTTGTGAATACTCTTTAGCCACCACTCTAGCCTTGTACTTTCAAATTGAACCATCGGCATTTCTATTCAATTTATATGTCCATTTGCATCCTATAACATTTTCATGATCAGGTAGTAGAACAAGATCCCATGTCTTATTTCTTCTAAGTGCATTGTACTCTTCATTTATTGATGCCATCCATTTTTCACTGTGCATAGCTTTCTAATAAGTACTTGGTTCCTCTATATCAAGATTTATGTTATATATCTTTGGTTAGATATGCCACTTTTGCCTATGGTTATCATATGATGTCCAGTTCTTGCAGGAGTGGGTTGCTGGCTTGTACTTTCAGATATTCCTCATCGAGTATTAGATGATTGGGAATCATCTAATACTTGATGAGAACTTGAACTATTATTGCTGCCTTATGGCATGCTTTAAGCTGGACTTCTACATGATTCTTCTATTCCATGATCTGGCTCAAAACTAGGCACTATGAGTTGTGGACATGAATCATCCTGATCAGATTATGATGAGCACTGATCATTCTGAACTGGCTCATTGTAATCTAAGGTAATTACTCCAAGGTGCAAGGGTATTGAAGGTATGGAAAATTTTGAGTTGTATACCTTTTGAGAAGTTTTGATATTAGACTCAGTGTTTGGAAACACTCACTCATTAAATACAACATGTCTTGATATAAATAGTCTTCCATTGCTGTCTAGGCATTTGTAACCTTTTTGATTAGCAGCATAGCCTAGAAAAGTACATGGTG
The DNA here is from genome assembly GCA_030737815.1 of Allium fistulosum. Lineage (NCBI taxonomy): Eukaryota > Viridiplantae > Streptophyta > Magnoliopsida > Asparagales > Amaryllidaceae > Allium > Allium fistulosum. Next base: position 665,171,882 of record CM060903.1, read on the forward strand.
ATGACCTAAAATTTAGCTTATGAGCATTGTATGATCTTAGATATGAAAAGCACAAACACCCAAACACTTTTAGACTTCGATAATATGGCTTGACATTGAATAGCACTTCTACAGGACATTTGTGTTGTGGTACTTTAGTTGGTAATCTGTTTATTAAAAATACTACTGTAGCAAAAGAATCCCGCCATAACATTAGTGGTAGAGATGCTTGAGCAAGAAGTGTAAGTCCAAATTCCACAATGTGCATGTGTTTCCTCTCCACTAAGCTATTTTGTTCTGATGTATAAGGACAAATAGTTCTTTGAATTATATCCTTTTTCTAAAAATATTCTTCAAGTGGCATGAACTCAGCCCCACCATCAGTTTGTATAATTTTGACCTGACAGTTAGTTTGTTTTTCTACTTGAACTATAAACTGTAAAAGTGCATTGTAAATTTCAGACTTCGATTTCAAAAAATAAATTCAAACATCTGGAGAATGCATCAACAAATGATATATAGTATTTGAATCCATAATTAGTGTTAATGGGTGCTGGTCTCCATAAATCAGTAGTAACTAATTCAAGTGGTTTATCATACTTGCTTTCGAAGTCTAAGAAACTAAGTTTATGACTCATTCCCATTTGGCAATATGTACAAATGTATGGCATATGTACATTATCAAAAAAAATATTATTTTTATTCAATAAATGTCTACAATACCAGCATTTGGATGTCCTAATTTGTAATGCCATACATCAAAGTTCTTACAATTTTCAACCTGTTTGATTTCAAAACTATTACGCCATTTTCCCCTTATTTTTCAAAATTTCTTGAGTTAGCAATATTAAATTTGTATAATCCTCTACATTCTTCACCCTACAAAAGAATTTCCTTAGTTATCAAATCTTTAGCTGAACAATACTTAGGGTAGAATTCTAAGAATACCCTGTTAACATTTGCAAACTAAGATACACTCATGAGGTTCTTTCTTATTAAGGGAACTCTTAACATATTATTTAGATATAATTGTCTTTCACCTTTTATGCAGGCATTTCCAGTATGATTATTTTAATAGACTCACCATTACCCATATGTATGGAATGATTACCTTATTACTTCTTGTTTCCAAAATTCATGTTACTTAGATTGCTTGTTATGTGATTAGTTGCTTCTAAGTTGGAATACGAGCTTTCATCCTTTATATCCTCTGGTTTGGTGATATTAGTTGTGTTCAGGTGATGATTTCTCATACTTTCTAATTGATTCTTTGAATCTTGTTGTATATTAGCCTTGTTTGCACTTGGGTTCTAGTTCAAAATATAGTTCCTTTGGATATTACAGTTTTGTTGTGATGGTGTATAGTTTGCCTTAAATCTGAAATAGCATATGTTAGCACCATTTTCATATTTCTCACAAATTTGGCATCTAATTCTATTGTTGTTATTCCATCTTCCCCCTCTTCCTCTAGACCTATTTGACTGACCACCCCTTTGATTATTGACTGTCTCATTCCTTTTGCCATAACTTCTTTCTTGATTCTTATATCTACTACTTGTTGCATAATTGACTGAGAAATCTGAAATTGTTGTTTTCTTTTGTTCAATTCTTCCTTCACGAGCAAGAAGCATAGAATGAACATATTGTAGGCTTGGAGTGATCTCTTTGGATAATATCACAGCCACAACTACTTCATAGTCATCATCAAGTCCACTCATTATAGATAAAATCTGCTACGTGTCAGCAACTATATGACCTGCAGCAACTAGTTGATCACAGAGAGTCTTGATCTTGGTCAAATACTCTCTCATAGATAAGTTTTCTTTCCTTAAATTTTGTAACTATCTTATATAAATGCATGACCATTGTGGCAGATTATGAGTTGAAAACTTGTTCAATAGTTGACCATATTTCATGTGATGTCTTGCATCCTATTAGTTGTGGCAGTAGATTTGCATTTATAATTGATAAAACCATGCACCCAGTAAATTGTCTTGCCTCTTATGAGTTATGTAATCTTTTTTGCTTACCAATTTTCCATTATAATCTGCAGTGTACTTGGGTGGTGTGGGTAGTGTTCCAAGAATGTATTCTTCGAGGCCATATTCTCTGATTGTTGTCTCAATTTGGAATTTTCAGAGAAAATTTTTCTCATCAAGTTGGACATTGATCAATTGACTTTATGGCTTAACTATAGCTTTCAGAAGTTATTGAGTCATATTTTATTGAGATGCAATGTTTCTTGAGATGGAAGATGCCGAGTTGTCAATATCTCCTTCTGCCATTGATTAGAGATGATGATATCAGGAGTTGATAGAAAAAAGAATTAGGCTGATAATGGGTTTTTGATGAACCCAGATATGCATGATGAATGATGAAATACCTCTGGTAGTTGATTCTTGAGGGTTTTCTAATGGATCCTGATGTGCAACCAGTGATGATGAATGATGATACTTCTATGATAGTTGATACTAGGCGAGGCATAGCAAGAACTTGAGATAAGATTGAAGGTTGAGGTTGCTGTTCTTGAAACAGAAAGCAGGTAACTCAATGTGACGACCTACCTTTTTGCACGGTTCAAATTGATAATAAACCATACATATCTAACTCAAACCATTCAAAATGGAGGATTGTCAATGGGATTTAATAAGAAAATAAGAGAAAAGAAGGAAAACAAAATACAGAATCTCACAACGAAATGATAAAATATAATAATCAAATAAACAGTTCATGAAGCTGTTTTACAATTTGATTACATAAATTTTACACAAAATTAGAGTACAATCAACAAACATACCAAAATAATGTAGCAGAATAATACTAATAAATATGGTCTAGCAAACTCCATCTTTATCTTCAAGGGATAGTGTCTTCAACACTGAAAAGCTCAGGCTTACCCGAGCGTAATGAAAAGACAAAACACTCGAGTCAGAACTAAAAGTTCTTATGTAAGTTAAATCAACAACAAGTAAATATCAGTGTAATAGCTTCAGAGATGTTTACGGGATTTTACATCTTCTATCCAGTGTATAACGTGCGTGCAATAACTTAAGAGATGTTACGGGATTTTCCATCTCTTAAGGATCCGTTAAACTATATGTATGTAGTAAAATACGTTATATATGTTTCCGTTAAACTATATCCAATTCTCTGATTAATACTATTTCTAATAATGAAATTGAAGCTGCAGTTTTTAGTTTGGACAGAGATAGTTGTGGAGGGCCTGATGGTTATAATGCTCATTTTATTCAACAAAGTTGGAAGATAATTGGGGCTGATATTATTAAGGCTATTCAATATTTTTTTCTTAATAATAAATTACCTGTTGGATTGGCTGCCACTGCTATTGCACTTATACCCAAGAAAGTAAATCCATCTTCTGTTGTTGATTTCAGACCAATTTCATGTTGTAATATCATTTATAAAATAATTTCCAAAGTTTTGGCTAATAGATTACAATTAGTCTTGCCATCTATTATCTCAAACAACCAGGCTGCATATATTAAGGGTAGATCAATAAGTGATAATATTCTATTAACCCAAGAATTATTGTACGGTTATGAAAGGAAGAATATTTCTCCAAGGTGCATGTTAAAGCTTGACATTAAAAAGGCATTTGATTCTATTGCTTGGAATTAAATCTTAGCAATCATGTCCAGAATGAACTTCCCAAAACCTTTTTTAGCATGGATTTACACTTGTATATCATCACCCATGTTTTCAATTTCAAGAGAGGGTGGGCTATATGGTTATTTTAAAAGTAAACAAGGTATTAGGCAAGGTGATCCAATTTCTCCATACTTGTTCATTATTGTTATGGAACTTCTTAATCCCATTTTGAGGAGTCTTGTTGCTAAAGGAGATTTTCAGCTTCATCCCAAATGTAAAAGACCTGTTATTACCCACCTTCTCTTTGCTGATGATCTTATCATTTTTTCTAAACCGACTTATCACAATATTCAGTGTATCATTTCATCTCTAGAGCTTTTCTATTCTATTACTGGCCTTCAAATTAATCTTCTCAAGTCCAATATTTTAGTTGCTGGTTTAGATTCAAATCAGAAAGAGGATATTATTAGGTGCTCTGGTCTACAGGAGTTATCCAAAAATACCTTCTACTTGGGTTTGCCTTTATTTTTCTCTAGAGTTACTAAACATAATTCCTTACCACTTTTTGAGAGGATTATTGAAAGGCTTCAATTATGGCCAATGGATAAACTGTCACAAGCTGGTAGATTAACTATCATTCAATCAATTGCAGTGGCTATCACAACATACTGGACTAGACATTATATACTTCCTGTTAAGCTTATTAATATGATATCTAGTGCATTTAATAAATTTCTTTGGCACGGTGATCCTTTTTCCAGAAAGATGATTCCTATTTCTTTTTACAAACTATTTGAATCCAAAAAGAAAGGTGGTCTTGGTATTACTAATATTTTTCTTTGGAATAAGGCAGCTATATCAGTATACTTCAATAAAATTTTTGAATCTGAAAGGAATTTATGGTCTCAATGGGTCAATAATAACCTTATTGGTAAAAAGAATTTTTGGATTATGCCCATTCCACAAAGCTGCAGTTGGAGTTGGAGATGTATTCTAAGGCTTAGGGAGATCTTCATTCCTCTTATTCAGTGTAACTATGTTTTGATTAAGGATTTATCATTCTGGCATTCACCTTGGGCTAAACAAGGGATGATTTTAAGTTCTGTAGTGGATTATAATTTGAGAAGAAGCTCTGGTATTTCTGAACAAGCAAAGGTTGAAGAGTTTATGCATGATGATGGTATAGTTTTACCATATTCTAGTTCCTACCAGCTTAGAAACTTATGGAATGCTATCATGGGCAAACCCACTATCAATAATGATAATGTTTTAATTTGGTCTGGCAAGGGTGAACATCATTCTATTAAACTTGTGTATAATGCTCTCTGTCAAAATGGTTATCAATTCCCTTGGCATTCAAGAATATGGAATATTGGGGGTAGTGCTAAGGAAAATTTACTGTTATGGAAGGTGATGGCAAATGCATTAAATACCAAGGATAAACTATGTAAAATGGGTATTATCTCAGATGACTTATGTGTACTATGCAAATCTGAAACTGAAAGTAATACTCACTTGTTTTTTGATTGTACCTTTGTGTATCAGATATGGTACAGATTACTTTCTACTGGTGGTTTTTATAAACCATCACCTGTTAGCACGGTGGAATGGTTTAATGTATTCAAAGCTACAAGGTGGAAGACTCATAAGACAAGGTTGTTGCTTAAACTGCTAAAGAAACTGATACATGCAATATGGTCTGAAAGGAATGATAGAGTATTTGGTAAGGGATGTAAGAATGTGGCACAGCTTTATAACCAGATTCATGGCAAGATTCTCAGAGACTTGAGAGCTAATCATATTTGAAGCACATGGAAAATCTACTTCAGGCAGAGGGCTATTTTCTGGAGTAATATACAATATAGGATTCTTCAATCAGGTTGTTCTGTGTAATAATTTTCTTTTTGCTTTGTTTGTTTTATTATTCTGTAATGTGTATAATATAGAATTTTGTCATTCAGAGGGCTATTGTCTGGTGAGGTTGTATTGAGTGATATTTTTGTGATCTGTAACTGATCTTGTAATTCTATATAAGTCAATAAAATGAGTTTTACTCTTGCTTTTCAAAAAAAAAATACGTTATATATGTAGTGTCTATCAGTAAAGTAAAATATTAAAATAGCGTTAAGGCTTTACATTGATTCCCCTTAACACATTTTTAAGAAGGTAGTCTATGCAGGTCCTGTAACAAAACCAGTAACGTCGGTAGCCGGTGAGACCCCTATAGGCACCATACTAAAACAAAATCGTAGTGGGCGCGTATAAGGATAAAAGTATGACAAGACACGTGAGGCAATGCCCAAGGTATGATTCTACCAGTTTACCCTTTCTGGCTAGTGGTAACGCATCATAGCTACGACCGCCCATCGAGTCCACCACCCCCAAATCAAATAAAGATGCACCGATCAAGTCCAAAATCAATATAATAATACGAAGAGGTGATGGCTCCTAAAGGTTGCGAACCCCTTGGCCAGACATAGGCTCCTGTTTTAGTCATTTCCAATTGACACAAGTTTCGGGGTCATCCCTCATCGTTCTCTTTCTTCAAATCCAGCAAACGCCTCCAATTCAACCTCTACGTTCTGGATAACATCCACCGCACCAAATTTCATTTTTCACACCGGTTGGTTCTTTTACATTTCAAAAACGATTCATATTTGATATCAAAATATCATATGCACTTCAAAAATATCACTTCATTTCAAAATACCATATTTACTCAAAATATGTCATTTTCAATTGAAATATCATTTCAAATTCCAACTTAGGTTATAACCTCATTTAACCACATTCGCATTTTAAATCAACGATTAAAATATAAACATTTCAACTTTGCAAAGTTTGAAATTTTAGAAAATAGTTTGAATATTTTTAAATAGTTTAGCATAGTTTGAATAGTTTAAACAGTTTGATATAAAATGGTTTGAGTATTGAAAATGGTTTATATAGTAAAATAGTTGGAAAAATCTAAATAATTTTGAATATTAATAAAGATAGACTTTAAACAGTTTATATTAAAATAATTTATTTTGAAAATAATATCAAATCAAACTGTTTCTTTCCATTTCACAAATCTGGACCCATGTCCAATTTCAAATCAACAAAACTCAATTTTCAATCTTTGAATTCAATTGACTCAATTTCAATTTAGCTTCAAATCAACTTGATTTTAGTTTCAATTCAAAATAACTTCAATTTCCGAAACATCCATTTTTACTTCAAATTCGATTTAACAATCCCATTCAATGATTTAAATTTAAATTTGATTCTTATTTTAAACCATCTCCATTTATATCAATTTCAAGCCTAATTTCAATTTACTGATTTAAACCACTTAAATCAAATTAACTTCATTGTTCAATTTTTAAGATCCAAATCTTCAAAATAATTCAATTTTCTGAATTAAAGTCATATACCGATTATAACTTTACATTTCCAATTTAATTCTTTAATACAATTTCCTATTTACCAATTTCAATTTCCACATTTTAAAGCTTGAATTAGAAAATAATTTAATTCATATAAATCCATAATTTATTTCCTTTAAAACAATACGTTTAATCAAAATCCAAATTCAAGATTTTAAACCATTTAATTTAACCAATCCGGTGTCCGTATATAATTTTCTACCCTATGGCCAAGTGATCAGTTATTTCAATTTTAATTATAAGGATGGATATATATCATTTCAATCCAAATCAAAGTGCCATAGATATATATCATTTCAACCTATTTCTTAATTTATTGGAAATAATTCAATAACAGTTTATATGCTTTCAATTAATATGCAGGGTAATAGCAGAGAGATATAAATAAATAAACACCCTATCATCCAAAATGTCAACAAATAGACATCCATCCCAGTCAACATCCAAATCGGCCAATAAATCACAACACCTAACTAGTTATTAATATTAGGTATTTAACTAGCAATTCAATTTCAATATTAATTTAAATGGAAATTTAATTCAATAAAATTCAATTTCAAATTAAAATGTCAATTTAAACTACCAACAGCAACCAATAAATTCTTATCACTTCATAAATTTAATTCAACAAACATAAGAAGGTTTACTATTGCGTGAGTGGGTTAAATCACTAACCTTTGATTTTTAGCCGAATTAAAATCCAATAAAAGCCCAAAAATTCAACAGTCTCCAACTTCAACTAAACCAGTTTCATGTTGTTCAGAATTTTGATATGATTTCAATGGAAGAAACCACGCGTGAATCCGAGTTTGTATGCAAAAGTTATGATGACTAGAAGGTATAAATCTAAATTTAAATTAAAAATTAATCAAGGGCAAAAGGGTAATTTGATTAACCTTCTCAAACCTACGATCGAACGGCATTGAACAGGCCTAGCCACGACCGCCAACTACACATCGACGTTGTCGCGCCTACGACCACTAATCTCCAGATCCAACCACCCCACGACCCTCATCACACCACGCCGCCTCAGCGTGGACCCGCACGGCCACCTCTGGTCGAGCATTGAAGCTCCGCCGCCGCTGCCGATAATTGGCGATTCCTGGCGATCCTGGCAATCTTTGATACGATCGATGACCATGGATCACGACTGCTCCTCCTCCTCTACAAGCCTGTACCTTCCAATCGTCGTATAGTCGATGATCCACCGTCGAATCGACAACCCTAGAACGAACGACCATGACTATTTCACTGATTTCTGGACAAACCGAAACTCGATTGCAAAAATGAACCACACAAACAGATTACGTTCATTGGGAGCTTCGCGATGATATATTATAAGATAGGGTTTGAGCAGTTTGGATTTTGGAGTTTGATTTGAAACTGTAATTAGGGTTTTGAGATGTCTGCCATTGAGAAGGAACATATGAGATAGAAATTGTACGTACAGAAAATGAAAATAGAAAGCTACTAGGGTTTATAATAGCCTATATATAGACAGAGATGGATAAGAATGGATGGAACAGATCGAATGGGTTGAAACGATAACAAAGACCCGAAAAGCCCATTTCATTCCTGAAACGAAAGTAGGTCATCCTATATATATCCAAATATAGGTTTTCAATATTTTTAAACTCGATGAAACTAGTTTCAAACCCTGATTCCATTGTATATAGAAGTTAGCCTTTAAAATCAAATTATTTTAATTTAATTCATTTAATTGATTTCTACGCGTTTCAAGCTTGCACAATCAAACGATAAGTCTGATTGCTACGAAACTCGAAATCCTATAATAATTTACTATTACGGATCAGAAGAAACTGGTTTCATCGAAATCTGAGACAGTGTCCAAAATGACAAATTTTACACGTTAATTAAATGAATTATTATTTTAAAATCAATTTAATCACTTTTAAATTATAAATTAAAAGTTAACAATTTTTATCATTCTTGATTACACAGAAATTAGTAATCTTTTAGAATTAAATATTCCATGTCAATTTCAAGATTTAAACATTCCATTAATTTTAGCATTCAATTACAACCGCAATAAATCCATTCATTATAATATAAATTCCAAACAAATTCTTTTATTTTGATTTAAAATCTTATATTAAATCAACAAATACTTTATGAATTTTATTAACATAAGTTTCCATCTTATTATACTCATTTTATACAGTTAACATCTTTTACCATATTAACTGCAATATTTAATTACATTAAATTTCATTGATTTCCAAATTAATTCCAAACGGATTTAATTAATGAGATGATAATAAATCAATTGTACAACTTATAAATTTAAACCCATTTTAGAATTAATCGTAACATCTTAATAATTCATACATTTATACATTTATTGTTTGCACACAGAGGTTTATAAATTACTTACCACATTTCATATTCTATATTAAACCAGTTTCAATTAATTACATATAATTTCTCTTTTTAATACAACCTTTATTTTATTCATTATTAACCTTCATTATTACCAATAATTGGAATTACATTAAACAATTCTATCTTACATTCAATCAACATAAGTAAATTATATTATAATAATTATTTCCATTAATAAATCATAAATTTTAATTTCTCACAATACTAAATTCCAAAATCTTATTTAATTTAATATTTTTAATTATCAAAAATACGGATCGTTACAATCTCCCTCACTCAAAACTTTTCGTCCTCGAAAAGGAACAAGAAGGAATAAAGAAATTTGATATATTTTTTATTCAAAATAATCAATTTATAAACACTTTAAACTTACATAATCAAGTTTAGTAAAAATTTGAAAATAACTCATCTTTCACAAAAAAATTCTTAGTCTTAAATTTACGAATTTTTTTGGCAAAGTCTCCTTTGCGCGGCTAGGTCCGGAAAAATAATAATATCAATAATTACAACATATATATATATATATATATCATATATATATATATATACATATATCATATTTCAATAAAAAAAACATCCGAAACTATGGGAAAAACAATAAAATAATGTTCCAAAACCGTAACCCAAAAACATACTTATTTGTCGGGCAAAAAAACTCTATTTATCAAACCAAAAGCAATAGCTATTGCTTCCATAAACCTGTATTTTACTTACATAATCAAAAAGAGTTAAAATTTTGGAAAAGAGTAATATATTAGTTGTTTCAATTAATAGTACAAGCAACATATAGTATATAATATCATATGCAAACAAAACAGTACAACCATTATATGCAATCAAAGAATCCATCACACATCCTTAGCAATCGAAACAAATGTTTTGTTCAAGTTCAAACACTTTGCATCGCACAAGGGTGATAGATAAACTACAAAGTGTACCTTACGCTAAACACCCTTATATAATTACTTAATAGATTATTCATACAACCTTAAACAATTTTAAGCATCCTTTCCCAAACTTTCCATAAGCCAAACAACAAAGAATTTAAATATTATTTAAGTTTGCATGATGTACATAAATCTTTTATACACAATATCAATTCTAATCGCTTGCTTGAATACACACATTTCACTTTCGAACTAGTATTGTTAACCCGATCACTCTAGTGCGAACTCTGATCCGATTTTTTGATTAGAAATTTCCGTTTTCCTTACATAGCCATAAACTTTGATAGAAAACTTCAAAATCATATAAAACATTCGTATCAATGTTCGCCGTCAAGAATCGAGCGAAAAATCCTAGTTCGGACTAGTGTGAATTTCCACAAATCATGTATTCAAATCTGAATCATAACTGTTATACGAATAAAATGATTTACGCACAATTTACATATTTTATTCTATTGGTTTCTTTAACATATCATTTAATTTCCATTTATTTTATTTCTCATTCATTCATAGGTCGTCCTTTATTAATTTACATTCATTTATTTACATAAAAAAAATTTATTCAATATTTGAACATCAATAAATAAATCCTTAAAGTATTACATACGTTTATTGCAGTTTAATTCACATTTATTTACTTATTTAACTTGATTTCCAATTAATATTAATATCCATTAATGAACCATTTCATACTTAAGTTTCTCTGCTATTAATTCACATTTATTTCTTCATATATCTTATCATTTAATAATAAACTTATTTATGAATCATTTCAACATTTTCTTAAGTTTATAATCATTTAGTTAAATAGTATTCACTTTTACTATTCAATTTAATTATTAAACATTTCAATACATTTCTTGTACATCTTAATTTTTCATTTATAAACATATATATGTTCATTTTGAACCATTTTTGTTCTTAAGCTTTTACTTGTATAATATTCTCTTACATATTCATATTTAACATTATAACTTTTTAAACATTTCTGGTAAGTTTTATGTATGTTTATAGAATGTAATTGAGTGTTATACAAATTTATCTTATTCATTTTAGTTAACAAAAATGTTCAATAATTTATATCTTCTTAATTTTCATTATCTTTTAATTTGCAAGTTACAAAACTTTAATTTCTTATATTTTCATTAAATACTTAGCTCCTAATTTCTTATTTCTCATTTTAAAAGTTTCCAACTATTAAAATTTTATTTTATTTCTACAACTGGAAATCATTAATTAACAGGAATGTAAGAATTCAAATATCGGGTTCATTTCAAATCATCTTGAAATAACATATACGTATATTTTTTTATATCAAATCATACTTAGGAGATTAAAATTTGTTTCACCAAAACAACTATGTAGCAAAGCTACTATAGTGGTCTTCCCACTTTGAAACTCGAAAATGGAAGTCGATGATGCCGCGGTCATCACCGAAATTATTTTCCACCGATAGAAGAGGGGAGTACATAATTTGTTTCCTTTCAAAAATTCTTTGAAAACATTTCTTTCAAGTGCCTTTTGAAAACATTTTGAAGACATTTCTATTTGCAAATACTTCCAAATAATACTAATATTATTTTTTCCAGATCTTTGAAAACCAATTTCAAAATATCGAAATTTAATTTCTCAATTTCCCATTTAAATTCATTTTGTTGGTAAATCATAATTTATAAACCATATTTATAAAATTATATTTCTTATAACATACAGGTCAATATTTTTTAAGAACCATGACCAACTAACAATAAATGATAATAATCAAATATTATCATTTCCTAACATCCAACACAACAAAAATAACAAGATCAATTTATGAAATTATATATATATATATATATATATGTATTTAAATATACAAAATATAATTGTTATGTAAAATTATTTCATTTACCTATTTCAAAAACAATATTGTGTCCGTCTACCCTGTTCAAGTGTTTAGAAACCCCTATCGACGCCATAGCGTCCTATATACCAACCAGAATTTATAAATACTCAATAAAACAATTAACGCAATACAAAACATTTTTATAACACTAACAAATACACTCTCTCATATATATACTCTCAGACTCATTTTAGGGTATTAATAACCTATCTCTAATGAGTTTAACCCCAAATAGGCTAGGGTATCCCTAAACCAAAGCTCTGATACCAACTATGATGACCCGTCTTTTTGAACGGTTTAAATCGACAATAAACCACACATATCTAACTCAAACCATTCAAAAGGGAGGATTGTCAATGGGATTTAATAAGAAAATAAGAGAAAAGAAGGAAAATATAGAATCTCACTGTGGAATGACAAAATATAATAATCAAATAAACAGTTCATGAAGCTGTTTTACCATATACACTTGATTACACAAATTTTACACAAAATCAGAGTACAATCAACAAACATACCAAAATAATGCAGCGGAATAATACTAATAAATACGGTCTAGCAAACTCCATCTTCATCTTCAAGGGATAGTTTCTTCAACATTGAAAAGCTCAGGCTGACCCAAGCGTAATGAAAAGACAAAACACTTGAGTCATAACTAAAAGTTCTTATGTAAGTTAAATCAATAACAAGTAAATATCAGTGTAATAGCTTCAGAGATGTTTACGGGATTTGACATCTCCTATCCAGTGTATAACGTGCGTGCAATAACTTAAGAGATGATACGGGATTTTCCATCTCTTAAGGATCCGTTAAACTATCTATATGTAGTAAAATACGCTATATATGTAGTGTCTATCAGTAAAGTAGTATTAAAATAGCGTTAAGGCTTTACATTGATCCCCCTTAACACATTTTTAAGCAGGTAGTCTATGCAGGTTCTGTAACACAACCAGTAACGTCGGTAGCCAGTGCGTCCCCTATAGGTACCATACTAAAACAAAATCGTAGTGAGCGTGTATAAGGATAAAAGTATGATAAGGCACATGAGGCAATGCCCAAGGTAGGATTCTACCAGTTTACCTTTTCTGGCTGGTGGTAACGCATCGTAGCTACGACCGCCTACTGAGTCCACCACCCCCAAATCAAAACAAGGTGCACCGATCAAGTCCAAAATCAATATAATAATAGGAAGGGGTGATGGCCCCTAAAGTTTGCGAACCCCTTAGCTAGACATAGGCTCCTGTTTTAGTCATTTCCAATTGACACAAGTGTTGGGGTCATCCATCATCGTTCTCTTTCTTCAAATCCAGCAAACGCCTCAACCTCTACATTATGGATAACATCCATCGCATACACAATTATTAAAGTGGTTCCAATATTGACAGAGAGTATGCCAATAAGAGGCGATGGTCTCTTTAACAACCAAACGTCATTTTTCACACGGGTTGGTTCTTTTACATTTCGAAAACGATTCATATTTGATATCAAAATATCATATGCACTTCAAAAATATCACTTCATTTCAAAATACCATATTTACTCAAAATATGTCATTTTCACTTGAAATATCATTTCAAATTCCAACTTAGGTTATAACCTCATTTAACCACATTCGCATTTTAAATCAACGATTTAAATATAAACATTTCAACTTTGCACAGTTTGAAATTTTAGAAAATAGTTTGAATATTTTTAAATAGTTTAAAATAGTTTAAATAGTTTGATATAAAATGGTTTGAGTATTGAAAATGGTTTATATAGTAAAATAGTTGAAAAATTCTAAATAATGTTGAATATTAATAAAGATAGATTTTAAACAGTTTATATTAAAATAATTTATTTTGAAAATAATATCAAATCAAACTGTTTCTTTCCATTTCACAAATCTGGACCAATGTCCAATTTCAAATCAACAAAACTCAATTTCTAATCTTTCAGTTCAATTGACCCAATTTCAATTTAGCTTCAAATCAACTTGATATTAGTTTCAATTCTAAATAACTTCAATTTCCGGCACATTCATTTTTATCTTCAAATTCGATTTAACAATCCCATTCAATGATTTAAATTTAAATTCAACTGTAATTTTAAACCATCTTCATTTATATCAATTTCAAGCCCAATTTCAATTTACTGATTTAAACCACTTAAATCAAATTAACTTCATTGTTCAATTTTTATGATCCAAATCTTCAAAACAATTCAATTTTCCGAATTAAAGTCATATATCGATTATAACTTTACATTTGCAATTTAATTTTTTAATACAATTTCCTTTTTACCAATTTCAATTTCTACATTTCAAAGCTTGAATTAGAAAATAATTTAATTCATATAAATCCACAATTTATTTCCTTTAAAATAATATCATTTAATCCAAATCCAAATTCAAGATTTTAAACCATTTAATTTTACCAATCCGGTGTCCGTAAATAATTTTCTACCCTATGGCCAAGTGATAAGTTATTTCAATTTTAATTATAGGGATGGATATATATATCATTTCAATCCAAATCAAAGTGTCATAGGTATATATCATTTCAACCTATTTCTTAATTTATTGGAAATAATTCAATAACAGTTTATATGCTTTCAATTAATATGCAGGGTAATAGCAGGGATATATATAAATAAATAAACACCCAATCATCCAAAATGTCAACAAATAGACATCCATCATGGTCAACATCCAAATTCAACTAATCAATCACAACTATTAACTGGTTATCATTATCAGGTATTCAACTAGCAGTTCAATTTCAATATTAATTTAAATGGCAATTTAGTTCAATTTCAAATTAAAATGTCTATTTAAACTACCAACAGCAACCAATAAATTCTTATCACTTCATAAATTTAATTCAACAAACATAAGAAGGTTTAGTATTGCGTGAGTGAGTTAAATCACTTACCTTTGATTTTTAGCCGAATTAAAATCCAATAAAAGCTCAAAAATTCAACAGTCTCCAAATTCAAACAAACCTATTTCATGTTGTTCAGAATTTTGATACGATCCCAAAGGAAGAAACCACGCATGAATCCGAGTTCGTATGTAAAAGTTATGATGGTTAGAAGGTATAAATTTAAATTTATATTAAAAATTAATCAAGGGCAAAAGGGTAATTTGATTAACCTTCTCAAACCTACGATCGAACGGTATTGAACAGACCTAACCACAACCGCCAACTACATGTCGACACTGGCGCGCCTACGACCACTAATCTCCAGACCCAACCACCCCACGACCCTCAGCACGCTACGTCGCCTCAACGTGGACCCACACGACCACCTCTGGTCGAGCATAGAAGCTCCACCACCGCTGCCGATAATTGAAGATTCCTAGCAATCTCTAAGACGATCGATGACCATGGATCAGGACTGCTCCTCCTCCTCTACAAGCCTGTACCTTCCGATCTTCGTATAGTCGACGCTCCACTGTCGAATCGACAACATTAGAACGAACGACCACGACCGTTTCACCGATTTCTAGACAAATCAAAACTTGATTGCAAAAATGAATTGCAGATGCAGATTACGTGCATCGAGAGCTTCGCGATGATATATTATATGATAGGGTTTGAGCAGTTTGGATTTTGGAGTTTGATTTGAAACTGTAATTAGGGTTTAGAGATGTCTGCCATTGAGAAGGAACTAATGAGATAAAAATTATGTGTACAGAAAATGAAAATAGAAAGCTGCTAGGGTTTATAACAGCCTATATATAGACAGAGATGGATAAGAATGGATGGAAAAGATTGAATGGGTTGAAACGATAACAAAGACCCGAAAAGCCCATTTCGTCCTCGAAATGAAAGTAGGTCATCCTTTATATCAAAATATAGGTTTTCAATATTTTTAAACTCAATGAAACTAGTTTCAAACCCTAATTCCATTGTATATAGAAGTTAGCCTTTAAAATCAAATTATTTTAATTTAATTCATTTAATTGATTTCTACGCGTTTCAAGCTCGCACGATCAAACGATAAGTCTGATTGCTACGAAACTTGAAATCCTATAATAATTCACTATTACGGATCCGATGAAACTAGTTTCGTTGAAATCCGAGACAGTGCTCAAAAAGACAAATTTTACACGTTAATTAAATAACTTATTATTTTAAAATCGATTTAATCACTTTTAAATTCTAAATTAAAAGTTAACAATTTTCATCATTCTTGATTACACAGAAATTAGTAATCTTTTAAAATTAAATCTTCCATGTTAATTTCAAGATTTAAACATTACATTAATTTCACCGTTCAATTACAACTGTAATAAATCCATTCATTACAATTTAAATTCCAAACAAATTCTTTTATTTTGATTTAAAATCTTATATTAAATCAACAAATACTTTATGAATTTTATTAACATAAGTTTCCATCTTATTATACTCATTTTCTACAGTTAACATCTTTTACCATATTAACTGCAATATTTAATTACATTAAATTTCATTGATTTCCAAATTAATTCCAAACGGATTTAATTAATGAGATGAGAATAAATCAATTGTTACAACTTATAAATTTAAACCCATTTCAGAATTAATCGTAACATCTTAATAATTCACACATTTATACATTTATTGTTTGCACACAGAGGTTTATAAATTACTTACCACCTAACTGATTTCATATTCTATATTAAACCAATTTCAATTAATTACATATAATTTCTCTTTTTAATACAACCTTTATTTTATTCATTATTAACCTTCATTATTACCAATAATTGGAATTACATTAAACAGTTGTATCTTACATTCATTCAACATTATTAAATTATATTCTAATAATTATTTCCATTAATAAATCATAAATTTTAATTTCTCACAATATTAAATTCCAAAAGCGTATTTAATTTAATATTTTTAATTATCAAAAATACGGGTTGTTACACTCAATATTGGCATGGCCAAAGGATGAGGATCTTGATTCTCTGATAGCAGCCAAGGCACAACCAAACTTCAGGCGATGAGATTGATTCTAATGAAGTTTCAAACAAGGTGTTTATTGCTGTTAGGCGGTCTTTGCTTTTGATTGCTCTGATACCATATTAGAAACTGAGATAAAGCTTTGTGATATTATTGATATACGAAAGTGATTACATATTTTGTACATACTGGCTTCTATATTTATAGAGTACAAATGAAAAAAAAGTAACTTGGGCTATCTGGTGTGGCCCATATGCTTATACTCGAATCATTTATCTTAATGTCTATATTCCATAACATAGCCGCATATCTCATTTTATACTTCCCCTCAATTTCGACTAGGTTTTGCGATTTGCCCTAATTTGACATAGCCAATATTTGAACAAGTAAATTTTTTTATTTTACATTTACATTCATTTGAATTATTAATATACCTAAAGCATAGGGATATGGTGTAACTAGT
This sequence comes from Allium fistulosum, assembly GCA_030737815.1. Lineage (NCBI taxonomy): Eukaryota > Viridiplantae > Streptophyta > Magnoliopsida > Asparagales > Amaryllidaceae > Allium > Allium fistulosum. The sequence goes on from CM060903.1 coordinate 665,189,536, forward strand.
TATGTATAAATAGACATTATCAGTAAAGAAGAAAGCTATCGTCTAAGCGTTCTATCGTGGTATCAGAGCATCAGATGACTACCATTACTTCTCAATCTTCTTCCTCAATAACCTCTAAAATTCTCAATCTAGAAAAACAACTACAGTTCAACTTGGTCAAGCTTGACGACGAGAACTTTCTGTGAAAGAAACAAATCAATTCTCTTATCAACTCTCTTAGAATCCCCCAACATATTAATTCCAACCTCCTACTGAAACTCTCCTCAAAACAACTAGTATGAATATTCCTAATCCTTCCATTCTTCAATGGAAAAAGGTGGATACAAACTCTACTCACCTTTCTTCAAGTCGGGTTTTCTACTAGTCTCCTTACCCACACTCCAATTTTAACTTCTCCACTTGAACTCTTTCTTTACCTAGAAAAAGCCTTTGCTACTCGAATCACACCCCATACTCATCTACTTCTCACACAACCTTAGCAAATTCAAAAAGGAAACAAATTAATTAATAAATATCTAGCCAACATCAAAACGCTTTCAAATTCACTGGCTACACCTCTGCTCCTATTTCTGCCCCAATACTTATGCATCACACACTATGTGGTCTTAAATTTGACTATGATAAGTTCATCATAGCTATTGAAACTATAGAAAACATTCCAACATTTACTAATATTTATCCACTTCTGCTTACTCATGAAGTTAGTCTGCTTCAGTCCCAAAATCTCACTTTAAGTAGTTCCCAATCTTCAGCCTTTATTGCTTAACACCAATCCTCCAACATTAATACAAACCTTTCCAATCCCAACTTCCAAGCTAATATGAACTGTAACCAAAATGTCATAAAAAATTAACTTAACCATTTTTATAATTGTGGTAGAAACGAAGGATGTGGTGGTCATGGATGTGGCAATCAAGGAAGTCATAATCAAGGTCGTGGCAATTATAGGGGCGGATATAGTAGCCAATATGATTCTTTAACAACACAACAATCCATACTCGATGCCCTACCTTGGTTTTATGGTAATCATTCACCATGTCAAGTATATCGGAAACTAGGACACTCTACACTTCAATGTTACCATCGATTTGATCATTCTTACCAGCTAATGGATCTTCCATAAACTTTTGTTCCAATGCAACTTACAATATGACCAATATTAGTGTCTCGAATTAGGTGCTACACATCACATGACTTTATACTACAGTCAAATAGTAAATCAGTCTTCTTACTAGGGTACAGAACATATTGCAATCAGAAATGGTAATTCACATTCTACATACTGGAGTTATTAGTTTACAAACTCCACTTAATAATTTTCCTCTTAAAAATGTTGTTCATGTACCTAACATATAGAAAATTTTCATCTCTGTTTCTTAACTTACACATGATTTAAATTGCCCTATTACCTTTGATCGTTATGGTTTTTATTGAATTTTTAAGTATGATGAATAATTAGTTTTATTGCTAATTTCCGATTCTACAAGCCCTCTGTATATGATTTTATATAGCCTAACTCTACTAGTCATTGCTTATTTACTAAATTATAATTCTACCAGTATTTGCTTATTTCCTAAATTATAATTCTACCATCCATTGCTTATTTCCTAAATTATAATTGCTTAATTACATCCTAATTAAAGAGGAAGTACCAAGTATAGCTGACAGTTGTATAATGGATGCTAGCCTTTTATTTTTTTCCTGTTTACAGCTTATGATGAAATATTCCAAGACTATCATTCCTATTTCTCCATAGCCTTTTATTTGTTTCATGTTTATAGTCTATGATAAAATATTCCAAGGCAATCATTTATATTTCTCCACACTCCCCCTTAAGCGGGGTTCAAATAAATTTATAGAACCTAACTTGTCGAGCATGTTCAAATGGCTGGCCTTGTCGAGTGCTTTTGTGAAAATATCTACTAGTTGCTCTTTGCTTCTAAAAAATTGAATTTCATTTCCCTTGATTGGATTTTTTCTCTAATAAAGTAACAATCTACCTCTATATGTTTTTCCCCTCATGGAATACTAGATTGGATGCAATATGCCGTGCACTTGATTATCATAGTAAACTTGCATTGTTTTTATGTGCTTTATCTTCATGTCACTGAGCAATTGCTTAATCCAGATAAGATCACTTGCTGTGGATGCCATGACTCGACATTCTGCTTCTACGCTTGATCTAGCTACAACATTCTGGTTCTTGCTTTTCCAAGTGACCAAGTTACCATCTACGTATGTACAAAACCCTATGGTTGATTTTCTATCGCAACTTCCGACCCAATCTGCATTAAAAAAGCCAACCATATTGTTAGAATTATTTTTCTTCATCCAATTTTTTTGACTTGAAGTTCCTTTAAGGTATCTCAATATCCTATCAACTACACTCAAGTGTCTGGTATATGGAGCATGCATAAATTGAATTATGACACTAACTACAAAGGCAATATCAGGTCTGATTACTGTAAGGTAAATTAATTTTCCTACCATCCTTTGACATTGTCCAATATCAGATAATGTCTCACCTTCTTTAATCCTTAGTTCAGTATTCATCTCCTAGGAGTATTAACTGGTTTAGCACCTAATTTACCGGTCTTATTTAACAGATCCATGACATATTTTCTTTAGGATAGAAATAATCCTTTACTTGAGCGAGCTATTTCTATTTCAAGAATATATGAAAGTTTTCAAAGGTCTTTGATGTCAAATTCATTTCTCAAATATTGTTTAACCCTTTTAATTTCCTCATTATTATTTCTAGTGATGATAATGTTATCTACATAAACCAAAACAATAGTAGTGGTGTTTTGTGAGTATTTAATGAACATAAAGGAATCAACGGTACTTATTTTAAAAATTAATCTTTAAAAGAGAAAAGCTTAGCTTGGCATACATGCTCTTGGAGATTGCTTTAGACCAAAGATCACCTTTTTTAATGTACACACCAGTGATGAGTTGACTCACTTTTGTAGCCCAGAGAAAGAGTCATATAGACTTCCTCTTCTAAATTTCCTTAAAGGAACGCATTTTTTACATCCATTTGAGACAAATCTCATCCTAAGTTGGTCGCTACTATTAGCAAAATTCTAACCATATTCATTTTTGCTACTGGTGCAAAAGTCTCTTGATAGTCAATACCATAAGTTTGGGTAAGTTCCTTGGCCACTAACCTAGCTTTGTACCTTTAAATTGTATCATCACTATTGTATTTGATTTTGTATACCCATTTGCAACCTATGGGTTTTTTGTTTTCTGGTAAATTAATAATATCCCACGTGCCATTTTTTTCTAAGGCTTGAAGTTCTTCATTCATAGCCTTACACCAAATTGGGCTTTGATAGGCTCCACTAAAGTTGATTGGTTCTATTTGGTTAGTGATGTTACTCAAGTAGGCTCGATATAAAGGGAATACCATATTATATGAAATAAAATCTTGTAGTGGATACATCACCTATTGGGATACATAATCCTTTAATTTGATGGGAGGTCGAGTTTGTCTTATAGATCTTCTTGCAGCATTTTCTTCTTGAGTTGGTTCTTCGTGAGTTAGTTTTCACTTGACTCATTTATCTCTTCTTCTCCCTCTGAAGGAATTCCACTTGTTTCGCCAACTTATTCTTCATTTGTATGCTCAACCTGCTCTTGATTTTTTTTCAAGAAACATAAAATTATTTTGAGACAATATGATGCGTTTACCTTATGTATTTTCTTGTTCACTTGTCTGATAATTTGGTTTATTTTCAAAAAATGATACATCTCATGAGATATAAAGTTTATAATTTTTTTGGATCATAACATTTATACCCATTTTTTTGGGATGTGTATCCTAAAAATATGGCTTTAACAGCATTTTTATCTAGCTTGTCATGTATTTTTATGTGTATGAAATATGTATACCCAAAAACTCTTATGTGATCAAGATATATTTTTCTATTCTCAAGAATTTCTACGGGACTCGTATTTTTAAGCATGACTCATGGCAATCTATTTATGTGGTAAGTTGCAGTTAGCATAATATTTGACCAGTAAAATTTTGCAATGTTAATTTGAAAAAGAAGAGATCTAGTGACTTTAAGGTGTATTAATAAAAGTGGTTTGGTGAAAAATTCATTTTTGTTTAAAATATTCTATGAAATTTTTGTTTACATATTTTGTCCCATTATTAGATTGAACTTTTTTAATTTTTGCATTATATTGATTTTCTATCAGATGGTCAAATTCTTGAAAACATGAAAAAACTTCATTTTTTCCTTCTAAAAGGTAAACCAAAGTAGTGTGAGAAAAATCATCAATAAAAATGACAAAATATTTAAAATGATTATAAGAATCAACAAGGGCTGGATCCCAAACATCAGAATGAATTAAATCAAAACATTTTTTTGACTTGTTAGTAGATATAGAAGATGTCAATCTAGCATGTTTTGAAAGGTTTACAAACATCGCTATTTTTGGAATCTAATTTATGATGAAACGTTTATTCAAAATTTGATCAGGTGGACGACCAAATCTCCAATGCCGCAATTTGTCATGATCCACTAAATTTAATGACACGTGACATTTGTTGGTGTTTTAATTAAGGTAATAGTGGCCATTTTTTAGACATCCCTCACCAATCTTCTTCCTTGATTCTTGATCTTGAAAGGTCACTTTATACGGTGAGAATATAACATTGCAATTCAGCACATGGGTTATTTTACTAATTGATAATAAATTTGAATTAAAATCTGGCAGGTATAAAATATTTTTCACATCTTTTATAAGAAACTTTATTGTACCAAAACCACGAATTTGAACTTTATCTCCGTTAGCAATAGTTACAGGTTGAGGGCCTTTATTTTGTTTAACATTGATTAATTTATTTTTGTTCCATGTCATGTGATCAGTATCACCCGAGTTAACTAACCATCTATTTGTATTTTATAACATACTTGCAATTTTAAAATTGTTGTTGAGTTTGGATGAGTTAAAAATAGCGTTAAAACGTACAAAACCTGAATTTTGTTGCCGTAACAAACTGTTTAATTGAGTTAGCAGTTGATTTAGTTGCATCGTTTGAGCCATAGAAGATCCTGCTGAAGCGGAGCTGTTATTTGGTTGATTCCATTTAGCCGTTTCAGATCCGTCCTCTTCTATCTTCACTCCTTTGCTAAAACCACCAAATTTATTCTCCTTTTTTGTGCCACCCCATTTACTTCCTCCGTCGCCCTTCTCTCTGATCGGTCGGAGGTAGGGATGGAGGAACCAGCAGCCATCAAGGTTGTTCCCTACTTTCTTGCAATGGTCGTACAGCTTCTTGCTCGAAGCTCCCTTCCCTTTGATCGTGTCCCTAAAAGTAGGGCTTGAGTATTTTACCTGAAATGCCTTGTTCTCTTCATTTTTCGACCATTGAGGGTTCATAAGTTCTCGTCGAGATTTCTCTTGCTCAATTCTTGCTACTACATGATCATAACTTGGCATCTCGGCCGATGCCAAGACTTGAGACCTGATCGATTCATAACTTGGATCGGGAGCCCCAAGAAGGTAAAAATTAAGTCTTGTTCGGATCTTTTTTGCGCTTCAATTGGGTTTGTTGTTGATGGGAGATAAACATTGAGCTCTTCCCATTTGGACATAATTTCGTTCACTAGTTCGTTATTACTTTAGGTACTGTTTAATTTGGGCAAGCTCTTCTTCAAGACTAAAGATATGAGCGAAATTTTTTGTTGACCATACCTTTTCTTGGCTTTATCCCAAACCTCCTGTAATGTGCTGGAGTACATAAGTATGTTCCGTTGTGGGAGTAGCCATGACATGGTTGATTGGTCGATTGTCTTCCATTCTTCTATTTTTTCTTTCTTTTCGGGAGTTGGCTCAGATGGCTTTGCTGCTTAGGATTTTTCCTTTTTTTAGTAACAAAGCTTAATTTATTTTGCCACCAAGACCAATTGTTACCGATTTAAACCAGAGAATGTAATTTTTCTTGCCATTGAGCATGATATTTGTGAGTTCAGTGTTTTCGGATTGAGACATGTCGAACTGGCTGCAGTTCTTTGTTATCTACAGCTCTTGACATTATTATGGAACTTTTAAGTCAAGATATGACCCGCTCTGCTACCATATTGAATTTTTTAGTATTCAATTTTTGAGGAGAAGATTGAATATGATGAATAATTAGTTTTATTGCTAATTTCTGATTCTAAAAGCTCTCTATACATGATTATATGTAGCCTAATTCTACTAGCTGTTGCTTATTTCCTAAATTATAGTTCTACTAGCCGTTGCTTCTTTTCTCAATTATAATTCCTAATCACACCCTAATAGCTAAGTACCAAATATAGCTGACAGTTGTATAATGGATGCTATCCTTCTATTTGTTTTCTATTTATAGCCTATGATGAAATATTTTGAGGCTATCATTCCTATTTCTCTACAACCTTTTATTTGTTTCCTGTTTATACCCTATGATGAAATATACTGAGGCTATCATTCCTATTTCTACATAGTTTTCTTATCCAGGACTGGGAAACATGGAAAATATATCTCCACATACATACTAAGAGTGGTCTCTATCTTCTTTCGATCAATAAACTACCTAATATTTGTAGCATTCATTTCATTACTACATATGTTGGTGTGAGAACCACAAGTGACGTTTGGAATATAAGACTGGGTCATCCCCTTCATTATGTATTCAATCGTTAAACTCAAATAAATGCATTTCTTTAAAGAAGAAAAATTAACAGTTCTTTATAGTAGTTGTGTCTATGCTAAACATATCATAGGCTTTCCTTTGTTCTAGATGAATATAAATCTACTGATATTTTATTTAGAATTCATTCCGGTCTTTGGGGTCTAACTCAACTTCTATGTTTAGTTTTCTTTATTTTTTGTTGCTTATTAATGATTTCTCATAGTTCACTTGGTTATATTTTTTTCATAGCAAACATCAAGTTTATCGATGTTTTAAGGATTTTAAAACATTTATGGAGAATCGATTTTCTACATCTATTAAAATTTTGCAAAGCGATGTTGGTAGGGTGTATATATCTCATTCTCTTCATGATTATTTAATGGCAAATGAAATCTCTCATCAATTTTTTAATCCATATACACCTCAACAGAACAGTGTAGTGGAACGTCAAATTCGGCATATAGTGGAAATCAGACTTACTCTACTTCATCAAAGCTCATTACCAAAATATTTCGGGCCAGATCATTTCAACAATGTGCTTTACTTAATAATCAAATGCCAACTAAAGTTTTACAAAGTTCTTCTCATTGTGTAAAATTATACGACCACTCCTCTGATTATACCTTTTCAAAAAATTTTGGGTTTCATTGTCACCCTATTCTTATTCCTTATCATCAAAACAAAATGGATTCAAAAACAAAATTATGCATTTTTTTAGATTATAGTGATATACATAAAGGCTATAAATGTTTTGAACCAAATTCGAACTGAATTTACTTATCTCGTCGTGTTATTTTTGATGAGTAATCCTTTCCATTTTCCAAAAACTTAATGAAAATCTTCACCTATCACTTACTGAATCTACTACCAATCTTTGGCTTTATGTGTTATGCATACATGCTTTACTTGTACCTTCACTCACCTCCACAGATTCTGATCCCCCACCAATCAAGTCAAAATTCAGACTAGTCATTATCCCTCCATACAACATAATCCATACTCCATCATACCTACTAGCTGCAATGTATCACTTCTAAAACCAAATCAAATCATCATCTCCAACTTTATCTGATGCATCTCTGTGACGACCGCCCATGACCCCTGCACCGAATCTAGAGAAAGTGCGCTGTAAAGTGTGCCAGGCGACCATGGACGATTGTCAAGGTAAATTAAAACAACAGAATCTATCGTATTACTCACAGCGCATGGACAAAATACAATAGAACATATGTATAGTGAAGCTTTACAGAACAAAATGACATCATATAAAACTCCATAATAGTTGAATACAAGCATCCAAATAGCCAATACATCAAGCCTCACTACATAACACTCAGAGAATACAAAACAGCGGAACATCCGGTACATATAATAAGAAGATAATATGCAACCCTCCAGCTCGTCTTCGATATCAGCATCGTGAGAAGAGAACAGCACCTGTCACCTGCTACCTAGTCTGCCCGTCCCAAAAATGGACGAACAGCCCAAGGCAATAAGAATTAAAACATGAAGCCTTGAGTCAGACAACAGTCTTAGTGAGCAGTAAATTAACTAACAACATACCAAAAGAGCATAAAGGAAAAGGAATAGGAATACAACCCTCCCACTCCAACCTCATTCTACAGTGATAGCCCCCAGACACACACTAAGCAGAAGCAATCATAGCAGAGCATACAATTTAAAGTAAAGCTACTATCACTCAAGTCAAGGGCGATGTTTTCCAAGTACCAAGGCCTAAATCAGATAAGCACCCAGAAAATACCGCTCTTGAGTCCGAATGACGATACAACCAAACATCCATGACTCTGGCTATCACTGTTATCATTGCTTCGATATCACCGTTAATTGAATGACCGGCACATTCTTTCAGCCGTCCGTCAAGGGCTAATGGAAACCCCGGTTCTAGACATAACTCCCGCACGTCGTCGCAGCCCGTGCCTAGGACTATCGAATCTGCCCAGAGTACTCGACCATCAACAGTTGGCCGTTGGGACTATCGAATCTGCCCAAACGTACCCTTGCTTAGAGCATGCTAGAACCTTCAACAACGATGCTATCCAAGCCTCCTAGTCATCCTCCTCGACGACTATTCTCATATCCATTCATTATCCTCAACTCGAATCATATCACCGAGTTATCAACGTGCTTGGAATGATCCCGTCTGGATTAGACCAAGTCTTCATCACATGGTTGCCTCGCTTCATCACATCCTCGCAAAGCCTCATCTCAACATCACATCATCAAATCTATGCATAAGAGCTTCATCATCCCGCTACATATGCCACGAGCAGCTTTCCCAATTCAAGAGCCTTTCCCTTAGCTTTTGAATCATCTTCGATCTAAATATAATCATCAATCATCTAGTTCATAACAATCAATCAAATCAAACATCAATCCAAGCAATCAAGCATTCAAATATGATCTAAGTAGACAAATATAACAATAATGGCATTTTCGTAATTAAAGAGTTGAAAGTCCAATAATCATGAAAACATGAATTATATCTCTACAAACTTGATGAATGAACTTGCATAGGTTAACTTATGATAAAATGGATGTAACATCATCATGAACAATGGATCTATATGGATCTACACTTAGGATGAAGAAAATGCATGGAAATCACTATTTTAACACCAAATCGAGCCAACAATCCGATATACTCCTTTGGATCCGTGTGAGAGATAATCACCACTCACCAAATCACCAAAACAACCTCAAATCAACACTCTTCAGATCTGGACAGCGAAGGATCAAGCTTGATCTATCACGAATCCGCTTCAAACGAAGAAATCTCACTTGAAAAGATGAAGATCTTCAACTTTAGCTCTTGAATCTTCAATCTTGATCTTCGATTTGGATGAAAGGAATCACTAGATTAGAGTGGAGAAAAGAAGTGAAGAAGTGTAGAAGTCGAGCTCTCAAAATGGCAGCACTTCGTCGCTTCAAAATCCGGATCCCAAAAATGAAGAGAAGCTCTCCTATTTATAGCAGAAAATACCCTAAGTCGTAACTCGTCCGCCTTCATGAGTCGTCTACGACTTACGACTCAACACCCTACGACTTAACTTCTGGCTTCAACGACTTAACACACTTCTGCCTATGACTCACGACAAAACAGCTATCTCCTAAGTCGTCTCCGACTTATAGCATGCGCCTACGACTCACCAGACCCCCTGTCTACGACTTAAATGCGCACGCGCCTTACTTGGTTAGACGACTCAACTACTAACTCGTATACGACTTAACACAAAGGCTACGACTCATCCACTTGCGCGAGTTATCACCTACGCGCGACTCAACAGCTTACCGGGATACGACTCATCAGATAACTGGGGTACGACTCATCAGGTAACTGGGGTACGACTCATCAGATAACTGGGGTACGACTCATCAGATAACTGGGTTGCGACTCAACTCCTAAGTCGTCTACGACTCAATACATAGGCTACGACTTAAAGGATACGATTTAACTGGTTAGACGACTCATCACTTAACTCGGTCAGCTCTTATGTCGTAAATCCCTAGGTTGGTCACTTACTTAGGTTGTCTATCCCTTAACTCGGCGACGACTTACAACCTACGACTTAACACTTGCCGAGTTAACTTCGACCTACTGACTTAGCCCAGCTACGACTTATCTCCTTAGGTCGTATTTTCCTTAAGTCGCTCACGACTTACTACTTAACTCGGAAATCCCCTGGGTAGCTCCTATCCCCTAAGTCGTATACGACTTATGACACTAAGTCGTGAACGACTTAGGACTTAGCCATTTTTGCTCAAAATCTAAAATGGCTCAAAAATGCTAAAATCCCAGATTTTGTCGAACTTGTCGATCCGTAAAAATATGGGTCGTTACAATCTCAATCACAACAAACTCTAAATTTACCTAATCCATCACAAATACTGGTACTCATTCTCAAAGTACAACATATGTTATTCATCCAGTTCAAGAGTTAAACACTAATGTTGATCAAATTGATCAAGCATATAGTTCATCACTCCATACTTAACCACTCCCTACACCAGTGCCTCCCCAGCATTGTCACAAGATCCTGATTAGGTATTCATAAACTAAAAGTTCCTTTCTTTCTTCTTAACACAAAACATCCAGTTCCATAAATTTTCCTCAATGTTATGAAGGAACTACCACCTAAAATAACTTGTTTCACTATTGCTTTAAAAGATCTAAAATGTCAACGAGCCATGGATGATGAATTCAATGCTCTTCTCTCAAACAAAACTTGGTCATTAGTTCCATATAAACCAGACATGAACCTTGTCGTTTGTAAATGGGTTTACAGAATTAAGCAAAAATTTAATGGTAGTATTGATTGATATAAAGCCCATCTTGTTACAAAATGATATTCCTAAAAATATGGTCTAGATTATGAGGAAACCTTTAGCTCTATAGTAAAATTTGTTACCGTAAGATTAGTATTGACACTTCTATTACTAAATCTTTGCCTATTCGATAATTAAATGTCAAAAATGCTTTTCTTCATGGTTTATCTAACAAAGATGTCTATATGAGTCGACCTCTTGCTTTTATTTACAAATAAAATCCTACTCATGGTTTAAGCTTCATAAAGCTTTATATGGTCTCAAACAATCGCTTCATATTTAGTTTAACAAATAAACTCCTTTTTTGTCTGAGCTTGGATTTGTATCCTCAAAATCATACACATCTCTTGTAAAGTCCATAATTTCTAAATCTGAAAAATTGAAACCTAGTGTGTTGAGATCAACTTGGAATTATTTTTTGACGATGGATTGAGTTCAATACATATAGATATTATAAGTAAACAGAGCAACTAAAGAAGTTTAATACACATAATAGTCATTACGTTTTTTGCATAATTTCCAATCACGCCCATCCATGAGTAAAACATAAATCATTGCATAGTAGCATTAAAGATCCAACATATGATGTCAAACTCTTATAGTCCCTTGGACTAAATAAATATTTATTTTACACAGCAAAATTTAAGCTACTACAAAAGATAATAACAAGGCCTCTTTCCAATCTTCGTCTTCAGCATAGCCTCGGTAAAATTCCTACCTTTAGCTAATAACTATATTATGAAATCTTATAAACTCAACCTACTCAAATGAGTGCTCGTATGTTTATAGAGGAAAACAATAAAACATAGGGCAGACATAAGTCTGTTATGAATAATATCATTTCCCATCTATGTTCCTCCATTAGTGGGACCATATCACTAAAGTACGAAATGGATTTTCTCCAACTCCAGCCTCGGTTACACAATAAATATAATCCTATCACAAGTTATAGCAAAATATATGTTCACTTAAACATACACAAAAATGTCTCAACAAATCTATACTTGATTCCATCTTAGGCTTAAGGTCTCAAATACTTAACCTAGGATTATATTCAGGTTTCGAAAAACTATCTACTAAAACTATCTTTTTAGTTACATTTATTTTGTTAAAACTCTATTTGTATGATTGTTTTAATAATGACAACTATACAAATACCTCTTATCGCATTACGTACATAGGACTTTAAAAGCAGCAATGATTCGAAGAAATAAGAAGTAAAAGAAAGAATAAATAGTCATCTACAAGTAAAAAAGTATGTTTTTGTCCGTAGAAAATATTTGTAAAATCTCCTAGATGATTCATATGCATATACACATATCATTGGTACACAAGATTTCTATACAAAGACTAAAAGTATTTACAATTAAATTATACAAGGTTTTATATATATAAAAAACAAAATACAAAGGTTTAGTCTATTGAATTTAAATCTAGTTGACTTAATTTGAATCCAGTCAACTTAAGCCAGTAGACTAAATGCACTCTTTAGTCCTCTATTTTTAGCCTTCTTCTCTGCAATGTTTTGTACTTATATTCAGTCTACCTGTGACCATTCTCAGTCGACTAAATAAATAGTAATGACTATATTTTCTGAAACAACACTTCGAAGGGATACGATTGTACAATGGGCCGTCTTCAAATATGTAACAACCCACCTCAAAACAGACCTAATTTTCAATCCATAAAAGGCCCATAGAACCTTAGACACATTCCAAAGCTAGATATTGGTTGGTAAAATTGATTTAAAAAATAATATACAGAGCTATCAATGTACATATTCAGGTTCTCATAGTGGAAGAATAAAAGGATAAAATATAATACAAATACAATACCCATTTTATTTAAGATTAAAATGTCAAGAAGATACAACATAATACCACATAACAACGCTAAATATTCGTAGCATAGTATTTCAAATTACATAAAAATGTCAATGGGTACATCAAAAACATAAAAATAACATAGATAGCTAAATAGCTACCACAAGTCCACGTCTTCGCCACCATCTCCGAAAATCTGCATCATTATCTCTAACCTCTGTTGTAATGAGGAGGGAGTCATAACAACAAACTATGGTGAATAAAAATCTCAAGCCTTTCTATAATAGTACTTGGGCAGTATAATTTAAATATGAATATATTTTACGTATCCTAACTATATTGTAAGTCTTCCAATAATAAGCCCTAAGGCTTTCTTAATCCAATTCCATAACCATTTCTCTTTCAACCCAATAACCCAACTGGTAGCCAGATTCTGGGCTGACTTTTGTGTGCTTTGACTGACCTCACATTAATATAACTTAGTCATAATCTTTAACACTCTCTTAACATATTATCATATATCTCACCGCATTCCTTATCAAGGCCTTATAAGAAAACCCTTATCTCGCTTTTATAATTTAACTTCTTTCCTAATGGGGATTTAATGATAATTAATAACCTATTAACTATGTAATTAATACGTTATAATTATACATCAATTACGCTAATACATACATACATACATCAATACATACATACATACATACACATATACATATATGTATGTATGTGTGTGTATGTATGCACCTAAAATATTACTAAGCATGTGAAGATTGCACCCTAAACTAAAGTTTAAATTTCAAAACTTCAAATTTTATACAAGTCCAATTCCATATTAAAAAATAATCCATATATCCAATATCCACAATTCAATCAATAGAATTGCATAAAATAGAATCTATACCAAACTTATTTTATACAAAAATAACAGAATCGGTATTAATAGAAACTTACAGTTCAAATAATTTTATGCTATATTCAACTTCTTTGTATAAAATTGAAAAAGTGAATTTCTATTTGAATTGTGGAAATAAGCAGTGCAAACTATAAATAAAAGAATCCTTACCTTAAACAACAATTCCTAATTTATTCTTTTCCAACCCTTAATCAGATCTATAGAAAAAGATAAGAAGTGGAATAGAATGTCAAACATTAAAATTGCATATCTACATAATTTCGTTATTTCAATATAGAATAATTGAGATTCTAACTTAAGAATTGACATTTCATTTTAGAGGAATTTTGGATTTTGGTGTGATGTTTTCATAAACAAAATTCCTCGAAGGCATATATCAAATCCAAGTTATACTATACAATTACTAAAAATGGAAAAAATAAGATTTCAACTCACAAAATGTCCTTAGTTCTTCCTTTTTGGATTTATTTATGCCCGCTTCAGTTTGTTATAAATCTCTCCTTTTAGAAATATACAATGAGGGAATTGTATATGTTAGTTTCAGAAATTTAGGGAGTAGATAAAAATATAATAAGAAATTGAATAATAAACACCTAAAATTTCTTACCTAAAACCCTAGAGAAATGTTTAAATCTTTGAAGAGAGAGACTGACAGAGCTTCGCTTGGTTCCCAAAATAATTTGTGAATAAAAGTGAGGGGGGCTAGGCTCTTATTTATAGTGGTTAGAAAGCACCAGAACCGTTGGATTTAAGTTGGTCAAAAAAAAATCTGGCCTGTTCAAAACATGAAAACTCTAGCCACCACAAACATTGACCGGTCTACCCTAGGCGGTCAACCGGTTCACCTATTTTGGGACTGTTTACTTTTGTTGCAATTGTATATTTATTTCATTCCTTAATTATCAATTAACGTTAATGTTTATTTTAATATTTATTTAATCCCAAGTCTAATTACTATTAATTCTATAATTTCAAATGTAAGAATTAATTATTTATTTGAATTTGAATTTGAATTCCATTTAAATTATTTTGAATTCGAAAACTTCAGACGTCAATAACTTTTCTATTTGAGCTCCGTTTTCTAAACTTTGATATGAAAATTGATTAGAAAATCACCACGAATGCAACGACACAACTTTCATGGCCAAATTCCAACAATTTCAAAATTTTATTTTTGCCCTTATTATTAACAGGAAAATAGGCACAAGGACAAATTCTGAAAAAAAATTAGGCTAAATGACAGTAAGTTTTTTTAGGCTGAAGGACAATACTAGTTTTTTATAGTGTAAAACTGAATATAATGCCTAAAAATAAAACTAGCGTTTGCGCTTCCGCCAATTTTTTTTTCAAGTTTGTCCTTCAGCCTAAATTATAACTACCATTTGTCATACAGCCTAAAAACAAACCTTGATGTCCTTCAGCCTAAATTTTATTCAAAGTTTATTCTTCTCCCTAATTCATTAATTAATTCTTCTTATTTGTTAATTTCTTATTAATTTTTATGAGGTGCTACAGTTTCCCCCTCCTTCAAATAGATTTCATTCTTGAAATCCCTAAAGGACGGATAGCGCAATGCGCACTAAGCATCCATATTATAAAACCAAGTTATCTACACAATCGTATACTCAATCAAAAGTGCAATGTAATATGTATGCAAACATAATGGAGGTGAGATCAATCCTAGTGTGAATGCAAGTGTCATGATATATAGGCATGTATGCAACATCCTAAACATGCAAAAAGTTTCCTATATGAGTGCAAATGTGACCGTGAAAAGTGTAGCAATCATCTCTTACCATCCAATCTAGCAACCATGGTGCAACCAAAACCTAATTTTGAAGAGAAAAGTTTTAGCAGTGAAAAGCTCATGACGATAAGTCCTCATGCTTTCCGTCAGATTTTCCCCTCATTGTAATCGAAACAGTCTAATTACTTTGTTGCAAGGCTGAAGGCATTTCCTTAAGTGTGAAATGTGAAAAACGTCATGGACTCCTGCTAATTTATCTGGTAGCTACACGTGGTAAGCAAGTTTTCCTATCTTTTCCAAAATTGGGACAGACCCAACAAATCTTAGTGCCCACTTTCCCATCTACCAAATCTCGTGACATTCTTAAGCCGTGAAACTTTAACAAACACTATGTCCCCTTCTTCAAACTCTAGCTCTTTTCTTCTCTTGTTCTCATATAACTTCTGATGATCTTGTGCAGCCTTCAATTACTACCTAATCAACTCCAACTTTCTCGAAGTCTCGCAAATTAAATCTAGTTTGAGTAGAATTTTGTCGATGGTTTCCCACCGACAATTGGGTGATTCGCATGGCCTTCGGTACAATACTTCAAAGGGAGCCATGCCAATCGTCGTTTGGTGAAAATTATTATACACGAATTCGACTAAATGTAAGTGATATTCCTAATGTCCTCCAAAGTCCTCTAAAGTCCCTGATGCAAGCTCTTAACAAGTAATTCCAAGATCCTATTGTAACACCCTGTAATTTTAAAGAACGCATATTCAAATAATTAATTTAAATATTTAATCGTTAAGTGACAGAACCGCCTTATACTCGATTTTTACAAACGTGCGAATTAGGACTCGATACACCCATGGTTGAGTCCGCTTTTTCGACACCAGTAAAATGAGTATAAACTTGATTATGTTTGAAGTCGATGATTTTCGAAGATGAATAGTGTCGGATGGAGAGAATTATGAACCAAGCCTATTTACTTAGCTATGGTGGGCTAACCTCTTCTCATACTTCTAATTCACTTTTTATTTTACATTTCTTCTCCTCTCATCTTCACTAATGGCCCCTTAATCACCTCTTAATCACTAAACCCTAAATCCCTTCAAATAAATTTCTAAATTCAAATAAAAATCACCATAAATCATCTCTTCCTATTCTCTACAAAACCTGCGAAGGGATTGGCGTGAATCGAAGGTTTGGTATTGATTTCGAAAATTAAAAAGAGAAAAATGAGTTTTTGGTGATTAGAGCTTAGCTTATATTTAAGTAAGGTGAGTGGGATGATTCTCTTATTAAATTTGTGTATTTTACTTCCTTAATTCGCTCATTTATAATTATGTTATGGAATGATTTGAAGATTTCTATGCTAGGATTTAGACTTGTATTCATGTTATAAACATGTTTCCCTTAGCTAATTAATTGTTTAAAACCCCAATTACAATGTTTGAAAATAATTAGTAAGCCCCAGAATTTATTTGGGCTAATTGATTAGTTGTGATGTTATTATTCGATTTGGGGTTAATTAAGTAGTGTAATGATGTGCACGTCATTAGAAAATATTAATTAACTCATTTGAATTGATTTGAAAAATGTTAGTAAGCCAATTTAAGTAATTTGTGAACTACACACTTATTATTAAAGTGATTAGAGGTTAATGAAGCTTAGTTAGTGTTTATAAAATGATTTCATGATTTTATAAATGAAGTATATATCTTATAAAATAGAAATGAGATTTTATAAAATAGTAAGATGATGAATACTTGATTTTCAATGAAGTACGTAAGTATTTTAAAAGGCTAAAAGTGACTAGCAAGTTAGTATCGTGTTATAAAATACCGAGAGATTTTATAAAGGGACAGTTTGGCACAGGTCCCTAATAAGTTTTAAAATACACAAAAACCCTAGTAAAAAAAGTTTGTAAATTAGGTCCCTAGAATTAAGTTACCGAATAATGGCATACACTTATGCAATTATTCAGTGAATAATTGCAGACATTTATGCAATTATATCAAAAAATTGCAGACATTTCCACAATTATTCACTGAAAAATTACGGAAAATTCTGCAATTATTCACCAAAAAATTGCGAAAATTTTCGCAATTTTTTCAAAAATTTATGGAAAAGTCTGCAATTATTCACCAAAAAAATTGCGGAAATTTCCGTAATTATTCACCAAAAAAATTGCATAAATTTATGCAACTTTTGGATATAATTGCATAAATGTCTGCAATTATCCAGTAAATAATTGCATAACTATATGCAATTACTTAGTAACTTAATTCTAGGGACCTAATTTACATACTTTTTTTACTGGGTTTTTGTGTATTTTGAAACTTATTAGGGACCTGAGCTTAATATTCACTTTTATAAAATGGTTTAAAGTGATATCTTACTTTTTTTGAAAAGATAATAAGTGACATTTTACTCTTACAAAAGACAATTGTAGATAAAAGTAATATTTGAAGTAGAAATAGTTGAATTGCCTACTAGATATACGTGTGTGTGTATACATGCACGAGCAAGTATACATATACTTGTATTCGGAGTTAAGCAAAGATCGAAACAACTCTAGTGTTGTATCTAGAGTTGTGATGAGAGCTGTGTATGTAAGAGGTGAATATTCATGTAATAGATTGTATATGCATATGGGGATGTTCGTATGTGTATATGGTCATATTAAGAGTGATCTCATGTGGCCATAACGACCATCGGGTGTGCTATGTTGCGTGGTAGAGTATCAGGTCGAGTAATCACCCCGGTGAAGCACGAATGTAATTAAGTACACATGTGTGCTTAGGCATGCACAAATGAGTGCATTGACACACACATATGGGCTACGAACAAGGCAAGAACGTCTGGAACGCCGTTTTGGCATGTTAGAGGAGGTGGGGTCACTACGATAGCCTGTTGAACCCTGCTCATGCAAAAAGTTGATTTTCGGTATCAAAATTGGTTTTTGAATACATATGCAAACAACTTCCAAAACGTCGACAAATTAACCCTGGTAGATGCCCGATGGGATGGAGGCAGGTTCTAGTAGCAAGGCAACTCATCAGGCGAAGCGTTGGAGGAAATGCCATGTGAATTGACAATCATTTGGCGAGGTTTGCCTGGCTCATACCTCGAACTTGTCATTCCAATGGACTGAAAGGGTCCATTCAGTTTGACTAGTTAAGAGGAAACATTCCATCTCTGCCCTTGTTCAGTCGAATGAATCCCCTCGATCAGTCAGTTGAAACTATATTTTCTTGGTTTTAAAAATGCGATAAATTTCGCATATGAAGTTGGATTGAGGTGGGGTTTGGACCATTGTACACCATTTTTCAAGGGCTATAACCAGTGAAGTTTTGGTAGGTTGTTGAGTACTTTGAGTTTAGGGCCCATGTGGGAGCTACCTCGTTATGTATTCCAAAGCCATAAATTTTGAGGTAGACCGGGATGGTATACCGGAGGAGTATTATGATATCGAGGTCATGTGTAACGATCCATAATTTGATCACTTTAATTAAAGATATTTAAATTATTTTAAATATTCAAATATAGATTTTTTTTCATAAATAATCAAGTTTTAATTGATAAGTAATAATAATGAACTTATTTTGGAAAATGTTCACAAAAATATTTCCTTTGGAGATATATCGATAAAATGGCCAAAAACCGAGAGTACAATAGAATTCCCTCTCCCGGAGGGAGAGTACAATAGAATTCCCTCTCCCAGAGGGAGAGTTCACTATTCTCATTATGAACTGACAGGAGCTGGTATTTTTACAAGAAATCTCTAGCTAGCCTTCTCACAAGAGGTTTTTTTAAGATCTATCATATTAGTACTAGATAGAAATGGTAACTCCAACGATTTCTTTGTCCTCAATGCTTACTATTTCCAGGAATTAGTCACTTCATGAATTTTTTTTATCAACATATTCTTTTTTTATTATGTATTATTGATAAACAACTCTATAATCGTAAAATATTGTGCACGAAGTTGGATACATACACTTATTTTTATAATTGAACAAGAATATGAAATAAAATTAATTATTTTATATTTGGAAATAAAATGTGTTTATGACATCATTAGTGATGCCTTAATATCTAATATTTAATTAATTTAATTTAATCGAGATTTAGTGATTTAATCATTCTTATAATTATTCAAATAATTCTTATAATTATTCAAATAATTATTTGAAAATGATTATAATTCATTTTAATTAATTATGAAGTGATAATAAATCATTTATAATGGTTTATAAAGTTATAAAAGTAATTTGAAATTATAAGGAAAATCAATATCGGTTTATCGGTGTAATAACACTTTTTGTAAACAACGGTTTAATATTAATTTATATGATTTTATAATTCAAATGTGATTTTTTAAATTCATTTATAATAATAAGGAATTAGTTTTCAAATTTCGTTTACAAATATATGTATATTAACTAAGAAGTGAAAATATGACAGAAATCGAAATCAAAATTGTAACGATTCAATGTGTAGAAGTTGTGCAACGTTGTGGATTATATGTGACATACATATGCACATATACATGTACACATACATGAAGAGACACACACACACAGATACACACACACACATACACAGATACACACACATATACATGTTTATATAAAATAACAAAAAAATATTAAGATATTTTATCTTTTCCTTAACCCTTAAGCTAACTCAAAGCCAATGCACATGCATAAGTACTAGCACATGGACTTGTCCATGATGGAAGGGACTTCTAGCCATCCTAGGGTGATGTAGGGGGGTGGAGCATGTGGGTGATGTAGTGGTGAGGTAAGAGGTGTAAGAGATATTTATAGATTTTGGCTACAAATAACCTACCCTCTCAACACATTTTTTCACCTTCTTCACTCTAGCGTAACTTCCTCTAACCGAATGAAATGAAGAAATCCTTTTTTTCAAACCATTTCAAATTCCATTGGCTACAACTTTCTAGTTGACCACTTCTTCCCATTCTAAGTTTAGCTATGCTCAAAACTTCATTCTCTCTAGAGCAATTTCCAGCCCAGTTTTAAAAGCCGAGAATACCTCTTTTTCATTCTAGCATAACTCCTCCAAAACCGATCCTAAAGAAGCAATTCATTTATTCAAACCATTTATAATTCTAGTGGCTAAAACTTTCATGTTTAGCACTTCTTCCAGTTTTGAGTTTAACTATGCCAAAATTCCACTTCTTTACAGTGTACTTTCGGGCTTCATTTTTATGAATCCAAGAATACCCGCTCTTATTTTGATCATATCTTCCTCATAAAAAATCGAAATCAAGTGTTTCTTTTTCTCAAATTCAAGAGAAAAGAAATTTCAACAACTTTCCAGTTAACAACTTTTTCAAATTTTGAGAGTAAAAGGGTCAAAAATCCAAAAGAAAATGACCTATGTTCGGGTCTAGATTTGGAGAACTCAAAGTCGTAGCTACACCACTTATCTTCCTCCTTCCCAAAGCTTGGCCATGAGCACTTGAAGGTCTTGGAAGTAAGCAAGAATGGTGAAAAGGAGCTAAGGCCGAGAGAAAAAGCATAGAGGAAGGGGTGGTTGAGCATTTGGATAAGGAGATGAAGTTGTTTAGGTGATGGTAGAAGTGTGTAAGTGAAGTGTTGTGGCGATATGAATGATGGTAGAAAGATTGGTATTAATTATGGTGATAACTCTAACTTTAAACCATCGTAAGTAGTTATAAATGTTTAACATAATTATTTGGATGCTAATGATGTTTAGATATTTAGTTGATGAATGATTGAAAAAAGTAATTAGCAACATATAAATAAAAGTGAGAAACTCCTAAACTATAGTTATATATACTATTGGATGATATATATGTTTGGATATGATTGTTATTTAATATGGTTGTTGAATATATCTACAAGTCACGTTAATACACGTCGATAAGCACAACAAAAATCACTTTTCTTTATTGAATGAAATGTTGTATATGGAATGTTTAAACCTTATAAAAGTGGTTTAATATGATTTAGAAATGTTTTATAAACATTTAAAAGTGTTTTGGCAAAGTTTCAATGAATATTGAAAATCGCGTCAAAAATAGGCACACCGCTAGTTCGCGATATCGCGCCGTAAAAGTTAAACGAATATATAAAATGGAATATAGCTCAGAATTCTTTGAAATATGAAATTTTCAAACTATTATATCCATAGTTTTCAAACAAAGAAAGAAAATCGAGATTTCGATAAGTATATTTTGAAATATGAGTAGTTTTCGAAAAAAACGCGGTTTTGCAATTTGGAATCCATAAAAGGATTTCTTTAAAAATGATATTTTAAAATTGTTTAAAAATATGAAATAAATTCTAAAAATCTTTTAAAATGTTTTAAAAGTGATTTGAGTTATAAAAATGAATTTTCAAATGATAGAAAAGTCGTTTTGATCAATATAGCTTAAAAAGCACCATTCGTAGCACTTTTTGCAGCACTTTTCTATAACTTTTGAAACATGGTTTTAAACTTAATGATTCTTTTCCGAATCTTTTATAAATATTTTTGAATAAATTATTAAGTGTTTTAATGATGATTTGAAAGTTTTATAATTTATTTAAAATTGTTTAAAAAAATGATTTAAAGAAAAGCTGTCAAAAAAATCAAGTGATTTAATCTTGGTTCTACAAGCCGACGAGTAGACTGGATTTTTCTATTCGTGAGATCCATGTGAGGTGCTTAAACTAAGGAGATGTTCAAGAGCAACCAGTGCCCTGGCACACTTGGCCTCTTCTCGACGAGGGATAGATAAGGTCGAAATGTCAGAAACGAGTTAAGTATATAAGATCAAATTTTCCAAATTTAAACAACTTGGATTTTATAGAGATAATCTTCTTATACTTAGTGTTAAATTCTGAAGAGAGAACTCGTAACATTCATGGAATTTAAAAGGTCATTTCGCCGTTATTCTGCCCATAATACTTGTTGAATACAGGAATTGATATTGAGTAGAATTAGTTGATTTTATAGATTCTGCTCACTTCATATTTACTGGTTTTGGATTAATATCCTAGATAACATGGTTTTAACTTAATCAAAATTTTAATTTTTGAATTAAGAAATCTTTGTTAAGATTTAAATGAAATGATTTGGAAATATTTTCCTAAGTCAAAATGAAATGATTTAGAATCATTCCAAGATTTAAAAAGATTTTAAGTAATCAAAGGATTTGAGAAGAGAGGTTTAAAGGTTTCGTATATACTAAAAAGAAATGTTTTAAAAGATATATATTCTTGAAGATATTTTTGATGAAAAAAAGTAATAAATTAAAAAAAAATTCCCTATTTACTTAACGTTTCTTTTATTGATGATTGGTTTGAAGGAACTGAGGTCGGATTTAGGTGATTCCTATCCGAAGACCACTTCGAACCAATTTACGTATTCGATGTGAAGACATGGAAATGATTTGGTAGATAGAATGTAGGGCTGCTTGTCACTGACCCTCGAGGAAAATTTCCCATATCATATTATGTGGTAGTAGTTCTTCATTTGAGATCTTCGATGCAAGGACTTCTCGCTACTAATCCTAGGGGTAACTCTCGCTAGGATGTGGTAGGATAGTGCCTTCAATTTGTCCTGTTCATGAATAACTTGTATGGATGAATGTCTGACGTTGCATTTCTAATTACATAAATTAATCTCTATGAACGTATCATCTATTTGGTGGCAGAGAAGGCAACTTCTCTTAGCTTAACACCCTTTCCTGAGACATACAAGCTCAGGATTTATACGTTTGTAGAAATAAGTTGTGTGATCATGGAATGGTGATGTAGCATTCAAAGTGAAATGTGTTATGTAAAAGGTAATTGCTACCTCAGACCTCGTCACCCGTTAATGGCTTAAACAGGGTACATCGTAAGGCTATGTGGTTCGCAACCAGTAGGGTATGGTCATCACCTTTCTAGATTACTCTCTATATATGAATTATGTGGTGGATGCTATGTGACCCCGGATAGGTCGGTAACAACCGGGGTGATGTCATATTCGATTTCTATCCAGGCCATGTATGAGTACCAAATAGGGATAGACCGGTCTTGCCAAACGTGGAGGATTGTTTGTGTATCCTCGGTACATTCCTCAAGAGAATAC
Organism: Allium fistulosum; assembly: GCA_030737815.1. Lineage (NCBI taxonomy): Eukaryota > Viridiplantae > Streptophyta > Magnoliopsida > Asparagales > Amaryllidaceae > Allium > Allium fistulosum. The sequence goes on from CM060903.1 coordinate 665,213,136, forward strand.
CTATAATAAAGGTAGTCCCTTACCTACCATTGTATGGAAATCCATTCTCCAATAAGTGCCTACGGAATTAATTGTAAACCTATTATGCCGTCAAATTTAACTAACGTAACAATTTGGGCTAAGATTCATAAGTTTATTTGAAATGTATTTTCAAACGAATGTCATTAAGAATAATATCAAATGATTTTACGTAGCAAATTTTTTGGTTATCATAAGGTAAAAAACCCTACAGTGTTTATGTGCGGCGTGGTCATGAGATACTTTTTCTTTCAAAACGCATATTTTGAGTTTTTCACACCAGTCCCATGACTGACCTGGAGTATATTTTTACTTTTCCCTTAAACTCTGGGTGCCCTAATTTTCCCAGGCAACCTAGTAGTCAGGTTTAGTTAGAAGAAATCTGGATGGAGCTCGAAGCATGGAGTTAGAAGATTCTTTTGAAGATTGTTATCCGTTTCCACCACACTCGTGTATTATTGTATTCCACGTTTGTAAGGATAGGTATCTATAATTGTCCATGTTTAACTCTGATAAATGTATTTAAAATTTCCGCTGTGAAGATTATATGTTGAAATAACATATGTTATTCCATTCGTGTGAGATTCTTATAACGACCCGCAAATATTTCACTTTAATAAATTTATTTATTTAAATTAATTTGAGATTAAAATGATTTGATAATTATAATGATTTTTATAACTCATTTTAAATAGTTATAGAGTAATAATTTATCTTTAATTTTGTAAAGATATATACTTGAATTGAAATCATAAGAAAAATTCGTTTCGCTTTATCGATATTGTAAATAATTAGTAATATTAATTTATATGATTTTATAAATGAAGTATGATCATTTTAATTAGTTAAAAATGATAAAAAAATTATTTTCAAATTTTGTTTACAAATATATGCATATTAACTAAAAAGTGAAAATATTTTCTGAAATCGAAATCGAGATTTGTAACGATACAACGTATGGAAGTTGTGCAACATTGTGGATATATATAACATACACATACACATGTACATGTGCATCCATGAAAACATATTCACATGCACATAAACATACATATAAACATATATTTAAGTATACAAATATTATATAAAATATATAAGATATTTTTAGTATTCTTACTTCTTAATTATGCAAAAGTCAACATACAGATGCCTTAAAGTGATCGACACATGGGTGATGGGATTCTAGCCGTGCATAAGGGGGGAGTAGTGATAATGATGGTGCATGTGATGGTGATGAAAATGGTGATGTATGCATAAATATTTTTACTCTCTTATTTGCCTATAAATACCATACACTCTCCTCTTCATTTTCATTCATCTTCCTCTTCATTTCCTAAGCTCTCTCTCCATACTTTCATGGATTCCAACATAAAGGAAATAATGCCAAAATATTTCTCAAAAAGAATTTAAAATTATAATATATACTTATACATACTTAAGCACCTCAAAACGATTCCAAATCTCCACTCTTCCTCTCTACATTCACGGCCTCCATCTCCTCCATTGAAGGCCGAGCCTTCTTCTTCCTCTACCCTAGGCTGTGAGCTCCTTAAGCCATCCCAAGCTTAGGCCAAGTCACGTAGGAGCTTAAGTCCAAAGGATCGTGAGCTTTGAAAACCAAATAGCGGAGCTGTAGCCAATTTTTAGCTAGTCGTTTAAACCTAAGGGGAGAAACTCCTAACTATAGTATTTTATGCTATTGGATGTTATATATGTTTGATTATGACTGTTGATGATGGTTTTTTAATATGAATGTTGAATATATATGCAAGTCATGGAAATACACGTCGATAAGCACAAAGAAAATCACTTTCCTATATTTAATGAATTGGTGTATATGGAATGTTAAACCTCTTTAAAAGGGGTTAAAAATGATTTTGAAATGTTTAATAAACATATGAACGTGTTTTGGTGAAGTTTGAATGATAATTGAAAATTTAGTCAAAAATAGCCACGTCGCGTAACTGTAGTTCGCGATTTCGCTTCACAAAAGTTAAACGAGTATATAGAATGGAATATAGCTCAGAATTCTTCGAGATAAGAATTTTCCGAACTATTATAACCATAGTTTTCAAACAAAGAAGAAAATCGATATTTTGATAAGTAGATTTTGAAATATGAGTAAAACAAGTTTTTGGAAAAATCACGGTTTTGAAGTTTGGAATCCATAAAACGATTTCTCTAAAAATGATATTTTAAAATTGTTTAAAAATATGAGATAAATTCTAAAAATCTTTTAAAATGTTTTAAAAGTGATTTGAGTTATAAAAATTAATTTTCAAATGATAAAAAGTCATTTTGATCAATATAGCTAAAAAGGAACTTTCCGCATCACTTTTCTATAACTTTTGAAATATATTTTTAAACGCAACCGTTCTTTTACAAATCTTTTGTATATGTTTTTAAATGATTAATAAAGAATTTTAAAGATGACTTTGAAGGATTTATGGAATGGTTAAATTTTAAATGAGTTAGAGTCGATCAAATAACTTGACCGCCTTATGGGTGTCAAAGAGATAGTGTCTAGGCTTGAGTTTGGAAAACCAGTTTCCTACTTTCCGTAACTATCCGGACTGGACCGACAGAGGGGATAGTAAGTTTGGTTTACTTGGATCAATATTTTCCTAAGTGAAAATGAAATTATTTCAAATTTATTCCCAGTTAGAAAAGATTTAAAGTTATCAAAGGATTTGATAAGAGAGGTTTAATGATTCTGTATATACCGAAAAGAAGTGTTTTAAAGTTAATATATCTCTAAAAGATATTTTTGATAAAAAGAATGAATAAATCAAATATTATTCACCTATCTCCTTTACCTCTTTTATCGATGATTGGTTCGAAGGGACCAGGATCGAATTTGCTTGATTTGTTCAGTGTGATAGGGGGGTTCTCGCTTCTTGTTAGGTAGCGAACAGATGACTCTTACTCCTACATGTCACTAGTGATAAAGGGTTGGTTGTTAGTCAAGTGGCTAGCCGTAAAAGCAAATTCGAGGTGCCAGTGTAAGCTACCTTGGGGTGTATCCACTGTCGAGGGTTGCAAAGCCTAGATCTTCACATTTGGTATCAGAGCCGAAGGTCAAGCAAGAATCTTGGGTTTGGTTGGGTATGACTCATTAGAGATAGGATTAGTAGTACCGTAAATGAGTTTAATCTTTGAAAGTGCACATTTAAAACCCTTATCTAAATAAAAAAAATCAAGTCGTGCTTTGCTTAATTCCCATTCCCCAATATAATTTCATCTTCGTATTCTAAAAGTTATCTTACTATATTCAAGTAGTAAGACATGAGTACTTGTAGAGAATGAAGATGGGGAAATAGTAGCACCACAACAACCAACGGTCGAGCTCCAACCGTTGCTGTAGAAGAAGTAGCTCCCGTAAAACCCTAGGTTAATTTTTCCACCCTGTGCAAAAATTTTACCAGCTTAGGGGGAACCATTCAAAGGCATAGAAGCTATCATTGAAGTATAAGCTTGGATCAAATTATGTGAAAGAATATTTAAGGCGTTGGATATTAGTAATGAGCAAAAGAGGATTTTGGCCTCGTGGCAACTATAAGAAGGGGCTCTGGCTTGGTGGGAGTCCATTACCCTAAATGATTTGGAAGACAATTTCTCTTGGGAAAAGTTTAAGGAATTCTCAGAGGAGCAGTATATGCCAGCATCCCGGAAATCTCATTTTTACAGAAGCTTTATGGGTCTGAAGTAGGACGAAATAACTGTTGAGGAGTATGCAAATAAGTTCAATAAATATCTTGTTTTGGGCCAAGTCTGATTGACACGCCTTTAAAGAAAAACGAGAAGTTTATTTCTGAGATAAATGAGAAGTACCAGAGTAAGATGACTGCTAATGTAAAAGGATCATTTATAGACTTGGTGGATATGGGATTCCATTACGAAACATTGGATAAGAAGAATCTGGTGGTATCTTAAACCAACAACAACACCAACAACTGGAAAAGGAGGAAGTTCAATCACAGTGGGAAAAAGCCGTGGCAAGGAAAACCCAAGGAAGGATCTCAAAGGAACCGCTTTAAGGATTACACTTGTAATAATTGTAAGAAGAAGAGGCATATTGTGAAGGATTGTAGGAGTCTAAAAGTCCAGGATTCCGTCTCTCCAATGGTTCAGAATAGTCTCTGCTATAATTGACATCAACCGGGGACATGATAAAGGATTGTCCAATTATGAGGAAGGGAGAGAAGCCAGAGTCTATGCTATAAAGGATGAACCTCCTACTTCTCAGGATGTGAAGGGCAAAGGAGTTTTGGAAGGTAATATTTTTATCAAAGATATTTTAGTTAGAGTATTATTTGATACAGGAGCTTCTCATAGTTTTGTTGCTAAAGAAACCTTAGATGAATTAAAACTTGACCCTAAATTAGTTGATACCCCTATCTGCGTGACAAATCCTATAGGAGGTGCTACTAACCATTGTATATGTGACATCCTTATGGGTATTTGCATGGCTAGTATCTACTTTAAGTATATTTCTTACTGTAAAAAAATCAGATCTTGAATCGATCGTTTGAATAGAGAAAAATTGTCAAACATTTGATGCTTTTCTAAGTGTTCTCTGTCCAGCACAACACTTATAAATGTTGTCTTTGATCTACTATATCACTTCTGGGCTTGTTGCACTATTTTGTTTTAATGCGACATTTTAACCAGTTTTTCATGATTTAAGTGGTTTAAAATTTATTACACAGGATCTTTAAGGGTAAGCCTAATAACATGGATTAAAGTATGAAAAAAAGATTATAAGTTTCAATATATTTTTAATAATTAAATATTACTTTTTAAAGAAAAAGATTTCCTTTGTAGCATTTAAAATAAAAGGTTTTTAGTAAATTACAAATTAGTTATTTTTAAGTAATATTTTATATAGATATTTAAAATAAGTAATTTTAAAGTGTGTGTGTCTATATATACATACATACATATATATATATATAAGTTTTAGAAAAGTAGGATGAGTATTTTATAAAAAGATAAGTGGGTTTTGGTTATAACACTTAGTTATAATAAAAGTTTTTGAAGCACCATTGTCCCAGTGGTTAAGTGATTCGACTTTGGTGCGAGAGGTCACAAGTTCGAAACTTGCATAGCGTGATTCGAACATATATTGAGAAGTGATTTGTGATATGTTGTCCAAGTGACATGTTGTATCTAACTACCATTTCAAAAAAAAAGTTTTTGAGAAGTTAATTAAAACTACATTAACTTGTTAAATAAATATGGATGTCACTAGATCTTTAGTGAATGTTTAAAGATAACATTAAGTATAATGGTTTTAGATTTATAGTAACAATATTTTAATAACATTTGTTTATAAGCCATTTAATTATACTTTCGAAAATGTGAAATCTTGTTAAGAGATTTGAGAATATTCTTATACAATTTGGATAAGAATATGAATCCATTTCTAAGTATTGAAAAGAGTAGAAACGAATAGTGAAACAGTAGTATACATATATGTATCTTTTGTAAAGGTATTTTAAATATATATAAAGTATTTACAAAGAAGTTTTAATAAAAGAATTAATTAAATAAAATGGGGATTAGAAGTCACTTATGTCACTTAATCGTGCTTTGTGTGACTTAATAAAAGAATTAATTAAATAAAATGAAGATGTTGAAGGTGACTTCACTATCAAAAATATTAGAAAGAGCATAGCATGAGAGTTTAGCTAACCTAAAGGGTGCATCAACTCCAAATATATAGAGATGCTTTCGGTTGAGGAGCGCGCGAGTTGTTGGTATTCGGTACAATGTGTGCGGGCATGAACCCGCTATGTTTAACCTTGTGGCATACTTTATCCAGAGATATGTATGCTTTCAGAAGGTAGATTCTGACCTTTGTGCAGGAGGGCAGCTTCAGTTTACTGAGGAGACCTCTACGGGGATCCATATGCGAACATACCTTACTATTTTAGTTGTATTTCTAATATTATTGTGTTGTGAGATGCAAGCAGCACAACTATTTTCTGATTTATATTCTACACCGTAGACACTATCTATTATATCGCCTTATGTACTTTCTAGATGGTTTGGTTCTTTATAAGGGAAAACCATTCCGGTGATTCGGATGGTCTCGAAAGATACTGTTATATGTGGCCACATGTTCTTTAAGTTTCTCATACCGGACTTTTGTACGACTCCTAGTTTTATATTTCCCTTAATTCCTCGAGTGCTCTTTCGAGCAGTATGAGGAAGGCATGTTTTAGTTAGATATTTTTTGGAGCTCAAGGAGTCGAACTGGATGTTTCCACCTACCATGGTATTCTTATTGGCACTGCACCACTATTTTGTATATATTAGAATCTATGAGGACAAGCTGTTATAACTGTCTACGCTGGTAATAGTATTTAGGACTGTAACTCTGAAATGCTATGTATTTTAGAGTGATACTTTTTACTATCTTTCTGATATTATATGCTATTGTTCCGCTGTGAGATTATGATGTTGTGTTCTTTCTTCCTTTTTTTTATTTTACTCTAACAATATGTCTTTTCGACACTTGGGTGCTCGGCACATGAATCCATTGATGTATTAGCGTCAGCATTTGGGGATCGAAAAGAATGGTCTTTACATACAGTCTTAGGCAACTCTCATTCATTTTCAGTCATTACAGGTGCAAAATAACCAGTTTTAACTATGTTGCAAGCCGCATTGTCAACTGATATCAAATAAATTTTCATCCTAGCTTTCTAATATGTATACTCGTTCCCATTAAACATTAGTAGCCTAGTTATGGATTGACCCTCAGAAAATGCTTTACTAGAACTAGACATGTCTAAAAGTTTCTCCTAGCAAGCGACTCTAACACCACTTGTAGGATCGTAAATATACGATGGAGGAGGCATGAATCGGGTATTTAAAATTATATCATAGATAAATAGATATAAATGTAAAATGCTGAAAATAAAGAACACATAGATTTATCTAGTTTTGACAACTACCCAATTATTCATATTGCTGCTCCAAGATTACTACTAGAATTAAATAATCAATCCCTTACAAACCTATAAACTTGCAACCCTTTGCTAAATGACAATTCTAATCTTATGTCCGGTAAATATGGCTTAACTCAAATCTTGAGTCGAGAATTCCCGAACTACGAACCATGTAGCTCAATCCAAGAAAAATATATTCTAGTTTGAATCTTAAAAGGAAAATACAGAAAAATAAAAATAAATGCTCCCTAAGTTATAAGCAATTGTTCCAGTATAAAAATTACTAGTTAGTGGCCTTAAAAACAAATATCTCCTTTTGGTTATCACATTATTTGAAAACTATTCTTCCCCGTGTAAATCACATTCTCTTCAATTCTTCAGATCCACCCACAAATAAATTTCGGAATTTATTTATTTATTATTTTCTTTTCAAGCAGATTCACTTTTCTTTGACCAGATCCGATTAAGGTTGCCTTCTTCCTTCACCTACTCCTTGTGTTGCCTAGCTTACTACCACCCGATCAATTCGCTACTACTTGCATCGATTTGGAGTCGTCTCTTCACATGGTATTCCAGAGATTTAATATATGATTTCTCGCATTCTGATGCTTGGAGATCTAATACTGATGCTTCGATTAAAAGACTATGACGTTGCTATGTTCTGGAGTTCTAGGGTTCTTGGGGACGATTACACGACTACTCTGGTTTCTCGTGCTGAGGTAAGAAGTCGATGGGTGCATGAGAATGATAAGCATAGTCTTGGAAACTCCGCTTTGCTGCTGATATGTTGTAAACGCTAAGAGCTGAAGCTGCAATATGATAAGCTCTGCCTTCGCCTGAAGCCACTCTTGATTTTGGATCTAGAATTTTGACACGGTTTGTTGGAGCTCGCACCTGAATTGCGATTGGAAACTGTGTCAAGATGTTGACCATCGTGCCTTATCCAAGTCGTTGTTGGAGTGATGCGCGCTACTATATAGCGATGTTTATCTTTGTGGTTTGTTTGTGATGCAAGTTGATGCGGACAAAGGTGATGCTTCAGTTAAAGATGAAAAAGGTGATGATATTTGAACACAGTGGTTTGTTTCATGTTTTGATCGAATAATTGTTTTGATAATGTTTCACTTTGTTGATTGAAGTTGTGAGAGATGTAGTACGGTTATTTTGATAATTAAAATGAGTGATGTTATTGGGTTTATATAGAGTTGCTGGAGAGAAATAACAAGGGAAAGGGGGCAATATTACGAAAGAGAGAAAAATATGGAATATGTTTTGTATTTGAATTTTTCATTGAAAGATAATTGCATTTGTTTTGAATAAATAAAATAGTGGATTATACTTGTCGTTGGAGATAGAAAAATATACTATGTTCGCTTTGGAAATAAAATAAACTAACTAATGCTTTCCTTGTATTTCTTTGAATTAAATCTCCAAACACTTAATAAAAATATTAATAATAAAATAAATATTTATTATTTTCAAACCCAATCATTGATCGTATACTCCATGTTAGTTAGTGAGTCAACCAAGTTTTTCTTTATTCCTATGTAATGACTGTAATTACTCATCTTTTGAATAATTACTTTACCATCCGATGTCTAAGACTCACATATTTAGACTTTTTATTTTTAGGAAAAATGAGTGATCCTTCATTCGAGGAGGAGAGCACTAATGCATTTTACTCCACACTTAAAATTGATGCTGCCAATAAGCCTAGCAGATAACAAAACCCTCCATATAATACAATACAATAAACCAAAACTTCCTAATCATAATGACTGAAGTTCATGATGTAAGTAAAATGATTATTAAATATATAAAACAAAAGGAAAAACTGAACCCTGGACATGCTCCAATACCATCTATCAATGATAGTAAAATCCGCTAAATCCATCAACGGATTGTTATATCTAAAGCTAAAGACAAACACTCAACCAAAAGGTTAGATCGATACACACACACACACCCCATACACATACGTACATACATACATATAGATATATGCGTGTGAAATGACCTGCAAATCCGTACCCCTTGAATTGACATTAATCTCCATCAAATCAACTCAAGAAGAACGGAAATACGAACCATTTGGGTTAAAGAAGAAAGAGGTAGAAGAAGAGAATAGAAAAACAACATCAGAATCTCACATCGCAGCGGAATAAAATATAATAGATAATAACTGATCTTTACCTAAAAGAAACTATGTCTGTTTATACATCTCATCAGCAGAGTACAACACAATCAATAATACATTACTGGACAGTAATCACAACATGTCCTCACAAAACTGAATACACAGCTAGTCATCACAGCGGAATATTTAATAGAGTATGGAAGTACGTATCGCCATCCAGCTCGTCTCCTGAGCACCACAGCATCCTTTCCTGTAATCCATAATACTCGGTATGACCCGAGCATTATAATAAAATAACACCCTAGTCAGTCTGGAAAACCAGCGTGAGAAAACACACTCAATTGGATTATTAAAGTTTCTAAACCCTTTGAAATCAAAAGCATCTCGTAAGACCACGCCACAAATAAACATGTCGGGTTTTTACCTTACGATAGCCAAAACACTTTTTATCAAATCCATCTGATATTATAATAGTGTCTATATACAAATACTTATTCAAATAGCTGAAATTGTTACATGATTAAATTCCAGCATACTAGCCACAAAGTGGTTTCTACAAACAAAAATCGTAAAGGCACGTAGGGAGAATGAATTTCCAACTAATGACTAGGCACTGGAGTACCACCTGTCACAGTACGTGGCCTAGATCAATGTACCGAGGATCACTCTCATTCCCCTGCAACACAAGACCGGAACTACCACTTGCTGGATAATTCCGAGTAAGATCACCCCGCGGTTGGGATCAGCAACCGCCCACTAAGCCGAAATAAAAGGGACATCTAGACAGGGATGACCTCACCCTAATGGGTGCTACCCACTTAGCCTTGCTGCATAACCCCTGATTTTCAGTCATTCCCGGTTGATGAGGCTCGAGGCTAAGCGTTACCTTTTAGAACGTATCCCTTAGAATGCTCATTGTCCACCTGACAATGTTCTGAAAGCATTCATCCATACAAGTCCGTCCCAGGTCCGAACGGAACCGAAGGCACTATTCCTACTACATCCATTTTGGAATCACCCTCAGGATTAGTAGCGACTAGCTCTTGCACTTTACTACTCCATCTTCGATTCCAAACTCGTTTTCCCCACGAAAACGTACAAACCGGATCGAAGTGGTTTTCGGGAAATAAATCCCTGTAAAGATCCTGAACTCGGCCTTTGAAAATCGGCACCCGTACTTCACTTGTACTCAAAATGCCGCAGATTCAAACGCCGAATCTAGCTCTCCGGAGCTAATAACACCATTAAGTATAACAACACAGTGGAATAAAGAAAACAATGATATCATATACAACTCCAATGAATACAATATCCAGAATGATATACAACAATGATATCTATATGATACAACAATATCAGAGACAAATAATAATGTTGCAGCGGAAACAACAGAAGTGATAACTCCAAACGATCTTCAAAAGGAAATGCGTCCAACATCTGCTCGAACCACCATCACGTTGCACCAAGATAAGCAAGTGCAGTCATGAGTGAACTCCAAACACTGAACTAGTCCAGATACTCTACTGAACCTGACTATCTGAAAAACCCAACTCTAGACTGCCCGTGTGGAAAATTGTAGGCACCCAGAGTTTAGGAAGGGAACAATAAACTCCGAGTCAGTCATGGGACTGGTGTGAGCAACAAAAACATTTTATCTTTAAAACAACAACAAAAGAATTTTAAACATTGAAATCCGCAATGCTTTTTAGAAAATGAAACTACCATAAGGCCTCCCGCCACACACACAATGCAAACGCAGAATTGGAGGAGATTTCTCCTTATGATAGTCAAAAATGCTTACTACGCAAGAAAAACTCTTTTGATATTATTACTATTAGTGCATAGTGTAGAAAACCATTTCGAAAGTATAATATTAATCTTAGCCAGCATAGACATTCCGAACTATGCCTACTATAGCTACCATCTAAACAGTGGTGACCACCATAAGTAAATGGCAGGTTCTACAACTAAAACCGTACAGGGTTCGTATTGTTTGATTGGATTTTCCAACAAATGGTCAGGCTAAGGAACTTCCTATGCCACGTAGGAACGCCTCTGGAGGGACGCCCCGAGAACCACCCGGCCCTCTATCAACACAAGGCCGGTTACCCCCTTCCTGGGCAGTAAACCTGAGATATGCCACCCCCGGTCATTTCCGACCTTTATTCGAGGCGCCTCGATCACATAGCAACAATCACACAGAAAATGAGATTGGAGCAACCACATAGGTAAATATCTGGGCTCCATACCATGACACCACCTTTTTCCAGAAGGAATGGACATACCCTAGGGGAGCTACCCCTGAAACCTTGCCGCATCTTTCCTGCTTCGACCATTTCCGGTCTGTGAGGTTCGATGAGGTCTCGTCCACAGAGCTACGCTTTTCACAAAAGCCATGCTTTGATCAACAAATGATCAGCACACAGTAGCACTTAGCATGCCACACTACCAAATTGGGAGTATATCACTGATAACCTTCAACTACATAACCTCTGAGCTCGTACGTCTCAGAGAAGGGTGTTAAGCTAAGAGAATAAATTCTCCGCCACCAAACAGAAATGTATTTGAAAGAAATCAACTTTATATCTCAAAGTGTAGTGTCAGACATACAACCATACAAGTTTGTTCCGGGTTCGAACAGAACTGAAGGCACTTCCGAAGAAGCCCTTGCAATCCGGGTATTCACAATTCCGATCGGATTTCCCATCACTTAGGAAATCTCTATACCGGCGCGACTCAGTGCAGAGACAATCAATAGGTTATCCTATCATTTTCAAAAATACCTGGTCTTCAACACCGGTCTTCAAATGCAATCCATATACGACGTATCATTATTCGGAATGGGTTATATGACACAAAGTCCTCTCCCAGCTAAACCGAATAATGAGCGCAATATTTTAAAACATATGGATATTGGGATTTCAGTTAAGTCACAACTTATTACCCAAAACTCTTCTTTAAATGGTTTAAACAAATTACCATTTTAAATCTTTTTAAACAAAAAGATTCAATTCACAAAGTTCACCCAGATTCACAAAGATCTATTCATAGATTTTCAAATCGATTTCCATTCCAATCTGATTAACTCATTAAATCTTTAAAACAAAGATTTAACTTATAGCTTTCAAAAAAATTCCATTTCGATTTGAAATTCTTTTAACACAAATTGGAAATTCATTCCTTATATGAAAGCTTCTATTATTTGAAAACAAATAATTTTCATTTTGGAAAATCTGATTCACTTATACGAGTTAAAATCTTTGGGTTAAATTCAAATTCTGAAAACCATACTTTTAAAATGGTTTAAATTCATATAAACACATTTATATCATCTTTAACCATAATTTCCAAACATGGAATTCAGTTCAAAATTTTGAATTCAATTAAATTATTTAAATTGAAAACCTTACCAAATTATTCAAAATAACTTTTATCTTAAAAACTCCTTTTCAAAAGCTTTAACATTTAACCCAAATCCAAAATCAATTGAAATTAAAATTTCAATTTCAAAAATATTAAATTTAAATCATCTGTGACTTAACTGATTTCCACGTGAAATCCATATTGGTATGTGTAAAAGTGTGGTCCAGGGGTTTTACACAGTAGTGCAACATCATTCAATCATCACAGATCAGAATACAGAAATATAGTTGATAAGCGGTATAACTATAATGCTTATCTTTTATTCACAGATCACAGATATATAAATTATAGATAATATATTACATTCATCCCAGATAAATAACTACATTTCAGGTCACCCACGAATCAGAATATATCACAAAGCATCACAGATCAGAGATATCAAGCAATTCAATCATTCAGTCAAGTCCAAACATTCATAAGTAAATTTATTAATCAACCGATTAATTTAAATTAGATGTATCAATTCTTAATCCGGGTTTATTATCATAAGTTAATTACAAATTATTTGAAATAATTTCGCTTTTATCATTTATTAGTTAACCTTTGATTATTAACAAATCAATCTTAATTAACGAATCAATTAATCTTCAATTATTAAATAAATCTTAATTAATCACCATTAATAATTAATGCTTTAATTATTAACAAATAATTATACTCAAATTTCAAATTATCATTCAATTAATTACATTCAGTAATTATCTATTAATTACTTCTCTAAGTAATTATATTTTCCCAAATTATCAAGTGATTATTCTGAATTATACTTAAGAAATTTTAAAGAGTTTAAAATCAATTTTCTTTTTAACTTTAACATTTTAAAATTTTCTTTAAACACTTAAGTTACAAATTTTAAATTAATTTCAAAATCTGGAAATCTGGTTTAAAATTATTTCAGGTTATAAACTTTTAATTTTAACTTGTTTAAGTTTTCATTTTCAAATTCAATTCTATTCTGAATTCAAATTTCCCACATACATTTAATTGTTTTTAAATTATTGAAACAAATTGAATTTGAAACTTTATTTATTTTCAAACTAAATTTCAATTCAAACTTGAATTTATGTTTACATTTTAATTTAAACTCAGTTTTAAAACCTTAGTTTGAAATTTAAATTTATTTTTAATTCCCAGAAAACAAGTTCAGGTTCCAAAGCCTGGAACCAAATTTTAACCCGAGACTTCCCGTTCTTGCTTCGAGTCCAGCATCCTAAAATCTCGAGTAAAACTCGACAAAACTCGTGAACGAAACCCTGCTTCCCCCCAACTACCAAGTTCCCAGACTTCCAGACAAATGGACGGTGTACGTGCATGGCATCGCCGACCAACTCCAGGCGACCTCACATCGTCGAGCAAGTCGATGACCTTCCACACTCGTCTCCCCGACCACCAGAACCCAGTCGTCACCTCGAATTCTGTAACGATCCGGATTTTCGCGCTCGAAAATCGACATCCATACTTTACATCGTACTCGAATGCCGTAGGTTCGACCGTTCAAATCCGAGTCGCCGGAGCTTATAACAACATTAAGTAAATAACACAGCGGAATAAAAGAATAATACATTGATATACAACATCTGATACAATATCCAGATACAATGAATATCTATATACATCAGAGATATGATACAACAAATAGCAGCGGAAAAGAAAATGATAACATCAGCAGCGGAACAAATAACTCTAAGATAGTCTTCAAGAGAGAACTCCAGCAGTAGCTCGAACTCCCAATAACGATACACCAAGAATAAGCAAGTGCAGTCCGATCCAAAGACTGAACTAGCTCCAGAAAATCTACTGAACCTGACTATCTGAAAAACCCAACTCTAGACTGCTCGTGTAGAAAATTATGAGCACCCAGAGTTTAGGAAATGAACAATAAACTCCGAGTCAGTCGTGGGACTGGTGTGAGCAACAAAAACAGTTTATCTTTAAAAACAAACAACAAAAGAATTTTAAAGTAAATTCGCAATGCTTTTGGAAAATGAAACTACCATAAGACCTCCCACCACACACACAATGCAAACGCAGACTTGGAGGAGATTTCTTCTTATGTTAGTCAAAGATGCTTACTACGCAAAATCAAATCATTTTGGATATTATTATTAGTGCATAGTGGAAAACATTTCGAAAGTAGAATATAAATCTTAGCCAGCATAGGTACCATTATATTATGCCTGCTATAGCTGCCTCCTGAGGAGACAGGTTCTACAATTTTCAATCGTAAAGGCTCGTATTGTTTCTTTGGATTTCCAACAAATGGTCAGGCCAAGGAACTTCCCATTGCCACATGGAAACGCCTCTGGAATGACGTCCCGAGAACCTAACCGGATCTCTGCCAACACAAGGCCGGGTTACCTCTGCAAAAATAGGTAACTACTGACACGCGTATGCCATCCCCCGATCGTAACCGATCTTCCCGAGGATCCCCGATTCGCAACAACCACAAAGTAATAAACTTGCAGCAACCACAGAGGTTAAGTATCTGGGCTCCATACCATGATACCACCTTTATCCAGAAGGAATGACATACACTAAGGGGCGCTACTCCCTAGAACCTTGCTGCATCTTTCCTGTTTTGACCATTTCCGGGGTGTGAGGTCCGACGAAGTCTCGTCCACAAAGCTACGCTTTGTCACAAAGCCATGCTTCGGGTCAAACAAATGATCAACCTATGATCACAAAGATATAAGATCAAACAAATGATCATATCACAAATGATCAAACACTGATCATCACACAGCAACACTCAGCATGCCACATTACCAAATTGGGATATATCGCTGATAACTTCAACTACATAACCTCTGAGCTCGTACGTCTCAGAGAAGGGTGTTAAGCTAAGAGAATAAATTCTCCGCCACCAAACAGATATGTATTTGAAAGAAATCAGCTTTATATCTCAAAGTGTAATGTCAGACATGTATCCATACAAGTATGTTTCGGGTTCGAACAGAACCGAAGGCACTTCTTACGAAGCCCTTGCAAATCCGGATAACTTTCAATCACGTCCGGACTTCCCGTCACAAAAGAGTGATATAAATCTCTATACCGGCGCGACTCAGTGCAGAGACATTCGACAGGTTGTCCTTTCATTTTCGAAAAATATCCGGTCTTCAACACCGGTCTTCAAATTCTATCCATATACGACGTATCACTATTCGGAATGAGTTATACGACCCAATTGTCTTTTCCCGGCTAACCCGAATAGTGAGCGAAATATTTAAAAACATACGGATATTGGGATTTCAATTAAGTCACAACTTAAACCCAAACTTCTCTTTTCAAATGGTTTAACAAATTACCATTTTAATCTTTTTAAACAAAAAGATTCAATTCACAAAGTTCACTTAATTTCACAAAGATTCATTCATAGATTTTCCAAATCGATTTCCATTTCAGTTTAATTAATTCGTTAAATCTTTAAATCAAAGATTTAACTAATAGCTTTCAAACAATTCCATTTCAAATGGTTTAAACAAAACATCATTTTAAATCTGTTAAAAATAAACAAATTTAATTCATAGCTTTCAAAAAGAATTTATTCATAACTTGGAAAACCATTTTTCAATTCATTTTTGAAATTCCTTTAATTAAACTGGAATTTCATTTCTTATATGAAAGCTTTTATCATTTGAAAACAAACAGTTTCATTTTGGAAATCTAATTCATTCATACGAGTTGAAAACCTTGGTTTAAATTCAAATTCCCAACTTATATTTTTAAAATGGTTAAATTCATACGAACACATTTATATCATTTTTAATCCCTAGTTTCAAATCATAGGATTCAATTTCAAACTTGAATTCAAATTTAAATCTAATTATTTAAATTTTCAAAACTCGATTAAGTTATTCAAAATAACTTTTATCTTTGAAATTCTATTTCAAAAGCTTTTCACTTTTTATTTTAAACCCAAATTTCAAATTTCAAAATCAATTGAAATTAAAATTTCAATTTCAAAAACATCAAATTTACATTATCTGTGACTTAACCGATTTCCACGTGAAATCCATATTGGTGTGTGTATAAGTGTGGTCCAGGGGTTCAACACAATAGTGCAACATCAATCATCACATAACAAAATACAGGATATAGTTGATAAGCGATATAAACTATAACGCTTATCGTTCATTCACAGATCACAGATATATATCACAGGTAAGTAAACTACAGATCACAACATAAATCAGGGTGTATCACAAAGCATCATATATCAGAATATCAAACAATTCAACATTCAATAGAATCCAAACATCCATAAGTAAGGTCAAGCATTTAATAATCATTTATAAACAGGATTAATTAATCGTTTAATCCTAATAATTCAATTAATTCCCAGTTAAATGAATTTATTATCAGATTCTGATTGATTGATTACAAATCATTAATTACCAATCTATCTAATGATTTTCTTAAATTAATTAACTTGGATTTATCAAAATATCCATAATTAATTACAATAAGCGATTAATCCTTAATTATTTTCATTAAGTAATTACATTTAACAATTTACAATTGATTATCTAAATTAATTAATTCAATTAATTATTAACATTAATCACTTAAATCAAATACTTAAAAATCCTTAGTTAATTATCTTCATTTACTAATAACATTTCTTAATCACTTTCTTAAGAAATTATCTTTGATTAATTCATTATTAATCATTTCAAATTATAAATTAAATCTAAATTATTTATTTATAAATTAATAAATAAATCATTAATTTCTTTTCTAAGGAAATTACTTGCATTTATCATTATTAATTAAAATTGATTACCCATTAATACTCGTTAATTTATCCAAACATTTATTAACCATTCTAATTTACTTAATAATTTATGGATTACAAATCAAATTCTAATCTTAACTTAAGTTTATATTTAAACCTCTGTTTTTAAAACTTGTTTAAGTTAACTTCCATTTATTTCCAAACTGAAATATATATTAAGTTTTACAGTATATTAAAATTTAATGAAAAATTGTTTTGTTAACATTACCTTTAAAATGCAATACTGCTGTTTGGAAACAAACCCGAGTACTACACCCTAAAACCCGAGGAAAGCACGATAATTACTCGAGTAAGGCTCGAGTTTCCCCATCTCTTTCCCGCGTTTCCCCCTACTCTTTCTTCTTCTTTTTTTTTTCTTTTAAATTAAGTTACAAATCAAAGCATCAGTATTCACCCGAACGAACTCAAATGCAAACCCGAAGTGATCACATAAATTCCTCGAGAACGACTCGCGACCCAAGATATTCGACATCGCTGACCCAAGATATTCGACATCGCTGACACCAACGCTTCACCGTGCACGTGCACGGTGGTTCGCCGCCCCTCTGACAACCCCCATCGCCTCCCACAAACCACAAATCATCTTCTCACTGGGAATCAATACCCGATTCAACAAGAAAAACTCGAATTCGAAAGTATGCATGTAGCTCGAACCAGCACTCAAACATCCCACCGAAAATCGTCATATTCTACAAACACAGATCACCGAAAACGACGCCACTTCGTCCACGCCTCGCCGTTACCCTCCTCGACCATCTCCTAGAAGCGCGCACGGCTCGATCAAGCTATGGCAACGGAATCAAAATTTACAGTTCATAGGAAAAACTCGAACTAAAACCCTATTTGCGATTCGACTTTAAAATTCTTGCATTGAATATTTTTTTTAGCATTTTTCCTGTGATAGAAACTCCCTAAGCTTGCTTCACAATAAGTTTCAAAAATTAAATTTTGTTGAATCAACTGATATTGACAAAAACGCATCTTTTATTCATTTTCGAACTGCACCTTGGATGCTTACATAAAAATCATCATTTTTATGTTAAAAATCTTAACTTTGTATGTTAAGTCAAGATACGAGATCAAATTTACAAGTTTAAACATTTAAATTTTTAATGGTTGTTTCCTTTCTTACTACAAAACTATGTAGACAGTATTTATAATTTACTGTCATGCTTCGAAAACTATTTCCAGGTTATGTTTTCAAGTTTAACAACTTTCTTAGGTGAACCTTCTAAATTAAAATTGGTTTAGACGAAGAAATATTAGTTAAAGAGATTATTGAATACCATGTTGATTTTCTACTTTGAAAACCAAACAGAGAACAAGTGATGCACACAAGCATATATATGACAGAGTTAAACTTGAAAGATACTCAACTAAGCATTCTTAAACCAAATCCTACATATACAAATTTAATTGAACTTAAAACTTGAAAACAGGTTGTTTACTCACAAACAAAAATCAACAGATTCAGGTAGGAGATTGCTCACTTGTTTATACTTAGAACAGAGAAGATGGACAGAGAACTGAAATTGTTGAAACTGGAAATAGATTTAGTTGCCTAAACTTGCATGCTTGAATTTGCTAGGTTCTTCTTAACTGCTTCAGGTTTGAATCCTTGGTTTACAGGGTTTGAATTATTGTTTGGGTTTGAATGGTGTTCATTTTAGAGGTTACTCAGGTGGAAGGGCACGAAAATGACTTGAAGTTGATATGTGAATTTAGTTTATAAGGTGATGATATTTTGTACAGGGTGTATATGTTTGTTTATACACATAGGTATGGCTGAAGTGAAATCTTGCATTATGGCTGAGAGATTCTCTTTTGTGCAGAGAGGATGGGGGGCATTAATTACCTTGTCTATACTGTACACTTACATACCTACTTAATATTGTTTACTTTGTTTCTTTGCTTTATTTCGGCTGAGATGTTATTTTGGTGTACTTGTATAGATATTTATTTTTATTTCCTTTGCTTGCCTGGTTTGCATGCATACATTTTGTTCTATTGCTTTGTATTTGTTTTTATACACTTCTTTTACTTGCCTTTGCATAATCACTTACAGGTTACATACAAGATTCCTTTACTTAGTTTGTTTATGTACTTGCCTACATTATTTGGCTCGGCTGAGAAGATGATGTATGTACTTTAGAGATGTTTTGTTTCATTTTTTTTATCTTTTATACACTTGTTTTATTTCTATGCTTTTGTTTTATTATTTGTTCATATTGCTATATAACATAAATGAACCTCTATTTTATTCTATTTCCTTTAATTATATTTTGTAACTGAATCGGGGAAACTCGCTTCACTTCATCAATTTATTTTACTATTTTTATTCAAAAATTCAATAAATTATCAATTTAAATAAAATTAAAATCTGGGGTCGTTACAAACTTTCCCCCTTAAAAGAATTTCGTCCTCGAAATTCGCAGGCACGAAAATAACACAGAGATAGACAGAGGTGATCTCCTATAATTCCTCAAACACAAGATATGGATTCCAAACTCAAGTCGGAATATCTCAGAATACATACCAATTTGTCCCTCTTCGGACTTCGGTATTCAAAAGAAATTACAATAGAATTTCAAATTCGGTTTTAAACGATATCGTTTTAATTGATTCAATTCAATTTACCCTCATATTTTATTAGTCAATTTAATTCAATTTCAAATTCCAATTTCAAATTCATTAAGGTTTAAATCCAAAAGGCTGATAAGAAGTCGATGAAGATACGAAATAAGAATCTCCTACAACGGTTCGTAGAGCCATCATCACACCGAAACTTCTTCTTGTAGCTGATACGAAGAAATCAAAAGAAATTGATAGAGAAAGATTGTTTCCACTGTTGCAGGGTATTGACCATTTGTAGTCGTATTCCCTTGTCCCCTATCTCGTCCTCTTCTCGCACTCATACTCACTATCAGTGGATAGCCAGAGAATTTACTGAGACGTTCAGACGGATATCTGAGAGATACACTCATTCTAGAGTTTACTTCACTCTATCTCTAATGAGCTACTTAATGTGTTATACTCCTGAGCTAAAGTTCAACCTTAGCTCTGATACCAAATGTAACGATCCGGATTTTCGCGCTCGAAAATCGACATCCATACTTTACATCGTACTCGAATGCCGTAGGTTCGACCGTTCAAATCCGAGTCGCCGGAGCTTATAACAACATTAAGTAAATAACACAGCGGAATAAAAGAATAATACATTGATATACAACATCTGATACAATATCCAGATACAATGAATATCTATATACATCAGAGATATGATACAACAAATAGCAGCGGAAAAGAAAATGATAACATCAGCAGCGGAACAAATAACTCTAAGATAGTCTTCAAGAGAGAACTCCAGCAGTAGCTCGAACTCCCAATAACGATACACCAAGAATAAGCAAGTGCAGTCCGATCCAAAGACTGAACTAGCTCCAGAAAATCTACTGAACCTGACTATCTGAAAAACCCAACTCTAGACTGCTCGTGTAGAAAATTATGAGCACCCAGAGTTTAAGAAATGAACAATAAACTCCGAGTCAGTCGTGGGACTGGTGTGAGCAACAAAAACAGTTTATCTTTAAAAACAAACAACAAAAGAATTTTAAAGTAAATTCGCAATGCTTTTGGAAAATGAAACTACCATAAGACCTCCCACCACACACACAATGCAAACGCAGACTTGGAGGAGATTTCTTCTTATGTTAGTCAAAGATGCTTACTACGCAAAATCAAATCATTTTGGATATTATTATTAGTGCATAGTGGAAAACATTTCGAAAGTAGAATATAAATCTTAGCCAGAATAGGTACCATTATATTATGCCTGCTATAGCTGCCTCCTGAGGA
Source organism: Allium fistulosum (assembly GCA_030737815.1). Classification (NCBI taxonomy): domain Eukaryota; kingdom Viridiplantae; phylum Streptophyta; class Magnoliopsida; order Asparagales; family Amaryllidaceae; genus Allium; species Allium fistulosum. The sequence continues at coordinate 665,234,323 of CM060903.1, forward strand.
GACAGGTTCTACAATTTTCAATCGTAAAGGCTCGTATTGTTTCTTTGGATTTCCAACAAATGGTCAGGCCAAGGAACTTCCCATTGCCACATGGAAACGCCTCTGGAATGACGTCCCAAGAACCTAACCGGATCTCTGCCAACACAAGGTCGGGTTACCTATGCAAAAATAGGTAACTACTGACACGCGTATGCCATCCCCCGATCGTAACCGATCTTCCCGAGGATCCCCGATTCGCAACAACCACAAAGTAATAAACTTGCAGCAACCACAGAGGTTAAGTATCTGGGCTCCATACCATGATACCACCTTTATCCAGAAGGAATGACATACACTAAGGGGCGCTACTCCCTAGAACCTTGCTGCATCTTTCCTGTTTTGACCATTTCCGGGGTGTGAGGTCCGACGAAGTCTCGTCCACAAAGCTACGCTTTGTCACAAAGCCATGCTTCGGGTCAAACAAATGATCAACCTATGATCACAAAGATATAAGATCAAACAAATGATCATATCACAAATGATCAAACACTGATCATCACACAGCAACACTCAGCATGCCACATTACCAAATTGGGATATATCGCTGATAACTTCAACTACATAACCTCTGAGCTCGTACGTCTCAGAGAAGGGTGTTAAGCTAAGAGAATAAATTCTCCGCCACCAAACAGATATGTATTTGAAAGAAATCAGCTTTATATCTCAAAGTGTAATGTCAGACATGTATCCATACAAGTATGTTCCGGGTTCGAACAGAACCGAAGGCACTTCTTACGAAGCCCTTGCAAATCCGGATAACTTTCAATCACGTCCGGACTTCCCGTCACAAAAGAGTGATATAAATCTCTATACCGGCGCGACTCAGTGCAGAGACATTCGACAGGTTGTCCTTTCATTTTCGAAAAATATCCGGTCTTCAACACCGGTCTTCAAATGCTATCCATATACGACGTATCACTATTCGGAATGAGTTATACGACCCAATTGTCTTTTCCCGGCTAACCCGAATAGTGAGCGAAATATTTAAAAACATACGGATATTGGGATTTCAATTAAGTCACAACTTAAACCCAAACTTCTCTTTTCAAATGGTTTAACAAATTACCATTTTAATCTTTTTAAACAAAAAGATTCAATTCACAAAGTTCACTTAATTTCACAAAGATTCATTCATAGATTTTCCAAATCGATTTCCATTTCAGTTTAATTAATTCGTTAAATCTTTAAATCAAAGATTTAACTAATAGCTTTCAAACAATTCCATTTCAAATGGTTTAAACAAAACATCATTTTAAATCTGTTAAAAATAAACAGATTTAATTCATAGCTTTCAAAAAGAATTTATTCATAACTTGGAAAACCATTTTTCAATTCATTTTTGAAATTCCTTTAATTAAACTGGAATTTCATTTCTTATATGAAAGCTTTTATCATTTGAAAACAAACAGTTTCATTTTGGAAATCTGATTCATTCATACGAGTTGAAAACCTTGGTTTAAATTCAAATTCCCAACTTATATTTTTAAAATGGTTAAATTCATACGAACACATTTATATCATTTTTAATCCCTAGTTTCAAATCATAGGATTCAATTTCAAACTTGAATTCAAATTTAAATCTAATTATTTAAATTTTCAAAACTCGATTAAGTTATTCAAAATAACTTTTATCTTTGAAATTCTATTTCAAAAGCTTTTCACTTTTTATTTTAAACCCAAATTTCAAATTTCAAAATCAATTGAAATTAAAATTTCAATTTCAAAAACATCAAATTTACATTATCTGTGACTTAACCGATTTCCACGTGAAATCCATATTGGTGTGTGTATAAGTGTGGTCCAGGGGTTCAACACAATAGTGCAACATCAATCATCACATAACAAAATACAGGATATAGTTGATAAGCGATATAAACTATAACGCTTATCGTTCATTCACAGATCACAGATATATATCACAGGTAAGTAAACTACAGATCACAACATAAATCAGGGTGTATCACAAAGCATCATATATCAGAATATCAAACAATTCAACATTCAATAGAATCCAAACATCCATAAGTAAGGTCAAGCATTTAATAATCATTTATAAACAGGATTAATTAATCGTTTAATCCTAATAATTCAATTAATTCCCAGTTAAATGAATTTATTATCAGATTCTGATTGATTGATTACAAATCATTAATTACCAATCTATCTAATGATTTTCTTAAATTAATTAACTTGGATTTATCAAAATATCCATAATTAATTACAATAAGCGATTAATCCTTAATTATTTTCATTAAGTAATTACATTTAACAATTTACAATTGATTATCTAAATTAATTAATTCAATTAATTATTAACATTAATCACTTAAATCAAATACTTAAAAATCCTTAGTTAATTATCTTCATTTACTAATAACATTTCTTAATCACTTTCTTAAGAAATTATCTTTGATTAATTCATTATTAATCATTTCAAATTATAAATTAAATCTAAATTATTTATTTATAAATTAATAAATAAATCATTAATTTCTTTTCTAAGGAAATTACTTGCATTTATCATTATTAATTAAAATTGATTACCCATTAATACTCGTTAATTTATCCAAACATTTATTAACCATTCTAATTTACTTAATAATTTATGGATTACAAATCAAATTCTAATCTTAACTTAAGTTTATATTTAAACCTCTGTTTTTAAAACTTGTTTAAGTTAACTTCCATTTATTTCCAAACTAAAATATATATTAAGTTTTACAGTATATTAAAATTTAATGAAAAATTGTTTTGTTAACATTGCCTTTAAAATGCAATACTGCTGTTTGGAAACAAACCCGAGTACTACACCCTAAAACCCGAGGAAAGCACGATAATTACTCGAGTAAGGCTCGAGTTTCCCCATCTCTTTCCCGCGTTTCCCCCTACTCTTTCTTCTTCTTTTTTTTTCTTTTAAATTAAGTTACAAATCAAAGCATCAGTATTCACCCGAACGAACTCAAATGCAAACCCGAAGTGATCACATAAATTCCTCGAGAACGACTCGCGACCCAAGATATTCGACATCGCTGACCCAAGATATTCGACATCGCTGACACCAACGCTTCACCGTGCACGTGCACGGTGGTTCGCCGCCCCTCTGACAACCCCCATCGCCTCCCACAAACCACAAATCATCTTCTCACTGGGAATCAATACCCGATTCAACAAGAAAAACTCGAATTCGAAAGTATGCCTGTAGCTCGAACCAGCACTCAAACATCCCACCGAAAATCGTCATATTCTACAAACACAGATCACCGAAAACGACGCCACTTCGTCCACGCCTCGCCGTTACCCTCCTCGACCATCTCCTAGAAGCGCGCACGGCTCGATCAAGCTATGGCAACGGAATCAAAATTTACAGTTCATAGGAAAAACTCGAACTAAAACCCTATTTGCGATTCGACTTTAAAATTCTTGCATTGAATATTTTTTTTAGCATTTTTCCTGTGATAGAAACTCCCTAAGCTTGCTTCACAATAAGTTTCAAAAATTAAATTTTGTTGAATCAACTGATATTGACAAAAACGCATCTTTTATTCATTTTCGAACTGCACCTTGGATGCTTACATAAAAATCATCATTTTTATGTTAAAAATCTTAACTTTGTATGTTAAGTCAAGATACGAGATCAAATTTACAAGTTTAAACAATTAAATTTTTAATGGTTGTTTCCTTTCTTACTACAAAACTATGTAGACAGTATTTATAATTTACTGTCATGCTTCGAAAACTATTTCCAGGTTATGTTTTCAAGTTTAACAACTTTCTTAGGTGAACCTTCTAAATTAAAATTGGTTTAGACGAAGAAATATTAGTTAAAGAGATTATTGAATACCATGTTGATTTTCTACTTTGAAAACCAAACAGAGAACAAGTGATGCACACAAGCATATATATGACAGAGTTAAACTTGAAAGATACTCAACTAAGCATTCTTAAACCAAATCCTACATATACAAATTTAATTGAACTTAAAACTTGAAAACAGGTTGTTTACTCACAAACAAAAATCAACAGATTCAGGTAGGAGATTGCTCACTTGTTTATACTTAGAACAGAGAAGATGGACAGAGAACTGAAATTGTTGAAACTGGAAATAGATTTAGTTGCCTAAACTTGCATGCTTGAATTTGCTAGGTTCTTCTTAACTGCTTCAGGTTTGAATCCTTGGTTTATAGGGTTTGAATTATTGTTTGGGTTTGAATGGTGTTCATTTTAGAGGTTACTCAGGTGGAAGGGCACGAAAATGACTTGAAGTTGATATGTGAATTTAGTTTATAAGGTGATGATATTTTGTACAGGGTGTATATGTTTGTTTATACACATAGGTATGGCTGAAGTGAAATCTTGCATTATGGCTGAGAGATTCTCTTTTGTGCAGAGAGGATGGGGGGCATTAATTACCTTGTCTATACTGTACACTTACATACCTACTTAATATTGTTTACTTTGTTTCTTTGCTTTATTTCGGCTGAGATGTTATTTTGGTGTACTTGTATAGATATTTATTTTTATTTCCTTTGCTTGCCTGGTTTGCATGCATACATTTTGTTCTATTGCTTTGTATTTGTTTTTATACACTTCTTTTACTTGCCTTTGCATAATCACTTACAGGTTACATACAAGATTCCTTTACTTAGTTTGTTTAAGTACTTGCCTACATTATTTGGCTCGGCTGAGAAGATGATGTATGTACTTTAGAGATGTTTTGTTTCATTTTTTTTAATCTTTTATACACTTGTTTTATTTCTATGCTTTTGTTTTATTATTTGTTCATATTGCTATATAACATAAATGAACCTCTATTTTATTCTATTTCCTTTAATTATATTTTGTAACTGAATCGGGGAAACTCGCTTCACTTCATAAATTTATTTTACTATTTTTATTCAAAAATTCAATAAATTATCAATTTAAATAAAATTAAAATCTGGGGTCGTTACAAATTCAAAAACGAGCACGAACTCGAAAACCTAGAAAACATCCTCAGCAACTCCACCAAAACCTAGAAACACCTCGTATCCACGGCCCCGATCACCATAGTACCTGGAATTCTGGCCAACCCTCCGTCGACATCCCCTCTACCATTCCCCGAAGCCACGCCACACTCGATCAATCCAAGACGTCGAACGAGACCAATTTCAAAACCCTAGCAAAACTAGGTTTACAAACTTCAAACGCTCGCCGCCAATACCACGACCAATTGTACCCCCATCGACTATTTTTCCTACAACCCCTGATCACTCCTCTACCTCCAGGAGGAAGCTCGACCCCTCCGATCATCAAGATCACCAGAGGCAACTCGAAATGCACAATTCGAACCAACCCAAACTGCTCCTTCGTTCCCCATCTAAAAATTATGATTTTAGCTTTAAAACTCATGTTTTGGTATGCGAATTCAATCCCCATACCTGAATTCGTGAATTAAGTAGTTTGAACTTTGACAAATTTAGAGTTATGCTCAGATAAATTGTTTTCCAGAGTTGCTAATAAGATGTTTTGACTTGAATTGACTTTTAAAATTTAATTCATGATCAAACAAACAACTTTTGTTTATATTTTAAGTTCTAATAGTGAGTAGATCAAGAGATAAAGATTTATTTTGTAAATCTGGGTTTGAAAAAAAAAATAAGACAGAGCCAATCTCTAATTTTGCACAGACATGCACACATTCACATCTTCATATATATACACAAGAACAATTTTCAACATAGATATTTCCAGATATAAACTTGCTACTAATTCAAATATTTAGGTTTTAAAAGTGAATGTTACTCACTGTGTTTTGAAAAGATGAACAGAGTTGAAGTTGAAATCTGGGTTTGAACTTGATAGCTGAAGCTTCTTCTTGATCTCAGGCTTTGGATAAATTATTTTGATGTTTTAAAGTTAATGTTTGTTTGAACATCTACTCTAGATTACTCTCAGCTTTGATAGACGAAAATGAGTTAAAGAGTTTGATAAAAAAAATTAGTTTACTGGGTGATGATATTTTGTTGTACAGGGTGATGTACAAACTAGTACAAATATAGGCAGAGATTTTTTCTTGCTTTGTCTACTAATGTTTGTTTTGGTGGCTGAAGATATATGGCATTAATTACCTTTGTACAAATTTGCTTATTTTATTTCTTTTGCTTTGTCTTCCTTTGCAAGCCATTTCACTTGCTTATACTTTGTCTACATACTTATATTTTTGTTTCACTCTTTTGCAAGTGTTTCATACTTATACAATATATACTTGAATGTATTTTTATTTTTCTTTTGTAAGCCAATTCATGTAATTTTATTTTATTTATTTATTTATATTTTTTTTTTTATCTTATTATTTTCTTTCTTGTGTCAAAGTCTATAATTTTTTATATTTAATTTTTAAACCATTTATCTAAGATTTAAATTCAAATCAAATATACACATATATATTTAAATTTATTCATATATTCCCGTATACATATATATTCACATATATACAATAGTTAAATTTTAAATGATTTAACATAGAATTTATTTGAATTCGGGGAAACTCGCATCAATTTATAAATTAATTTTACAAATTTTATTCAAAAATTCAATTAATTATCAATTTAAATTTAATTAAAATCCGAGGCCGTTACAACCTTCCCCCCTTAAAAGAATTTCGTCCTCGAAATTTGCTATTGAGACACAAAGATAGATGAAAAATATTTCATCAGATTAACTGAATATTTATTCTGCATTTGGCTTACCAAATCAGAATATCAATAATAGATACAAGAACGAATCTTTTAATTTTTCACAAGATACTCGGGTTATCCAGATCTACGAAATATACAGTGGCATTGGTTAGTTCAAAGGGATAACTAACCATTCGTAGAATATATTGGGACCCAAAAAATAGACAGATATATGGATACAATCTCAAAACTTTCAGTTTAGAACTAAAGTATACCTATCAACCAAAGCAACCAATTCATCCAAACAAACAATTCTGGAGTTTATGTGCCGTATTAATATATCGAATCTTCTTCTTGGATCTACCAGGAACTATCAAAGAATTGAGAAAAGATGTTGAACAAAAGAGATCGATAGAGAAAAGATTGTTTCCTTGTTGTTACAGGGTATTGACCATTTATAGTCGTATTCCTCTGTCCCCTATCTCATCCTCTTCTTGCACACATACTCACTATCAGTGAATAGCAAGAGAATTTACTGAGGCATACAGACGGATATCTTAGGGATCACTCATTCTAGGGTATACTTCACCCTATCTCTAATGAGCTACTTAATGTGTTATACTCCATAGCTAAAGTTTAACCTTAGCTCTGATACCAAATGTAAAGATCCTGAACTCGGCCTTCGAAAATCGGCACCCGTACTTCACTTGTACTCAAAATGCCGCAGATTCAAACGCCGAATCTGGCTCTCCGGAGCTTATAACAACCATTAAGTATAACAACACAGTGGAATAAAGAAAACAATGATATCATATACAACTCCAATGAATACAATATACAGAATGATATACAACAATGATATCTATATGATACAACAATATCAGAGACAAATAATAATGTTGCAGCGGAAACAACAGAAGTGATAACTCCAAACGATCTTCAAAAGGAAATGAGTCCAACATCAGCTCGAACCACCATCACGTTGCACCAAGATAAGCAAGTGCAGTCATGAGTGAACTCCAAACACTGAACTAGTCCAGATACTCTACTGAACCTGACTATCTGAAAAATCCAACTCTAGACTTCCCGTATGGAAAATTGTGGGCACCCAGAGTTTAGGAAGGGAACAATAAACTCCGAGTCAGTCATGGGACTGGTGTGAGCAACAAAAACAGTTTATCTTTAAAACAACAACAAAAGAATTTTAAACATTGAAATCTGCAATGCTTTTTGGAAAATGAAACTACCATAAGGCCTCCCACCACACACACAATGCAAACGCAGAATTGGAGGAGATTTCTCCTTATGATAGTCAAAAATGCTTACTACGCAAGAAAAACTCTTTTGATATTATTACTATTAGTGCATAGTGTTGAAAACCATTTCGAAAGTATAATATTAATCTTAGCCAGCATAGACATTCCGAACTATGCCTACTATAGCTACCATCTAAACAGTGGTGACCACCATAAGTAAATGGAAGGTTCTACAACTAAAACCGTACAGGGTTCGTATTGTTTGATTGGATTTTCCAATAAATGGTCAGGCTAAAGAACTTCCTATGCCACGTTGGAACGCCTCTGGAGGGACGCCCCGAGAACCACCTGGCCCTCTACCAACACAAGGCCAATTACCCCCTTCCCGGGTAGTAAACCTGAGATATGCCACCCCCGGTCGTTTGCGACCTTTATCCGAGGCGCCTCGATCACATAGCAACAATCACACAGAAAATGAGATTGGAGCAACCCCATAGGTAAATATTTGGGCTCCATACCATGATACCACCTTTTTCCAGAAGGAATGGACATACCCTAGGGGAGCTACCCCTGAAACCTTGCCGCATCTTTCCTGTTTCGACCATTTTCGGTCTGTGAGGTTCAATAAGGTCTCGTCCACAAAGCTACGCTTTTCACAAAAGCCATGCTTTTCTCAACAAATGATCAGCACAGAGCAGCACTCAGCATGCCACACAACCAAATTGGGAGTATATCACTGATAACCTTCAACTACATAACCTCTGAGCTCGTACGTCTCAGAGAAGGGTGTTAAGCTAAGAGAATAAATTCTGCGCCACCAAACAGAAATGTATTTGAAAGAAATCAGCTTTATATCTCAAAGTGTAGTGTCAGACATACAACCATACAAGTCTGTTCCGGGTTCGAACAGAACCGAAGGCACTTCCGAAGAAGCCCTTGCAATCCGGGTATTCACAATCTCGATCGGATTTCCCATCACTTAGGAAATCTCTATACCGGCGCGACTCAGTGTAGAGACAATCAATAGGTTATCCTATCGTTTCCACAAATACCCGGTCTTCAACACCGGTCTTCAAATGCAATCCATATACGACATATCATTATTCGAAATGAGTTATATGACACAAAGTCCTCTCCCGGCTAAACCGAATAATGAGCGCAATATTTTAAAACATATGGATATTGGGATTTCAGTTAAGTCACAACTTATTACCCAAAACTCTTCTTTAAATGGTTTAAACAAATTACCATTTTAAATCTTTTTAAACAAAAAGATTCAATTCACAAAGTTCACCCAGATTCACAAAGATCTATTCATAGATTTTCAAATTGATTTCCATTCCAATCTGATTAACTCATTAAATCTTTAAAACAAAGATTTAACTTATAGCTTTCAAAACAATTCTATTTCGATTTGAAATTCTTTTAACACAAATTGGAAATTCATTCCTTATATGAAAGCTTCTATTATTTGAAAACAAATCATTTTCATTTCGGAAAATCTGATTCACTTATATGAGTTAAAATCTTTGGGTTAAATTCAAATTCTCAAAACCATACTTTTAAAATGGTTTAAATTCATATAAACACATTTATATCATCTTTAACCATAATTTCCAAACATGGAATTCAGTTCAAAATTTTGAATTCAATTAAATTATTTAAATTGAAAACCTTACCAAGTTATTCAAAATAACTTTTATCTTAAAAACTCCTTTTCAAAAGCTTTAACATTTAACCCAAATCCAAAATCAATTGAAATTAAAATTTCAATTTCAAAAATATTAAATTTAAATCAACTATGACTTAACTGATTTCCACGTGAAATCCATATTGGTGTGTGTAAAAGTGTGGTCCAGGGGTTTTACACAGTAGTGCAACATCATTCAATCATCGCAGATCAAAATACAGAAATATAGTTGATAAGCGGTATAACTATAACGCTTATCTTTTATTCACAGATCACAGATATATAAATTACAGATAATATATTACATTCATCCTAGATAAATAACTACATTATAGGTCACACACAAATCAGAATATATCATAAAGCATCACATATCAGAGATATCAAGCAATTCAATCATTCAGTCAAGTCCAAACATTCATAAGTAAATTTATTAATCAACCGATTAATTTAAATTAGATGTATCAATTCTTAATCCGGGTTAATTATCATAATTTAATTACAAATTATTTGAAATAATTTCCCTTTATATCATTTATTAGTTAACCTTTGATTATTAACAAATCAATCTTAATTAACGAATCAATTAATCTTCAATTATTAAATAAATCTTAATTAATCACCATTAATAATTAATCCTTTAATTATTAACAAATAATTATACTCAAATTTCAAATTATCATTCAGTTAATTACATTCAGTAATTATCTATTAATTACTTCTCTAAGTAATTATATTTTCCTAAATTATCAAGTGATTATTCTGAATTATACTTAAGAAATTTTAAAGAGTTCAAAATCAATTTCTTTTTAACTTTAACAGTTTAAAATTTTCTTTAAACACTTAAGTTACAAATTTTAAATTAATTTCAAAATCTGGAAATCTGGTTTAAAATTATTTCAGGTTCTAAACTTTTAATTTTAACTTGTTTAATTTTTCATTTTCAAATTCAATTCTATTCTGAATTCAAATTTCCCACATATATTTAATTGTTTTTAAATTATTGAAACAAATTGAACTTGAAACTTTATTTATTTTCAAACTAAATTTCAATTCAAACTTGAATTTATGTTTACATTTTAATTTAAACTCAGTTTTAAAACCTTAGTTTAAAATTTAAATTTATTTTTAATTCCCAGAAAACAAGTTCAGGTTCCAAAGCCTGGAACCAAATTTTAACCCGAGACTTCCCGTTCTTGCTTCGAGTCCAGCATCCTAAAATCTCGAGTAAAACTCGACAAAACTCGTGAACGAAACCCTGCTTCCCCCCAACTACCAAGTTCCCAGACTTCCAGACAAATGCACGGTGTACGTGCACGGCATCGCCGACCAACTCTGGGCGACCTCACATCGTCGAGCAAGTCGACGACCTTCCACACTCGTCTCCCCGACCATCAGAACCCAGTCGTCACCTCGAATTCGAAAACGAGCACGAACTCGAAAACCTCGAAAACATCCTCAGCAACTCCACCAAAACCTGGAAACATGTAACAACCCGCAAATTCGTAGCAATTAATTATCGACACTAGGTGATTAAATCGTTCGCCAATTCTTATTGGAATTTTATCGAGTTGAAATTCTTTTGAAAAATGGTTGAGAAATTGTTGGTGGGATTTAAAATTTAGGCCCATACCTTTTTCTTTTAATACCGTGATAAGGGTATTAGCCCGATCCTCTGAGAAAAATTATCGGCCCTTTTCTTTGCTTTGGAAAAAAAATAAATGGTGGCCGCTTCTTTCTTCTTTGCTGCTGAGAATTAGGGCTTCGGGTTTTTTCAAAAATTAGGGCTTTGATGTCGACTGAATCACGTTTGCTCGTTTCACTATGTTGCTCTCAGCCCTTTGTGATCGATCGTGTTTGGATGTTTGCGTGTTTGAATTATCGATCAGTTGTCTTCCTCTTTGCTCTCTGAAGATTAGGGATTTGCGAAAATTCGAACGCGTCGTTCAGTCGAAATTATTAATTGTTGCGTGCTCCTCCGATCAAGCGTGCTTTTCACTTCGAACAAGGTGAGTGTTCATCACTCACATCTAATTCATACGAAAGTCTGGATTTCGTTTATCTGAGTTAATCCCTCACGAATCTACCTCTAAAAACCCTATAAATGTGTTGCTATGTAAATTACCTATGGTAATTGTTGTGAATGATTGTTTCTTGCTGGATGAACAAAATAGCAATTTTATAAACTAAATTTTCATGCTTTAGAACATAATCATCCAATTATTGCATACGATTGGATATTAGACGATTTCAGAGTGCTTATATGACCTGATATAGTTTCTAGTACACTTTGTTTATTTCAGGTCTGAAGTCCAAACTTATTTGTTAGAAACTGATTCTAGATTAGAGTCTTTTGAAGTAATAACATGTATAGATTAATACACACACATAACGTACAAACTATATTTATGTTCAACTAATCTAGTTGGTACAGCAGCACATCTATTTCATATTTTGTTCTAGAGCTTGAGCTTAACTTAGTTGTTTCAGAGCTTGAGCTTAACTTAGTTTGATAAGAATGCTTACATTTTAGATGATCAGGTCTTCTAATAAAAAGTATACATAAGTTTGGAAATTTTCATGCTTTAGTTTATAGCCTGACATTTCTTAAAATCACATAGTACTATAAGTGGTATCTGATAGCCTGGCAGTGAATGCACTAATGTTGTTTCTGGTTTTGATCTTGATGTCATAATGCTTTTTGCATTGCTTTGTAGTCTTCATTGATCTGTAGCTTGATTCATCATGTATATTTGCAGTTTCGAGTCTGCACTTGCATTGTGTAAGTGGACTGGATTATTATTTTCCAGTTTCGTTTATGTTGGTTTGTGTTTGTTCTTTTTCTTGAGTCTAACTTGGAGCATTCTGTTGCTTCATTCTTTGGTTCCTGTACGTCGACTATTTTAGAACTACTTCGGCTAGATCATTTAACATCACCTGTATATATTGTTGCTTGATATAAACTTGAGTCTGCATAATACTTGGTCACTGTTGTCTTTGTTGTGGCCTTTGTATTTGTGTACTGGTACACATTCTGGTCATTGTTGCCATCTTAGCCTGGCATTTGTTTCAGTTTGGTTTGGTAACTTGTGCAGTTTACTGGTCTTTGATCAGGTTGTTGTTTCCTAGTTGCCTTTGCTTTGTAGCCTTGCAATTGAACACATTAATTTGGGTTTAAGTGCAAAGCTTTCTTTTGTGAATAGTAGCAACTTTTATTGCTTTTAACATTGATACGTCCTAGCCTAGCTTGGAAGTTGTCATATATATATTTGCTTTAGCATTAAATGCATGCGTCCTTGCCTTGGCATGTCCACCTATGTTTTGTTTAGTTGCATTCCTCTGGTCTCTTCATTTTTGACACTGTTTTGTCGCTGAGGTTGCCCTTGTACATGCTTCACTGCATCATCTTCTACCTGTTGCACTTGCTATGATGTTCATATGTACTGCCCTTGTACATGCTTCACTGCATCATCTTCTACCTGTTGCCACTGTCTTCTTTGTAGTTGCATTCTGCCCTTGTCTTTGCAACTGTTTGCTACTGTAGCTTCATCGTGGTGGTTGCTTCGTATTCTCTTACGTCTGCAGTTGCTCGTGTTTTGCAGTTTTTCCCCCTGTTGGGATTTGCTTTTTGAATCACTTGAGTTGAACCCGATTTCGGGGTTTGACCTGGTGATCATTTGTGACTTTCACTGAGCCTTTGCGTATCTCTTGCGATAGTGGCGAGGCAGTGCACGCGTGCGTGCACTGCAGCCACCCAGAATCGATTGCTTTACATTGATTTAGTCAATTTGATAAATTGTTTAGTTATCTCTGTTGATGATTTAAATCTGCTGATTTTTGTTAAACACTGTTAAGTGTTATATTGACCGTTATCCGGTTTCTTTGTTTAAAGAATCGGATAGACGGAAATTATTGTGACTGTCGTCTATTTAAATTATTACTTCCTATATGCATTAATAAACTGGTTTGAATTAGACTGATCCGGGTATTATTTTCTTTTGAATGTAATACTCGGGTCAGACCGAGTATTTACAGGTTGTAGATTTTTAGCTTTGGGTTGCTGCTAGAGCTATGAAGACTTTTTATATCATTTGAAGTGGTCTTCGTCTTGTTGTAGTAGTCAGTGTGTCTGTTTTAAGATGATAATGTATTCATGTATATTAGTCGATAATGTACTTGTATATATAACTTCTTGAGTCGACAATTGTAGTTGTATCATTTGTATTGTGTCAAATGTATTATAACTGATATCAGTTATTATATATGTGAGACTTTTCGTTCCATCTGTATTCTGCATTTATGTTATCTGTGTTATTTTTATATCCATTGTCCTAAACTATTATAGCCACTGTGTAGTAGCTTTGAGTTTGTATCGGTATGTCGGGTTTCCTCTAAAAAATGAAATGCAATGTTTTATTATCTGACATATCGGTGCTCGCACAAAGCAATTACATAGATGGTCGCTCCTCAACAGCCTTATTCTCCGTGCTAGTTGACAGCACTACACCGTAGTGTTCTTGGCTAGCGTGGGTATAGAGGTGGGGCGTCACAGCTTGGTATCAGAGCCTGGGGTTTAGGACAATTATAAAACATAACTTAGATGGAACTTGTGTTACAACTATTTGTCGATGTTTTATCCCTCATCTTTACATATGATTATTTTTGACTGTTAGGTATGAATTCCTAACGCTTATTCTTGTGTTTTCGGCTTTGAATTGATTTAGCCGATGTTGATTTTGTTTTAATTTGGAAAATTAAAGCCATTTTGACTTTTGGACTTTGTTCCACTTTTGTTCTATGCTATGAGTGTCATTGTGTACCTGTTACACTGTGATGAAAAATAGCTGGACCAGTTGCAAATTGAGTGATTTTGATTTCTCATTCACATCTAGTTCGAATCTCAGCGATTTTGAACTTGATATTTTGTGTTTTCCTCATCTGGATTTCCCTTCGACTTCGATCACTTTGTTTTTGAGAAATTACTAATTTCTTGATTTTCAAGACTCTGATTTTGTTTGCCGTTGGTTTCTTTGATAATGATGATTGATTCATTTTGTACTCGACTGCGGCTATTAATTGTTGACTTCGACATTGACTTGATTCTTACTTTTGTTGAAGTCATTTATGCATTTCTGCTCGTTTTGCTTTGTTTTTCCAGTTGATAATCGATTCTTCTTTTCTAATTAGTTGTTATCACCTTTGTCGATTTTGATAACTTCTATTTCTGGAATTTTTGGGTATTCCTACTTTGATGAATTTGGAATCGAATTCTTTGGATTTTATACACGTCTTCGAATGTGAAATTTTAGTGAACTGACTTGGCTTCCCAATTTAATCGATTCTTGATCATTTCCCCGATTTGTTGCTATCATTTATTAGCAACTTTGATGACATTTTCTTCGGGATTTTTGTGAACATACTTTCTGATGGATTCAGTATCGATTTCTTTGGATTCCATTCACATCTTCGTATGTGAATTCTTGTGATTGATTGTTTCTACAATCATTTTTGTGATTTGTCACTTTAAAAATATAAAGGTTTTCTATACTAGTAGTAAATATTAAAGTCCTTTTTTCCAAACGATTTCAAAACTATTTTACTACAAAGCTCTTTTTCTTAAATCGTTTTCCAATCTATTAGTATATACAAGCCTTTATTTCACTCGTATGAGAAATTGAATTAAACGGCCTAGTAAAACAAGTGGTATGAAACGCTTGCGTTTACTTCGTCGGTTAACTCCTGGACTTGTTCGATTGAACCTTTTGTGACAATTTTCTAGTGTAGATTTACAGTTTGTTCGTAAATATTTAAGTTAAGCAAGTGGTTATGGGACATGAAGCTAAACTTTTATATTTACTAGCTTAGTGTAATTGACACTTCTCGTTGATCATGACGATCATTTTGTGATTTAGACTAGCAATTGTGCGATGTCTTTTTGTTTGCAAGGTTAGTCTAGACCGCAGTAGTGTGATTCCGACTCACACATATCTTTTTGTTTCCAAGGTTAGACTAGACCGCAATAGTGTGATTCCGACTCACACATATCTTTTTGTTTGCAAGGTTAGTCTAGACCGCAGTAGTGTGATTCCGACTCACACATATCTCTTTGTTCGCAAGGTTAGTCTAGACCGCAGTAGTGTGATTCCGACTCACACATATCTTTTTGTTTGCAAGGTTAGACTAGACACCACTTGTGTGATTCCATTCACACATACCTTTTTGCTTTTTGGTTAGTCTAGACCTTAAATTTGTGTGATTCCACTCAACACATATCTTTTTCTCTACGAGGTTAGCCTAGACCTCAATCTGTGTGATTCCGACTCACACGTGTGGGATAGCGACCCACGGTCTTCGGACCATTCCTGTGTGAAAATTTAATGGATGGCTTCCATGAGATAGCGTCTCATCTTGTGATACCGGTATTTTGGAGTTTTCATGCTCCCATTTTGTGATAGGCATTTCCCTTTTCCTTTTTATGGTTTAGACTAGCAAATGTGCGATGTCTCTTTCTCTGCGAGGTTAGCCTAGACCTCAATCTGTGTGATTCCGACTCACACGCGTGGGATAACGACCCACGGTCTTCGGACCATTCCTGTGTGAAACTTTAATGGTTAGCCACTAAGAGATAGCGTCTCGTCTTGTGAAATCGGTGTTTTGGAGTTTTCATACTCCCGTTTTCTGATAGGCTTTTTCCCCCCTCTTTTTGTGATTTCTGGATTTCTTGTGATGATTTCTAGAATTTGTGCTTCACCAATTTTCGTGATTTCTATTGACAAGTTTTGTCAATTTTTGTGTATTGGTGATTTCATGTGTTATTGACTTGTTATGAATACAAGTTTAGGGTATGATATCCCTTTCTATCTTTGAGAAGATTCTTGTGACATTTTCTTATGAATGAAAATTCATTGGTATTATACTTTGATGCCAGTTATTTTGATGAAATTTTGACGTGTTAACTTCAGTAACCGTCAATTTTAAAATGGATTTACAGGCGGTTCTTCCGCAATGCTGAATTTGTTGTCCGTTTTACTGTACTTTGAGAAGTGCAACTTCCTTATCTAAGATGCTACTGATATTGCTAATTTAATCACGTGTTTTCAAAATTCTTTATTTTTAAAAGTAGTTTCAAAAATATAAATTAAAATTGTTTTCAAATTTTTTTTACAGTTTACATTTTCAAAAGAACGAGGAAGCGATTTAAACGTTTCAGAAAAATCGAGGACTATGACCCCTTTCTTTTACTGATTCGCTTAATTCCGGACTTGTCCGTTTGAGAATGTGAAATGTTATTTTTAAAACACACAATTCTGCACTTTCAAGGAAACGATAAAGAGATTTAAACGATTTAGCAAAAGTACGGAGTATGAAACCATACTTTTACTACTTCGGTTAATTCCGGACTCGTTAATTGAATATTTATGACTTCTGATTATCGTTTTTGATAATCAGATGTTTGTGTTTCTGATTATCGTTTTTGATAATCAGATATTTGTGAAATTTGATTATCGTTTGAGATAATTAAATATTTTTCGATTTGATAATCGAATATTTGTGATTTCTTATTATCGTTTTTGATAATCAGATATTTGTGAAATTTGATTATCGTTTGAGATAATTAAATATTTTTCGATTTGATAATCGAATATTTGTGATTTCTGATTATCGTTTTTGATAATCAGATATTTGTGAAATTTGATTATCGTTTGAGATAATTAAATATTTTTCGATTTGATAATCGAATATTTGTGATTTCTGCTTATCGTTTTTGATAATCAGATATTTGTGAAAATTCGATTATCGTTTTAGATGATTGAATATTTGCGATTTTGAGATTCGAGCTTCGTCTTTTTCTCTGACGATTCAGGTGAGTAATTTGATTTACTCACATTCAATTCGTGCAGTACGTGATTTCTACTCTGATTCCTTTTCTTTCAATTGCTAGAACTCGATTGATTCTTGCTTTTGATAGTCGTCTGATTTTGATTCCTTGATCCCAACGATTTTGATTCTTTTGATTTGAATCAGTCGAACCTTTTGATTCTATATCTGATACTTCCATAATTCCTATACTTCCCTGTTGACCTTTGCTTATGCATTCGACATTGTTATGTTCTTTTGGTTGTTACCTTCTATCCATTTATTCCCTATGATTGCGTGGACGCAATATCTCTAAGGAGGGGAGTCTGTAACAACCCGCAAATTCGTAGCAATTAATTATCGACACTAGGTGATTAAATCGTTCGCCAATTCTTATTGGAATTTTATCGAGTTGAAATTCTTTTGAAAAATGGTTGAGAAATTGTTGGTGGGCTTTAAAATTTAGGCCCATACCTTTTTCTTTTGATACCGTGATAAGGGTATTAGCCCGATCCTCTGAGAAAAATTATCGGCCCTTTTCTTTGCTCTGGAAAAAAAATAAATGGTGGCCGCTTCTTTCTTCTTTGCTGCTGAGAATTAGGGCTTCGGTTCTTTTCAAAAATTAGGGCTTTGATGTCGACTGAATCACGTTTGCTCGTTTCACTATGTTGCTCTCAGCCCTTTGTGATCGATCGTGTTTGGATGTTTGCGTGTTTGAATTATCGATCAGTTGTCTTCCTCTTTGCTCTCTGAAGATTAGGGATTTGTGAAAATTCGAACGCGTCGTTCAGTCGAAATTATTAATTGTTGCGTGCTCCTCCGATCAAGCGTGCTCTTCACTTCGAACAAGGTGAGTGTTCATCACTCACATCTAATTCATACGAAAGTCTGGATTTCGTTTATCTGAGTTAATCCCTCACGAATCTACCTCTAAAAACCCTATAAATGTGTTGCTATGTAAATTACCTATGGTAATTGTTGTGAATGATTGTTTCTTGCTGGATGAACAAAATAGCAATTTTATAAACTAAATTTTCATGCTTTAGAACATGATCATCCAATTATTGCATACGATTGGATATTAGACGATTTCAGAGTGCTTATATGACCTGATATAGTTTCTAGTACACTTTGTTTATTTCAGGTCTGAAGTCCAAACTTATTTGTTAGAAACTGATTCTAGATTAGAGTCTTTTGAAGTAATAACATGTATAGATTAATACACACACATAACGTACAAACTATATTTATGTTCAACTAATCTAGTTGGTACAGCAGCACATCTATTTCATATTTTGTTCTAGAGCTTGAGCTTAACTTAGTTGTTTCAGAGCTTGAGCTTAACTTAGTTTGATAAGAATGCTTACATTTTAGATGATCAGGTCTTCTAATAAAAAGTATACATAAGTTTGGAAATTTTCATGCTTTAGTTTATAGCCTGACATTTCTTAAAATCACATAGTACTATAAGTGGTATCTGATAGCCTGGCAGTGAATGCACTAATGTTGTTTCTGGTTTTGATCTTGATGTCATAATGCTTTTTGCATTGCTTTGTAGTCTTCATTGATCTGTAGCTTGATTCATCATGTATATTTGCAGTTTCGAGTCTGCACTTGCATTGTGTAAGTGGACTGGATTATTATTTTGTAGTTTCATTTATGTTGGTTTGTGTTTGTTCTTTTTCTTGAGTCTAACTTGGAGCATTCTGTTGCTTCATTCTTTGGTTCCTGTACGTCGACTATTTTAGAACTGCTTCGGCTAGATCATTTAACATCACCTGTATATATTGTTGCTTGATATAAACTTGAGTCTGCATAATACTTGGTCACTGTTGTCTTTGTTGTGGCCTTTGTATTTGTGTACTGGTACACATTCTGGTCATTGTTGCCATCTTAGCCTGGCATTTGTTTCAGTTTGGTTTGGTAACTTGTGCAGTTTACTGGTCTTTGATCAGGTTGTTGCTTCCTAGTTGCCTTTGCTTTGTAGCCTTGCAATTGAACACATTAATTTGGGTTTAAGTGCAAAGCTTTCTTTTGTGAATAGTAGCAACTTTTATTGCTTTTAACATTGATACGTCCTAGCCTAGCTTGGAAGTTGTCATATATATTTGCTTTAGCATTAAATGCATGCGTCCTTGCCTTGGCATGTCCACCTATGTTTTGTTTAGTTGCATTCCTCTGGTCTGTTCATTTTTGACACTGTTTTGTCACTGAGGTTGCCCTTGTACATGCTTCACTGCATCATCTTCTACCTGTTGCACTTGTTATGATGTTCATATGTACTGCCCTTGTACATGCTTCACTGCATCATCTTCTACCTGTTGCCACTGTCTTCTTTGTAGTTGCATTCTGCCCTTGTCTTTGCAACTGTTTGCTACTGTAGCTTCATCGTGGTGGTTGCTTCGTATTCTCTTACGTCTGCAGTTGCTCGTGTTTTGCAGTTTTTCCCCCTGTTGGGATTTGCTTTTTGAATCACTTGAGTTGAACCCGATTTCGGGGTTTGACCTGGTGATCATTTGTGACTTTCACTGAGCCTTTGCGTATCTCTTGCGATAGTGGCGAGGCAGTGCACGCGTGCGTGCACTGCAGCCACCCAGAATCGATTGCTTTACATTGATTTAGTCGATTTGATAAATTGTTTATTTATCTCTGTTGATGATTTAAATCTGCTGATTTTTGTTAAACACTGTTAAGTGTTATATTGACCGTTATCCGGTTTCTTTGTTTAAAGAATCGGATAGACGGAAATTATTGTGATTGTCGTCTATTTAAATTATTACTGCCTATATGCACTAATAAACTGGTTTGAATTAGACTGATCCGGGTATTATTTTCTTTTGAATGTAATACTCGGGTCAGACCGAGTATTTACAGGTTGTAGATTTTTAGCTTTGGGTTGCTGCTAGAGCTATGAAGACTTTTTATATCATTTGAAGTGGTCTTCGTCTTGTTGTAGTAGTCAGTGTGTCTGTTTTAAGATGATAATGTATTCATGTATATTAGTCGATAATGTACTTGTATATATAACTTCTTGAGTCGACAATTGTAGTTGTATCATTTGTATTGTGTCAAATGTATTATAACTGATATCAGTTATTATATATGTGAGACTTTTCGTTCCATCTGTATTCCGCATTTATGTTATCTGTGTTATTTTTATATCCATTGTCCTAAACTATTATAGCCACTGTGTAGTAGCTTTGAGTTTGTATCGGTATGTCGGGTTTCCTCTAAAAAATGAAATGCAATGTTTTATTATCTGACATATCGGTGCTCGCACAAAGCAATTACATAGATGGTCGCTCCTCAACAGCCTTATTCTCCATGCTAGTTGACAGCACTACACCGTAGTGTTCTTGGCTAGCGTGGGTATAGAGGTGGGGCGTCACAAAACACCTCGTATTCACGGCCCCGATCACCATAGTACCTGGAATTCTGGCCAACCCTCCGTCGACATCCCCTCTACCATTCCTCGAAGCCACGCCACACTCGATCAATCCAAGACGTCGAACGAGACCAATTTCAAAACCCCAGCAAAACTAGGTTTACAAACTTCAAACGCTCGCCGCCACCACCACGACCAATTGTACCCCCATCCACTATTTTTCCTACAACCCCTGATCACTCCTCTACCTCCAGGAGGAAGCTCGACCCCTCCGATCAACAAGATCACCAGAGGCAACTCGAAATGCACAATTTGAACAAACCCAAACTGCTCCTTCATTCCCCATCTAAAAATTATGATTTTAGCTTTAAAAATAATGTTTTGGTATGCGAATTCAATCCCCATACCTGAATTCGTGAATTAAGTAGTTTGAACTTTGACAAATTTAGAGTTATGCTCAGATAAATTGTTTTCCAGAGTTGCTAACAAGATGTTTTGACTTGAATTGACTTTTAAAATTTAATTCATGATCAAACAAACAACTTTTGTTTATATTTTAAGTTCTAATAGTGCACAAGAACAAGAGATAAAGATTTATTTTGTAAATCTGGGTTTGAAAGAAAAACAAGAACAGAGCCAATCTCTAATTTTGCACAGACATGCACACATTCACATCTTCATATATATACACAAGAACAATTTTCAACATAGATATTTCCAGATATAAACTTGCTACTAATTCAAATATTTAGGTTTTAAAAGTGAATGTTACTCACTGTGTTTTGAAAAGATGAACAGAGTTGAAGTTGAAATTTGGGTTTGAACTTGATAGCTGAAGCTTCTTCTTGATCTCAGGCTTTGGATAAATTGTTTTGATGTTTTAAAGTTAATGTTTGTTTGAATATGAGATGATATTTACTCTAGATTACTCTCAGCTTTGATAGACAAAAATGAGTTAAAGAGTTTGATATAAGAATTTTAGTTTACTGGGTGATGATATTTTGTTGTACAGGGTGATGTACAAACTAGTACAAATACAGGTAGAGATTTTTTCTTGCTTTGTCTACTAATGTTTGTTTTGGTGGCTGAAGATATATGGCATTAATTGCCTTTGTACAAATTTGCTTTTTTTATTTCTTTTGCTTTGTCTTCCTTTGCAAGCCATTTCACTTGCTTATACTTTGTCTACATACTTATATTTTTGTTTCACTCTTTCGCAAGTGTTTCATACTTATACAATATATACTTGAATGTATTTTTATTTTTCTTTTGTATGCCAATTCATGTATTTTTATTTTATTTATTTATTTCTATTTTTTTATTTTTATCTTATTATTTTCTTTCTTGTGTCAAAGTCTATACTTTTTTATATTTAATTTTTAAACCATTTATCTAAGATTTAAATTCAAATCAAATATACACATATATATTCAAATTTATTCATATATGCCCGTATACATATATATTCACATATATACAATAGTTAAATTTTAAATGATTTAACATAGAATTTATTTGAATTCGGGGAAACTCGCATCAATTTATAAATTAATTTTACAAATTTTATTCAAAAATTCAATTAATTATCAATTTAAATTTAATTAAAATCCGAGGTCGTTACAATCCTGATCCCGGTCTCTTCGAAACGATCAGCGCAATGGCCAATATTGATAGTCGGTGATTTAACTACCAATTAACATTCACAAACATCCATCAAACAATAAATAATTTTCCAAATTATATATTTACCTCACAAATATCTTCGCAAGATATATTTCCATTTTCAACCCTTCTGAAAACAGTTTTCAAACTACACTCTTCTCATGGAATAAATTTCCAAATACTTATTTCCACTGAAAACACCAAGTACAATTACTTTAGATTTTTAAAATAATTTAAAAACACTTTATTATAAAATACACTTTAAAACAATTAAATTAAAACTACTTTAATGCTTTATTTAAAAATATATACTTTAAGAATATTTAAAATAAACTACTTTATAAAATATAATACTACATTTTTATCCTTTTAAAACACAATACCAAGTTACCTTTAAATAATTACTACTAAATTAAATTTTAGAAATACTTACTTTTAAACTTTAAACATTTAAAAATAATAAATTTTCTAAACATACTTTAAAAAAACAACTTTAATACCTTTAACTCATTCTTAAAAGTTTGCTTTGGAAACATACTTGGCTATCCAGGGAAATACACTTCCCTTTCACATCTTTAAAAATAAATCACTATTTATTTTTAAACAAATTTACCCATTTCTTTAATAAATTTCCACCGCGAATTTATTCTTCCAAATATCCACTGATATATTACTTCACTTTATAAACCCAGTTTATAAATTCCATAGTCTCATTTCCCTTTTAAAATTCCAATTTTAAACACTTAAATCAAATCTCAAATTGATTTCCAAATTACTCCATTTTGAAATAAACTCCTTTACTTACTCAATTTATTCAAATCCGTTAACTTCAGATTTTGTTTCTTCATTATGATTAAAATCTTTTTAACTGAAAATACCAATTTCAGATTTCCCAAATTCCTTCTTTATCCTTTTAAATAAATTCAAACCTTGAATTTTTAAAATAAATTCTTTATTTCTTGATATAATATCACTTAAGTTTAAATTTCCATTATTTCTCTGTTTGCTCAAAATCCTCTTTTCCCATACTCGGAATTTATTAATTAGGACTTTAAAATCACTTATATTCTTTTCCGATTCATTCTTAAATTTATTCAAATTCTCTATTTTACTTGAAAATTTACTCTTTAATTTCTTTTCAAAAATCCAATTCTATATATTTTGATAGCTCAAAGTATCGAAACATATTCAAGCAAACCATATCATTCAATCCCAATTGTCAATATAATTTATCACAGAATATCAAATAATTATAATTCAGAATTATTAGAACATTCTAAATAATTTTGAGGAATCCAGTTGGATCCCTCCAACATGTTTCCCTGCATCCACAGATGTTAGCACAATATAAAATACCAATTCCACTTCAAGGTGGAATATCGCGGTATATGGGTTTAATATAATATCATCCGCTATTATGCGGCGCATAGGGTCTCATCCGCTATATAATGTGGGAAATCAATCACTCTAATATATATATACTACTATATATATTATCACATCCAATCAATTCAATCATTCGACAAAATATTTAAATTTAACCATTTAAATTTAAATAATAATCCAGATGAGTGAGATTAACTCACCTTTATTTTATTAACATCCCATTTCCAATCCAGGTTGCTTTCTTCTCAATTCTTTACAATTTTTAGACCTTGAATAAACAATTTTTATATGATTTTATTAACATTTGAACCAATTGAAAAATCAACTACCATTCAATAAATTTAATTAACTAATTATTTTATTTAAACTAAATTTTCTTCTTTGAAACTACCTATATATATATACTTTAATATAAACTTCCAAATAGTTTAAAATTCCCATTTTCTAAGTGTATTATTTAAAAACAGAATGGCTTTTATAAACATTTGGAAAAATCAAATAGTCTATCTTTACCACTAAATAAAATTTAATTAACCAATTTTAAATAAATTACTGATCTAATATATTCTTCATTCAGTCTGTAATTAAAATAGTTTAATTTACCATTAAATCTGTAAAAGAGGTTATGAATATATTTATTTAAAATGACCAGTAAGTTACAGCATGCATATATATAAATATATACATATTAAATTAAATCAAATTAGAGTAGAACTGTTACCTTACTGTAAA
The DNA here is from genome assembly GCA_030737815.1 of Allium fistulosum. Lineage (NCBI taxonomy): Eukaryota > Viridiplantae > Streptophyta > Magnoliopsida > Asparagales > Amaryllidaceae > Allium > Allium fistulosum. Next base: position 665,258,986 of record CM060903.1, read on the forward strand.
TGTTTCCTTATTCGATCTATTCACCAAGACGAACGACAAACAACCCAAAATCAAAAACCACCATGCCCAACGAATCCATTGCTAATCTTGCCGACGAACCCTGCTGCTGACGCACTTGCCTACGCCAAGAATTCCACTCGCGACCTAAACCCTGGCACCATGCGGCTCACCGAGTCCCACGCGTGCTTCGAATGATCGTCGAGATCCGTCTTTGCAACCCCGAACTCCCTACGGCCTCGAGTTTCTCACCGATCTTCCATCGACAAACACCATCAGCCCTAGCTTCGAGCTACAGTTCGACATTGAAGTCGATCCCAACCATCGCCGCACCCTTCACGAACAAGTGAACGCGCGAGTACAGGCTCGCGAATTGAATTCGATTTGCGATTGCCAGAGGAGAAGAAAGAGCGGGGCTCGGTTCGATTACGGTTTGTTCGAATTATTCCTAGGCCGGTCGCCATTTCTTTTGATTTCAAGATTTTGAATTTCTCTCTTTTTTTTCCCGAGTCCTTATTTGATTTAGCTTTTAAAGAGGAAGAAGGCTCGTCTATTTCTTTTTATGTAACCGAACGAGATCGGTTTTCGTTGGGAAGGAGATGATATTCGATCTCATGAATAAAAAATGAGCAGAACGATAAGAAGAGGGGTACGATTTAAACGATGAGGGATGGCATGCTTTGAACGATTTGAATAGGACTGATTTGAAGGGAAAAAGGTAGGACGTGATTTTAAACGTGAATAGGCGGTTGGCATTTATTTGATTTGATTTCATAGATACATATATATATATATATATATATATAATTGTAACATCTCGTGTTACATATATACAGGAAAATCTCGAACTCCTATTGAGACATGCCGTCAGGCGTTTATAATGTTAAACCCCTATTTTGAACATAATGGAAAAGGTTTCGAGTTCTAATTTGATCGTATGGAGAAGATAACTTTTTGGATCTAGTTATAATATTTAATTTTCGATATAAATTTCAACGCGTTTATCTATTGTACGATCACACGACAACTCCAAATGCTTCGAAATTTGAAATCCGATAATAATACAATATTACGGATCCAATGGAACTAGTTTCGTCGAATTCCGAGACTGTGCCCTGGAAGGCTATTTTTAAATACCGATTTAAACGATATATTTTCAGAACTTAACAAAACACTTCCAAATTCAAGTTTAACAACTTTTACTATCTTCGGTACTATCAATATAAATTTTACAAGCCTTTAAACTATTTTTAGCAAGCTTAAAACTCCATATTCAACATTTTACCAAACTTCAAATTATTTAATTAAATAATTAAATTATCCAATAAATATTGATATTTGAAATTCGAGTTAAAAATTTACTATTGAATATTTAAAATCAATTAAATATTCCAATTTCGAATATCCAAAATTCCGGGTCGTCACAACGTGTGTGTGTGTGTGTATACACACACGTACACATATATATATATATATGTATGTATGTATATGTATATGTGTATATATATATATATCTGTGTGTGTGTGTACGTGTGTGTATTTTATATACATATGTATGCCATAATAAGAAACATAAGCATACTAACTGTGAACTAGATAAGAGATAATAAAGTAAATTAAGATCATTATGTTATGGTATAGAACACAAATATGTAATAATTAAATGAATTATCTAAATCTAAAAACAAACACTCAACCAAAAGGTTAGATCGATATATATGTATATGTGTGTGTATATATGTATGTATATGTGCGTGTGTCTATGTATGTATGTATGTATGCGTGTACGTATGCATGCGTGCATGCATGCATGCACGTATGTTATATACATATGTATGCCATAATAAGAAAGATAAGCATACTTACTATGTTATGGTATTGAACACAAATACGTAATAATTAAATGAATGTTAAATTCTGAACAACATTTTATAGTCTAACTAATTTCCTATTGGGAAGAAAACATCCAAAAAATCATTAGCACGCATATTAATTATAAAGGTATTTAGGATGCTATTATTATTTCTAATTTAGAAACAAGACTTTCCTTAACTAAATTAATACGAGATTTTACCTTTTTAAGATTTCCTTTGAAACTATTATTTTTATCTTTTCTATAACTAGGGTTTGATATCCACTTGAAACAAAATATATATATATATATATATACATACATACATATATATTAGATTTCTATAGGAGTATTTACATTATTAAAAATTCTTTGATTTCTTGCAAACCATATATACCAACATATTATAGTAAAAACAGTATCAAATAATAATATATGAAATCCAGTATAATAAAATATAAGCCTATTCCAAAATAATTTACGACTAAAATCATTATTTGTTATATTAAAATCAAAAATCTTAAGACAATCTATAAGACCATACTTAGTGATTTAACACTCAAAATATAAATGTGAATTATTTTCCATTTCGATACTACAGAAAAAACATTTATTATCGATAACTATTTTTTTAAGAGTTCCATGGTATTTAATTTCCCATGTATAATTAACCACATATGTACCTTTGCCTTGGGCGGAGAATTGCCATTCCAAATATATTTTAGTATATTCGAATTTGTTTCTGAAAAATTAAGAAATTTATTTTAAAGAAAATGCGATGTATATATTTTACTCTTACCACAATACGATATTTTAATGTTATTTTCATTATTAATGTTGTAAAGTTCTATTTTAGCACAAAGCAAAGCAAACTGGAATAAAGTATTTCCAACTAATATGCGATTAAAACTAAATTCCAATGAAAAATTTAAATTTGGTCTATATATTTCTGAAACCGGTACATTTTTTAAGTTACAAATTTCATAAAGTTCTCTAAATTCTAATTTAAGGGGAATAACTGATATCCAACAATCATGCTAGAACGATGTGTTATTCCCTTAATGTACCACATTATTAATTGCTAATTTATAAATATCGCAACTTTTTATTATCGTTTTCCAAAAGTGAGAAATATTATTTGTATTACTAGTAGAAATATAGTGTATATTATATGTACCCCTATATCATTGATTTGATATTATTTCATTCCAAATTAAATTTTTGTTATTATCAGTAAATTTCCATATCCATTATCCTAAAAGATGTATTTAAATTATGTAAATTTATAATACCTAACCTCTCCTCCTCTTTAGATTTACTTACCATTTCCTATTTAACTAAACACTTTGAACCATTATTAGTGTTATCCCCACTCCATAAAAAGTCTCTTCTAATTTTATATATTTTATCAATTACCCGTTCTGGAAAGTGATGAAACAACATCCAATATATGGGTAGTGCTGTTAAAATTGAGTTAATTAGAACTACCCTACCCGCCCTCGATAAAAATTTACCATTCCCTTTAGACAGCCTTTTGTTAATTTGACCAGTCATCATATTTAAGTTTAGTTGACCTTATTAAAAATTCTAAGCATTATATGGGAAATTTCATAATTTTACAATTTAGCATATAAGCTACTTGGTTCTCTATCTTATCTATATCGCTTAATAATAGTATGGAACTTTTATCAAAATTAACCTTTAATCTAGAAAGTAACTAAAAAATATATAAATCTTTATTCTAGACTTTCCATTGTATGTTTTGTTAGAAACATTATAAATCATAGCCTGATTATCACAATTAATCATAACTGCAACATATGGCATTTTCTATAGAGAGGTTTTTATTAAAAGATTTCTAATCCATTTAGCGTCTTTACATACACTTGCTAATGTAATTACTTCTGACAACATTATTGAACCAGAAATACAAGTCTACTTCTTGGAACCCCAAGACACAACAACACCTCCTAATGTAAAGATCCATTAAGTTGTGACTTGGATTTGGATTCTACATTGTGCTAAGCTGTACTATTATATCCTACTAATCCAATAGGACATCCTTTATAAGATAAATCATAGTCTATGGTTCCTTCCAAATAAGCTAAAAATCTAGAAATAGTTTTTCAATGTTCGTAAACTGAATTACTCATAAACCGACACATCACACTCTTCGAATGTACTATGTCGGGTCTAGTGCAATGCATTGAATACATATGACTTCCAAGAATACTAGAATATTCAAGTCGAGGGACAATACATTCATTATTCTCCACTAATTTAATACTACGATCTAATGGAGTTGGAACTATTTTGTCTGTAACGACCTGCCGGTCCGTACAATTCCAGCTGACAATAAACCACACATGTCCAACTCAAATTGAACAGAAAAGCTGATAGTTATGGGAAAGAAGAAGAAAGGAGAAGAGGAAATAAGAAGAAGAGAAAATGAATTTAAAACAACACAGAATCTCATAATCGCAGTGGAACAACTTATAATATAATACCAATGATCTTTACAAAAGAGAAACTGTTATATACATACATCCATCAGAGTACAACAACAATCACAATCATCAGTCTGGACAGTTATAACATTATGTCCTCACAATTGCTGATAATTTCAATAACAAAGCAGCGGAAAATAAACATAAACGAGAATACGACTTGAATATCTCCAATTTGTCTCCTACGCTCCAATGCATCCAAAGCAATCTGTAAATATGCTCGGTCTGACCCGAGCATTATAATAAAATAATACCCGAGTCAGTCTGGAAAACCAACGTAAGAAAACACACCCAATTGGATTTAAAGTTAACCATTGAAAATCAAAAGTATCTCGTAAGACCATGCCGCACATAAACACAGACAGGTTTTTACCTTACGATAACCAAAACATTTCATATGAAATTTTCTGATATTATAATAGTGTCTAAGATACAAATACTTATTTATCTTAGTTGAAATTGTTGCATTAATTAAATTCCAACATAATAGGTTTTATAATCAAAACCGTAAAGGCACGTATTGGAGATTGGATTCCATACTGTGACAAGGTAAGGAACTACCTTCCGAAGGTACATCTCTAGATAAAATGCACCGGGGTCTGACAAGAACATCTTGTACCCCTACCAAACAGGACTGGCCTACCATTTGACTAGTAGTACCGAATATGATCACCCCGCTTGGGCCCCGAAGCATACAAGAATATATAGTAACCGATCAAGATTTGGAATGAACATACCCTGATGGGAGTGAACCACTTGGCCCTACTGCATGCTCGATTTTTGTCATTTCCCGATTGATGAGGCTTGAGGCAATGTTTTACCTTTATATAGAACTTCCCACTTAGAATGCTAACACTGCCCTCCAGGAAACAATGCAATATCAACATTCATACATTCAAGTTCGTTTTGGGACTGAATGAAACACTTGAGAGCTCCATCTTCAATTCCAGCATCTTCAAGACGTCTTCACTTTGAAATGCATTTGTTGGATCGAAGTGGTTTTCAGATAATATATTTGATCTCGGTCTCTTCAAAACAACATTCGCTAATTCCCGGTAAATTCAACCCCGGTTCTTTAGGAAATAAACAGTCAAAGATAAGAGCGGAGATCATCTCCTAACCGTTAGTGGACGGATTTCCTTATCATTGTCCTAGAAGAACGAAACGAGGTCTATACGCACAGTACAGCATCATCGGAGATGACCGTGCCATATAACTCATGTGTTTCTCCTAGATATTTCCAAAGTTACGCTTTGGGTCCAATTCCGATAGTCGGTTATTTAACTCTCGACAAACAAACATTCAATCAGGGATTTAATTCCCTAGTGAAAACCAACATTGGTTAAGCACCGAGCAACACTAAGCCTCTTTTAACAAATTCTTCAATTTTCTCAAATCACTTTGTAAATATTTGTACCAAAATACTTTTACAAAGATATAAATATATATTCACAAATCCCTTTTTCTCAATACGTAGAAAAATATCCATATACTTATCTCAAGGGTATAAGTATATTCACCATCATTTGGGAAGATTTCCCCTTTTTATTTAATTCAAAAATCATTCATGACTCTATTATACATCCAAAAAACCATTTATAAAATTCCTTTTATAAATTCATAAACTCATTTCTAAAATTCTTTTATAAATATTTAAAACCATTTACAAAATTCTTTTATCCTTTTTAAGCAATCTTCCTTTACATTTTCCAAAATATGTTATAAGATTCCACTTATAAAAACCCAATATGTTTATAAAACTCCATTTATAAATCGGGGAAACAATTATAAATAAATTATAATCATTTACCTTTAAACACTATTATATACTAATAACATTATGAATAAATAAACACTAAATTTAAACATCTTAAAATAATAATTAGTAATATTCAAAACATTCTTAAATAAACAATAATGATTTATCTTCAACATTATTCTGAATAATAGTAATTAATTTCTAAACTTTACTAATAGATAATTTAAAAACAATTTCAACCCATATTAGTAATTTAAATAGTAAACTTTTCAAATATTAAAAATATTGACAGACCCCTTTTAAAACAATATTAATATAAATTAACAGCTTTTAAACATAATTATATTTCCTTGATAAAAATCCATACTTAACTTTCCACTTAATCATTCCCATATTTTATAAACAAGATTCATGAATCTCTATTTATTTTATAAAACTTTCTTTCATAAAATTCATTTATTTATAGAGCATTATTTATAACTCTATCCCTTTATAAATCTCGCATATTTATAAAATCCCACTCAAAACATAATTTTAACCCGTTTAAAAAGTTTCTCCCTTACTCGGGATTCCTTTTATAAATTCCTTTTTATTTATGAAATCCTTCGACATCTTCCATATTTACTCTCACCTTCCATTTTCAAAATAGAATCAACTATTTTTTGAAAACAACATTCCATATCCTATATAAATCCACGCCTTTAAGAATTATTACCCCATTTATCCAATGATAAAAATTTTCCTAAATTTATTAAAACCCGTTTATAAATCCATATTTTTATTAACAAAATATGATTTTACATATCTTCATTTCCTTTGTAAAATATCACCTTTATAAATTATCATATTTATAAATTTCACCTTTATAAATAAATTATAATATATATACCTATAAATATATATATATATATATATATATATATATATATATTACTTTATATAAAATGGTAAATAAATATTTATATAAAATATTTCCATTTTCTTCTTAAAACCATATCCTTTATTATAAAAGATGGGCTTATTTTCCAAGATTTTAAAAATCTCTACTCATAGTTCAAAAACTCTATTAAAAAATGTTTTATAAAACTATTAAATTAGAATATCTACAAAATCATACCTTTGATTTTTAAAAATAAATTACTTCTTCAAATAATTCAAGAAAAATATTTAAATCATATATAATTTCCAAAATAACTTTGAAATCCCTTTTTAAAATCAATCTCTATTTTATGGTATTTAAAATACCAAAATATAAGGCACAATGCTAATAAAGCACTAAATAAACAAAATCATGTCCATGTCATCAATTAACATCCAACATATCATATACCAATTTATATGAAAATAAATCAACAGTGTGAGGAATCTCGTTGGATCCCTCCAACCTGTCCCCCTGCATTACATACAGCATATAATCATAAAAGAATAAATCAACCGCTTTGAGGTAGGATTCGTATACAAAGGGCCATCCGCTCTCACACAGGAACGTAATAGAGTTTCATCCGCTCTAATAGGCGAGAATATATATCCAAAACAATAATAATTAGTAAATTATCCAAACAGTCAATAACTATCAATAATAAATATCCAAACATCCAATAGAAATTTTTTATCGACTAAACATATTTCTTGTTAACCAAAAAGGTGAAATTAACTCACATTGATTTTTGTTTTCGCCGAAACGTTCCAATTTGGACTAAAACCGAATGGTCATTCGATTTTAGCATAAATTCCAATAAGCTCCAATCCCGTTCAATCCAACTCCATAGCGTAGCCTTCGTCGATACGATTGCAACGCAACTCGTCGCGTTTAATTTGGACCTCGTATGAATTCGATATGGATTAATGAACTTTTGAATTAATTAAATTATAATTAACTTAAATAATATAAACGTTCACAATTAAATAACTACCTACCCTCCATCACTCTTGTTCCCTCCCAGGTCTACCAAACTTTGACCGTCCTTCACCAACGATCGTTGCTTTGACGATCGCGCGCGCCACTCTATTTGAGCTTGCCGACGCAGTGCCACACCGCCGTGAATTTTCCTAGAAACGCCAAGCTCGAACTGCACCATTCGAGGCGAACTGCCGCCACCATGTATTGATTTGAGTCGATCCAACCATAGATTAGGTTTGCCTTGCCGAGCTCTACGATTTACTAGCGGACAACTTCATCCAATATTGCTCCTAGCGCTTTCGATCGCTGGTGGCTGTTCGATTGAGCTTTGTTTAAATTAGAAAAAAAAAGGACGAACTGTTTTTTTTGAACGCACCTATATGGCAGAAGAGGGTAAGGCCTTGTACAGTTGTGGTAAGGACTAGGGTATGGGTTGGCATGGACAACATGTGGTTAATATATATATATATACACACACACATATATATACATATACATACATATACATATATATACATATACATATATATATATATTAAAATATCATGCTTTAAACGTCCGAAAATATCTAAATTAGAAAGAAAAAAAGGACGAACTGTTTTTTTTAACGCACCTATATGGCAGAAGAGGGTAAGGCCTTGTACAGTTGTGGTAAGGACTAGGGCATGGGTTGGCATGGACAACATGTGGTTAATATATATATATATACATATACATATATATACATATATATATATACATATATATACATATACATATATATACATACATATATATATATATATTAAAATATCATGCTTTAAACGTCCAAAAATATCGATCTCCTATCGAGACATGCCGCTTGGCGTTCTATATGTTATACCCCAATTCCGAACATAATGGAACTAGTCTCGAGACCTAATGCGATCATATACAGAATATAGCTTTTCAAACCCAGTTATATTATATAATTTTCTAAAATAAATTCTACGCGTTTCGATCTCTCACGACCAAACGATACGTCCAATCGCCACAAAATTCGACGGTATATAATAATATACTATTACGGTCGAATGAAACTGGTTTCGTCGAAATCCGAGACAATTCCCCAAAAGGCTATTTTTACATGTTAATTTAAAAAGTATTATAAAAACAAAATAAATCACTTTTAAATCTAATTTAAAAGTTTACTATCTTCCTTCTTATTTAAATAGAATTTAAACAAATTTTCAAAATCATTCACTCATTTCAAATTCAAGATTTAAAATTTTAAACAATTCCAAATATTAAATTTAATAATTTAATTATCAATTAAATCGCTATATTTGAAATTCAAGTTATTCAACTTATAAAAATAACTTTTTAATAATTAAAATCAATTAAATATCTCAAACTCAAATGACTGAAATTCTGGGTCGCTACATTCTTCCTCCCTTAAAAGAGTTTCGTCCTCGAAATTAGCAAGTAAGAAAAATGGCCCAAACCGATTAACTTCTCAAAACCAATTAGGTTTAATAGATTCCCAAATACTTCTACGTCTTTAAATTTATTCACCAATACTAACTAATTCCCATCCCTCCAACCATACTAGGTTATAACTCAAAAATCAATTTTTAGCTATCAATTTTTTTTCAAAATTCTAAAAAAATTTCTAACTCCTTAAGTTTTCGGGAAAATACGACAGCGTCTCCTTTGCGCGACTCGATCATAAAAATTTTCAATATGTATATAATCACAAATATACATCTCATCTTCGAGGATGAGGCATCCCGTAGGGAAAAATATAAACGTACGGTATGTAATCCGAGATGTGTACCTTATTTTAATTAGTATTAGCAAGCATATACAACCAATATAACGCGAAAGCGAGCTCCAAATGCGAAGCATATGCCATCTGCACCTACTAATCACTCAACAACCAATGAGCATATGTACATAGAAAATAATATCACTATATACATAGACTATATCGTAACTGTATGCAATTTTAGTGAATGTAACAAGAGAACTTATTTAACAAATAACATCCATCCAATTTATCTGTCATCATATAAATTTGCATATCCCAATGTCAACATTATACTTATACACTTTCATCTCTTATTAACATTCAATTTATTTCCAATTCAATTGATTGACATTCACTTTATTTCATTCACTTTGAATTCAATATATGTTTAACCAAATTTCGTTTATGAATCATTTCATAAAATCATTACATTTTTAACCTTTCCTAAGTTAAATATTATTTCACTATCACTTATTATATTCTTCAATATTAATATTATTACGAACCATTCCATCAATAAATTACTTAAGTTTATTTCAAATATTTTATACAACACTTCTTATTTTTATTTCCACTTCAAAACTTAAGTTCAAATCCAATTCTATCAAACACCTCAACATATCCAATTCATGCTCAATTTATTTTTCATCCAATTGCTTCACATTCAATTAATCCATATTCAATTAATTAACATTCACTGTTGACATTGAATTATTCACATTATGTTTAACAACATTTTATTCCATACTTAATTAATTTTACACTTAAGTTAAATTTCATTTTATAACTCAAGTATATATTCATTTCATCAATTCATTTTACAACTCAAATTCGTATCCATTCCACAACCTAAGTTGCATTCTATTCTACAACTCAAGTTCATATTTCATTTCACTAATTTACTTCATTAGTCCATTTCATTAATTTATTACAAATCAAGTTCAATTTCATTTAACCTTTATTAAGTTAAACTTCATCTCATACAATTCACTTTATTTACATTTGCTTAAGTTAATTTTAAATTTCATATCTCAATTCCAAACTTTCTCCTCTTATCTATACCATTTCCAATTTATAAGTTCCAAAACATATTATCTTATGTTTTCTCAACATTTAGATAGAAATTTCCAGGATTTTAAACACTCGGTTTTATTTCAAATCATTTTGAAATCATATATATATATATATATATGCATACATACATAACTCCTTTATATATCAAATTACACTTCTGGAATCTAAAACAGTTTTTTTTACCAAAACAAAACTTCAATGGAAAATCTCTAAGGTAGCAATTCATCACTTAGAAACTCGAAAATGAATACTGATGATGTTGCAGTCATCATCATAATTATTTTCCAACGACTGAAGTGAGTTTAGTGCTTTCTATCTCTTTTAAATCCTTTTTAAAATGTTTCTAACCAAAATATTTCAAAATAATATTATTATTATTCCAAAACCCTTTGAAATGAAATTTTCAAAATCAATGGGATTTAAATTCTCCAAATTCTTGTTTTAAATCCATTTTTATTTACAAATCATATTTATAAGTATACTTGTGCAATTTCATTTCCTTTCCATTTATAAATCACATCTATAAATCATATTTATAAAATATCGCTTCTTATGTAATTTGTTTTACCAATATTGATTTATCGTAATCATAATCAATACTCTATAATTCATATTTACAAAATCACTTTCTTATATAACTCATTTTACAACTGTTTATCCTTGTTTAGATTTTAATAATAACAACTTTTATTAGACAACAAATGATAATAATCAAATATTATCATTCACTAAAAAACAGACCATACGCAACTATAATAATTTTTGATAAATATTCCTTTATATATAAAATAAAATTTAGGCAAAATTTTATCATTTACCGATTCTCAAAATAATACTATGTCGGTTTACCTTGTTTAAGCGTTTAGAAACCCCTATCGATATCATTGCGTCCCACATATCGACCAAAATTCATAAGCCACTCAACAGATAAATTAACACAGTATAAAACATTTTTAAAATCACTAACAAATTCGCACTCATATATACACACTCAAACTCATCCTAAGGTCTCACTTACCCTATCTCAAATGAGTAAATTCGCACCAAAGCCTAGGTGTTCGCTCAACCTAAGCTCTGATACCAATTGTAATGACCCGCCAATCCGTACAATTACAACTGACAATAAACCACACGTGTCCAACCCAAATTGAACGGAAAGGCAGATAGTTATGGGAAAGAAGAAAAAAGGAGAAGAGGAAAGAAAAAGAGAAAATGAAATTAAAACAACACAGAATCTTACAATCGCAGCGGAACAACATATAATATAATACCAATGATCTTTAAAAAAGAGAAACTGTTATATACATACATCCATCTGAGTACAACAACAATCACAATCATCAGCCTGGACAGTTATAACATCCTGCCCTCACAATTGCTGATAATTTCAAATATCAAAGCAGAGGAAAATAAACATATACGAGAATACGACTTGAAGACCTCCAACTTGTCTCCTAAGCTCTAATGCATCCAAAGCAATCTGTAAATATGCTCGGTCTGACCCGAGCATTATAATAAAATAACACACGAGTCAGTCTGGAAAACCAGCGTGAGAAAACACACCCAACTAGATTTATAGTTATAAAAACCGTTGAAAATCAAAAGTATCTCGTAAGACCATGCTGCACATAAACACGGACGAGATTTTACCTTACGGTAACCAAAACATTTCATGTGAAATTCTCTGACATTATAATAGTGTCTAAGATACAAATACTTATTAATCTTAGCCGAAATTGTTGTATTAATTAAATTCCAGCATACTAGATTTTACAATCAAAACCGTAAAGGCATGTATTGGAGATTGGATTCCATACTATAACAAGGTAAGGAACTACCTTCCGAAGGTACATCTCTGGATAAAATGCACCGGGGTCTGACAAGAACATCTTGTACCTCTGCCACACAGAACTGGCCTACCACTTGACTAGTAACACCTAATATTATCACCCCGCTTGGTCCCCGAAGCATACAAGAATAGATAGTAATCGATCAAAATTTGGAATGACCATACCCAGATGGGAGCAACCCACTTAGCCATGCTGCATGCCCGATTTTTGTCATTTCCCGGTTGATGAGGTTTGAGGCTACGTTTTACCTTTATATAGCACTTCCCACTTGGAATGCTAACACTGCCCTCCAGGCAACAATGCAATATCAGCATTCATCCATACAGGTTCATTCTGGGACTGGACGAAACATTTGAGAGCTCCGTCTTCAATTCCAGCATCTTCAAGACGTCTTCACTTCGAAATGCATTTGTTGGATCAAAGTGGTTTTCGGATAACATATCTGATCCCGGTCTCTTCAAAACAACATTCACAAATTCCCAGTAAACTCAACCCCGGTTCTTTAGGAAATAAACAGTCAAAGATAAGAGCGGAGATCATCTCCTAACCGTTAGTGGACGGATTTCCTTATCACGGTCCTAGAAGAATGAAACGATATTTATATGCATAGTACAGAATCATTAGAGATGACCGTGCCATATAACTCACGTGTTTCTCCTAGATATTTCCAAAGTTACGTTTTGGGTCTAATTCCGATACTCGGTTATTTAACTCTCGACTAACAAACATTCAATTAGGGATTTAATTCCCTAGTGAAAACCAACATTGGTTAAGCACCAAGCAACACTAAGCCTCTTTTTAACAAATTCTTCGATTTTCTCAAATCACTTTGTAAATATTTGTAACAAAATACTTTTACAAAGATATACATATATATCCACAAATCCATATTTCTCAATACTTAGAAAAATATCCATATACTTATCTCGAAGGTATAAGTATATTCACCAACATTTGGGAAGATTTCCCTTTTTTATTCAATTTTAAAATCATACATAATTCCATTATACATCCACAAAACCGTTTATAAAATTCCTTTTATAAATCCATAAACCCATTTCTAAAATTCTTTTATAAATATTTAAAACCATTTATAAAACGCTTTTATCCTTTTTAAGCAATCTTCCTTTGCATTTTCCAAAACATGTTATAAGATTCCTCTTATAAAAACCCCATTTGTTTATAAATCTCGGAAACGATTATAAATAAATTCTAATCATTTACCTTTAAACACTATTATATACTAATAACATTATGAATAAATAAATACTAAATTTAAACATCTTAAAATAATAATTAGTAATTTTCAAAACATTCTTAAATAAAGTTACTATAAATAATAATAATTAATTTCTAGACTTTACAGATAAATAATTTAAAACAAATTTCAACCCCTATTAATAATTTAAATAATAAACTTTTCAAATATTAAAAATATTGACAGACCCCTTTTAAAATAATATTAATATAAATAAACAGCTTTTAAACATAATTGTATTTCCTTGATAAAAATCCATACTTAACTTTCCACGTAATCATTCCTATATTTGATAAACAAGATTCAAGAATTTCTATCTATTTTATAAAAATTCCTTTCATAAAATTCATTTATTTATAGAGCTTTATTTATAACTCTATCCCTTTATAAATCTCGCTTATTTATAAAATACCACTCAAAACATAATTTCAACCCGTTTAAAATGTTGCTCCCTTACTCAGGGATTCCTTTTATAAATTCCTTTTTATTTATGAAATCATTTGACATCTTCTGTATTTACCCTCACCTTCCATTTTCAAAATAGAATCAACTATTTTTCAAAAACAACATTCCATATCCTATAATAAATCCACCCCTTTGTGATTTATTTCCCCATTTATCCAATGATAAAAGTTTTCCTAAATTTATAAACACCGTTTATAAATCCATACTTTTATTAACAAAATATGATTCTACAAATCTTCACTTCCTTTGTAAAATATCACCTTTATAAATTATCATATTTATAAATTTCCTTTATAAATAAATTATAATATATGTACCTATAAATATATATATTACTTTATATAAAATGGTAAATAGATATTTATATAAAAAAAATTATTTTCTTCTTAAAACCATATCCTTTATTATAAAAGATGGCTTATTTTCCAAGATTTTAAAAATCTCTACTCACCGTTCAAAAACTTTATTTAAAAATGTTTTATAAAACTATTAAATTATAATATCCACAAAATCATACCGTTGATTTTTATAAATAAATTACTCTTCAAATAATTCAAGAAAATTATTTAAATCGTATATAATTTCTAAAATAACTTTGAAATCCCGTTTTAAAATCAATCTATATTTTATGGTATTTTAAAATACCAAAATATAAGGCCCAATGCTACTAAAGCACTAAACAAACAAAATCATGTCCATGTCACCAATTATAACATCCAACATATCATATACCAACTTATATGAAAATAAATCAACAGTGTGAGAAATCCCGTTGGATCCGTCCAACCTGTCCCCCTGCATCACATACAACAAATAATCATAAAAAGATAAATCAACTGCTTCGAGGTGGGATTCGTATACAAAGAGTCATCCTCTCTTACACGGGAACGTAATAGGGTCTCATCCGCTCCAATAGGCGGGAATATATATCCAAACCAATAATAATCAGTAAATTATCCAAACAGTCAATAACTACCAATAATAAATATCCAAACATCCAATAGAAATTTTTTATCGACTAAAAATATTTCTGTTTAACCAAAAAGGTGAGGTTAACTCACGTTGATTGTCGTTTTTGCCGAAACGTTCCGATTTGGACTAAAATCGATTGGCCGTTCGATTTTAGCATAAATTCCAATAAGCTCCAATCTCGTTCAATCCAACTCCAAAGCATAGCCTTCATCGATACGATCGCAACTCAACTCGTCACGTTCAATTTGGACCTCGTATGAATTTGATATGGATTAATGAGCTTTTGAATTAATTAAATTATAATTAACTTAAATAATATAAACGTTTATAATTAAATAACTACCTACCCTCCATCACTCTTGTTTGCTCCCAGGTCGACCAAACTCCGAGTGTCCTTCACCAACGACCGCTGCCTTGACGATACCCGAGCTTGTCGTCGCCGTGCCACGCTGCCGCTGCTGATGCCGCCATGAATTTGCCCAGAAACGCCGAGCTCGAACTGCGTCGTTCGAGGCAAACTTTTGCCACCATGTATTGATTTGAGTCGATCCAACCATAGATTAGGTTTGCCTTGCCGAGCTCTACGATTTACTAGTTGACAACTTTGTTCAATATGACTCCTAGCGGCTCCAATCGCCGGTGGCCGTTCGATTGAGCTTTGTTTAAATTAGAAAAAAAGAAAATGGACGAACAGTTTTTTTTTGTGATGAATGCAACTATATGGCAGAAGGGCGTAAGGCCTCGTACAGTTGTGGTAAGGGGTAGGGTATGGGTTAGCATGGACAACGTATGGATAATATATATATATATATATATATATAAATATCATGCTTGAAATGTCCGAAAATCTCGATCTCCTACCGAGACATGCCGCCTGGCGTTCTATATATTATACCCCTATTCCGAAAACAATGGAACTAGTCTCGAGACCTAATTCGATCATATGCAGAAGATAGGTTTTCAAACCCAATTATATTATATAATTTTCTAAAATAAATTCTACGCGTTTCGATCTCTCACGACCAAACGATACGTCCAATTGCCACGAAATTCGACGGTTTATAATAATATACTATTACAGATCCAATGAAATTAGTTTTGTCGAAATCCGAGACAATGCCCTGGAAGTTTATTTTTACACGTTAATTTAAAACAAATTATTATAAAAACCAAATAAATCACTTTTAAATATAATTTAAAAGTTTACTATCTTCCTTCTTATTTAAATAGAATTTAAATCAATTTTCAAAATCATTAACTCATTTCAAATTTGAGATTTAAAATTTTAAACAATTCCAAATATTAAATTTATAATTTAAATATCAATTAAATCGCTATATTTGAAATTCAAGTTATTTAACTTAAAAAAATAAGTTTTTAATATTTAAAATTAATTAAATATCCCGAGCTCAAATGACTGAAATTTTGGGTCGTTACATTGTCATTATGATGACTGTACTTCTTTAGGAACTTCTCGATGTAGTGAGATTTGGTTAGTACATTTTCTTATGATTTTGATCCCTAAGATCACTTCAGCCTCTTCTAGATCTTTCATATCGAATTTAGAGAATGGAAACTTCTTTATTTCTTCCACACAAGATATATCAAAAACAAATATTAACATGTCATCAAAGTACAAACACATATAACACAACTGGTTTTATCCGATTTACTATAAAGGCACTTATCAACATCATTAACAATGAAGCCATTTGACAATGCTACTTTATCAAACTTCTCATGTCATTGCATAGATGTTTATTTTAGACCATAAAGAGATTTCACCAACTTACAAACTTTCTTTTCTTGACTTGAATTTACGAAACCTTCTGGTCGTTCCATATAAATCACTACTTCTAAATCACCATTAAAAAAAAGTTTTCGCATCCATTTGGTGTATAATCAATTTATGAATGGATGCAAGTATTATCAAACAACGAATAAAATAAATGTGAATAACAAGATCATACATATATCAAAATAATCTACTCCATCTCTTTGTTTATAACCCTTAGCAACTAATCTGGCTTTAAACTTGTCAATGGATCAGCCTTTATTCAACTTTTTCTTAAATATCCATTTACATCTTATTGGTTTAGCGCTAAGAGGTAAATTAGTCAAAATCCATGTTTGGTTTTACAAAATTGAATACGTATCACCATTGATAATTTCTTTCTAGAAAATAGCATCTCTGGGGCTCATTGTAAGAGAATAAGTTTTAGGATCATCATTTATATCTATTACGTATCTAATTATATTAATAATTTTATCCTTGCTTTCTTCTACTATATTTGTAATGAAATCAAGAACATATTTATTTTATATTCTCACTCTTTTACTTCTTCTATGTTCAGGATTTTCTTCAAGCACTAAAATATTCTTGTTGTTTTAAGAAGAGGTATAATCTTCACCGTTGTTATTATTAGTTTCAATATGTACTGGACTAGATTATACCAGTGGATTCTCACCAGTTTGATTTGAGCGAGATATACTTTTTTTTAGAAAATTCCATATCTACAGATTATATTACTTAAAAGTAACAAGTATTAACAATTGATAAGCTATAATAGGAAGGGAATAATCAATAAGACACAGTTAAATGCTCTATTTCCTAATTTTTGTCCTTTAGGGTCTATTTTTCCAACATAACTCAAACAACCCAACTTTAAGTTTTAATAGATTGGGTTTTCTTTTAAACCGTAATTCATAAGGAGAAATATATTTTTTTTCAAAGGAACTCTGTTTAAAATAGAATAAGTAGATAATTTAGCATCACCTCATAAAGTGTTAGAGAAGTTAGAACAAATGAACACAACATTAACCATTTCTGTCAATCTCTTGTTTTTCCATTCAACGAATCTATTTTGTTAAAGTGTATAGGGAGAAGTATATTGATGAATTGAAGCTTGATGTTTACAAAATAATGTGAAATCATTTGATAAATATTCACCACCATAATTAGAACGCAACACTTTTATTTTAAGTCCTAACTACATTTTAACTTCTTCCTTATAAATTAAACTTATCAAAAACTTCGTCTTTGTTTTTCATTGGATAAAAATAAGTATATCTTGAATAATCATCAATAAATGTGACATGATATCTGTTACTACCGTAAGTTATATGACCTTTTTAGTAAGCAACATCATTATATACTAAATCAGGCAAACCAGTTTTCCTTTCTATGAATTGAAGATTTCCTATGTATTTTTGCTTAAATACATATTTCACATTTAAAGGCAGATTCAAAACTACAATCAGAAATTAATTTTAACTTGTTTATGTTTTCAAGTAAACCATGGTTAACTTGTCCTAATCTAGCATGTTATAAACTAACAGAATCAGCGATATCAGTAGAAGTATTCTTTACTAAATTGAAATTAATCATGTCATTACAAGAATATCCCCGTCCAACGTACCTACCATTCCATGATAACACTAACTTGTTAGACTCTTTCACCATCTCGAATCCTCGTTTATTAAGAAGGTATTCAGAGACCAAATTCTTACCAATATCAAGTATGAAATACATTAACAAAGTAAAAACCTTTCCAAAGGGGAATGGAAGTTATGTAGTGCCTTTTCCAATTACTTTGTTGCAAATATTGTTTACAATGGTAACTTGATTGTCTTCTTCGTTGACTTCTTTGTAGGTCTTGTAGAGACTATGATCTTTGCATATATGAATGGTTGCTCCAGTATCAACCCACCAATTGTTTTCTATGCAACCAACAAAGTTTGCTTTTTGCACTACCGCTACCAGTGAGTCTTCGACTGATAGAATTAGGGTATACCCTAAGGGTAATTCTATAATTTACTGCAAATTATTAACTTTATAATAAAATCTCATTCGAAATAAAAGGTGTTTTTCTTTATATTATATACTTAATATAATGTCATATATTAATTAATTATTTAATTTAAGTATATTTAATTGAAAGTCCATACATGATATGTTTTGTGATAATAATTACAACGTGTTGTGATCATGAGAAATTTATCACAATGAAATTAAATATCATTTTAAATATTCCTAGTCAAGATATATTTAAACCGGATATCGATACATCCGTTAAGACTAGAGCATGTAACGCTCTCTAAATGTTGTGAATTCATATATGCATTTGTTATCATTTAATATATATATGTTATAAAATAAAATAAAAAAGTTTTTTTATGTATATGATCTTATTCTCCTTTCGACCACAACATAAAAAAACAATTTATTTTGTATTTAAAAATAATAATCATTTTTATACATTTTAAAACAAAATTGAATTTTCAAAATCGTTGTGTTATATATATGCATATATATATATATAACGATAAACTATATTAATAAATTATAATAATTGTTATTTTCGTTTTCATATTTAACACATATATCTGTGTGCTTGTGTATTCTATTCAAAAGATGAAATATACTATTATTTAATGTAAATATCTATATGTCTGTATAAATATAAATTAAATATAATTATACATATATTTTATGAGATAGAATTTTGTAAGAATATAAAAAAGTTTAAAAAATTCAATTTTGTTTTCATAAGGAAATTTTAAATTAAAAAAACATTTAATCCGTACGAATTAATGAAAAATAATTGATTTTGTAAAAGTTCTAATGGTTGAAATGAATAAATATTTTATTATATGTATAATTTTATAATATTATTTGTTTTTACAGATAAATTAGATTTTTAGGTAATTTATAATATATATTGTTCATGCATTTCCAAAAAAAATTTGTATGTGTATATAAATGTAATTTTTGAATTATAAATAAGATATTTAAATTTGAATTTAAAATTTAAAGGATATTTTAAAACTAGACCTAATTTCCAATTTGATTTTTAAATATTTGAATTTGAATTTCAAATCATTTTATATTTAAATTTATATATAATCATTTAACATATCAATTATGCTTATATGTATATAGTTAGTTTTATACTTATATATATAAGTATATTTTATATTATAATATATTATATAACAATAAACAGCAAATACATACATGAAAGGGGTAATGTATCTGTTGTGATGTAAATCCCAGCACTTAGATACGCGAATGTTAAATCATCTATACCTTACATGTTGCACGTACACCACATGTGTATTTGATACACTTGTACACATTATATATCACTTATATAAAAAAATAAAACCTTTTATTAATCAATTAAACAAAATAATGGTTTTATTTAAAATTTATTAGATTAGATCTAAATTAATTTAGACTATGTAAGCTCAATAAGATCCAAAATGGTAAAAAAAATTGAAATTCAACCATTTAACATGTTACGTGCTAGCCTAGATCCAACAATGGTATTAGAGCCCAATAGCTTATGTGGTCAAAATTAACAATGTTAAGGGCTAACTTATTAAAGCCTACTCATTTAGTAAGGTGTCTAGAAAAATGGTGTCTAAGGTTGGATTTGGGTAATCAAGTACTCTACTCTTCTTAGCTACGGGCCTAGCCCAAAAGGATTAGGTAAGCCCGAAAATTATCCCTAAAATAGCCTAAATTAATTTTGGGCATTGAACCAATTTTTCAAAATATGTTTCAAAATTCAGAATAAAAATTTTAATTTAATAGGTTAAATTTAAAATTAGTGATAATTTTAAATGTTATAAAATAATTTTCAAAATAAAATAATTATTTTCAGAAATTATTAATAATTAATTAGTAAAATAAATAAATAAATAAGTTAAATAGCATATATATTGATATATATATATAATGTTACCTTAAAATGTTAAGGTTGTATATATATATATAATTTTCAAAATTATTTAAAATTGTTTCAATTAAATAGATTTATTAAATGTTAATTTATAAATAATATAACACATATATAATAAGATATATGTGTATAACTATAAATGTTATATTATATATATTTAATTTAAAATGTTTAAATGAATAAAATAAATAAATTAAAATGTTAATTAATTAAATAAATAAGATTTAATTAATATAAGATTATAATATAAGTTAATTAAATTATATAATGTTATACAAGAATTAAACTTATATTATATGAATGTATAATAAAAGGTGGATCCGTAAGAAACCCAAATTAGATTTAAGGAATAAATACATACGTATAGTACATATATCATGATTTCAGATCTTCTTAACATTTGAATCACGAGGGTATTTCTTAAGAAATACATTATTCCATAAGTCAATATCACTCAATTATATATATTAAAGATTATGAATCTTTAGTGTAAATGTTGTCCTCTACCATTTATATGTTAATAAATTACTTGCATTCACTCTGGTTGTTGAGCAAACTCATGCTAAGGATTTTATGTGCAGTATTATTAATATATAGACTAGACGAGATAAGATAACTATATGTATTTGTTGAGCAAACTCAAGGTACATATATAATACTTAGGCCGTCACGAAATGGTAGGTATGAGTGAATACTACCCTTCGATTTGTTGAGCAAACTTAAGATCGAAATGAGATTTGGACAAAGCCCACAGGTTAGGTGCTTTATACGATACAATCGATAAATTATTTTCCATCACTTGTTGGGCTATGATTTGTTGAGCAAACTCAAGGTTAGAATCCCAAGGCAAGCGGTTCCTAACACCCACTAGAGAAATCAAAAGACTTCAATGTCTCTTCTTAGGGTTTTGTAATGACCCGTATTCTGACTATTTTAAATTATTAAATTTAATATAATTATGGAATAAAAATGGTTAGAAATAAAAATTTAATGATTTATTAATGTAATTTATTGAATATGAACTTGAATAAAATTTTGAAATAACCAATTTTGAAGATTTAGGCAATAACAAGTATAGAATGCAGTTCAATATATTGAATGTGTTTATAATCAATAGTTGGGATTGAATAATGAATGTTGAATTAATTAGATGAGAATAAAATAATTGTTTGATAACTAAAATTGATTTGAAATCTAATATTGGAATTTATTGAAATTATAATATTGGAATTCATCGAAATTGGATAGTTGGAATACTTTAAAATAAAGAAATGAAACTAAGTGTAGTAGTTGTTTTATTATTTGGATTCGTTTTAAAAGTTAAAATTTATAAATTAAATAACTTTTATTTAAATTATAGTGATTTATTGAATAATTAAATAGTTTGAATTTAATATTGGAAATTGTTTAAATAATTGAATTTTGAATTTAATGTGAATGAAAATGATTTTAAAAGTTGATTTAAATTTTATTTAAACAAGAATGAAGATTTTTAACTTTTAAATTTGAATTTAAAATGAATAAATTAAATTTTGAAATTACTTGTTTTAATTAACGGGTAAAAATAGCCATTTTGGCCACTGTCTCGGATTTCGACGAAACTAGTTTCACCGGATCCGTAATAGTGAATTATTGTAGGATTTCAAGTTTCGTAGCGATCAGACTTATCATTTGGTCGTGCGAGCTTGAAACGCGTAGTGATCAATTAAAGGTATTTAATTAAAATAATTTGATTTTCAAATGCTATCTTCTGAGTATGATGGAATTGGCTTCCGAAACTAGTTCCATTGTGTTCGAAATAGGGGTATAACATATAGAATGTCAGGCAGCATGCTTCGTTTGAGTTCGGAATTTTCACGGGTCAATTGGGTCGAAATTTATATAATAGGCCACCCTTTATTCTCATTTTCGAAACCCTAAAGATAATGAACCTTCAGCCATTCCTCTAAAAATAATTAATGACTGAAAATCACTCGTCTTCTTCCACTGATTTCTCCTCATCTACGCAACAAAATCAAAAAATTTCTAAAAGGAAAATCGTAGATCTCGTCGAGCTCGAGAATCCGGACGGTTGGATCAAGCAATTGCGTAGTGTGGTGATCGATTTCCTGTCGCATTTGTTCGTCTGAAAATGGGTTTTCGCTCATTCTCGAGCGCTCGTGAGCTCGTGCGGCCGTTGGCGAGGTTAGCTCGGAGGCGGGCGCATCGGAGGGAGGACGAGGATCTGAGTCCGATCGAGCGTGCACGGTGATTTCGAGTTATGTTATGGGTTCGTAAGCATGGCTGGGCTGTACACGATTGTGTTGAAGGGATGAACGATTAGGTTAAGCTTGTATTAATTATTTTGTAAATTAAATGTTAATTAATTTTATCGTTATATTAATTATAGTATAACTTTTGCATACGAGGTCCGTTTCGAGCGAAACGAGTTGCAGTGGATTCGTATCGACGTCGTCTATGCCATGGAATCAAATTGGAATTTATTTGAAGCTGAAATATTTTCAGTTTCAAATAAAAGGTGAGTGTTTTATAACGCTCACGAAGTACTGAATTATTTTTATGTTAGTTAAATTGAAGTCATGAAGTAATTTAATTTTATTGACTGTCATTTGGTATTTTAATTGACATTTGAATTGATTGTTAAAATTAAAATTGATAGTTAAATTGGAATTGGAATTAAACTGCTAGTTAAATCCCCAATTATTGATAATTGGTTAACTGATGTGATTTATTGGTTGTTTTGGATATTGAATGTGATGGATGATAATTGGTTGATATTTTGGATGATTTGGATATTTATTTATTTTTATATATTCCTGTCATCACTCCGTAAATTATTTGACAGCATATAAACTGTTATTTGAATTATTTCGAATAAATTAAGAAATAGGCTGAAATGATATATACCTATGAAACTTTGATTTGGATTGAAATGATATATATATCCATCCCTGAAATTAAAATTGAAATAATTAATCACTTGGCCATAGGGTAGAAAATTATATACGGACACCGGATTAGTTAAATTAAATGATTTTTAAATTCTCGGATTTGAATTTATTCAAATGATTCTGTTTTATAAAAATAAAGTTGAATTGAAATATGGAAATTGAATTAATTTCGAATTTGAGTTTTGAAATGTGAAATTAAATTTATTAAACGAAATTGTTTATAATTGAAATTTGAGATTTTGAAGTTATAATTGAAATATGATTTGAATTTCGGAAATTTATTCGTTTTAAAAGATTTGAACTTTTATCCAAACTTCGAAATATTGCTAAGTAAAAGTAATTTAAATGGATATTTCAAATTTGGGCTCAGAGTTGAATTATTTTAAAGATTTGAATCTAAATTCGAACATTGAAGTTTAATTTGAATTAAATGATTTAAATCGATATTCTAAAATTGAACTCGACTTTATATAAATTGAAATGGTTTTAAATTAAGAATTGAATGGGAATTTAAACCATTGAATCGAATTGCTGAATTGAATTTGAAGTTAAAATGAACTATTCGAAATTGAAATTAATTGGAATTGAAATCGAAATTAAATTAATTTGAAATCGAAACTGAAATTGATTTGAATTGAAATTGATATCGAAGTTAATTCGAATTGAAATCGAAATTGAGTCGACTTGAATTGAGTTGAAATTGAAGATGATTTGAATAGAAAGATTTGGAATTGAATCAGTTTGACTTTAAAACTATTTTTAAATAAATTTTTTTAATATAAACTGGTTAAAATCTATTTTTTAAATATTCAAATTATTTTGATTTTCCAAGCTACTTTACTATATAAACCATTTTCAATACTCAAACTATTTACATTAAACTATTCAAACTTTCTAAATTATTTAAAACTATTCAAACTATTTTCTAAAAATTCAAACTGGTCAAGGTTGGTATGTTTATATTTAAATCGTGGATTTGAATGCAAATTGGGTTAAAATGAAGTTATAACCTAAACAGAAATTCAAAACAATTTTGGAAGGAAAATCGAGAAATTTGAATGAAATGATATTTTCAAGTGAAAATGACATATCAAAATGAATATGATTTTTTAAAGTAAATATGATGATTTTGGAATAAATGATATTTTGAAACGAATATGATATTTTGATATCAAGTATAAATCAATTTTGAAATGTAAAAGTACCAACCGGTGTGCAAAACGACGTTTGGTTGTTAAAGAGACCGGAGCCTCTTATTGGCATACTCTATGTCAATATTGGAACCACTTTAACAACGGTGTACGCGGAGGAGACTCCAGAATGAAGTGGTTGGATTTGGCGTCGTTTGCTGGATTTGAAGAAAGAGAATGATAATGGATAGACTCCGGCACTTGTACCAATTTGAAATGACTAAAACAGGATGGCTTGACTGGGCCAAGCGGGCTGGCTACCCCTAACGGACATCCCTTCTTCGATTTTCTTCTTGGACTTGGTCCATACTATTTCATTGATGTTGGTTTCGATTAGTGCACCTTGATTTTAGGATAACCTCCCTTTGACTCGATATGGGATGGATGGACGCGGCGGGCGATCGTGGCTACGATGCGTTACCACCAGCCTTGTGACTCGAACTTGTAGTATCCTACCTTAGGCATTGCTTCATATGCCTTGTCATACTTTTATCCCTATATGAGACCCCTATGATTTTGGTTTAATGTTGTCGTATCACAGCACATCCCTATCCCCCGACGTGCTACTGGGGCGTTATATGCAAACTGTAAGATAATGCTTAAAAATGCTTTAAAGGGGATTAATGTAAAACCTCAACACTAAGAAAAATATTTATTTTATCGTTTAGACATTATATATATAGCGTGTAATACCACATATAAATATTTTGATGGGTCCTTAAGAGATGCAAAATCTCGTAACATCTCTTGAGTTATTGCACGCACGTTATACACTGGATAGGAGATGTGAAATACCGTAAACATCTCTGACGCTGTTACACTCATGTTATATGTGATATTGGTTTGACTCACATAAAGATATTTTATCCTAACTCGAGTGTTTTGTCTTTTCATTACGCTCGGGTCAGCCCTAAGTTTTCAGCGCATTAAATATTTTTTTTCGGAGGACGAAGACGAAGATTTGGTATATTATATTACTAGTATTATTTCACCACACTGTTGTTCTACAACATTGGTTTATTTTATTCTGAAGTATATATAACTCTGATAAATGTTGTATAAATTATAATCAAATGCATAGTATAACAGCTTCATGAACTGTTTATTTGATTATTATATGTTGTAATTCCGCTGCGAGATTCTATATTTGTTTTCTTCTTATCTTATTTTTCTTAATTAACCCCATTGATTATCTGTGTTTCGGACTGTTTGAGTTAGACATGTGTGGATTATTGTTGATTTAAACCTTCTGAAATGTGGGTCGTCACTGTTGGTATCAGAGCTTTGGTTTAGCGATAACCTTAGCTTTGTGGTGTTTGACTCATTAGAGATAGGGTAGTAATACCTTAGAATCGGTTGTTTGAGCGTATATACATGAGATAGCATGCTTGTTAGTATTATAAAATGTTTTATATTTTGTTTACTTATCTGTTGAGTTGTTTATGAATTCTGGTCGATCCGTGGGACACCATGTTATCGATAGGGTTTTCTAAACACTTAGATGAGGCAAGTCGACATAATATTTTTTTAAAAATCAGGTGAATGAAATAATTTAACCTAAATTATATTTTATATATATAATGATAATTTCATAAACCTGTATAATTATTAATGAATGTTGTTTGTTAGGAGATGATAATATTAAGTTATCATCGATTATTGGTTGAATTAAAATAAAACAAAATACTTTGTGAACTCTGTTTCACGAAGCGTTCGATAATTAAATTGAATTGAAATCTAATTACAATAAGAATTGTTTACAATAGCAAAGATGTAAATTAATGAAATGTTTTCATAATAAGGTAATGGAATTGTATAAGTATGTTTATAATATAGCTTATAAATAGAAAGATTTAAAAGCTGAGAATTTTAGAATTTAAATCCTATTGCTTTCAAAATTATTTTCAAGGCCTTCAAAATTAATAATAATATTATTTGAAAGTGTTTTGACTAGAAATATATTTTGAAAAGATTTTTGAAAGAAATAAAAGCATTGAGCTTGCTTTAGTCGCTGAGAAATAATTCTGGGGATGACTGCAGCATCCCCAGTATTCATTTTCGAGTTTCTAAGTGAGAATTGCTACCAAAAGAAATTTATTTCTGGTTAAAACATGTTTTGATTGTGAAGGAAAATATTTCAAGTATGATTTGATAAATATATGAAAATAGTATAGATAAGAAATAAGTTTATAACTTATGCATTTGAATAGGAAAGTAAGACTGAATTTTAAAAATAGTTGAACATTTTGGTTAAGCAAACAAAAGAAAATTTGAGTGTATTAAAGTGAATTAATTCCACTTAAGCTATAAAATGAATTAATAGAATGAATACGAACTTGAGTTATAAAATGAAATGCAATTTGAGTGTGAAAGGAATTGAATGTGAATAAATGAGTGTAAGTAAAATTAATGTGAGTAATTGAATTCGATTTAAATTGGATGTAAATAAATTAAATGCAAGTGGAACGAGTTTTAATAAATTGAATGGTAACTAATTGAATATGAAATAAGTTAATAAAATGAATTATAAGATGGAAGTTAACTGAAGTAAAGTTGAATGGAATTGATTGTGATAAAAAGAAAATTATTAATATGAATTTGAGCTATAAAATAAAATTTACTTAAGTAAAATTAATGATATGAATTAAAGAAATGAACTAATGAAGTGAATCAATGAATTAATATGAACTTAAGTTATGAAAAATAAACATGAGTTGCGTTTTATAAAATATTTATAATAAACTTAAATTGTTTTTGAAATGGTTTATAAATGATATTGGTATTAGAGAGAATATACTAAATGGCAATGAAATAAAATTTAACTTATATAAGATTAAATGAAATGGTTTTATTGTTATCCCACCTTTTGGTCAAGACCGGGATATCAACAAATTGGCTGGAAAAGATGGTTATCTGGGTTGGAGATCGATTGGAAACAAGGTTGTGATAGATGTCATCAAAATTTGGCCGAGCTCCAATCAAGGCGGGATCGATTGGGACTGATGATCGAGGCTAAGAAAGGCTGCGTTTCAAATTTCAGGTCAAAGGAAGTTCATTTGCTCAAGATAATTGATGGATACTTGCACAAGGATGTTTTCGTTCGAATCGATACGAGTTCGCATCGATCGACATGTATGCGAACGTGTCATTCGTATCGATCGGTATGGATACGAACACGTCGTTCATATCCATCGTGGAGAATAGTTCGGCAGGGATACGAACACGCTGTTCGTATCGATCAAAAAGAAGGGGACGATGTGTCTCGACTCGGTGAATATGGACTTGGATTGAAAAGATGGGCGCATGATGGTTTGTTCAACTCGATTATTTCGTATCAATCATGTGACGACCGCCCATGACCCCTGCACCGAATCTAGAGATAAAGCGCTGTAAAGTGTGCCAGGCGACCATGGACGATTGTCAAGGTAAGATTTAAAACAACAGAATCTATCGTATTACTCACAGCGCATGGACAAAATACAATAGAATATAAGTATAGTGAAGCTTTACAGAACAAAGTGACATCATATAAAACTCCATAATAGTTGAATACAAGCATCCACATAGTCAATACATCAAGCCTCACTACAAATCTCTCAGAGAATACAAAACAGCGGAATATCCAGTACATATAAGAAGATAATATGCAACCCTCTAGCTCGTCTTCGATATCAGCATCGTGAGAAGAGAACAGCACCTGTCACCTGCTACCTAGTCTGCCCGTCCCAAAATGGACGAACAGCCCAAGGCAATAAGAATTAAAACATAAAGCCTTGAGTCAGACAACAGTCTTAGTGAGCAGTAAATTAACTAACAACATACCAAAAGAGCATAAAGGAAAAGGAATAGGAATACAACCCTCCCACTCCAACCTCATTCTACAGTGATAGCCCCCAGACACACACTAAGCAGAAGCAAACATAGCAGAGCATACAATTTAAAGTAAAACTACTATCACTCGAGTCAAGGGCGATGTTTTCCAAGTACCAAGGCCTAAATCAGATAAGCACCCAGAAAATACCGCTCTTGAGTCCGAATGACGATACAACCAAACATCCATGACTCTGGCTATCACTGTTATCATTGCTTCGATATCACCGTTAATTGAATGACCGGCACATTCTTTCAGCCGTCCGTCAAGGGCTAATGAAAACCCCGGTTCTAGACATAACTCCCGCACGTCGTCGCAGCCCGTGCCTAGGACTATCGAATCTGCCCAGAGTACTCGACCATCAACAGTTGGCCGTTGGGACTATCGAATCTGCCCAAACATACCCCTGCTTAGAGCATGCTAGAACCTTCAACAACGATGCTATCCAAGCCTCCTAGTCATCCTCCTCGACGACTATTCTCATATCCATTCATTATCTTCAACTCGAATCATATCACCGAGTTATCAACATGCTTGGAATGATCCCGTCTGGATTAGACCAAGTCTTCATCACATGATTGCCTCGCTTCATTACATCCTCGCAAAGCCTCATCTCAACATGTCATCAAATCTATGCATAAGAGCTTCATCATCCCGCTACATATGCCACGAGCAGCTTTTCCAATTCAAGAGCCTTTCCCTTAGCTTTTGAATCACCTTCGATCTAAATCTAATCATCAATCATCTAGTGCATAACAATCAATCAAATCAAACATCAATCCAAGCAATCAAGCATTCAAATATGATCTAAGTAGACAATTATAACAATAATGGCATTTTCGTAATTAAAGAGTTGAAAGTCCAATAAGCATAAAAACATGTATTCTATCTCTACAAACTTGATGAATGAACTTGCATAGGTTAACATATGATAAAATGGATGCAACATCATCATGAACAATGGATCTACATGGATCTACACATAGGATGAAGGAAATGCATGGAAATCACTATTTTATCACCAAATCGGGCCAACAATCCGATATACTCCTTTGGATCCGTGTGAGAGATAATCACCACTCACCAAATCACCTAAACCAACCCAAATCAACACGCTTCAGATCTGGACAGCAAAGGATGAAGTTTGATCTATCACGAATCCGCTTCAAATGAAGAAATCCCTCTTGAAAAGATGAAGATCTTCAATCTAAGCTCTTGAATCTTCAATCTTGATCTTCGATTTGGATGGATGGAAGCACTAGATTAGAGTGGAGAAAAGAAGTGAAGAAGTGTAGAAGTCGAGCTCTCAAAATGGCAGCACTTCGTCGCTTCAAAATCCGGATCCCAAAAAGTGAGAACAACCCCTCCTATTTATAGCAGAAATTTCCTTAAGTCGCTTAACTCGGCTATCTCCCTAGGTCGTTTCCGACCTAAGCCTCTCCGACCTAAGACTCTCCGACCTAAGACTCTCCGACCTAAGCCTCTCCGACCTAAGCAATGCGCTTCCTTCGACCAATGACTTAGTTGGGTTGCGACCTAACAGCTTAGACTTCTACGCGACCTAACACAACATACGACCTAACAGTTAGATCTACGCGACCTAACACTTAAACTATCCTAGCGACCTAACAACTTAGCAACCTACGCGACCTAACAGTGTTACGACCTAACACATAGCCTAACTCCTAAGGTCGCCAACTTGTTAACTCCTTAGGTCGCCAACTTGTTAACTCCTTAGGTCGCCAACTTGTTAACTCCTTAGGTCGCCAACACGGAACCACTAGGTCGCTAACTCAGAACCACTAGGTCGCTAACTCAGAACCACTAGGTCGCTAACTCAGAACCACTAGGTCGCTAACTCAGAACCACTAGGTCGCTAACTCAGAACCACTAGGTCGCTAACTCAGAACCACTAGGTCGCTAACTTTCCCAGCCGACCTAACACTTAACAAAACTTAGGTCGCTCACAACATTTTCTTAAGTCGCAGACCTTCTCTAAGTTGCCAACAACCCTTAGGTCGCGTACGACCTAGTACTTAGACAAATCTGCCTAAAAATCTGAAATGACATGAAAGTGCTAAAATTCCAGATTTTGACGAACATGTCGATCCGTAAAAATACGGGTCGTTACATTCTCTCCCCCTTAGAAATTTCGCCCCCGAAATTCCAAGCAATCAAAACTATTCTGTACGCCTACCATCCATAACAATCAACAAACCATGCATCCAATTCTAACTTAGCGTACAGAATTCTAAAACTTTAGAACAAGTTACAATATCGCGAGATGAGACGACACCTTAGGGCCATACCTTGAAGAGTTCAGGATGAGCTGTCTTCATCCTCTCTTCCACTTCCCACGTACAGTCGTTATCATCATCACTCCATTGTATCTTGAGCAACTTAACTACCTTCCTCCTAAGCTGTTTCGTGTCGGTTTCAACAACACGAAGCGGCTTACGAGGTCTTCTATCAACTGGGTCAACTTCGAAATCTTCACAGCTATCAGCAGAAACCACTGTATTCGAGTCATGCACATACTTCCGTAGATACGATACATGGAAAACATTGTGCACACCCGACATCTTCTCCGGTAACTCCAATCTGTAGGCGAGCTTTCCAATTCGCTCGATGATCGGGAATGGTCCAACAAATCTCGGAGTCAATTTTCCTTTCTTCCCGAATCGAATAACATTCTTCAGTGGAGAAATCTTCACAAAAACCATATCTCCTACGTCGAATTCCAAATCCTTTCGACGCTTATCAGCATAACTCTTCTGACGGTCTTGGGCTGCTTTCATTCGTTGTCGAATGATCTCTATGCAATCTGAAGTCTGACGAATCATCTCTGGCCCAAGCATCAGCTTTTCTCCAGTTTCCAACCAACATGTCGGAGAGTTACACGGTCTTCCATACAATGCCTCATACGGTGCCATACCAATACTTGACTGGTAACTGTTGTTGTACGCAAACTCCACCAAATGAAGGTGATCTTCCCATGATCCTCCGAAATCCAAAACACATGCTCTGAGGAGATCTTCCAAAACTCGGTTGACTCTCTCGGTCTGACCATCTGTTTGGGGATGATAAGCTGTACTCAAACACAACTCGGTTCCCAAGACTTCCTGGAAGCTCTTCCAAAATCCACTAGTGAACAATGGGTCTCGATCGCTCACTATACTCTTCGGAATACCATGGAATCGAACTATCCACTTAACATACAACTCAGCCAACTTAGATGCAGTCCTAGTCGATCGAACAGGAATGAATCGTGCACTCTTAGTCAGACGATCCACAATGACCCAAATCCCTTCATTTCCCGTTCTGGTTCTAGGCAATCCATCGATAAAATCCATCGACACTTGTTCCCACTTCCATGTAGGAACTTCTAATGGCTGAAGCAATCCGCTTGGCTTCTTCTGTTCGGCTTTTACCAACTGGCAATTCATACAATTGGAAATGAAATTTCCAACATCCTTCTTCATACCTTCCCAGTAGTAGGTTCTCTTCATATCCCGATACATCTTATTTCCACCTGGATGAATTGTCAACTTCGAGTGATGACTTTCCTTCAAAACTTCACTCCTCAATTCATCTATATCGGGAACAACTAGTCGTCCTTGCTTCCGAAGCCAACCCTTTCGATCGACCTCGAATCCTTTATCCTTTTCTGGATCCACCCCAGATTCCAAATCACGGATAATCTTGACAAGCTTATCATCTCGATTTTGGCCCTCACCAATCCTTTCCACAAGAGTGGGTCTTATTGATAAGTTTGCCAACATCTCAGGTTCCAATTCGCATCTAGGCCTGAAGTCAAATCCAGCTAAATACTCGAGATTCTTCCATTCAGAAAACATGGCTCCCAATCCTGCATGTCTTCGACTTAACGCATCTGCCACTGCGTTACCTTTTCCCGGAGTATAAGCTATACCAAAATCATATGATGCTAAAAACTCTAGCCAACGTTGCTGCCGAAGATTCAAATCCTTCTGGGAGAAAAGATACTTCAACGACTTATGATCTGTAAACAACTCGAATCGAACTCCCAACAGATAATGTCTCCACATCTTCAGAGCAAAAACAATCGCCGCTAACTCCAAATCATGAGTTGGGTAATTCCTTTCATGCGGCTTCAGTTGTCGACTGGCATACGCAACAACTTTATCCTTCTGCATCAGCACTGCTCCAAGTCCAGTACCACATGCGTCGGTGTAAACCACCATCTCATCATTCCCACTTGGAATAGTCAAAACAGGAGCACTCGTCAATCTCTCTTTCAGGATTCCGAAAGCTTGCTCACACTTAGCATCCCAACTGAACACTTGGTTCTTTTTCGTCAATCCTGTTAACGGTGCAGCTATCTTGGAGAAGTCTTTGATAAACCGTCGATAGTACCCTGCTAATCCAAGAAAACTTCTCACGTCAGATGCATTCTTAGGTCTAACCCAATCCTAGATTGCTGCCACCTTAGCGGGATCAACCGCTATTCCACTTCCAGAAATCACATGGCCTAAGAACCTCACTTCACTCTTCCAGAAGTGACACTTCGAAAACTTAGCCTTCAGCTGATGTTTCCACAAGATTTCCAAAACCATATGCAAGTGCGTCTTGTGCTCTTCTTCTGTTCTGGAATAAATCAGAATATCATCCACGAACACAAGTACGAACTTGTTCAACTGATCTCTGAACACTCTATTCATAAGATCCACAAAATATGCTGGCGCGTTAGTCAATCCAAACGGCATTACCAGCCACTCAAAGAAACCGGATGGTGTCCTAAAAGCAGTCTTCGGCACACTATCCTTAGCCACTCTCAACTGGTGAAATCCCGTTGCCAAATCCATCTGAGAAAACACCTTAGCTTCGTGAAGCTGATCAAACAAGTCATCTATTCTCGGCAATGGATACTTGTTCTTCTTAGTCACCTTATTCAGCTCACGATAATCGACGCACAATCTCAACGACCCATCTGCCTTAGTTGCAAACACAACTGGTGCACCCCACTCGGACACACTACGCCGAATGAATCCTTTTTGTAAAAGGTCATCAACTTGCACCCTCAACTCTTGCTGTTCCCTAGGCGCCATCCGCCTAAGAGGCATCACAAAAGGTCTGGCTCCTTCAACTAGATCTATACGAAACTCGATCTCTCTATGCGGCGGCAACCCTTTGACTTCGTCAAAGACATCCTCGAATCTATTTGCGATCGGCACTAAAGACAGTCCATCCCGTGGAACAACTAGCGAATACATGAAGCTCATGAAGACGCCTTCCTCATGCTTACATCGTATCACAATCTTTCGCCCTTCCACATCCTCGACTGTCACCTCTAGCCTCTCACAATCAACCTTAGCCGCATACTTCCTAAGCCAGTCCATACCCAAGATAATTCCAAACCCCGCAAAGTTCAGAACAAAGCAATCACAAACAAAAGAGAAACCATGACTCGACACAACTAGACCACGGCATAACATACACAAACAAGACGAACCCCCAACTGGATTAGTCACAACCAATGGCCTATCAACAATATCCGGTGTCAAACCTAACCGGCCTACTAGTTCACTACAAACAAACGAATGCGACGCTCCAGTATCAAACAGAACTCTAACTGGAACACCACATAGGAAAAGAGTACCTTGAACAACCACACTCTTTCCCTTCTCTTCAGCAGTAGGAGCTTTCGAAGACGACGGAACAGCTCCCAAAGCATAGGCTTGCACAATCTGCCTGTCCTTCCTCGGCTCTGGACAATTCTTCCTGAAATGCCCCGGCTTGTCACAGTTGTGACACTTCATCGGTACCTTAGGATTCTTACAATCCTTAGAGAAATGGCCCTTCTGCTGACAATTGTAGCAAGTCACCTCGCCCTTCGGCTTCTTCTGGCCATCCTTACCCTTTTGCTGCTGCTGCTTCCTCTTCTGGTTTCCACCCTGCTGTGGTTTAGATTCTCCCTTGGTAACAGCAACAACAGGTCCTTCCTTAGGAAACAGACTCTCATGCCTAAGAGCTTTCTCCACAAGCTTCTCAAATGAATCGTCCAAATGATCCACCAACTGTCTCCCAAGATAACTATCCAAGCCGGTCACAAACTTCTCATTCTTCTGATAAGCAGATTCAATATATGACCGAGCATACTTGGATAAAGCTTCAAACTCAGAAACATACTCAAGAACAGATCTTCCACCCTGCTTGAGCTCTACAAACTTCTTGAACAGAACAGACTTCTGAGCTGTAGAAATGAACTTGGCTTCAAATCTAGCTTGGAATTGCTCCCAAGTAATCTCTTCCTCCGCAGTACTGATGGTAATAGAGTTCCACCAATCAGAAGCTCTCCCTTGAAGCTGCCTCGATGCCAACTTCCTCTTAGTTGCATCATCAATTCCCAAATCACCAAAGATCCTTCTACAAGCATCTATCCACCTTTGGACCTCAATGGTAGATTCTGTTCCCAAGAAAACCTTTCCTCCAAGAGCAGTGTAATCCTTGCACAACTTAGCGAAATCCACTGGTTTCGGAGTTTGGACTTGAACTCCAACATCTACTGCTGCCCCCGGAACTGGTATCCTTCTCATGATCGAAGTCATCATAGCTTCGAACATGGCTGCATAATCCGCAGTCTCTTCAGTAGCACGACCTTCCCTAGCAGCTGGTCTCCCCCTTCGACTCATTCTCAATATCTATAAAAAGGAATGATTAAAACATCTAGAGAAACAACTGCATAAAGGACTCAAACTCTACTAAGCTACTATATTATATATAGTAATCATCCATCAAAATACAATTACGTCTCTCATACGTAGTTACTTCAGCGAGCGTTGGGTAAAATCGATTAACCAATGCTCTGATACCAAATGTGACGACCGCCCATGACCCCTGCACCGAATCTAGAGATAAAGCGCTGTAAAGTGTGCCAGGCGATCATGGACGATTGTCAAGGTAAGATTTAAAACAACAGAATCTATCGTATTACTCACAGCGCATGGACAAAATACAATAGAATATAAGTATAGTGAAGCTTTACAGAACAAAGTGACATCATATAAAACTCCATAATAGTTGAATACAAGCATCCACATAGTCAATACATCAAGCCTCACTACAAATCTCTCAGAGAATACAAAACAGCGGAATATCCAGTACATATAAGAAGATAATATGCAACCCTCTAGCTCGTCTTCGATATCAGCATCGTGAGAAGAGAACAGCACCTGTCACCTGCTACCTAGTCTGCCCGTCCCAAAATGGACGAACAGCCCAAGGCAATAAGAATTAAAACATAAAGCCTTGAGTCAGACAACAGTCTTAGTGAGCAGTAAATTAACTAACAACATACCAAAAGAGCATAAAGGAAAAGGAATAGGAATACAACCCTCCCACTCCAACCTCATTCTACAGTGATAGCCCCCAGACACACACTAAGCAGAAGCAAACATAGCAGAGCATACAATTTAAAGTAAAACTACTATCACTCGAGTCAAGGGCGATGTTTTCCAAGTACCAAGGCCTAAATCAAATAAGCACCCAGAAAATACCGCTCTTGAGTCCGAATGACGATACAACCAAACATCCATGACTCTGGCTATCACTGTTATCATTGCTTCGATATCACCGTTAATTGAATGACCGGCACATTCTTTCAGCCGTCCGTCAAGGGCTAATGAAAACCCCGGTTCTAGACATAACTCCCGCACGTCGTCGCAGCCCGTGCCTAGGACTATCGAATCTGCCCAGAGTACTCGACCATCAACAGTTGGCCGTTGGGACTATCGAATCTGCCCAAACATACCCCTGCTTAGAGCATGCTAGAACCTTCAACAACGATGCTATCCAAGCCTCCTAGTCATCCTCCTCGACGACTATTCTCATATCCATTCATTATCTTCAACTCGAATCATATCACCGAGTTATCAACATGCTTGGAATGATCCCGTCTGGATTAGACCAAGTCTTCATCACATGATTGCCTCGCTTCATTACATCCTCGCAAAGCCTCATCTCAACATGTCATCAAATCTATGCATAAGAGCTTCATCATCCCGCTACATATGCCACGAGCAGCTTTTCCAATTCAAGAGCCTTTCCCTTAGCTTTTGAATCACCTTCGATCTAAATCTAATCATCAATCATCTAGTGCATAACAATCAATCAAATCAAACATCAATCCAAGCAATCAAGCATTCAAATATGATCTAAGTAGACAATTATAACAATAATGGCATTTTCGTAATTAAAGAGTTGAAAGTCCAATAAGCATAAAAACATGTATTCTATCTCTACAAACTTGATGAATGAACTTGCATAGGTTAACATATGATAAAATGGATGCAACATCATCATGAACAATGGATCTACATGGATCTACACATAGGATGAAGGAAATGCATGGAAATCACTATTTTATCACCAAATCGGGCCAACAATCCGATATACTCCTTTGGATCCGTGTGAGAGATAATCACCACTCACCAAATCACCTAAACCAACCCAAATCAACACGCTTCAGATCTGGACAGCAAAGGATGAAGTTTGATCTATCACGAATCCGCTTCAAATGAAGAAATCCCTCTTGAAAAGATGAAGATCTTCAATCTAAGCTCTTGAATCTTCAATCTTGATCTTCGATTTGGATGGATGGAAGCACTAGATTAGAGTGGAGAAAAGAAGTGAAGAAGTGTAGAAGTCGAGCTCTCAAAATGGCAGCACTTCGTCGCTTCAAAATCCGGATCCCAAAAAGTGAGAACAACCCCTCCTATTTATAGCAGAAATTTCCTTAAGTCGCTTAACTCGGCTATCTCCCTAGGTCGTTTCCGACCTAAGCCTCTCCGACCTAAGACTCTCCGACCTAAGACTCTCCGACCTAAGCCTCTCCGACCTAAGCAATGCGCTTCCTTCGACCAATGACTTAGTTGGGTTGCGACCTAACAGCTTAGACTTCTACGCGACCTAACACAACATACGACCTAACAGTTAGATCTACGCGACCTAACACTTAAACTATCCTAGCGACCTAACAACTTAGCAACCTACGCGACCTAACAGTGTTACGACCTAACACATAGCCTAACTCCTAAGGTCGCCAACTTGTTAACTCCTTAGGTCGCCAACTTGTTAACTCCTTAGGTCGCCAACTTGTTAACTCCTTAGGTCGCCAACACGGAACCACTAGGTCGCTAACTCAGAACCACTAGGTCGCTAACTCAGAACCACTAGGTCGCTAACTCAGAACCACTAGGTCGCTAACTCAGAACCACTAGGTCGCTAACTCAGAACCACTAGGTCGCTAACTCAGAACCACTAGGTCGCTAACTTTCCCAGCCGACCTAACACTTAACAAAACTTAGGTCGCTCACAACATTTTCTTAAGTCGCAGACCTTCTCTAAGTTGCCAACAACCCTTAGGTCGCGTACGACCTAGTACTTAGACAAATCTGCCTAAAAATCTGAAATGACATGAAAGTGCTAAAATTCCAGATTTTGACGAACATGTCGATCCGTAAAAATACGGGTCGTTACAAATCAAGATGGAGCGTAGCAGTGTACTTCGAATCGAAGGTTTTGTATCAATTCAAATGGATACGAAGGCAGAACCCATATCGGTCTTGTTCATATCGATCCATGGCAATAGTCTGATCGATACGAACAAGGAAGCCGTTGATGGATACGAATCGATGGACATAGATGGGACCAATGCAAATAGATGGATGCGAATAAGTGCTTACAAAGCCGAAGAGTACTAAGCCTGGATGCGAACTAGAAATGTGTGCGGTTTGAAGGAAGAAGCGTTCGACTCGGCATGAAAATGGGATCGAGCCTTGGAAATAGTGCCATGTCACCGATGCACACGTGCTTTGTATCGACACGAATAAGCGTCGATACGAATTGATCGATACGAACCGGATGACGTTGAGGAAGTTATATTTCATATCGATCATATCTCGAGATCTGCAAGTCCAAATGCTATGAAATTTTCACAGGAGCTTACGTACAAGCCAAAGAAGGTTCATGCCAAGTTTCAACTCCATGGGACAAAATCTTGATCGATACGAATTACGTTTGTATCGATCACGGATCGAGCCGAAACTTCACGGCATCGATCGCGTGGGCCCACTCACGTGGCAGAAGAAGTCTCCCGAAGTTTGAGCGAGATATTTGCATGGAGCGCCTATAAATAGCACCCAGAGCCTACAGAAAGAGGATCTTTTGGCTATCCAATGTCCAGACTCTGTCCGAAACACCTTTGCATTACTAAGCTATTGTTGTACTCGAATTTCTTCGTTGTAAATCACTGTAATCAGCTGTAACTAGCAAGGAAAGTCAATAAAAGATTAACTTTTGGAGTGGACGTAGGCCGGAGATAACCGAACCACTATAAATCTTGTCTTTGTCTATTTCTTTCTGTTTGAAGTTTATTATTCTTCATTTTTTATCCTCTACATTACTTAGATCTGTCATTTGTGATCATTTATTGCTGATCTATGTTCATACACTGGTGCTTTCATGATATTTTGGGTTCGTGACCAATTTTGGCGCAAACACTTTGGTGTTTTCATTGAGAACTGAACTAGCACCCGCTATACCAGATTTGGAGTTCGGATTTGAAGGCTTAAGGGCTCAGATCTAAAGAGCTATGACAAGGCAATCAAGTAGAAGACAAAGAGCCGAGAGAAGTCAGCATGAAGGGAGCCATGAGGCATCATCAGGGGCTAATCAGACTTCAGCTTTCATCACCAGATACGAGATGGAGATGATGATGGGAGCTATGCATGAAGAGTTTCTGAAAAGGCAGGAGGAGATGATGCAGAACCTCCTCAGACAGTTTGGGCAAGCAGGAACAGCTGGAGCTTCAGGAGTTTAGATCCACGGAGCTGGAGCATAAGGACCAAACAGACAATCGAATGGAGCAGCACAACAAGGCACAACCTCTGACCAGCACACAACTGCTAATCTGGATGGATCCAGGCTCAGGGGGACACCACCCGGCAACGATGGGCCAGTTCATGGAGGAATTGCAGTTGACACCACACAACAAGATGCTGGCGGGAATGCAAGAGCGCACGATGAGGAATACGTGTCGGAATTCCCTCGAGGACTCGAGGGGCAACCCTTGACGGACAACGCTGGATTGGTTGAGATCATCAGGAGAACCATGCGCGGAGGTTTGACAAACAGAGATCTGGAAGGAGTAAATAGGAGTCTGTTTACTCGTGACATCAGAATAGCTCGGAATCCACCAGAATTCAAGCTACCTATGCTAGAGGTATATGATGGCAAGGCTGATCCTACTGATCACTTGATGAGATACCCAAGACATATGGAAGTGCTGGGGGCATCGGAGGAAGTGATGGCCCGATGTTTCCCTCTGTACTTAACGGATATAGCTGCTATGTGGTTCAGACAGCTGGAAGAAAGATCTTTTAGGACATGGACAGAATTGGTGGACAGGTTTCTGGAGCAGTTTCGGGTTCATATCAAAAGGCCGAAGAATGTGATGACACTAACATCAGTAAAGCAAAGGACAGACGAATCGCTCATAGCTTTCTTAACTCGGTTCAATGCAGCGGTTGCTTCTGTGGATCGGCTGGATCCATCAATGGTTTTCATCGCAGCAGTGTCAGGAGTCAGAGAAAATTCAGATTTCAAAGTGTCATTGATACGAGACCTACCAATGGATCTCGGGGAATTCTTTCACGAAGCTGAGAGATTCCTCCGGCAGGAAGAGCGTGTTCAGATACGAAATTAAAGGAGGTGAATGCGGCTAAGGATGGAAGGCCATCCAGCGGAGGCTCGGATAAAGATAAAGATAAAGGAAAAAAGGAAGCTGGATGACGAGTCAGGAAAAGCTAGGAAGCGATGGAGGGAGCCAAAGTTTTCCACTTACACGAGATTAAACGAGACTTTGGAATGGATATTCATGGAGACTCGGAATTGCCTTCCCTACCGAAGGCCAGCGAGGAGAGAACCCTCGGAACGTGAAAGGGCATCAGGAAGGCACTGTCTCTTCCACGATTTGGACGGACATGACACCAACAGCTGCAGGCATCTAAAGGACATAATTGAGGAGCATGTAAGGAATGGACAGTTGCGACAATATGTCGAGGCTCAGAATGCGGCGGTGGAACAGGAGCAACCACCGTCTACCTCAAAAAACGATGGCACGAGGCCCAGGAATGATGGTCGATTGGTTATCAATTGACAGGGATGATATGAAATAAGTAGCGAACTACTGGCAGACGGCCAAGTCATTTACTCATGTACGGGGATGGAGATGGACCCTAAGCATGCTCTGAATGATGATAAATTGCGACGCTATGGTTTGTGAAATCTGTTTTTTCTTTTGGTTAGGGCATTTGTCTTTTCTGGCTTGGTTTTGGAGTTTGGTTTGAACTCCTGATGTTGTTTGTTTGGTTTGGACTTTCGTTTGGATGATTATTTTCTGTTTTGAATATTGATTTGGATTTCTGATATGGATTTTTGGTTTTCCGATTTGATTTGGATTTTGGATTGGATTTTTATTGGATTTTCATCTGGTTTTTGGTAAATGGTCGTCGGGTATGGATTATGCCTGGCAAGGGGTAAGACTCTTCATCCGAACGTGGTGAATTGGCTTATTCAGGTCGTCGAGTATGGACTATGCTCGACAAGGGTCCAGAGAGACCAGGATTCGGCCTAGGACTTAGGCCCCACAATATCTATCGGTTACTATTTTAGGTCGTCGAGTATGGACTATGCTCGACAAGGGTCCGGAGCGACCAGGATTCGGCTTAGGACTTAAGCCATGGCATTACTCAATGTTCAGGGACACTGGACCACGGTCGTCAGGTGTGGATTGCGCTTGACAAGAACCCGAAGAGGTTATGGATACAAATATTAGCTATGAACAGCTAGGGATTTGGATATTGACCCGGAGAGGTCCTGGATTCGGTTATTGGTTATTGGGTAAGGATGGATTAGGACTCGGTTATCGGTTTCGGATGGATATGGAATTGGCTAAGGCTTTGGTTACTGGATTCGGAATTGGACATCGGCTTGGAGCAGTCAAGAAAGATGCACTTGGATGGGATGGCTTGGTAATGGATTGGATTATGAATCGGATGGTATGGCGATGGACGGAATATGGACTTCGGATGTCGGATTCGGAACAATTAAAAACACACTTTCTTACCACAAGGCATGTTTTGGGAGGCAAATGTTATCCCACCTTTTGGTCAAGGCCGGGATATCAACAAATTGGCTGGAAAAGATGGATATCAGGGTTGGAGATCGATTGGAAACAAGGCTGTGATCAATGTCGTCAAAATTTGGCCGAGCTCCAATCAAGGCGGGATCGATTGGGACTGATGATCGAGGCAAGGAAAGGCTGCATTTCAAATTTCAAGTCAAACGGAGTTCATTTGCTCAAGATAATTGATGGATACTTGCATAAGGATGTTTTCGTTCGAATCGATACGAGTTCGCATCGATCGACATGTATGCGAACGTGTCGTTCGTATCGATCGGCATGAATATGAACACGTCGTTCATATCCATCGTGGAGAATAATTTGGCAGGGATACGAACACGATGTTCGTATCGATCAAAAAGAAGGGGACGATGTGTCTCGACTCGGTGGATATGGACTTGGATTGAAAAGATGGGTGCATGATGGTTTGTTCACTCGATTATTTCATATCGATCAAGATGGAGCATAGCAGTGTACTTCGAATCGAAGGTTTCATATCAATTCAAATGGATATGAAGGCATAACTCATATCGGTCTTGTTCGTATCGATCCATGGCAATAGCCTGATCGATACGAACAAGGAAGCAGTTGATGGATACGAATCAATGGACATAGATGGGACCGATGCAAACAGATGGATGTGAATAAGTGGTTACAAAGCTCAAGAGCACTAAGCCTGGATGCGAACTAGAAATATGCGCGGTTTGAAGGAAGAAGCGTTCGACTCGGTATGAAAATGGAATCGAGCCTTGGAAATAGCGCCACGTCACTGATGCACACGTGCTTAGTATCGACACGAATAAGCATCGATACGAATTGATTGATACGAACTGGACGACGTTGAGGAAGTTATATTTCGTATCGATCATATCTCAAGATCTACAAGTCCAAATGCTATGAAATTTTCACAGGAGCTTACGTACAAGCCAAAGAAGGTTCATGCCAAGTTTCGACTCCATTGGACAAAATCTTGATCGATACGAATTACATTCGTATCGATCACGGATCGAGCCGAAACTTCACGGGATCGATTGTGTGGGCCCACTCACGTGGCAGAAGAAGTCTCCCAAAGTTTGAGCGAGATATATGCATGGAGCGCCTATAAATAGCACCCCAGAG
Organism: Allium fistulosum; assembly: GCA_030737815.1. NCBI lineage: Eukaryota > Viridiplantae > Streptophyta > Magnoliopsida > Asparagales > Amaryllidaceae > Allium > Allium fistulosum. The sequence continues at coordinate 665,302,488 of CM060903.1, forward strand.
CCTACAGAAAGAGGATCTTTTGGCTATCCAACGTCCAAACTCTATCGAAAACACCTTTGCATTTCTAAGCTACTGTTGTACTCGAATTTCTTCGTTGTAAATCACTGTAATCAGCGGTAACCAGCAAGGAAAGTCAATAAAAGATTAACTTTTGGAGTGGACGTAGGCTGGAGATAGCCGAACCACTATAAATCTTATCTCTGTCTATTTCTTTCCGTTTGAAGTTTATATTCTTCATTTTTTATCCTCTACATTACTTAGATCTGTGATTTGTGATTATTTATTGCTGATCTGTGTTCATACACTGGTGCTTTCACGATATTTGGGGTTTGTGACCAATGTTGACGCAAACATTTATAAAATGGTCCATAAACGAATTGATATGAAATGTGTTAAACAAAAAGTGAAATAATTGAATTGAATAAATTAAATGTAAATGAAACAGATGTGAATAAATTGGAAATAAACTAATTAAATGTTAATAAAAATTGGATGTTAATAAGAAATGAAGTGTACAAATTAAATATTGACATTGGATAATGTAAATTAATATAGTTTGAATTAATTGGATGAATATTATTTGTTGGATGATTACTTTTATTGTAAACCATTGTTTTAACTGTTTTGATTGCGTATGATTGTTGTATGTTGTGTATTAGTGCTTGTGCTTATGATTTGGATTCAAAATTCAAGTTATATGGTTCTATTAAACTTATACACGTTCTATATCTTTTATATGCAACTAATATTCTAATTTGAGTTGAGATAGGCACATACAAAGACCATTTGGATGTATATGCGGATTGATTTGCTTTTGCTTGCTTAATATAAGCGAACTCGCTCATATTAATAATAATAAGGTACATATCTCGGATTACATACTGCACTTTTATATTTTTCCCTACGGGATGCCTCATCATTGAGATAAGATGTATATTTGGTATATTTTTTATATATATTTGTATTGTAAAAAAAATTCGATCGAGTCGTGCAAAGGAGACGCTGCCGAAATTTTTCGTAAATCCGGATGTTAGAAAAATTTTGAGATTTTAAAATTTTATAACTTGTTGTTATAACTAAATTGTAAATTCCGTAAGTCTATCGGATTGGCGTAGTGGAAGCGTGGTAAAAGTTTTCAAATAAGCTTTTATGTTTTATAAGTTGGTTATTTTGAGTAAAATATATCAAAGGTTTGATTCTCTACTTAACCCCTTTTCAAGGACGAAAAGTTTTGAGTGGGGGAGATTATAACGACCAGTATTTCTAACTATTTTAAATTATTAAATTTAATATAATTATTGAATAAAAATGGTTAGAAATAAAAATTTAATGATTTATTAATGTAATTTATCGAATATGAACTTGAATAAAATTTTGAAATAACCAATTTCGAAGATTTAGGCAATAACAAGTATAGAATGAAGTTCAATATATTGAATGTGTTTATAATCAATAGTTGGGATTGAATAATGAATTTTGAATTAATTAGATGAGAATAAAATAATTGTTTGATAACTAAAATTCATTTGAAATCTAATATTGGAATTTATTGAAATTCTAATATTGGAATTCATCGAAATTGGATTATTGGAATACTTTAAAATAAAGAAGTGAATCTAAGTGTACTAGTTGTTTTATTATTTGGATTCATTTTAAGAGTTAAAATTTATAAGTTAAATAACTTATATTTAAATTATAGTGATTTATTGAATAATTAAATTGTTTGAATTTAATATTGGAAATTGTTTAAATAATTGAATTCTGAATTTAATATGAATGAAAATGATTTTAAAAGTTGATTTAAATTTTATTTAAACAGGAAAGATTTTTAACTTTAAAAACTGTATTTAAAATGATAAAATTAAATTTTGAAAAATTACTTGTTCTAATTAACGGGTAAAAATAGCCATTTTGGCCACTATCTCGAATTTCGATGAAACTAGTTTCATCGGATCCGTAATAGTGAATTATTGTAGGATTTCAAGTTTCGTAGTGATCAGACTTACCGTTTGGCCATACGAGCTTGAAACGCGTAGAAAATCAATTAAAGGTATTTAATTAAAATAATTTGATTTTGAAATGCTATCTTCTAAGTATGATGGAATTGGCTCCCGAAACTAGTTCCATTATGTTCGAAATGAGGGTATAACATATAAAACGCCATGCGGCACACTTCGTTTGGAGTTTGGAATTTTCGTGGGTCAATTGGGTCGAAATTTTTATAATAGGCTACCCTTTATTCTCATTTTCGAAATACTAAAGATAATGAACCTTCATTCATTCCTCTAAAAACAATTAATGGCCAAAAATCACTCGTCTTCTTCCATTGATTTCTCCTCATCCACGCAACGGAAATCAAAAATTTCCAAAAGGAAAATCGTAGATCTCATCGAGCTCGACAATCTGGACGGTTGGATCGAGCAAATACGTGGCGTGGTGATCGATTTCCTGTCGCATTCGTTCATTTGAAAATGGGTTTTCGGTCGTTCTCGAGCGTGTGTGGGCTCGTGTGGCTGTTGGTGAGGTTAGCTCGGAGGCGGGCGCATCGGAGGGAGGTGGGAGATCTGTGTCCGGTCGAGCGCGCACGGTGATGTCGAGTTGCGTGATGGGTTCGTGAGCATGGCTAGGTTATACGCGATTGTGCTGAAGGGATGAACGATTAGGTTAAGCTTATATTAATTATTTTGTTAATTAAATGTTAATTAATTTTATCGTTGTATTAATTATATTATAACTTTTGCATACGAGGTCCGTTTCGAGCGGAACGGGTTGTAGTGGATTCGTATCAACGTCGTCTACGCCATGGAATCAAATTGGAATTTATTTGAAGCTGAAATATTTTAAGTTTCAAATAGATGGTAAGTGTTTTATAATGGTCACGAAGTACTGAATTATTTTTATGTTAGTTAAATTGAAGTCATGATGTAATTTAATTTTATTGACTGTCGTTTGGTAATTTAATTGACATTTGAATTGATTGTCAGAAATTAAAATTGACAGTTAAGTTGGAATTGGAATTAAACTGCTAGTTAAATTCTCGATTATTGATAATTGGTTAATTGATGTGATTTATTGGCTGTTTTGGATATTGAATGTGATGGATGACTATTGGTTGATATTTTGGATGATTTGGATATTTATTTATTTTATATATCCATGTTATCACCCTGTAAATTATTGACGGTATATAAACTATTATTTGAATTATTTCGAATAAATTAAGAAATTGGTTTAAATAATATATGCCTATGACACTTTGATTTGGATTGAAATGATATATCCATTCCTGGAATTAAAATTGAAATAATTAATCACTTGGCCATAGGGTAGAAAATTATATACGGACATCGGATTGGTTAAATTTGTAACGATCCAGAATTTTGGATATTTGAAATTGTAATATTTAATTGATTTTAAATATTTAAAAGTTAATTTTTTAACTTGAATTTCAAATAAAATGGTTTATTGGGTAATTTAGTTATTTAATTTAAAAATTGAATATTGGGTAAAATATTGAATCTAGACTTTTAAGCTTGTTAAAAATAATTTAAAGGCTTATAAAATTTATATTAACAATACTGAAGATAATAAAACCTTTTAAATTGAATTTAAAAGTTATTTGTTCAGTTTTAAAAATATATCGTTTAAATTGACAATTAAAAATAGCCTTCCGGGGCACAGTCTCGGAATTCGACGAAACCAGTTCCATTGGACCGTAATAGTGTATTATTTTCGGATTTCAAATTTCATAGCGTTTGGAGTTATCGTTTGGTCATACGGAATATAAACGCGCTGAAATTTATATTAAAAATTTAGTATAATAATTGGGTCCAGAAAGCTATCTTCTCCATACGATCGAATTAGGACTCGAAACCTTTTCCATTACGTTCGGAATAGGGGTATAACATTATAAACGCCTAGCGGAATGCCTCGATAGGTGGTCGAGATTTTAAGCTACGAAATCGAGACATTTTGTAATTTAAATAATATATATATTTATATTGATTGACTTGACTTATATAATTACATCAGTCATTTCCTTTCATATTCAAGTCACTATACATATGCACCAACACGCCAACATCTTTTCTTTCCTCTTTCGCCTTTTTAAAACGCACACAACAGATCAATTCAAGCAAGACAAAAAAGAAGAACGAGGAAAAAAATTCTCGTTCGATATTAAAGAAAAGGGGAAGAAGGAGGCACTGTAGCATGTTGGGTGAGCAATTATTATCTTTGATTCATGTTTGTAAATTAAATGTGAGCTTTGAAAATTTTATTATCATTCAATTAAAAATTTTGTTAATTAGTTGTTAAAATGAAGATGTAAACTTCAATAACTTATAATTTAATAACGATTGCATATGAGTTAATTAGGTTGCTAATTTTTTTTATTAAGTCGGTTAATAGGTTAATTAAATTCATTAATAGGTAATTAATTTAAATTGAGTAATTAGTTGATTGATTTTAAATTAAAAGTGAAATCGCTAATTCATATAAATTCAGAATTTACTTATACGAGGTTTAAATCAAACGGGATCAGTCGGGTGTGGGTTCGAAGCTGCGGAAGCTGTGCAAAAAGGATTAAATTTGGAACAATTGGCAAATTAAAATCAGAGTGAGTTAATCTCACTCAATTTTGGATTTACCGTAATTAATTTTAATAGTTAAAATTAATTATTGATGGATTGGTTGAATCAATATATTTTTATCAGTTGGGTGTGATATTATATATAGTAGTATATATATTGAAGTGATCGATATTCCAGCATATATATAGCGGATGAGACCCTATGCGCCCCGCATAATAGCGGATGACCCTATATACCGCGATATCCCCCTCGAAGTGGGATTGGTATTTTTATATTGTGCTAACATCTGTGCATGTAGGGAAACAGGTTGGAGGGATCCAACTGGATTCCTCAAAAATGTTGAATTTATTTTCATGTTCAGTGATATGATATATTGAATAATCTGTGATAGGTTATAGCGTGATTTGAATTTATTTGGTGCTATGGAATTACTGGTTAGATTTTGGTATTTTTTAAATACCAATGAAAAATGATTAAAATTTGGAAAGAAAATTAAAAGGGAAAATTTTAAAGTAAAAATATTTATAGTGAAATTTGGATTTATTAAAAGAAATGAATTTTGGTAAAATAAATAGTTTGACTTCAAAATTTGTACTTGATAAATTTTGGAATATGGAAAATAGGGATTTTGGAATAATATAAACAAAAGGATTTTTAATAATGAAACTTAAGTGATTTGTTTAAGTGTAAAAAGATTTTAAAATCGAGATTTAAAATAGTTTGGGAAAATAAAAAGGAAATTTGAAAATAAAATATGAAATTGATGTTCCAAATTTAAATAAGATTTTAAATTATAAAAAGGAAGTGAGATATGAATTTAGTGGGTTTTGGGATATATTTGAGTTATTTAAGAAATTAATTTAATATGGAATTTAATTTAGTAATCGGTTTAAAATCGATTAAGTATTGTGAAACAGTTATAAACGGGAAGTGAGACTATGGAATTTATAAACGAAGTTTATAAATAAAGTGAAGTAAATTATCAGTGGATAAATTGGAATTACATATTCACGGTGAGGATTTATAAGGAGATGGGTAAATCGGTTTAAAAAAAATGCTAGATTTATTTTTTAGAAATGTGGAAAGGGAATTAACGGAATTGGGATGTAAATCAAAATTGGGAATAAATCGAGAAAGAATTATAAATGTTAGATTGGTTATATTGGAATTGGAAAATATATTTTATTGAGGAATTGGTTTTGTTTTAAAAGGAAGGATTTCTAATTATAAGCTGGGTAATTTTTAAAAGTGTTAAATAATATTTTAGAAAATTAATTATTTAGTTGTTTTAAAATTGTTTAAAGTATATATTAATTAAGTTAGTTTATAGTAAGTTAATTATTATTTAAAAGATTAATCAGTATTATTATTTTAAAAGAATAATTATTCAATATTAATATTATTTTTTATATAATAACTTTTATTTAAAGAGTATTTCCTAAAAAAATTAACTTGGAAATTATTATAGGAATTCCATAAGTATTATTTTGAAAATTTTTAAATAAAGTTTTCGGGAAGTAAAGTTATACTCGCATGGCAAAATCGGAGGCAGTGAGTGCCTGCGGTTAAGTCTTGAATATCTTTGGGATAGAGACGTAACCATTGAGTTGTGAATCCATGGTTTGATACCGCAGTGGTACTTTCCAAATTATTTTAAAGGTTCCTAAATATCTTCGAAAGAATAGTTTTGTGAATATACTAAATTCGGTAAGAAAGTATATATTTTGGATAAAGAGATTTAATTTATTAAAATTAAATTAAAAAGAGATTTGGAGTTATTAAGTGGAAAATGGAATATTTGGTTGAATGATTGTTTATTTGATAGTTAAATAACCGACTATCAAATCTGGACCCAAAATATAAATTTAGGAATATCTAGGAGAAATACGAGAATTATATGGTGCAGTTACCGTTCGAGGTGTTATACTGTACGTATAAACTTGTTTTGTTCTTCTAGGATGATGATAAGGAAATCCGTCCACTAACGGTTAGGAGGTGATCTCCGATCTTACCTTCGTCTGTTTATTTCCTAAAGAACTGGGGTTGAGTTTACCGGGAAATATCGAACGTTGTTTCGAAGAGACCGGGATCGGATAAATTATCTGAAAACCACTTCGCTCCAACGAGTACGTTTTCGCAGTGAAAACAAGAGCATGGAGTCGAAGATGGAGCAGTGAAGTGCAAGGGCTAATCGCTACTAATCTTGAGGATTATTCCATAATGGATGTAGTAGGAATAGTGCCTTCGGTTTCGTTCGGACCCAGAACGGACTTGAATGGATGAATGCTATCAGTACATTGTCATTGGAGGACAATGAGCATTCTAAGTGAAAATTCCTTAAAAGGTAATCGTAGCCTCTAGCCTCATCAACCGGGAATGACTGAAAATCAGGGGAGATGCAGCAAGGCTAAGTGGGACGCGCCTAATTAGAGTATGTTTATCACCTTTCTAGATACCCGCGGATATTACTTATTACTACGATGTACGAAAAGAGCTCGAAAGAGGGCGGGAACACCCGGGGTGATAGCATATTCGGTCTATCCAGGTTAGGGATAGTCCGGTCTTGTGTTGTAAGGGATCCCGGCATGGTCCTCGGTACGTTGTTTCTAGACGTGTACTGTGACAGGTGGTACCCCAGTGCCAAGTCATTCGTATGGAATCCATTCCCCAATACGTGCCTTTACGGTTTTGGTTGTAGAGCCTAGTATGCTGGAATTTAATTAATGTAACAATTTCAGCTATTTGAATAAATATTTGTACTTAGACACTATTATAATATCAGAGGATTTGATATGAAATGTTTTGGTTATCATAAGGTAAAAACCCGTCGTGTTTATGTGTGGCATGGTCTTACGAGATACTTTTGATTTTCAAAAGATTTTGAAAACTTTAATAATTCAAATTGCGTGTGTTTCCTCACGTTGGTTTTCTAGACTGACTCGGGTGTTATTTTATTATAATGCTCGGGTCAGACCGAGTATTACAGATACATGATAGGATGCTATGGAGCTCAGGAGACGAGTTGGATGACGAGACGTATCACACGTACTTGGTTTCTATTCCGCTGTGTATTGTAGGTTGTATATTCAGCACTTGTGAGGACAAGTTATTATAACTGTCCAGTATTGTGATATTGATGTGTTGTACTCTGATGTTGTAATGTATAAAAATAGTTATATTTCTTTTTGTATAAAGACCAGTTGTTATCTATTATATATTATTCAGCTGCGATTGTGAGATTCTGTGTTGTTATTTCTATTTTCTTCTGCTACCTCTTTCTTCTTTTCCCTAACGATCTGGTATTTCCAGCATTTGATTGTTTGACATGTAATACAGTGGATGTATTGATGTCGATTTTCAGAGGTCGAAAATCTCGGTCGTCAAAAAATTAAATGATTTTTAAATTCTTGGATTTGAATTTATTCAAATGATTCTGTTTTATAAAAATAAAATTGAATTGAAATATGGAAATTGAATTAATTTCGAATTTGAATTTTGAAATGTGAAATTAAAATTTGTTAAAAGAAATTGTTTAAAAATGATATTTGAGATTTTGAAGTTATAATTGAAATATGATTTGAATTTCGGAAATTTATCTGTTTTAAAAGATTTGAACTTTTATCCGAACTTCGAAATATTGCTAAGTAAAAGTAATTTAGATGGATATTTCAAATTTTGGTTCGGGGTTGAATTATTTAAAGATTTGAATCTAAATTCGGACATTAAAGTTTAATTTGAATTAAATGATTTAAATCGATATTCTAAAATTGATGTAACAACCCGCATATCTATCGATTTTATATTTAAATATTTTATCGTTAGTCGGATGTTAGTCCGAAAAGCTACTTTTTGCATACGGTCAAATTAGGACTCGAGACCACCCCCATTGAGTTCAAAATGACGTTTGCGATCTTTTTGAGTGTAAACTTCGATATGTTTGGAGATAGTGAAATTTTCGTCACTTTTCCCACTTGTGACTTTGGTTGGGACTGCACCTTCTTAACTCAGCCCAACCCCCTCTTCTCTTCATCACTTCATCAAACACTTCAAGCTTCTTCAAAAATGGTGGGGGGAAAGAGAAATTAAAATTCCAAGCTCGAGATCTTCAGTAAATTCAACATCAAACTCCGAATTCAAGGTGAAGAACATAGATTCAAGCTAGGGGTTGATTCTTGCTTCGTTCTTAAGCTCTCCAACATCAATTTCGTGGAAAAGGTGAGATTTTTGATCTCACATCTTGCCTATAATCGTCATTGGACTGTTGGGAATGATTCCTCATCACTTTAGCATGTTTGTTGCATTTGGTTTGGATTGGATTGGCAAAAAATTCCAAATTTTAGTGATTTTGGTGAAAAAACTGCTACTAGGTCGTTCTGGCCATTTTTAGCTCGTTCGGGGTTAGGTCGCCCATCCATAGGTCGTAGGTCGCCTGCGAGTTAAAGTCTTAGGTCGCCTGCGAGTTAAAGGCTTAGGTCGCCTGCGAGTTAAAGGCCTAGGTCGTTCACGAGTTAAGGGCTTTAGGTCGTTCGCGAGTTAACTCCTTAGGTCGTCCAGGCTGCTAGCTCGCGTGTTGAAAAGTCTCCACTTTCTTAGGTCGTTGCCGACCTAAAATTCCAAGGCAAAACATTAGGTCGTTGCCGACCTATAAACTCCAGGCAAAACGTTAGGTCGTTGCCGACCTATAATCCCCAGGCAAAAGTCGTTCGCCCTTAAGTCTTAGGTCGTTGCCGACCTATAAACTCCAGGCAAAACGTTAGGTCGTTGCCGACCTATAATCCCCCAGGCAAACTTTAGATCGCTCGCACTGGCTTATCTCGTAGGTCGTCTCCGACCTAAGCTTCTTTTCCATAAGTCGTTCGCGAGTCAAGTGTTAGGTCGTCTCCGACCTAACGCCCCTCATCACCTTAGGTCGTAGCTCGTAAGTCGCTCGACCCTGCTAAGTCTTTAAGTCGCTCGAGTTAGGTCGGCCAGTATATCTCGTAGGTCGTCGCCGACCTTACACTTGGTCTTTTTAGTTCGAGATTTCCTTAGGTCGTATGACCTATTTTTCCTTAGGTCGCTGGACCGCTTGCCTTCACTAGGTCGAACCCCGTATTACTCTGCGTAGGCAATCTCTTCTGAAAAACATTTATCAGAATTTCTACTTTGATGGTTTTGGGATTGACTTCTTTGGACTTTACTCACGTCTTCGAACGTGAATTGATTTGTTCTACAATCGTTTTATGACTTGTCACTTTAAAGATATATGAAGGTTTCAATACTAATAGTAAATATCAAAACTCTTTCATCAAAGCGATTTCAACACTATTTTAAATATCAAAAGTTCGTTTTCTCAAACCGATTTTCAATCTACTAGTATATACAAGCCTTTACTTCACTCGAATGAGAAATCGACTTAAACGACTTAGTAAAACGGGTGGTATGAAACGCTTGCGTTCACTTCGTCGGTTAGCTCTTGGACTTGTTCGATTGAACCCTTTTCGTGACAATTTCCTAGTGAAGATTTACAGCTTGTTCGTAAATATTTAAGTTAAGCAAGTGGTTATGGGACATGAAGCTAAACTCATATATTTACTAGCTTGGTGTGATTGACACTTCTCGCTGATCATGATGATCATTTTATGATTTAGACTAGCAATTGTGCGATGTCTCTTTGTTTGCAAGGTAAGACTAGACCGCAGTAGTGTGATTCCGACTCACACACATCTCTTTGTCCGCAAGGTTAGTCTAGGCCGCAGTAGTGTGATTCCGACTCACACATATCTTTTTGTTTGCGAGGTTAGGCTAGACACCACTTGTGTGATTCCATTCACACATACCTTTTTGCTTTTTGGTTAGCCTAGGCCTCAATCAGTGTGATTCCGACTCACACATATGGGGTAGCTCCCCATGGTCTTCGGACCATCATGTGATAGGCCTCTTTCTCTTTTTATGATTTCTGGATTTCTTGTTTGATTTCTGGATTTTTATGTCATTGACTTGTTATGAGTACAAGTTTAGGGTATGATGCCCTCTTTGGATCTTTGAGAAGATTCTCGTGATATTGATCATTTCTCATCGGTTGATCTCCTGTTGATCATCATTTTCATACTTATAGTAGTATGTCTGTATGGATATTCTATGTTTATGCCATATCTTTTATTCTATATCATGTCATCTGATATTTATAGTTAGACTGATCCGTTTATTATTTTCTTAAATAATACTCGGGTCAGACCGAGATGTTACAGGTGCTTCTGCTTGACTTCCTTCCGGGATTTGCTACTCTGACTTTTGGCTGACTATTTAGTTTAGCAGTTTTTGTTGTATACACTTGAGATATGGACTCATAGTTGTATTCTTTTTGTATAGCACAGGTTGCTATTCTTTTGTATTATTGTGGAACTTTTTGACCACTACTCTGATGTACACTTTCATGTGTTAGTTATATATTCATATCTTCTTCCGCCTTTGTGATATGGATGTCTGTGACTGCTTTGTGTTATGTTTATTTCTATGTTTGTTTCCGAAGATTATTTTATAGCCACCGTGTGATAATCAATTACATGGATGGTCGCTCCTCAACAGCCTTATTCTCCGTGCTAGTTGACAGCACTACATCGTAGTGTCCTTGGCTAGCGTGGGTATTGAGGTGGGGCGTCACAATTGAACTCGACTTTCTATAAATTGAAATGTTTTGAAATTGAGAATTGAATAGGAATTTAAACCATTGAATTGAATTGCTGAATAGAATTTGAAGTAAAAATGAATGTTTTGAAATCGAAATTAATTGGAATTGAAATCGAAATTGAATTAATTTGAAATCGAAATTGATTTGAATTGAAATTGGAATCGAAGTTAATTCAAATTGAAATCGAATTGAGTCGAATTGAATTGAGTTGAAATTGAAGATGATTTGAATTGAAAGATTTGGAATCGAATCATTTTGACTTTGAAACTATTTTTAAATAAATTATTTTAATACAAACTAGTTAAAAGCTATCTTTTTAAATATTCAAATTATTTTTATTTTCCAAGCTATTTTACTATATAAACCATTTTCAATACTCAAACTATTTACATTAAACTATTTTAACATTTTAAATTATTTAAAACTATTCAAACTATTTTCTAAAAATTCAAACTGGTCAAGATTGGAATGTTTATATTTAAATCGTGGATTTAAATGCGAATTGGGTTAAAATGAAGTTATAACCTAAATTGAAATTTGAAACGATTTTGGAAGTAAAATTGAGAAACTTGAATGAAATGATATTTTCAAGTGAAAATGACATATCTAACTGAATAAATATTTTGAAGTAAATATGATGATTTTGGAATAAATGATATTTTGAAACGAATATGATATTTTGATATCAAGTATAAATCAGTTTTGAAACGTAAAAGTACCAACCGATGTGTAAAACGACGTTTGGTTGTTAAAGAGACCAGGGCCTTTGATTGACATACTCTCTATCAATATTGGAACCACTTTAACAACAGTGTACACAGAGGAGACTCCAGAATGAAGTGGTTGGATTTGGTGTCGTTTGTTGGATTTGAAGAAAGAGAACGATGATGGATAGACCCCGGCACTTGTGCCTATTTGAAATGACTAAAACATGACGGCTTGACAGGGCCAAGCGGACTAGCTTCCCCTAGCAGACATCCGTTCTTCGATTTTCTTCTTGGACTTGGTCCATACTATTTCATTGATATTGGTTTCGATTGGTGCACCTTGATTTTGGGATAACCTCCCTTTGACTCGATATGGGATGGACGGACGCAGTGGGCGATCGTGGCTACGATGCGTTACCACCAGCCCTGTGACCCGAACTGGTAGTATCCTACCTTGGGCATTGCCTCACGTGCCTTGTCATACTTTTATCCCTATACGAGACCCATACGATTTTGGTTTAGTGTTATCGTATCACAGCGCATCCCTATCTCCCGGCGTGCTACTGGGGCGTTATATGCAAACTGTACGACAATGCTTAGAAACACGTTAAGGGGGATTAATGTAAAGCCTTAACGCTAAGAAAAATATTCATTTTACTGTTTATACATTATATATATAGCATATTCTACAATATAAATATTTTGACGGATCCTTAAGAGATGGAAAATCCAATAACATCTTTTGAGTTATTGCACACACGTTATACACTGGATAGGAGATGTGAAATCCCGTAAACATCTCTAATGCTATTACGCTCATGTTATATGTGATATTGATTTGACTCACATAAGGATATTTTAGTCCTGACTCAAGAGTTTTGTCTTTTCATTACGCTCGAGTCAGCCCTGAGTTTTCAGCGCATTGAAGATTATTTTTTGGAGGACGAAGACGAAGATTTGGTATATTATATTACTAGTATTATTTCACCACGCTGTTGTTTTGCTGCATTAGTTTATTTTATTCTATTGTATATACAACTTTGATAAATTTTGTATGAATTATAATCAAATGCATAGTATAACAGCTTCATGAACTGTTTATTTGATTATTATATGTTGTCATTCCACTGAGAGATTCTGTATTTGTTTTCTTCTTCTTTTATTTTTCTTAACTAACCTCATTGATTATCTGTGTTTCAGACTATTTGAGTTGGACATGTGTGGATTATTGTTGATTTAAACCTTCCGAAATGTGGGTCGTCATAGGTTTTCAAAAACATAAAAGTTCACTGGGAGCCTTATTAGAAAAATGAAATGTAACATTTAACCTTTTTAATATTATAGGAATGTCAATTATGTATAAATTAAACTAATCTATATCACTAAATTTGCATAATTTATATAATTGGCAAGGGACTAACTTTACACTACTAAATACGTTCGTAACTCGGTCACTCGTGTGTTTATTTGCTCGAGATTATGTATTGTCCTTTCTGAGTTTCAAACTCTAAAAAATACACAAGAACATTGATGTTTGATCCATATTCAATCACATAAAAATGTTATATGGTGAATGGTCGCAATTTGTAATGTACAAAACCTCAACGAAATTAGTTCATTTGAAATAAGCAAGTAAACCATAGTGTGAGATTGTGAGTTTAATATGGTTGATTACTATAAAGATCTGTTTATGTTAACTGTAACACTAGATCAAGAGCTACAAAATAGATCTAAGAATTCGACCATAGAAATGTCAATTTGATTAGTTTATGTAAGGTGCAACTTATTTGATATCCTTAAACATTAAGGATAATCAAATGGATTTTTGTAAAGAGCTCGTTACGATCTTGTAATATGGGTTTCCTTTTGAATGGTTCAACTATTTGGAAAGGAAAACGAATGTTCGAGAGCAGATGTAACTTAAAGCATGGTTGAGATGAAGAGAGTGAATGGTCACTTTTGTTTCATGAAGAGACATCGGAAATGATAATTGTAAAATAATAATGGATACATTACATGGAATGAGAAATATGATTTATATTCCAAAATTTATTTTCATAGAGAAAATTGTTTTCTTTGAGATTTATTTTTTCGAGTTTAAGATTTTTGATTTGAAAACTCTCGATTATAAACTAGTTGCAGTAAATGAAATAAATAGCCTAAATTAGCTTCGTATTTCATCTATTTTGGTAATGGCGAAAATAGTGGGAGCATACCATATAACACTTCTTTATGATCGCATTAAATTACGAAATTTTTTTCACAAAATATACAAAATATTATTTATAAAACAATTACTATTTTCAATATTGACTAAGAATAGACATTTTCAACATAAATACTTACAAATATTAATTATAAATATAACTATACTAATGGTATTTGTTTTCATAACAAAAGTGATACGGTGGAAAATACAGAAGTATCTAAAATTTTTGCAATTATTTTGGAATTATAAACTAAGCCATAATTTTGGTAAATAATTCTTTAATTATGTGATTATGAATCATATGGTATGAGTGAATTATATCTCAGATAATAAAGGGCAAAGCACCTATTTAGTGGGAGCAACATAAGAGCCGGTGAAATCTTGGGATTGACACATATTGATGTATGCAATCCTGAGTCTATGGATACCAAAACGGGTCCTCATACATTGTTAAATTCACTGATGAATTATCACAGACATGAACATGTGTACACATGTAGTATGCCTATGGTAAGCTCATAGAATAAAATGAAAGTAAATAATACAAAATGAAAAGGAAAAAGAAAATGATTTTGTTTGATCGAATAAATACGTATACTGGAAGGAGTTGCAAATGTATCTTAAAATGAATAAAGATTCAACTCAAAAATTATTCATGCCTATGATACATAGTGACGTATCGATAATGAGTAATTGGACTTTAGTTAAACAAAGTACGATTGATAATGAGTGAAGTTAATTTAACTTATTTATTTAAAAGTCGTGTACTTAAGAGTAGTACATAACGGTTAAAAATAATTTCATCTAAAGAAAGGTTTATGAGATTATACAAGATAAGGGTTTACAAGAAACCCCAACATATCCTAGGTCAAGGAGTTGGCAGGTTCTGTGCGTTGAAAGATTGCATGTAATAATTGTTCACGAAGGATCTTATGTGGACCACCCCAAAAGAAGCTTGGGAGTGATCGTCACTGGATGACCAATTTATGTTTTGAACATATGTTTCGTAAACTAAAATCAAATTTGTTTTATATATATTAGGAAATTCATAAAATGTTTATGAATACATATTTCGTTGCATCGATAAACAATTGTTGTTTCATGAAACACCGACTTTGCGGCGAAGGACTTTACTTTAGAAATTATTAGTAGTAAAATGGTTTTGTATACAATCCAAGGATAAAACTGATTGCAAGGAATGAAATGAAATTCACTGAACCTAAATAAATACAAAGCGTTAGAGTGTCTAATAAATAGTATCGCACATTAAAGAGAAACTATGAGTTTCTAATCAATGTTGAACACAGATATTCCCTAGTTGCCAATAAAACCATTAAGGGTATTGACTCTACCATATGTATGATGTGCAAATCCTAAATAAATTCCAAGTACAAGAATATGATTTGATAGTTGTACCCAAAGGGATATGATCCATCGATTGCATATGTATTTTCAAGAAGAAGACTTATGCCGTTGGAATATAGTATGCAATGTTGTAAGAATAACATCGTAAATTTCAATTGTTGAAATTATCATAACAGATTTCTCATTCGACGTCTTAAGTTAATTCAGATTTTACTCAAAAATTATCGCCTAGTACGATTTTATGTTTTGGTACATATTTATTGCAATAAAAATCCTAAATAATGATTTAGAATAGGCTCTTTGCACATAACAACCAAAGTGTCTCGAAGTCAGTGGGAGCGATATTGAGTTTATGGGTTTTCAGACATGTTCCAAGAACCGATACGAAAGCATCATTCGACAAGTATTGAAGTTGAACAAGTATTTTGATAAAAATATCAAATAATTTGATTTTCAATCAAAATCAAAGGAAGCATGTATCTATAAGAAAGAATATTAAAAAAGTACATAGATATTTCAAAACTATAAGTAAACAACGTACTGCTGATTGTTAACTATGTACCTATGTTGAAATCAGTCCACGTTGAGTTGCTTAAATTTTCGATATAGGATTTGAAAAACATCTCTTATAATTAATATAAAAGGATGTTGGGAATGTCCTATATGATATGCACAGCCACCATATTAAAATGTTTAATATGGAGCATGTAAGATGGATTCCTTATGCATTAGCAATAGGAATGATCATACATGTTGTATTGTCTACAATATTGTATTTAGCTAATGTATTTGATACATGAAGCAAATATTAAATCCAATTTCAGATTACTAGATGGTAGTTTAAAGTGTTCTTGAGTATTTATGAAATGCTAGAGAACCGTTTATAGAAACAATGAACTCCTTATAAAGGAGTATACGGACTGAACCTCATAAGTGATATCAAGTATAATATGGCAATATAAAATTTATGTTCGAACTTTAGCTAAGGTGCTTTAAGTTGGAAATGTTCCAAACAAAAGGTTGTGATTGATTTAACGAAAAGGCTAAGTACATCGCTTTAAATAACGCAACAGTAAAAGCAATGTATAAGTATAACGCACAAATTTATAATTGAGCTAGCGGTGATTCCAAGTATTTATAATACTATGTCATTTTTATATGATAACAACATCATGATAAGAGCTCATCGAAGTCGAGAAACGTACTTTGAATGGTTCCACATGATAAAGGTAGTTTATTAGCATCGAATAGAGTTGATTGACAAAGTAGATAATTAAAATAACATAGTAGATCCATTCATGAAGGGACTGGCTCGATAAGTTCTCATCAAACAGATCGAAGGGATGGGAAAGCGATTCCATAATTGGCTCCAAGTGCAAGTTGTAGATTGATAGAGTTAGGGGTATGCCTTAGGGGCAATTTTGTATTTACTACAAACTATTAACGCTGTAATAAAATCTCATTAAAAATAAAAGGTGTTTTTCTTTCTATTATATACTTGATATAATGTGTTATATAAATTAATTGCTTAATTTAAATATATTTAATAGAAAATCCATAAATGATATATTTTGTGATAGTAATTACAATGTATTATAATCATGAGAAATTTATCACAATGAAAATAAAAACATAATTTTAAATATTCCTAGTGAAGATGTATCGAGATTTGATATCGATACATCCGTTGAGACTACAGTAATATTACATAGTTCTCTCGACTTGAGAATACTATTGAACTACAAAGTGGAATTCCACTTTGATTATAGTAAAATAGTGGCATGACGTCTATTAAACAACTATAGTTGGGTCTGGGTTGAAGCATTGTAAATGAAACACTATTCAATAGAGAATTCTCCTTAGTTATATGATATTAGTATCACGGTCAATTGTAGTTAACCCAAAGTCAAAGTTTCTAGCTAGAGCAGTTCGGTTAATTATAATTGTTATTATTGAGCCAAGGACTTTGTGTTTGAATTATAGAAGTTGAATGTGGATGATATCAGAACTTTGACCAATACCAAATTCCATAAGTTCCATTGTGTTACAGTTTTGACAAAGAGAATTGGATGATATCAGAACTTTTAATTTGTATTGATTTTATACATGAGGTTATCTATGCTATTGTATATAAATAAAAAAATATTTTTTTATGTATATGATCTTATTCAACTTTCAATCATAATATAAAAAATATTTCCAAAATTTAAAAAAAAATAAACATTTTAAAACAAAATTAAATTATTAAAATCATTATTATTGTTACTACTATATATATATATATATCAATAAAATATTTAATAAATTTTAGTAATTGTTATTTTCTTAGGCATATAAATACATGTATATATGTTATTCAAAAATTGAAATGTAATATTAATTAATTTATAAAGTATTCAATTGTAATTTGAAATATATATTTACTATTAATAAAGAGAATTCAAAGAATATAATTTCCACGGTGTCTTTTTGAAATTTCGAAAATTCCTTACACCCATCAATGGAATCGCACAATCGATTTACGGCCTCCACCACCATCCCCTTTTCAACCAAACATTAATGGAATTTCATTATCAACTTGCAACCAACACCACCAACAAAACTACTAAAAATAAAAGTGTTGTGACCACTAACGATTTAGCACTTATAGCATATATCCGTCCACTAATTTTTTATTAAATAAAAAGCAAATATTTCTAGCTATTAAATGCACGTGCGTGCGATTTACACTAGTATATATAAATTAAATATAATAATACATAAATTTTATGACATAGAAATTTGTATGAAAATAAAAAATTAAATTTTATTTTTGTACGAAAATTTTAAATTAAAAAATACAATTTAATCTGTACGGATTAATTACAAAATAATTTTGTTAAAAGTTTTTATGGTCCAAAATAAATAAATAAATTATTATATATTTTGTTTTATGTATAATTTATAATATTTTTTATATTTTGTTTACACATTTCCAAAAAAAATTCGTATTGGTATATATATATATATAATTTTAAAATTAAAAGTAAGCTATTTAAATTTGAATTTGAATTTTAAAAGGATTTTTTAAATTAGACCTAATTTGAAATTTTATTTTTAAAGATCTAAATTTGAATTTTAAATTTGTAACGACCTAAAATTCCGAACACTTCGTATTTAAATATTTGAACCTTGGATTTAATGTAATTAAATTTATTTAATAACCTTGTTAAACCTCTTTTAATTAATAAATAATGAAGGTAAACTTGTTTTTGAAATTTGTTTACAAAAATAAATACTTTGAAGAAATATCGATAATGTGATCGAAAATCGTATTATCGATAATGAAACTTTTTTTTTGGTAAAAGTTGTTCAAAATTTTTCTACATACACTAAATAACTTAGAAGATTATTAATTAGTAATAAAAATAATTAGCACTAAATCACTTTTGAAAAGCTTCTAGAAGGTTGAGTGGAGATAAGGGTAGAAGGAGATATTTTATAAGGCATGGTAAGGTGGAAAGGTGAGATGATGGGCACATGGAGGGGGATGACTAAAAGGGTAGGTGACATCACTTGTTGCTTATATAAGCACACACACTCGCTCTTTGATTCATTTTTACATTTTTGCAAAATAAAATCAAACACTCTTCACTCTCTTCTCTTCATTATTTCCTAAGAACAAATTATTTCAAAATAACTCCAAACTTCACCAAACTCTACTATATGGCCTGGCACGACATAAAACACATATTATCAACTCAATCTCGGAAGGAATGGAGCACAACACCCTAAACAAGAAAGGATCCATGAGCATCTAAGGCAATTATTTGCCTTAGGCTGTGAGCAAATGAAGGGTAGGAAGTAGTTTTGGTGGTTGTTTGGTTGAGGTAAAAAGTGGTTGCAAGGTAGAGGCTTGAGCATGGTTGTTACATGTTGATGGGTAAGCTAACTCACCATTTAAAAAGTATATGAAATGTATAATGCTTATTTATATTATAGTATTTGTTTGGCTATATATTATTGCTTTTCTCTTGTTATTCTTGCTTTGGAAAGAAAATAACATATGCAAATGATGTGTTTGGACTATTATGAATTTGTATGACTTGTTGCATAGCCTTTAAACAAAGCATATAGGGTTTGGTTGGACTTTGATTTTAATAGGACTTGATTCGAAAGTGGTTTTATAACAGTTGCAATAAATGCACTTCGGAAATTTCTTGTGTTCGGCTTTTTCATAGAATTTTGTATAGAGGTCTTTATGGGTTTCTTGCCAAGGTTATGATGCATTATGTGTATATTAGTTACTGTAAAAAGATTGGATGCTAAAATTTTTTTTAGCATATATAAAATCGATCAAATTTTTTTGGTATTAAAACTGGTCCAGGTCGCACTCTTTTATAACACTCATCCATAGAACTTTATAAACACTAGCTTTGCCTCTATACCTCTTTTACAGCATTCGGTAAATGCAATCTTTTCTGTTTGAGACTTTGAATTGCTTTGAAATAACTTTAAACTTAAGTAAAATATCTTTTTAGAGATGCTTTCTATGTTATATTAGAGTATTTTAAAAGTGGTTTTGAATTTCTATGAATTTTTAATGCTTAATTATGAATTATTAAAGTAGAAGGTTTATGTTTATAAATAAGAAAACATGCTTTTTCTAGTTTTTAAATAAGTTATGAAATAAGTATTTTTAAATAAATGTTTTAAAACATATTATAAGTATTTGTAAGTATATATAGTTTCTAGAAAATTAGTTGATTATTTTATTAAAGTAATATAAAGCTTATGTAATGTTCTATCTTTTAAATTGTTTTTATTATTAAATATCTTATAAATAAATCAATATAGATATATACATTTCATTTTTAAAGGTTGTTAGTTAATATATAAGTTTGGAAAAGTAAGTTAAGTCGTTTATAAAAGAATAAAAGGTAGTTTTGATTATAACACTTATGTTATAATAAATGGTTTTGTAAAGTTACTTAAAAGTATATTACCTTGTTTAATAAGCGTAGATATACTTAAATATTTAATTGAATGTTTTTAAATATAATTACAAGTATAAAAATGGTTTTGGGTTTATAGGAAACAATGTTTAAGCAACATTTGTTTTTAACCTTTTTTTTATTAAACTTAGTAATATAATTAGATCTTTAAAAGAATGTTTTAAAGATAATTATAAATGGAATAGTTTTGGATTTGTAGTAATAATGTTTTAATAGAATTTTTTAACCAATTTAAGTATACGTGTGAAAATGTGAAATCTTGTTTAAGATTTGTGAATATTCTTATACCATTTGAATAAGAATATGGATACATTTCTAAGTATTGAAAAGAGTAGAAAATGAATAGTGAAATAGTAGTATACATGTATATATCTTTTGTAAAGGTATTTTAAATATATATATAGAAGTATTTACAAAGGAGTTTTAATTAATAAAAGTATTAATTAAAAAGAAAGGGATTAAGAGTTGCTTAAGTAGCTTAATCGTGCTTTGAGTAGCTTAATCGCGCTTTGTGTAGCTTGATCATGATTTGTGTGTGTTTTTTTGTTTATAGAAAGTATTTAATCCTATACTTAGCATTAAAAGCCGAAAAGGTAGATTTGTTCTATCTATAAGAGTTAAAACTGGTGTTCAAGTAGGGTTTAGAAGCTATAGTGCTTTAACCTACCAGCTTCACCCTTGATCGAGGGAAGGTAGAAATTGAGAAAGTCGGAAACATGATAAGTATACGAGACTTGATTTCCATATACAATCGTCTATTTTTGTACTTGATAGTTGATTAGTCGACTATCGAAATTGACCAAATTAACTTTAGAAGTATATGTAAGCATCATGTATTGATAAGGTTTGAGATCCCCCGGGGAGGACTCATTCATATGAATTGTCTCTTGCTTTAAGCATGTATATATACGAGATCCCCCGAGGAGGACTCCTTTTTATCGTTTGTTTATTTCTTATAAAATTTGAATTGAGTTAACCGAAAATTCATCGATTTAGTTTCGAAGAGTCCGGGATCAATAAGTGTTTTACTTACTGAATACCACTTCAAAACTGATATACGATTTATATGTTTTGGAAGCGTTTGTGAAGTGGAATATTATGGAGTTGAATTGTCTATCCTAAGGTTAAGTCAAAGGGAGAGGTCAGTGTTAACATTTCATACTAATACTATAGAATTAACTGTATATCCTAACGTTAGGTCCAAAGGAGAGGTCAGCATTAGCATTCGTCTGACGACTTTTGCTAAAATCCATGGATAGATTTGGAGACTATTCGAGTGATGATGGTTCAAGATGCTAGAATCCAGAGAGATATTCGAGATCTGTTCGAGTGTTGAAGACTTGTATATTGAGATGTTGA
Organism: Allium fistulosum; assembly: GCA_030737815.1. Classification (NCBI taxonomy): domain Eukaryota; kingdom Viridiplantae; phylum Streptophyta; class Magnoliopsida; order Asparagales; family Amaryllidaceae; genus Allium; species Allium fistulosum. Next base: position 665,324,384 of record CM060903.1, read on the forward strand.
ATGTGACTTCACCATCGGTAATAGCAAAAAACCGAGTAGGAGCATAGCTAGGTGGGTTTAGCTAACCCAAGGGTATCAACTCCAAACATCTAGAGATGCTTTCGGGTGTGGGGTGCGGGAGTTGTTGGTATTCAGTATCATGTGATTGGGCATGTAAAAAGCGAGTGTGGGGAAAAGACATTTGCGAAGTTTGGAGTTGGTCCATAACCGTCGAAAAGATTCAATACCGAAGCTTTGAAGGCAAAGTACATGACTGACAAGGACAAGTTAGTATTTGTACACTCGGGATTAATCGAGCAAACTCCATTCTGGTGGGAGCTTAACATCCATAGGTGCAAAGACTTATAGGACTTCCATTTTCAGGCCGATAAATTCAAACGCATGGATGAAATGTACCATGCTAGAAAGAAAGCTCAAGTTAAGAAGGAAATAAGGAAGTTTAACAATGGTCCTAATCATAAGAAGCCAAGGTGGGAGGAAGATTCGAACGCTAGTCATGTCGTTCTAAATAAGCCGCTTTCTTATATATATGCTATAATGAAGGAGAATGATGATTGCCCTTTTCTTACAAGGACAAAACCAATCCCGAAGCAAGAAGGGGGGAGACTACTATGCATATCATAAATCAAATAGGCACAAGATGGATGAGTGTCTGGTGCTGGAAGGTATAATTCAGCGGATGATTCGCAATGGACAATTAAAAGAATTTATCAAAGATGAAGAGAAAGCTGCCTACTCTAGAAGAAACAATCAAAGGCCTCCAAGCAACGCTGCAAATATGGTGGAAGATGATATTTAGCCCGACTTCATTCCGCCTCTTAACTGGATTGATGTAATCCACTGAGGCCCGCAATTAGCTGGGAGCAGAAAGGGGGCTAGAAGCCATATGTGAGGGAAGCAAAGGAAGGCATTTTCTCCATCTAGGAAGAACCACCATTCAAGAACCCAATATTTCAGAACCAACTGCACACTTTAACAATCAGTCCATCGGAGCTAAGAGGAGTACGCCACCTACATAATGATCCGCTAATGATTACTGTAGAGATCGAACTCTCTGTGGTCACCAAAATTATAGTGAATACAGGTAGTGCTGTTAATGTAATTTTTAAACATGAGTTTGACCAGATGGAGATTCTGGAGGAGAAGTTGGAACCAAGCTTAGAGTCTATCTTTGGATTCAACAATAAGGGGTCAACTTTGGTAGGGAAACTAAAGCTTCTTGTACAGATGGGAGTTCTGCCATGCTGCAGGACCTTTGAAACCCTCTTCGTTGTTATAGACCAACCATCCTACTATAACGCTTTCTTCGAAAGGTCGGCTCTAGATGAAATTGATGCTTTCGTGTCACAAAAGTACCCGATGGTAAAGTTTCTAATGAAAGAAGGATAGGGAACTATAAGGGGTGAGCAATTCAGTGCTCAAGAGATGTATTTTTGCAACCGTTAAACAAAATGAATGAAGTTATCTTTCTTGTTACGATTTGAAGAAAAGAACATTAACCAAACTGATATTAAAGAGCTTTTGGATGATGATTCTTCAAACTCGTCACCCAAAGCAAAAATAGGGCCAAATAAGACAACTAAATACGTGTTGAGGAAATTCAACTTCTCCAAAAGGAAGAGGAAGAGAAAGGAAGCCAACTTTATAGAAGATGAAATAAAAGATGAAGAGATTCATACTGAACTAGATTATAGGAAGGAGTAGGAAAGAATGAAACCAACAGAGGACCTTGAGGAAGTATGCATAGATTTGACAGACAAAACAAAAACAGTTAAGATCGGGAAGGAATTGGATGATCAAACCACGGAAGAATTAATTTGATTCCTCTAATCTAGTAAAGACGTGTTTTCTTGGACTCATTCAGACATGGTCGAGATAGATCCAACTATCATTGCCACACTTTGAACATAAATCCAAACGTCCCGCCAGTTCGGAAAAAGAAGAGACAATTTGATAAGATTGGGTCTAGCGCTTTACAAGAGGAAGTGAAGAGATTGCTTGAAAATGGGTTTATAAGAGAGGCACTTTATCCAAAATGGCTAGCCAATCCAGTGCTAGTTAAGAAATCTAACGGAAAGTGGAGAACATGCATTGACTATATTGATTTGAATAAAGCATGCCCAAAGGAAACTGTTATCTACTTCTGAGAATAGACCAATTGGTTGATGCGACAAGTGGGCATCAGCTCTTATCTTCTATGGATGCATAATCAGGTTCTAATCAAATCTCAATGTTCAAGACGGATGAAGAAAGCACCAGCTTTATAACAGATTAGGGAACCTATTGCTTTAAAATAATGCCCTTTGGGTTAAAGAACACTGGAGCAACATATCAGAGACTAGTGAGTCGAATGTTTAGGGAACAAATAGGTCACAACATGGAAGTGTATGTAGACGACATGTTGGTTAAATCTCAGGAAAGAAGCAATCACATAAAGGACTTAGAGAAAATGTTTGACGTATTACGATAATATCAAATGAAACTTAGCCCACTAAAGTATTCTTTTTGGATTCAGTCTAGCAAGTTCTTAGGGTACATCATCAACGCAAAAGGAATTGAGGCCAACCCTGATCAAATCAAAGCTATTAGAGACATGGCGGAGCCTAAACAAGCAAAGATGTAATGAGCTTGAATGGAAGAGTGGCAGCATTAAACAGATTTATTTTAAGGTCATTGACAAATGCATTCCATTCTTCATTGTGATAAAAAAGAAGAAGAATTTCGAATGGAACGAAGATTGCTAGAAGACTTTTGAAGAGTTGAAAGATCATTTAGAAAAACCACTGATCCTCTCCAGACCGGTAAATGGGGAAAGTTTTTCTCTATATGGCAATTTCCAAACACGCTATTAGTTCAGTATTAATAAGAGGAGAAAAAGGAATTCAGCTTCCAGTGTGCTATACCAGTAAAAGGCTTAAAGATGTGGAAACTAATTATCCAATTATAGAGATGCTGGCATACTACTTAATGCTTATAGCACGTAAATTAAGAGCCTACTTTCAGGCACATCCCATCAAAGTCTTGACCAATTTCCCACTCAAGCAAGTCTTTAGTAAGCCAGAAGGTCAGGAATATTGGCTAAGTGGGGAGTTGAGCTTAGTCAATACAATGTCGAATTTTTACCATGAGCGCCAATCAAAGGTCAAGCTCTGGCCAATTTTTTCAACGAATGCACACGATTCATTCAGGGGCAATCAAAAAAAGAGAAAGAATTGAAACCTAAATGGCAACGAAGCCTCAAATGAGCAAGGGTCGGATATGTAGTGATAACTCCCGATGGGCATTGCCTGCACTATGTGATGAAATTAGGATTTCCAGCCACCAACAATGTGGCAAAATATGAATCTATGATGGCGGGACTTACCCTAGCTCTCCAGTTGAAAACCCCAAGAATTGAAATCTTTAGTGGTCCACATTAGATGGTAAACCAGCTAAACCAGAAATATCAGATGAAAGATCCCAAGTTAACGTTGTATGTTAAGAAGATATTGAAGATGCCAACTCAATTTGAAGATTTTTCAATACATCAAGTACCCAGAGACAAGAACTGTAACGACCCGGAATTTTGGACCATTCGCATCCATTATAAGTGTATAGGTAGACACTCATGCCGGAATTGAATTGCTCAAAATACCGCGTTGTTAATTTAAATTTGGCAAAACTGAACATATACAGTAAATAAATATAATCACAGATCACAGACACAGAGTAATAAGTGCAGCGGAAAAAAAAAGAGATAGTAGTTCATGAAGCTACTATATGAATATATAAGATACATCAGAGTTTACAACAGAAGAGTAATACGATACATCAGAGTTAAACCAGATACAACGGAAGAGTAACACGATACATCAGATACAAATCAGAATACATCCCTGGAATCATCGAATACTGAAAGCAGAATAGATGGCTGGATCTTCAAGCAAAGCTCCAACTCCAAAGGTGAGTCTCGAATACTGGTACACTCAGTCTGACCCGAGCGTAAAGAAACACAAAACACTCGAGTCAGGATTAACATTCTTATATTAATAAATCCAACTCAAGTGAAATAGCAATTGAAATACAAGTAACTCAAAGGATGTTTGGAATAACCATCCTTTAAGGATCCGTTAAACTATCTACTTGGTAGTAATGTACGCTAAGTAGATAATGTCTATCAGTAATCTGTAAAGATATCAAAATAGTGTTAAGTCATGGCTCATTCCACCCTTAACACATTTTTATTCCCAAAAGCATATACAAGACCGTAGTTTCCCCAAAACCGGAAGTCACCAGAGGGCAATCCATATACTAAAGGTACAAATCAAAATCGTAGTGGTCGCGTATAAATGGAATACAAGTATGACAAGGCACATGAGGAAATACCCAAGGTAGTGATACTACCGTTTGCCTGATCCGGACTGGTGAGAACGCAACGCCGCAGCGCCCGCAACACCGTGAAACAACACTCCCAAAATCAAGGGTGCACCAATCGACAACAAGTAATGAGTATTTCGAAGAAGTGTGTCCACTTGAGGTAGCTAATCCTCCATTGGCCCGGCACGGCTCCTGTTTTAGTCATTTCCAATTTGACACAAGTGTCAAGGCTATCCATTATCGTTCTCTTTCTTCAGTCATCACGTACATCATTCCAACCACTTCATTCTGGATCATCACTCCGCGTATAGTTATTAAAGTGGTTTTCGGTTTAGATAGAGAGTATATCCATAACCGACTCCGGTCTCTTTAATAACTTTCGTAATTATAACACCGATTGGTCGTTTATATATTTCAAAACCAAATCAAATTCAATTTCAATCAGAGTTTATAAATCAACATTTCGTTTGTCTTTCAAAACCAATTTCCAATAATTTACGTTTCAAAACATTCAAATTACCCTTTCAAGATCTTATAATCAAATTTCAATCTTTATTTTAAACCATTCAAAAATTGATTCAAGTTCATATATACGTTTCATTCCGAAATCATTTAAATAAATTTCATTTAACATTCAAATCAATTTAAACTCATTTATCGATTTCATTCAATATTCGTTGAGTTACTTTATCATTCAAACAATTCCTATTAAATTTCCAATTCATTAAATCAATTCTTAAGTTCAACTTCATTAAATTAAAACTTACAATTTTGAATTAAACTAAATTCGTCAAATCAATTCTTTCAATTACAAGTCTTACATTAATTCCAAAAATATTACATTTTCATTTCTTGTTAAAGAAATTCCATTTCACTTATTTACTTTCTTAAATAATTTTCCAAAACTTACTTAATCAAGAAAACTCAATTTCAATTATTTACGAAGTAAAAATTCCACTTATTCAAAAGTTCAATTTCACTTATTTAAGAATTCAATTCAATTTAATCATTAAATAATTCAATCTTATTTAATTTTTAAATAATTCAAAACTTAATTATTAAATAATTTCAAAGTTTAATAATTTCAACTTAATTATAATTTCAAACTTAATTATTAAATCATTTCAACTTAATTCAATCATTTCTCAAATTAAACACATTCTTTCGTCAATTACATTGCTAATATTTTGTTTCAGATTATTAAATATTAACATTTTCCTTTCATTAAAATTCAAATTTCAACTTCATTTCAAAACCATATTATTTATTCAAATAAAATCTTCGTTTATTTTTAAATCAAATTATTGACCAACCAAAGGCGATGGAATACAACCGTATCCATGGCCTCAAAGTTTTGTCCAGTTCTAGTGGTCCAGTGGTAAAGACATAGTGGAGTTGCTACATTTTGTTGTAGTGGCACCGGTTCGATACCCAGCGGCCACAATAATGAGACATAAGTGCACGGCCACTATAAAACCGGCTTAACCAAAGGCGATGGAATACAACCGTATCCATGGCCCCAAAGTTTTCTCATGGTCCCAAAGTTTTCTTTTTCCACCTCATTTACAAAAGTCTTCTCTCATGTCTTCTCTCCCGTCACCTCTACCTATTGCCCCTCCCATTCCCTCAACTGTTCACGTCCTTCCTGTCAGCTCCTCTTCTGATCTGCCATCTTCTGACCGGCCTCTTCCACCTGTTCCTCCTCCCCCTGACCTTGCCTCTTCCATACCATCCTCTTCCTCCCTGCTTCCACCTGTTGATCTTTTCCCACCTCTGCTTCCTTCCCCTCAGCCTCAATCATCCTTTCCTCCTCCTTCTCCTATCCCTCCTATTTCTTGGTCCTCACTTTTCACTGCTAAGCCCAGGAATGCAGGGACTTATGTCCCTATTCACTTTGATCTTCATTATTCAGGTTCTCCTCTTTCTCCTCCTGTAGAGATTTTAAATGAGGGAATTAAATCATGGTCCGACTGTTTAGTGGGATTCTTCCTTGCTGGAACTATTAACTTTATGGCAGTTAAGGCATACCTTGATAAGGTTTGGAAACTTAAAGGCTCTTATGAGATATATTTTGATAAGATTAATTACAACTTCAAATTCTCCAATGAAGAAGACAAGCTGACTATCCTCAAGAAAGACCCTCTCTTCATTCGTGGTCAAATTTTTATCATTTCGAAGTGGAACCCTACCTTTGCATCTGCTCATGCAGCGGTTAGAACTGTTCCGGTTTGGGTTCATCTTCATAGAATCCCAATTTTAACGTGGACTCTTCTTGGCATCAATTGGTTGGCGTGTCACATTGGAAGATTAATATGCTTTGATGAAAATACAGAGAAACTGAAAAGATTTGAGTATGCGAAATGCCTAATTGAGATCTCTCCAGATAGAGAGCTTCCAGATAGTATATCTGTTGGTGATGGTTCTTGCCCTGATATACTTCTTGATTATGCCTGGAAGCCCCTTATTTGTTCTCATTGTAAAATATTTGGACATGCTACGGCTGATTGTGAAAAAATTGATGCCAAGTGTAAAACTGAAGGAAAAGACAGTAAGGTATCTTTTGAGCAAGTTGAGAACGGTGACAAGAATTTAGACAGGACTGGTCCAGCAATTTTAAAAAACAAAAGCTTGCAGTTTAAGGGTAAAAGGAAATTAAAATCATTTCAGAAACTATGGAAAAGGGTGAATAAAGATGTTGCTGTGAATTCTTCAAATCATTCTGCTGATGTGGTGCAACAAGCTGTTGTGGATCCTCTTGTGACTTCCCACTTGTTGAAGTCAGTGGAAGTAGATATTGATATAGCTAATACTGCTGATCCAATTTTATCTCAACCTGAAATGATATTGGTGGATTCTTCTCACCTGTCCACTCCTGATGTGGATGCTCATTATGTTGATGCATCTGCTGTTGTTAACAGAGTTCTTCCTATAACTAATCCTGTTCATTCTATTTCAAAGCCTGTAGTGGTCCAACCCCAATCTTCTGATGGTGTCTCTACTCATAATAACTTTTCTATCCTACAGAACTTATCTGAAGAATTAGAAGAGGATACTGAAGTCCCTGTGACTCCTTCTGATCATAATTTCAGTTCAATTAATAAGCTAATCCCTACATCTCCTGTCATTAACCACAGTAGCAACTTGAACATGCACAATAGTGTGCACAGTGCTGTGCACCCTTCTGCACACCTTCCTGTCCAACCTCCTAATACTCTTACTCATGCCATTTCCAATTCTCCTTATTCATCTTTATCGCTTCCAAATCAAGTCTTCTCCGACATTATCCCTATCCAAACCAGCAATTTATCTCTGTCTCCATCCTCCTTACATTCTTTGCCTGAATGCTCTATCTCTTCCTTTCAAAGTAAAAGGGGCAGGCCTAGGAAATCATTTAAAAATAAAATTACTGACCTTGACAAAGGAATTCAATACTCCATTAACCAAGTTTCCCCTTCAATGCCTACCTCATCAGATCTTAACAGTTCTTCCTCTGGTGTTAGAACCAGAGCCAACTCTCTAAATGTTTTATGATTGATCGAATTGCATTTTGGAACATAAGGGGTGCCCACTCCTTATCAAAACAACTGGAAATTAAAAACTTCATTTCTTCTTTCAAAATTCAAATAATGGCGATTGCAGAAACAAAATTAAATCATGCCAAAACCCTCAAAGCCTCCCAAATCATTAATAATAACTGGCACTCTATTCACAATCTTTCTCAAGCCCCTTATGGCAGATTGTTAATTCTATGGAATCCTGCCATTTTCTGTATTACTCCTATATGTGTTCACAGACAATACATTCACACTATGATATCCCACATCCCTACCTCCACCTTTTTCCACTTGACCTTTATATATGCAGAAAATAATTATATTCATAGACAATCATTTCTTGACTCTCTTCCCGCTCTTCAATCTTCTACTATTCCTTGGTTATGTATTGGAGATTGGAATTGTATGCAATCAGCTTCTGACAAGTTTGGAGGTTCTCCTCTAACTTATCAACAGACTAGACCCCTCAACAAGGCTATATTTGATTCAAATCTCCTTCCTATTGCTGCCAGTGGTTGTCCCTATACTTGGAATAACTCAAGCAAAACTGGAAAGCTCACCTTTTGTAAACTTGATAGATCTTACCAAAACTATTCATCTGTTCTTGTTTGGCCTAAGCTAAACTGCATCATTACTCCTCCTTCTCTCTCTGATCACTCTCCTCTTATCTTAGACTGGGGAAAAGCATATGAGAGAAGACTTCCCTCATTTTCATTTTTTAATAACTGGACTATGCACCAGGACTTTATGAATATTGTTACTAAATGCTGGTCTATTAGAGTCTATGGTAATCCTATGTACATTTTGCAGGCTAAGCTCGGGCATTTGAAAGATACTCTCAAACCTTGGGCTAAAGACAATTTTGGAAATGGTAATAGTCTATCTCATACTGTTAGAGCGAATTTACTTAAAGTGCAACAGGATATTCAGGTATGTGTGGATCAGTCTTTGCTAGCTAACCTTGTCTCTCAGGAGCATTCTTTAAACAATCTCCTTGCGAATACTCTTGTGGAAGAAAATAAGATGGCTTTCCAAAAGGCTAAAATCAAGTGGACCAGCAATGGTGACAAAAACTCTGCTGTTTTTCATGAATCTTTAAAAACCAAACGTTCTGCAGCTAATTTTTCCAACCTCCTTGATAAAAATGATGTTCTGTGCTCCTCTCCTGAAGATGTTCATATTGCCTTTTTGGATTATTTTCATGATATTCTAGCTTCTCCCGGCAACCCTCATATTAACAGTCACTTATTTGACAACATCGCCCTTCCTGCTTTATCTCATCAGGCTGCCAATTTTCTTATTCATGAAATTACAGCTGAAGAAATAAAAGAAAATATATTTGCTATGAATGCTTCTAGTTCCCCTGGACCAGATGGATTTAATGCCCACTTTTACAAATTTGCTTGGTCTGTTATTGGCTCGGATGTGATTAAAGCTATTAAGAACTTTTTCTTGCACAGTAAAATGATTTCTGGGATTAATTCCACCAAGATTTCTCTTATTCCAAAATCTGACCAGCCTTCTTCTGTTTCTCAATTCAGACCCATTGCTTGCTGCAACGTTATTTATAAATGCATCTCTAAGATTATGGCCACTAGAATGAAGTATGTTCTCCCTGATATAATATCTTCCAATCAGAGTGCTTTTCTTCCTTCCAGAGACATTACTGATAACATTCTCCTCACTGCTGAATTGCTGAAAGGATATGATAGGATAAATATTTCTAAAAGATGTGTTCTCAAGCTTGACATTCAAAAAGCTTATGATTCCCTCCAATGGAAGTCTATTATTTACATCCTTCACAAGATGAACTTCCCTATCCCTTTCCTTTCATGGATATACACATGTGTTTCCACTGTTAACTACTCCTTGAGTTTTAATGGCGAACTGTTTGGCTACTTCCATGGAACAAGGGGTATTAGACAAGGTGACCCCTTGTCTCCTTACTTATTTGTCTGTGTCATGGAATTGTTCACTTCTATCACGAATAAGTTCTTGGCTAAGAAGCTTATTGAATATCACCCCCTATGCAAAAATTCTGGAATCTCCTCATTACAATTTGCTGATGACCTTCTTCTATTCACCAAAGCTACCTACAAATCTATTCTTGGTATCCTGCTCATTTTGGATGAATTCAAGTCTCTTACAGGTCTCAGTATTAACAACTCCAAATCCAAGATTAGGATTGCTGGCATTTCTGAATCTGAAAAAAGGAATATATACAGTTTGTCTGGTCTCAATCCAATACATCAAAATGATGACTACTTAGGAGCTCCTCTGTTTTCTTCTAAAGTCAAAACCAGCCAATGTCTCAAACTTTATGAAAAAATAACAGCTAAAATATCATCTTGGCCTATCTCTAAGTGCTCTATGGCTGGTAGGCTTGTTATTGTCAAATCTATAGCCACTTCCATGTGCCTTTACTATGCTAGAATCTTCATTTTGCCTGCCAGATTAATTTCCTTGATTAACTCTGCCCTTAACCACTTTCTGTGGCATGGCAATCCTTATTCCAGGAAGCCTATTCCTATTGCTTTCAAAAAGATTTGCTCACCTCTTAAGTTTGGAGGTCTAGGTATCATGAACATTAAGCAATGGAATAAAGCTGCAATCTCGAGGCGGATTGATACGATTTTCAAATTTGATAAAAATTTATGGGCTTCATGGGTGAGGAGCAATTTAATCAAGAACAATCATTTTTGGACTATGCCTATTCCTATGGATTGTAGTTGGTCTTGGAGGAATATTCTAAAGTTAAGAAGCATTTTTATTCATATTTTCCAGGCTAGCCTTCTTCATATGCATAAAATATCCTTCTGGTTTGATCCTTGGTCCGATCAGGGAATCATTCTTGCAGATTTGATTGGCTACAACATCAGAGTCATGACTGGTATTTCTGAGCAAGCTAGTGTTTCTAGTGTTTGGTCTGATGGTAAGTTGCTTCTGCCATCTTCTAGCTTTACCACTGTCCGTGCCTGCTGGGAGAACATCCATGCTAATTCCTTTTCTTGTTCTGGTATCCATGCTGTGTGGTGTCATAAACCTCATCAAATAAGTTTAGTCTACTTCAATATGCAACAACCCTCTCAAAATGTTCTGTTTCCTTGGCATTCTAGAGTGTGGAATCATGGCTCTATTCCTAAAGAGAATTTACTGCTTTGGAAGATTATTAACAATGGGTTACACACGCTTGATAAAGTTAAAGTGATGGGATCTGTCCTGGATGATACTTGCCTTCTATGCCATAATTTCAAGGAAACTGTTCTCCAGTTTTTTTTCGAATGTGAGTATTCTTTCTTCATTTGGGATCATTGTATGCAGATGATAAATTTTCCAAACCTGATCAGAGACTCTGCTATGGAATGGTTTAGCATCTTCAAGGCTACCAGATGGAAATCTCAGAAGAGTTCTTTGCTGATGCGTATTTTGAAAAAGTGTTTGACTGTTATTTGGATGGAGAGGAATAGTAGAGTATTTTCAAGTGTTTCTACCTCGAAGCATATACTTGTCAACTCCATCCTTAGTAAATTTAGACAGTATTGATTTTGTTGTTGTATTTTCTTTGCTTTGATCTACTGGTTTGCCATAGATCGTTGTAATTCTTTGTTTTCTTTCTCTTTCTAATATATGGTAGGGGCCATTTAACCCCGCTGGCTTTGCCAAAAAAAAAATTATTGACCAATCGGGTTTTATTTAATTCTCTATATCCAAGGTCAAAGTTCAATTTGGGTATTTATCATTTCAACCCGATTCCAATTCAATTAAAAATCAAAACATAGTAAAGGGAACTTGCAGTGTGATAACTGGGATGATGTCAAAGTAAATAAACAAGCAATAACAACAATCAATAGCAATCCAATAATCAATTCAAATAATCCCGAAATAACCGTATTAATTCGCATTGTTATTTGTACGAATTAATATAATTATCTCTAGAATCTACACTATCATTTCATGTAGATTAAAGATTATTACACTAATATTTATACGGTTCTTCAATTGTCATTCGATTTCAATTTTAACACTACAACAATTAATCAAATATACGTTCAATGGTTCAAAGTGTAATTATCACTATTCTATATGTCAATCAATTTAACAATTAAAAGGGGTCATATTATACAAATGTCATTTAATCAAATTTAACACACATATCAAATCTAACTATCCTACGTCAATTTAAATTTCAAATTATTTATCACTTACATCATTAACAATTTAACGTCCAATATAAACATCAAACAATCAATCATTTAACAACCAAACTGGATTATCATTGCATATATAACAGATAATGGTGTCAGATGTCATAGGTGAACCGATACAGGCAATAGCATATATAACAGTGTAATTAACTAACAGCAGCATATTTCAATTGTCGTTTCAATTGTAATCAAATTTAATAAATAAAAGAACGTTAATCGTGAGTGAGTGCTCACCTTTCGAGGCTAGAGAAAATAGACAACGAATTGAGTTACAGATCCAAGCACGACTTCAAAAGCAAAGCTAGATTGGGCACGAATTGACGAACAAAGCTGATAAAAGGGAATTGATGGAACAATCAGTTTGACATAAAACAAGATGAAATGCAATTTATACCGTTATACATTCCCTCAAAATCAAAAATAAAGTTTAGAAGCACATGCAAATAAAATAAAATAGACATAAACTTCCAACATTTCGAATAAGTGTAAATTTTTTTTTACAATAAAATCAGATTATATTTATAAATAGATACGTATATAAATTAAACTATTAACACAATATATGTATGGTAAAAAGGCAGAGTAGATCTATAACAACATATGCAGACCTAGTTCATAAAATATACAATATACATACTCTGTTAATATATACATATTATACTTAAAAGTCAATACTTATATGTACCTATTCAAATGCAAAATATTTGTATATCATATATTCAATCCAAAACATCAACTCCACATATCACATATAAAATTTAAAGTACCATATTTACCACTGTATAAATTGATAGTAGGCTTCAGACCGTTGTCATACACTATATACAATTTTGAAATATATTACTGTATATATAGAACTATAGAAGAATCTTCACAAAACTTATATAACTTTATACATATATTATAAATAAACTATAGATTTTAAACAACAGCTTGCATACTTTATAAGGTACTATATATAACACGTAATAAACACCTATACTATATATTTAAGACTTATATACATACTGCTATATGTAATCAACAAGGAAAAACAAAACAAAGCTTGAATTTCATATACAATCTATACATCTGAAAAGGTATATACTCAGCAATAGTATAAATTTTATAATATATATATTTGGAAAACTTAAATATATAAAACTATATATTTAAAATAAAATTCATACCTCACAAATATATGCAATAGATTCACGACTTGATATATATGTATACTTACACGTATAGAACATGACTCTTTAAAAATGGCGGCACTGCCGCACTTGCTTGGCCATGGGCGAAGTGATGGGTGAGTGGAGACTCAAGCGGCGTCGGTGGAGGGAAGGGAGGCTGAGCGTGGTCCGCAAGGCTGCGGCGAGCAGGGCGAAAGGAGTGAGATCTTGGTTGGAGGGTAGTGCTCGGCGCACTGCTGGTTGATTGCAAGTCTCGGAGGCATGCGTTTCTTCAGCCACGTGGTGCATGTGACACGATGGTGGAAGGAAGGTGGCAGCGGCCATGGCGAAAGGGATGTGCTCGGCTGTAGGCACGTGGAGTTTGAGCGATGGTGCAGTTCGGTCGGCAGCCGCTGTCATGTGCGGAGGAAGGCCGGGATTGGCTGTGATGTGCTTGGGTGGAGGAGGTCGGGTCGGGGATTCAGGAGGCGGTGACTTCGATGGGAGGCGAGGTCGAGCGAGAGTGTAACGACCACGACTTTCTCTCCGAAGAAAGTCGCATCGTCAATAAGAAAGAAAGGGGTGAGAAAAGAGAAAAGAAGAGAAGAAAGAAAGAAACAACAACAACGATCTCACAGCGGAACGAATAAATTATATTAATAACATAAACTATTACATAGTATACAACAATTTACAGAGTTACACAGCATATACATCACTTACTAGACAGTTATAAACATCTGTCTAGACATTACAACTCAAATACAAGACAAGACACTATCACAGATATCAACACAGCGGAATACTATATCTACGAACGCCGAAGCCTCCTGCTCCATTGCTCCTCCAGAATATTCGTCAAAGCTAAACCTGAATCCCTTGGCTACTCGTAAAAATTTGAGTACCCAAGAGTTTATAAAACAGAGATAAACACTTGGGTCAGACATGGGTCTGGTGTGAGTAACAGGTTAAAATTGTTTAACTTCAAAACCTTTAGAAAGAAAAGGTATCACGTAAGACTCCCCACAAATAAACATGGGTAAGTTTTTACCTTACGCTAACCAAAACATTTGATAGGAAATCTGATTTTATTATAATAGGGTCTAGGGTTTTCAAGTAAAATATAGAAATAGCTGAAATGCTTACATCTCACATTCCAACATAGTTGGGCACAACTAATACGTACGGCACTTATTGGAGTTTGGATTCCATACAATGGCAGGGCTACTGGGGTACCGCCCGTCACAGTACGTGGCCTAGATCACCGTACCGAGGAGTACGCCCGCTCCCCTGCAACACAAAGCCGGAACCATCCCTTACTGGATAATTCCGAACAAGACAATCCCGTAGTTGGCGCGACCAACCACACACTAAGCCGAATAAAAGAAAAGGGACCTCTAGACAGGGATCTATCTTGCTCTCAGTGGGTGCTACCCACGAAGCCTTGCTGCACCTCCCCTGTTTTAGCCATTCCCGGTTGATGAGGCTTGAGGTTACGATTACCTTTAATCAGAACATATCACTTAGAATGCTCATCGTCCGCCTGACGATGTGCTGAAAGCATTCAATCCATACAAGTTCGTTCCGGGTTCGAACGAAACCGAAGGCATTATCTCGTTACACTCGTTTTGGAATCACCCTCAGAGTTAACGACAATAACCCTTGCACTCTAAATCTTCATCTTCACTTGAGATTCACGACCTATCGTTAATTTGGATCGATGTGGTATTCGGGTCTCCAGACCTGGAATTCCGGTATACGGAAACCCGATCCCGGTCTCATCGAAATCCAAAACGTATCTTTTAAGGGCCAAGTTGTTTTAAGGTTAAAACAATTCAATTCTTATCTATATACACAAAGATAGATAATTCAATAGATAATCTACATTATCATCCCAAACAGATAATTCACATTATCATTATAATTCAACCAAAACATCCATATCACATATCAGTATATATCTCATCAGAGATATCAAACAATGCAAAGCATTCAATATTATTCATCCATCCATAAGTAATGATTTATACCATCTCTAATTAATTTAAAGTGAATTAAACTAATTACCTCATTCTATAAATCCTGCTTACTTAATTATTAATTAAACCAATTAATTAATCATTACTCTAAATATCCATCTTAATTAATCATTCCTGATTAATTATACTTTAATTACTTTAAGTAATTAATCCCTAATTAATTTCACAAATTAATTATCTTAAACCATTTCAGTAATTAATCTTTAATTACTTCATTTATTAATTAACTGTACTTAATTACATTACTCCTTAATTAATTATAATTAATTAATTACTTTAATCACTTATTATTAATTAATCTTAATTGATCAATCCCTAATTACATCATTAATTATATTAATTAATGATCCTTAATTACTTCATTTAAATTAATTATATTTAATAATTAATATTTAATTGGACCATATTTATTAATCACCTTTGATTAATCACATTTAGTAATTAACTACCTTTAATTACTCTTCCATAAATTAATTACTCATTAATTAATTATCTTTTAATTAATCCCTTGATTAATTATTCTAAGTAATTAAACTCAAATTACTTTTATTATAAAAATCTTCTTTAGTTAATTATATCCACTAATTAACTTTAATTACTTTCCTAAGTAATTATACTTCATTAAATTACATTAAGTAATTACTAAGTAATTATACTTCATTAAATTACATTAAGTAATTATACTTCACAAATCATTAAGTGATTATCTTAAATTAATTAAACTTAATTAATTAACTTAACTAATCAAATTAAACTTAATTAATTACAATAAGTAATTAATTTCTTAATTTTTTCCATTAAGTATTTATACTTAATTAAACAATTCCACAAATGATTAACCTTAATTAATTAATCCATTTAATTATCAAAATTAATCATATTAATTAATTACTTATTAAACCCAAGTTAATGATCTACATTAACTATTAACTATTCTTTAATTATTTTTCTTAAATAATTAAACTTTAATTAACCATTATTAATTACAAATTGATTAATTCTAATTACCAATAAATTTATTTCTAATTACTTAATTAATTAAGTACCTAACAATAACTTAATTAATCCTTAATTACTAATTTATTAATCCAAATCATAAATTAATTTAATTGATCAATTATCTTTTAATTACCTTAATAATTTATTTTATTCCAAATTATTAAATCTTAATTATTTTTAAGATAAATTCTATTCTTATTAATGATTAAATTATCATTAATAAAGTATTTAAAGCAATTTACTTTTAAATTCCATTTTAAATTTAAGATTTTAAAGGAATACAAATTTAACTTTAACAAAGTTTTAAAACCATTTAAATCCTTTTAAAATCACATGTTAAAGAAATATTTACTTAATTAAAGAAATTTAAAACCAAATTCATTTTAAATTCAAATCAATTTAAAATACACTTTAACATTCAAATGGTTTAAAACATTTTAAATTTAAAAACTTCTTTTTATTTCAAATTTGAAATGCATATTAACTTTGATTCCAGATTAATCTTTAGATTTAGAAACCTATTTACAATTTTAAAACTTCATTTAAAATTCAAACTACTTAACCCTTTTAAAAGTAGTTAAACCAATTCAAATTTTAAAAACTTTATCTTATTTGAAAACTGAGATTTAAACTTAAAATCCAAATTAAAACTAGATTTAAAACTTATTTAAAACTTTACTTTTCATTTAAACTCAGTTTTAAATTTTATTTTAAAATTTAAAACAGGACAACAGGTTCTGTTAAAACCTGTCACACATAATTAACCCGAGACACCATCCTTAATGCTTCGAGTCAAAACCAAATTACTTCGAGTCAACAACCTAAATTACTCGAGACAATCCCAAAGCCAAACTTCATCAGACAATACAGTGCACCGTGCACATGCACGGTGACATTGATCGCCTCTGATCATCAACGGTGATCATCTCACATCAATAAACACTCATCCACCCTAATACGATCATCAGATCGTAACCCAAAACTCGAAATCGAAATCGAGTTCAAAACTTAACCTGGAACACTGAACCCCTCTTCAAACCCAAACCTGTCAACGCTTCAAACACTGACCTCCGATCACCAGAAAAGTTGCTACTCCGGCCACGACTTTGCCTACGACCAACCTTCCATCTCCCAAAATCCCACTGCACTCGATCAACCCAACTGTCGTGATGATCGATTTATTTTACTTAGTTAAAACTAGGGTTCCTAAACGAATCTCGCCATCGCTGCCTCCTCGATGAGATACATCGCCATCCAGTATTTTTCCAAGATACTACGATCACTCCTCCATCATTAGGAAGAACCCCGACCCATTCAAATGCATAGATCACCAGAAAACCCCAAATTCCTCTTTTTAGTTCATCACAGAACTGCTTCCCAAATCCCAAACTAAAAATTATAATTTTACTTCTAAAAATCATGTTTTTGGATAGATATTTAGTATATATATATATATATATATATATGTGAATTCATAAATTAAGATGTTTGAGTTTTCACTTATCTTGAACTTGCTCTGTCCTTTTAAGTTTCCAGTGAGATTTCAATTTTAATTTAACTTAATTAAAATTTTAAAACTTAATCTATAATCAAACAAACAAATATTGTTTGAAGCCTAAGTCCTAACAGCAAGCAGATCAAGAGATAATGGTTTTTAAATCAAAAAAAATTTGTGTCTGGAAACAAAAATACAGTAGTCACAGAGACAATAGCATGCACACAATCATTCATCCAGTCATATATATACAGAACACACTTATATATATTCACACAAACATATTCATTCCATTAATTAGCATGCAATCCCAATTTATACTTAAGTTTTTTTTAAAAAAATTTGTTACTCACCTGTTCAAATGAAACAGAGGACAGTTTTAGCTTTTGTAAACCTGGATTGTTTTAAAACTGGAAATTTGCATTGCCATTGCTTTTGAAAACTTTAAACTTGAAACTTGAATGCTTCTTTGATTTAAATACTTGAGTTGCTTGCTTCCAAACAGAATTTAAGTTGCTGGAATATGCTCCGGGTTGAAGAAATGCAGGTTTTTGAATTTCCAGTTTGAAGGATTTGATTTACAGGCTTTGATTTGAAAACGAATTACAGATTTTAGATTTGATAAATCTCTGGTTTGAGGAGTTTTGATGATCAGATTGTTTTAGAGAATTGGTTATAGGATTTGGCTTTTGATTTTGGAAGATGTTTACAATGTAATGATTTTTGGTTTTGAGGAATTGATTTACTGAATATCAGATTTTGTTTTGAGATTTTGTTACAGCTGAAGTTTCTTAAGTTTTGAAAAAGAATAGAAAACGAAAAGAAGATGAGAAGCATATGTTTATATATAGGCTGAAAAATGATTTAATAAAAATAAAAGAAAAACAAATTTAAATGACACTTGTCTCATTGTTAATCCATTACTTAACACATGTTATTTAGGTGTCTTAATTTTATTACACTTGTCTTTTAAGTAATTAATACATAATTTTTTATTTATTTTAAAATGTTAATAAAACTTTTATACTAGTTTACTATTTATAAATACTTACCTAAATGTATATATGTATATAAATTACTTTAAAGAAAATGTAAATAAAACCAATTATATAAAATTAAAAGCTTTTTACTTAATTTATAAATTTACAAATACTTATCTATATATATAGATAACTTTTAAAGAAATAAAACAAACCTTTTATTTAAATTTAAACTTAAGCTTAAATCTATTCAAACAATTAAACATTTATTTTATGTATTTTAAAACCATATAGTTATTTGTTAAATAACTTTGAAAAGCTTAATATTAAATTAATCATGATTCCCAAATTACCAAAATATATATTAGAAAACAAGATTTATTTATTTCAAACCAAAGCTCATCTATTTACAATATATACAGTTATATATATATATATTATAAATAGAAAATATTTTATTAATTTTTAAAAGATAAAATTCACCAATTAAATACTAATTTAATCAGATTATTAAATTAAATTCAAATCTTATTATCAAAGATTATCCATATCAATTTAGTTATTCAACAGATTATTAAATTGATATTGTTAAAATTTCTGGGATATTACATTCCTCCCCCCTTAAAATAATTTCGTCCCCGAAATTTAAACAAAGGTAATTTAATAATCTTATTAAAGATTTAAATTTAAAACACAAGCATCTACTATCATCCATATGCTAACAACCATAGTAACCAATCATCCAAACAAACAATTCTAACTATCTAGACTAAATTCTAGATAAAATCCCTCGAGTTTCTCCAAGTATATATATATACCGGGATACTCGCTCTACAAACAATCTAAACAACTAAGCTATAGATCTCCTACACATCTAGATCTATATAACTAAACAGAATATCAGACTACAGACGAGTCTGACTCAACTACCCAACTTCCAGAACTGCTGATTCTACAATCAAAGATAGATCAAATACGTACTTCCTCAGAGATACGTGAAACTCAATGAATTCAAGTCATCCAAATTGACAATTCAACCAAGTAGACCAATTACTTATCCAAATCAGAACACAGACGAGATCCAAACATAACTCTACTTCACAACATCAGTAGATTCCAAACTTACTTCTCCCATCCAGAGATACACTCCAAACTGCTTTCGCTGCTCAACTCTGATCTGAGGTAGAACACAAGCACAGACTGGACAACTCATTCCAGAAATAAGGTTCACTGATCCATAAAGAAAACTCAGATACTCCAGCAAAACTTGAGCTGCTTCACCAACTCCATCTCTAGGAAACATCCTTCCACTAGACTGAACCACCGGTATCACTCCTGGAATCCAGTCGATAAGAAAACTCAACCTTCAGATGCGGACAAACTTCTGACTTCTCTGAAGACATCCAGAAAAACTATGATAACCCAAGAGAACACTCAGACAATCGCAAGTCACTTTTGCGATCAACCCATCCTAATTCCAAAGAAAACTGTCCTCTCTTTACTAATTAGAACAGCTTACACTTATTTATCCAATTTATCGAAGAAATGGATCCACTCTGCTGCTTCTGAACTCTACCTTCAGAAAAACTGCTCAGCCAGAAAACTTCCTGCCAATGCACAGAATACTCCGAGCTGCACTACTGCCACCGATGCCAAAGACTTCTCAATCCAAAGCTTCTCGAGAAACTCGATTCCCAAACAGAATCACCATGGTGAACTCAGCCACAACACCGAAGCAGACACACTTCATTAACTTGTTCCAAAGAAAACATCTTCGGGAACATCCATAGTCACTGCATCTCATCACACAGCTACTTCTTCCAGAAGATACCAAGATACTATCACTCGCTTCTGCCCAACTGACAGATCCAACTCTACTTATCTAACTTCAAAGATAAACTCCGAACCTTAACAGGTTTCCTTCAGAGATTGTGAAATCCTTACACAACTGTAAAGTTCACTCGAGACGGTATTAGGTCTACAGTCTCGACAAATACACTTCCAACCTCAACACTCAGACTCCTAATCCTAGATGATAAATTATTATCATCTCAACCAATCATTACAAATACCATATACATTTAAAATGATACTTTTTTTATATAGAAATTATATTTGGGTAAAATTATTTCATCTACCTTTTTAAAACAATATTGTGTCCGTTGGCCTGGTCCAAGTGTTTAGAGATCCCTATCAATAACGTTAGCTACTCGTATTGACCAGAATCCATATACCACTCAACCGATCAATTAACACAATATAAAACCATTTTATATAACTAACAAATACGCGCTCTCGTATATATATATACACTCGGACTCAAACAGGTTGCTACAGATCCTATTTGTAATGAACAACCCTTCCCAACCTAGGTATTCACTCAACCTAGTGTTCTGATGTTCACTTAACTAAAAGCTTAGGCATTCGCTCAACCTATGCTCTGATACCACTGTAACGACCATGACTTTCTCTCCGAAGAAAGTCGCATCGTCAATAAGAAAGAAAGGGGTGAGAAAAGAGAAAAGAAGAGAAGAAAGAAAGAAACAACAACAACGATCTCACAGCGGAACGAATAAATTATATTAATAACATAAACTATTACATAGTATACAACAATTTACAGAGTTACACAGCATATACATCACTTACTAGACAGTTATAAACATCTGTCTAGACATTACAACTCAAATACAAGACAAGACACTATCACAGATATCAACACAGCGGAATACTATATCTACGAACGCCGAAGCCTCCTGCTCCATTGCTCCTCCAGAATATTCGTCAAAGCTAAACCTGAATCCCTTGGCTACTCGTAAAAATTTGAGTACCCAAGAGTTTATAAAACAGAGATAAACACTTGGGTCAGACATGGGTCTGGTGTGAGTAACAGGTTAAAATTGTTTAACTTCAAAACCTTTAGAAAGAAAAGGTATCACGTAAGACTCCCCACAAATAAACATGGGTAAGTTTTTACCTTACGCTAACCAAAACATTTGATAGGAAATCTGATTTTATTATAATAGGGTCTAGGGTTTTCAAGTAAAATATAGAAATAGCTGAAATGCTTACATCTCACATTCCAACATAGTTGGGCACAACTAATACGTACGGCACTTATTGGAGTTTGGATTCCATACAATGGCAGGGCTACTGGGGTACCGCCCGTCACAGTACGTGGCCTAGATCACCGTACCGAGGAGTACGCCCGCTCCCCTGCAACACAAAGCCGGAACCATCCCTTACTGGATAATTCCGAACAAGACAATCCCGTAGTTGGCGCGACCAACCACACACTAAGCCGAATAAAAGAAAAGGGACCTCTAGACAGGGATCTATCTTGCTCTCAGTGGGTGCTACCCACGAAGCCTTGCTGCACCTCCCCTGTTTTAGCCATTCCCGGTTGATGAGGCTTGAGGTTACGATTACCTTTAATCAGAACATATCACTTAGAATGCTCATCGTCCGCCTGACGATGTGCTGAAAGCATTCAATCCATACAAGTTCGTTCCGGGTTCGAACGAAACCGAAGGCATTATCTCGTTACACTCGTTTTGGAATCACCCTCAGAGTTAACGACAATAACCCTTGCACTCTAAATCTTCATCTTCACTTGAGATTCACGACCTATCGTTAATTTGGATCGATGTGGTATTCGGGTCTCCAGACCTGGAATTCCGGTATACGGAAACCCGATCCCGGTCTCATCGAAATCCAAAACGTATCTTTTAAGGGCCAAGTTGTTTTAAGGTTAAAACAATTCAATTCTTATCTATATACACAAAGATAGATAATTCAATAGATAATCTACATTATCATCCCAAACAGATAATTCACATTATCATTATAATTCAACCAAAACATCCATATCACATATCAGTATATATCTCATCAGAGATATCAAACAATGCAAAGCATTCAATATTATTCATCCATCCATAAGTAATGATTTATACCATCTCTAATTAATTTAAAGTGAATTAAACTAATTACCTCATTCTATAAATCCTGCTTACTTAATTATTAATTAAACCAATTAATTAATCATTACTCTAAATATCCATCTTAATTAATCATTCCTGATTAATTATACTTTAATTACTTTAAGTAATTAATCCCTAATTAATTTCACAAATTAATTATCTTAAACCATTTCAGTAATTAATCTTTAATTACTTCATTTATTAATTAACTGTACTTAATTACATTACTCCTTAATTAATTATAATTAATTAATTACTTTAATCACTTATTATTAATTAATCTTAATTGATCAATCCCTAATTACATCATTAATTATATTAATTAATGATCCTTAATTACTTCATTTAAATTAATTATATTTAATAATTAATATTTAATTGGACCATATTTATTAATCACCTTTGATTAATCACATTTAGTAATTAACTACCTTTAATTACTCTTCCATAAATTAATTACTCATTAATTAATTATCTTTTAATTAATCCCTTGATTAATTATTCTAAGTAATTAAACTCAAATTACTTTTATTATAAAAATCTTCTTTAGTTAATTATATCCACTAATTAACTTTAATTACTTTCCTAAGTAATTATACTTCATTAAATTACATTAAGTAATTACTAAGTAATTATACTTCATTAAATTACATTAAGTAATTATACTTCACAAATCATTAAGTGATTATCTTAAATTAATTAAACTTAATTAATTAACTTAACTAATCAAATTAAACTTAATTAATTACAATAAGTAATTAATTTCTTAATTTCTTCCATTAAGTATTTATACTTAATTAAACAATTCCACAAATGATTAACCTTAATTAATTAATCCATTTAATTATCAAAATTAATCATATTAATTAATTACTTATTAAACCCAAGTTAATGATCTACATTAACTATTAACTATTCTTTAATTATTTTTCTTAAATAATTAAACTTTAATTAACCATTATTAATTACAAATTAATTAATTCTAATTACCAATAAATTTATTTCTAATTACTTAATTAATTAAGTACCTAACAATAACTTAATTAATCCTTAATTACTAATTTATTAATCCAAATCATAAATTAATTTAATTGATCAATTATCTTTTAATTACCTTAATAATTTATTTTATTCCAAATTATTAAATCTTAATTATTTTAAAGATAAATTCTATTCTTATTAATGATTAAATTATCATTAATAAAGTATTTAAAGCAATTTACTTTTAAATTCCATTTTAAATTTAAGATTTTAAAGGAATACAAATTTAACTTTAACAAAGTTTTAAAACCATTTAAATCCTTTTAAAATCACATGTTAAAGAAATATTTACTTAATTAAAGAAATTTAAAACCAAATTCATTTTAAATTCAAATCAATTTAAAATACACTTTAACATTCAAATGGTTTAAAACATTTTAAATTTAAAAACTTCTTTTTATTTCAAATTTGAAATGCATATTAACTTTGATTCCAGATTAATCTTTAGATTTAGAAACCTATTTACAATTTTAAAACTTCATTTAAAATTCAAACTACTTAACCCTTTTAAAAGTAGTTAAACCAATTCAAATTTTAAAAACTTTATCTTATTTGAAAACTGAGATTTAAACTTAAAATCCAGATTAAAACTAGATTTAAAACTTATTTAAAACTTTACTTTTCATTTAAACTCAGTTTTAAATTTTATTTTAAAATTTAAAACAGGACAACAGGTTCTGTTAAAACCTGTCACACATAATTAACCCGAGACACCATCCTTAATGCTTCGAGTCAAAACCAAATTACTTCGAGTCAACAACCTAAATTACTCGAGACAATCCCAAAGCCAAACTTCATCAGACAATACAGTGCACCGTGCACATGCACGGTGACATTGATCGCCTCTGATCATCAACGGTGATCATCTCACATCAATAAACACTCATCCACCCTAATACGATCATCAGATCGTAACCCAAAACTCGAAATCGAAATCGAGTTCAAAACTTAACCTGGAACACTGAACCCCTCTTCAAACCCAAACCTGTCAACGCTTCAAACACTGACCTCCGATCACCAGAAAAGTTGCTACTCCGGCCACGACTTTGCCTACGACCAACCTTCCATCTCCCAAAATCCCACTGCACTCGATCAACCCAACTGTCGTGATGATCGATTTATTTTACTTAGTTAAAACTAGGGTTCCTAAACGAATCTCGCCATCGCTGCCTCCTCGATGAGATACATCGCCATCCAGTATTTTTCCAAGATACTACGATCACTCCTCCATCATTAGGAAGAACCCCGACCCATTCAAATGCATAGATCACCAGAAAACCCCAAATTCCTCTTTTTAGTTCATCACAGAACTGCTTCCCAAATCCCAAACTAAAAATTATAATTTTACTTCTAAAAATCATGTTTTTGGATAGATATTTAGTATATATATATATGTGAATTCATAAATTAAGATGTTTGAGTTTTCACTTATCTTGAACTTGCTCTGTCCTTTTAAGTTTCCAGTGAGATTTCATTTTTAATTTAACTTAATTAAAATTTTAAAACTTAATCTATAATCAAACAAACAAATATTGTTTGAAGCCTAAGTCCTAACAGCAAGCAGATCAAGAGATAATGGTTTTTAAATCAAAAAAAATTTGTGTCTGGAAACAAAAATACAGTAGTCACAGAGACAATAGCATGCACACAATCATTCATCCAGTCATATATATACAGAACACACTTATATATATTCACACAAACATATTCATTCCATTAATTAGCATGCAATCCCAATTTATACTTAAGTTTTTTTTTTAAAAATTTGTTACTCACCTGTTCAAATGAAACAGAGGACAGTTTTAGCTTTTGTAAACCTGGATTGTTTTAAAACTGGAAATTTGCATTGCCATTGCTTTTGAAAACTTTAAACTTGAAACTTGAATGCTTCTTTGATTTAAATACTTGAGTTGCTTGCTTCCAAACAGAATTTAAGTTGCTGGAATATGCTCCGGGTTGAAGAAATTCAGGTTTTTGAATTTCCAGTTTGAAGGATTTGATTTACAGGCTTTGATTTGAAAACGAATTACAGATTTTAGATTTGATAAATCTCTGGTTTAAGGAGTTTTGATGATCAGATTGTTTTAGAGAATTGGTTATAGGATTTGGCTTTTGATTTTGGAAGATGTTTACAATGTAATGATTTTTGGTTTTGAGGAATTGATTTACTGAATATCAGATTTTGTTTTGAGATTTTGTTACAGCTGAAGTTTCTTAAGTTTTGAAAAAGAATAGAAAACGAAAAGAAGATGAGAAGCATATGTTTATATATAGGCTGAAAAATGATTTAATAAAAATAAAAGAAAAACAAATTTAAATGACACTTGTCTCATTGTTAATCCATTACTTAACACATGTTATTTAGGTGTCTTAATTTTATTACACTTGTCTTTTAAGTAATTAATACATAATTTTTTATTTATTTTAAAATGTTAATAAAACTTTTATACTAGTTTACTATTTATAAATACTTACCTAAATGTATATATGTATATAAATTACTTTAAAGAAAATGTAAATAAAACCAATTATATAAAATTAAAAGCTTTTTACTTAATTTATAAATTTACAAATACTTATCTATATATATAGATAACTTTTAAAGAAATAAAACAAACCTTTTATTTAAATTTAAACTTAAGCTTAAATCTATTCAAACAATTAAACATTTATTTTATGTATTTTAAAACCATATAGTTATTTGTTAAATAACTTTGAAAAGCTTAATATTAAATTAATCATGATTCCCAAATTACCAAAATATATATTAGAAAACAAGATTTATTTATTTCAAACCAAAGCTCATCTATTTACAATATATACAGTTATATATATATATATATTATAAATAGAAAATATTTTATTAATTTTTAAAAGATAAAATTCACCAATTAAATACTAATTTAATCAGATTATTAAATTAAATTCAAATCTTATTATCAAAGATTATCCATATCAATTTAGTTATTCAACAGATTATTAAATTGATATTGTTAAAATTTCTGGGATATTACAGAGAGAGAGGGAAAAGAGGAGTGGCTAGTGTGGGTTGCGTGCATTTATATGTGCATGCTATGAATGCAGGAAACAATTGAATGAGCTTTTCATTTTTTTGGAGAAGAAGGAGGCTTTGCTGTGAAGTGTGGATGTGAAAGTTTGGATTGGAAGAAGATGAAATGAAGTAGTTAAAATAAAATAGTGGAAAATACAGCTCTGGGAGGAACGTGAATATCAGGGATAGCTCTTGAATTCCGAACCAAAATTATAAAAGCAAAGTGGCAGTTGGAATAAAGCTGTGAACAGCCAGCTTGCAGAATTAAGAGGATGTAAATGCAATGGTTATGTAACTTTCCACAGTGGGAAACGAATAGTCACAGAAAACCGAAAAGACTAAAACAGTTACCGATACAGTAGATCTTTTTACCGATTTCTGCATATGATAAAAGCGAGTATCCATTCATTTTAAACGGTGGAAAATAAATGGTCACAAAGAGTTTAAAAGTCAAAATTTCGAAACTGATACGGTAGACGTTTTGCAAAGTGCAACGTACACCGGACTCCGAATTTGACAATCGAATATACCATAGAGATCAGCACGACGAGACGATCAAAATGGTATAAAGATATCAGTGGTTTGATTTAATTATAAAAATCGAATTTTTCTACTGACAGAAAATGTAAGAAAAACGTAGAAAAATAAGATCGACGGAGCCAAAGATGTCCGAATTTGGAAAAACGACAAACTGACATCTTGCTCAGAAGATGGTTTAGAATTTTTCTATGTAAAAATATTTAGGTTTCGGAAACATTTTATTTTCATCGCTTTTTAACTGATTGATTTGAAGTAAATTTACGCGCGAAATAAACTTTCATATTTTCGGACGAAAATTTACCAGTTGCTATGTTTAACTAGACGCATTCCAAATATCAAATTTATATTTCAAAATTTTATCGTTTAAAATTTCACAAAATTTCAACTAATTACGTTATTAAAACAGGTTAAATTTACAGGTCGTTACACTATCTCAAGCCGATTCTTTAATAAAGTTGGCAAGCGCACGAGGAGCACCAGAAGCTCGAATTGTGCCAGTAGGATATCAGGAAAATCCTAGCATTGAGGAAAATAAAGCTAACTCGGAAAATGAAACTTTGTACTGACTAGGTCTTAAGCTTAAGCGCTGACTAGGTCTTAAGCTTCAGCGCATAAAGAGAAGGAAGACGAAGCTGGGATTCGTCAAAGAAAACTCCCTCACATAGGGACTAATGAACAATACAAAGACAATTGGATGACTCCTATTGTTGAGTATGTAACAAAAGAAAATCTGGCAGCGGATAAAAAGGAAGCGAGAAGGATAAAGCGCCAAGCGCCAACTATTATTATGGCAGATGGAATACTCTATAAAAGTGGATACTCACTCCCTTACTTGAGGTGTGTTAGTCCAGAAGCAGGAGCCAAATTACTTAAAGAAGCCCACGAAGGATTTTGTGGAGACCACTCCAATGGATTAAAGCTGGCTAAGAAGGTTATGAGGCAAGGCTTATATTGGTCTCAAATGACTAGTCCTGTTGTCGACTATGTAAGAAGATGTAACAAGTGTCAAAAAATTTCTAAAATTCCTCGTTTGCCTCCAAGTGAATTGACTTGTATATCAAGTCTATTTTGATGTGTGGGGAATCGACTTAATAGGACCACTGCCCGTATCAAATGGAGGAGCTAAATACGTGGTGGTAGCGATTGACTATTTTACAAAATGGGTGGAAGTTGAACCACTCCAAATATCACATCAGCAGAAGTGCTCAAATTTGTAACAAAAAACATCGTCACTCGATTCGAAATTCCGCATAAGATAATATTCGACAATGGAACTCAATTTCAAAGTGAGGAATTCACTCGATTTTGCAACAAAAATGGAATTATCAAAACATTTTCATCTATAGCCCATCCCAAAGAAAATGGAGCTGTTGAAGTAGCTAACAAAACCGTAAAGACTGTTTTGAAGAAACGACTAGACAATGCGAAAGGGAATTTGGTAGAAGAACTTCCCCTTGTTCTATGGGCATATAGGACTTCTACTAAAATTGCAACAGGGAATACCCCATACTCCCATACATATGGGTGTAAAGCCATGTTTCCAATCGAATTCGAGGTTCCTTCTCATCGAAGGATTGCATATGCAGTTGATCCAAATCAAGAGCTAAAGAAAGAGTCCTTAGACTTAATCAATGAATTAAAGGATGAAGCGGTCGTCCGAATGGCTGGGTACCAATGGAAAACAACTAAGTACTACAACTCAAGAGTAAGAGAGCGGTCATTCTAAAATGGAGATTTAGTGCTTCGAAGAATCATGGAAAATACCAAGAATCCTACGGATGGACTGTTAGGACCAAAATGGGAAGGACCCCGAATCATACACAAAGTAATCCCGCCAAGGACTTATAAGCTTTCCAGCCAGATGGCAATGTCATAGCAAGAACATGGAACGTCGAACACTTATGGCCATACTTCCTGACAATGGATGAATAAAAAAGGATTTATTAGTCTAACCATAGAAAAAAGTAAGAGTCTCTTAGGGTAAAAGAAAATTCCCCAGCCATCAAAGGCTTGACCGCAAGAGGTCCCATCTATCAAAGGCCCCAGCCATCAAAGGCTTGACCGCAAGAGGCCCCAACCATCAAAGGCCCCAGCCATTACAGGCTTGACCGCAAGAGGTCCCGATTATCAAAGGTTTGACCGCAAAAGGTCCCATCCATCAAAGGCTTGACCGCAAGAGGTCCCTGCCATCTAAAGGCCCCAGCCATCAAAGACTTAACCGCAAGAGGTCCCGGTCATCAAAGACCGCAGTTATCAAAGGCTTGACCACAAGAGGTCCGGGCCATCTAAAGGTCCCAGCCATCAAAGGCTTGACTGCAAGATGTCCCAGCCATCAGTGGCCCCAACCATCAAAGGCTTGACCGCAAAAGGTCTCGGCCATCAAAGGCTTGACCGCAAGAGGTCCCGGCCATCAAAGGCCCCAGCCATCAAAGGTTTGACCGCAAGAGATCCTATCCATCAAAGGCCTTAAGCCTTCAGTGTCTGCCATCAAAGGTCTCACTGGAGCACCTCCTAGAGGGAGGTCATGTAAGCCTTTAGTGCCTGCCATAATATGGCCTCACAAAAGCACCGGGAAAGCCTTCAGCGCCTTTCATCGAAGGCCTCGCTGAAGTGCCTCCTAGAGGGAGGTCGGGTAAGCCTTTAGTGTTGTCATCAAAGGCCTCACTAAAGCACTGGAAAAGCCTTTAACCCCTACCTACATGGCCTGGTTAAAGCGCCTCCCAGAGGGAGGAAGGAGTAAGCCTTTAGTGCTGCCATCAAAGGCCTCATTAAAGCACTGAAATCTTCAAAAGGAAGATCAATCAAAATAAGAGCCAAGTTGTGCTCCCAATCAATCAAAATTAGAGCTAGGTAATGCTCCAAATCAATTGGACTTCAAGAAGAGGGTCCATCGAAATTCAAGTCAAGAAGCGTTTCAAGCCAAGCAAAATCTCCAAGAGGAAGACGAAGATTTCTGAACTTTTATTATTGTTTCCAGACGAAAATTTTTGGACTTCTTCTATTATTTCCAAATATGGATTTCTAGACTTCTTTTATTATTGCCGAAACAAGAATTTCTAGGCTTCTGTACTTCTATTATTATTGCCAGAATAAGGATTTCTAGTCTCCTGAATTTTTATTACCATCTCCAAATATGGATTTTTGGTCTTCTATTATCATTGGCAGATCGAGATTTTTTGTCTTCTCTTACTGTTATTATTTATATTATTATTTCCAGATATGGATCTCATAACTTCTGATATTATTGCCAAATAAAAGTTTCTGATCTTCTACTGTTATCAACCATACATGAATTTCTGGTCTCCTATTATGATCAGACAGATCTCTGGTCTTCTATTATTATCGTTAGATAAGGATTTCTGATCTTCTTATATTATTATCAGATATGAATTTCTGGACTTCTATCATCATCACCAGATTTGGATTATAGACTTCTATTATTATTTCCAAAAGTCGGTTTTATGTTTCGTTACAATTTTTTCTCAGATATCGATTTCTGGCATGGATTTTCTGATAATGATTTCCACGTTTTTGGCCTGCTATTGCCAGAAAGGGTCTCTTATGTTCATAACTTGACCAATTAATTTTTCAAGCTTATGCTAGGAAGTTTATCTTTATTTATTGGCTCTTATAATAGAATCATAAACTTAAACTCACACAGACAAATTGGGCAGTAGATGCTAATTTCTAACTCAATCAAATCTAGAGGAATAATTACTAATAAAATGTCATTCGTTTCATGATTTATTGGAAAACGTAGTCAACTGGGGAACCTTATTGAAGATTGGACGATACAAAGTAATTCTTGATTTTAACCTAAAGAGTAAAAAGCTTCCCTTACGTTGGGGGAGCTAAATGTTATCCATATAATTTCAATGTTAGAAGCGATATTATAAGCAACGACGTCATAAATGTATTAAAGCACTTAGTCCTATATTGAAGAATAAAACCACATCTCATCAACAACATATCTCTTCGAGGGTTTCTCTTTGCACTTTGTCACTATGTCAACAACATATCTCTTCGAAGCTAAAACGTGCCTCTTTGATGATGTATTGCATCGCACCTTACCACTTCGATATAATCCTTCTTCGATGATATATCTCACCATCCTTAACCTAGCACCGAACCATCAAGAACGCACCAGCCATATCGCATGCCAACAAGGCTAGAAGGGACTTCGATCCTAACCGCACCATTGTTATACTCAAGTGACTTCAAAGATAGCCTTTTGGTGATTTCGAAGGTGTTGAATATTAGTAACAGGTTGATGACGAAGAGTAACATCGTCAACAATCATGAAGTCAATCAATATCACAGCGACACCCCCCTTTTCTACAAGCACTCCAAAAGTATGGGAATAAAACATAATCACACCGCTCTTCGACGGTAGTCACTTCGCAAGTCATCTTTATGTAGACGCTTTGAAGATGTTGCATGTTCATGCAAAGTGATATAGATGAAGCATATCATCGATACCCTCGAGGTCATCAATATCACTTCGAAAGTGCCATTTCCTCACACTCGCTTCGAATCAAGGACTTTGAGCCTCATGGGAGAAGCTTTTGGGGCTAAAGATCACAGTAGGCATGCCCCCAATGATGGTCACTCCGCAATCATCCACATGCAGCACCTCGAAGGCAAGCCACTATCAATACATTGGGAGCATCGCTGCTCTCTTGTCATGGCCGAAGCAGTCTCATCAACAGCGAAGACATAAAATAAAAAACGCCGCTCCAAGGTCTGGCTCTGACAAAGCGCATTTTGACGAAGACGTGAGATGCAGAGAGGAGGGCTGCCTGTATCTATAAATACGACCCTAGGGGCGCCATTTTGGGGGTCAGAATTCATTTCTCTCTCTCTTGCCTCTTAATCAAAGCCTTGTAACTCTAAATCGAATTGGGGATAATTATATTTGACTGTAATCTTATTTGAACAAATAAACATAGACTTAACCTTGCATATTGACTTCAATTATGACTCTATTGAATATTATTGACTTGGACTTGCAATAATATGAACTTATCATGACCACTTCGACATGAACCTAGTCGAAGTGACTTGAACTAGGATAAACTCTTATATGCATATTTATATGGACTATGGACCTTGAACATAAGGGTGGAATGCATAACTTATTGTTATACATAACGCACTTCAATATGACTCTGTGACTTATCTTCTATGCCTATTGAAAATATGACATGTCATTAGTTGTATGGATGACATTGTTCAATGACTAATGTGGACCCATACGCATAACAATCCTAAAGGCCCTAGGGGACTTCCAGCATAATGATTCGAGGAGATAAATGAACCTTCATATATCCTTCCTCAAGGGCCAATTGTCATTCATCAATTTATGAATCAATCTCATGCTAGGTCATAAAAGATGGGTTAGGCCTTGAAGCACTTTTTAGAGCCTTGATCATGTCTCCGCACATATCAAGACTAAGTCGACGTGATCAACTCATGCTTGATTATGTCTTTGAATATATTTGAATCAAAAACTAACTTATCACAAGTAGCATCTGAAGTGTTATGCCATTTTTTGGTCTAACAACTATTATGTATATATCAGCATTTATGAGGACAAGCTGTTATAACTATCCAGGCTGATGATAGTACTTAGAATTGTAACTCTAAAATGCTACGTATCTTAAAGCAAAAATTTGTGTTGTCTTTTGATATTATATGTTATTGTTCCGCCGGTGAGATTTTGATGCTATGTTCTCTTCTTCTTTATTTTGTTTCTTTTTCTTTTTATTTTACCCTAAAAATTTGTCTTTCTAACACTTGAGTACTCGGCACGTAAATACTGTGGATGTATCAGTGTCGACATTTGGGGGTCGAAAAGGCAAATCGTTATAAAATTGGTTTACGTTTAAATTTATATATAATCATTTTACATATAAATATATGTATATATATAATTATTTTTATACTTACATGTAATATATATGTGTATATTTTGTAGTATAATATAAATATATAACAACAGACAGCAAACACATATATGAAGGAGATAACATGTCTGTTGTGATGTAAACCTCAGCATTTAGATATAAGCATGTTAAACCATGTACACCTTATATGTTGCAAGTGCACGTACACATACATGTGTATTTAATACACATGTACACATTATATATCACTTAAATAAACAAATAAAACCTTTATTTATCAATTAAATAAAACAATGATTTTATTTAAAAATTATTGAGATTAAATCTAAATTAATTTAGACTTCATAGGCTTAATAAGATCTAAAATGGTAAAAATTTGAAATTCATCCATTTAACCCATTATGTGCTGGCCCAGATCCAACATTACCTACATTTTCTTTTAGTTGTTTCTTTCGTAGACAGAAATCACGAGTATAGTGGTCGGGCTTATTACAAAAATAACAAGTGTCTTTTCTTTTATCTTTCTTGGGATGTCATTTCTTATTAAATTGTGTCTCATTCTTAGGCTTTAACATATTTGTTTTTTCAACGTTATTAACCTTAGAATGAAACTTAGTTCATGGACTATCATTTAGTTCTTGTTTACGAGAGTACACTTCTATGTGAAGGTGACACTATAAACTCTCTAACATGGTCCGTTTCTACATGCTTCAATTTTTTCTTATAGTCATTCCAGGAGTCTAGAAATTATGACTCTAATTATGAATGATTCTGGGAGATCAATCTTGGCATTTTTGAGTTAATTTATTATATATAATATTTTGCTAACCTATCCAGTAATGGGCTTATTTTCAGTCATTTTAAAATCCATAAAATTGCATACTAGGAATTTCTTGTTAATTGTCCCTTCGTTATTCGATATTTGTTTACCAGTGCTATCCAGAGTGCTCTTAATGTAACGACCCACTATTTTGGACCATTCAAATCGACAATAAATCCATACATGTCCGACTTGAATAATTCAAAATAATAGATTGTTAATTTAAATTGGCAAAACTCAGCATATACAGTAAATAAAATAATCACAGATCATAGACACAGAGTAATATAACAATAATGCAGCGGAAACAAAAGAATAGTAGTTCATGAAGCTACTATATATATATAACAGAGTTAAACAAGATACAACAGAAGTCTCGAATACAATAGTCAAGTACAATATCAGAATACATCACTGGAATCAACTGAATATCTGCAAGCTGGATAGATAGCTGGATCTCCAAGCGAAGCTCCAACTCCAAAGGTGAGTCTCGAATACTGTATCACTCAGTCTGACCCGAGCGTAAAGAAAACACAAACACTCGACTACTCGAGTCAGGATTAACATTCTTATATCAATAAATCCAGCTCAAGTGAAATGACAACTGAAATACAAGTAACTCAAAGGATGTTTGGGATAACCATCCTCTAAGGATCCGTTAAACTATCTACTATGTAGTAGTGTACGCTAAGTAGATAATGTCTAATCAGTAAAGTACGGTATCAAAATAGTGTTAAGGCGTTACCATAATTCCCCTTAACACATTTTATAATGCCATAGTCTATACAGCATCGTAAACCCCACCGTAAACTAGTGGTTATCGTAGGGTACCCCATAGGTATAACACAAATCAAATCGTAGTGGTCGCGATAGGATAAACAGTATGACAAGGTACATGAGGCGATACCAACTAGGACACTAGTAGTTGCCTGATCTGGACTGATGTTGGGCATAGCAGCTACTACCCCAACACTGCGAAACAACACTCCCAAATCAAGGGGTGCACCTAAATCGAATCACATAAGTAATAGATAAGGTATCGAAGAAGTGTGTCCGCTAGAGATGGCGATCCTCAGTGGCCCGGCGCGGCTCCTGTTTTAGTCATGTCAGGGGTCATCCAAAATCATTCTCTTTCTTCAGTCAACGAGTTCATCAAAACCATCCACTTCATTCTGGATCAACACTCCGCGTATATTAGTTATTAAAGTGATTTCGGTATCGACAGAGAGTATGTCTATATCTGATCCCAGTCTCTTTAATACATACGTATTATTACACCGATGGTCATTTAATATTTATTCAAAATAGTTTATATTTCAAAACCAAAATATCATTGCCGTTTCAAAACCATATCCATACGATATCAATTTCACTTTAAATAAATCCATTTCCAAAATCATATCACTTTCCAAAATTATATCGCTTTCGAAATCATAAGTCTTTTAAAATCAAAACACTTTAGAAATCAAAACCTTGAAATTCATAACACTTTGAAATCATAGCTTGAAATCATAACATTTTGGAATCCTAACACTTTCCTCTTAAACAGTTTAGATATTAAAATTTGTATATATAGAAAAATAGTTTATACAATAAAATAGTTTATATAAAATAGTTATAAGTTAAAATAGTTTATAATAAAATAATTTATATTGAATATGATTTATATTAAAATAATTTATATTAAAATTTATAAAGTAAAATATAAATAGTTTTAGATATAGTTTAAAATACTTTATATAAAAATAGCTTCCTCAAATTTCACACATCGATTCACATAAACTCGACTTCCAAATTCAACTTAATCAAATCTCAAATCATCAATTTCAACTCAATTCAATTTCTCAATAAATCATTTCGAATTATAATGATTTCAAATACAGATTTTAAATGCAAAATAAACCATTAAATTTCAATATATATCAAAGCTTTAAATATTCCACATTTCAAAACTAAATTTGATAATTCCATTT
Source organism: Allium fistulosum (assembly GCA_030737815.1). Lineage (NCBI taxonomy): Eukaryota > Viridiplantae > Streptophyta > Magnoliopsida > Asparagales > Amaryllidaceae > Allium > Allium fistulosum. The sequence goes on from CM060903.1 coordinate 665,360,478, forward strand.
ATATCTCAATTTAATTTCATTTCATTTAGTTTCTGAGATATTTATTTAATCATTTCAATACATCTAAATACAACTTCAATTTACAAATTTATATAAACAAAATATCTCATTTAAATTTATATAAGTTTGAAATATTCATTTAAGCCACTTTTAATCAAATTCAAGTTATAAAACATATCTTAACATTTCAAATTTAATAGATTTCAAATCAAACTTATTTGAGTATAATTCTTAAATAATTAAAAATTCCAAATCAAATTCAAATTTATCTTTTAACCTGAAACATTATAAACTCTATATTTGAAAATATAAATTTTACATAAATACTCAAAACATATCTTTATATTGATTCAAATCAACTTTAATAAATCTTTAAAATCAATATTTATTAAAACCATATATTTCTTTTCAAAACAATAGAAATCATTTTTCAAAATATATATATATATATAGACCAATGGTGTCTGTATATAATTTTCTATCCTATGGTCAAGTGATACAGATATTTATCATTTCAATCCGTAATTTAGATTATATTCGGGTATATATCTTTTCAACTCGAAATCCCAAATTCAATTCAATTGAAAATCACTTGGGTTTATCATTTCAACCCATAACGATTTTCTCCTAATCTACAGATCGTTCGGGTATGTATCATTTCAACCCATAGTGAATTCTATACTAACAGGGAACTTGCAGAGTGATAACAGATGTGATAATAATATAACAACGGTAACAGTCATATATCATCAGTATAAATAACAGATAAGGGTGTCAGATGTCACAGGTGAACAGATACAGATGATGGCATATATATATCAATATAAATAACAGATAATGGTGTCAGGTGTCACAGGTGAACAGATACAGATGATGGCATAGATATAGCAATATAAATAACTAACAGCAGCAAATTTCAATTGTCGTTACAATTGAAATCAAATTTAATAAATATAAGAACGTTAATCAGAGTGATTGCTCACCTTTCGAGGTTAGAGAAGGACGAGAAGTTGAGTTATGAAATCCAGGCACGAATCTCAAAGTAAGGCAAGATTGAACTCGAATATGATGAACAAAGCTGATAAACAGGAATTTGATAAAACGTATCAGAAACATCCTGATATAATAGGAACGAAGAGTATATTATATTATTATTTTCTTTCAAAACAAAATTTTTAAATTAAGACACGTATAAAAAAATCTACATATGCTTGAAAAATCGATATAAGTTTTTAAAACTTATACATATACAAAAAAAGTCAAAATCAATATCTCTTGATAACAAAATACATATATATAATAAAATGTAAAATCTGTAGGCATTTTGAAACCAAACATTGTATTAAAAACATAACTTCTATACTATATAAGCTATAGTTTAAGAATATATACAAAACATTGTATTCAAAACATTGTATACTAATATATATAAAACTGCTTCAAACAAGGTACACTACCGTAACAACTGACAAAACTTACCTATTTTCTTCTCTATATATTCCGTAACCAGTCACTATATTATATAAATATTAAAACATATAAGCTTATACACATATATATAGCTAAATCTTATATATACCTTTACATATATGACCTGACCGGCTGTCTAAAATTGAATCCCACATTTACTTTTTTTTTACAAACCTTTTTATACATTATGTCATACTGTATACCTAATTATCAGCTATCTAAAGCTAATATATATACAACAATTTGTTTTATACGGTTTATATACACTAATATAACCACAACAGATTGTACGCAAGACCTTTATCACCTGATATAGATATTATATGTATTACTTCACCTATATAATCACATATAGTAAATAAACTTACATTGTTAAATTTATATACTATACAACATAACGAGTATACGTTTATATAATAGTATATATATAATACTTGTAACAGTACATACAATAATAGAGAAACGCAAATTATAACTGTATGTATACAATATTACTCAAGTAACTAATATATGTAACAACTTGTATAATATAACCTTTAAAACAAACAGACTTTATATAACTATCTATATATGTGCTTTTAAATATCACTAACAGAATATAGCCTTATATATATATATATACAAACCAAATGTAGATTATACATTCAATAAATCATATAACTAAACTTGCATAAACACATAGGTCTAGTTGGCATATATAAACAACTCACATATATAAATGCTTTAACAGTATATACTAATATATATATTATACACACAAGAAAAATAATAATATATATACTATTTCACTATTAACAAAAATATTTTTCACAAATATCTATATATACTTACATACGAGTAAGGTGACAGGAAGGAGAAGCCGACGGAACTCGCGTAGTAAGCTTTGGCCTGAGGTGGAGGGCAGGCTGCTCGGGTCGAGAGGAAGAAAGCAGGCTGGTTCGGTGATGAGGTGGCTTGGGCGGAGGTCGAGATGGCTAAGGGATGCGGTTTTGTGAAGCTCGACAATGGAATGGAGTGGTGTGTCGGCTATTGGAAGGGAAAGAGGGAGGGGACAGGGGACGAAAGTGAGAGGAATGGTGAAGTGGATAAGGGAAAGTTGCATGGTGTTTGGACAGAAAGATTTGGAGCTGGGCACGAGCAAAAGTCATAACCAAGGTAAAATATACGTTCACAAAATTTTTTTTTTAGCCATGAATGGGAAGAGATGAGGAGGCGTGAGCATAAGAAAGGAATGAATAGGGAGAGGAATGTGAACGAATAAAAAATAAATTGATTTCTCTTTTCTTTCAAAGCAAATAAATGAACCAACATTTCAAATAAATTGAAATACAGAAAATCAAAGGTCAGTGTTGAATTCAAGGAAAAGAGTTGTAAATAGCTCTATAGTTTGACCGACGGATAATGAATGGTCACAGACAAACAAAAAGCAAGTTGCGGAACCGATACAGTTAACGTTTTCACGGATTCCGCTGCGTACCGGACTTTAAAACGTAGAAATAAATATACCGTAGAGATCAGCACGACGAGACGATCAAAACGGTATACAGATATTAGCAGTACGACTTAATTATAAAAATTCGAATTTTCTACTAGCGGAAAATGCAGCAAAAACGCAGAAAAATAAGATCGACGGAGCTAAAGAAGTTCGAATTTGGAAAAACGAAAAATAACGTCTTGCTCAGAAGATGATTTAGAATTTTTCTATGTAAAAATATTCAGGTTTCGAAAACATTTTATTTTTATTAATTCCTAACTGATTTAAATTAAAATAGAATTACACACGAAAATAAACTTTCATATTTTTAGATGAAAATTTACCAGTTGCTATGTTAAAATAGACGCATTTCAAATATCAAAATTTTATTTCAAAATTTTATTATTTAAAATTTCATAAAATTTTAACTAATTACGTTATTAAAACAGTTAAAATTTACGGGGCGTTACACTTAACGTTTCCAAGCTTCTGCGTGCATTATAGATAGAAGTAGATAGTGCAGTCAGAATGTTTCTTCTACACAAAGAAGTGCCTTCTTTTTGCTTTTCATGTTTCTTCTTTAGCGCATCATTATCTATAGGAGTTCAGTCGGGTATTTCCACCAAGCCATCTTCTAGTTTGCAAAATAATTTAATGGTGATTGGAAAGAACTTCATGGTCTTTTTCCATCGAGTAAAATTATCTCCATCAAACCGCTCCAATCAAGTAATGTTCTGATTCATAACTTGCAAGGCGTTAATGTTGATCGAATTTTATTGTCTAAAAGCGATTAGAAATATTTGATTGTTTGAATATGATGATGATGGGTACTAGACTTCTGACTTTAATTATATTTGTAAAAGATTCTTTTAGACAATAATTCAATCCTCTCAGTACAAACGGGTTATTAAATTATTGACTTTGGGCTTAAATGAAGCCCTTTAATAGTGAAATCAAATTCAAAGTTTGTACTACTTTGATCTAACCAAGAACATAAGTTTATAATAGAGTTTGGTGATGCAAAATACAAGAGTATAGAAATGAAGAAGAAGAAGAAGAAATTTTTTTCTAAAACGATTTTCATCTTTGCTTTTCTACAGGTAATGAAGTGAAGCATCTGGTCATTAATAGACACTTCCAACGGTCGCATCTATTGACTCAATTGTCAAATTTCCGCTACTATTTATAACAGATGCTTCCAATAGTAATGCCTACCGCCATTTGCAGCAGTTCGAATTTCGAACTTCTAGGCTTTTAAACGGGCTAAGAAACTCGTCAAAAAACAATACAAAACTAAAACCCAACTGGTCAGAGGATGGTAGTGCGTGCGTATGTAAAGACGCATAACCGCTCTCTTCAACTTAAGTGAAAACAATAGGGTTTTCAACGGGTCCAACTTTCTCATGAGAGTCTCATGTTTAAACAAATATAAGACCACAATTTCTACAATGTGGAGCTAATATCTCATTCTTTTTCATTTTTCCTTCTTCTAAAACAATAATCAAAACCCAATAATTTGAAAACACCTAACACATATCCATGAAGACGTACTCAACATCGTAGAACATGATCTCACACTAAAAGATTTATGGGTCTCGAGTGGGTTTCATGCATCCGATCCACCACAACATTTGACGAATATTTCTCCATGAAAGCTTACTTCAAATCTATACTTAAATTATATTCTAGTGTTGCATCTAAAAGATAATTATCAAGTCCTTGCATCGTAGTAACTCTAGTACAACCGCATATTGGATTTGTTAATAATTTTTATTTGAGTAATTTTAGAATTGAGATAAGAGAACGAATTTTTCTTTTATTGATTTGAAATGATCTGATTACAAGAGAATAATATGTACACTGATACAATGCTTGTATTTATAATATAATGTTGTTGGGCCTTCAAGCTTTGGTCCGTTTCTCTGAAATGCTTTATACCCGAACCTATACTGGAGATATATTGTCTCATTCTTATATGCGGCTATTACCACTTCATTATTCTCAACTCCCCCCTTCGAACCCATCTAGAGTTTGCAATTCCAAGGGTTTTCCAATTTCACTAATTTAACTTTGCCACCTCTAATCTCTTTATAATCTGGTAAATTTTAGCTCAAGCTATCATCAATCTGCTTTTGCTCTAGAGTTTCGAGATTTCTAGGTTTCAAGGTTTCCAATTAGCTTTGCTGTCGCTTTCAAATTGCTTTGTGAGTTAATGAGCTCTGGCTTCTGTCTTCTTTAACCTCCAGCTCTTTCTTTAGTTTGATGGAATTTGTGAAAGAAAGAGTTGATGAGATCTAGCTTATGTCATCCTTGACTTTCATCTCTTTCTTTAATCAGATGAAGTTTGTGGCTAAAAGCGGTTTGGTAAGTATGTCAACCTTTTGGTAAGTAGCGGGTATGTGGTTAATTTGCAACTTTCCTTCCATGACTTGTTCACAAAAAAAGTATAAGTCGATCTCTATATGTTTTGTTCTTGAGTGTAGTATTGGATTTGCTGAAAGAGAAACAACACTTAAATTATCGCACCAAATAGTTGATTTGATATTTGTAGTTACTTTTAGCTCATATGGTAGATACTGAATCCACATTACTTCTACTGTAGCACATGTTATGCTTCTGTACACTACCTCTATGCTTGATCTAGATACAGTAGCTTGTTTCTTAGAGCACCTTGAAACTGGATTGTCCCTAATATAGATACAGTAGCCTGTGGTAGATCTTCTATCATCAGGGTCTGTAGCCCAATCAGCATCTGCATATCTTGATATATTAAGATTTTTGCATGCCATTAAGCTTAGTCCATGTCCTGCAATTCCTTTTAAATATCTTAATATTCGTTTGACTGCTTTCCAGTGCTCATTTTTTGGATCCGGCATAAATTGACACACTTTGTTAACACTGAAAGAAATTTCTGGCCTTGTTATGGTTACATATTGTAATGCACTAACAATGCTTCTATATTATTTATCTTTAAGTATTGGTTCTCCCCTGCTTTTTGATAGATGCTGATTTGTTATCATGGGTGTAGGTAGAGACTTAGCACCATCCATTTTTGCATTGACTAGAATTTCATGTTGTATTTTTTCTGGCATAAAAAGATTTCTGAATTCGACTTTCTTTCAACCTCTATACCTAAGAAATAACTTAATGTCTCAAGATCCTTAATGGAAAATTGTTTGTCTAGATAGTCAATAAGATTGCTGATTTTTGCATCATTATTCACCTATAATAATTAAGTCATCAACATATATTAGAATTTATATTGTTGAGACCATATCAGTTTTTATAAACAATGAATTGTCTGATTTGGCAGACTGAAAACTTAAACTTATTAGTGTCGTTTTCAGTTTGTCAAACCAAACCTTTGAAGCTTGTTTGAGCCCATAAATAGTTTTATTTAGCCTGTATACATATTTTTTGTCGTGCTTGTAGCCTGGTGGTTGCTCCATGTATACTTCTTCCCGCAAGTCACCATTCAAAATACCATTATTTACATTAAACTATATAGTACTCCAGTTTTCATATAAAGCTATAGTAAGAATACTTCTGATTGTTGTTGGTTTTACAACCGGAGAAAAAGTTTCACTAAAATCAAAACCATATTGTTGTGTATATCCTTTGGCTACTAGTCTTTCTTTGTATCTTGATACTGTCCAGCCTAGATTTTTCTTTAATTTGTATGTCCACCTGCATCCTACCACATTTTTGTTTTCAGGTGGATATACTAGATTCCATGTTTTATTTTTTATGAGTGCATGATACTCCTCATCCATTGCTTTCTTCCAGTTTTCATTTCTTATAGCCTGATCAAAAGTTTGTGGTTCTTCTAAAGCAACGGTTGTAGTATATAGTTTGGGTTTGAATATCCCACTCTTTGATCTAGTAGTTATGTGATGACCAGTTTGAGCATGTTGCTTGTTGTTTGCTTGCTCAATTATGTTTTATTGTTGTGCATGTGAATGCTCTTGATTATTTCCTTGACTACTACTTTGTGTTAGACTTGTTGTATATGTAGGGGTGTGGTTGAGATGATTAGGTTAATCTACCTGTTCATGATCTAGTTTACTGAGCACTATGATTTGTGGATCAGGGTAATCTTGACTCTTCTCAACCCATTCCTTGTTCCACACAGATGAATACAGAGGTATATCTGGTATTGAAACCTTTAGATTATGAACTTTCTCTGTTGTTTTCATACATGCACTAGAGAAAGGAAATACACATTCATTAAATACCACATGTCTACTCACAAATATTTTTCCATTACTGTCCAAACATTTATACCCTTTTTGATTTGTTGCATAATCCAAAAAGGTACATGGTGTTGACCTGAAATTCAATTTGTGGCTATTATAGGGTCTTAGATCAGGAAAATACAAGCATCCAAATGCCCTTAAACTATTATAATCAGGTTTTATATTAGATAACATTTCTATTGGACTCTTGTTTTTCAATACTTCAGCTGGAAGTCTATTAATCAAATTGACTACTGTATTGAGTGAGTTTGGCCAAGGCAGTGATGTTTGTGCTAATAGCGTAAGAACAGACTCTATTATATGCCTATGTTTTCTCTTAACCAGACCATTTTACTCAGAAGTATATGGATATGTAATTCTATGAACTATTCCTTTCTTTTGAAAGAAATTTCTAAGTGACTTAAGCTCAACACCACCATCAGTTTGTAAAATTTTAACTTGATGATTATTTGATTTTCTACCTGAGTAATGAAGTGTATTACTGTCTTATATGTTTTTGATTTTGTTCTAAGAAAATATATCCAAGTATATCTAGTATATGCATCAACAAATGATATATAATATTTAAAACCATAATCTAAACTAAGAGGTGATGGAACCCATAGATCGGTAGCAACCATTTCAAGAGGTTTAATATACTTGGTTTGTGAGTCGGAGAAAGAAAACTTATGACTCTTTCCCATTTGACAATATGTACATATGTAGGGTAAAGAAACATTTTCTAAAGGAATTTTATTCTCCACTAGAACCTATTTCACAATATTTGCAGTAGGACGACCTAACTTGTAGTGCCACAAATCAAATGTGTTTTTATTTCTTTCTGTAGATTTAGAAAGATTACAACACTGTTCTTTACTCTCAGAAATTCTTGACTTAATAAGATTGAACTTGCACGGTCCTTTTACTGCATCACCTTGCAAAAGAATTTCTTTAGTTAGAATATCTCTAACTAAACAATACTTAGGATAGAATTCAAAATATACATTGTTGTCACTTGCGAATTATGACACACTCATAAGATTTTTCCTTATTTGTGGTATCATTAATAGATTATTGAGATATAGTTGTCTATCACCTTTGATGCAAGCAACTCCACTATGTGTGATTTTAATAGGCTCACCTCATGTGTATGGACTGATTACCTTTATACTTTTTATTTCCAAGATTTAGATTATCCAAATTGCTTGTGATGTGATTTGTAGCTCCTGAATCAAGGTACCAGCATTCATCTTGTGTGTCCTCTGGCTTTGTTATCATATGATAATTTCTAGATTTGTTTGATTGATTGCTTTGTTCTTGTTGTGCCTGAACCATATTTGCACTAGGACTGCTATTTCTTTGACCACTTGAGTTTTGATTTGGTGTATATGAAGCATTGAATCTGACATAGCACTTTGGTGCAGTATGCCAATATTTTCAGAAATTTGACATTTGGGTCTATTATTGTTGTTCTATCTTCCTTTACCTCTTAACTTATTAAACCGACTACATATTTGATTAACTGATCAGTTCTATTGAAGTTTTGATTTCTATTATTTGATTTTGCTGCATAATTGATTGTTAGATCAATATCTTGTGGTTTCTTTTGATCAATTCTTCCTTTATGTGCAAGCAATGTTGAATAAACATACTATATTGAGGGTAATGTTTCTTTGGATGAGATCACCGCCACTATTGCTTCATACTCTTCATTGAGGCCACTTAGAATTGTTAGTACTCGCTCTGTATCTGTTATTTTTTATCCTACCGCCTCTAGTAAATCACATATTGTTTTAATCTTTGACAAATATTCCCTCATTGATAAGCTATCCTTTTCTGATATTTTACAGTTGTCTTTTGTAATGCATGATTTTAGCAACAGATTAAAGATCTATTCTATTGTAGTCCTGATCTCATTAGATGATTTGCATCCTACAATTTGATACAATAAATTGGTACTTGTTGAGGACAACAGCCAAGAGCTTATTGGACTGTCCTTTCTTTGATGCTTTCTATACTCAATGTTCCTTACTACCTTGTTTTCTTGATCTGTAATGAACCTTGGTGGTACAGGTAGTGTTCCAAGAACGAATCGTTCAAGTCCATACCCTCGAATGGCTATTTCAATTTGGAACTTCCAAAGAAGATAATTATCTTCATCTAGATGGACTGTGATCAACTGACTTTGAGGACTTACAACTGTTTTGATTAGCTCTTCGGTTGCACTAGCGCTTTGTTGCTATAAGTTTGCAGTATTCTCTGTTGTGGCCAAGTTATCGTCTCCTTCATCCATGATGATGGAATACTAGTGACCAGTCTTGATGATTTAGATGTATAGATTGCAAGAAAGGATAAAATTCAGGTACATTGTAGCCGAACTCAGATGATAACACTGCTCTGATGGGTTCTTGGCACGACACTTACTTTCTTGACGATTTATGATGAAAAATTTGCTTTTTGATATCTGTTCTAAACTTTTCTTCTTTTGATTTGCTTGTTTTGAGTGAGAAACTCGATGCAGCCAGAATTCTCTGAGTTCTTTGCATGGCACTTGTGTTCTTTAATCGATTTGTAAGCAGATCTTTTAAATTTCAAATGATGAGATTGATTCTTTGATGAAAAATACTCAAGTGATGAAAATTTTATGATGAGTTGATCTTAGTGACCCAAATTCAATTTTTGTTAAGCAATAAGATCTGATACCATATTGGATTTGTTGATAATTTGTATTTGAGTAATTTCAAAATTTAAATAAGAGAATAGAATTTTCTTTTATTGATTTTGAAATGATCTGATTACAGGAGAATAACATGTACAGTGATACAATGCTTGTATTTATAATATAATGGCTTTGGTCTGTTTCTCTGAAATGCTTTATACACGAACCTATACTAGAGATATATTGTCTCGTTCTTATGCGTGGGTACTACTAATTCATTATTCTCAACTCCGCACAATGGTGCAAAAACTAACCATTAGTTTTATTATTTTGAAAACAAAATATTTATTGCAATTTTTTTACCAATTCCAATCAAAGATATAGCAATGATATATATATATATAAAATTGAATTATAAGCAACAAAAATTAAAATGTTAATGAAAATACACATTAGAGAACAAATTCACTGCAAATACGACAGGTTCGTTTACATGACAAATATTTAACTACATAAATACATAGAAATATTAAAACATAAGTAACAATAGAAAACTATTGAAATTTTGCCAAGAGAATTGTTAGAAGTAGATATAAAATAATGGTGATAGACTAAAATAAGGACAAATACATGGTGACAAAATATGGAACATATTTTAACGATATACATATCACGTTTGTTTGTAAAATGTTCATATATGTTATCAAGAGTTACAAATGTGACACTTCCATTATAATTTTACAATTTGCCTGTAACTGCTATCCCGATCAATTTCTTTTTTGAATTATACATGCTTATTGTTGGTGCGGGATTCCAACTCGAGACCACTCAAATCAAAACCCCACAAGCACAGCGGAACACGGGATCGTGATAAGAAGTGTAAAAACAACCAATCAATAATTCAATTCCAGTCTCAACCAATCCAAAAGCAATCACAATTCCAAACAAGCAATTCAGAAATCAAAGCAATAACGAAAAATAAATCACACACCGATTTATAGTGGTTCCACTAACGTTGTGTTAGTGTACATCCACTTTAAGAGAGAGCTTTTATTAATATTGATGAGAAGAGTAAAAGAGATTGAATAAAATGATCAAAATTCTAATTTGAAATTGATTTGTGGAGAAGAGAATTGAAGAAAATTAGGTTTTGATAAACCCTAATTGGTGGAGGCTAATCTCTTGCAGTCGTTTTGCACCACACCCTATCTGGAACCTGAAGCTAGCTTATATAGGAGAATATAAACCCTAGGCAATGTTCCGAGATTGCCCCTGCAGTTGACACAAATCTTCACGCCAAGTCCGTACGAAAAACAGGCAGAAAAACGTCTCAGACGTCTGACCAACATGGTCGGACGTTTGACCTTAGTCTCTGGAAAAGAGTATGCTTCAGCTCAGACGTCTGACCATTTGGTCAGACGTCTGATAAAAGTCTCTGGAACCAACACTGCACAGACTCAGACGTCTGACCCTTTTGGTCAGACGTCTGAGCTCATTCTCTGGAACAATGATGCAAATTTCCAAAAGGGCCAGACGTCTGACCATTTTCCTCAGATGTCTGACCCTGCCAAAACAGCCTACTCCACCTTTTCACTTATAACTTCCACCTCCGAACTCCGATTTGTGAACCGTTTTCTCCATTGCGAAGCTACTGCCGACCTATATAATTCTCCATATAGTGTCGCCAGAATTTAACACTCCACCTCGACATTATATCGATCTCCAGCTCTAATGGTACCATACCATCAATGACAACCGATAGCACCAACTATCACTTCTTCAACCTTCAATCAATCATGAATGCTTTCCCAATGAGCTCCGGCAAAGCCACCGCCCATTGCACTCCACCAACGAGATAAGGCAAAGCCCCCGCCCGCTAATGAAATGTTGAAAACATCCAAATCCTAAGCTATCTCACCAAAGAGTAGCGCTTGCCAAGAAGATAGAACCTCAATCTCTCACCGATACTCTTTCTCATCTACCACCAAGCTCCTCCCTTAACCGTGTCACCCCATGGCACCTAGCACTTCTCCAAGCGAATCAAGTTCGAGCAATGCTCGAACTTCCCAACCGGCAATGTCTTAGTGAACATGTCTGCCACGTTATCCTTTGTGTGCACTTTCCAAAGATATACTTGCTTATCCTCATCCATGGCTACTAGAAATGACTCACTCACCTCAATATGCTTAGTCTGTGAGCTAAACCCCAAATTCTCTGCCAAGTGAATAGCACTCTGGCTATCACATCGAACATCAATACTATCATGCTCGAAACCCAAGTCACACAACAATCGCTTCAAATAGAGTGCCTCCTTTGCCGCCTCCATCGCGGTTATCAACTCCGCCTCCGTAGTGGATAAAGCAACTACGGTCTGCAATCTAGATCTCCAACTTATGGCTGTACCCCCAAGGGTGAAGACATATCCGGATGTTGAATTTCTACGATCCCTATCACCGGCGTAGTCTGAATCACAATAACCAACCAACTTGCAATCCATCGCCTTACTACCACCAAAAACAAGACCATGAGATGATGTGCCTCTAAGGTATCTCAATATAAGCTTCACAGCTTCCCAATGCGATTTCCCCGGATTAGCCATGTATCGACTAACCATCCCGACGGCATTTGCAATATCGGGCCTTGTACACACCATAGCATACATTAGACTTCCAACCACACTAGCATATGGCACCTTTGTAATATAAGCCTTGTCTTCCTCCAAGATAGGTGCTTCTTTACTCGAAAGCTTCATATGCAAAGGTAAAGGTGTATTTGACGCCTTTGCATTCTCCATGCTAAACCGGCAAAGCACTTTCTCAATGTATTCCTTTTGAGTTAGTTTCAACTCAAAATGTTTTCGATCCCTTACAATTTCCATGCCCAATATCCTTCTTGCTTCTCCAAGATCCTTCATTTTGAACTCCGATTTCAAACTCGGTTTTAACTTGTTGATTTCATTCTTATCCTTAGAAGCAATGAGCATGTCGTCCACATACAAGAGTAAATACACCCAACAATCATTTCTCAACTTCTTGAAATAAACACAAGCATCTTTGATGCTTCTATCAAAACCATTTTCAAGCATAAAATGATCAAACCTCTTGTACCATTGTCTAGGTGATTGCTTTAGTCCATATATTGATTTCTTCAACTTGCAAACCAAATTTGACTTACCATCCACAACAAAACCTTTCGGTTGCTCCATGTAGATGTCTTCATCCAAGTCACCATGAAAGAAGGCGGTTTTCACATCAAGTTGCTCCAACTCCAAGTCGTGAATAGCAACTATAGCAAGTAATATCCGGATAGAAGTATCGCGCACAACCGGTGCGAATATCTCATCATACTCCTTTCCCTTCCTTTGTGCAAACCCCTTAGCCACTAGCCTAGCTTTGTATCTTCCATAGTTCTTTACCTTGTATATCCATTTGCACCCAATAGCATGGTTTCCTTTAGGAATTGGAACCAAATCACAAGTTTGATTCTTCAATAATGATTGCATCTCTTCCTCCATGGCACAAATCCATTTCGATCTATCACTCGACTTCATGACATCATCAGGTCCATCGGCTCATCTTGGACTACATGAAGAGCATAGTCCAAATTATCACAAAAGCTAAGATAGTTCCAATCACCATATCTTTCGGGTGGCCTTATAGTACGACGACCAACCCGAGTAGCAATACCATCACCTAAACTCCCTTCGGCTCCACCTTGGACTGAATCTTCTCTAGAATCATGCACATCACCTACACTACTAGAGGCACCCTATGGACTATGTGATGTAACATCAACCGCTACCTCCTCGCAAGAATCACCAACCACTCTACTCTATCTACTCCTTGGACAAAATGTGGAAATAATTTCCTTCTCCTTTGATTCACCATGAACCAAATCCGGAACATTCGATGAGCTTCCATTCTCCTTGAATATCGCCGACTCATCAAAAGTAACATGACGAGAATTCACTACCTTCTTCGTTTCCGGATTCCAAATCCGATAGCCTTTTACTCCATCCGTATAGCCAAGCAAAATCTCCTTGAAAGCTCTAGGTTCAAGCTTATCATTTCCCGGATCATGCACATAAACCAAACTTCCAAAGACACGAAGATAACTCAAGTCAATGCTCTTTTCCTTCCACACTTCCTCCGGAATTTTGTTACCAATAGCTGAGCATAGAATTCGATTAATAATATGCACTGCGGTTGACAAAGCTTCATCCCAAAATCCCTTCGCCAAACCCGATGTCAATCTCAAGCATGGAGCTTTCTCAAGTAGAGTACGATTCATCCTTTCTGCAACACCATTCGACTGCGGATCTCCATGTGTAGTAAAATGCCTCCGAATACCATGATGCTTGCAAAACTTCAAAAATTCTCCGGAAACATACTCTCCGCCATCGTCAGACCTTAGAACCTTCAAAGACTTTCCACTCTCATTTTCAACAAGAGCCTTCCATGCTTTGAACTTTACAAATGCCTCCGACTTGGCCTTCATTACATACACCCAAACTTTCTGAGAAAAGTCATTTATAATGGAAATATAATAGCGAGCTCCACCTAAAGAAGCTACAGGTGTCGGTCCCCAAACATCCGTGTGAACATACTCAAGAACCCTTCTCGAATCATGCTTTCCCTCACCGAATGAAACTTTAGTTTGCTTCCCCATGACGCATTCTTCGCAAAACTCTAATTTGTTGAAATTTTCTCCATCGATCATCTCCTTCTTCCGAAGAATGTCCAAACTCCTCTCCGAGACATGACCTAACCTCAAATGCCACAACCTAGTCGCATCCAAGCCACGAGAACTATCAACTCCTATACAAGTTTCACCTTCCACAGTCACTCCTTGAAGCAAATAAATATCATGAGTCCTAGCACCCTTCATCACCACAAGCGCCCCCTTCGAAACCCGCAAGCTATCACACTCAATAGTGATCTTACAACCTAAAGAATCCAACTGTCCCAAAGAGATAAGAGACTTCCGAAGTCCTGGAACATAGCGTACATTAGTGAGAGTACGAACCACTCCATCAAACATCCGAATTTGCACGGAACCAATGCCTTTCGACTTGCAAATAGCACCATTTCCCATAACAATTGAATTTCCTTCTTTATCGATGTAAGAAGAAAAACAATTCCTATTTGGCGTCATATGATAGGATGCCCCCGAATCGAGCACCCAATCGCTACCCGAAACATCTGATGCTACCGCCGACAAAACATCTACATCTCCCTCACTAACTCCACTCTCCACCGCTACTGATGAAGATGCTACTTCCTTCTTTGCCTTCTCCTTTTCCGGACACTCATTCTTCCAATGACCAGGCTTCTTACAAATATAGCACTTGCCTTTTCTTTCCTTCTACTTTCCTCTCCAACCGGGGTTCCTTGATTTAGAACGCCCCCGGTTCTCCTTCTTCACATACCTCTCCTTCTCCACAAACAAACCATGACCATTACTAGAACCACTACTTCCATTACCTAACTCCTTCATTTGATCCCGCAACTTCTCGCTAAGAAGACCCGTCTTGACATCATCAAGAGTCAATGTATCTCGGCTATAGATCAAACTATTTGAGAAACCTGTATAGCGACCTGGCAACGAACACAACAATATCATCGCCTTTTGCTCTTCCTCAATCTTCAAATCTACCGCCTTCATCTTCATTAGCAAATCATCAAAAGTATTCAAATGCGCCTTTAGCGAAGTACCTTCCTTCATCTTATAGGTGAAGAATGTTCGCAATAAGATCAAACGATTTGTCAGTGACTTCTTCATATATAACTCCTCCAACTTGTCCCAAATACCCTTAGCGGTTGTCTCACCACTAATTTCAGAGATAACATTCTCTCCCATAGCAAGTTGAAGTGTAGTGAATGCCCACTCTTCCATCTCCACTCTCTCAACATCCGAGATGTCTGCCGGCAATAAATGTATGTCAAACACTACCCGATGCACCTAATTCCTCCATAGAATCGCTTTCATCTTCCATTTCCATTTTTCAAAATCATTATCGCCATTCCACTTGTCTATTACCAATTGTGATCCTGAAGCTGCGTACGAACCACGTACATAAGGAGCTACACCACTTGGATTACCCATTGAGGAACTACTTGAGGTATTATCTGATTGTGGCATTTCTACAACTATCTACCAAACACCGATGCTCTGATACCAAATGTTGGTGCGGGATTCCAACTCGAGACCACTCAAATCAAAACCCCACAAGCACAGCGGAAGTCGGGATCGTGATAAGAAGTGTAAAAATAACCAATCAATAATTCAATTCCAGTCTCAACCAATCCAAAAGCAATCACAATTCCAAACAAGCAATTCAAAAATCAAAGCAATAACTAAAAATAAATCACACATCGATTTATAGTGGTTCCACTAACGTTGTGTTAGTGTACATCCACTTTAAGAGAGAGCTTTTATTAATATTGATGAGAAGAGTACAAGAGATTGAATACAATGACCAAAATTATAATTTGAAATTGATTTGTGGAGAAGAGAATTGAAGAAAATTAGGTTTTGATAAACCCTAATTGGTGGAGGCTAATCTCTTGTAGTCATTTTGCACCACACCCTATCTGGAACCTGAAGCTAGCTTATATAGAAGAATAGAAACCCTAGGCAATGTTCTGAGATTGCCCCTGCAGTTGACACAAATCTTCACGCCAAGTCCGTACGAAAAACAGGTAGAAAAACGTCTCGGACGTCTGACCAACATGGTCAGACGTCTGACCTTAGCCTCTGGAAAAGAGTATGCTTCAGCTCAGACGTCTGACCATTTGGTCAGGCATCTGATAAAAATCTCTGGAACCAACACTACACAGACTCAAACGTCTGACCCTTTTGGTCAGACGTCTGAGCTCATTCTCTGGAACAATGATGCAGATTTTCAGAAGGGCCAGACGTCTGACCATTTTCCTCAGACCTCTGACCCTGCCAAAACAGCCTACTCCACCTTTTCCCTTATAACTTCCACCTCCGAACTCCGATTTGCGAACCGTTTTCTTCGTTACGAAGCTATTTCCGACCTCTACAATTCTCCATATAGTGTCGCCAGAATTTAACACTTACAACCCATAAGTACATGTTATTTTGAAATGTAAAAGCAAGTATCAAGAAATAATTTGTGATTAAAATCGAATATAGTTCTTGATTTGAGGATGAGAACATGTTTTTGGTTAAACTCTTAGATGTTTGGTTCAGAATGTTTTAAAGTGGAAAAAAATGAAGTTTTTGTTTCTGCATATATTTTCCTTCAATTCATCCCAAAAACATATGAATGAATATATTTAATATGAATAGTAAAATTTCAAACAGAGAGTTGTCCAACAACTCAAAATATGGGAGGTTTTTTGTTATATAAATACCAATATTAATATATACATAAATTATTACAATATCGGTCTGCTTTAAGAAATAAAAAAGACTTGCTTCATAAGTAGTTCATAATGATGGTGATGTGCAAGACCAATTGCAGATTCTAGCCACAAAGACTCTCTCGAAATATTTCTTCCAAATAAGAAAAATCATAACCAGCTTAGCACATAACTCTCAATTCTCATGATAAGAATCAGAAACTTCAGTTATTTCCTACAAAAGGAAGATAGTTTTTCATCAACTAACAACATGCATGTCAAAAACAACGTTATAAACTCAAATTTGGTATCATTTGGTTGATAATAAACATCATGATCAAGTAAATATACTTTTGCAGGCCCCGCTTTCATACCATCATAGCATAGGACCGAGGCATATATAAATTAATGCATAAATAAAAACCTACTAAAACAGTACTAACTTTTCCACTACAAATACTATACAATCGCAGTACTCCACAACATCATCATTGCTATCTACTAATATTTCACTTTACTATATACATACTTGCAATCCAGAATGTCCATCATCATCATAGCATTTGTTTCATTTAGCAGTTTCCTCCTCTTACTTGCATTCGTTGCTTCTTTTATGCACTGTTTTTACAAGACAAAGAATGAGAAGAAAACGATGCAAGAAGCAAATAATGTGAATGTATCGGACCGTGCCCATGTTCATAAGATGCTTTTTACTGAACTAGATGGAAGACAAGAAGTTTCCTCATTTAGCAAATAACGTCACAGCATTTTGATGCAGGTTTAAAATAGAAGAATGAGAAAGAGGGTGAGAGCTTGAGATAGAGAGAAGACTTAGAGGAGAGGAAGAGAGAAATACAGTAAAAAAGAGAAAACAATTAACTTTCCAGCCTGCAATTCATTTCTATTTCATAGTATATATATAGCTGATATAAGGCTATCATTTGTAATGGAACTGAAGACACGTGGTCCATACAGCTGCCATATTCTAGACTGTAAATAAACATTTATATTTAATAAAAGAAAAGTTGTTATAACCGAATTGCTTTTGCTGCGTATGAGAAACCTTTTGTCCATGTGCTCTTATTCATTTATTTTGACAGTTGCATTCTACTTTTGATACCTTGCTGGTTTGTGTATTGCATGCCTAGGCCTAGTTGAAGGTGCATCAGGGTGTGATATCTGTATCATTACCGACCCCTCGAAATCGACCTTGTCCTCAAGGTCGAAAATGTTATCTATGTACAATTTACCACCGGGATTGAAAATGTATACTTTCCTTTCACATCGTAGTTTATGCTTATTGCCTACGATCACTTTGCAGATCGAGTATGCTTTGCAGTTCGAGTAGGCTTCACTTGTTGCTCCTTTGTCGTAGGCTCCCTGGATGGATTGGTAAACGATGTAGAGGGTGGAGCTGTGCATCAAAGTCGAAGAGAAGTCAGTGCTGGAAAGCAGTTTGGAGAGGTTGTTGGTGCGGTTGGTTGTAGGGATTGGAACTAGATTGATGGTTGGGGATATGTGAGCAGTAGAGGCAGCGATGGCAGAGGAGGGAAGAGGTGCAGGGAACTTAGGTAAGGGAGGAACTGTTGCCATAGAGCCCACAATAGTGGTAGTTAGCAAAGTTATAGCACTAGCAGCAGTAGCGACGGGGGGCGAAGTTGGATAAGTGGAAGAGAATGGAAGAGGTGGTGGTAATGTGATTTGAAAGCCAAGTTTTGTGGTGAGTTCGGATAGTGAGTGGATGATATGATTAATGGAGATTTGTATGTCGGCGATTGTGGTTTTAATGTTGGCAATGTCATTTTGTTGAGTGGGGAGAGTGGCTTGAATGGAGTTAATGGCGATTTGTTGTTGGGTGGTGATTTCGTGGAGTTGATTGATGGAGTTGTCGATGGTGTTGTCGCTCATGGTTTTCGGCCGGGGAGGTGAGAATCATGGTGAAAGCACCAAATGATGCGGGTTTAAAATAGAAGAATGAGAAAGAGGGTGAGAGCTTGAGATATAGAGAAGACTTAGAGGAGAGGAAGAGAGAAATACAATAAAGAAGAGAAAACAATTAACTTTTCAGCCTGCAATTCATTTCTATTTCATAGTGTATATATAGCTGATACAAGGCTATCATTTGTAACGGAACTGAGGACACGTGGTCCATACGGCTGCCATATTCTAGACTGTAAATAAACATTTCTATTTAATAAAAGAAAAGTTGTTATAACCGAATTGCTTTTGCTGCGTATGAGAAACCTTTTTTCCATGTGCACTTATTCATTTATTTTGACAGTTGCATTCTACTTTTGATACCTTGCTGGTTTGTGTATTGCATGCCTGGGCCTAGCTGAAGGTGCATCAGGGTGTGATATCTGTATCACATTTTCACATGGTCCCAAACATGCAAATCATGAAATTTGTAATATTGTATACCTGCATCATTAATGCTACACATTTAGTTGTAATATACTTGGTTATACAATACACATTTATCTTATCATTATCAAGATAAATGTTCACTGTACTATCAATTCATTGAAGATACTTGAACTAAAACGTTTTTTCTTTTCTTTTTGAGCTATTGAGAATATATACTTCAACATAGCAAAGATTGTGATTAAATATAAAGTCAACCTACATATAAAATCAAAGGCAGTACACCCGAGAAAGATGTTACTGTTATCCTCAAAACCGCAACAATACCTCAAGAAAGATGTTGTTATCCTCAATTTACAATTTTGCACAAACATTATGTTGCCAACATTGTAACAATGATTTAGTTACTGATAATACCAACCAAGGTTTTAAATCTCGCTCATCTCGGCCGAGATCTCGGGCGAGATCTCGTTTTCAAGCCTGGGCGATTCGAAACAACTAATTTCGTTTGAATCTCGTCTGACCCAAATCTCGGACGAGATTTCAGTATCTCGTTCGGTATCTCGGACGAGATTTAACAGCGAGATATCGGCCGAATTTTTGAATTTTGGAAAAAATCAACTCTTTTTCTGTATTGGGCTAGCTCATCCTTTACCTTAATTTAAGCCTTCTTAATTGTACTTTTTTTAACCCTTATTTCTTATATAAATCTCATTTAATCTTCGTCTCTTATTTTACGGCAGTGACAAGTGTAAGAAGATGATAAAATCAACATCGATTATGGTAAGTATTTCACTTTATGATTTTCATTTAGGTTTCTGATCCAAATTAATTTACATCCGATTTCATTTTTCTTTTTTCGACACTTTCTTGAGTTTTTTTCCTAACCCTATTTTTTTGCGGCTATAAATTTTGGGCTTCACTTATTTAACTTTATGTTCTAAATGGATTCCCAATTTGATTTCATTTAGTCTTTGCTGCTATAATTTTTTTCCTCAAGGCTTATTTTTAAGCAATAAAGGAATTCTCTTTCATCTATTAATTTCATTTGATGATTACATGTTCATTCGTACATCATTTTTTTGCTTTTCTTATAATATTACTAAATGTTTGAAATTGTTTGTACTATGTATGCTATTTTCTACATTTGTTTGAAATATCTATGCTATTAGTTGCTTAATGAGATTTTGTTTGCTAATAATTAAATACTATAATCAGACATAGAATATCTTAATTCTACTTGTAGACTTTTGTATTTGAAGTTATAAAATTAAGATTTCCCTTGCAGCACTATAAATCATAAAAGGTAGAAATGAGACATTATATTGTGTAGGAAAGTTAAGTGAATGATCAAACAAAGTAAAGGTGCATATGTTATGGTTTGTTTCTTGTCTACTTTATCTCATATGATATTATATTGAACATTATTCATGAAATCTAGTCATTTGTTTATTTTACATGATACAAGTGATATTTTTCCATACTAAATTACTAATGATAAGCGTGTGATATATTCAAGGTAAGTGCATAGTGTTTTCCTTAAGGTAGTGACTAGTATTATAAATTTAGGTGTATGAAAACTAATTTTCGACATGACATATACTCCGAGATAACTCCGAAATGAATTTTAGAAACCGAGATGTAAATCCGAGATGGACGACCGAGATGCACTCATCTCGTTCGAGATCTCACCCGATACGAGATAAGCTATCTAAATTCTTCGAGACGAGACGTGACCGAAATCCGAGATTTAAAACCTTGATACCAACTATTTGATAAGTTGGTAATGATCTCTTCATCATCTTGGAATGTCTATCAGTTATGTACAAACTTGAAAACTACTAGTTATATTTATTTATAAATAAGGTAAATGTTTTTTTATGTTCTGGAATTCACAGTTCTGCACTAATAATCAATAAAACAACATGGAGAAAAAGACATGTACAAATTTTGATATCTTCGTAACTTACTGTATTTTTTATGAAGTTATAATTTTATTTTCCAGCTTTCTCAAGTCAATAGTCGTAACCATTTCAATATAAGAAACAGATCAAAATATCAGACAATATATGTACAATAAAATAACATTTTAGTTAATTGAACTATAAACAAATGTAAAACATAGAAGTTCTCTATAGGATAGTGGTAAGTCTCTATATTATTTATCTAGAGGTGTTGGGATTAATACCACTATCATTAATTAATCATGTTAAAAAACAAACGTAAAACTCAAAATTTTCTTCCTTTTCTAATGTTTTTTTCCTTGGAGAATTTGAATTCTCTTCTTAAAAAGCTTAAATTCTTTGGTAAAATGGTGATGTTTTATTTACATTTTGTTGAAAAAATTGTTTTATTTTGAGTTTTTTTTAATAGAAGTAAACCGGGCCCAGCCCAAATACAATAAAACAAATAGACACGGGTAAAACCCGATTTCTCAATACAATCTTCACAAACCCTAAACAAAAGCAATCGCCGTCATCACTCTTCAAATAAAACCTCCTCTATCTCCAGAGAAAAAAGAAAAGGAAATGGCGACGCTTAACCATTTATGCTTTACCTACTCCCTTCTTAACTCCACTCGTTTCGCCTTTTTCCCAGTACGAAAGGCCTTCATTAAATTACCTCGCATTCCTTCCATTTCTTCGATTGTAAAGAGACTTTTCTGATATTGATTAACCCATGGGAAATTAGCAGATCTGTAGTCAATACGACTCAGATCTGTTGATTCCTTCCTCTGGGAAACAGCATGAACTCGATTTGTTGCAGCTAGAGCTCTGTTTGAAGTTTTATCAGAAGTAAACTCTTGTTCCATCTGCTTACTAATTAAGATTATCAAATCTGTAGTCAATACGACTCTGATCTGTTGAATCTACCCTTGGGGAAGCAGCACGATCTCTACTTGAGGCAAAACGAACTCTGTTAGACGCACTATCGAAAGTATACTCTTCAGATGGATGATTACTCGCCCTAATACTCTTTGGATGGGCTAAGAGTTGTTCCAGATGCTTACTTCCTGCTTCTATACTCCAGTCTTCAGCTAAATTTGCAAACTTGGTTTGATCTTTCATTTTTTTTCTTTGATTTGTGAAGCAGGAGCTTACTGTCTGTTTCAATAATAAGCCATTTCTGCTCTTTACAGCTACTAACTTTATTATGAGTACGAGCATTTCTTTCTCTCCAAATATGATAGATGGCAGTAGTAATATATATGTGAGCTAGGTCTCGATCCATTGATTTTCTTTTGAACTTGATATTTATAAGCTGAAAATTTTGCTTGAGAACCAATTGGTCATTGTTTTGAATATCCAGTTTATCTTTAATATGCTTCCAGATAAACTGCGAATAACTGCATTCAAAAAATAAATGATTAGAGCTCTCATTTTCTAGATTGCATAAGGAACAAAATGAACTAGAGCTATTACACCACTTATTTATTTTGTCCCAAGTTGGCAATTTATTATGAAAGGCAAAGAAAGTACAGTATGCCATCTTGGGGATGTTCACCTTATTCCAAATGCAATCATACCAATCAACCTTGGTTACTTTATTTCTAATAGCATTCCATGTGTTTTTAAAAGAAAACTTCCCTTTATTGTTTGCTTTCCATATCCAGTAGTCACTGTCTGCATTGCAATCAAGGTGAATTTTACATATTTCATCTTTGTGTGGGTTGGTAATTGGGTGAATTTAAGGTTGCCATTGATTGTTAATGATAATAGATGACACTGTTGCATTAGCATCACCAAATATAACTAAATTACTCCAACCAATTTTATTCACAAATGAGTCATTATTGAACCACGGGTCAAACCATAAGCTAGTTTCATCACCTGATTTAAAATTTCTTTCCAAAAGAAACATACCCGTATTTCTGCAATTTAAAATTTGTTTCCAAGTATTAGACTGATTTCTGTTTGGAGTAATATTCCAAAAATTACCCTTCCTGAGATATTTAGCCTTCATCCATCTTGCCCAAAGTGAGTCTGCACTAAGAAATCTCCAAAGTAATTTTAGATGACAAGTTAGACTAAGGTCCTTCATATTTCTAATGCCAAACCCACCTTCATTCTTTGGTTTACATACAGTATCCCAACTAACTTTATGATATTTACCTCTCCATAAAAAATTAGCACATCTGCTTTCTAATTTTTTAATAGAAGCTGCAGGAATATGAAAAGTTTGTAACCAGTATAATATTATTGCATAAACCACAGTTTTAATTAATTCTATTCTTCCAGCAATAGAAAGAAGTTTACTAGACCATGTTTCCATTCTTTCTTGTATTTTATCCAATAATATAGAACAATCTGAATCTTTTATTTGATTTACTGATAAAGGCAATCCCAAATACTTTATAGGAGGATTACCTTCGGTAATTTTTAAAACATTTAGAACATCATTTTTATAATTGCTATATTTACTAAAGTATGCTTTACTTTTGTTTATATTAATTTGCAACCCTGCATATTTGTTCAATGTGTCAAAAACATTTTTAATAGATACTGCATTTTTTTTATTTGCCTTAATAAAAACCATAAGATCATCAGCATAAATAAGGTGGTTATTACAAGGTTGGACTTTATTTATGGGATTAATATTCCCTTTAATAGCTTCTATTTCCATCAGTACAGAAAAATATTCCATAACCATTGTAAATAGATAAGGTGACAGAGGGTCGCCTAGTCTAATACCCCTATATACTTTTGATGAAACCTTCTGATTAACCCTGAATAAGTATAGAGAAGGTAGGAGTGTTAATACATTCCATGATCAAGTCGCAGAATTTACTGGGAAAGCCCATACATTTCATAATGTGATAAATAAAGTGCTTATTCACTTTATCATAAGCTTTCTGTAAATCAATTTTTAAGCATACATTATCACCTTTTTTAGTCTTGAATTTTCTCACCATCTCATGTGCTAGCATAGAATTTTCTGATATTAATCTACCAGGCACAAAAGCACTCTGGTTTTCAGAGATGATGAAAGGCAGAATTTTTTTAATTCTATTGCTTAAAATAGTAGAGATGATTTTGTAAATAAAATTACAACAAGATATTGGTCTATAGTCTCCAATATTAGAAGGTTTTTCTTTTTAGGATTTAAAGTAATAAATGTGTGATTGATGCTTTTAAGAATTTTACCTTTATCCAAAAATTCATTTATGACTTCATAAATTTGACTCTTAATATTATCCCATTGATTCTTGTAAAACTTTGCATTAAATCCATCAGGGCCTGGGCTTTTATTATCACCAGCATTAAAAATAATATGTTTTATTTCCTCTAATGAAATAGGAGCAAGTAAAATATCTGAAGCGTTATCTTTCAAAATGTTTTTGCAAATAATATGAGGAAATTTTGTTTCAACATTCTCATTAAAGTATAATTTCTCATAATACTCAACAGCTTCATTAACAATTTTGACATAAGCATTAGAAAGGTTACCTGAATTATCTATGATGTTACCAATATTATTAATATGCTTTCTATTGCTCATTTTAGCATAAAAAAATTTTGTGCAATCATCACCAAGAGTTAACCAATCTACCTTCGCTTTTTGCTTAGCATTAACTGCATTTTTCTAAATTTCAGTAGATAAATTTTTCTGATTATTAAAAAAATTGCTGGTTATACACATATCTCCTGGATTATCATCTGCAAGATTTTGTAAGATTTTTCCTTACTTTCTTAAATAATCCAGGTTATTATTATTTAAATAATTATTCTTATTCCAATTTTTAATATTGAATTTAATATTTTTCAAAAGCATACTAAATTGAAATTGTTTAGTACCATTGCAAGAAAATTTTAAACTATTATCCATCAAAGTTTTAAAATCCTCTTCTAAAACCCAACTATTTTTAAATCTAAAAGGAGATACTTTTTTTTTTAATTCTCAGTGGTAAAAAGATTTATAATTAGAGGGGTATGATCACTAAAATTTGGTTCTAGGGTTGAACATATAAAGTCTGAGAAAATATTAGAAAAATCTTTGTTGATTAAAATTCTATCTAACTTACAATGAATATTCTTAGCCACACCAGACTTCCATGTATACTTATTCCCACTAATAGTTGGTTCCATAAGACCAGTGTTTAATAGAAAATTATTTACCCCATCAAACTTACTTTCACGAATTTTACTTCCTCCAAATTTCTCTGAAACATGAAAAACAGTATTAAAATCACCCAAGATAATCCAGGGAAAATTATACTTTGAATTCAAATCTGTGTTTATACCATAATTCATTTCTTTCATTTTCAAAATTACTACCATAGACACCAGTAACTAGAATCAAAAATCCACCAATATTTTTAAACTGACAATCTATAAATTGTTTGTTTTTATTAATATTTAAGTTTGTCCAGATATTAGAGTCCCATATAACAATGATTCTTCCTTTACAGTCACAGTCATTATTATTTGTAGATTTCTAGTTACTAGACAACTTAAGACAAAATTTGTCATAATTTTCATCATTCAGTTTGTTTTTTAAGAGAGCTATAATGGTAGGTTTATAAATGTTAATCATATATAAGATATCAAATTGTTTATGAAGTAACCCACTTCTCTTATCATTTATTTGCAGTGATTTTCAGATGAGTTTTTTTTATATATAAAACAATGGATCACTTCTCTTAATTAATTTCCCAAGATCTAGAATTTTACCAATATAAAAATATTAGTATATAAATAAAATCATGTCATTTATATATATGAAGATATATAAATGTTTCTTTGCCTATCAGAGTAATTAAAATAGCAAAGAAATTCAATCACACAGTATTTCTCACATTTGAGAGATTTTGTGTCACATAGCCATTTCTACTTTTTAATCTTCTTCTCTTTTTTTTTCAAGATTGATTAATATTTAATTCAAATATGACCACTTATTATTTTCTTGTTTTATTTCCCAGCTTGTTCTATAGCCTAGATTATTTGATTCTTGGATTTACAACCCATGCATTTGATCTTTGGGATTTAGGAATTTGATACTTGTGGTTTTTGATTGATACAGGGTGTTAAAACAACTCATGCATATTAGTTTAGCCTGGAATTCTTATTTCAAACTCAAACAATTTTATGTCAGGTAAAATACTCATATTTTTGGTTTATAAAGTATGCAATGACCAGGTGGATATTAAGGTGGTAAACTAGTTTAAAGGCCAAGCAGAGGAAAAAAATACAATTGAACAAAATGCAAACTCAAACTAACATACCAAATGGAGACTTAGCATATACATGAAGACAGTATGATCAAGGCAATGTCAAAAATCAGACCAATGCAAAACTTTCAGATGAACCTATAATGAAGACAACTGATGTTCTCTAAGTAAATAACAAATGATAGTGATCAATATGCTGTGTAGTAATGGACATGCTCATTACAAACAAGACCACATGATACTACAAACTACAACAGGTTTGACTATAACCAAATGCAACCAGACTTGAATCATGTATCTGGATAATAGGGTTCAGTTAAGTATAGTTGTAGTGAAGCCTACAAGTATCAAGCATGCATATGGACTTACTGCACAAAGCAGTACAAGTTTCTACTGGAAAATCAAATGCCCAGATAGGATTACAGGATATGTCTTCAAGCTTTTGCATGTGCTTATATCAATTTCAAGTCATGATTAGGCTCTATTGGTTAGCCAAGACCTTATTCTACCCATTCACTTAAAACTTTGGCACATATTTATTCAAGAACAACTTTGATTTTATAACTGAAGTCAAACAAATATGTCAAGGAGAACATGACCACATATCAGATTATATGGCATGTTCTAATCCATCTTAATCCATCAGACTACTTCAGAATCCATTACTTAACTCCATAACTTACAAGCACATCTGTTACTTAAATCAATAATCCACAAGCACATATAATACTTCAGTTTTTACATGTTCTTTTCAAAAACCGAGTAAGCATCAAATTCTGAGAAATACATAAGGCATAAAAGAGTTTGCCTAACTTATTTATTACAATAATACTGCTACTTTTCTTAAGCATTTTAAATTCATCAAGATCTTCAAATATCAATGCAAGCAAGCTACTCATGCATCATTCCCTGCAGCAATACTTTGAACTGCCTCAATAAAATGAGACACCCCAAATATTGCAAAGGCAACAAATAGGGTCAGAAATAAATTCTGGTGTGAGTGAAATCAAGGATTAAAAATAACTTGTAAATTCCTAAGACTGTGCAGAGAGCTTATATGTTTGATGCTATTCAAATTCATATTAAAACCTGAGTATATGTATATATGTAAGCTTATCTAACAAACATGCACCCAAGCATTCATCCATTCACTTCATTCAGTTATACATGAACATGCTCCTATGGATTAACTCCCTAAATTCCATAGCTTAACTTCTCAATCTCATTTTTCATTTTATTTGGTCTGAACTCTTGATTGAACACCATGTGTGCATTGCAAAGGGGCTCAGTTCTGTTAACCCTTTACACAGAGGCCTACAGGACTTAAGCAAGTCATGCACATACCCATCATCCACCTGATGATGAATAGATCAAGGCAATACTCTAATATTATTTTATAATTTAGAGACCATGCTTATTTATTTTCTGAGGAATTTTTCTTTTTAATTCCAAAGATGCTTATGTTCTTTCCTTCATTACATAAGTCAAAAATTAATAAACTCACTCAAAGATTACATCCAGACATACAAAACATTCATGCAAAGTTGCACTTCTCATTTCAAAGTCATTTTTGCTTAATCATATTTTTCTAAAACCTGCTTATATATTTATTTCTAGAAATTTTCCCATTGCTTGCATAAATCTGATGAAGTCATATGAAATACTATATTTATTTTTACTGTGAACATAGGATATGGTTTTTGAGAAAAACCCATAAAAACATATTGGCTAATGATCTGAACAAATCAGCACATATATATAATATTGCTTTGTTCATATCAATTTTTAAATGAACTAGACATAAGCATGAACCTCATTATTCACACTGCCTACTTCATTTTTCTTTGATACCCTATTTCTCAGTAAATATTTAGCTCATTTTGTTATAAAACCTGGATTATAAAATCCATTTCTGTGATCACGGTATATGTTTGATTATTTATATTTCAAAGCAAAAATTGAAACAACCATAACAAATCAAAACAGATTAAAATCTCAATCAAAGGTTCAACCAAAATACCATCCATGATCAACATATATTCATTCAGAGAATAGAAATCAAACAGAAAAACATAATATGATTTTATATAAAATAATTTGGCTGCCCTTAACTTGGGTCTTAATGCCTTAAATCTCATGGGTGATTAATCACTCACCTTCCTCTTCTCTTCCCCGAGAATGCTTAAGCTTGAAGACAGTGTGAGTTTTGCTTTTTTTTTTAATATTTCTCTGTTTTCTCTCAGAAACAAACTGCTGCTATCCTCTCATCTTTAAAACATTTAGCTAGGGTTTAGTGGAGAGAAAAGCCCATTTTATCCTCATACAATTTAGAGAATTATTTATATATGTTTATGGCTAAATGTGCCATTTTATTTTTGATTTCTATTTCAGGTAAAACAGTTGCCTTTCTTCTTTTCTGGGTACATGCCATTTGCATGTTTCTTATGCACATTATTTTCATGTGACTTAGCTTCATTGTGTATTTCCTTAAACCTGAATTGTTCACTCATATCTCTCTCTATAAATTTAATTCCTAGCTATTATTTCTAACCATTTGTTTTTCCCTAGGTTTATCTAAAAATGTATTTATGCATAAATAATACTAAACTGGTTTTATGCATTTTAATTATCATAAGAATTTATTTTATCACTCTATATTTCTCTGGCTACACATATATAATATTTATGAGATATGTGAATTTAAAATTCATTCATACTTAGTTATCTTCTTTTCATTTTTATTTATTTGAAAAACAATTATCCTCTTACTTATTTATTTTCACTCATCCTTGATATTTATTTTCAAACTGTTTATCCTTTAAATATTTTCTATTAACTGATTTCCATTTTTTTCAAAATTATTTTTTATCTCAATAATTTGGGTCTTCACGTACTCTCCTCCTAAAAGGAATTGTGTTCCACAATTATTATTATATTTATTTCTTTCTTTCATTACATAGTATAATTTCATTTCAGAAATTTCAGAAACTCATGCATTCAAAACCAATCAAATACACATAAGTAATATTTAAATTTTATTATGATTTTAGGAATACCTTTATGCAGAAAATAGATTAGGATATTTATCCTTCATCCTATCTTCAGCCTCCCATGTACAGTCATTCTCATCTAAGCTCCACTAGATTTTAACTAACTTAATTATTTTATTTCTCAATTTCTTTTCTTCTCTAGCCACAATGCCCACTGGTTCTTTCTTATAAATCAAATTTTCTTGAATTTCAACATGTGTAGGAGATTCAAGAATGGTCTCCTTATCATGCACCCATTTTCTCAATTGAGATACATGAAATACATCATGTGTATTACTCAATTCCTCTGGCAATTTTAGCTTATAAGCCAAAGTTCCTACTCTTTGAATAATTTCATATGAACCTATATATCTTGGTGTTAATTTTCCTGCCTTGCCAAATCTCAGTATTTTTCTCATTGGTGAAACTTTGAGGAATACATAATTTCCCACCTCAAATTCCACTGGCCTCCTTCCTCTATCTGCATAGGCTTTTTGTCTCTCTTGTGCTGCTTTCATTCTTTGCCTTACTAGTTCAATCCTTGCAAAGGTTTCTTTCACATGTTCTGGTCCAAGCAACACTCTTTCACCTGCCTCCATCCAACATGCAAGAGATAGACAAGGCTTCCCATACAAGGCCTCAAATGGAGCCATACCTATAGTGGACCGGTAACTATTGTTACTAAGCAAATTCAGCTAAGTAGAGATGATCTTCCCAGCTGCCTCCAAAGTCAAGTATACATGATCTAAGTAAATCCTCTAAAATCTTGTTAACAATCTCAGTTTGCCCATCTGTTTGTGGGTGGTAGGCTGTGCTTAAGCTTAATTCTGTCCCCATGGCTTCTTGAAAGCTACCCTAGAACCTTGAGGTAAACAAGGTGTCTCTATCACTAATGATAGTCTTGGGGATGCCATGTAATCTCACTATCTCCTTCACAAATAATTGAGCTAATTTATAAGCATTTCTATTTGAGTTCACTGGGATAAAGTGTGCTATTTTTGTGAGCCTATCAACCACAACCCATATACTATCATTACCTCTTCTTGTTCTTGGCAAACCATCCACAAAATCCATTGAAATACTTTCCCATTTCCAGGTAGGTACTTCTAGTGGTTGTAGTAGGCCTAAGGGTATTTGATAATCTGCCTTGACTTGTTGACATGTTAAGCACTTTGCCACATATCTTGCCACTGCCCCTTTCATACCTGGCCACCAATAATTTCTTTTAAGATCATGGTACATTTTTGTACCACCTGGATGTATAGTGTATTTTGTTTTATAATGCTCATCCATAACCTCTTGCTTCAGTTCTTCCACATTGGGTATGCAGAGCTTCCCTTTCTTCCTTAAGTAGCCTTTATCATCAACTTCATAATTTTCCACTGATATACCTTGTGATATCATGTCCTTCTTTTCTTTCAAATTAGCATCTTGACTCTGCATTCTTCCTATTTTATCAACCAGAGTTGATCTCAAGGAGATAAGACTTAATCTTCCACATTCAATAATGTCACTGTGTGCATTGTCTGATGCACCAATCTCTTCTCTTATGTCTACTTCACCGAGGATTGTTATATCCTTGAATTCAGTCATCATTAAACTTGCCAATCTTGCTTGATGCCTACTCAATGCATCTGCCACTTTGTTAGCTTTCCCAGGAGTATATAATATATCAAGATCATAGGCAGCTAGAAATTCTACCCACCTATGTTGCCTCATGTTCAAGTCTTTTTGGGAAAACAAATACTTAAGTGATTTATGGTCTGTAAACAATTCAAATTTAGTACCTAACAAGTAGTGTCTCCATAGCTTCAATGCATAAACAACAACAGCAAGCTCTAAGTCATGTGTAGCATATCTAGTTTCATTTGCCTTGAGTTGCCTTGATGCATATGCTATGGCTCTACCATGTTGCATGAGTACTGCCCCTAACCTAGACCCACTAGCATCTGTGTAAACCACTAATCCTTTATTTCCCTCTGGGACTTGCAAGACTGGAGCTTCCATCAATGCTTTCTTCAATGATTCAAAAGCTTGTTCACACTTTTCTGTCCACACATATGGTTGCTCTTTTATGGTTAACTTGGTCAGTGGAATGGCTATCCTTGCAAAGTCTTTTATGAACCTTCTATAGTAACCTGCCATTCCTAAAAATGACCTCACCTCAGTCACTGATTTGGGTCTGCTCCATGATTGCACTGCCATGACCTTGTTTGGGTCTACACTAATCCCCTGTTGAGATATCATGTGTCCCAAAAATTTAACTTCATTTTTCCAAAATGTGCACTTAGTAAATTTTGCCTTTAAATTATGTGCTCTTAGTCTTGACAAAACCAGATGCAAGTGCTTTGCATGTTCCTCTTCTGATTTTGAATATACCAGTATATCATCAATAAAGACAACTACAAATTTATCTAGAAAATCTCTAAATTTCCTATTCATTAAATCTACAAAATAGGATGGTGCATTTGTCAATCCAAAAGGCATTACTAAAAATTCATATAGCCCATACCTTGTATTGAATGCAGTGTATTTAATACTCTCCTCCTCAACCTTCATCTGATGGAATCCAGAGGCTAAGTCTAGCCTTGAAAAGATTTTTGCTCCATTTAATTGGTCAAATAAATCATCAATTCTGGGGAGTGGGTATTTGTTCTTGATGGTGACTTTATTTAATTCCCTGTAATCAATACACATTCTCATTGTACCATCATGCTTCTTCACAAATACCACCGAAGAACCCCAGTTTGAACTACTAGGCCTTATGAAACCTTTCTATTCCAATTCCTCCAGCTGTTGTTTTAATTCCACTAATTCCTTTGGACCCATTCTGGTACGCTTCTTGATAATAGGACTTGATCTTGGGATTAACCTTATTTGAAATTCAACTTGCCTATTTTCTGGAACTCCTATAACCTCTCCAAAAACATCTGGGTATTCCTTTATCACTTCTATATCTTCTAGAGTCAATTCTTTTTCAATCATGCTCCATATTTGATTAAGGCAATTTATCTTGGCTGTTTCACTCATGACTATAACATTTTTACCATTTTCTATTTTCAAAGAAATAGTAAAATTTTCTAAATTCAAAATTGCTTTGAATTTACTCAACCAATATACCCCTAGAATAATTCCTATTCCAGGATATTTCAACACAAATAAGTCAGATTTAAACACATTTCCACCTATGTTTAATTCTACTCCCAAACATCTTAATCCTAGCAGGCAAGAGCTACCTAGGGGACTCTGAATAAACAAGGGTTTTTCAACTAAATTGCATGTGAGAGCCCATTTATCCACTATGTCTTGTGATATTAAAGAATGTGTAGCCCCAGTGTCATATATAACTGAAATTGGATAATTTTTAATTAGAAGTATACCTTCCAATTGTCCAGAACTTCCCACTGCACTTGCCTTTGCTTTGGCTTCTAATGCTCCTACCTTTGCTCCCTTCTTGAACTCTGGGCAATTCCTTTTGAGATGACCTTCTTTCCCACAATTATAGAAACTGAATGGTGTCTTCTTAGCTGCTTGACACCTATTACTCATGTGTCCCTCCTTGCCACAATTGTAGCAAACAATTTTCTTCTTAGCTTCCCCACTAGTTGCTCCTTCAACCTTCTTATCTGCATTCTTTTTGTCATAGGGATGTGCTCTATTTTTCCCCTTCTTTTGGTTATTAGCCCTCATATTCCTGAATTTCTCTCTTGCATTATCATGTTGTTCAAAAGAAAGAGTGAGATCTATGACTTGATCAAATGTTTTGTCTTTGTATGGTAGCATTGCTCTACTTAAACCAGCATTTAGTCCTTGTATAAACCTTGAATTCTTTGATTCCTCATTCCCTATGAGCATGGTTCCATACTTAGACAAGCTCTCAAATTTTTGAGTGTATTCAGTCACACTCATTGGTCCTTGTCTCAGCCTTATGAATTCCTCAAGCAGTGTTGTTTTAGCTGTTGCTGGGACAAATCTTGCCTCAAGCATCTCCTTGAATTGATCCCATGTTTTCTCATTTTCTGGTCTTCCTGTGGTGATCACCTCCCACCAGTCTAGTGCTACTCCCTTGAGCCTTCTAGAAGCTATCTGCCTCTTCCTTTGGTCATTAATTTGCATATCTGCAAATATTCTTTCTAAGGTCCTCAGCCATGTTTGTACACCCATGACTCCTTCAGTGCCTTCAAAATCCTTGCCTCCTAAATTTGAAAATGTTTTCAATAGCTTAGCTAATTCCTCATGAGGATTTTCTTCCCTCTGCACTGCTCCTTCCCTAAATGCCCTCCCTAAATCTTGCTAATTGACCAATGGTGTTGCATTAGAGGATCCTGCTCCAGTGCTTGGTGGTTTTCCTACCATGATTCACTATTCAAATTGCATAGCTAGTTAGTCTTGTTTCTAATTTAATTATTTCAGCAATTCATTCCTGCTGAGAATATTATATATATATATATATATGTTATGTTCTTGTTAACATAGCTCTGATACCAACTGAAGTGACCCACTTCTCTTATCATTTATTTGCAGTGATTTTCAGATGAGTTTATATATATATATATATAAAACAATGGATCACTTCTCTTAATTAATTTCCCAAGATCCAGAATTTTACCAATATAAAAATATTAGTATATAAATAAAATCATGTCATTTATATATATGAAGATATATAAATGTTTCTTTGCCTATTAGAGTAATTAAAATAGCAAAGAAATTCAATCACACAGTATTTCTCACATTTGAGAGATTTTTTGTCACATAGCCATTTCTACTTTTTAATCTTCTTCTCTTTTTTTTTCAAGCTTGATTAATATTTAATTCAAATATGACCACTTATTATTTTCTTGTTTTATTTCCCAGCTTGTTCTATAGCCTAGATTATTTGATTCTTGGATTTACAACCCATGCATTTGATCTTTGGGATTTATGAATTTGATACATGTGGTTTTTGATTGATATAGGGTGTTAAAACAACTCATGCATATTAGTTTAGCCTGGGATTCTTATTTCAAACTCAAACAATTTTATGTCATGTAAAATACTCATATTTTTGGTTTATAAAGTATGCAATGACCAGGTGGATATTAAGGTGGTAAACTAGTTTAAAGGCCAAGCAGAGGAAAACAATACAATTGAACAAAATGCAAACTCAAACTAACATACCAAATGGAGACTTAGCATATACATGAAGACAGTATGATCAAGGCAATGTCAAAAATCAGACCAATGCAAAACTTTCAAATGAACCTATAATGAAGACAACTGATGTTCTCTAAGTAAATAACAAATGATAGTGATCAATATGCTGTGTAGTAATGGACATGCTCATTACAAACAAGACCACATGATACTACAAACTACAATAGGTTTGACTATAACCAAATGCAACCAGACTTGAATCAAGTATCTGGATAATAGGGTTCAGTTAAGTATAGTTGCAGTAAAGCCTACAAGTACCAAGCATGCATATGGACTTACTGCACAAAGCAGTACAAGTTTCTACTAGAAAATCAAATGCCCAGATAGGATTACAGGATATGTCTTCAAGCTTTTGTATGTGCTTATATCAATTTCAAGTCATGATTTGGCTCTATTGGTTAGCCAAGACCTTATTCTACCCATTCACTTAAAACTTTGGCACATATTTATTCAAGAACAACTTCAGTATTATAACTGAAGTCAAACAAATATGTCAAGGAGAACATATCCACATATCAGATTATATGGCATGTTCTCATCCATCGTAATCCATCAGACTACTTCAGAATCTATTACTTAACTCCATAACTCACAAGCACATCTGTTACTTAAATCAATAATCCACAAGCACATATAATACTTCAGTTTTTACATGTTCTTTTCAAAAACCCAGTAAGCGTCAAATTATGAGAAATACATAAGACATAAAAGAGTTTGCCTAACTTATTTATTACAATAATACTGCTACTTTTCTTAAGCATTTTAAATTCATCAAGATCTTCAATTATCCATGCAAGCAAGCTACTCATGTATCTTTTCCTGCAGCAATACTTTGAACTGCCTCAATAAAATGAGACACCCCAAATATTGCAAAGGCAACAAATAGGGTTAGAAATAAATTATGGTGTGAGTGAAATCAAGGATTAAAAATAACTTGTAAATTCCTAAGACTGTGCAGAGAGCTTATATGTTTGATGCTATTCAAATTCATATTAAAACCTGAGTATATGTATATATGTAAGCTTATCTAACAAACATGCACCCAAGCATTCATCCATTCACTTCATTCAGTTATACATGCACATGCTCCTATGGATTAACTCCCTAAATTCCATAGCTTAACTTCTCAATCTCATTTTTCATTTTATTTGGTCTGAACTCTTGCCATTGAACACCATGTGTGCATTGCAAAGGGGCTCAGTTCTGTTAACCCTTTACACAGAGGCCTATAGGACTTAAGCAAGTCAAGCACATACCCATCATCCACCTGATGATGAATAGATTAAGGCACTACTCCTAAATTATTTTATAATTTAGAGACCATGCTTATTTATTTTCTGAGGAATTTTTCTTTTTAATTCCAAAGATGCTTATGTTATTTCCTTCATTACATAAGTCAAAAATTATTAAACTCGCTCAAAGATTACATCCAGACATACAAAAAATTCATGCAAAGTTGCACATCTCATTTCAAAGTCATTTTTGCTTAATCATATTTTTCTAAAACCTACTTATATATTTATTTCTAGAAATTTTCCCATTGCTTGCATAAATCTGATGAGGTCATATGAAATACTATATTTATTTTTACTGTGAACATAGGATATGGTTTTTGAGAAAAACCCATAAAAACATATTGGCTTATGATCTGAACAAATCAGCACATATATATAATATTGCTTTGTTCATATCAATTTTTAAATGAACTAGACATAAGCATGAACCTCATTATTCATACTGCCTACTTCATTTTTCTTTGATACCCTATTTCTCAGTAAATATTTAGCTCATTTTGTTATAAAACCTGGATTATAAAATCCATTTCGGTGATCAGGGTATATGTTTGATTATTTATATTTCAAAGCAAAAATTGAAACAACCATAACAAATCAAAACAGATTAAAACCTCAATCAAAGGTTCAACCAAAATACCATCCATGATCAACATATATTCATTCAGAGAATAGAAATCAAACAGAAAAACATAATATGATTTTATATAAAATAATTTGGCTGCTCTTAACTTAGGTCTTAATGCCTTAAATCTCATGGGTGATTAATCACTCACCTTCCTCTTCTCTTCCCTGAGAATTCTTAAGCCTGAAGACAGTGTGAGTTTTGCTTTAGTTTTTTTTTATAAATATTTCTCTGTTTTCTCTTAGAAACAAACTGCTGCTATCCTCTCATCTTTAAAACATTTAGCTAGGGTTTAGTGGAGAGAAAAGCCCATTTTATCCTCATACAATTTAGAGAATTATTTATATATGTTTATGGCTAAATGTGCCATTTTCTTTTTTATTTCTATTTCAGGTAAAACAGTTGGCTTTCTTCTTTTCTGGGTACATGCCATTTGCATGTTTCTTATGCACATTATTTTCATGTGACTTAGCTTTATTGTGTATTTCCTTAAACCTGAATTGTTCACTCATATCTCTCTCTATAAATTTAATTCCTAGCTATTATTTCTAACCATTTGTTTTCCCTAGGTTTATCTAAAAATGTATTTATGCATAAATAATACTAAACTGGTTTTATGCATTTTAATTATCAGAAGAATTTATTTTATCACTCTATATTTCTCTGGCTACACATATATAATATTTATGAGATATGTGAATTTAAAATTCATTCATACTTAGTTATCTTCTTTTCATTTTTATTTATTTGAAAAACAATTATCCTCTTTCTTGTTATTTTCACTCATCCTTGATATTTATTTTCAAACTGTTTATCCTTTAAATATTTTCTATTAACTGATTTCCATTTTTTTTCAAAATTATTTTTTATCTTAATAATTTGGGTCTTCACAGTTTAGCAGGGGAATTCATCCCCCTGACATTCCAAGCAAATATAGACATATATATATATATAAATAATAAATGGAAATTTAAATGGTACCTGACACTGTAGTACCCTTACCTCTCCTCTTATTATCTACACTCTTAGCTTTTAACTTGGTTCACATTTCATCCCAATCTGGATTTATAGATATGTATTTTTGTTTAAAAGCTTTCTTCTCTTTATTACCCTTGCTCTTACCAATAGCCTTTGTTTTTGGTATATGCAGTTCAGAGATATCAAACTGATCAACAACATCCACCATTTCAATTTCTGCTCCAAAATTATTGGTGCCTTCTGGAATTTTAATAAGAGATATATCAAATGGATCAGCAGCGCGAGGCATGGTTGAGTCATACTCCTCTGCCAGTGCAGCCTGCTTAGGTGGAGGGGCTGTTTCAGTAGGCTTTTCTGTATCAAGAATTGCAGAATGCTGATGATCTTCATTCTCATTATCATTATTGTTTTGTGAATCACAATTTTTTGTAATTAAACAAGAGTCTGTAACTGGTGGGGTTACATATTCTAAGACCATTGTATTCTTTTCGCCCACCTCTTTATTGCTCCACATTTTTCCCTTTGATATGATTTCGTTACTTATAAGGTGAACTTCCTTAGCAATGACCTGATCATCCTGATCAGAGAGCACACTGTTATTACTTCTTTGGCCAGAAATGATACCTATTTGGTTGATTCGACCATTATCTTCAGATGATGCATTATGCTTTTGTACTATTAAATGATTTCTTGGATCAGAATTTGAGATTTCTTCATCTTGAGTTTCTTGAATATTGCTCTTTGGGACCCATGCCTGTTTTGAGTTACATTGATCTCTAGTGTGACCAAAGCATTTGCAGACATTATACTTAGGCGGGACCCATTCATATTCAACTTTTTGGGTAATTCTTTCTCCATTATACAAAGAAAGGTAGATTTCACTGGGAAGCTCATCATTTACAGACACTTCTACGAGAAGGCGAGCGTAATTCAATCTCGTCTTCAAAGTTGTGGCTGCATCCATTTTAATGGTTTTCCTATAATACTTGCCATGACACTGAAGGCCTCCTTGTCCCATAACTTCATATTAACACAGGGTAATCTTACCCAAATTGGCATAAACGTTAACATGTCTCTGTCCATTTTCAAAGAATCGGACCACTTTCTCACTATGATGAGTTTGCCATTGTAGAAATATGGTCCATTTTTTAAAACTGGAGAGCAATCTTGAGATTCTTTAAATTTTACTAGAAAGAATCCATTCTCTCTAGTAAAAATTTCAAATTCACCGATCGGATTCCAGACTCTTTGTATATATGATTTAAAAAATAAGTAGTATGGTTTGGTACCCACTACATACACAAGAACTGAGTTATTCCATGATTCAGTTGCCCTTTTACATACTTCTTCCTTTACCAAACCATACTTCTTGTTATTGATCTTGATTGGTGCAAAATGCTCTAGATTGCAATCTTCATCATTGGGTTCTTGAGGCTAATCAGCAACAATATCAGCCCAAGATTTCCGGCCTTGCTCCCTATTCAGTGAGATGGCTATCGGTTTCCTCTGTATCGGCAACATTTCACCTTTCTTTGCAGTCTGGGTGGTTGGATTCTGACCATCCCTGCCTTTTCTGTTGTCT
Organism: Allium fistulosum; assembly: GCA_030737815.1. Classification (NCBI taxonomy): domain Eukaryota; kingdom Viridiplantae; phylum Streptophyta; class Magnoliopsida; order Asparagales; family Amaryllidaceae; genus Allium; species Allium fistulosum. Next base: position 665,399,920 of record CM060903.1, read on the forward strand.
TTATTGAGAACCAGTAGCAACTCCTGAGATTTCTTGGCCTCTCTCCTCTTTTGCTGTTTGGATTGGACCATTTTAAAACCATCATCATCAATGTTGATAACCCCTGATGGCTTATTGATGTGAGAGGCCTCAGGTGGTCTGATTAGAGAAGAAGGATAAGAGAAATTTGAGGAAATTGGGTGAGGGAATTGATTTTCCCCCATGGCTTGAGAGGAAACCCTAGATTTCAAAATAGCTATGCTTAAAAAAATAAAAAATAATTATTTTGAGTTTTAAAGAGGTTACTTGAATTCTATTTAATTTATCAACGGTTCTTAAAACATTTGATTTTATTAAGATTTGGCGAGAAAACTCCTACCTTTTGGAAAATGGACTTTCAGGAAAAAAAAATTCTAACTAAATTTTTTAATGTTTAACCAAGTTTTAACTTTTTAAAAAGTTGAACTTAACTGGTTTTTAATAAAATATTGGAACTTCCTGAGTACAAATGTCGAATTAAATAATTGTGTTAGTAATCATGCAAGTGTTATGATATATATGCACAGTACAAAAATGGCTTCTTACACATCAACAAAACAACCAACATCAAAGAGACATTTAACTTTTGTACCCATAGGTAAAAGAGCACGAAGCTATCATAGTGCAACCAATCCACCAGCTGAGCGAGTAGACAATAGTGCCTACAACTATAAGAATTTTACAATTTGGATTTGAATTACATCTTTATGCAAACTATTTGTTAATTAAGATGTTAAGTAAAAAGAGGGTGAAAACTAGTACATAAAAGGTTTACTTGCATCAAATTTTTGAGACGGAACCTATGAAATTTAGATGGGTTAATGGATAATCTTTTTTTATATAAATATAATTATCTTTTATGAACATAATATTTTTAAGTTATAAAAACGATATATGTAAACTAACTTGGGATTTTGTATCAACATTTTGATAGGGAAATATGAAATTTCTTATTACTCTCGCTTAGAGCAACTCTAATGGTCAAGATTCAGGTATGAATATCACGAAAAAATTTCCCAGTCGACCATTCAAGGCTGAACATTCAGCTGAAGATTCAGGATCCAGTTTAGGATCCTGAATTGGGCTTGGGCGTCCATTAAATGGGCGTCCATTAAATGGGCACCCAAGCCCTCCCACTCCTCCGGCTTGCTATTTTCCACTCCTTTTTCCTACCCCAACGGCTATAAACGATCATATTTTGACCTCCAACGGCTATAAACGGTCATATTTTGACCCCAACGGCTAAAAACAGTCATATTTTAAACTACAACGGCTATAAATGGTCATATTTCTGATTTCATTATATATATCGGACTACTTTTCAGATTATAATACACACATCTCTTCTTCTACTACAATTATATTCTCAATTCCATAATATTGAAAGTATGTCTCATCCGTTTCAATCATATACCGAAGCGATGAATATGGATAATTGGGATTTTGATTCCCAACCCATTCAAAATGTTAATCCCAGACCGCTCCCTCTCTATCCTTCCATTCTTCTGCTCCATGTTCTGGCGATGAAGATAAAGATTTGTGTTATATTTACTGTCATTTTTCTAATGACTCGGTCAAGAGAAATGACCAAAGTGGAGAGGCATTTTGGGGGAAAGCCATGACTGCGTACAATAAAAAGCATGTTGAAAAGACGAGGTCAATGTCTGCAATCACCGGTCGTTTTGGGAAGATTAATCGACAAACACAATTCTACGAGTTTCATATTCACAAAATAAGAACACTAAATCCGAGTGGAATGGATGGCGAAACTGAATTGGTAACATTTTGAAAATTATCATTTTCAATTTATATTCGTATTTTATCAATTTGTTAATATATCATTCTGTGTTTCTGTTTTTTTCAGAAGAGAATGGAGAACGATCAATTCTTGAAATTATCTCCAAGAGAAAATGGTGCAAAGAAACTACATTACTATCAGTTTGCAAACTGCTATGACTTGCTTGTTAGTCATCAAAAATGGAGTTCAAATAACGCAAAAAGCTTAAGAGATGTCCAGACGAAGTCAAAGGTCAAGAAAAAAGCAAGTCGAACTAATTATAGTTCTAGCCCAAGCGATTCTTCTCATATGGACTCTAATATATGCCCAGATAACGAAGACGAAGAAGCAGAACCCACATTTGATGAAGACGTTAGACCGAGGCAACGAGCATCTAAGAAGAAAATTGTTGTACAATCCTAAATCAATTCTCGTTTAGCCCTAATGCATGAAAAACATGCGAGAGAAAATGCAGAACGTCAAAGAGGGAGTGCAGAAAAGCTTGCCATGTTAAAAGAACTGACCGAGATTGAGAAGGGCCGGTTTGAGTTAGAGTGGCAACACCAAAAGACCTTAGTAATGAAAAAGGATGTCACCGGAATGGACCCAATTACAATGCAATATTGGATGGAGTACAAACAACGCATTGTTGAGAATAGATCAGGAACAAAACATATATAGTTGAAATATTCATGTAATATTTTTAGTTTTTGCAGTTTAAATATTCATGTACCTTCAGTTTATGTTTTCAATCATGTACTATTTTCAGTTTTAAAATATTCAATGGTATATCATTTTTTCGATGCATTCTGTAGATATCATTATAGATTTACTTCACCAAACATAAATGTTATTACAAACACCATAATCATAGCATTCTACACTTCGTTACACAAATAAAAAGGCAAACAGATGTAATTAAACAAAGATCAACCATCATGAACTACTAATTTCTGTAAGAATTCCAAATATGCTCCATTACATCCTTTTGAAGCCTATTATGAATAGCTGCATTACGATATACTCAATGATGGTCGACATGAATTGCGTACTGTCCTTTAGTTCGTAACGTGGCTGTGCGGAACAATTCAGGGGGTTGTCTTGCCCCATTATACTCGAAATCGGGATAGTTCATACCACGTTCATCTTCAATGATCATGTTATGCAGAATTATACAACAGAACATAATTTTAGCCATTTTTGATCTCTTCCATAATCTAAATGGATTGCTGACCATTGCAAACCTTCCCTGAAGGACCCTAAACGCCCTTTCTACGTCCTTCCTTTGTCCTTCCTATATTGTAGCAAATTGTTTCTATTTTGCCGTCATTGGGTTTGCAAATGTCTTTACAATCGTGCTCCATTTGGGATAAATTCCATCTCCTAGATAGTATCCATGCTCATATGTGTTATGACCAAGAGTAAATGATATAGGAGTTGACTTACATTGCGCTAAATCATTAAACAAATGAGATCGTTCGACAACATTTAAGTCATTAAGAGAACCAGGCATTCCAAAGAAAGCATGCCAAATCCACAAATCATGAGAGACAACTGCTTCTAAGATGATAGTTGATTTTTTTTTCTTTGCCGTTATATGCTCCATGAAAAGCTTTTGGACAGTTCTTCCACTCCCAATGCATACAGTCTAGACTACCAAGCATGCCAGGCCAGCCTATGCTTTCATGCATTTCACGCAATCACGTTACATCTGCCTCGTTTGGAGAACGAAGATATTCAGTCCCATAAATGTCCACAACTGATTGACAGAAGTGATCTAGGTTTTCCAATGTCATACTCTCTGCAATACGTTATGCGTCGTCAAGGGCATCGGCGGGTGTACCGTATGCTAACATCCTCAAAGCTGTGGTCATCTTTTAATGCCCACTCAAACCTTGTTTTTTTGCAGCGTCCATCTTTTAAACAAAGTAATTATTATTCTGCTGAATACTTTCGAGAATTCTTAAAAACAATGAACAGCTCATTCTGAATCATCGTCCAAACATCTCTGGACCGTAAGTTGGATCGCGGGCAAAGTAATCTTGCATAAGTGTTTTGTGAAATGCTTGTTGGTTACGGTTGATGTATTTCCGACCCACAATTGAGCCGTCGTGTTTTCAAAAAGTTGAACCGTATGCTTCATGGTATATCTCCATCAGTTCCTCCTCCTCTTGTTGATGTGCTAACACATACGCTTCTTCTTCAGAGTCGCTATCGCATAGCAATATAGCTTTTAGTAAATTTCCAGACATTGTTATTGAGGATATTTGTTTGATTTATGAATGTTTTGTTAGATTTAATTGTGATGAATAAGTATGAGATCCATATGGTTATATATATAGGACTAATTCTTGAGTGGAGACAAGGTGGCTAAGTGTGTGGTCAAATCATACACTGTAGTCACATTCCACTATCGGCCACAGCTAATATCTTTAATGAGTGGAGACAAGGTGGCTCATTGTGCAATCAAATCACATATTATAGCCATGTTCATTTGCCGACCAAGATTCCCTGCTTTCTTGAGTAGAGACAAGGTGGCTCAGTGTGCGGTCATATCATACACTGTAGCCACGTTCCACTATCGGCCACAACTAATATCTTTAAGGAGTGGAAACAAGGTGGCTCAGTATGCAGTCAAATCATATATTGTAACCATGTTCATTTGCCGGCCAAGATTCCTTGTTTTCGTGAGTGGATACAAGGCGGCTCAGTGTGCGGTCAAATCATACACTGTAGCCACGTTCCACTGCCAGCCACAGCTAATATCTTTAATGAGTGGAGACAAGGAACATCCATTATATAAATCCATAAATCGTTATCTATTTAAATTATTTAAAAACTTAACATAATTCAAACTACAATGTCCAACATGACATTTTCGTCTCATGAATTGAAGTTGCTTATGCAGTACTACATACAAACCGATGAGATGTGCGACAATCAGAAGATAATGGTAATTCATTTTTGGAACACTCTGGCTGAACTTTACAACAATGACGTGGGCTGTCGAGTTAGACATACCACTCAAGAGGTCAGGACTACATACGGAAACTTTACTAGGGCATGCACGCATTACACGAAGGTTATTAATGAGGTTATATCAGAAAATGTGCTCGAGACTACACGTTCGACTTATGACGGTCGATACAATTTAAAATACCGCACTCTGTTCATTGGCCATGATGCGTACTTCATACGCCAAAATTGGCTAGAAAGATCTGGATAGCCTTAAGGTAACAGTATGACTAGTTGGTTATGTAGCGGTCGTTAATGTATTGTTTACCTGGAGATGTTTTAATGTATAGTTGGTTAAGTAATATTGTGTTGTATGAAGAATCTTTTAATGTTTAGAGAGCTTTCTGAATAGTCTTTTCAAATAATAATGTATGTTGTTGTTGTTAGATCAAAAAGTACTGGTATCACATCAATTAAATAGACCTGTTTGTTTTTATATGCGCTTTCTGAATTACTTCTTCATCATTCATAATCATCTTTTTTCTCACTCACAACAACAACTTCTTCTTCATCGCAATGCCTTCTTGGTCTTCTTCTATCGATTCAGATGCAGGCTACGTGCCTACGGAAAGTCCACATACTGATGAGGATTGGCTTATCAATTATCACGAACAAAACTATGAAGATGTCTACAGTCAGTTTCCAGATCTTGACCAGTTGAGACTTCAGGAGGTGGTTGAACCACCATACGAACAACAGGTTGTTCATCAGGCATATGAACAACCTGATAACCAGGTTCAAGTTGTTCAACCTCCCACTGAGCAAGAAGTTGAATCGTACCTAGTTTATTGTCACTGTGGGTATTGAGTTGAAGTTGTAGTACGTGCGGATGGAGAAAATATTGGTCGTCGAATCCAGCTATGTCAATTCTGGCCAAATGGTTGCAATTACGCGGAATGGTTGGATGTTCCTTTATGTCCAAGGGGCATAACATATGCAAATGAGTTAGAACAGGAGATAAGACGTCTTAGACTTTCTTTACAGGAGTTGCAGTTTAATTGTCACTAGTAGTTTCTTCATGTTTGTGTTCTATTATTACTGTGTTGTTTTTTATCAGTGTTCTATGTTCGTATATCTGCAATTGTAATGTCACTACTAGTTTCTTTCTGTTTGTATGTCACTAGTTGGTGCTTATCAGTTGGTTAATATATCAGTGTACCATGTTTGTATGTTTGCAGGTGTAATCCGTTTAGCAAATTAATTTACAACAATGTACTCAAACATATAGAATTCACAGTATACTCAAACATATAGAATTCACAGTATACTCAAACATTATCGTCCTAAATCAAGGAAAGTGAAATTAGATAAACATAAAGAATACATAGTATAATCAAACAATGATATAAGTACATAAGCTACAGGTACTGCAACATATAATAAAATGTCCACTGCGTATAAACTAAAAGGTATACAACTAAAGGGATGCAATGTCGTCGTCGTCAGCATCATCATCCCCATCACCATCATCATCATCCCTATCATCATCATCCCCATCGCCATCCTCCCCCTCATCCTCATCATCCCTATTATCATCCTCCCCATCGTGCTTATCTAAACCACCAGTGTCATACCACTGGGACCAGCATCACCTCCGCCTGGTGGTCTTAAAGGCTCATATACAGCAAGTCTAGCTGATAGCTGATTAATCTACGCCTCTAGCATCTATGTATGTTGCATGTACATATTATGCATGGTGTGTGTATGTGCAAGAGTCATATTGCGAAATACACCAAGTGAAACTCTGGCCTGGTCCAATCTAACAGCGTAATGCATAAAGATGATGTTTAACATAGATCAGAAACTAAGCATAAAATAAAGGGAAAATGACAATAAACAACAAACGTACCTCATAAGGAGGATATAACCCGACTAAAGGCACACCAGGATAGTCGGGGTGCTCTAGAAAGACTAAGGGCTGCTCAATCAGAGTACTTGTGATGTCATATGCTCTAAAAGTAGTATCAGGCTCCAACTACATTGGAGTCTGGGAGAACTGCGACAAAATCGAGTCAAATGAAACCTGCGGTATCTGAACTCTATCGGTTGCAATGTGAGGTCCTATATGATCAGAGTTGACCCCACGAACATAATCTAGCACAATGAATTTATGGGGTGCTACTCTAGCCCAATAAGCATCGTAATCTCCATCGATGAAGAATGTACTACTATCCACCCACCCAGCCTGTCGTAGAGCATCTAGGTAGATCGCTAATCACCCTATGTCTACCAAACATGTCCGCACAAGATAAAGGATCATATGGTATACGACGATCACCCGTAATCTAATAAGCATACCTCTCTCTCAAATACCACATAGGCATAAATGAAGGTGTATGCAAAGCAACCCTACGTCTAGATAGTGAATACGCAACCATCAAGGGGTGTTTTAAATTAAAGATTTTAAGGTAAAATGTTTCAAGTCTTTTTGTTAATAATAATTAAAGTAGTTATAAAGGTTAATACTTTATTTTAAAGATTAATTAAGGTTTAATGATTTAGGATTCATTAAATTAATAAGGAAATTAAAGAGTAATTTAATAATTTAATTAATTAATGATTTAATGTTAATTAATTAAAATAATTAAGATTTTAAGTAAATTAATTAAGGGTTAATTAATTTGAAAGTAAGGATCATTTAATTAGATAAGTATAGATTATTAATAAATAATTAGGGATTAATTAATCAAGGGATTAAAGATTAATTAAATAATAAATTAAGTAATTAGAGATTTATTAATTGAGAATTAATTTATTTGTAATTAATAATGTTTGATTTAAGTTTAATTACTTAAATAAGGAATTGATAATTGATGAGAGATCATTAATTAGAGATTATTAAATAATTAATTAAAAATCCGCCATAAGACCTGCATCTGCTAGATGAGTCCAATGTGAGGCCCAAGGAGTCCGAATAATGTTGCCCTGACTACGCATATCAAGCTGTGACCTAGCCTCCATCAAGTCATGCCATACACCTAAGGGAACATGATGTACGTACTGCATAGTCTCTCATCGTCTCATCCTCGAGAAGTACTGCTCAGTAGCCTGACTAGCCATGTCCTAGATGCGGGGATGCATGTTTGTCGTATACTCGTAGTACTGTAATGACAAAATATACCAAAAGGCATGCATCTGCTTGACATCGCCAAGCGGTATAAAAGGTGTCTAATATCGTTGTGCCCCAATCAATAGTATGCAGCTGGTCTAATCTGGTAAGCGGTGCTAAATATCCTAGTCTAAACGTACCTTTTTGATTTGAAAAAAAGGTCGAACCAAACAAGTACAGCATAAATGATCTAGTAACTACATCCATCGTATCAGCTCTAGCTATATAAGTGGTGATGTACTACTATAGGTAAGTCAACTTAACAGAACCACTAGTGACGCAGGTAACATCTATCAGTGGTAGAAAAACAGTAAATAGATTGGGGAACTCGTATAAATCATCAAATGGAAATGGTCGAAGGCCATGTCGTCCAATCTTAATACCAGTGAACATGTAGAAATCAACTGGAGTAATACCAAACTCAAAATCTGAAAAGTGAAATGTATGTATGGTGGGCCACCACCTCTCAGCTAATGCCTGAATGAGAGGTCGATCAAAGGACCGGACAGGCCTAATCGACAAAAAAAGACCAAAATGGCTAGCCTGTAGCCTCTCCATAATAGGACCGGGAAGAGAGTCATAAAACTGGGTAATGCACTTAGCCTAACTACCCCGACAATGAATGTAATGGTCCTATAGATAATTTATGAATTAAATATTTTGGATAGACTAACCGTTATTTAATATGATTATGTGATGTACATATAAAAATAACCAGATATATTAATGTGCAATTTATACTTGTACGGTGATCAAAGCGGTTTCGGCTCTGTGCCGATAACCATTTGGGAAGCTCGTGTAGTACACGTAGATCATCTGGTGAAACTCCAAGTGGCAGTGGAACGTGTAACAGTACAGCTTGCTCCGCTGGATGTCTATGAGCCGTTCTTCGAACGATTTTGGTTGGACGCTGCGGCATTTCGTTTCGTTTTACTAATTAAAAAAATTAAAAAGTGGAAAATTAGGTGGGAAGTGGGGAGGGGAAGGGGGGAGACGGGGTATTTGAAGGGGGGGCGGCGCCCATAAAATGGGCACCTGGCTTTTAAGCGCCCATTAAATGGGAGTCTAGCCCCTGGGGTTCCTGCCCCTCTTTAAGATTAAGTTTTGCTACCTCGAGCACTCTTGCTAAAATATCATCATGATGAATTTCAACCTATTTTCGAAGGTAACTACATTGTCCCGCCATTTGTTAACATCTACTTTGGTATCACGTTTATTTGTATTCCATACCTTAAGATCTATTTTACATCTTTTGAGTACTAGTTTAGGAAGAAATCTGAACATAAGTCAACCTTGGTCCAACTGAATCGAAGCATTTTTTATTATTGCGAGGTAGTCCTCATAGCTATTCCAATGATTCATGTATTTAAACAATTTCGCCGTTTGAGCATCTTAACCACCGATGGAGATTAAAATTGGGGAATGATCGCTACTAATAGAGGGTAAATATGTTCTTTCACTCGAAGGGAAGGTATGAATCCAACTTATGTTAGCAATTGCTCATTGTATTCTTGTAAGAATATTTTTATCTTGGCCAGACCACCAAGAGAATTTAAAACCATGAATCTCTAATTCAGTTAACGTCATCCTAGATAGATATCTGTCTCATTCATCTTACTATTTGGAACTCTATTTCCCCCAGCTTCTCACTAGTGAAACAGATGCAATTGAAATTTACAACGAGCAGCCAAGGTTGAGTAATTGAATATGCATCATCTTCTAGGCTTTGCGAAAGGCTAGTTCTCAATTGTCCAAATTGTAAGTGTATGCAAATGTAACCACAAATCCCAGTATCCCTTTCTGTTGAAGTCTAATAGAAATATGTTGTGCACTCACAGATAAAATGAAATAATTCCAAATGTCTATGTCTAAAAGAACTAGGATTCTACATTTACAATAAAAATCGACCTTGCTCATGATATAACAGTTATTGCTAAATTGTTCCATACACCAATGTCATCGTGCCGTAACTTATTCTCTAACAACCCAATGCAACTAGCTTTATTTTTGAATATTGTAACTTTTTACATCTAATCTTCAAAAGGGATTATGTAATCCTCTACCATTCCAGCAAAGGATATTCATCTATGAGTAGACGATTTATTTCTACTACTCCTTAACTCCATGCCACTGATAGTGATTGATTTACCTTCATTGCCTTTTTTCTTATCAAGGTCCTCCCATGTTGGGTTATCTTTCGCAAGTAGCTCCATTTTAATTTTGTGTGATTTCTTCTCCTTGGCGGGGCTCATATTAACACTTGTTGAATCTTGGTTTGTCGTTTGTTTCTAATCATATTGGCTAATGGAACTACTAGGACTAACACCAACCAGATGCTCCTTTCCAATATTTTATGGTACCTACATGCAATGCAACCCTGTTAGACTATTTATATTATTAGGAATGTTAGCTAGCATACTTAGAGGTTGAAAAAAATTATCCCCATAGCCATGTGATGACTTTCCAAAGATAAGAAGAGTTGTAGGTATGCATATGTGGGTGTCGCAAGCTATCACGGCTCCCTTATTAGGTATTGAAGTATAACGGTCAGCTTCAAAATTCTCAATCTGCACCCTTCCTAAACCTTTGGATGAAACCGATGGTTCTCTGATCTGACTCGGATCTGCATTAACCTGGGGCGCCTCCCAAGCATTTTCAATCATCTAGTTTTTTACCACATTATCATAATCTTCCCCTCTTGGATAGTATTTCTTTGTTTAGGCTTGGACATCACTAGTTCCTACGTAATTGAGTTGATTTCTTTCAACACTTCATTTCTTGCACTCTGTAGTTGTAAAACAGAATCATCAATGTCCCTTATTGTTTTAGACAGGTTTTCAATCTCATCAGTTTTCGTCTCTTTGGAATTTGTCTTTACATTTGAATCCATAACAACCTTTACCTCTATGTCATTATCATCTTTAAAGTTATTCTCTTTGGGAATTAGTTCCATTGGTCTCCATTCCTTAATCATAGGCACTGACTTTTTGAATGACAAAAACAAATACAACTTTCACATCGGGGTTGTGGGCTCTCATATTCCACCGTTTGCATGAAAATGTCACCATCCTCAAAAACACCTAAGATTTCATCAGGAAACCCACATCCACTCTTAGTTCAACTAACAATCTAGCAAACAAAATTATGCTCCTCGTAAATGTTAGAGTATCCATCTTAATTGGTCTACCAATAGTGCTTACTAAGGCACTAATAGCTTCAGGTCCCCAGTTGAAACTAAGACCTAGAATCCTAATCCAAACAGGCATAGAATGTAATAAGTATTTACCAATTCTCATATCAGGAGTCAACTTTTTCATAATGATCAGAAGTTTGTCTAAGAACCAAGGTCCATTATTTAAAATTGGGTCACATTCCTTTTCATCGTTGAAACGAAACAAAAAAAACCATTTTCCCTGTATTATAAAAAGAAGTTACCCTCTACTTTCCAAACTCTCTTCAGATGAGCTTCTAGAGTTTTATAATAAGGTACGGAGCCTACCAGGTATAGTAATACGTGGTTATTCCTTCCTTGTGCCACTTCCTTTAGAGCTTTATTTGTCAACAGACCTTTCCTCCTTGCATCCTTCAAAATTTGATCAATGAATTGTAACTTAACTGCATATGAACTATTGATACTGCTGCTTTTAACTGCTTCAAGATAGGAAACCATTTTAGCATCCATCGGCATCGTGAATTTTGAATTGATTTTTCACGGCCCTGATAAAGGATGTTAGATCTAACCGTTGCTGCAAATGTTTTATGTTTCAGATTCGTTACTGCTATCCAACCATCATTAGCATAGCCTACCTCCTTCTTGCCACTAGGACCAACCGGACCTATTCCGCTTTCCACCAATTTAGCCTTAGCTTTGTTGCTAGGCAAATTCTATTTCAACCCGTAATTTTACTTAGTAGCCCCCCCTTCAAAAAATAAATTTCTGAAGACAAAAATACCCTTAAGAAGCTTTTTTCTCAATTCTTCCAACTTTTACGTAATTTTTCACTGTTCTAAAACATCGAAACTCCAAAACCCTACTTTCCAACTTTTACGTAATTTTTTTATTGTTTTGGAAGTACCACGCTGGGTTAAAACATAATGTTGTTCCAGTACGGAGCGAACAAATGTGGTTGGTAATATAACCACGTAGTGCCACTACGTGGTTATATGATAAACCACGCATAGTCTCTACGTGGTTAGGTATCTAACCGCGTCTTGTCAGTGCGTGGTGAACACAGAAACTCAAAAAAAAAATAGTACAGATAAGTTTAGGGGTAATTTTGGAACAAACGGGGGGCTACTAAGCAAGTTTGGGGGTTTACAATCTTTTTAATATTTTGGGGGGGCTACTAATTGAAAATATGGGTTGAAATAGAATTTGCCTTGTTGCTATTCATTAATAAAGAAATAAGGAGAAGAAAGCTGTAGGATTAATAGAAAGTTAGAGAATTATCAAAGAAGAAAAAATATTTAATTGAAGAAAGGAGAAATATATTAGAGACAAATCCCAAGCCGCCGAGTAAGGATCCGCTATTTTTAATCAATAATTGGGTCACTTATCTATAAATACTCAATGATCAAGAATAGTTGGGAAAAAAATTTAATCAATAATTGGATCAGTTACCTATGAATACTTGGTTGTACTACGTTTATTTGGTACAGTTGTTTGTACATATTTCTTCTACATTCAGTCACGTACAGTTGCTTGTGCAGATTTTTTTCAAATGCTAATCTTTAACCGGGCATAAAACAAACCTAAATACAATCTCAATTTTGAGGCTACGAGACGTACCCTCCTGAATTTCCAAGCTCAGGGTAGACTTACTTGATTTGACCGAGCTACAAGCACACCCATTAGATTTTCAGGCTACTAAGTAGACCTACTTGATTTGAATGGGCTACAAGCACACCCAAGCAAATACAATAGAATTGATAGTTTTTCCAAAGACAAATTCTTGTACTTCGGATACAATGGATCCTATAGCCTTTTGGACAGTGCTTTGATCTTGGAATTGAGAGAGAGATGTTTTCAAAACAATAAGAAAGTAGCATTGAATTAATACAATAAGTATGAATTGATTCTATATGATTTGGAAGAGATTTGAATATATTTTTCAATGGAATTTTCAAGAGAGTAAGAGGAGGGAAGAAAGTACGTAATTAGTTGTTAAAAAATTCGTTTGCACTCCAATTTATATAGCAAATGAACAGATGTGTCCATTCGTGAAGAGTTGCGATGAATAGACACTTCCTTTCAAAATTTGAAAAACCAATTGATGGCGTGTTTGTCGACATACCCTATGTCGATATGTCAACATATGCTTGTTAAAAAATGAAAATTACTTTCTTTTAAATTGTTTTGACAATCCTATACTTTGTAAAATAATTTATACTTTGTATAATAGTTTGAACATAGTTTATAAACATTTTGAACTTTAAAAAACATTTATAATATATTTTGAAATTTATTTTGATTAAAAATATAAAAGATTAGGAATTGGAGATAAATATCAAAGATTGCTATCAAGGACGTTAACAATATATGTTATGACTCTACACTAAATTATAATATTGAGATCTTCATATCTTGGTCTTTGAACTCATGAGTCTTCATGTCTATCTCTTGAGTCTTTATACTGTACAGTCTTTGATTCAACACATGTGTAATATTCTACATTATATACTATATAACTTGGCAAAACATTAGTATCAATATTTTATATGTTTGTATATGGTTGTTTATGGTTGTTGCCATCAAAATCAATAACTGAGATATTAACAATATCCCCATTTCTGATGATGACAAACGTTAAACATTCATGTATATAAAATATGATATAACTCCCCTTGAGTTAGATAATTCCCCTGAATATATGCTTGTGTATATTTTATATTTTTCTTCCCCTTTATCATCAACAAAATGGATGAAAAGTAAAAACTCCCCCTTAATGATATATGTTTATAGAATATGAAGTGAAAATCAATAATGTTTGATACTAAATAATTAAAGCATATATAATGATGCAATATGATATATATGATTATATTATGATATAAATGATGATAATTGAAATAAGATAACATAAACTATATTTATTAATTCAAATCCATTTATTCAAATCATAATATCGATCCAAACATACAATCAAACCAAAAATAAACAAGTCCCTTTTTGTTTTGATTTTATTTCCCTGCTTAGCCTTGCTTTTTGTATTCTCTCCTTTTCCTTCTATTTACTTCTCTTTCTTTGATTCAAAGTTTGTTTTGAATCAATTTGTTTTATTGTTCTACAATAAATTCTGGTAGGGGCCCAGTCAACCTCGCTAGCTTTGCTAAAAATAAACAAGTCCAAATATCAATCCAAACCTAAGAGTATTAATTTATACATATTAATAATAAGTTATATAAATATTTAAAATTTAAAACAAACCAAATAAATAGACATTCCTCGGAACTTCAACCCAACTGTTGGATCCAAAGATTGGATTTGCTTTTGTGGCCTCGCAATCTTTATTATTCTAACTATTAGAGGATTCTGGGTTGTTGGCTTGATCATCTTTAATTAAGGAAGAAATCAACCATCGAAGGGCACGAAATGCTTCTCTTGCTCTTTGATCATTTGCATTTGACTTAATTCTAAATGTCTTTGATTTATTAAGATAAAGGTGAAAATATCCTTGAAAGATTGAAGTGTTTCTTTAAGGTTTTCACACAATTTTCTATGCAAAAAAGATATTTTTATTAAAAAAATGTTTGAGAATGAAATGAGAATAGAAAATGAAATGATAAGTGAACTTTTCTAAAAGTAATAGGCTTATATAGGAGTGAAAAGTTTTTAGAAAGTTTGAATAGATGGTAGTTATATTATTTTTTAAAATTCAAATTTTTGCCAAACGACTAGGATATGTCGACATATACCTTATATGTATATCAACATATATGTCTAAATTTGCACAATTTAAGTTTTTTATGTGTACTTAACATATTTATATTTTTCTGGTTTCCAGAAACTAAAAGATCAATATAGAATAGTAAGAAATTGATTTCATTACTTAGGATATAGAAATACATGGATTTCAAATAAAAAAATAAAGAAATACATGAAGATGACATGAAATTAAATTAGAAACACACATTACTAAGGAACATAAAGCTAGATGGATAGGTTTAAAAGGATGATAATGATGATGAAGAGCCACCAAGCTTCCTAATGATCTTTCCAAAGTATTTGTCCACTTTGTTGGAGAGAGAAGTGAAATTTTAAGCTTCTTTTGGTTTTTGAGAAGTGTAACAACCTACCTCGGAACATGCCTAAATTCCGACCTAGAAAAGACCTATCGAAACTTTAATCCATTCTAAGGCAAGCTGTTGGTAGTAAAAATAAATAACATTGCAGAGTCATAACTAAACTTTCAGAACTCACAGCGGATGGAACAAAATGTAATAGTAAAGTGCACCTATTTATTTCAAAACCATAAATATGTCATAATACAAAATCCCATAAAAACCGTAATATAATATCCATTGCAGCAATTGTTTAAATCCATGGGTACACATAAAAGCAAATAATAATAAATATTTCAACTAGCCCAACTTCTCCATCTTTAAGCATCGTCACCGCCATCACTCCATCCTTGATCTATGTTGTAATGAGGAGGGAGTCGGAACAATGTGTCTGGTGAATAAAAACCTCGAGTCTTACCTTTTCAATACTTGGGCAGTATAATTCAAAATAAGAATATGTCCATAAACATAAAATCATTTAATACTTCTTTATGAGGAAAGAAGGAAGGTCCAACCACTTAATATCTTCCATTTCAGAAGTAGGTTTCTATAATCTCATATCCTAATCATATGTTATAAATAGCTAATAATGTGAGAGATGATATCCAAGCCACTTAATACTCCCCAGTAGAAAATAGGCATACTCTGATCATTTAAGACTTTAATTAAGGTAGACCCCATCATTTAAGACCTATTTCTAGAAGCGTGCTCCTCAATGGTACTATCTAGCTAACATCACATGGAATCTCATAGGCCACTTAATACTTCCAAGTGAAAAATAGGCAGACTCTGATCATTTAAGATCTTAAATAAGGCAGACCCCATCATTTAAGACCTATTTCCAGAAGCGGACCCTGTAGAGATACCACCTAACGTAACCCCTTGGCCATTTAATACTTCATCCGGGGAGAAAGGCGGGTCCAACCACTTAATACCTCAAACCCCGAAGCAGGCCCTTCATCTTATGGCCCATACCCATAATGACGTCTCCCATTAGTCCTCTATTCGTAGGAACTAGTAACCAGATTAGATGGGCAGATTTCCCCTACAGTATTTAGAACTAACCTCGTGTTATTACAAATATTTATCATATGGATGTCTCATATCAATAAAAGTATACACAACTGCCGGTAGCCTCAAAGTGGAGGGCAGACTTCCGTCATGTAACCCTATTAACCTCGCATCCCTATGACTTAGCCATAAATCAATTACTCCACACACACACACACATCATCATCATCATCATCATCATCTCATCGTTTCATAAATAAGGCCTTACAAGGAATTTTCCTTATTACGCCTTAAAATAATAATCAGGCTATATAAGAGTTTACTCTTATTTTCAGCTCAAAATCAATTACCTTTCTAATAGGGGAAATAAATGTAAATAGATTCCTAATTAACTACGCCACATATGCAATAATTATACGTTAGTTACGTAAATAGAGATAAATATTCGCACCTAATAAGTTTTAAACGCACGGATTTTGTAACAACCCAAAATTTGAGCTATAATAATTAATTAACAAATTAATTAAACAATAAAATAAGTTTTTGAAATCATTAGAATCGAGCTATAGAAGTTGCACCATTGGGTCCGTGGTAATTTTCTGATCAATTTCCGTATAAAACTTGTCGAAATCCGAGCTAATATGGAGAAGTTACGAGAGAAATAAGAAATAAGAATTTAATAAACTAAAACGAAAAAAAATATTACAAGGGCATGGGTCGACCCATACCATAGTAAGGTCGACCCCCAATATACTTAGGTCGACCCGCATTATTTCCCGGACGATATTTCATCCAGGTACAAGCCGAAGACCCTATAATCTGATTTTCGTGAAATCCTGTGCGTTCGTGCTTGCATCCGACGGTTCCTAGTGAGCCTATGACGTGGTTGCACCAGATTTAATCTTCAAATCCAACGGCCTAAGATCCCTAAGCAACACTATAAATAGAACCCCAGGCCTACCTATTTTTCTCATTCAGATTTTCTCCCAATTGAGTTCATTACCTGAGGCTGAACTCTAAAAAGAAATTTTTTCTAGGGAAGAAATCTTTTTAATAAAAATATTCTACGCCCTAGAAGTGGATCCAGAAATGCCAAGGACTAGAGCTAAGGACCACATGTGAGTGTTTTGTGATTATTTTAGATTTGTAAGCAATTTAAAATAATAGGGCCCTCAATAGTTGTAGTTCTTCTACAATTTTGAGAGTTTTTATGTGAGTTTATTTACAGTCAGTTTTTAAGTAAATTCAGATGTTCTTTTCAATCTATTTTTATTCAGTTATTATAGTTAATTGCAGTTATTTACAGTTATTTACATCTGTTTTAAGTTGGAATTTAGCTTGTAAATGTTAGTTTCTTTTTTTAGAGATTTAATCCTTTTTGACGTGAATAAAATATTAAAAAGAGAAGAACTCGCAAATATGGATTAAAATAGAATAACGCTAAATTTATAGAAATCAGATGTAAAATGAGAAAAACTGAAATAAAATAGAGATGAACTAAAATAGGAAAATTTAAGATATTTGCAAGCATAATTATAACAAGTGGTTATAATTAAAAAAGAGAAAATAGAAGAGTAACAGTTGCAAGAACAATTATAACACGTAGATTATAATTAGAAAGACAAAAATAACAGAAGAGGCTTATTTTAAAACTTAGATCTTGGATTAAGTTAATAAGCAAATATAGAAGTAGTGGTCCGTACCAGCAGCATTCCCTTTCAGGTCTAGGACTGATGGTTTCACATTTAGGTGAGGCTGGGAGACGCTTATGCTAATTAGGGAAAATAAGTGGCCAATAGATAGAGGCTCAAATCTGGGGATTTGGGCAAGGGGCGCAAAGCTAGAAGATTTGTTTGTTAGGACCAGTACCGGCAGCATTCCCTTTCAGGTCGAGGACTGATGGTCTCACACGTAGGTGAGGCTGGGCACGCTTATGCTGATTAGGGTAAATAAAGGGTCAAATAGGGGTGATGGTTAGTATGTATCGGCGATGACCGAGCGTGCGGCATCGATTAGGGTAAATAATTCGCTACTGCGTCCTAAGCGCTAAAGAGTTGTCTTTTGTTGTGACCAACAGAATTAGTTCACAGTGACACAACAGAGATAGGAAAAGCCGATCAATGAGTAGGATTAGGATTTCAGCCTAATCAAGTTAGCAGTTGAGATAGGATTAGGATTTCATCCTAATCACAATAGTTTAAGACAAGTGCAAACAATCAAACAATCAAAGCAAACAATCAAACAGAATCAGAAATAGTATTTTATCTGAATTTTATCTTTTCTGTATTTTCCTTTCAAGCTAGAACTATTGCTTAGTCTTTTATCTTTATCTTGCTTAGAAATGCTAGTAATTACTTTCACTCACCAGACTTATTGTCTGACCCACTGCTCTATCTTTCAGTTTCCCCCAATAGGCCAATAGAGTTGAGGATAGTTGATTCAGGTTGCTTGGAGATTCATTTCCGAAGTTCCCTCATTTCAGATGTATTTTTCTGCTTTTCTTCCTTTTCATTTGACTTATGATGGATTGACACTTGTGAGAGGGATTATTATTATTGTTATCTTTATATTCTGATTTTATGAGACTGAGATGTATTTTCATGAGACATGAGACACTTTGAGTTTTTGAGATATGTTATGTTTTTATGACTTATTTTGAGATGAAGTTTAATTTTGAATGATAAGTTATTATTTAAATGTTTCCGCCGTTTTTACTTATTTGCCTTATGAATCTTAGTCTCTGTGATGCTTTAGCTATATCTATAAGCACCATATCCTTTGGTGTGCCGTTTTTGGGAATACTAAGGGGTGTGGGGTGTTTCATTTGGTATCAGAGCTCAAGGTTATAGGATTCTTAAAAAGTTGTTTTAAAAGTAAAGTATTTTTAAAAGGTAACATATCTTCAAACTAAAAGTATTTTTCAGAAATATACTCTTATTATATAAATAGTTTTCAAGTATAAAAGAGTTTTTATAAAAATCCTCTCAAAGCCCAGTTCAACCTTATTTCGATTCTTCCAAGCTACGGCATCAGATGTGCAAGGGCAAGCGCCCAATGCAGCACCGGCGGGTGGAGATCCCGTTAATCCACCTGCAGCGGTCAATTTTTCTAAGCTATGCAAGGACTTCGCTAGTCTAGGAGGCAAGACATTTTCTGGCATGGAGGATTTCGTAGAGGCACGAGCTTGGTTAAGGAATACGAAGCGGATTTTTGGGCTATTAGGATTGGAGGACCAGCGGAGAGTTCATCTTGCATCTTAGCAGCTGAAGGGAGAGGCTTCTTACTGGTGAGAGATTGTAGAGATGGAGGGTAGGGACATTGGTTGGTTTGGATTTTGAGAAAGGTTTGAGAGAAAGTTCTTGTCGCAAGCCGAGGAAAGCATGTAGTTGGAGAAGTTCATTAGTCTGAAGCAGGTGAGTCTTTCGGTGAAAGAGTATATAAATCAGTTTAATGAGTTATCACGGTTTGGGATAGAGCTTGTTAATACACCACATAAGAAGGCCACCTAGTTTGCTAAAGGTTTGAACCAGTGCCTCCAAGGGTTGGCATTGACACATGTAACTATGGGAGCGACGTATGAATCACTTATGGAAATGGCCCTTATATCAGATGTTGCTAAGAAAGAAGATGTTAAGGAGGTTCCTAAATCAGAAAACTCTAAGAAGCGTGGTGAAAGAATAAGAAGGATAAGGACAAGAAGAAAGGAGGAGGACCTCAGAAGGGACAGATCAAGAAGGGCGAGAAATGTCATAATTGTGGATTGGTTGAGCATTTCACAAAGGACTGTAAGAAGGACACGATGAAGGGGAGGTGTTACAAATGTGGGTAGCCTGGACATCTTAGTAGAGCTTGTCCTTAGAAGACGGGGCAGAGAGCAAGCGCACCTACGGCGCAAGTATAGGCTTTGCATGTAGCACCTTCTAGTAGTGGACCGGATCGAGGTAGGAAAGTCTCTGTAGAAGGTTTGATCCTTATTTTGGATTTTCCTATTCGAACTCTTTTTGACTCCGGAGCATCGCATTCTTTCATTTCTAGTTCCTTAGTTGATTGTTTGCACTTAGATATTTCTCTAGTTGTAGACCCTATAGTTGTTTCAAACCATATAGGAGGATCGGCAAATTTATCCATGATTTGTAGGAGTTTGAAAATTTTTATACTAGGCATAGAGTTTGATTGTGACGCCTATGTACTGAGATTTTTGGGATATGGGATGATTTTGGCGATGGACTGGTTATCCACTTATGTTGCAATATTGGACTGCGAGAGGAGAGTCGTTAGATAAGAGACATGTAGCGGACGGACTCTCGAGGTTTCTTATGACCCACAGGGGTCAGTCATGTTGAGCTTCCTTTATTCCCTTGATTCATCACTTGGAGAGTTAGATTCAGTTCCAGTTGTTAGAGATTTCCCAGACGTTTTTGAGGAGGTTAGGGGGCTACCCCCTAAGAGAGGAATCGACTTTAGGATCTATCTAAATGACAGTGCTAAGCCAGTGGAATTTCCCGTGAGACATATGGCTCCTAGGGAGAGGAAGGAGTTAAGTAAGCAGATTGGTGAGCTATTAGAGAAAGGCTTCATCAGACAGAGCATATCTGAGTAGGGAGCGCCAGTCGTCTTTTCTACAAAGGCAAATGGTTCCCTTCACTACACCACAAAAGGCTTTTAACAGCGTTTGATAAACGCTGTAATACGATACAACAGCGTTAGTTCAAACGCTGTATAACGACATGCTGTCTTATATACAGAACTTACAACAGCTTTTCGATAAACGCTGTTGAAACATCTCTTTGACAGCGTTTCTTACAAGCTGTCAATAATGTTTTTACAGCGTTTTCAAACGTGCTGTATTATGTTTCAACAGCGTTAATAATTTAGTTGTCGAAGATGTTTTAATTCTACTTTAACTGTTTACAACAGCTTTTTCTAAACGCTGTTATTGAATCATAAACTATTTCGACAGCATGTGAAAAACGCTGTTATTGACTATTTCAAGATAATTACAGCACGAATTGAACGCTGTTGTTTCTTCATTGACAGCATTAATCAAACGATGTCTTCTATTTATATAAAAGAATAAAAAAGAAAAGAAAGGTACTCCCAAGATTATAAATCTCCACTAAAATATTGATAGTACTAGAGCTACGTTAAATATAGATACTGAACCAAATTTAATAAAATATTACACTATTACAATTATACTTGGCCTTAACCAATTTATGACTTGAAAATCTACTTCCGAAACTCTACAACATCTTAGTACAGGTTCAGGTTTTCATAAAAAAAATGTAAAAACAACGGTAGCCTGTAAACAAGACAACCAACGTCAAGATACAAGAAATTGAATTACAAGAATAGTAATAGTACATACGGTCATCCAAGTTTGAACCCGTACAGAAAGTAGTCTTTTTTTGGGCCATCACCTTCTTAAGTCAAGCGACAACAGTGAAGAAGAGGAAGCAACTACCTTTTCACGCAGGTTGAATTTCTTGGCAATTATTGGTCGAACATCTTCAACTCCTACCAAGCTTTCCAAAAATGGAAGTAATGAAAGCAGTTCTTTATCATTCCGGTCTTCAAACCAGCTCTCTATTGGGATTCCATTTTCTAACTGAAACCCAAATGCCTGCAAGTTTAAGTACAATGCTCCGAGTTAGAGACTTGTGCCGGTTCATGCTATTTAAATAGGTAACTCATCAAATCCATCACAACTTCAGAGAAAACAATATTACTGATTATATTACATAAAATCTAATAAGTAAGCTAGTACATGGGGTTAAAGAGGATAATCAATTTCCCACTATTGTAGTATGCATCCATCCCAAGGTTAATTTACCTGGCAATATGATGAACTGGACTAGAGTACTAGCTAAACTAATGTACCAGACAGATAGTGAATATGATCAGAGTAGACTAAACTATGTCCTGAAACACCTGCTGCAATAAAGCATAGAACTGAAGCATTGAGAGCAATAGGAAGAACTAATCTGAAGCAGACGATCTGAAACAAACTGAAACATGCTAAGTTAAAACACTTGCTACCAAAAACTATTTGATCTAAACTACTATGACCAACTGCAGTTATGGCTGAGATGAAGATTGCAGTGCAATTATATTCAAACTAAAGAAAACCATAGTGTAATGATGCAACGTTGGAACTGTAGTTGCATGTAAGTTAGGGTGAAGTTGTATGCCATGTCAGTGTAACAAATTGTGAATAGTGTTTGTATCATCTGTAGATCGTTGATTAGGCCAGAACTTTGCCTTTTCTATTTTGTTGTATCATCTGTAGATCGTGGACAGAATGTCCAACGCAACTTTCTCATGTGTGGGATTACCAACTGTGACAGCCCTATGCTTGTCCAACCAATCCGTTCCCAAAATAAGGTCAAACCCTTTAAATTAACTACTTAATTACACCTTTTAATTTAATTTAATTTAAAATAAACTTAAGAATTAATTACCAATAAAAGACATTTAAATAAAATATCTTAAACTTAATTAATTTAAAACAATTTATAACTTTTAACTAATCCCAAACTTAATTAAAACATTAATTATTTTAAAGAATTAGTTAAGAAAATGTTTAACTTGATTTATTTTAAATTTTAAATCAGCTAATACAAATACCCGAGCCAATCTCAGTAACAACCCGAGCTTAGACCCGAGAACTTTCTTCTTTTCTCAAAAACTCGAGTTTGTTTAAGGGTTGGGCTCGGACTTAATTAATTTAAACTAAACTTAAAGAATTAATTACCAATAAAAGACATTTAAATAAAATATCTTAAACTGGTAATTAATTCTTAAGTTTATTTTAAATTAATTAAGTTTAAAGTGGGAGTCGAACACTTATGTTGGGATATTCTGCTGTTCTGCATAATACAAATCTATATTGGACATATCTCTTTATCCTGAAACTAACGGGCATAATTCAATAGTCCTCATCTGCCCATAATTTGAATCGCAGCTATCTAATTTTTAGTGGGTTATCAATGGGCTGGGCTCATTTAATAATAGTTTTGTTTATGAAGCATCTTTTACAGTGTATTAGAATATTTGAAATGCAGCAATAAAAGGCAAGAACCTCAAAATGTTCTTGACATTTATCAAAACAAATTAACAGCCATTTCTACCCTTCTTTTTACATCCAAATCTTAACAATTAATCCTTTCTTTAAATTTGATAACATATATTGACATGCATCGAAGTAGTAGTTTTTTGTTTTTATTTTATTTTTTATTTTTTAAATTTGGTAACATATACTGACATAAAATCACAGGGAAAGCATTTACCTGAGGGGAATTGTCAATGATGATAACCCGTGCCAAATCACGACCAAGAACCGACAAATCTTTCATATAATTACCATCCACGTAGACACATGATTCACGAAAAACACGATGTCGAATCAATTTCCTTTTAGGATCAAGAATATTAAGAAGCTTATCTGCATAAATACTTTGGCTTGCAGTAAATATGGTGATCTCAAAGAGGCTAGCAACCTTTTCCATGAAATCTTTTAGATAGGGACGGCATCGTACATAGATTGTGTGTTCACTGAAATTAAAGTTTACTGGAAATGTGAAATCTGCATCTTGACATGGTTCAAGAGAGGAGTGCACTAATGTCTCTGTCAGTGGAAATGCATATTAGCAAACAATAAATAATAGAATATGACTCAAAAGAAAAAAGTAATTTGAATTTTTATTAGCTAATGGCTATAGACAAAAAGATTACAGTTCATAAATGCAAATTAAAATTACTACACAGAGTGTAACATAATGGTCAAATCAAGTGAAGTTCTAAAAGTTAACAAACATATTATGTAACCACGACTATAGAACACCATATTTGGGGGCCTGCTACAGCATTTATAGAGCCCAGCTAAGGGCTTTAAATTTTCTAACAAAAGCAAAATGTTGGTTAAAGCCAACGAGGGGATATTAAAAAATGAATTCTAGAGGTGGTATTGGATCACATGAACCTTCCTTATTTTCTAAAGGTTGAGGATGAAATATTGTTTAGTGGTAATGGCAGAGAGATCGAGCTGTCAATTTTATCTATATTTAATACCAGTATGCATGCACATCCAATAGACGTGTGCATAATTTTTTTTGACCATAGCTAGAAATAAGTTTAAAAATGGATTATTATTGCATACCTTTATGTTTAATTTTTTGAATTTAATTGAATTCAATGTAGATACATAAATTGTTTGTGATAGCAGCTTGCTCAAATGCAATGTATAAATATATAAATAATTTGTAAACATAGTTAATTTTTTTAAATATGTTTAATTTTATAAATGTATAATTTACAAAACTTGCTTTGCATTTTGTAAAAGTAAGTCAATTTTTGTAAAATTAGTTAATTTTTATATAAAAGTTTTATAGAATAGATTAATTTTCATAAATTTAGTTAATTTTTATAAAAATATAACTTAGTTAAAAATATTGTTAAAATTAATTAGTTATTATAAATTTATTTAATTTTTATAAAATTTTGATAGTATATAGAAATTTATTTAATTTTTATGAAACTTTAACTTAGTTAATTTTTTATAAAACATAGTTACTTTTTATAAATTATTTATGTTTTATAAAACTTAGTTACCTTTTAGAAAATTATTTAATTATTAAACTTGGTTAACTTAGTTAAATTGTTATAAAACTTAATTGTTTCTTATAATTTAATTTTTTTTTGTATAACTTAATTAACTTGTTATATTTTATGATCCAAATTATGAGACTTCTCTGATTGATTAGATTACAAATGCAAACAAGTTTGAAAAGCTGTTAAGCTATTGAGGTTGGCTATTATACCATGTTATCTATGTATGGTCTGCCTAAGTCGTTGGTCTGCCTAAAGCTACAGTGCCAACCTGAATCAACCAACAAGTCGTTGGTCTGCCTAAAACGAGCATATCTAGCCTTTCCAGCTTGATATCTATGTATGGAAGCCCTCAACTATTGTAATCAAGCAAAAACTGAAATGAATATAG
Source organism: Allium fistulosum (assembly GCA_030737815.1). NCBI lineage: Eukaryota > Viridiplantae > Streptophyta > Magnoliopsida > Asparagales > Amaryllidaceae > Allium > Allium fistulosum. The sequence continues at coordinate 665,425,129 of CM060903.1, forward strand.
ATAGTTTCTAAGTTGCAAATGAAGAATGTCAAGGATAACATCACACCATCTCACCAAATTCACAGTATGATCACTTGGTATTTCATCAAAATTAGACATTCTAATGTCAGGGATATCATCACACCCTCTAATTCAGTTTTCACATTGAATAATGAAGCACAATTAAAACAAAGTAAGAATATTGGAACTAAAATTTTCAACATGTCCTATATAAAATGAAATTTACTCTATTGCATAGGATTGTATATCAGTGTCGTTGACAGCCTTCATATTTCTCCGGTAGTCATTTGAAAAAGAACTGTCTACTAAGTGATATTGATATTCTTATAAGTGGTGATCGGGTCAAGAAGTAAATCATAGTCAACTTATTGTTATTCTTATAAATCTTAGTTTATTATTATTATTATTATAGAGGATTAAGTTATATTTTATATTTTTATAAATTAAACTTGTTAATTTTTATAAAACTCAGTTAACTTAGTTCTAGTTCTAGTTGTTTGACAATCACTTTGCAGAACTTACATATTAACATGGTTAAAATAAAAAACATTGTGCCCCTTCGCTAACTTCTTCTCTACAATCAGATATTTCAATGAAATAACATACAAGCTGCAATAAATGCAAAACTTAGGTTAATTGATACTTTAATGGTATTCCTATAACATATTCATAGAATATCGGACCGAATCCTGACTAAAATATGCCATAAAATTTGAAAGGTGAAACTGTTGCAAAGCATACCAAAAGAAAGCTCAAGTGTCATTTTGTTTGTCAGCCATGCTAAAAAAATAAAAACCAAGCCATATTCATTATCTAGTTTTCACTAAAATAATGTTTTTGAAGAGCTCAAAACATAGAAAATGTTTATTCAAAATTTGAGGAAGATGATATCGGTAGACAAGAGAAATTATGACATAAACCATGCTGTTGAATTTTATCATAATTAATCTATGAAATTTTGACCAATATATTAATCACGAATTCACAAGTTCATTAAATTCACTAAATCCGAGTTGAAAATTTTTATAATACTTAGTTAGTTTTTATAAACTTATTTAATATTTATATAACTTAGTTAACTTATAATTATCATTTACTTTTTTTTAATACTTAGTTAATTTTTATAAACTTATTAGATTTATAAATCTTAGTTAACTACATTATTATTATTATAGAAGATTTAGTTATATTTTTATACTGCTTGGTTAATTTTTATAAACTTATTGAATTTTTATAAAACTTAGTTGATTTTTATAAACTTGGTTAATTAATATTATTATTTTAGACTCGTTTAATTTTTATAATATAATTTAATTTTCATAAAACAAAATTAACTCGGTTAAATTTTATAATATTAGGTAGTGGTTTTATTTTTTATATTTTATTATGTTAGCTGTAATTTGATGTATATATTATTAAAATGGACCGGTTATATATACATGTATATGTGTAGTTTAATAAGCAAACAAATAATAAAAATATGAGAGAAATAGTAATTGAGTAATGTTTAGTGCATGCAAAGTTGTGTTTCAATTATCAGGCCATAATATTAAATATAAAGTGCCACTATATTTGGCTACAGGATTCAACGATTAATAGAAGAAAAAAAGCATAAAATGATCTCAAAAATAACATACATAACTTGTTACCTGTCCTTGGCGATGATGGTGAGCACAAGCTCTCAACATTTTCACGATAACATCCAAGGCAAGCTGAAATGGCATCTTTGGAGACAGTTTCTAGGACAGAAAGGAATTAGATGTGAATGAAATTTTACATATACACACACAGTTGAATTACTTTTGCTATGGAATGCAGAACGCCTGTTTGAATTTGGAACAATGTCCATAGGTGCTGAAGTAGATGACTCATTCCCTTTCTAAAAGAGGTTCAGTTTAGTTATACCAACATGCTCATTCAAATTAGATGACGATGTGCAATGAACTGTAGTTGGTTTCCAATAGAAGTTGCATTGTTGATACTCATAGGAATAGGTGCAACAAGTTCACGGTATGATTTACTAAAAAGGTTAATTTGCTCGATTTACGATCATTTCAGTTCACTTTTTCAAACCTTTGTCACAGTGGTAGAAAAAGCATATTTTGTTTCGATTATACTTCAGCAAACAAGCCTTAATGATGAATTTTTCCTTCAGTTGATATTCTAACTAATTAGGGATGACCATTAGCCTTAAAACTAGATAAACAAAGTTATAAGGAACTTTTGAGATATTAACTACTTACTATATGAATTGACTGCTAATATCAAATTTTGATAACAGTTACAAACAATGTGACCAACCATCAATTTGAAAAGTATAACCATCATCAGTAAAAGCTAAAAGGTTGCCATTTTGAGCTTTGAAATGATTACCATTTTAGTTTTGTAATGGTTATCATGCATATTGTTACCATGATTTGAAAGTTGAATATATCAACTGTAACAGCCCTAAGTATACATACGTCAAAAATACTTGAATCAGTTATGCTCCACATCAATTTGCATATAAAATAAAAACATAAAGGTGCCAAAATTACTAACGTGTGTAAGAATTAAACATGAGTTCGTAAAGCATTTTTTTAAAGAAAAAGTCTAAGAGTAATAAATTCATGCATGCATGTATGTATAAAACCCTCTGTTAGCAGAATCTCCTAAGCTTGAAAAAACTGGTGCTTCTCAATCAAACTTGGCAAGTAAAAAAGGCAAATAAGCTATAATTACCTCTAGAATAGTGTCAGCACCAAATTCGTTCCTCCACCTGAGCATTTCGGCCCACATGATTATTGCTTTCTCAATATCAAATTTTCTTGCTTTCAAAAATCTGTATAAAATAAATAAAAGAATGAAGACATCAGAGAAAGTGCTTCAGCACAAAAACTAATTAGGAACGACTGGGTTTTTACTATATGAAATGCATGGATCTACATGGTATTTTGAAAGGTTTTACATGTAGAATTAGAATTAAGGTAAAATAAATATTAGTTAACATGATTGAGCTACTTGCGTAGCCTTTAAGCAACATTTGGACATCTCCATGTGACTTAATATAAACTTAAGATGATTATTCACGTCGTCATTATGTAAACAATTGGAGGTTGTATTTGAACTACTTCAGCAAATGCTGAAATAAAGTGAACTTTTACTTTATGATGTTCAATTCACTAAGTATGTAGATCTATGACTACTTCAAATTAAATTTCAAATAGAGAAAATTTTACTGTAACTTTTTAAATTGTTGAATCAAGAAACAATACAGATATTGTTTTTTTCGAACTGTATAACATCAATTAATCAAAAGTAAAAACAAGAAAGGTTATGTAAAGTAGACAATTGGAAATATTTCATGAATCAGATTTCAAAGAGATCCAGAATCTACATCCTGTCTGCTAAATTAATATGTGATTTATCCAAATACTTCCCAAAAAGTAAATGATATGCAATGTCAAAGGCGAAAACATACCGTGAACAAGAGAAAAGAAACGGCAACTTGAAAAGCTTGTTGAACTAAAACACCTTTGGCCTCCCTAGTTGGAACACTACATCGTGCTGCAATCCAAAAAGAAATAAAAATGGAATGAGTGACAATAATAGGATAAATGTGAAATTAATCTAGAAAAATAAAAGCTGGACCAAGATACTACATAATAAATAGACAGCCTATTCAAATATTTAGCAGAGCGGAGAATGTAAATTCAAATGTACAGTTTAAGAATACAGAAGCATATCCTAGCAATCTCTAAATCAGTGGTTACCTGTTGTACGTGCAGAAAAAATTGACAAAGCATTTTTTAAAATCATAAGTGCAACTGGTGGGGTTTAAATTCCATTTCCACCATCAGCACCACCTAGCTTCTGCCAATCAACACTCCCCTCTGCAAAACTTGGAACTGCAAGTCTACCTCAATAACTTCTGCATCACCTTCCCCCCAAAATCTATCTCCTACATTTACTGCCAATAATCAAAAGTTCACAACCACTTCAATCACACTGCCGTATACCAGAGCAACACCACCACCATCATTCAACACAACATCTTCACTTCTGATACCAAACTCAACCATTAAGCAAATCCTCCACCATTACCACTGCAATTATCTGTGACCCCGACCGTCAACAGCAGTAGTCCCGTTAACCAATGACAAACCAACTAAAGCGATTCCATCATCTCTCCCTTAGCACCACTTACCACTGCTTGCTCGCCTACGTACCACTATCCCAGATTCATCAATTTCCTACGAATATCGAGCGAACTCCTCCAATCACCCACCGCAAATTGCCACCTAACAGACCCCAAACTATCATCATCAACTTCACAAATTGCCTCACCGAAATCCCCTTATTCGAACCCACCAACCTTCAGCAATCTCCACCAATTCAACTTATTCAACTTGATCAACTTCGCCAACAAAACCAATCTTTATTTCCACCTCTTCGAGCACCGCCCAGCCAACCGCAACCTCATCAAGTTCCAAAGACCGATTCTCGCAGTTGCAATTTTCAGCAGTGAGGTTCTTAGGTGCGATTTCATTGAATTGAGACGCGAACGTGGATTGTGTGATTGTGATTTTAGTACCATCGCCTGGTTTGACTTTGATCCTGAATTGAGAAGTAAACGTGGATTGTGTGAGTTATTTTTGGCTAGAAGAGGGAAGCAATTAAGATTTGGAGGCGTAGGTGACTTAGGTTTCTTATTTTGGCTAGAAGAGGGAAATTAATTTACGCGGTAATGAAATTTTTAGAGGGAACGACATTTCACAAATTGCTGAATAAAAATCTCAGCGTTTTACTGTGTTGTTTTTAGTTTTTCCTACCTATAAAAGGTTCAACAACAGCAATCAACTTTTAAACGCTGTTCCCCATTGCTGTTAAAAGCAATTTTTCTTGTAGTGCTTCGACTTTACGTAGACTATAGAGAGTTGAATAAGCTCACGAAGAAGAACCGTTACCCACTTCCTAAGATAGACAATCTTTTCGATCAGTTGGTTGGCTCTTCAGTATTTTCTGAGCTTGACTTAGCCACTGGATTTCATCATCTTAGGGTCGCTAACGATAGCATCAATAAGACAGCATTTAGGACACCTGATGGATTCTTTGAGTGGTTGGTTATACCATTTGGGCTGACCAATGCCTCAGCCTATTTTGTAGATCTGATGAGCCGTGTTTTTCGAGATGTCCTAAATAAGTTCGTTGTAGTGTTTGTGATGACATTCTGGTGCTTTCCAAGAGTATGGAAGAGCATGCTATTCACCTTGATGAGGTTCTTCGCACACTTCGTGTTCATCAGTTGAAGACAAACTTCTCAAAGTGTCGCTTTTGGTGTGAGGAGGTGCGTTTCTTGGGTCATGTAGTCTTAAGAGATGGTTTAGGTGTGGATCCAGCTAAGATAGTAGCAGTACAGGATTGGAAGGCCCCCAAGAACGCTACCGAAGTTTCCTAGGTTTGGCTGGTTATTATTGGAAGTTTATCAGGGATTTTGCTAAGATTTCAGCATTTGAGGTTAAGCCTACCCTCATAGGTCAAATTGGCTCAAGGCAGCGAGAGAATTCAGAGCTTGTGGATATTCTGGATAGGATTAGCAGAGGAGTGGTCTCTAGACATCACCAATGCTATTCCATCGATAGTATAGGGTGGCCAGGGAGAGATGGAAAACATTGTGTCCCCCGCATTGGTGAGTTGATGAGAGCAGTTCTAGCAGAGGCACACCATTCTCAGATGACTATTCATCCCGGCGGAGATCAGATGTATAAGAACATGAAAGAGTGTTTTATTGGAATGGCATGAAGAAGGATGTAGCAGAGTTTGTGGCTAAGTGTCTTGTGTGCCAAAGAGTTAAGGCGGAGCAGTAGAGACCTGGCGAATTTCTTCAACCATTGGATGTACCCGAATGGAAGTGGAATAGTGTTTCAATGGACTTTATAGATGATTTACCCTGATTTAGGAAGGGGAATACCAGTATTTGGGTGATTATAGATCGTTTGACTAAGAGCGCCCACTTCACTCTGGTCAAGAGTAAGAGGACAGCACCTTATTTGGCATCCATATACGTTCGTGAGATAGTCCGACTTCATGGAGTTCCATCTAGCATATTGAGCGACAGAGACCCTATCTTTACTAGCGAGTTTTGGAGGACCTTGCAAGAGGCTTTAGGGACACAACTTAGATTGAGTATGGCCTATCACCCTCAAACGAATGGACAAACGGAGAGAGTTAATAGAGTTCTTGAGGATTTGTTGAGGATATGCATTCTTGATTTTGGAGGAACTTGGGAGAAGCACCTTCCTTTAGTGGAATTCGCTTATAACAATAGTTTTCAGGCTAGCATTGGGATGGTTCCTTTTAAAGCCCTTTATGGAAGACCTTGCAAGTCGCCTTCGTGTTGGTTGGAGTCTACAGAAAGATTGCTACTTGGTCCCAACATGGTTAGAGAGACTTCAGAAAAGATTGATTTGATTAGAAGAAAAATGAAGACGGCCCAAGATAAACAGATTTTATTTGTGCTGGTGGCGGACGTCTTTAATCGCATGACTAAGCTGGCAATCTCGAACAACTGTCTTGCCGGTATTGGCCCTCCTAACTCTAACTTAATTGTTTCCAACCTCCAATTCGCTGATGATACCATTCTCTTCGTCTCTCCCTCGCTAGATCATATCCACTGTCTTAAGGTCCTTTTATACGTCTTTGAACTCATTTCGGGTCTCTCCATCAATTTTCACAAAAGCTCTATCATTATGCTTGGTAATGATGATCACCTCGGTCCCACCATCTCTTCCATCCTCAACTGCAACATTGCTCACTTCCCAATCTCCTACCTTGGTATCCCCTTGCGTCCCACCAAACTCCAACGTGCCGATTGGGTTCCCCTTGTCTCTAAAATTGAATCCAGACTTTCGAGCTGGAAAGCTGATGCACTTTCGGCGTGGGCCGACTGGTTCTAATCAAATCGGTGCTTTCTTCCAATCCCCTATATTGGCTCTCGTTCCACAAACTACCTATCTGGGTATCCAAGAGAATTGGTTCCATTAGAAGAACCTTCCTCTGGAATGGGGGAAAAGTCAAATGCCTTGTCAACTGGAGGATAGCTTGTTTACATCAAGACCATGGTGGCCTTGGTATTGTCAACCTTCGAACCTTCAACCTTGCTCTCTTTGCCAAATGGCTATGGCTATGGCGTCTTCTTACACCTGGACACTTCATCTGGAAAGACTAGATTCTCTCAGTTCACTATCAAGCTAACCCATTTTGTGTCCTTCATCTTGCTCCCCTCAACAAACCCTCCCCCTTTTGGTCTGGCGTCCTAGCTTCCCTCAACCGTATTAAGCCTCTCTTTCAAGTGATCCTAGGTGATGGTTCTAACTGTTTTTTCTGGTTTGATTCCTGGTTCCGTCACTCTCCTATAAATCGTAGATTCCCTACCCTTTTCTCCTCCGCATCCCACCAGTTTCTCAAGGTAGCTGATGCCGTAACTATCGGCCCCCCTTCGCTTTGTCCTGCTTCCCTTTTTGGTGATAACCTACTCCGGGGATTCCTTGTCGCCGCTAACCTACTTCAATCCGTTAACCTGTCCCCTTCCTCCCCCGATCATTATTCATGGTCCTTATCCCCCTCAAAAGGCTTCTCTGTGTCCCAATGCTATTCCTTCCTGAACCACCCTAGCAGACTCTTCTCCTTCGCGCGTTTGTGGAAATGCCACCTTCCTCCCCGAATCCTATTTTTTCAATGGTGTCTGATCCATGGCCGTATTAACACCAAAGACCGTCTTTCCCACCTCAATATCTTATCTGATCAGACTTGTGCCCTCTACAACCTTGAAGTCGAATCCATAAATCACCTTTTCTTCGACTGTGACTTTGCCTATTACATTTGGGTCTCAACAAGTGCTCATATTCTTGGTTTCATTCCATCAGTATCAAACTTCTTTGAATTTTGGCAGTACAATGCTCCAGATCTTCTACTCGATTCTTTTCTAGCCATTTTTTGCTGGGTAATTTGGAAAGAGAGAAACGCCCGCATTTTTAACAAACCTACTAGTTCGAGGGTGTATATCTGCAATAGGATAATTAATATCTTTGCTTTTTGGTAAGGCTCCAGCTTCTCTGCACCAGTCAGGCTCCGTCTTCCGACACCCAGATCATCTCCAGCTGAGTCGGTGGGCAGTGCATCATCTGCCTCGCCGGTTGGTCCTCATACTCATGGTTAATGCTTCTTCTGCTTCTTCTTCTGCATGATGGGTCGGTTGGAAACCGTACGCGACAGTTGCATGTATCTTTTCATCTATATCTCTATCTGACTTGTATTTATGTACATATTGGGCTACGGTTGGTATTATGACTCTATATCCTTTTAGTTGCTGCTGATGTATGCTATTTCAAATTGCTTTTTTTAGCCAATGATCAGGTATGTTGATCGTAATATTATTATATTAATATTTAGCACTAATCGGCTGTGTAGTTCCATGCTACACATCCGTTCTTCTCAAAAAAAAAGATAAACAGAAATCCTGTGCAGATAAGCGGAGAGGGATATTGAGTTCGAGGTAGGAGATTTTGTTTTCATTAAGGTGTCTCCGCTAAGAAAGGTAGTGAGGTTTGGATCAAGTGGGAAACTTGCTCCCAGATTCGTAGAACCGTTCCCCATTGTGGAAAGGGTAGGGAAGATGGCGTATCGGATAAAGCTACCGGAGAGACTCGTGGGAGTTCATGATGTTTTTCATGTTTCACACTTGAGAAAGTGCTTACATGATTCAACAGAGGTAGTGGAACCTAGCCTACTCGAGGAAGTTGAAGTGGAGAGAGAAGCATTGGTTCGTCGCATTCCTACCAAGATCGTTGGGCATGATATCCAGAAGCTTAGGAATAAGGAAGTCCATTTGGTTAAGGTGCAATGAGGAGATAGTATTGGGGACGCTACGTGGGAGGCTGAGGAGAAAATACGTACCTCTTATCCGCATCTTTTTGGTGGTATGTCTTGAATTTCCTATTTTCATCTTTAATTTTGAATAGGTTCTTTCCTTTAGTATCCTTTGGGAGGGTAGATCTTAGGATTTAACTTATGGATGGTAGGACTGAATGTAAACATGTTATGTATTATGAACGCTAGTGGTTGCAAGTGTTTGCTAGTGGATGCTAATTGATGCATATACACACACTAGGCACTATTATCTCTTAGAGATCGGCCTAACTAGGTCACTAAAGCATATACATATGAATGTGTGTGCACTTGAATTTTTATTTCATGGTTGCTATAATGAATGATTATCATATGGTTGTTGCATTTGGATGATGATTGTAGCACGCATGTAGAACTATTAGCTATCATTAGGAAACTTGCATTCATTTGGATACATGGCACAGACATGATTGCATAAAAAGGAGGTCGACTAAATCAGCAGACCGCCTAATCTTTTGCATTAGTTAGGGACATTTGACACTACACTATTGCATATATCATAAATTGCATTAGAAGGACAACGGATGTAATGGACAATGGTTGAATATGTGGTTGTAGAATTTGAATGAAAATATTTATTTCATTCTTCTGTCCTTGGAGATTTCGGGGACGAAATCCTTTAAGGAGGGGAGAATGTAACAACCCAAAATTTAAGCAATAATAATTAATTAACGACTTAATTAAACAATAAAATAAGTTTGTGAAATTATCAGAATCGAGCCACGGAAGTTGCACCATTGGGTCCATGGTAATTTTATGATCAATTTCCATATATAACTTGTCGAAATCCGAGCTAATAAGGAGAAGTTACGAGAGAAATAAGAAATAAGAATTTAATAAACTAAAATAAAAATATATATTACAAGGGCATGGGTCGACCCATGCCATGGTCAGGTTGACCTATAGGTCGACCCCCAATATACTTAGGTCGACCCGCCTTATTTCCTGGACGATATTTCATCCAGGTACGAGCCGAAGACCCTATAATTCGATTTTCGTGAAATCTTGTGCGTTCGTGCTTGCATCCGACAGTTCCTAGTGAGCCTATGACGTGGTTGCACCAGATTTAATCTTCAAATCCAACGGCCTGAGATCCATAAGCCACACTATAAATAGAACCTTAGGCCTAGCTATTTTTCTCGTTTAGATTTTTTTTCCAATTGGATTTATTGCCTGAGGCTGAACCCTAAAAAGAAATTTTTTCTAGGGAAGAAATCTTTAATAAAAATATTTTACACCCTAGAAGTGGATCCAGGAAGGCAGGGACTAGAGCTAAGGACCACAGGTGAGTGTTTTGTAATTATTTTAGATTTGTAAGCAATTTAAAATATTAGGGTTCTCAATAGTTGTAGTTTTTCTACAATTTTGAGACAATTTTTATGTAAGTTTATTTACAGTCAGTTTTTAAGTAAATTTCAGAAGTTCTTTTCAGTCTATTTTTGTTCAGCTATTTTACTCAGTTATTTACAGTTAATTGCAGCTATTTACAGTTATTTACATCTGTTTTAAGTTGGAATTTAACATGTAAATGTTAGTTTCTTTTTTTAGAGATTTAATCCTTTTTTACGCGAATAAAATATTAAAAAGAGAAGAATTCGCAAATATGGATTAAAATAGAATAACACTAAATTTATAAAAATCAGATGTAAAATGAGAAAAACTAAAATAAAAATAGAGATGGACTGAAATAGGCAAATTTAAGATATTTGCAAGCATAATTATAACAAGTGGTTGTAAATAAAAAAAGAAAATAAAAGAGTAACAGTTGCAAGAACAATTATAACACGTAGGTTATAATTAGAAAGACAGAAATAACAAAAGAGGCTTATTTTAAAACTTAGATCTTGGATTAAGTTAATAAGAAAATATAGCAAAAATAACAGAAGAGGCTTATTTTAAAACTTAGATCTTGGATTAAGTTAATAAGCAAATATAGAAGTAGTGGCCCATACCGGCAGCATTCCCTTTTAGGTCTAGGACTGATGGTTTCACACGTAGGTAAGGCTGGGACACGATTATGCTGATAGGGTAAATAAGTGGCCAATAGATAGAGGTTCAAATTTGGGGATTTGGGCAAGGGGCACAAAGCTAGAAGATTTGTTTGTTATGACCAGTACCTACAGCATTCCCTTTCAGGTCGAGGACTGATGGTCTCACACGTAGGTGAGGCTGGGCATGCTTATGCTGATTAGGGTAAATAAAGGGTCAAATAGGGGGTGACAGTTAGTGTGTACCGACAATGACCGAGCATGCGACATCGATTAGGGTAAATAATTCGCTACTGCGTCCTAAGCGCTAAAGAGGTGTTTTTTGCTCTGACCAACAGCATTGGTTCACAGTGGCACAACAGAGATAAGAAAGGCCGATCGATGGGTAGGATTAGGATTTCAGCCTAATCAAGTTAGCAGTTGAGATAGGATTAGGATTTCAGCCTAATCACATTAGTTTAAGACAAGTGCAAACAATCAAAGCAAACAGTCAAACATAATCAGAAATAGTATTTTATCCAAGTTTTATTTTTTCTGTATTTTCCTTTCAAGTTAGAACTATTGCTTAGTCTATTATCTATATCTTGCTTAGAAATGCTAGTAATTACTTTCACTCACCAGACTTATTGTCTGACCCACTGCTCTATCTTTCCTTTTCCCCCATTAGTCCAGCAGAGTTGATGATAGTTGATTCAGGTTGCTTGGAGATTCATTTTCGGAGTTTCCTCATTTCAGATATATTCTTCTGCTTTTCATCTTTTTCATTTGGCTTATGATGGATTGGCACTTGTGAGAGGGATTATTATTATTGTTATCTTTATACTTTGATTTTATGAGACTGAGATGTATTTTCATGAGACATGAGACACTTTGAGTTTTTGAGATATGCTATGTTTTTATGACTTGTTTTGAGATGAAGTTTAATTTAGAATGATAAGTTATTATTTAAATGTTTCCGCTGTTTTTACCTATTTGTCTTGTGAATCTTAGTCTCTGTGATGCTTTATCTATACCTATAACACGCCACATCCTTTGGTGTGCCCTTTTTTGGAATACTAAGGGGTATGGGGTGTTTTAGATTTTACGCCCTAAACTAGCGTTAAATGTCAATTCTCTAACCAATTATTATTACAAGTCATTTTTCTTCAAGTTCCCAAGATTTCATGGAATTCTAATGTCCAAAACAGTGAATAAATATTCATAACCAAAACTACAATAACAGACTTGTAAATAAAGTAGAAACTCAATTTATTACACCAATTCAATGAAATAAGAATTGCAATCTAAACCTCATATTCTATTCAACTCCTCTTTTTACAAAGAAATAGATAAGAATAATTGATATAAACTACGAATGGGATTCGTAATCTAAACTCCTTATTTTATTGAAGGATTACAATTTAACCCAAAGAAGAAGAAGAAGTAGAACAGACTGTGAAATTATCAAAGATTGCATAAACGAAACAAATCCCATCAAATTAATGTAAATAATTGGGAATCTTAGCATAGAATTGACATATCAAAATAAAAGGAATTTTGAGGGATTTTACCTATTATATTTTCAAAATTCTAAAATCCCTACGGCATATTTAAATCCAAAAGAAATAAACTAAACAATTACTGAAAAGAAATACTAAGGTTTCCACTCATAGATTAGCCTTAGCTTTACTGAAATGGATTTGTAGCCTTCCGATCTCTTTTAGAATCTCTCTCTTTTGATATATACATACACAATAGGGAAGAGGTATACATATTCATTAGATTCAGAACAATTGAAGAAGAATATGATAACAATGGATTGGAGGAAGAAGAAACAAATAGGAAATAAATGAAAGTCTATAAGATCTTTTTTAAGTAATGCAACTTATATATATACACACGTGTGAGAGTGTATATTACTAACTATATTAAGCAGAAACAATAATTGAATATAAATAAGATAAATAATCACCAAATATTTTATACTGGTTCAGACCTCCTATCCTATGTCCAGCCCCGAAGCTCCCCTTTGGTCTTTCCTTTAACCAACTAACCCTCGCTTCGTCCGGAGGAATAGGCTAATACAAAATTATATCTTTGACAATCTTGTGTTCCAAATAACATGGATTTTGACTTATAGTACAAATCTTCCTATGATCTCCTTTGAGTATTTGAATGTGAATGCTTTGAGTTGTAGGAAGTGATTTAACCAAAATTATATTTTGGTTATGATAGATTGAGAGTATGTAAGTAATGTATGCACAAGAGAGTAATAAGAAATCAAGAGAGAATAGATTCATTAGTTCAATTCAGTTAATTTCTAAATCTCAATCATGGTAGTATTTATAGATTCAAAAAGATGCATATGAAGAGTTGTTACTGTTAGATAAGTTCTATTCATTTTAATGGCTGCAACCTTTCGATGAAGAGTTGATTTCTATTCATTTAAAGAAGTGACTATCCAGAGTTTTGAAGTTTTTCAAATGACAAACGTCTGTGAGGAAACCTCATACGTTTGTGGCCTTAAGAAAAAAAATTCCGAGTATTATCATAGATGTCTGTGTTTTTTCCTTAGATGTCTGTGAATGATAAATTCAGTTTTCCAATTTATGTTAGTGTATATGAAATCGTGTGTGCATATATACTCAAGGAGACCTTACAATGTTTTATCTAAGACTCTTAATACACTAGAATAACTTTACTGATCATAGCATATTCCATAGATCTTTGTTTGTCTTCGAGTCCTAATATCTTTGAGCATGATGTTCTCTTGTAGTATATACCTGTAATCTTGATAAGATGTATAATATATATGATTGTATAGTTGTTGTAATTGAAACATGGAATGGAGGTTCTAACAATAAGTTGAATTCTTACCTGAATTATTTACGGAGTTTCTGAATCTTATTAGAGAGATAGAAATGGCAGAGTTGCGTTGTATTCCCCAAAATAATATGAATAAAAGTGGAGAGGATAGGATTCTATTTATAGGAGTTGAAACGCACCAGAGCCGTAAGATGAAAGTAGGTAGGAAACGGGTAAATCTGGACCGTACAACCGAATAAAACATAACTTAAAACCCTAGCCGCCACTAGCAACATATGTTGCCAAGCGGTCGACTGCCCTTGGGCGACCGGTCGACCGCTACGGTCGACTGGTTGACCTATTCAGGCCAACTGCTCCTCTTATTTGGGGGACGTTTATTTATTTCTGTTGCCGTATTATTCTATTCCTTAATTAACTTTTTAACGTTAGACGTTGATTAAACGTTTATTTAACCCCCAAGCTAATTTTTGAAATTTAAACCCTAAATTTGATTTCTCATTTGAATTTGAATTAAAACTAAATTAATTTAAATCTGAGAACTTCAAGTGCTCATAACTTCTTTGCTTGAGCTTCGTTTTCAGCATATTATATATGGAAATAGATCAGAATTTCACCACGAATGCAACGTAATAACTTTCATGATCAAATTCCAACTTCTATAAAATTCCATATCCAACCCTTATCATGTTTGATTTTATTTACTTTATTTATTTATGGTTCATTTTACGGGGTGTTACAAGAAGCTTCTCTTGGTTTATTAGAATATCTTTTTTGGAAGGACGAGATGGTTTTTCCAAGCTTTTTAAGGAATTGTTTAGAATCTCTTTTGGTTTAAGCTTCTCTTGGTTCATTAGAAACTTCTCTTGGTTCATTAGAATCTCTTTGTTTAGAATCTCTTTCCGAGCTCAGAGTAGACTCACTTGATTTGACGGGGTTACAAGCACACCCACTATATTTCTGGGCTACTAAGCACACCCACTTGATTTGAACGGGCTACAAGCACATCCAACCAAATACAAATAGAGTTGATAGTTTTTCCAAAGATAAATTCTTGTACTTTGGATACAATGGATCCTATAGCCTCTTGGATAGCACTTTGGTCTTTGAATTGAAAGAGGGATGTTTCCAAAATAGTAGGTGTGACGACCCACCTTTCTGACCCCTGAGAACGACACTTAATACATCCATGGTATTCATGTGTCGTTGCCTAAGTATCTGAAAGACGAGTTGTCATTGGGTAAAATATAGGAACAGAACAATAATCTCACAACGGAACGGTTAAATATATGACATAAAATAAGACAGTACATAAGGTTACTCCCAACATGGAGTTATCAGAGTTACAACAAAAGTACTACTATCAGTCTAGATAGTTATAACAGCCTGCCTTTAAATATACATACATAGGTCCAACTTCTCATAACAGCGGAAATAAATAGCTAGATAGATAAGGAGCCTCCTGCTCATCCACCATCTTCAAAAGATCCCAAAGAAACCTGTCATTTTCGGACTACTCAAATATAAATGAGTACCCGAGAGTTTAGGGAAAACAAACAATTCGGGTCAGACAATAAGTCCGGTATGAGTAAACTCCAAATAAAAAAAATAGAACACACAAAATAACTGGTGAGACCACGTCGCAAAAACGTAGAATGGGTTTCCCCTTACAAGGATAACATCCAAGCATAAAAGAATGGACATAAATAATTAAATACCGCGAGGAGCACAAGACGCTTCCCGATGCAATTAAGAAAGAATCAATCCAAAGATTTGAATCAAAAATAAGGAAAAGGAATTTTTCCAACAATGACTAGGAGGGTGCGCCCCCCTTATCGAAAGTATACCTCTAGAAAATGTCACATCCCGAAATTTTCGACTTTCGAAAATTCGACATCGATACTCACTTTATCGACTGCCGAGAAATCGAACGCCGGAAACTCCAATAGTGAGGGTTTTAGAAAGAAGAAATAGGTAGAAGAAGAAGAAAAGAAGAAAAAGAGAAGAAAGAAAGAAGAACAACAGAACAACAATCAGAACAGAAAACAGTAACAGAATCTCACCTATCGCAGCGGAACAATATATAATAGATAAATGAATATCATTTAAAAACAAAAGAATTATATCTGTTATTACATTACATCACATCATATCATCAGAGTCAATAAACAACAATGGACAGTTATATAAACTTGTCCTCATACAGAATACACAGCGGAATAAATATATCAGATACAAATACTACGTCTCGTCATCCAGAATATCTCCAAAGCTCCAGAATATCCAGAATATCCTGATAATATAACTCTAGGCTGCCCGTGTGGAAATTGGTGGGCACCCAGAGTTTAGAAGGGAACAATAAACTCCGAGTCAGTCATGGTGACTGGTGTGAGATTGTAAAACAGTTTATCTTTAAAATAAACAACAGGAAAACTTTAATGTCAATTCGCAATGCTTTTGGAAAATGAAACTACCATAAGACCTCCCACCACACACACAATGCAAACGCAGACTTGGAGGAGATTTCTTCTTATGATAGTCAAAGATGCTTACTACGCAAAAATCAAATTCTTTTTGATATTATTATTAGTGCATAGTGAAAAACATTTCGAAAGTAGAATATAAATCTTAGCCAGCATAGGTACCATTATATTATGCCTGCTATAGCTGCCTCCTGAGGAGACAGGTTATACAATTGAAATCGTAAAGGCTCGTATTGTTTCTTTGGATTTCCAACAAATGGTCAGGCTAAGGAACTTCCTATCCACGATGGGTACGTCCCTGGAATAGACGACCCGAGAACCTAACCGGATCTCTGCCAACACAAGGCCGGGTTACCTCTGCAAAAATAGGTAACTACTGACACGCGTATGCCATCCCCCGATCGTCACCGATCTTCCCGAGGATCCCCGATTTCCAACAAACCACAAAGTAATAATAACTGTGCAGCAACCACAGAGGTTAAGTATCTGGGCTCCATACCATGATACCACCTTTATCCAGAAGGAATGACATACACTAAGGGGCGCTACTCCCTAGAACCTTGCTGCATCCTTCCTGTTTCGACCATTTCCGGGGTGTGAGGCTCGACGAAGTCTCGTCCACAAAGCTACGCTTTCTCAAAAAGCCCTGCTTCGGGTCCAACAAAATGATCAACCTATGATCACAAAGATATAAGATCAAACAAATGATCATATCACAAATGGTCAAACACTGATCATTTCACAGCAACACTCAGTATGCCACGTTACCAAATTGGGATATATCGCTGATAAATTTCAACTACATAACCTCTGAGCTCGTACGTCTCAGAGAAGGGTGTTAAGCTAAGAGAATAAATTCTCCGCCACCAACAGATATGTATTTGAAAGAAATCAGCTCAATATCTCAAATTGTAACGTCAGACACACAATCCATACAAGTCTGTTCCGGGATCGAACAGAACCGAAGGCACTTCTCACGAAGCCCTTGCATTTCCGGATAATTTTCAATCACGTCAGGACTTCCCGTCACTAAGGGTGATAAAACCTCTAAACCGAAGATCAGTCGGTGTAGAGTAACTCGACGGTAATCCTTCCGTTTTCAAAAATATCCGGTCTTCAACACCGGTCTTCGAATGCAATTCATAACGACGTATCACATATTCGGAATGGGTTATACGACCCCATGGTCCTTTCCCGGCTAACCCGAATAGTGAGCGATTATTTAAAAATAAGTGTGGCATTCAAATTCATCCAATTCACAACAAATACCAATTCAAGGAAATTATTGATAGTCGGTTATTTAACTATCAATAAAGATGCGCAACATCATCAAATTCCAAATAATTTTCCCAAATTTTTTATTCTTCAAAAATATCTTACTAGATATATAATTTTCCACACTTCAAAAATAAATCAACGTTTATTTTTAAAACGAATTTCCATTTCTTTATAAATTCCATATTGAATTTATATTTCAAAATATCTTCTGATATACGATTTTCAAATCGATTTTCAATATTCAATTTCAATTATTCTCAAAACGTTCATTTCATTGGAAAAGCATTTCCATACTTATTTAAAAATAAGTGTTTCACAAATCTATTCATTTTCAATACTTGAAAATATTCGATATACTTAAATCAAATTAAGTATATATTCATCCTTTAAGGAAAATATTCTTTTAACACATTTATTTGAGTCAAAACGAATGTTGCGTAAAACATCGTTACGACGACTCGAAATCACTAGTATAGGGATTCGAAATTTAGATAGATATATAAATCCCAATACTACATTAAAAACATTTCCTTTCGGAAATCATTTACTATAACAACAGTGTTATAGTCCACCATTTCCTTATTTTCTCGAAAACGTCTATTTCAACAATAAATGTTGAAATCTATGATTTCGATATTTAACACGTTTTAAAACATCTTTTAAAACAATTACTTCATTTTATAACATCGTTTCTCCAGAACATATCCATTTTTCTTAAGAGTATATTCACTGTCCAAAATCGTGAATATAATTCACTTAACTAAATTTCAGCCATCTCTACACGTTTTATTTCAATAAAGATTCGCTATCCAAAATCGCGAATATATCTTCTTTAAAAATCTTCTATATTTAATTTATCAAACTCCATCGATTTTGAATTTATAAAACAACGTTTATAAATCCTATTTCTATATTTTTTTAACAACTTTGATTTATAAATCTTCTTTATTAACGATCCGATCAATATTCCATTTAAAAGCAGAAATCCAATTTATAAGTAAATTTTCTTATAATCATTCATTCTACAACTTCATTCTTTATAAATCTATAAATTTCATATCTTTACAATTTATAATTCTATACATTTCATATCTTCACATTTTATAATTATAAATTTCATATCTTCACATTTTATAATTATAAATTTCATATCTCTTATAAAACTTATTTTAAAATTCCAATAACTTTAATTGATAAATATCAATTTGATACATCTTTTTATATACATTGGTTTAAGAATTCAAAAATCTCAACTTAAACCATTTCATAAATTTCTTAACTCTTTATTTCAAAAGAAATTACTTTTTGTTAAAATTCACAAAATCTCAACTTTTATAACTTAAAAGTTTTAACGTTTATCTTTTTAAAGTAAATCAATTCAACAATTTAAATAAACGTATATTTTCAAAGATCACTTTTAAAAATTTCACTTTTAAAATCAACATCGTTATTTTTAAATTCCAAAACTTGAATCCGATGATGCTACAGCACCAATTGGTCAATCACAACACAACATCATATATCAACATATGATAACAGAATATACATCAATCCTGTAAATAAATAACTACTGGTGAGGAATCCAGTTGGATCCCTCCAACCTGTTTCCCTGCATCCAAAGACGTCAGCACAATACCAATTCCGCTCCAGTACGGAATTATCGCGGTATATAGGTTTTTATAAATCCGCTTACTAACGGCGCAATAGGGTCTCATCCGCTATACGAGGCGGGAAATCATCAATCCAATATATACATATGCCAATATGTATATATTGCTATATATATAGATATATCCTATCATATCTAATACAAACAGCAATCATAGCAATCAAACAATAACTATAAAAATTCCACATTTTATTCGAGTGAGAAAAATCTCACCTTAGCATTTTATTTTCCATCCATTTCCATTTCGATCATTTCTTCATTGTATTCGACCTTGTATAAACAATTATACGGTTTGTTAACATTTTAAATAATGGAACAATTCAATTCCCTTTTTTAAATAAATTAAATTTAAACAAATTTTCTTCTAGTAAATCCCTAGTAGCTGAAATAATTTAATAAGTAAAATTTAAACAAGTTAATCTCCTTAATCCTTTATTTCAAAATAACTTGCAAGTTTGAAAATGCATATTTCAATATGTTTATAAGAAGTAATCTATATAGATTAAAATTTATTTTATCAAAGCTCCTGTATAAATTCACAGTTTACTGTAAAATATCCCATAACAAAACTATAAATTTTTTTTTTATTTTTAAACAACTGTAAATCCTAAATATATATATATATACGTATTCATAACTATTAAACAAAATTCCTTATTAAATACTACTGTTGAAAATGAACTTTTGTCTTACACTTATTATAATTTTTCTTTTATAACATATAAATATTTATTCTCTATATATTTACATAAATATATACAAATATGGGAATTTCAGAGCTGATACCTCAACATTGAAATCTCCACACGCTAAGCGCCTTCCCACCTGGACCGAGCTACCAGATCAACATCGATGCCCTCCTCACTTCCTCGATCGAACAAAGTCGCGTACCCAAACTCGATCGTCGCCCCTTGATCCACCACGAACCAATGTTGCCCTGCTTCGCCATCACCATCGCAGCCGTCCCAACCTCGTACGAGCACACGGACGCACGCCTGCGCCTCCACTAATGGCCACGCGAATCCTCCTCCTCCTTCACTGTCCTCGGCCCCACATCGCGACCTCGACCTCACGATAATGTCGCCTCCCCAAATCGAGTTGCCGCCTGCCACCATCCATCGCGAGTCGCCCCTTCGCTCGCGTGCGCGCTCGTCGCCCACCATCACCGGCGACGTGAATCTTTGCCCTAGCCTGCCGCGATTTTAAAATTGAACGAGAGTGGCCCTTGCTTCGATTTCGTTTTAATGAGAGTAGAGGGCTTCGGCTGCCATTTCTATTCGAACGAGAGTTTTTTTATTTTCTTCTTCGAACTGATTTAGAACGGGATTATTTAAATTTGAAGGGGGATGGGTTGCACGAACATTTCGTGATTTCAAGCATGGGCTACGGCGTGATTTAAGGGAAGAGAACGTGTGATTTTAGGCAAGAATCTAGGGACGTTGTCTGAAATAAAATTTTAAATTTAAATTGAAACCGTTCAAAATTTCAATACGTTTGCCTGTCGTATTCTCACATATCAACTTCGAAAAATACGAAATTGGAAATCCGACAATAATTCAATATTACGGACCCAATGGAATTGGTTTCGTCGAATTCCGAGACTGTGCCTCGGACGGCTATTTTTAAATATCGATCGAACGATATAAATTTCAAATCTGAACAGATTGTTTCCCAAATCAATTTCTGAAGCTTCTATTATCCTCAGTATTACCAATACGAATTATTAAAAGCTTTTGAAATATTTTTCTTCGGCTTAAAATTGAAGATTCAAATTTTTGTTCAGCATTCAATCGATTAAATTTTATAATTTAATCGCCAATTTCAAAATTATACCGGGGATTTAAATCAAATCATCGTTCAAATATTTAAAATAAATTAAATATTCTCAATTAAATTTGGTCGAAATTCTGGGTCGTTACAGACTTCCCTCCTTAAAAGAATTTCGTCCTCGAAATTACAAGTTAGGTAAAAAGGTCCTTAACTCGTCTACTATCTTTCAACCTCTAATAGTTCTATCAAATTTTCAAAACAAATCTTTCTACTAAAGATTCGTTATCAATTTAAATAACTTTCTAAACATTTTCATAATTTTCAAACATCATTGTTTTACTTCAAAACTCAAATTTAAATTCAAATTTCAAATTCAAACTTTCAAAATTTCTCAAAAATTTTCTAACACCCGAAATTTTCGAAAAATTTCGCCAGCGTCTCCTTTGCGCGGCTAATACGGTACGACTACAAAACGTCCCTACGGACCTTCAGATTTCAAAAAGAAAAAGAAAAAGCCAAGCGGCTAGAGAGAAATCATCAAAAACTCATATTATAATTCAAATACGTACCTTTTGTCGAGCAATTCAAATTGTCTGTGAAATAAATTTTCCAATCCCTTTATACCTGTATATCCTACTAGCCCTAATATCTAGTTACACATTCAAATCATTTTGCAAATTCGATTACAAAATTTCGATATAAACTACTGGTATCATTTTTACTTCACTACTGAAGTTACATATTCAATTCCGTTCAAATTTTATTTGAATTCAATTTCACATTTCAATTTCACATTTGAGTTAAATTTACCATTCAATTCAATTTGAATTCTATTCTCAATATTAATTCTATTGGAATTCAATTTATCTTCAATCCCGAATATTGAATTTTATCAGCTTTCATTCATTCACAACTGCACTCTTTTAAATTAGTTTCAGTTACTAATTCATTTCAATTCTAATTCATTTAACATTTCAAGTTGAATTTCACGTATATAACTCAAGTTCATATTCATTTTGGTAATAAATTTTGATACCCAAAATCAAATTCATTCGTCATTTCTTAAGTTATATTCCCATTAAACATCATTTATTTCACTTACATTTTCTCATTTTATAAGTTATACAACTTATATTCAACCTTTCAAAACCATTTTTGAAAACAATTCAAATTATCCTTTCAATTTTCCAAAACAAACCCCAAATTTTTCCAAACACTTTCCATTTAAAACAATTTGACAGCAATTTCCTCTTTTGGAAACCCGAAAATGAACACCGGTGATGTCGCGATCATCATCGGAATTATTTTCCAGCGACCGAAAAGAGTTTAGAGCTTTCATCTCTCCAAAAATACTTTTCAAAACCTTTGAAATCCATTTTCAAATCAAAAATGATTTAAACTTCCAAATCTCCAAAATTTTCAAATCCTTTTCAAAACATTTCCAAATACTTCTCTGGAATTCCGTTTCAAATTATAAGTCACATTTATAATTTATATTCTTTAATTTCATTGGTATATGAATTCATTTCTTAACTTTGGAGTTATGATTTCAATTTCTCATTTAATTTCAATGATAATAGTTTAATATTATCACTTTCCTAACATCCATGCAACCATATACTGTAATAATTTATAGAAAACCATTTCTTTTATATACAAAAAAATAGTTTTGGGTAAATTATCTCATTTACCCTATTTAAAACAATACTGTGCCGAATTGTTCTATTCGAGTGTTTAGAGATCCCTATCAATGATCGTTAATTACTCGTATTGACCAGAATCCATATACCACTCAATAAATCAATCATCACAATATAAAACAATTTTATATTCAAATAACAAATACGCGCTCATATCTATTATTACACTCAACTCATTCTAGAGTACTACTGACTCTATCTCTAATGAGTAACACCCAACAGAGCAGGGTTGTCGCTTAACCATATGCTCTGATACCACTTTGTCACATCCCGAAATTTTCGACTTTCGAAAATTCGACATCGATACTCACTTTATCGACTGCCGAGAAATCGAACGCCGGAAACTCCAATAGTGAGGGTTTTAGAAAGAAGAAATAGGTAGAAGAAGAAGAAAAGAAGAAAAAGAGAAGAAAGAAAGAAGAACAACAGAACAACAATCAGAACAGAAAACAGTAACAGAATCTCACCTATCGCAGCGGAACAATATATAATAGATAAATGAATATCATTTAAAAACAAAAGAATTATATCTGTTATTACATTACATCACATCATATCATCAGAGTCAATAAACAACAATGGACAGTTATATAAACTTGTCCTCATACAGAATACACAGCGGAATAAATATATCAGATACAAATACTACGTCTCGTCATCCAGAATATCTCCAAAGCTCCAGAATATCCAGAATATCCTGATAATATAACTCTAGGCTGCCCGTGTGGAAATTGGTGGGCACCCAGAGTTTAGAAGGGAACAATAAACTCCGAGTCAGTCATGGTGACTGGTGTGAGATTGTAAAACAGTTTATCTTTAAAATAAACAACAGGAAAACTTTAATGTCAATTCGCAATGCTTTTGGAAAATGAAACTACCATAAGACCTCCCACCACACACACAATGCAAACGCAGACTTGGAGGAGATTTCTTCTTATGATAGTCAAAGATGCTTACTACGCAAAAATCAAATTCTTTTTGATATTATTATTAGTGCATAGTGAAAAACATTTCGAAAGTAGAATATAAATCTTAGCCAGCATAGGTACCATTATATTATGCCTGCTATAGCTGCCTCCTGAGGAGACAGGTTATACAATTGAAATCGTAAAGGCTCGTATTGTTTCTTTGGATTTCCAACAAATGGTCAGGCTAAGGAACTTCCTATCCACGATGGGTACGTCCCTGGAATAGACGACCCGAGAACCTAACCGGATCTCTGCCAACACAAGGCCGGGTTACCTCTGCAAAAATAGGTAACTACTGACACGCGTATGCCATCCCCCGATCGTCACCGATCTTCCCGAGGATCCCCGATTTCCAACAAACCACAAAGTAATAATAACTGTGCAGCAACCACAGAGGTTAAGTATCTGGGCTCCATACCATGATACCACCTTTATCCAGAAGGAATGACATACACTAAGGGGCGCTACTCCCTAGAACCTTGCTGCATCCTTCCTGTTTCGACCATTTCCGGGGTGTGAGGCTCGACGAAGTCTCGTCCACAAAGCTACGCTTTCTCAAAAAGCCCTGCTTCGGGTCCAACAAAATGATCAACCTATGATCACAAAGATATAAGATCAAACAAATGATCATATCACAAATGGTCAAACACTGATCATTTCACAGCAACACTCAGTATGCCACGTTACCAAATTGGGATATATCGCTGATAAATTTCAACTACATAACCTCTGAGCTCGTACGTCTCAGAGAAGGGTGTTAAGCTAAGAGAATAAATTCTCCGCCACCAACAGATATGTATTTGAAAGAAATCAGCTCAATATCTCAAATTGTAACGTCAGACACACAATCCATACAAGTCTGTTCCGGGATCGAACAGAACCGAAGGCACTTCTCACGAAGCCCTTGCATTTCCGGATAATTTTCAATCACGTCAGGACTTCCCGTCACTAAGGGTGATAAAACCTCTAAACCGAAGATCAGTCGGTGTAGAGTAACTCGACGGTAATCCTTCCGTTTTCAAAAATATCCGGTCTTCAACACCGGTCTTCGAATGCAATTCATAACGACGTATCACATATTCGGAATGGGTTATACGACCCCATGGTCCTTTCCCGGCTAACCCGAATAGTGAGCGATTATTTAAAAATAAGTGTGGCATTCAAATTCATCCAATTCACAACAAATACCAATTCAAGGAAATTATTGATAGTCGGTTATTTAACTATCAATAAAGATGCGCAACATCATCAAATTCCAAATAATTTTCCCAAATTTTTTATTCTTCAAAAATATCTTACTAGATATATAATTTTCCACACTTCAAAAATAAATCAACGTTTATTTTTAAAACGAATTTCCATTTCTTTATAAATTCCATATTGAATTTATATTTCAAAATATCTTCTGATATACGATTTTCAAATCGATTTTCAATATTCAATTTCAATTATTCTCAAAACGTTCATTTCATTGGAAAAGCATTTCCATACTTATTTAAAAATAAGTGTTTCACAAATCTATTCATTTTCAATACTTGAAAATATTCGATATACTTAAATCAAATTAAGTATATATTCATCCTTTAAGGAAAATATTCTTTTAACACATTTATTTGAGTCAAAACGAATGTTGCGTAAAACATCGTTACGACGACTCGAAATCACTAGTATAGGGATTCGAAATTTAGATAGATATATAAATCCCAATACTACATTAAAAACATTTCCTTTCGGAAATCATTTACTATAACAACAGTGTTATAGTCCACCATTTCCTTATTTTCTCGAAAACGTCTATTTCAACAATAAATGTTGAAATCTATGATTTCGATATTTAACACGTTTTAAAACATCTTTTAAAACAATTACTTCATTTTATAACATCGTTTCTCCAGAACATATCCATTTTTCTTAAGAGTATATTCACTGTCCAAAATCGTGAATATAATTCACTTAACTAAATTTCAGCCATCTCTACACGTTTTATTTCAATAAAGATTCGCTATCCAAAATCGCGAATATATCTTCTTTAAAAATCTTCTATATTTAATTTATCAAACTCCATCGATTTTGAATTTATAAAACAACGTTTATAAATCCTATTTCTATATTTTTTTAACAACTTTGATTTATAAATCTTCTTTATTAACGATCCGATCAATATTCCATTTAAAAGCAGAAATCCAATTTATAAGTAAATTTTCTTATAATCATTCATTCTACAACTTCATTCTTTATAAATCTATAAATTTCATATCTTTACAATTTATAATTCTATACATTTCATATCTTCACATTTTATAATTATAAATTTCATATCTTCACATTTTATAATTATAAATTTCATATCTCTTATAAAACTTATTTTAAAATTCCAATAACTTTAATTGATAAATATCAATTTGATACATCTTTTTATATACATTGGTTTAAGAATTCAAAAATCTCAACTTAAACCATTTCATAAATTTCTTAACTCTTTATTTCAAAAGAAATTACTTTTTGTTAAAATTCACAAAATCTCAACTTTTATAACTTAAAAGTTTTAACGTTTATCTTTTTAAAGTAAATCAATTCAACAATTTAAATAAACGTATATTTTCAAAGATCACTTTTAAAAATTTCACTTTTAAAATCAACATCGTTATTTTTAAATTCCAAAACTTGAATCCGATGATGCTACAGCACCAATTGGTCAATCACAACACAACATCATATATCAACATATGATAACAGAATATACATCAATCCTGTAAATAAATAACTACTGGTGAGGAATCCAGTTGGATCCCTCCAACCTGTTTCCCTGCATCCAAAGACGTCAGCACAATACCAATTCCGCTCCAGTACGGAATTATCGCGGTATATAGGTTTTTATAAATCCGCTTACTAACGGCGCAATAGGGTCTCATCCGCTATACGAGGCGGGAAATCATCAATCCAATATATACATATGCCAATATGTATATATTGCTATATATATAGATATATCCTATCATATCTAATACAAACAGCAATCATAGCAATCAAACAATAACTATAAAAATTCCACATTTTATTCGAGTGAGAAAAATCTCACCTTAGCATTTTATTTTCCATCCATTTCCATTTCGATCATTTCTTCATTGTATTCGACCTTGTATAAACAATTATACGGTTTGTTAACATTTTAAATAATGGAACAATTCAATTCCCTTTTTTAAATAAATTAAATTTAAACAAATTTTCTTCTAGTAAATCCCTAGTAGCTGAAATAATTTAATAAGTAAAATTTAAACAAGTTAATCTCCTTAATCCTTTATTTCAAAATAACTTGCAAGTTTGAAAATGCATATTTCAATATGTTTATAAGAAGTAATCTATATAGATTAAAATTTATTTTATCAAAGCTCCTGTATAAATTCACAGTTTACTGTAAAATATCCCATAACAAAACTATAAAAAAAAAATTTATTTTTAAACAACTGTAAATCCCAAATATATATATATATACGTATTCATAACTATTAAACAAAATTCCTTATTAAATACTACTGTTGAAAATGAACTTTTGTCTTACACTTATTATAATTTTTCTTTTATAACATATAAATATTTATTCTCTATATATTTACATAAATATATACAAATATGGGAATTTCAGAGCTGATACCTCAACATTGAAATCTCCACACGCTAAGCGCCTTCCCACCTGGACCGAGCTACCAGATCAACATCGATGCCCTCCTCACTTCCTCGATCGAACAAAGTCGCGTACCCAAACTCGATCGTCGCCCCTTGATCCACCACGAACCAATGTTGCCCTGCTTCGCCATCACCATCGCAGCCGTCCCAACCTCGTACGAGCACACGGACGCACGCCTGCGCCTCCACTAATGGCCACGCGAATCCTCCTCCTCCTTCACTGTCCTCGGCCCCACATCGCGACCTCGACCTCACGATAATGTCGCCTCCCCAAATCGAGTTGCCGCCTGCCACCATCCATCGCGAGTCGCCCCTTCGCTCGCGTGCGCGCTCGTCGCCCACCATCACCGGCGACGTGAATCTTTGCCCTAGCCTGCCGCGATTTTAAAATTGAACGAGAGTGGCCCTTGCTTCGATTTCGTTTTAATGAGAGTAGAGGGCTTCGGCTGCCATTTCTATTCGAACGAGAGTTTTTTTATTTTCTTCTTCGAACTGATTTAGAACGGGATTATTTAAATTTGAAGGGGGATGGGTTGCACGAACATTTCGTGATTTCAAGCATGGGCTACGGCGTGATTTAAGGGAAGAGAACGTGTGATTTTAGGCAAGAATCTAGGGACGTTGTCTAAAATAAAATTTTAAATTTAAATTGAAACCGTTCAAAATTTCAATACGTTTGCCTGTCGTATTCTCACATATCAACTTCGAAAAATACGAAATTGGAAATCCGACAATAATTCAATATTACGGACCCAATGGAATTGGTTTCGTCGAATTCCGAGACTGTGCCTCGGACGGCTATTTTTAAATATCGATCGAACGATATAAATTTCAAATCTGAACAGATTGTTTCCCAAATCAATTTCTGAAGCTTCTATTATCCTCAGTATTACCAATACGAATTATTAAAAGCTTTTGAAATATTTTTCTTCGGCTTAAAATTGAAGATTCAAATTTTTGTTCAGCATTCAATCGATTAAATTTTATAATTTAATCGCCAATTTCAAAATTATACCGGGGATTTAAATCAAATCATCGTTCAAATATTTAAAATAAATTAAATATTCTCAATTAAATTTGGTCGAAATTCTGGGTCGTTACAGAAAATATACTTGAGAACTACGATGGCTCTCGGAAACCTCCAAGCCGGACCCCGCCAACCTTACCGAGTATCCGAGTATTTCACATCTCCGTGCGCATACAACTGAAACCAATCTAGAGTAGATGTGAAAATACCCTAATGGGAGCAACCCCACATAGCTTGGCCCCCACTCGCTCTTTATTTAGTCATTTCCGATAAAGGATATCAATGCTCTAAATGAGCAACAAATCGTCTTAGATTGACGAAACAAAAACAAAAGGAAGAAGGGTATCGAAATTGATAGTCAAGATATCAACTATCGGGGATAACAAAACGATCGTATATGGAAATTAAATCTTATACTTTTTCAATGCTTGGAAAATATCCATATACTTATCTCATCGATATAAGTATATTCACAAAACATTTGGGAGGAATTAATATTTCAAAAGCATACTTAGATGGGTCAAAAACAATTGTCTATAAGAAATGCGAATGTTTTCCATTGTAATTATAAAGAACATTTATGGAAATCAAATCTCCTACACTTGTCACGTTTCCGATATTCTCGACTTACTCTATCCCTCGCCCAGAAACAAAGTCAGGTAAGTCAGGGCACTGGTTGCGCCTAGCCTTGCCTACACACTTCGGTTCGAGATCTCACAGATAGAGGATCAATCTACTCATCAGCTTTTAGTGTCAAGTATAGGACTACTTACTTTCCATAAATAACCCATTTAAATCATTATATAAATTTTGAAGCTCCTTTAAATAAAGATTTAAAACTTCCATTCAAATCATAACTTAAACCCATCATCTTTAAAGGAGAATACGACCAAGAGGGGTGAAGCTCCCTCTTAATCAAATGAGATAGCTAAAAGGGGTGTTATTTCCTTTTAACCAAAAAGTCACTAAATGTCAATCCTAAGTTAAAAGGTGGTGTAAGTTCCCTTTAACTAAACATCAAAGTTATTGCTCATAAACTAACCGAGCACAAATCAAACAACCAAACAAGAATAATAACAGACTCATTATTATTAACCATTTACAATCAATAGTAAACACAACATTTGTTAAAATGTGAATGAGTCAAAGAAAAGAGATTAAGATTACACTGACTGTAAAATAATTAAATTATACTCACATAATAAGTTATACTCGCTAAACTATGAAAGCAAAGAATATACTCACAGAATAAGTTATACTCGCTAAACTATGAAAGCAAAGAATATACTCACAGAATAAGTTATACTCGCTAAACTATGAAAGCAAGGAATATACTCACATCCTATTTGCTTTGATGGAGACTTGGAATAATTCACCATTTATAATGAATTTTAGTTCTTTTCTTTAGTTTGTGAATGAATTAAAATGAGATATGGACTTGGCTATTTCTAGGTTAAGAGAAGGGTACTTTAGTCATTTCCTACAGCGTAACCAGATTCGACCAGATTTTGGTCCAATAGAAACCAGCCTTATGGCTTAATTTGATTCGACCACATTTTGGTCCAATAGAAATCCTCCTTATCAACTATGGCATAATATGATTCGACCAGATTTTGGTCCAATGGCAACCATCCGTATGGCAGAACCTGATTCGACTAGATTTTGGTCCAATAACAACCATCCGCATGGCAGAACCTGATTCGACCAGATTTTGGTCCAATGACAACCATCCGCATGGAATATAATAATCATTATGCTATTTTATTTCATTAGGCAAGTAATTATACTGTTCTGTTTTTATTAGGCAAGTAATTATACTATTCTGTTTTATTAGGCAAGGTTAATAATTCTCTCTCGTTTTATTAGGCAAGTAATTATACTATTCTGTTTTATTAGGCAGGGTTAATAATTCTAGGTATAAAATCGATTATTTAATCATTTAAAAACATATTAACTATTCATGTTCAAAGTGATTAAATTATGGGTCGTTACATTTTAAATATTCGAATTTGATGATCCAAAAATACGGGTCGTTACAGTAGGAAAGTAGTATTGAATCAATACAAAGAAGTATGAATTGATTCTATATAATTTTGAAGAGATTTGAATATATTTTTCAATGGAAATTTCAAGAGAGTAAGGGGAGAGAAGAAAGTAAGTAATTAGTTGTTAAAATATTCGTTTGCACTCTCCCTTTTATTTAGCAAATGAACAGATGTGTCTATTCATGAAGAATTACGACGAATAGACATTTCCTTTCAAAATTTGAAAAACCCATTTGTGGCATGTATGTCGACATACCTTATGTCTATATGTCGACATATGCTTGTTAAAAAATGAAAACCATTTTCTTTTAAATTGAAATTCTATACTTTGTAAAATAATTTAATACTTTATAAAATAGTGTGAACATGGTTTATAAACATTTTGAACTTTGAAAAACTTTTATAAAATATTTTGAAATTTATTTTGGTTAAAAATAAAAAAGAGTAGAAAATTGAAGATAGAGATCAAAGATTGCTATCACGGACTTTAACAATATATGTTATGACTCTATATACTAAATTATAATATTGAGATCTTTATATCTTGATCTTGAACTCATGAGTCTTCATGTCTATCTCTTGAGTCTTTATACCGTATAGTTTTCGATTCAACACATGTGTAATATTTTGCACGATATAATATATAACTTGGCAAAACATTGGTATCTATATTTTATATGTTTGTATATGGTTGTTGTCATCAAAATCAATAATTGAGGTATTAACTGTTATACATAAACCAACTTAGAATTCAAGTTTATGTTATAGAGTGTTTATAGTTTACAACTCTTCTCACAACTATGCTAGGTAGGTAAACATCAAAGGTTCTAATTTGATATACCATAATGCTTATTTTCCTTGCATTACACTGCCTAACAATCCTAATATGATCTAATAAGTAATTAATACCTTAATACATCTCACATACACATTCAGTTTTACTAAGTGTGAATTGAACCTTTCAGATCAGAAAGGACACTGCCATAAGTATTATCATAGAAGTTGATGAAAGCATACCCCATTTTAGGTTCAAATTTGTTGGAGACAATGTTCTAGGAACCCCTGATGATAAGAAAGGATAGCTTACTAAGATTACTCATTTTTAATCCACACTACAAACTTAAATTAGTTGCCAAATATTGAACTACCATATCCCTTAATTATATTCTTTACTGCTTTTGAGAAATACATGGCAGCATCATTCGTGCAAATTTGAATATTATCCCAATGACAACACACACTGGCAGTCATCCCAATGGCTACAAACTCTGATGTAAAGAGCCATGGATGGAGACTTCTATTCTAATTTTTTAGTTCAACAGTGGGAAATTGATTATTGCTTCTCTTTAGATGGATAAATTAAATGTAGTAGATGAATTAATGATGGACAATAAAGTTCATATGTGAACTTTTATTGATCTTAGCGTGTGGTGAAAATAAAAAAATAATAAATAATACAATTTTAAGAAATCGATGCATATAATACTCAAATACAATCTGCGAGCTGAGATGGTGATTGAGTGTTGGGTTTCGACGGCCGCCCCAATACGATCCGGGAGATGCAAAAGTGGTACATACTTAAGCTTGAGATAAGACTAACATAAAATTCCATTTGTATAATGGCAAACAAAAGTAGGTTAACAAGATTAGATCAAGAAATTTAGGGTTAAACATAAGGAAATGATGGGAGAAAATGAAAACGGGAATTTGACGTCAAATATGAGCAAATTTCATTTGAATAATGAGATTTGAAGAGGAAAGGGGAATGGTTAGAGAATAGAAGAGGAATGGAGGGCATGAAATATCGAAGGAGAGAGAGCAGATGTAGAATTGTACTAATTTGATCTCATCGTATAGTAGGCTTTCGGTTTTGATAATCCACTCAAGTAAGAACGTAAGTACTGCTCACAAATATTTAGACAAACCAAGCTTAATTATGATAGATCATCACGGTACACCAACTTCCTTCAACATCCAACTGTACACGTGGCATTACAACAGTAAATCAAATAGAAGGCACTTATCTTTCCTAGGCACACATCAGCAGTCCGCATCACCTTAAACCGCGCCTAGACTATGACATATGCCACCATCCAGGCCTGCAAAAAAGAACCCCTTCCCAAACTGCTTTCAAATCCTGTTGTCTTTTGTTTTTTCTGCACTTTACTTGTTAGTACTATTACATAATCTATGAATTTATGTTTAATCCATAGAACACTATCTTCAAATAGTCCAGTAAAATCGTTATTTGGTGCTATTCTGAGAATGCATATATCATACTCGTAGGTAGAATCTATTTGTCCGTTGTTATGCAATGGAAAACTGCATTAACAGAGCTAGCAGTAACCATCCTTCTAACATTCTCCTTTTTCTACTATGCTTTATTGCACAATATGAATTATTAGTAAATTTATTTATTCCATTCCAGATCGAAATGGGAAATGCTAATGTTAGAGTCATGGTCTTGCGGTATTTTAAATAATTTTGGAACACAAATTTACGTGGCTGTCATCCCCCTTGGGCCTGAGCAGCCCAAACAAATTGGGTGCATTTGCTTTAACTCCGCTAATAAGGATAAAAACTTGTTGAATAAAAAAAAAGTCGCTGAAATAAATAATCGTGATACAGCTTTTCACAGTGCTAAATCTTTACATAACCAGCATGAAAGCTTTTCCCATATGCTAAAGCAGATGGAAAACATCCATTTAGATTAGGATAGAATGGTGGAAGAAAATACATGTATCAGCTTTCAGTCCAAAATACCCCAGGCAATCATACTGCTAAAACAGCAGACAGCTTCAAAAAACCATTGCATCAACCACAGAATGCAAACTTGACCCGTCAGGGATTCTTAAAGGTGCACCATCGCACAAACAATTATCAACGTCAAAAAGCTCCCAATCTTTTATACCACACTTCTCCAAAGCCAGCTTTAACCTCTGACCGCCCTGATCTTTTGGGTACATCCCATCTGGACTAACAAGCACAGCCCCTGTATAAGACTGCCCCGCCGCCTCAGCAGCCCCGCTATAGTGAAATAATCCCCAGCTGAAATCATCGCTAACATCCACTATCGTCCAAAACTCTTTTGAAATCACACCATTATCCAACACACTAAAGTGAAACGTACCAGGAACATTTGCCCTCCTTACTCTGTACCTTCTTCTCCTCCATACAAGTTTCCCTTCTATTGTCTTCACCTGAAACACCGGTTCGTACCAAAATGACCCTTTTGCCCTTCCTCTATAAAACAGTTGGTATTGACAAGGAAACTGATCGTATGCAGGATTCTGTCCCGCTACCACTCGCCAGCTCCACTCTGACCTTCCTAACCAACCAATGAATAGGTCTTCAGCAGTTTCATGATTCAGAGCTTCTGTTCTAAACACGGATAAAGGAGGTATGATGGGCTTTTTTGGTATTTCAGCATTTAGCTCAAGACAGTTGTTTTTCTGTAGAACACAAAGGGAGAATGCTTCTAAATTCGGACTCTCGTAAGAAGCTATGCACCGGTAGCTACAGACTTGATCAGTCGGTGCACATGAGTTCAGGCATTGAAGAGCTTTTCTACAGTTTGGATCGATTAGACAATTCAACACTTGAGTCCCGCAGTTTGTTATCATACAAGTAAGGGTCGACAATCCTTTTGCCCTCAAATTTTTAAGCATGGGTACTGGTTTAATATAAACGTTGATTATTACGAGTAAGCAGAATCTGATATCATCAGAATTGTGCCTTTCCCAGGCATCTGATACGATTTTGATCACTTCAAAGGGTTTTTTGTCGCCAAAAATGTTATTTCCTTTGTCTTCAACAAATGAGCCTCCAAGCTTGTTTCGTATAGATGAAGATGAATCAAAGCAAAGAACGTTAGGAATGTTTTTGCTGTTTTTCTGGATCCATGCAATTGAGCTTTGATCATTTATTGCAACAATAAGTAACAAATCACAGCAAGTAAGTTCTGATTGGAGAACTTTAGAATTAGGATTGTCAGGGATCATGGACTTGTCAGTAAAAACGAGCATTTCAAATTCTTCATCCACCCACTTCAGCCTGTTTGCCTGAATTGAAATGTAACACGAATAACCATAGTGTAATGTTGTAGATTTGATATGACGGAATGCATCAGCGACTATCTGAGATTAATAATTATTGATGTTTCTCTGTCTATCAATTTCAATGTATTGTGCTGCGTATGCACAATCATCACAATATAGTGGTGGATGATGTGAACTAAACCTATTAGTTGCCTGTGACTAAGAACACCGAAAAAGTGTGCACATCGCCAAGAGATGTTTTAGTCAATGTATGAGTAAGTTAGCCACTGATGTATAAAAATAAAAAACCAAAGAACATAGATCAAGATAGTAAAATAAAAAACCTTTGATGATGATTTTATTTATAACTACTTTAGTACAAGTTAGAAAACGTGTGGTGTGTAATATTGTAAAAAGAGAAAGCTTTTGTATTATTGCTGAATTCAAAATGTACTTTACAAATGAAATACACAGCATTTATTTATATGTTACATAGTGGGCTTAATACAAGATGCCCATGATCCAAATGAAATAAAAGAAGTAATTGCAGCCTTTGGATCAGATGGATGGTTGAGATGTTGCTAACGTGATTACGCGGATTGCTATATGTCGCAAGTAAGAAACACACGTTACTTTTACTTCCCCCCTCAAACCCGATTAGGTTAGGGTTTGTAAGAAAAAGAAAAATATGGCGGCTGCTCTTTGAGAGGAAGCGATTCGGCAATTCAGCGATAGTAGACTGTAGATCTGACTTCATTCTAGTATGAAGATGGCTCTTTGCGATCTCTGGTATGGATTGGCAGTGTCGACGTTGAGTTCGTCTCTAAGTCTTGTGAAGTTAAGCCTGGTCAAGGGTTTAGTAAGTATATCTGCCTTTTGATGTATAAATGGTATGTATCCGACTTTTAGCTTCTCTTTAATTACTTGTTCTCTTATGAAGTAAAGGTCTAATTCTATGTGTTTTGTTTTTGAATGGAGAACTGGGTTGGATGATAAAGAGATAGTACTCACATTATCACACCAGATTGTTGCCTTTTTGTTTGATGTGATGTTAAGTTCACTTAGAAGTGATTCTACCCACATAACTTCCGCTGTTGCACTTGCCACACACCTAAATTCAGCCTCTGTACTGGATCTCGACACAGTGCTTTGCTTCTTCGCACTCCATGATATTGGTTTTTTTCCTAAATAGATGCAGTAACCTGATGTAGATTTGCGGTCATCAGTGTCTGTACCCCAATCAGCATCAGCATATGCATTGATGTTGAATGATTGACTTGATTTTAGGATGAGTCCATGATTAATTGTCCCTTTGAGATATCTGAGTATTCTTTTACTGCTTTTCAATGATTGTCTAGATGATTTTGCATATACTGACTGACTTTGTTGACACTAAATGACATGTCTGGTCTTGTGATAGTCACATATTGGAGTGCACCAACTATACTCCTGTACTACTTTACATTTTGAATTGATTCCCCCTTATATTTTGATAGTTGATGATTTGTGATCATATGAGTTGGTAGTGTATTAGCTTTGTCCATTTTGGCTCTTGATAATATGTCTGCAATGTATTTTCTTTGATTGAGATGCATCTCTGATGTTCCATATCTCTCTACTTCAATTCTCAGAAAATAATTCAGATCACCTAGATCTTTAACAGAAAATTCTGAATTGAGCATTGCAGTAACTTTCTTAATTTCTAATTCACTACTTCCTGTAATGATAAAATCATCAACATAGATTAGGATATAAGTGATAGCAATATCATTAATTTTAATAAATATAAAGTTGTCTGATTTTAGAGATTTGTAGCCAAATTTCACAAGTGTTGACTTGAGTTTGTCAAACCAGACTCTTGGTGCTTGCTTTAAACCATAGATGGCCTTGTTGAGTTTGCACACCATCTCTTTGTTTGAATTGTGAGTAAATCCTTCTGGTTGCTCCATAAATACTTCTTCATGTAACACACCATTTAGAAAAGCATTATTCACATCTAATTGCATGATGCTCCAATTTCTACTTAAAGCAATGGTTAGTATAATCCTAATAGATGATGGTTTCACAACAGGGGAGAATGTTTCAGAAAAATCAAACCCATGCTGTTGTGAATACCCATTTGCAACCAATCTTGCTTTATATTTAGAAATTGAACCATCAGCATTTTTCTTTAGTTTGAATGTCCATCTACATCCAACAATGTTTTTGTTTTCTGGTTTTTTAACAAGAACCCAAGTTCCCTTGTTAACTAGAGCATTATATTCCTCTTGCATAGCAGCTCTCCATTTATCATTTTGAGCAGCTTCTATGTAAGAGGATGGTTCACCTTGATTTGTAGTGGTGTTGATAATTTTTGGTTTATGTATACCACATTTTGCTCTAGTTAGTATTGGATGAACATTAACATTATTTCTGACTGTGATGTTTGAATTAGTATCAGAATTGTTGCAAGCCACAATATCATTGCTGGCATCTTGATTATCACTTTGGCTGCTGATCTCTTGATTATCACTCTTGCTGTCGATCTCCTGTCTTTGAGTATTTTGATTGTTGTCATCATCTTCCCAATCATCTTGCTCTTGACCTGGTTCCCTAGTAGGCATGGTGAGTTGAGGGTTGGTGCTTGTGCCCTTACTTGTGGGCTGAGTTGAGGGTACAACTTCAATTTCATCAAGTAGATCAGGTATAGTGATCCTTGCATTTCTCACTTTTTCAGTGGTTTTAATTTCAGTGTTGCTATATGGATATACCTGTTCATTAAATCTTACATGTCTGGAAATATATATCTTTCCTTTGTTGTCAAGACACTTATACCCCTTCTGATTGTTACAGTATCCTAAGAAGGTACATGATTTAGATCTAAAATCTAATTTGTGAGTATTGTAGGGCCTTAAACATGGGAAACATTGACAACCAAAGACCTTTAGATGTTTATAATCTGGTTTGACCTTAGTTAGCACTTCCCGTGGACATTTAAATTTGAGATTTTTTGCTGGCAGTAAGTTTATCAAATGCACAGCAGTATTAAATGCTTCTGGCTAAAATTCTAAAGGCATAGAAGCTTTTGCTAGCAAGGTTAGACCAGTTTCGACAATATGTCTATGTTTTCTTTCAATGATCCCATTTTGTTCTGAAGTATATGGACATGTAGTCCTATGATTAATCCCCTTTTTTTCAAAGAAGGTTTTTAGTGGTAGGAATTCCTTTCCACCATCAGATTGAAAAGTACATACATGATTTTCAGTCATATTTTCAACCTTGTTAATAAATTGAATAACTATATTACTAGCTTCAGACTTGGTTTTTAGCATATAAATCCATACAAATCTTGAGTAAGCATCTATGAAAGATATATAATATTTGTAACCATAGTCAGAACTAATAGGAGTTGGACCCCATAAATCACTAGCAATTAATTCAATGGGTTTTGTGTAGCAAGTGTGTGAATCTGGAAATGCAAGTGTATGACTTTTTCCCAATTGGCAAGAAGTACACATATATGAGTCAGAAATATTACTAAAGGGAATGTTATTACTATTCATAACATGTTTTACAATTTTTGCACTAGGGTGTCCCAGTTTATAGTGCCATAAATCAAATATATTGCAGCTATTATTCATGACATTCATTATACAATTGTTCCCTTTGTTTTCAGAAACATTTGAGTTACAAAAATCAAATTTGTACAACCCATTGTTTTCTTTACCCTGCAAAATGATTTCTTGAGTTAGTATATCTTTAACTATACAATTATTTGGATAGAATTCGAAAAAGACATTGTTATCTTTTGCAAATTGGGAAACACTCATTAAATTCTTTTTAATTGAAGGAACCCTCAATAAATTTCTTAGAAATAATTTCTTGGGTCCATTTATACTTGCATTTCCAGTATGTATAATATGGACAGTTTTGCCATTGCCAACAAAAAGATTTTGTGTATCTTTATATTCTTTGTTCCCCAAGTTTAAGTTGCTGAGATTGTTGGTCACATGATTGGTTGCTCCAGAGTCTGGGTACCAACATTCATCACTGACATCATCTGCTGTAGCAATTTCAGTGTTAAGTATCTCTGCTTGACCATTGTTGTTGTCTTTGGGCATATTAACTGTATTGATATTAACATTGCTATTTTGTTGTGAGGGAGTATAGTTCTTGTTGAATCTGAAATAGCATTTGTTTGCTCCATGTCCATATCTCTCACAAATTTGACACCTTATTTTATTGTTGTTGTTGCTCCTGCCACCTCTCCTGCCTCTGTTGGATGGTCCTCCTCTCTGGTAGCTATTGAACTGACCTCTCCCCTGGCCTTGTTTGCCTTTGTTGTAAGTATAATTGACAGATATGTCTGAACTTAATGTTTTGCCATGTTCAATTCTTCCTTCATGTGATAAGAGAGTAGAGTAAACAAACTGTAGTGAGGGAGTTGGTTCCATGGTAGAGATAATTGCCACAACAGCTTCATATTCACTATCTAGACCACTAATTATGTATAATACATGTTCAAAATCAAGAACTTTGTGTCTTGCTGAGGCCAGTTGGTCACATAGATTTTTGACTTTGAGTAGATATCCGTTCATAGTCATTTCATTCTTCCTAATGCTTTGTAATTGCCTTCTATGATGCATGATTCTTGCAGATGACTGAGATGTGAAATTTCTCTCAATTGTTGTCGATACTTCTTAAGCAGTTTTGCAACCTATAAGCTGTGGTAGAATAGATGCACTTACAGATGACATCATCCATGCACAAACAAGGCTGTCTTGCCTCTGATATGCTGTGTATTCTTGATTTGGCACCAACTTGTCCTCACTGTCTTTGACAAATTTTGGTGGTGTAATTTTTGTACCAAGAATATAATCCTCTAATCCATAACCTCTAATTGATGTCTCTACTTGTAATTTCCAGATCAAGAAGTTGGTTTCATCAAGTTGAATTGAGAGCAGTTGACTCTGAGGTTTGATGGTGGCCTTCATCAGATCATTAACTGGATCTGATTGAGTTCGACTGGGAGAGACTCTTGTGCTGGACATCTGTGGGCTTGTGGCTTCGCCCTGACTCATGATGAATGATGAGAAACATCAGCAATCAGGTATAATGATTCAGCCCTGAAAATCTTGAATTAGGAATAAGAGAGAAAGTTGTGCAGTTGAATCTTGATGTTATCTTGCGGATTTAAGTGATGATTTCTCTTTTGAAAGGAAATGCTTTTCTGATAAGTTTTCTTGATGCACTTGAATTCAACTGAAGCTTTTTCTTGATTTTCTTGATCGGTTTTCAATGGGTTTTTGAAATCTTTATACCACCAAGCTTTCAGTGGTAATCAGAGGCAGCCAGAGTGGTGAACTGACGAGGCACTGATTTCCAGTGACAGCAGCAACTCTCAAATGAGAAGATGCTGAATCTTCGATGAGAGGAGTCCAAGTGATGACACTTTTCTGATGGACGTTGATCTCTGATCGATAGGTGCAGTTAGCACACAATTGCTCTGATACCAAGTTAGAAAACGTGTGGTGTGTAATATTGTAAAAAGAGAAAGCTTTTGTATTATTGCTGAATTCAAAATGTACTTTACAAATGAAATACACAGCATTTATTTATATGTTACATATTGGGCTTAATACAAGATGTTCATGATCCAAATGAAATAAAAGAAGTAATTGCAGCCTTTGGATCAGATGGATGGTTGAGATGTTGCTAACGTGATTATGCGGATTGCTATATGTCGCAAGTAAGAAACACACGCTACTTTTACTGTACATGCAAAATATCAAAGCTCATGAAGGATTTTCTCTAATGGAAAAATCAATCAAACATGGTGCATTAAACATGACATCCTTACATCAACGACGGTGCTCACGAGTAGACACACACATACATACACGTATACACACGCGCTCCCGCGCATGTGTGCACACATATCTATACTATATATAAGAGAAATAAATCTATACTTGCAAGATTTTTTTAAAAAACAAGACAAAAAAACAAAAACGCAGAGGAACTACATGACTTCTTACCATGACAGATTTAAATAACTGCTTTTCTTCTTTCTGGAAAATGAGTGGTTTATAGCTACTATAATGCCTAATTAACCATCAAAGTAGTCAAGACAAAAGGGATCAACATAATAATTTTATATTTACAAAAAATAAAAGTATGATGATAAAATTCAGTTTCTGACAATAAATACTCATTCACATATACACAATATGAAATATTACCTTGATAAAACACTAAATACCAATCATTTCATGTACTAAAATATGCATAATCTCAACTACTATCTTCATAAAAGTCACACAAATAATTTTCGAATGCAGATACAATAACATCCGTATCCATTTTTTAGATTTCAAATATTTTTTCATTTTCTGAATATAATGCGGACAGATATCAGATTTTGAATATTTATTGACAACGCTTAACACTAAATTTTGAACTTTGAAAAATGAATATTCATTGACAACCCTTAACACTAATATTTAAACTTTGAAAAACTGCAGATATATGCAATTTTTATAATATTATGCTATGAAATCAACACAATTCAGAGTAAAGGGACACAAAGATGTTCAACTTAAGTCCACAAGAGAGAAAGAACACACGAATATAGTCGATTATCTTTATTATGCCCAAAACAACATTGTCCAATTTCCTTAACAATAAATTACTAACATACTTGGCATTTAACATGCACAAGAGAAAGTTGGTATTATCTAATCTACAATGAGACAACTGATGAGATGCTTGGCAAACAAGTTCAAAATAAATGCAAATTAGCTTACAAGAGGGATACAGATTGTTTTAGCGATGAACACATCAACAAATTTCCATTGAATGATGTACTAAGAATGATGGAGCACTTATTTATCGCTGAATTGCCTTGATTTAAGTTAAGAAATTGAAAAAAAATATGATTTATTGCTTTTTTGATTTCTTTCAGTACAAGACCCTGTACAAACTGTGGCGTATTTATATACAAAGATGGAAAATAGATATTTACAATAATGCCCTTATTATACAAATATATATTATCTTTTCCACTTCAGCCGTATACTTTATTCATTCATTTGCCCCCTTCAAATCGATCTAGGGTTTCCTCTTGAACTCTAAAATGTCGATCTTCATCACCATGCTTTCTGAAAATAATAAACTTAAAGTTTTGATTGCGAGAATCAGTCGATCTTCTAGGTTGAGAAAAGATTCATCTTTCACCAGCAGTGATGGATCTGGTTAGTCTGAGGCGATAAAATCACAAGTATCTGTAG
Organism: Allium fistulosum; assembly: GCA_030737815.1. Lineage (NCBI taxonomy): Eukaryota > Viridiplantae > Streptophyta > Magnoliopsida > Asparagales > Amaryllidaceae > Allium > Allium fistulosum. Next base: position 665,466,794 of record CM060903.1, read on the forward strand.
ATCTGAAGCTGCTCTTAGATCAGTGAACCTCCAACTACTAATCAGTGGAGTTACTTGGGCCCGAACTCTGATTTGGTTTCTGTTGTGATAGTGAGTTCATTGAGCTATCGTTTTGAGGTGTTCAGGAAGTTTTCCATTCTGACTTGAGGTTTTGTTGACTATGATGGATCGATTTGGCTTATGGTATGAAGTGATGATGTTGGTCTCGCTGTCGAGGCTTTTGACTTTCAATTCATCTCTGAACCGACAGAAATTCTGGGCAGATAAGGCCTTTGTGAGTATATCTGCCCTTTGGTAGGGAGCAGGTATATGATTTATTTCTATTTTGTTCTGATTTACTTGTTCCCTTACAAAATACAAATCTATCTCCATGTGTTTAGTCCTTGTATGCAATATTGGATTTGCTGAAAATGCCACTGCACTTAAGTTGTCGCACCATATCATTGTTCTTTTGCTGATTTGGATCTGTAGTTCACTGAGAAGAGATTTGATCCAAATCACTTCTGCTGTGCAACTAGCCAGACTGCGATATTCAAATTCTGTACTTGATCTGGATACCGTAGGCTGCTTCTTTGAGCACCATGATATAGGATTTTCCCCCAGATAGATACAATACCCTGATGTTGATCTACGATCATCAGGATCTGATGCCCAGTCAGCATCAGTATAGCTAGTAATTGCTAATTGTTTGCTTGATTTCATGTTTAATCCATAGTCTAGAGTACCATTTAGATATCTCAGGATTCTTTTTACTGCCTTCCAATGTTCGTCTAAAGGATGATGCATGTACTGACATACTTTGTTGACACTAAAAGATATTTCTGGTCTGGTAATGGTTACATACTGTAGAGCTCCAACAATACTTCTATATTCTTTTTCAAAAGTTATTGTGTCTCCTGTGTCTTGATAGATGCAAGTTACTAACCATAGGTGTTGGCATGGGCTTTGCTCTCTGCATTTTTGCTTTGATGAGTATTTCTTTTATATACTTTCTTTGACATAGATGTATTTCTGTCTCTGATAATCTGTTGACTTCTATACCTAAGAAGTAGTTGAGTGTGCCCAGATCTTTGATGGTGAACTGCTTGTCAAGATAATGAATTACATAATTGATTTCTTCTTTACTATCCCCTGTAATGATGAAGTCATCAACATAGACTAAGATATAAGTCAGTTTATTGTTATGCTCTTTGATGAATAATGATGTGTCAGACTTGGCTTGTTGATAATCCAGTTTCATAAGTGTTGCCTTTAATTTGTCGAACCATACTCTTGGGGCATGTTTTAGTCCATATATTGCTTTATTTAGCTTGCATACCATTGTAGTGTTCTCTGATTGAATGAAACCTGGTGGTTGCTGCATGTAGACTTCTTCTTGAAGTTCACCATTTAGAAAAGCATTGTTTACATCTAATTACCTGATATCCCATCCTTTATGTAGAGCTATGGTTAGGATTACCCTTATTGTAGTTGGCTTTATCACTGGTGAAAATGTCTCATTGAAGTCAAAACCATATTGTTGACTATAACCTTTTGCTACTAGTCTTGCTTTATATCTTAGTATAGTTCCAATTGGATTCTTCTTTATCTTGTAAGTCCACTTGCATCCAATTATGCCTTTATGTTTTGGTGGTGATACGAGATTCCAAGTTCTATTTTTCATCAGTGCACTGTACTCCTCTTGCATTGCATTTTTCCAGTTTTCATTGGTGAGAGCTTGTTCGAGAGTCTCTGGCTCTTCATCTGTTGTACATGTAGCATATAGCTTTGGTTTAAAGATTCCACTCTTGGATCTTGTTATCATTGGATGTCCCCTGTCTTCTGATTGTTGTTGTGTGGTTGAAATTTCCTTTGTAATTTGATCATGATTATTGTCTCTGCTGCTGGTTTGATGATTGCTTGAGATTATTGGAGATTCATCATTTTCTTGTATTTGTTTAGATTGAGTCTGACTTGATTCACTGTTGGATTGTATACATTCAGTATCTGACTTTGTCTCTTTCTCTTGAATGTGAGGTGATCTCTGATGATTATCATACACAGGTATGGGAGGAATGGATACACTTGGATTGTACAACTTCTGAGTAGTTTTTACATGTTGTGTTGCAAATGGAAACACATGTTCATTAAACACAACATGTCTTGAGATAAATAACTTTCCACTGCTATCCAAACATTTATATCCTTTCTGATTTACACCATAACCTAGGAAGGTGCATGGTGTAGATCTAAAGTTTAGTTTATGAGAGTTGTATGGCCTTAGATGAGGGAAACACAGACATCCGAATGTTCTGAGATTTTGATAATCCGGTCTCTCATTAAGTAAGACTTCCATAGGTGTTTTGTCCTGTATTACCTTTGTGGGTAGTCTATTGATTAGATAGACTGCAGTTCCAAAGGCATCAGGCCAAAACTTCATTGGTAGTGAAGCTTGAGCAAGTAATATGAGACCAGTTTCTACTATATGTCTGTGTTTCCTCTCAACTAGCCCATTTTGTTCAGAGGTATAAGGACAAGTCATTCTATGTGCTATTCCTTTTACTTGAAAGTATTCCTTCAATGGCTTGTACTCTGTACCTCCATCAGTTTGTATTACCTTTACTTGCATACCTGTTTGTCTCTCCACCAGTTTTATGAAGTGAATAACAACATTTTGTACTTCTGATTTGGATTTCAGAAAATAGATCCATGTGTACCTGGAATAGGCATCTACAAACGATATATAATATCTAAAACCATAATCTGAGTTTACAGGTGCTGGACCCCAAAGATCTGATGCAACAAGTTGCAATGGTCTGCTAAACTCAGATTGTGATTTTGGAAAAGCCAATTTATGGCTCTTTCCCATCTGACAGTAGGTGCATACATAAGAGGAAGGTATATCAACTTTTATATTATTATCAGACAGTACTTTCTTTACAATTTTTACATTTGGATGTCCCAACTTACAGTGCCAAACATCAAATAGGCTTTTATCATTTTGACGTGATTCATTTTCAATTAAGTAGCAGCAATTTCTTGAACTGTTTGAACATTTATCATTTGAGTTTGAAAGGTTGAATCTGTATAACCCATTGTGAGTATTACCCTGCAATAATATTTGCTTGGTCTGAATATCTCTAACTAGACAATATTTGGGATAAAATTCAAAGTACACATCATTATCCTGTGCAAATTTTGACACACTAATAAGGTTTTTCTTTATTTTGGGAACTCTCAATAAGTTATTGAGATTAAGTATTCTTTGTCCCCTAATTCGTGCATTACCAGTGTGTGTAATGTTAATATTATAGCCATTTCCCATACAAATAGATTGAGTACCTTTATATTCCTTGCTGCCAATGTTTAGGTTCTGAAGATTGCTGGTAACATGATGTGTTGCTCCTGAATCTGGGTACCAACATTCATTGCAGTAGTCTTCTGACCTTCCTGATTCTGACACATTCAGGTTATGTATCTTCTGTTCCTCTACAGTATTTCTATTTTCATGCTGCATGCTTGCTATGTTTGCATTAATGGCATTGTTTTTCTGATTTGTTGAGTTTTGGGCTGCACTGTAATTGGCATCAAACCTAAAATAACATCTGACTGCAGTGTGTCCTAATTTTCCACAAATTTGACATTTCGGTCTATTATTGTTATTGCTCCATCTGCCTCCTCTTCCTCTTGATCTTCCTATTTGGTTTCTTTGATAATTTTGATCATTTCTTGATCCCTGATTGTTTCTTGCTTCATTATTTCTGTCCTGAGTTCTGTTTCTTGAATTTCCTGCATAGTTAATTGATAAGTCTGCATCAAAAGCTTTCTTGTGTTCAATCCTTCCCTCATGAGCAAGTAATGTAGCATGAACAGATTGCATGGGAGGAATAACTTCTTGAGATGACATTACAGCTACAACAGCTTCATATTCATTGTCTAGACCATTCATGATGGTTAGGATCTGTTCTGTATCTGAAACCTTATGACCAGCAGCCTCTAAAAGATCACAGTAGTTCTTGATTTTACCCAAGTATTCTCTCATACTCATATTATCTTTTCTGATTGTTTGCATCTGTCTTTTATAATACATAATCTTTGCTGCTGATTGAGAATTGAATACTTGTTGAATGGTTGTCCAGATTTCGTTTGATGTCTTACAACCAATAACTTGTGGCAAGATCTCTTTACTGATAGATGACAGAATCCAGGAACTCAGTAAATGATCTTGTCTTAGATGTGCTCCATAGTCTTTATTGTTGATCAATTTTCCATCAATATCGGTTATGAATTTGGGCGGAATAGTATTGGTTCCATGAATGTATTCTTCTAGACCATAGCCTTTTAATGCTGTTTCAACTTGAAACTTCCATAACAGATAGTTTCCTTCATCTAATTGTATTGTTATCAACTGCCTCTGTGGACTTATTATGGTTTTTATTAAATCTTGCACAGGTTCTGGCCTCTGCTGTGTCTGATTTTCCCTTCTTGATGGTGAAGAAGTGGATGAATCTTGACCAGAAATGGTTGGCGAAACATTAGTTGGATTGTTGAGATCATCTGCCATGATTTAGCTTCTGAATTCTTGATGCAAATGAGCAGATTGTATATGATCAATGTGCAGCCAGGTTCTGATGAACTTATGGCGAGGCACACACACGGATTGGTTAGAACAGAATTGATACTTTCTTGATCTTGGCAAACTTCTCAGATGATGAAGCTTTTCTGATGAGAAATTCAAAACCACAGCCAGTGTACGGTTTCAGATGATGAACTTATTCTGATGAGCCGCCTTGGCGAGGTGGATAGCCGTGAGGCAAATATGCTCTGATACCAAGTTAAGAAATTGAAAAAAATATGATTTATTGCTTTTTTGATTTCTTTCAGTACAAGACCCTGTACAAACTGTGACGTATTTATATACAAAGATGGAAAATAGATATTTACAATAATGCCCTTATTATACAAATATATATTATCTTTTCCACTTCAGCCGTATACTTTATTCATTCATTTATTTATGTTAACTCCTCGTCAAATATATAATATGACATCTGTGCTGTTTTGGTGTAAGACACATGTAGCATGTGTATGCTACCAACACTGGATGAGAAGTCAATAATATTGCTTACAAATATCAAACAAAATTTGGCACTGCTGGTTTTGGTGATAAATGAACAATTAACCATCACTGTTTCTAAACAATAGGAGCATGTAAAAACAAATAAAAAATAGATCACTGTAACCTAAAAAAGTATACTAGATAAATAGATAAAATAATGAAACTTATTGCATAAGGGTCCCATTATGTGAGGAGTTGTAAAAAATCACCACTGTATCAAACCTATCCAATAGAGAACTATTATATCAGGAGATTATTTTTGAAATTGAAATTTGATGAAAACACGTTGGTTTGTGTTTACAAAGATGCCAAATCTTGAGCTAATACAGTATCACATATAAAATGACCGTTATGCAAGTTTGAAAGATTCTAAAATTAGAATGAGCCATAAACAAAGTCTAGAAGTAATCTTTGACAACAATTAATAGAAAATTGTTGGATAACAAACATGGACTATGAAAAAATGAATCCAGTTTAAACCAATGTTTATGATTCTTGTTTCTGTACCCTTCATATGAGATTTTCGAAACTTCAATTATGACTCTTTTTCGGATTATGGTATTTATTTATGTAGAAACTCATCAATAATTAATACATACTTATATTTACGAAAATAAATCATGTCTTATACATAAAAAGGTTGATTAAAATATAAATGTATATTGTTCTTCATGTTATTACTGTTGACTTGGGTCATATCACTTGTTTTTATTCCACTACATGATTATTTTTTATTTTCTTTTTTCATTTTGACTGCGTTATTTTAAAACTATTTTTTATCACTTAAAAGATCTAATCTAAAATTCAGACCAGAACTAGAACTTTGACCGAATTCCATCCTGGTTATCACCGAAACCAGAACGGTATGACTCGGACATCAAAATTTGAACCATTGTTCAACCATGCATCAAGATTAGTAGTGTATCCCATGTAATTAACTTTTGAGTATAGAGTGTAATTCAAATATTTAATTATAAAAGAAAATAAACAGGAAAAAAACTTAGAGGTCGTGGAATAAATATAAGAAACCAAATGTGTTTTCCCCTTAGTGATGAAGAAATAATGAATGGGTACTTCGGGTAAAAAGTATTTGCTTTTGGCAGTGTTTTGAAGCCTCGACATAACCTCGGTTCGACCATGCTTAATTTTGAACTTCGAAACACCGCGGGTCCTGAAAATAAAATAATCTTACATGTGCATGAACTATTAGTCTGACCTCTAAACATTGAAAAACCGTGAGAACAAACCTTGATTCAACTGTGGTTAACTTTCACCTTTGTAGCGGTACGATTTTAGTTAACTTTTTTAGGTTATTATTGCAAACACTAATTATGCAGTGGTTGCACTGTAAACTATTTTCAATTTGAGTTTGGACATGTAATGTGAATGTTACCCTTAATTGTTGTTTTGTGCGCTTCTATTTGTTTGTAAAATAGCGGTCATCGCTACTTATTGTTGTTTATTAGCTTTACTACTTAATCTTTGATGCTACATAGTGTAATTAATTAATCTTAAATCATGTTGTTTTAGTGTTGTTGCTCCTTATGACATGATTTTAGTGTTGCTACTACTACTATTATTTAAGTGTTGTTTATTAATCATGCTATTTGTTTGTTGGGAAAATGTTAACATGTGCTCTAATGGCATGGTAAGATTGTTAAATTACCTAAGTAACCCTTTGAATTCCATGCGTTTTTTATGGTGTAAGAATAAAATATATATTTAGAATAAATATTTTTATCTTTTAGCATAAAACAATCGCTCTTAACATGTGCCTTTATGACACACAGTACTCCCGTTTGTCGGTTCACGGTATAGCATTTATGGTGCTTCTTGTAATATAAATTACTATATGTTGCGCTACATTTTACATTTGAAATGGATAAATCGTCGAAAAAGAAATACATGGTTATGACGGTTCGATGGTTCGATCGTCAAACCACCGAAACCGTAAAACTTTATGGTATAACAGTTCGACTCGGGTTTGGCCCTGATAACTTTGATTTTTTGTATCCTTTCAAAAGCATCTTAATTGATATCTAGTGATAATTATGATGTATAAGATATTTTAGCCAAACCTTTTCTATTTTGTATCCTTTCAAATACCAACTTTTTCCATCAAGTTTAAAAAATGGTTTGCTTCACATTCTGATGTAGGTCACAAGTTATGAAAAAGAAACATATATTTTTGCTACATCCTCATTTAAAAAAAATTAGGCTCGGTTCTTGTTAGGTGTGGCTCACATTGTAAATGGAATTGGTGTGTGGATTGAATGAGTTACAGTTCAACATCGCACGATATTTAGAATAATGGCGTTATATATATGGATTGGTGGCACTAACATTGGGGATTCCTTTTTGTTACAATATGTTGACAAGACTAGATTATATGTCCGATGGAAGGCGACGAAGAGATGTTCAACTCGGAGACTTCGACCGTTGACTTCCACTAGAAACGGTGAAGCGTACGTGTACGGAATGCGAGAATGCCGAAACTTAACAGTTCTCTCTCATTAAAACAACTTAACGACGCCTGGTTTTTAAACTATGGAAGTTATGATCCGCCCTTATTTTCAAGTTTCATATATGAAAACCCTCATAAAAATATGTTTTAAATAACACTTCTATTACTATTTTTTGTTAAAAAATGTTAATTTTTATGAACTTGATCGCATGGTTCTATAACCAAAATTAGTTTAAAAAATGTAACTTTGCAGTTTTTCGACAAATATTTGCACTTTCAAAAAGTGCAAATATTTAAACTAAAAAAAGGTTGTTTTTAAAAATTGGTTTTAGGGCAGGCGCCTATGTATTTTGAAACTTAGAAGAGGGGTTTTACAAAAGTTCCCTTAAAAATTTGTAAATATTTTTGAAAATAATGTCAAAAGAATGTGGAAAAAAAATCAATCATCATAGAATCTAGTATTTTTGAATGTGTTATGCTATGCATATCGAAACATGGCATGATGAAAAACAACTGATTATTTTTTTAGAAAAAAACTACCATTAGTGCGTTGCAAATATTTGGTCCAATGTTTATTGTGTTCCCCGACATTACATTTGCTTCCCAACATTAATGTATGCAAAGAAAATATTTTTCCAAATGATATTTCCACAAAGAATATTTAGTAGTTGATATATACGTGCGTTGTGAATATTTACAATGAGCACTTTAGACTATAGAAACAAATGAGCATCACAGAAAACAGAAACAAAATCGGAGCACCAATAAATAATTTTTCTACAGAAACGAGGACCTAAACCAATCCATCTTCTGCACTTAGAAGTTACACAACAATCATGCGTAAAAATCTAAAATATTACACAATTGGCTACAAAGAATTATAGTCAATCATAGGGCTGCACACAACCCATATCCAACCCGACCCAACCCACCAACCCGACCCAACCCACATAAACCCGACCCAACCCATCCTAGTTCGGGTCGGATATGGGTTACAATTTGTAACCCATACTATATATGAGTCGGGTGTGTTATTTTGTTCAACCCAACCCTACTTTAACCCAACCCAACCCTATATTAAAAACCTAATTTAATATCAATACACTTAAAATTAGAATAGTCTAATCCTAGAATAATGTTTATGTATTCTACAGTAAATATACGAAAAAACATATTTTATGTCAACCCAAACAAGGTAGAATTTGGCAAAGATATTCCAAAGGGCATTTTAATGTATTTTAAAATGAAACATTTGTTCTACTATGTAGTGAACTAATTTCATATGATGTGTTTTACAATGAAATTTTAATAAAATATATGTTATAATGAATTAGTTAGTTTAAGTGCGTTATGCTAGCTAAAATCTAATATATTATGTTGAACATTTTAATGTTATTTTTTGAAAATATTCCCTTATATTCTCATTTTTTATTAGATTCATGCAACCCAACCCAACCCTACTAAACCCGACCCAACCCATATCCAACCTCATATAGGGTCGGATACGGGTTGAGCTACCTTAAACCCATACCTATGCGGGTCGGATGAAATATTTGCTCTGACCCGACCCAACCCATACTTTGTGCAGCCCTAGTCAATCATCAATGTAAAATTTAAAATTAGACCAAGGAACTAAGTTGAAACTTACGGTATGAACGAGGACTTCTTTCCATGGAGTGCTTTTTATCGGACTCACGCTTTCTTCGCTGACTATGGCGACGATTCTCACTTCTGCGTCCGTTTGGGTTTTCTCTATTGCACTAGTTTCGCCCGAAACTGCTCGAACTTCAGCGTTGATTAGCGAAATTCGAGCTCCTATTTGAGGTACTGGAATTAGGTTTGATAATTGTGGTCCAGAGCTAGACTTGAGTTTGACAAGGGAGGAAATAGAAAGAAATTTTGTAGTGGCGGCAAAAACCGAGACAGATGCAGCCATTAAAATAACATTATCGACGGGTAGAAATATAGGGAAGAGTCTGGGCTGTTTTTTTAAATCGGCTTTGCGTACCAGCAATGGATTCTGTCCCACTAAAAAGAAAAGTGGAATTCAATATTTACACGTTGTAGGTTTATAGCTTTAGAAATTAAAATTATCGTGATGCTTCTCGAGGTATCTCAAGTTCATATAACCCTGATCAGTACGGCTGTTAATGAATATGTGTAAAAATATGTGTAAAATCTGAAATCTGTATCTGAAAAGCGGATAAATACCTGATATTCAAAAAAACGAATACGAATGTCGATACGAAGACATGCACAATCAAAAATTATCCGTCTGGTTTATTTTAAGATTATAGTTTAAATTAAGTATATTTTAAAATAATGAAAGATGTTTATTTATTGTTTTATTAAGTCTATATCATACGCACTTAATGCATATTAACTGCTTAAAACTTTTTATCATCGTTATATTTGTTTATTTTTAACACTTTAATAGTCAAATGAGATTGAAAAAGGTTTGCATTAAACTAAATTCTTACATTTATGTTTCTTGATTTATCGGTTGTTAATGGATAGGATAATTATCTGATATCCGTTCGTATCCACGGATACAGATATCCGATATTCAAAAATGATTTCGAATGCGGATACAGCACTATTCATATCTGATAGTATCCGTTGACAGACCTACTTATCATGTTATAATGAAATTTGAACAAGAATACCTCTTATCAGGTTATACAGAAATTTGAGCAAGAATAAGTGAGATTAATGGTGTGATTGCATCAACATACAATATTGTTCCTTTCAGCACATCCGAAGTATGCACAAAGTAGAATAAAAACTGAAAATCATAGTAAAAACTTAGGTTCAATCATGAATTAAAATCAATGGAATGAAGCTATTAAAATTTAATAGTAGAACAACATAATCGTAGAAAATTAACCTTTTGATGCAACATATGATATCGAACTTTCATGATCATACATAATTTCTCAATGATACCAACTAGGATTGTTATGGTAATATTAAATTCACTTTTGTCATACCAATATCAAACAATTAGTATCCAACATTGAACTATATCAGTATACCAATTTATCGGTACGGTAATGGTTAAGGTTGTTATGATAATGGTAAATCTATCATTATCATACCAATACCAATTAATTGTTAACCAATATCGAGCTATATCGGTATACCAATGTTATCGGTATTGTAATGGTAAATTTACCATTATTAATAGTAAATATAACAGTAAAGAAATGTCAAAAGCAATGCTGATGGTAAATTTACCAGTCATATTGATTTTGTTTTTTCACTATTTTATATATAACCCTAACCACAAAAACTTTTAAAGGTTTACTATATTTTAAGCAAATGCTAATAGTATTATTTATGATTATATTTCTTTTTGGCTTTATTAACTTTAAAGTTTAAGATTGGTAAAATTATTATTTCACATTGTTGTGAATAATTTATGATGAATCAATAAAATTTTCTCCGTCAACTAAAATAAGCCAAAATTTTTATACAAGCATTAATGAAGTTGGAATTAGTAACAAAGTATTTACTTTTTTATCATCGTCAAATTTTTTTTATTTTTTTTTGAACAAGATTCGAATTTTCTTTATAAAAAACCGAAACAAACTATACAAGGGCACTCACTGCCCACTATATATAACCAGATTCTCACAATCCAACACAACAAAACAGCAACTCAAAATAAACAAGTACGGGCCTTAAACTTAAAATTTGAGCACGACCCAAAGATATTAACATGAAGAGCAGACGAAATTACACTCCAAGCCAAACATAAAGCAAAATGAATGCTCCAATCGGCATAACGCATCACGAGCAAAACAGACGTGAAAGGCACAAGAACCTTAATACTTCAACATATACCTACAAATAGCATATTTCTGCATGGATCCTTTAGATAAACAACTTCTATTAAAATTTAATTTTTATCCCAACATTAAAACCGACTGCCTTATAGTCAAATTGTGAAACTTAATTCACAAGGTGTTCGTTTGAATGTTCCCTAAAATTTCTATCTACCCAAACCATGTAGAAAAAAGGAAAAACTGCTCATAAACTGACTGAGCATAACCAAATCAAATAATAAATGATAATAATTGAATATTATCATTCCCTAATAGCAAACATTCTCTAAATAATTATATTTATTTCTGAAAATTATTCATTTATATATAAAATATAATTTTTGGTAAAGTTAATTTCATTTACCAATTTATAAAACGATACTGTGTCGGTTTGCTTGTTTAAGTGTTTAGAAACTCCTATCACAAACGCCGATCAGGCGCGTCGATGGGAATTCATAAGCCGCTCAACAGACCAATCAACACAATATAAAACAATTTTATAGCATTAACAGATACGCGCTCTTATATATATACGTTCAAACTCATTCTAGGGTGTCACTTTCCATATCTCTAATGAGTTTACTCCACCAAAGTTAAGGTTCTCACTTAACCTTCAGCTTTGGTACCACGTATAACAACTCGCCTTTTCGATCCCCATAAGTCGACACTAATACATCCACGGTATTCACGTGCCGAATATTTAAGTGTCGAAAAGACAGATTATCAAGGGCGAAAGAAAGAAAAGACAGAACAGAATCTCATATCGTGGTGAGAAACATATAATATACATATGGTCTTTACAAAAAGAAAGAACTGTAATATATATACACACACAACATCAGAGAGTATAATCTATTATCAGTCTGGACAGTTATAATAGCTTGTACTTACAATTTGATGATAAATATAACAACCAATACAGCGGAAAAAATATAAGATACGAGACTATGTCCCAGAGGCATCCAGCTCGTCTTTTGAAAGCTACAAAGCATCCAGCTAAATCTGGAAAATATGCTCGGGCCGAAGCGAGCATTATAGGAAAACAATGTCTGGGTTAGTCTGGTAAAACCAGCGTGAGAAAACTTGAATCAATCATATTGAGTACTATATTTGAAACACTTTCAAAATAAAATGTAGCTCATAAGACCACGCCGCACATAAACATGGACGGGTTTTTACCTTACGATAACCAAACCATTTTTGTTATGAAATCCAATGATATTATAATAGTGTCTGGGTTTTTAAAATAAATATTGAATCATAGCCGAAATGGTTACAGTAATTACATTCCAGTATATTATGTTCTACAATCAAAATTGTAAGGTTCGTATAAGGAAATAGATTCCAACATGGCAAGGTAAGGGACTACCTTTCGAAAGTACACCTCTAAAAAAAGGTACCTGAGGCTGCAATCCGTTGCATCTCTGCTACACAGAGCTGGCTGTCCCTTTAACATGACAGGTCGGATCACATCATCCCTCGACACTGAGGCAGCGTCAATTTGCCCCTCGATGCTTGCGCGCATACCAACTTGAGGAAACTGATTTAGATAGAAGAATGATGCTCCTAAAAGGAGCTACCATATAGATCTGTTGCATCCCTTTTTTTAGCCATCCTAGGGTTGTAAGACTTATGAGGTTACACTTTACATTTTCCTTTTAGCAATTCCCACTTGGAATGCTAACACTGTCCTCTAGGCATCAATGCAATGCTAGCATTCATCCATACAAGTTGTTCAAGATAAGAACAAATCGAAGGTACTACTTCTACTACATCCATTTTGGAATTACCCTCAGGATTAGTAGTAAGTAGCTCTTGCACTTCAATAGCTTGATTCCATCATCTCGAACCTCTTACAAAACGTAGAACATGCATATGCTTTTGAAGTTGTTACGGTATAGAGTCATCTCATATAAGTACACTCTTCCCGCTTACCGGTTGCCTCAAAACCAAATCGTTAATTCCGATAAAATCAACTCCAGTTCTTTAGAAATAATTAAACAATACATAAGAGCAGTGATCACCTCCTAACCGTTTAAGTGGATAAATTTCCATATTGTTTGTTCTAAAAGAACAATGTATACGTACAGTATAACACCACTGATGGTAACTGTACCATATAAACTCTGTGTTTCCCCTAGATATTTCCAGAGTTATATCCTTCAGTGTTAAGTAGGGAAAGAATACTACCCTACCACAAAAATTAAGAAGGATTATTTATTTTAGGTCAAGTTGTTGATAGTCTGTTATTTAACTATCAATTAAACAAACATTCACTACAAGAAAAAGCTCAAAAACCGGCAGGGTAGGGCGACGGCTCCCGACGGCTTATTTCCGACGGCTTTCGACGGGCCGTCGGCGGCCGTCAGAAGCCGTCGGAAATTCGCGAATATTTGGCTCCAGCCGAGCCTGCTTCTTCTTCAGTTTCATACGAAAAATCTAGGTCACTTTCCCCCAATTCTCTTCCCCAGCCCTCCAATCAGCAATTTCGAGATTTCAGGTTCTTCCCGGCTGTGCAATTAACTTCTACTGCTCTCTAGAACAGGTATAATCTCTTGTTTTAGCCAAAATTTTAGTTTTTATCCTAATTCAAGATTTGCATAATTTGATAAATTAGGGGTAATTGTTGATTGAAATTGTTTACAATAGTGTTATAATAGTTTCTAGCATTCCATGGTATTCCTATTTCATCTGATATCGTGAAATTGCGAAAAACATGTATAATTTATATTGATTATATATGTGTGTAGCACTGTTATCATTGTATTGTGTTAGTTTATGCAACAAAAAAATACGTCGAACGAGCCTTTAGTTGATGCGTAATACGTTGAATAAATGTGTTAAATTAATATATATTTTTGTAAATGTGAACATTGAGTAAAACTGTATTTTTTTGCAAAATGCGTGCATGTAACTGACAAATGTCCCTTAGAGAGTTTTTGGCCCCGTCTGACGAGTGTTGTACATGATCGTTGTATAAATAGTCGTTCTTTTCGAAAAACGACCATTTATATTCATCTGGTACAATGTTTGTCGGATTTGTCCCTGTATTGGACAAGTTATGAACACAGTAAGCATTTACATTTTGTATACTACTTCGTCTCAAACGGTTCATAAAATTTCGGCCTAACTTTTCTTTTTTGTTTCCTGCGTACACGCATTTGTGTACAATGTAGGGAACAAAAGGGAAATGCTGCCGAAATTTTGTTGAATCGTTTGAGACGAAGTAATATACGAAATGTAAATGCTTACTGTGTTTGTAATGGGAAGTAGGATGCCTGACCAATGAAAAAAAAAATTATATATATTTTTAAATCGTTACGTTAAAAAATAAAATGTGCCCTATTTGAAAATATTTTTAAATTTGTGAAGCTGTTCTTTAAATTCAAAATATTATACGACCATGAAAATAATCTTTTTCGAATTTGTATTCTTCAAAAAAAATATTAAAGTTTGAACTTCTCATTTTGTCAAATAGGAAAAATGATTGATTATTTTGTTGATCGGAGGAGATGGATGTACCAAAGAAAAGGACTGAGGGGCTCAATAAAAGAAGATTTTTATAATGGTATAAACGTGTTTGTTGAATTCGCTTTAAGTAATAACGGAAACGATCCCGAAATTCGTTGTCCGTGTAGTAGGTGTAGACATTTGAAGTATTTTTTACCAGATGTTGTGAAAGTTCATTTGTGCAAACACGGTTTCGCACCCGAATATTATGTTTGGGATCGGCATGGAGAAGTTGTAGCAAATACTTCTGTAGAGTCTGAAAGTGTCGTTAACGAAATAGTTTCAATGACCCGTATAGAAAATATGGTCGAAGATGCAGCACGATCAATGTTTCCTATGCTTGAAGTTGACGACGATGATGGAAATGTTGAAGAACCAAATATTGAAGCTAAAAAAATTTATGATTTACTAGATGCAGCTAAGAAACCTATTTGGGATGGTTGTAAAAGCGGCACTCAGCTGTCAGTAATCGCAGAATACATTGCGATGAAGTCAAAATACAACATCACTGAAGCTGGATTTACGGCTGTTGTACAAGCTGCAAAAAGGCATATGCCGCCCGATAATCACATGTGTGAAAATCACTACGAAGTTAAAAAACTTATGTCGGCTTTTGGTTTACCGTATCAGAAAATAGATACATGTTTAAAAGGATGCATGTTGTTTTGGAAAGAAGACGTAAACCTTAGAAATTGTAAAGTTTGTAACCAGGAGAGATACAAACCAAGAAAAAAGAAGGGGAAGGAAGTTCCATACAAGCGTATGCACTACTTACCCATAACTCCAAGACTTCAAAGATTATATGCATCTTCTGTAACTGCGTCTAATATGAGGTGGCATAGTGTGAGAACAGAGGAAGAGGGTACATTGACACATCCGGCCGATGGAGAAGCATGGAAGCATTTCGATAAAACGTATCCAAATTTTGCAGCGGAGAGTCGAAATGTTAGATTAGGATTATGTACGGACGGTTTTTCTCCATTTTCTCAATTTGGTTCTAAATATTCATCCTGGCCCATTATCGTCACACCTTATAATTTACCTCCATGGATGTGTATGAAAACGCAATATATGTTTCTTACTGTTGTCGTTCCTGGCCCCGACGATCCGACACAAGGAATAGATGTATATTTACAACCGTTGATTGAGGAGTTAAAAATACTGTGGAACGAAGGAGTAGAAACATACGATGTGTCCAAGAAGAAAAATTTTCGTATGTTTGCTTCTTTGTTGTGGACTATAAGTGATTTTCCTGCCTATGCAATGCTTTCGGGATGGAGTACTGCCGGTCGTCTAGCATGTCCATATTGCATGGATGAAACACGAGCGTTTTCTTTACCTCATGGTAAGAAAATTTCATGGTTTGACTGTCATCGATATTTTCTCCATGTAAATCATCCCTTTAGAGGAGACAAGAAAAACATTTTAGCTAATAGAGTAGAAACCAAACAACCACCGACGATATGGTCAAGCGAAGACATATATGAACTTGTTAAGGACTATCCAAAGATATATGAAACGGGCGAGCAAACAGAAATTCAAGGCAAATCAGTTGTTCATAACTGGTGCAAACAAACTATTTTTTGGGAGTTGCCGTATTGGAAACATCTTCTGCTTCGCCATAACATAGATGTGATGCACAATGAGAAAAATGTATTTGATAATGTTTTTAACACAATTTTGAATGTGAAAGGGAAGACGAAGGATGATTTGAAATCAAGACGTGATATAGAAGAATTATGCAAACGTCCTGAGCTTCATATGAAACCAAATGATAGTAAAAAACCCAAAGCATGTTACGAATTAGATAATAATCAAGTTAAAACTGTGTTAAAATGGGTGGAAGGGTTAAGATTTCCTGATGGGATATCATCAAATCTTCGTAGATGTGTTGACTTTAAAAATGGTAGATTGAGCGGAAAGAAAAGTCACGACTGTCACATAATGATGGAAAATTTATTTCCCGTAATGTTCAAAGAACTACTGTCGTTAAAAGTTTGGAAGGTAGTAACGGAGCTTAGTATGTTTTACAAAGAGCTTTGTTCGACTACTTTAAAAGTGCAACGTTTACGTAAACTTGAAGTGGACATTCCTATATTGCTTTGCAAATTAGAGAAAATATTTCCGCCAGGTTTTTTTAATGTGATGGAACATTTACCTGTTCATCTCCCAACTGAAGCACGACTTCGAGGTCCTGTCCAATATGGATGGATGTATCCATTTGAGAGGTATGTAATATGTTATAACGTAATTTAATTGTATTTGAAAGATGAAGTTAATATAAATTAATTTTGCATAGATATTTGAATCATCTGAAGAAAAAAGTGAGGCAAAAAGCACGAGTTGAAGGTTCGATATGTAAATCTTATATCGAAGAAGAAGCTTCGTTCTTTTTCTCTCACTATTTCAGTGACCATGTGAACATTTCATTTCAAAGTGTTCCTCGTAATGACGAAGGCGACGAACAAGAGTCCTCTCAAACAATGTTATCTATTTTTAGACAATATGGTCGGCCTTCTGGAAAATGTGTAGAAATATGGTTAGACGATAGAGATCTTCATGTAGCACACACTTATATTCTTCTAAATTGTGCCGAGGTTGCACCGTTTGTTAGGTAATCTGAAATAATAATTTGTGTTTTATTCTTTTCTATAATGCATGCGCGTGTATAACCTAATGTAATAATTTGTTTATATAAACAGTGTTTATGAACGTGAACATCCGAACGGAGATCTTAGTAAAGAATTTTCCGGTTGGTTTTCAAATTACGTTTATGAGCCGAGAAATTGTGTTGTTGACGAAGGGTTGAAACATCTAGCGATGGGACCAAAAAGAGTGGTCAAGACATATCCAATATATTTCGTCAATGGATATAAATTTAACACCAAAGAATACGGTGCAGAAAAATTAACAAATAATACTGGTGTATTTGTTAAAGGTAGTGACGATCCAGAAAATCATTTAAATGATTTTTATGGCGTTCTGACACAAATTTTGCAACTGACATATTTCTCACGACCCGCGGAGGAGGTGTTTCTATTTAAATGCAATTGGTTTAGCAATGTTCCAAGTTCTGGAATTAATGTGCACAAGGATTATAATCTTATCGAAATAAAGCATACATCGCACTATCACAAGTATGATCCTTTTGTACTAGCCAAACAAGCATTGCAAGTTTATTACGCTCCTTATCCGTCTCTAAAAAGAGATAAAGCAGATTGGTCTGCAGTTTTTAAAACAAAGGCCAGATTCACATTTGATGGGAAAAATATTCCGGATGAACAAGCTTATCAGGCAGATCTTGAGCAAAATAAAGAAATAATAATTACAGACGATCATACAGATTTTGGTCCTTTGATCGATGAAACAAATGTTTTGGTAGAAGCGTTTGACAGTGCGGACGAAAATATCGTCGAAAACGAGACCGAATCTGAATCAGAAGACGATGATGACTGATATAAATCTGATTATGTTTTTTGCAATTGATGTAACTATGTTGAATTCTTGATGTATTATGAAATTGATGTAACTATATGATTTTAAATCCGTTTACTATTTTTGCATGTTTTATGTTATTTCCATTTGTCATTTATTTAGCAATTTTTATTGAAAATGCAATGAACTCTGCTTATCGTTGGAATAGTACACCCATTATGAATCAGGTATAACACACTTCCATTTCTATTTCCATTTCAGTCATTAATTAAGCAATTTATACCGTTGATGTCATTTTCATATGAAATATATTTCATTATCATGTTATTATTGTCTTATATAATGATGTGTATATGTCACAGGTTTAGCATTATGTCATATAGAGGTAGGAGCTCTTCACGATCGTCAGGAGGCGATGGTAGTGGCCCATCGCAAGAGCCACAACGTGCAGTTGTATCGTTAGTCCCTAGAGTAGATGGGTAAGAATTAAATTTTATTCAGCATCTTATTTTTTCTATGATATAAGTACGTACTTATCTATATCGTACTTAAAAACAGGGGGTTCGATCTACTTCCTTCTAAGGTTGCGTTGGACGTCTCTAGAGCTTCTTATCGTAGTAGGATGAGTGCCTGCTGGCCGAAGTGGGATAACATCCCTCCTCACATCATAGAGTGCATATGGCAGGATGTCCTAGTATGCATATTTTTCTGTTTTCCATTTTTAATTCGTTTTTGTCGTTTTTTAACTGTTTATATCGTTTAAAGTGTAATCTTTTTTTTAACACAGGCTGAGATAGACATCCAGACAGATGATATGATGCTGGCACGAGCATACTGGATGAAGAAGATGCGCAAGAACTATAGGGATACGATATCTGAGATTAAGAAATCTGGTAAGAAACCACGGTGGATGGGAGAGAGCGTGTGGGAAGCTTGGTTGAGATACTGGGAGACGGACGAGGCGAAGGCAAGTATACTAATTTTTTTTGAATTATTAATTTGACGTGATCGAAAATTAACGTATAAAATTTTGAATGTACAGGCAGAGTCGGATAGAAACTCTGCAAATAGAAATAAGAATCCCGTCACTCATCGCGGAGGATCGAAGTCGTTTCAGCAGTATCGGCAGGAGTTGGTAAATTTACTGAATAATAAATGTAAATAGTTTATATTATATGATTTTAAATGTATAATAATTGTATGTAATAATCACCTTCAGGAAGCCGAGTCACATGGTCCTGTCAGCTATATGGACGTGTTCACCCGTACGCATGCTGTCGAGCATGTTAATCCAGACGGGACTGTTTCGTACACATGGCAGGACGATAAATCCAGCAAAAGCCATGTAAGCATATTTTATTTTATTCAGTATTAGTAATTGTTTTAATTGTTAAACTATGATGACATAAGATATGATATTATTAATTTGTTAATGCAGGAGAAGTTTATGGAGCAGCGGCAGAAACTCCTTGCTGACACGGGTCGAGATCAGCTGATGACCAATGAGGAAGACGTTATATTTGAGTCCGTTATGGATCCAGCAGAGCATGGTCGACGATACGGATTTGGCAATTTAGCGGTAAATAATTTACTTTTTCTTAAAATATGATATTTTCACTTTTTCAAAACAATAAACTTGAATTTTATTTATTTTTCAATTATTGCAGTCCAGTAGTCAGAGTAGGGGACGGCGGGGTAGACATCAGAGCGATCTTGCAGATATAGAAGAATTGCGTACTAGAGTTGCCCAGTTGGAGGAGCAGAACCGCCAACAGGCCATGCACACCGCACAGTTGTTAGAGTACATGCAGCAGCAGCAACAGGGTGGTGGTCACTTTCCTTCCTCGGCTGGCTCTGGATCTTCAGGAGATTAATTCATTACTTGCTTTCTTGTTCGTTCAGGTATGTTTTGTTTTAACTTAGAATGATTTGATAAACGGCGTAGGTAATTATTGATTTATGTATAATTATGTTTGACACATTTGGTTCTATGGTAGTATGAGAACGTGTATGAGAATATTGATGAATTTGTGTATTAACAACATGGTAGAACAGTTATTGTTAGGATTATGTTAATGTTGGAATGGTTATTTATATTTTGATGTAATTTTATTTATTTGTGTGTTTATTAAATATTTTGTGGTTTGAGTTTGAATATTTGGTTGGACTATTGTATATTGGATTGTGTAGTAGTATTGATATTCTAATGTTTGGAAGAGAAATGTGGTTGGAAGGCTAAATCTGAAGCAAATTAAAAAAAAAATAGCAGATTTCCGACGGCTTCCGACGGCTTATTGGTCGAAATTCCCGACGGTTACCGACGGATAACGACGGCCTGTTTCAGACTATTCCCGACGGTTTCCGACGGGTTCCGACGGGTTCCGACGAGTGTCAGAATCCGTCGGAAACCGTCGGGAACCGTCTGTATCCGTCGGAAATGTATACGGCAGCGTCCGTCGGAAACCGTCGGAAATACTGCTTCTCGACAACGCCATTTCCGACGGTCATTTCCGACGGCGGCCGACGGCTTCCGACGGCCGCCGACGGCTTTTGGCCGTCGGAAAACGTGTTTCCCCTTGTAGTGATTCAAACAAAAACTACATTTTCTATGGAAACCACTAAGCCTCTTAAATTATCTTTCATTAATTTGAAAATCACCTCCAAATATTCATTAAATTATTCATATACTTATCTTACCGTTATAAGTATATTCACAAACCATTTCACTTTTACTCAGAAAATCTTCCATATACTTATATGTTGGTATGAGTATATTTACAAACATTTAAGAAAGATTTCTTATTTTCAAAATCATATTAAATGGATCAAAACAAATGCCATTAAGATAGAGATATTAATAACCCAAAACACTATTACTTTTTATAAATCCCCTTTATTTTATAAATATCTCCTTTATAATTTCCAAATCTATTTATAAAACTTCTTTATAAAACTTCTTTATAAATCTCCAAGTTTATTTACAAAACTTCATTTATAAATTTCCAAAATCATTTATAAAACTCATTTTATAAGTCTTTGCAACCATTAGACCAAACTTCTATCCAGTTTCTCAGAATCTCTTTCCAAATTTATAAATTCCTTTAATAAATCCTTTTATTAAATAAAAACCTTTATATAAACCTTTCCATTTAAAAAGATTCGTTTTAATAAATTATAATAATATAATAATAATCTTAAAACAAATTAACATAATATAATTTAATATCTTTAAAACATTATCGATAATTAATTAAATAAGTATCATAAATAGATTAGTCAATAACTTTAAATCATTATTAATATAATACTAATTTAGCTCCAAACAATATTAATATAAGAATAAATAACATTAATATAATAATAAAGTATCTTTAAAAATATTCATAATGAATTAACTTTTCAAATAATATTATTATAAGAATAAATAAACTTTAAAATGATATTATTATAATAACAAGCTTTTAAATAATATTATTATAATTATAAATAAACCTTTAACATATTAATGATATAACAAATAACTTTGAACTAAAATAAATAATTTTAAAATAAAAAAACTTTAAAATAATATTACTATAATAATAGATTAACTTAAAACAATATTATTATTATAATAAATTCACTTTTAAACAATATTATCTAAAATAATAATAAATAATAACCTTAAAATATAAAATAGTTAATTTTAAATAATAATTAACTTTGAAATCAAATTATTACAAAATAACTTTAAATATCATTAAAGTATAAAATAACTTTAAATCATATTTAGAATATAAGTTAATAATTTAAACAATATTAAAAATATAAATTAGCTAACTTTAAACATTTTTGATAAAATAATTATTATATAAAACACTTTGCTAAAATAATAATTATATAAACATTTGTAATTGTTTTAAATTTGAAGTTGATTTAAAATTATAGTTTTCTAAATTCAGAAAGAGGCTTAGCAATCACAATGATACTTAAACAAGCTACCTATAAAATAGCAAAATAGGATTTATTCTGCTAATTAAATGACCACTTAATTTAATTACCGAAACAGTGTTTTATTCCACTAACTGGTGTCCAAATTATCCTATTAAAATTACTTTAATAGAATGATGTTTATTTGGCCAAATAGATAACACCCTAAATTTGATGACGTTATTATCTAATATAATATTATTAAATTTAGTCCTTATTGTTGTGCCATAAATTTATACACCGTCAAATCTATCAACAAATTACACTAAAATGTTGTACTCGACTAGATGAATTCAACGTAAAAAAATCGCTATATGGGAAAGATAACATATTTTAAATTTAATTTTAAACAAGTAAATAAATAGTAAGATTAACACATTTCTGACATTCCAACTTAACTATTCCTCGTTCAAGAGAGAAGCCCAAAAGGCTAGAGCTATATTACTCACATCCCTACTCGACATCAATCTTTACTCTCAGAAATAGAGAAGTCTACCTCGTTAGTTTTTAGTGTTAATCCTATTCGATTACCTTTTTCAAAACTTATATATATTTCAAAAATACTTGTAAACATGTTTTAAATATCTATATAAAATATTACTTGAAAATAACTAATTTATAATTTGATCGAAAACATGTTTTATATTATAAAACCTCTTTACTTTGAGGATACATATATAATTATTAAAAATATATATAAAGTTCAAACCAACTTTAAGATACTTCAAAATGTGTTTGAAAGCATTTCTAAACATGTTAGAGAAAAATACCGAATTTAAAAATCATTTTTGAACACTTAAACCATAAGCGACTTAATACAACATTTATAAATGCAGTTAAAAGTCCTTGTTAAAAATAACATTGAAAAGCACGATCTTTGTGACTAGTTTTAACCACTTAAAAAAATGATTTAAGACCTGAAATTTTTGTAGTAAGCACTAACATTATGGTACTTAAAAACCATGAAAATAAACCTCTAAGAATATCTTCCCATTTATTTATAAAAATTCCTGAAAACAAGGGATTTAGAAGTGCACATATAACGACTATTCTCGCTTCAAACATTTTCAAACTTACTTCAGTTTAACATACAAGTTAAACAACCATTTGAACGTCAAGTCAAGACCACGCCACATGGTTAATAAGGTAAAGAAGTGATGTTAGACAATATAAAGTTATCACTTGCTTTCAAAAGCAAGAGGGGTCCAAGGTTTATAACTTTACTTAGTTGATGTCACTTTAACTTTAAACTTTGCACACAAGATATATATATATACACCATATATACTTATAAGACAGTGAGATAACTCACTTAGATCATCGCTAAACCAATAAAAATGCCACAACCACTTTCTGCTATCACCAAAAACCTAAAGATCCAACCTTTAGCACTTTCAAACCAAGGCTACATCTCTCCTCCTCCCATGCTCTCGGCCCCTCCTTGGAACCCCCTCTTCCTCCCTCTTTTTCCACTTTTTACTTACTAATCATGCTTCCCATGATGTTTTAGTCCCATAACCAAAGTTTAGAAGAGATTGGAGATGATTTGGTTAAGACATGAAAAGGTTAGAGAAGAATTAGTGGAATAGTGCTTAAGCACTTCCACCATTTTTTTTATTCTCATACTTCATTTCAAACTTTGTGAATTTGTGATTTATTCTCAAGGGTGTGCCCCTCCTTTTATAAGCTTCAAATGGTGTAGCATAAGCCTTTTATTACCCCCATTTCATGTCATGTAAGGCTTACCTCCCATCACTTCTCCTTTATCACTTCTTAACTCTTAAGTATTTTCATTTAAGCTCATTTTCAAAATATCTTCCATTACATCATGCATGACATCATCCAAAAAGTTAGCCATATATATATAAATATTTTTAGTTGCTAATTATCTCCATAATGATTAATTAGACATGCACAAAAAGTTTGAACAACTTTTGTTGAGAAAAAAGTTGTTTATCGATAAAACGATTTTCGGTCATATTATCGATATTTTGTATTTATTTTTGTAAAAATTTATCTAAAACAAGTTTACCATCATTACTTATGATTTAAAAGAGGGTTTAAAAACTTATTAAATCATTTTAATAACATTTAATCTAAGATTCAAATATTCAAATAGTTCAGATATTTAAATACGAAGTGTCCAAAATTCCAGGTCTTTACATTCTCCCCAACTTAGAATATTTCATCCTCGAAATTCCAACACAAGCAACAAAAAGAAACAACCACATAGCAATACTTAACAGTATTCAATCACTAGAAAACAAAACTCATGGTTTGCTCAAGTTCAAAATTCTCTCATCGCACAAGGATGATAAACAGCCTGCTATGCATACCGTACGCTCAACAGCCTTAGGTAATTACTTAGTAGCCAATTCATGCTACCCCATAACAAATCAAAGAGTCATCACCTAAACTCTCCATAAAAAAACAAAACTTAGCATACATATACTAAAACCCGTACGATGCATATGGATCATCCATACGCAATATCAATTCCAATCACTTGCTCGATCACATATATTTGACTTTCTAACTAGTATAAATCACTTGACCTCTCTAGTGTGGACTCCGATCAAGTTCCTTGATTAGAAACTTTCGTTCTCCTTAAATAGCCGTATACTATGATAGAAACTTCGGGATCATATTAAAAATCCTTATCAAGTGTTCGCCATCAAGAATCGAGTGAAAAATCCTTATTGGGACCGGTGTAAATCACCTCAATACCGTATACTCGAATACTAGATCAAAAACTATCATTCGAAAAAAAACGATCTACATACAACTTACGTACTTATCCTATTGGTTTCTTAGCTATACCAATATCTTTTATCACTTTCTTTTATACAAATAGCATGTCATTTTAATATTAAAATCATTTATGAAACATTTCATAAAACATAACTTCAAGTTTACCGATATTTTACAACTTAAGTTCATACTCTTATAATACTCCATGACGTCCTAAGAGTATATACAAAACATCAAATTTTGTTTTACTTAACAAGGATGTTCAACAAATTTAAAACTTGTTTTAACTTACCACCTTCTCAAATTCAAGTGTTATATAAAGTCAACTTTTATGTTTTCACAAAAGTCTTGGCTTGAAGTTTTATAACAATTCGAAAGTTTCCGACTGCCCAAAATCGTCGAAAATCCCGTTTCATTTTAACAAATGAAATATACCAAACAACATATCATAATATGATGCACATATCATACAATCCTAATGCCTGGGCTACATGTGTCCATAAAATATCTTAACAAATTTCAATAATTTATTAAATACTCTTTACCCAAAAAGGGAAAACATGAAAAGTTCCAACATTTATTCCGGGCTATGCCACTACCACTTGGGCACCCTATATAGTATGGATATAAAACATTTCTACACAAAAAGTTCATACCAAATTTTTTTCCAAAGAAAACTTTAGAACTAAACACCGTGTTTTATTTCAAATCGCTTTTGAAATAATAATACATACATATATCTTTTGTATAACAAATCATGCTCTCAGAATCAAATCAAAATCCATTTTACTAAAACAACCCTGTAGCATCCCCCATTTGGAAACCTGAAAATGAACGCCGATGATGTTAAAGTAATCACCAGAATTATTTTTTAGCGACATGAGTGAGTTCAGTACATCCAATTCATGCTGTCAACTCAAAAAATGGATCAACACCCTGGATTGAGTGTGAAAGCACCAGCCTTATTCTTATAGAGCAATAATATAAAGAATAAATGTAAAAGGAGCAGAAATAGAAAGAAGACAAGAAGATTTTTATAGTGGTTCGACTGTTAATGAAGCCTACGTACAATTTATAGTTTTTATTATTGACTGATTGCCGTTACAAAGTTAATTGGATTACAAAGTTCTTGAATATCCTTAGTTAGATTAAGTCCCCAATGTTAGAGTTCACAGTTGAATCACAGTGAACCCTTTGGATGATCGTTGTGAGGAAGGAGAAGAGTGAAGAAAACTTTATGCAGAGTTTCACAACCAGTCCAGAGGATCCTGTTTATGTTGCAGGTATGATTGTATTTATAGGGGTTGGAGAGCACTTAGGCCAGAAGTTTAAGTGTAGAAGAGTCCAGTTGTTATGCCAAGTCATCACTGAAAAACTCAAATCAATCTGAGTCTTTTCTATGGATCGCTAGCTATCCATCAACTTAACAATTTTTCTACCAGAAGCCTTTACTTAGTGCTATGAAGGAGCTCAGAAAGCTTGAGGACAATCTAACCTATCTTGATGGATCGCTAGCTATCCATAGGGGATGGATCACTAGCTATCCACAGGGGATGGATCACTAGCTATCCATTAACTTAGCATATTTTTCTACCAGAAGCTTTTACTTAGTGCTACGAAGGAGCTTGGAAAGTTTGAGGGCGATCCGACCTATCTTGATGGATCGTTAGCTATCCATAGGGGATGGATCGCTAGCTATCCATCCACTAGCATATTTTTGAGTGATCTTAGTTTGGTTGTCTTTCTATCTTTTATTTAAGTGCCTTGTTCAAATATCAAGTCGTTTGGAATTTGTTTGATCATCCGTCTTTATGGGTCATCTAGTCCAAAAGAATTATCCACAACTTGCTCAAAACTTAACGAAATTAGACAAAACTTTGTACATATACTTTAGAGGGTTTCAGGACCTACCATAAAAATTTCAAGAGGTGCGGCCCACTCTACATGGGTCGCTCGTGATCCATCTAGTCAGGTCGCTAGCGACCCATCTAATCTTATCCAATGAAGCTCATTTTTGGCGAGTGCCTTCTTTTATGTCTTCTAAGTGTTTTCCTAAAATTTCAAGTAAATCCAACTTGATATGAGTTCTCTAGGTTCGTTTTAAGTTAGTTGTTTTGGTCAAAAAGTGGGTAAACAACATGAATCAGATGAGTCTTTACTTCTTGAACTACATTGCTTGGAATGTTATGAAACTTGGTAAGTATTCTTAGAAGAGGTAGTAGATCATGATGCAAGTGGCTTTGACAACTCTTAATGCTTTCTTTTGGATTGCCAGCGATCCATCTACTTAGTGGATTTTTGGCTTGTTTCTCTTAAGTTCAATTGGCTTGTTATTTTAAGTGCCTTGTTCAAGTTTAAGTCATTCTGGCTTAGTTTGGATGTTCTAACTCCTATTGAATTTTACTAGGTTAAAAACCCAGTTAAGATTTGCCTTCCAGAGTATGCTTTCGTTGGAAACAAAGTGTGCTCTGGAACAAGACAAGTTTCAGATTACTATTCTTTGAATTTCAATGAATTGTCGGAGTCCATCTCATGATGTTGTTTTCAATTGACTGACTTCTGATAGCAGTTCGTTTTATGATTTCGATCTAAATTTCAATTCCTAGTATTGACGATGCAATCTTCGCTCCATAGTTTACACAAGGGCTTAGGTCGGTAAGTGGGTGCATGACGTAGGTTTGGAGTCGACCTATATAGTTTTAACTCGACCGGTGGTGAAGCTGTCTCGAACAATTGTACTTCATTTTGGAGCAAAGTTTTTCTCTTTGTCTTTAACAGTTTCTTTTTGAGGACTTGGTTAAGTTCCTGTCGCCGTTTTGAATTCTAATGCGATGATTTATTCCAAAATCGGATATAGTGGATGATTCAGCCGTATCGCTCTTCCCGGTTTTGTACTCCAGTGATCCTCATTCAAGAGTGAAGCCGCATAAATTAGAGCACTAATTGCATCAAAGCCTGACCTAGACACTTCATTCTTGAATCTCACAAATAGACAAGTTTACTCGTTAGCTTTTAGTATTTTATATAAATAATGATTTCCATAAACAAATAATAAACAACATGCTTAACCCATTTCCGACATTCCTGACTTAACTATTCCTCGTTCAAGATGGAAGCTCGGTAGGTTGGAGCTCTATTACTCCATCCCTACTCGACTTCTATCTTAACTCTCATAAATTGATAAGCCTACTTCGTCGGCTTTTAGCGTTAAACAAAGTTAATTACCATTTAAACAAGTAAGTAAACAACAAGTTTAACACGTTTCCGAAATTCTAATTTAACTTTTCCTCATTCAAGACGGAAGCCCGGTTGGCTAGAGCGCCATTGCTCGTATCCCTACTCGACATCAATCTTAAATCTCAGAAATAGAGAAGTCTACCTCGTTGGCTTTTAGTCTTAAGCCTAGCCAATTACCTTTTTCAAAACTTATATATACTTTAAAAATACTTGCAAATTGGTTTTAATTATATATGTAAAATATTACTTGAAAATAACTAATCTATAAATTGATCAAAAACATGTTTTATATTATAAAACCTCTTTACTTTGAAAATACATATATAATTATTAAAAATATATTTTAACTTCAAACCAACTTTAAGATACTTCAAAATGTGTTTGATAACATCTCTAAGAATATTAGAGAAAAATACCAAATTTAAGTATCAGTTTTGAACACTTAAACCATAAGCGACTTACTACAACATTCATAAATGCTATTAAAAGTCATTGTTAAAAACAATATTGAAAAGCATGATCTTTGTGATATTAAAAAATGATTTAAAACTTAAAAATTTTATAGTAAGTACTGCCATTAGGGTACTTAAAAATCATGAAAAGAAACCCCTAAGAATATCTTCCCATTTTTTTTATAAAAATTCCTGAAAACAAGGGATTCGAAAGTGTACTTATAACGACTATTCTCGCTTCAAACACTTTCAAACTTACTTCAATTTAACACACAAGTTAAACAACCATTTAAGCATCAAATCAAGGCAACACCACGTGTTTAAGAGGGTAATAGAAGTGATGTTATATAATATAAAATTACCATTTTCTTTCAAAAGCAAGAGGGGTCCAAGGTTTATAACTTTACTTAGTATATGTCATTTTAACTTTATACTTTGCACACAATATATATATACACAATATATATTTGTAAGATAGTGAGGTAACTCTCCTCCTCCTCCCATGCTCACGATCCCTCCTTGGAACCCCCTCTTCCTCTCACCTTTTCCTGCCTTTTACTTTGAATCATGCTTCCCATGATGTTTTAGGTCTATAGCCAAAGTTTAGAAGAGATTGAAGATGATTTCGTTAAGACGTGAAAAAGTTAGAGAAGAATAATGGATTAGTGCTTAAGCACTTCCACCATTTTTTTATTCTCATACTTCATTTCAAGCTTTGTGAATTTGTGATTTATTCTCAAGGATGTGCCCCTCCTTTTACAAGCTTCAAATGGTGTAGCATAAGTTTGTTCTCACCCCCCTTCATATCATCTAAGGCTTACCTCCCATCACTTCTCCTTTACCACTTCTTAACTCTTAAGTATTTCCATTTCAACTCATTTTCAAAATATCTTCCATTACATCATGCATGACATCATCCAAAAAGTTAGCCATATACATGAAAATATTTTTAATTGCTAATTATCCCCAAAATGATTAATTAAACGTACATAAAAAGCTTGAACAACCTTTGTTGAGAAAAAAGTTTTTTATCGATAAAACGAGTTATTGAAGTAACAATAAAGACAATTTTTATCTCCATTCCAAGTGTTTCGGTCACATTACGATATTTTTTCAAAGTATTTATCTTTGTAAACATTTTTCTAAAACAAGTTTGCCATCATTGCTTATGATTTAAAAAGGGGTTAAATAGCTTATTAAATCATTTAATAATATTTAATCCAAGATTCAAATATTCAAATAGTTCAGATATTTAAATACGAAGCATCTGAAATTCCAGGTCGTTACATCAACGGTCATGAGTAAATCATCATCCATCATATGGAGAGTGTTATGTACACTAATCTCAAAAGATGTATCGATATCCTTTTTCTTGATACTTCTCCAATAGGAAAATTTTGGGGGTTGTGTTTTTTTACATTAATTCATTACTCATGTGTATGAGCATTTCATAACTACAATCGATAAAACACTATTCCCAAGGATTTTCTACTTGTATACATTTAGTTTTTTTATTTATTACTTATATCAGAATATAACAAGTGCATATAATAGAAAAAAAAACCAAAAACATATCTTATTTCGAACAAGTTCATTTATAGAATTAGGATTGTATAATAAAATTACATAACTTCTCTTAGGGCATACCCCGAATTCTATCAGTCTCACACTTGCCAATTATGGAGCTTCATTCCCATACTTTGATCAGTCTTCCTAAAACGACCTAAGAGAGTGCCTTAGTGAATGGACCTGCAATGTTATCTTTTGTATCTACTCTCTTGATCATGATCTCTCCATCACTGATAAACTACCTCACCACATAGAACTTACGAAGGATGTGTCTCGATCTCTTGTGAGCTTGCAGTCCGTGTGCAATCTGAATTGCTTTATTGTTGTTATAATACATAAGCAATGGACCTTCTATGCTTCAGATCGCACCAACATCCTTAATGAATTTGCGCATTCACACTTCTTTCTTTGCGGCATTGTTCAAGGCGATGTATTCAGCCTCCATGGTAGAATTTGCCCCAACTTCATTTCTGGAACTTTTTCTACTAACGCCCCTCCTTTGAGGGTAAAAAAAACCTTGAGACTGACTTGCTACCGTCGATATCACTTTGAAAGCTCGAGTCCGAATACCCCTTCATAAGGAGTTTGCCACTTCCGTAAATCGTAAACAAATCATTTGTGTCTCTTATATACTTAAGGATGACTTTAGCAACTGTCCAGTGGTTTTATCATGGATCAGATTTGTGACAAATCGTACGCTAATGGGCCTAAATTTCGACAAAAATTGGAACCCAAGTCCATCAAAGCACAGATCGTTGGATTTTGTACCTGCAAATAAACATGAGCATTATTAGAGACTAATAGAAATCTAAACTCACAGCGGAAACAATAATAGGATAAGAGTACTGACTATGACCACTACCTTGGAATTAAAAGTATTCCTTGGATAACAGATTGTCACATCAGCATCGAGCATGAGAGAAAGAAGACTTCTCCAACAATAAATCATATATAGCTCCAGTGACCTGTTTCCCCTAAATTCTATCCCGTGGGTTGTAATGAGGAGGGGGGGGGGGGTTAGAATAACGTTCTGATGAATAGAAAAATATATAAACTGTCCATAACATAAATTTATACCGATTGTTTCCATTTAATAGTTATGTCCATCAAGGTTAACAATTCTAATCCAACCTTACATTGCACACATGATTACTTACCTACCCCTTCCCAAGGTAGAAAATACTAATTAAGCCTTATCAACCACCCAATACTTCCAAATCCATTTTCCACTTAATACTTCTAAATATGAAGTGTGCTTCTATAATACTTTTAAAAAGAGAGATAGGAAAACCCTACCATTTAAGACTTTAATCAAGATAGACCCCATAATTTAAGACCTATTCCCAAGTTGGTTTCCTAACAATGTTATCAATGGTTGGTGGGTCCTAGCTACAAAGACCTCTAACCACTATTTAAGGCTTTCGACATTTAATGTTCAACTATTACTACATCTATCGTCAATAAAATCATAGCCATGTAATAAACAGTACCCAAGCCACTTAATACCTTTTATTGGAAAATAGTCAAACTATGGTCATTTAATACCTTAATTAAGGCAGACCCCGTCATTTAAGACCTATTCCGAAGGCGTGCTCCTCAATGGTACTATCTTTATTACGGCCTTAGCAATTGTGAGAGACTGTACCTAAACCACTTAATTCCTCATTAATAAGGACTCGGCAGACCATTGACCATTTAACACCTATTTAGGGTAGGCCTTTGTCATTTAATACCTAACCCCAAGGCGGACTCCTCACTGGTACTATCTGGTTGACATTGCTTGGAAATCTCATTGGGCTACTTAATACTTCTTTTATAAGAAAGAGGCGAACCCATTAGTCACTTAAAACCCTAAACCTAAAGCAAAACCTTAACAAGATATCCATTATCACTCTTAATTATAAATATAGAATCTCATTAGGTTACTTTTTTGGTAGGGAAGCGGGCCCTACGGCCACTTAATACCTCAACACTGAAGTAAATTCTTTTAGAGACATCCTTATTTATTTGGAATCTCACTAGGTTACTTAATACTTCCATTAAGAAGAGAGGTGGACCCTACAGCCACTTAAGACCTCAAACCAGAAGCGAACCCCTATGGAGATATCCCTCACCGCTCCTAATTCAAAATTTAGACCATTTAATACTTTCTAATTAAGAAAGCAGGCCCAATCTCTCACGTAGTCATGGGTCCTAGGATCAGTGATATCTCACATCGGTAGTAAGTGCACCCGACTGCTGGTAGCCTCAAAATGGAGGCCAGTCTTCCGTCGAGTGACTCTACTGACCTCGCATCATTAACTTACTAAGTCCAATTAACCATCCTAAGTCTTTACTTATATTATCTTAGGTAGACATTGGACTTAGCTTACTAATTCTCTTTTTATTTAAGGCAATAAGATTTACCTTAAATATTTATCTACCCATAAATCCTCGTTTAATGCTCATAAATGTCAATTTGTTCATAAAATCCTAACGGACATTTCCTGAGACATTTATGCATGATTACAAATTTCAAATCAGTAAACTTTTATACCTATTCCATTTCTATCAGTCCCATTAATCCATTTACCCTATCAGATTATTGCAACTTCCATATTTATTCTCATTTATTGGAGTTACAACCTTTTGAATTCCTTTCCTATTACTCAATTATCCTAAATGCGAATATTACGTGCAAGCGTCGTTATTATCTTTTTATTTAATTATTATAAGCGCAGTAAATTACGTGTAAATATTTACTTTTATCAAAATATATTCTAGTTATATATCTTCACTAGAATATTCTTTTTCATGTTAAATTGTTGGAACCATATCTAAAAAAGATTATCTGCTATAATTTCTATAAATTAGTCCAAAACAAAAGATTTAACTTTAAAAGATTACATTATTTGAAATTACAAGGAGTAATCATTTCTTTTTATTACCTAAATAGACAGTGTAAACTAAAATGAATTCATACTTTACACATCTCTTTCTCTTTCTATTTGCATCTATTCCTTGTTAGATCAAACACCGTATTTTTCTAAAAGGGAAAGAAATCAAACTTATTTACAAATATTAAATGGATTTAAATTCCAACAATTCCAAACATAAAAAGTTTACATTCCAACAAGATTAGGGCAATAATCCAAATTCATAACATTAATATACAACCTATTTAGATTTGAAATAAATTTTATTCAAATCAATATTTTAAATTCATACTTTTGGGACTAATTTCCAAATCAGGTTGTAAACAATTCTAAATCAATTCATAAACAAAAATATATTGGCGATATTTATTATATTCAGATTATATTCAATTTTTTGCCTATAACTCTTATACAATTTTCCAATTAGGCATAAAAATCAAATAAATACCAACGGAATAATTTTCATATTATAACAATCTATAAGATTTCCCACTCACCTTTTAAAAGTGATCTAAATCTCCAAATCTGAATTAGAACCTTTGATTCATCTCCAAATCCTTTTTAATCCAAGAGATATGTATAAAAGGGTATATACATACATTAGAAATACAGATCTGAGAAGAGATTTGGGATAGGGAGAGAAAATAGATACAAATATATAGATTACCTCAAATACACGCATGGTCGATTCTCTTCTCTTCTCCTTTTTATTAGAATTCTATTCTTCTCTAATTTATATGAATATAGATACAAATATCTTATCTTTATAATTCAGAAAGAAAGTGGAGAAGAAGAAATGGAAGAGCTTTGCTACTGTCTCTAGAAAAATACGAGAAGAGAAGGAAGGGTTAGGTCTGAATTTATAGGCGTAAGAATCAACCTCAAATATACAATTTAAAATATTAAACCCGGGCCGTTATGGCCTAGGGTTATTGCGCCCGTGGTTACCCAACCGATTGACCGCCTTGTACATACCGGTCAACGGCTACATGTCAACTGATCGCAGTGAATGGTCAGCTTGTGGGCCTGGGTGAATAATTATAAGTGTTAATTTTTCTTATTCATTTATTTTCGTTCCGAATTCGTTTTTCGTCTGTAACTTCTTCTTTTGGACCCCGATCGCAAAACTACAAATATGAAAGTTGCTTAGAATTTCGCCACGAACGCAATGGTACAAGTTTCATAGTCAGAGTCCATCATTTGCACAAATTCCATTTTTGGAGCCTAATTAACTAACTAACTAATTAAATAACCAACGTCAAACTACGGGGTGTTACAAGATTAATGTCGACTTAAGACTCCTTGTGCAAAAGTGATATCTGGTCTAGTACATAACATGCATACATGATCAATCCTATTGTCGAAGCATAAGGAATCCGACTATTGCATTGCTTTTCCTCATCCGTAGGTGTGGAGTCCTTATTAGAATGGATAATTCCATATCGGACTAGAATATTTCCATGCTTGGAAATTTTCACACTAAATCATCTTAGTACGGTGTCTATATACATGGGCTGGGACAATCCCAATATCCTTTTCGATCTATCTTTACAGATCTTAATTCTTAAATATAAGAAGCCTTACCTAAATCTTTCACGAGAAGTTATTAGACAACCATGCTTTCACTAATTACAACATTTTTACATCATTGCCCATCGGTAGCAAACGTGGACTAGGAATGTTACTGCACCATTCTACTCTTTCTTACACACACACACACACAAATACACACACACACACTCATTTCCTTTATCTTTTAATAAAAATCAATCTATATGATTACCTTATCAAAACATTTGTTCCAACTTCGAAATGATTACTTAAGATGTAAATCAATCTTGAGAGCCTACAAGCCTAATCACCGCTCCCACTAACTTTGAAACCCTCTAGCTATGACATATAACTCGTCTCTTCTCAATCACTATTTAGAAAATCTGTTTTAACGTCCATTTGCCATATTTCATAGCCATAGTATGCGGTGACGCAAGTAGAATCCGAATATATTCAAGCATGGGGAGTAGTGAAAATGTTTCGTCATAATCAACACCCTAGATTTGATAGAGTTAAGGGTATGGCATAGAGGTAATTATGTAATTTACTGTAAATTATTAACTCTAATAAAATCTCATTCAAAATAAAAGGTGTATTTAGTTTTATTATGTACTTGATATGTTATATTATTTATTTATTTAATTTAAGTATATTTAATAGAAAATCTATAAATGTATGTTTTGTGATAGTAATTACAGTTTGTCGTAATCATGCGAAATTTATCACAATGAAAATAAACATATCATTTTAAATATTCTTAGTCAAGGTGCATCAAGACTAGATATCAATATATCCATTGAGACTAGAGTATTGCTCTCTAAATCTTGGGCATTGTATTACTCATGGCTATTGGAGGTACCAAGGGGTTACGTATTGATAGTTGCTGGATGACTGTGGAATGACTCACTCGATAGTCTTCTATTAGTTAATAAAACTAAGGTCAAACAGAAAATATCGATGTGATAATATTACATAGTTCTCTGAACTTGATAATACTTTTGAACTTCCATGTGGAAAGTCCACTTAAATTATAGTTAAATTATGGTACGTCGTCTATTGAACGACTATAGTTGGGTCGAGTTGAAGCGTTGGAAGTAAAAAAAATATTTAATAAAGAATTCGCCTTCTCAATTATATGGGGTTAGTACCATGGTCAACTGAAGTCAAGTCAAAGTCATAATCTCTGGCCAAAGTAGTTTAGTTATTAATAATTGTTATTATTGAACCAAGGACTTTGTGTTTGGACTATATAAGTTGAATTTGAATGATATTGGAATTTGACCATTACCAAATTCCAAGTCCTAATGTGATATATCTTTGATGAAGAGAATTGGTGTAAATAATTATCACTACCAGAAATCACTTAAAATAAGTAAAATTGGATTTTAGTGAAACCGTGTAAGCGATAAATTTGGCCAAACTGCAACACCATTGGCTAAGGTGATGTTTAAACATTGATATTTGAATGGTTTGATATTATACGCTGCTCGAATTTACAACTAAGAGTCACACAACTGCAACATCGAGTACTCTGACTACAACCTTATTTAATTAAATTTTAGATGTTATAAATTAATTAATATTTTTGAAATAATAATTTTATATTTTATTTGACTTTTACTGATCAGTATTGAAAATAATGCATATATAAAAGTTATATACACATGTTTCGATATACGATATCGATGTACGTTTAAATTTGATTTAAATGTGAACTGTATGATCTTGTTTGAAGTGGAATGGAAACCTATAAGGGCCCATGTATGGATGAACTATATATGAGGAAAGAATGGGTATTTTTGTGGTATTTGTGAGTTTTAATTGGTAGAGAATAATGTGGATCTAGATCCACATTCTCTTCTTTCTTTTCTCTCATATTTAAACTCGTTTACCCTTCACTTTTTCACTTTACTTTTGGCTCTCCCTCTCTCTCTACCTCCGGCTGCAAGCAACATACTCCCTCTTCACCATCATTTCAAACATAAAACATCGATTCAAGTTAAATAGAAGAAAGGTGAGTAGATCTCTCAGTCTCGTAGCGCTTTTTGGAAAAGTTTGGATTCAGATCCTAAGAGTTCATTAGATTCAATATTCAAGGTGTTATCATTAGGCTACATTTGAGGCAGCATATTAATTCACAATTATATATATATATCATTCATTTATTATGTTATATTTGGGTAGATTACTTGTTATATCACGAATCCTTATACATGTATGTTGTCAATCCCTTATATGTCTATGTTATCAATGTAGGATTCATAATATAACTAATCTACTCAAATATAACATAATAAATGAATGATATATATATTATTGTAATAAAAACAGTTTTTATACATATACACATCTTTTTTTGGCCTAAGTTTAAGAAACGATTTTTTTCGAATTAACAATTAATTTAAAAGGAATTTCAAACAAAATCAAAATTTTAATTCAAAATAAATTAACATTAAGTACTTGTAGTTTTGTTGTTGGATTTTGATACGTTGTTTTCGAAAATTTAAAAAAATCACGTATGTACATATACATATATATTTATTATATTTGAAATATATATGATTTGATTTATTATATAATGAATCAAACTAGTTTTAATAATTTATAGTATATGTGTGTGTATTAACATACATAAATTACAAACATTACTTGATATTTTATTTCACATAAAAAATTTCAT
The DNA here is from genome assembly GCA_030737815.1 of Allium fistulosum. NCBI lineage: Eukaryota > Viridiplantae > Streptophyta > Magnoliopsida > Asparagales > Amaryllidaceae > Allium > Allium fistulosum. The sequence continues at coordinate 665,504,252 of CM060903.1, forward strand.
ATTGGATTTTGTTTTTAAATTTAAAATACTATATGGAATTAATTGATAAAAAAATGTGATTTTGTGAAAACATAATTATGGCTAAAAATAAATGTGTTTGTATATACATTATATTATATATTTATATATACTTTATATAATATCATTATATATATATATATTAATTTTAATATAAGCTTATATAAATAATTAATACACACACGTGCGCGCGGGTTTAAAAAAAATTCATACATAAATTTATATTTTAATAAAAATATATAATTTATTGGCAAATTTGAATTTTGAATTTGAACTTAAAAGAAATTTTTAGATCTAGATATACTTTTAAAATTTTAAATTTTAAACTTGGATTTGAATTTAAATGGTTTATATTTATATTTATATTTATAAAGGTTATTTTATGTATATATATATTAATATAAGCCTAATTTTGTGTTATTTTACATGTGTGAATGTATATAGTCTTATATAAATATACTTCGTATCATTATTAAAAATATATAAATTAGATGGCATATATGTAAATGAAGGGGCTAACATGTACATTGCAATATAAATCCCAGTACTTAGATACAGGCATGTTAAACCATGCATACTGTATATGTTGCACGTACACGTACATTTGTATGTGCACATTGTATATTATATATAACATCAAATAAAATCTGTTTATTAATAAACAAAATAAGATTTTATTTAAAATAAATTTAGATCAGATCTAAGTTAGTTTAAACTCATATGCCTAATAAGATCCAAAATGGTAATAAAAAAATTGAATTCACCCATTAACCTGCTCCATGCTGCCTAGATCCAACAAAATTTGAAAAAACCCTTTCACAGCCAACCTCGCCATATAGGTTTCAACCTTTCCATATGTACTGATCTTCTTCTTGAAGATCTATTTGCAGCCGGTGGGTTTTATACCTTCAGTTACATTTTCCAAACTCCAAACTTTGTTTTTGTACATGGAATACATTTCGGATTTTACAGCATCAAGCCACAAGAAAAAGTCCTTACTCTCCAAGGCTTGTAGGTACGCAAGTGAATCGTCATTATGAATGACACAATCCATATTCTCATCATCAACGAGAAACCCATAGCACCTTCCTAGCATGTGAGAGTATTCCAGAAATTGTAACGACCCGTATTTTTACGGATCGAAAAGTTCGTTAAAATCTGGAATTGTCAGCATTTTTAAGTCGTTTCAGATTTTGGCAGAATTTTGCCTAAGTCCTAAGTCGTAGCCGACTTAGGAGTTTTGGACGAGTTAGCGAGTTAAGGCAGTTAGGTCGGCAACGACTTAGAGCGTAGAGAAGTTAGGTCGGTTGGACGAGTTAGCGAGTTAACGACCCAGTAGTAGACGACCTAAGAAATTGACCGACTTAAGAGATAGTAGACGACTTAAGGTTAGGACCGAGTTAAGAAATAGGTCGTATTGTCTTAAGTCGTATGTGGGTTTAGGTCATGGGTTAGTTGGAGCGACCTATAGAATATTAAGCGACCTAAGTGTTGACGACTTAAGGAATGGCCGACCTAGTGGATAAGCAGTGAGCGACTTAGGAGTTACGTTAGGTCGCATAAGACGTTAGGTCGATATGTGTTAAGTCGTAAGTTTGTTAGGTCGCGAGGGAGTGTACCTGTTAAGTCGTTGGGTTGCTGTAGCATGTGTTTTGATAAGTCGTAAGCGTTAGGTCGTGAGCGACTTAGTAGTTGTTAAGTCGCAAGCGACTTAAGAGTGATCTGTTATGTCGTAGCCTACGTGTTAAGTCGTAGACGACTTAGGGGCATAACTGTTAAGTCGTAAGTCGTATCTTCTGTTAGGACGCGCATATTAGTTAAGTCGTAGGTCGACTTAATAGTTAGGTCGTATGCGCGTGAGTGTTAGGCCGCGTATGGGCTTAATAGTTAGGTCGTTGAGGTGTTATCTGGTTAGGTCGTAGGGTTTTGTTAAGTCGTAGGTCGGTGGGGCTTAGGTCGGAAGTTTATAAGTCGGAGACGACTTAGGAGATAGCCGAGTTACGACTTAGTAAATTTTCAGCTATAAATAGGAGGGGTTTTTCTCACTTTTTGGGATCCGGATTTTGAAGCGACGAAGTGCTGCCATTTTGAGAGCTCGACTTCTACACTTCTTCACTTCTTTTCTCCACTCTAATCTAGTGCTTCCTTTCATCCAAATCGAAGATCAAGATTGAAGATTCAAGAGCTTAGATTGAAGATCTTCATCTTTTCAAGAGAGATTTCTTCGTTTGAAGCGGATTCGTGATAGATCAAGCTTGATCCCTCGCTGTCCAGATCTGAAGCGTGTTGATTTGAGTTTGTTTTGGTGATTTGGTGAGTGGTGATTATCTCTCACACGGATCCAAAGGAGTATATCGGATTGTTGGCTTGATTTGGTGTTAAAATAGTGATTTCTATGCATTTTTTTTAAACCTAAGTGTAGATCCATGTAGATCCATTGTTCATGATGATTTGACAACCATTTTTGTATATGATTAACCTATGCAAGTTCATTCATCAAGTTGTAGAGATAATTCTCATGTTTTCATGCTTGTTAGACTTTCAACTCCTTAATTACGAAATTGCCATTATTGTTATAATTGTCCATTTTGCTTACATTTGAATGTTTGGTTACCTGGATTGATGTTTGACATGATCGATTGCTGTGAATTAGATGATTGTTGATTGGTTTTAGACAAGGTGGTCGAAGATGATTCAAAAGCTAAGGGAAAGGCTCTTGAATTGGGAAAGCTGCTCGTGGCATATGTAGCGGGATGATGAAGCTCTTATGCATAGATTTGATGATGTGATGTTGAGATGAGGCTTTACGAGGATGTGATGAAGCGAGGCAATCATGAGATGAAGACTTGGTCTAATCCAGACGGGATCATTCCAAGCACGTTGGTAACTCGGTGATATGATTCGAGTTAAGGGTAATGGATGCTTGAGAGGCGCTCGAGCTAGTATGGAAATAGTCGTCAAGGAGGATGACTAGGAGGCTTGGATAGCATCGTTGTTGAAGGTTCTAGCATGCTCTAAGCAAGAGTACGTTTGGGCAGATTCGATAGTCCCAACGGCCAACTGTTGATGGTCGAGTACTCTGGGCAGATTCGATAGTCTTAGGCACGGGCTGCGATGACGTGTGGGAGTTATGTCTAGAACCGGGGTTTCCATTAGCCCTTGATGGACGGCTGAAAGAATGTGTCGGTCATTCAATTAACGGTGATATCGAAGCAGTGATAACAGTGATAGCCAGAGTCATGGATGTTTGGCTGTATCGTCATTCGGACTCAAGAGCGGTATTTTCTGGGTGCTTATCTGATTTAGGCCTTGGTACTTGGAAAGCATCGCACTTGACTCGAATGATTATTACTTTACTTTAAATTGTATGCTCTGCTATGTTGCTTCTGTTTAGTGTGTGTTTGGGGCTATCACTGTAGAAAGAGGTGGAGTGGGAGGGTTGTATTCCTATTCCTTTTTCCTTTATGCTCTTTTGGTATGTTGTTTGTTAATTTACTGCTCACTAAGACTGTTGTCTGACTCAAGGCTTTATGTTTTAATTCTTATTGCCTTGGGCTGTTCGTCCATTTTGGGACGGGCAGACTAGGTAGCAGGTGACAGGTGCTGTTCTTGCTTCCCACGTTGCTGTTATCGAAGACGAGCTGGAGGGTTTCATATTATCTTCTTGTTATATGTACTGGATGTTCCGCTGTTTGTATTCTCTGAGTGTTATGTAGTGAGGCTTGTTGTATTGACTATTCAGATGCTTGTATTCAACTATTATGAAGTTTTATTGATGGGATTTTATTCTGTGAAGCTTCACTATATATATGTTCTATTGTATTTTGTCCATGCGCTGTGAGTAATACGATAGATTCTGTTGTTTTAATTTACCTTGACAATCGCCCATGGTCACCTGGCACACTTTACAGCGTACTATCTCAGATTCCGTGCGGGGGTCATGGGCGGTCGTCACATTTGGTATCAGAGCATTGGTTAATCGATTTTACCCAACGCTCACTGACGTAACTACGTATGAGAGACGTAATTGTATTTTGATGGATGAATACTATATATAATATAGTAGCTTAGTAGAATTGAGTCCTTTATGCAGTTGTTTCTCTAGATGTTCTAATCATTCCTTTTTATAGATATTGAGAATGAGTCGAAGAGGGAGACCAGCTGCTAGGGAAGGCCGTGCTACTGAGGGAACTGCTGATTATGCAGCTATGTTCGAAGCTATGATGACTTCGATCATGAGGAGGATACTAGTTCCGGGGGCAGCAGTAGATGTTGGAGTTCAAGTCCAAACTCCGAAACCAGTGGATTTTGCTAAGTTGTGCAAGGACTATACTGCTCTTGGAGGGAAGGTTTTCTTGGGAACAGAATCAACTATCGAAATCCAGAAATGGATAGATGCTTGTAGAAGGATCTTTGGTGATTTGGGAATTGATGATGCAACTAAGAGGAAGTTGGCATCAAGGCAGCTTCAAGGGAGAGCCTCTGATTGGTGGAACTCTATTACCATCAATACTGCGGAGGAAGAGATTACTTGGGAGCAATTCCAAGCTAGATTTGAAGTTAAGTTCATTTCTACAGCGCAGAAGTCTGTTCTGTTCAAGAAGTTCGTGGAGCTCAAGCAAGGTGGAAGATCAGTTCTTGAGTATGTTTCTGAGTTTGAAGCTTTGTCCAAGTATGCCCGGTCATATATTGAGTCTGCATACCAGAAGAATGAGAAGTTTGTGACAGGCTTGGACAGTTATCTTGGGAGGCAGTTGGTGGATCATTTGGATGATTCATTTGAGAAGCTTGTGGAGAAAGCTCTCAGGCATGAGAGTGTTTCCTAAGGAAGTATCTGTTGTTGCTGTGACCAGGGAAGAATCTAAATCCCAGCAGGGTGGAAACAAGAAGAGGAAGCAGCAGCAGAAGGGTAAGGATGGCCAGAAGAAGCCGAAAGGCGAGGTGACTTGCTACAATTGTCAGCAGAAGGGCCATTTCTCGAAGGATTGTAAGAATCCGAAGGTGTCGATGAAGTGTCACAACTGTGACAAGCCAGGGCATTTCAGGAAGAATTGTCCAGAACCGAGGAGGGACAAGCAGATTGTGCAAGCTTATGCTTTGGGAGCTGTTCCGTCGTCTTCGAAAGCTCCTACTGCTGAAGAGAAAGGAAAGAGTGTGGTTGTTCAAGGTACTCTTTTCCTATGTGGTGTTCCAGTTAGAGTTTTGTTTGATACTGGAGCGTCGCATTCGTTTGTTTGTAATGAACTCGTAGGCCGGTTAGATTTGAAGCCGGATATTGTTGATAGGCCATTGATTGTGACTAATCCAGTTGGGGGTTCGTCTTGTTTGTGTATGTTATGCCGTGGTCTAGTTGTATTGAGTCATGGTTGCTCTTTTGTTTGTGATTGCTTTGTTCTGAACTTTGCGGGGTTCGGAATTATTTTGGGTATGGACTGGCTTAGGAAGTATGCGGCTAAGGTTGATTGCGAGAGGTTGGAAGTGACAGTCGAGAATGTGGAGGGGCGAAAGGTGGTGATACGATGTAAGCATGAGAAAGGCGTCTTCATGAGCTTCATGTATTCGCTGGTTGTTCCACGGGATGGACTGTCATCGGTGCCAATCGCTAATGGATTCGAGGATGTCTTTGACGAAGTCAAAGGGTTGCCGCCGCATAGAGAGATCGAGTTTCGTATAGATCTAGTTGAAGGAGCCAGACTTGTTGTGATGCCTCTTAGGCGGATGGCGCCTAGGGAACAGCAAGAGTTGAGGGTGCAAGTTGATGATCTTTTGCAGAAAGGATTCATTCGGCGTAGTGTGTCCGAGTGGGGTGCACCAGTTGTGTTTGCAACCAAGGCAGATGGGTCGTTGAGATTGTGCGTCGATTATCGTGAGCTGAATAAGGTGACTAAGAAGAACAAGTATCCATTGCCGAGAATAGATGACTTGTTTGATCAGCTTCACGAAGCTAAGGTGTTTTCTCAGATGGATTTGGCAACGGGATTTCACCAGTTGAGAGTGGCTAAGGATAGTGTGCCGAAGACTGCTTTTAGGACACCATCCGGTTTCTTTGAGTGGCTGGTAATGCCGTTTGGATTGACTAACGCGCCAGCATATTTTGTGGATCTTATGAATAGAGTGTTCAGAGATCAGTTGAACAAGTTCGTACTTGTGTTCGTGGATGATATTCTGATTTATTCCATAACAGAAGAGGAGCACAAGACGCACTTGCGTATTGTTTTGGAAATCTTGCGGAAACATCAGCTGAAGGCTAAGTTTTCGAAGTGTCACTTCTGGAAGAGTGAAGTGAGGTTCTTAGGCCATGTGATTTCTGGAAATGGGATAGCGGTTGATCCCGCTAAGGTGGCAGCAATCCAGGATTGGGTTAGACCTAAGAATGCATCTGATGTGAGAAGTTTTCTTGGATTAGCAGGATATTATCGACGGTTTATCAAAGACTTCTCCAAGATAGCTGCACCGTTAACAGGATTGACAAAGAAGAACCAAGTGTTCAGTTGGGATGCTAAGTGTGAGCAAGCTTTTGGAATCCTGAAAGAGAGATTGACAAGTGCTCCTGTTTTGACTATTCCTAGTGGGAATGATGAGATGGTGGTTTACACCGACGCATGTGGTACTGGGCTTGGAGCAGTGCTGATGCAGAGGGATAAAGTTGTTGCGTATGCAAGTCGACAACTGAAGCCGCATGAAAGGAATTACCCAACTCATGATTTGGAGTTAGCGGCGATTGTATTTGCTCTGAAGATGTGGAGACATTATCTGTTGGGAGTTCGATTCGAGTTGTTTACGGATCATAAGTCGTTGAAGTATCTTTTCTCGCAAAAGGATTTGAATCTTCGGCAGCAACGTTGGCTAGAGTTTTTAGCATCATATGATTTTGGTATAGCTTATACTCCGGGAAAAGGTAACGCAGTGGCAGATGCGTTAAGTCGAAGACATGCAGGATTGGGAGCCATGTTTTCAGAGTGGAAGAGTCTCGAGTATTTAGCTGGATTTGACTTCAGGCCTAGATGTGAATTGGAACCTGAGATGTTGGCAAACTTATCGATAAGACCTTCTCTTGTGGAAAGGATTGGCAAGAGCCAAAAGCGAGACGATAAGCTTGTCAAGATTATCCGTGAATTGGAATCTGGATTGGATCCAGAAAAGGATAAAGGATTCGAGGTCGATCGAGAGGGTTGGCTTCGAAAGCAAGGACGACTAGTTGTTCCCGATATAGATGAATTGAGGAGTGAAGTCCTGAAGGAAAGTCATCACTCGAAGCTGACAATTCATCCAGGTGGAAATAAGATGTATCGGGATATGAAGAGAACCTACTACTGGGAAGGCATGAAGAAGGATGTTGGAAATTTTATTTCCAAGTGCATGAACTGCCAGTTGGTAAAGGCTGAATAGAAAAAGCCAAGTGGATTGCTTCAGCCATTAGAAGTTCCTACATGGAAGTGGGAGCAAATATCGATGGACTTTATTGATGGATTACCTAGAACCAGAACGGGAAATGAAGGGATTTGGGTCATTGTGGATCGTCTGACTAAGAGCGCAAGATTCATTCCTGTTCGATCGACTAGGACTGCATCAAAGTTGGCTGAGTTGTATGTTAAGTGGATAGTTCGATTCCATGGTATTCCGAAGAGTATAGTGAGTGATCGAGACCCATTGTTCACTAGTGGATTTTGGAAGAGCTTCCAAGAAGTTTTGGGGACTGAGTTGTGTTTGAGTACAGCTTATCACCCTCAAACAGATGGTCAGACCGAGATAGTCAATCGGGTTTTGGAAGATCTCCTCAGAGCTTGTGTTTTGGATTTCGGAGGATCATGGGAAGATCACCTTCATTTGGTGGAGTTTGCGTACAACAACAGTTACCAATCAAGTATTGGTATGGCACCGTATGAGGCATTGTATGGAAGACCGTGTAACTCTCCGACATGTTGGTTGGAAACTGGAGAAAAGCTGATGCTTGGGCCAGAGATGATTCGACAGACTTCGGATTGTATAGAGATCATTCGGCAACGAATGAAGGCAGCCCAAGACCGTCAGAAAAGTTATGCCAATAAGCGTCGTAAAGATTTGGAATTCGACGTAGGAGATATGGTTTTTGTGAAGATTTCTCCACTGAAGAATGTTATTCGATTCAGAAAGAAAAGAAAATTGACTCCGAGATTTGTTGGACCATTCCCGATTATCGAGCGAATTGGAAAGCTCGCCTATAGACTGGAATTACCTGAGAAGATGTCGAGTGTGCACAATGTTTTTCACGTATCATATCTACGGAAGTATGTGCACGACTCGAATACCGTGGTTTCTGCTGATAGCTGTGAAGATTTCGAAGTTGATCCAGTCGATAGAAGACCTCGTAAGCCGCTTCGTGTTGTTGAAACCGACACGAAACAGCTTAGGAGGAAGATAGTTAAGTTGCTCAAGATACAATTGAGTGACGATGATAACGACTGTACGTGGGAGGTGGAAGAAAGGATGAAAGCAGCTCATCCTGAACTCTTCAAGGTATGGCCCTAAGGTGTCGTGTCATCTCACGATATTGTAACTTGTTCTAGTTTTAGAATTCTGTACGCTAAGCTAGAATTGGATGCATGGTTTGTTGATTGCTATGGATGGTAGGTGTACAGAATAGTCTTTGATTGCTTTGTTTGCTTGGAATTTCGGGGGCGAAATTCCTAAGGGGGAGAGAATGTAACGACCCGTATTTTTACGGATCGAAAAGTTCGTTAAAATCTGGAATTATCAGCATTTTTAAGTCGTTTCAGATTTTGGCAGAATTTTGCCTAAGTCCTAAGTCGTAGCCGACTTAGGAGTTTTGGACGAGTTAGCGAGTTAAGGCAGTTAGGTCGGCAACGACTTAGAGCGTAGAGAAGTTAGGTCGGTTGGACGAGTTAGCGAGTTAACGACCCAGTAGTAGACGACCTAAGAAGTTGACCGACTTAAGAGATAGTAGACGACTTAAGGTTAGGACCGAGTTAAGAAATAGGTCGTATTGTCTTAAGTCGTATGTGGGTTTAGGTCGTGGGTTATTTGGAGCGACCTATAGAATATTAAGCGGCCTAAGTGTTGACGACTTAAGGAATGGCCGACCTAGTGGATAAGCAGTGAGCGACTTAGGAGTTACGTTAGGTCGCATAAGAGGTTAGGTCGATATGTGTTAAGTCGTAAGTTTGTTAGGTCGCGAGGGAGTGTACCTGTTAAGTCGTTGGGTTGCTGTAGCATGTGTTTTGATAAGTCGTAAGCGTTAGGTCGTGAGCGACTTAGTAGTTGTTAAGTCGCAAGCGACTTAAGAGTGATCTGTTATGTCGTAGCCTACGTGTTAAGTCGTAGACGACTTAGGGGCATAACTGTTAAGTCGTAAGTCGTATCTTCTGTTAGGACGCGCATATTAGTTAAGTCGTAGGTCGACTTAATAGTTAGGTCGTATGCGCGTGAGTGTTAGGCTGCGTATGGGCTTAATAGTTAGGTCGTTGAGGTGTTATCTGGTTAGGTCATAGGGTTTTGTTAAGTCGTAGGTCGGTGGGGCTTAGGTCGGAAGTTTATAAGTCGGAGACGACTTAGGAGATAGCCGAGTTACGACTTAGTAAATTTTCAGCTATAAATAGGAGGGGTTTTTCTCACTTTTTGGGATCCAGATTTTGAAGCGACGAAGTGCTGCCATTTTGAGAGCTCGACTTCTACACTTCTTCACTTCTTTTCTCCACTCTAATCTAGTGCTTCCTTTCATCCAAATCGAAGATCAAGATTGAAGATTCAAGAGCTTAGATTGAAGATCTTCATCTTTTCAAGAGAGATTTCTTCGTTTGAAGCGGATTCGTGATAGATCAAGCTTGATCCCTCGCTGTCCAGATCTGAAGCGTGTTGATTTGAGTTTGTTTTGGTGATTTGGTGAGTGGTGATTATCTCTCACACGGATCCAAAGGAGTATATCGGATTGTTGGCTTGATTTGGTGTTAAAATAGTGATTTCTATGCATTTTTTTTAAACCTAAGTGTAGATCCATGTAGATCCATTGTTCATGATGATTTGACAACCATTTTTGTATATGATTAACCTATGCAAGTTCATTCATCAAGTTGTAGAGATAATTCTCATGTTTTCATGCTTGTTAGACTTTCAACTCCTTAATTACGAAATTGCCATTATTGTTATAATTGTCCATTTTGCTTACATTTGAATGTTTGGTTACCTGGATTGATGTTTGACATGATCGATTGCTGTGAATTAGATGATTGTTGATTGGTTTTAGACAAGGTGGTCGAAGATGATTCAAAAGCTAAGGGAAAGGCTCTTGAATTGGGAAAGCTGCTCGTGGCATATGTAGCGGGATGATGAAGCTCTTATGCATAGATTTGATGATGTGATGTTGAGATGAGGCTTTGCGAGGATGTGATGAAGCGAGGCAATCATGAGATGAAGACTTGGTCTAATCCAGACGGGATCATTCCAAGCATGTTGGTAACTCGGTGATATGATTCGAGTTAAGGGTAATGGATGCTTGAGAGGCGCTCGAGCTAGTATGGAAATAGTCGTCAAGGAGGATGACTAGGAGGCTTGGATAGCATCGTTGTTGAAGGTTCTAGCATGCTCTAAGCAAGAGTACGTTTGGGCAGATTCGATAGTCCCAACGGCCAACTGTTGATGGTCGAGTACTCTGGGCAGATTCGATAGTCCTAGGCACGGGCTGCGACGACATGCGGGAGTTATGTCTAGAACCGGGGTTTCCATTAGCCCTTGACGGACGGCTGAAAGAATGTGCCGGTCATTCAATTAACGGTGATATCGAAGCAGTGATAACAGTGATAGCCAGAGTCATGGATGTTTGGCTGTATCGTCATTCGGACTCAAGAGCGGTATTTTCTGGGTGCTTATCTGATTTAGGCCTTGGTACTTGGAAAGCATCGCACTTGACTCGAATGATTATTACTTTACTTTAAATTGTATGCTCTGCTATGTTGCTTCTGTTTAGTGTGTGTTTGGGGCTATCACTGTAGAAAGAGGTGGAGTGGGAGGGTTGTATTCCTATTCCTTTTTCCTTTATGCTCTTTTGGTATGTTGTTTGTTAATTTACTGCTCACTAAGACTGTTGTCTGACTCAAGGCTTTATGTTTTAATTCTTATTGCCTTGGGCTGTTCGTCCATTTTGGGACGGGCAGACTAGGTAGCAGGTGACAGGTGCTGTTCTTGCTTCCCACGTTGCTGTTATCGAAGACGAGCTGGAGGGTTGCATATTATCTTCTTGTTATATGTACTGGATGTTCCGCTGTTTGTATTCTCTGAGTGTTATGTAGTGAGGCTTGTTGTATTGACTATTCAGATGCTTGTATTCAACTATTATGAAGTTTTATTGATGGGATTTTATTCTGTGAAGCTTCACTATATATATGTTCTATTGTATTTTGTCCATGCGCTGTGAGTAATACGATAGATTCTGTTGTTTTAATTTACCTTGACAATCGCCCATGGTCGCCTGGCACACTTTACAGCGCACTATCTCAGATTCCGTGCGGGGGTCATGGGCGGTCGTCACAGAAATATTCATATTATTGTCTTTACAAATAACAATGTATCTGACTTTAGTCAAACGTGAGTGGATATTATTCCAGAAATAAAATTAGGTACATAATAATAGTTTTACGAACTTGAATCATAACCACTCGCTAACTTAAAATGATATTCTCACATTGCTTCCTTCCATTAGTAATTTGGAATTTCATGCTTCCTTTAGCGGTAAGCCATTTACTCCTAAGTCCCTGTAAAGAACACTACAAGAACAGTTGTTTTTTATAATGCCAATAGATAACACTTTATTTCATTGATCACTGGATTTGATTTGATTTGTTTTGTTTAAAGAAGGGATAAACATGATAACGCTTTTATAGCAAAGGCTTCCCCAATTATTTTCTTAACCGCCTTTTCTTCCAATTAATCCCCTCTTCCCTCTTCTTTTTCGTTCCATTTTTTCCATCTCTTTTACAAACCCTAAAATCGCTCCAAATCCATATCCTCCTTCGCAAACCCTAACTATTGGTGATACAGCTAATTTGAACAGGAGGAGACACGATGGTGGTGTTGGATTGTGTAGCATGATGCAGTATGCAGATGGAGTCAGGGTTCGTTCTTTGATGAGCAAGGCAAGGGCTGAGAGGTGGAAGTCGAAATTGAGGAGAAGGAGCTTTACTGACCAAGCCTAGCCATCTTTTACCGCCGCCACCTATACATCATGTCCTATTTCTTCCACTGCTCCTCAGCATTTGCGGTAGAAAATTAGATGCTTCAAATGTGGTTGGTTCACACATTTAGCCAAAGAATGTCGTGATCCAATCTCCTGCTTCCAACGTGGGAAGGTGGGGCATCGTAGTTTTGCCTGTCCGCTCATCGTCATTAGCGCTTCAGAATCTTCCTTCGGTCTGCCGGTAGAGAGGAGGAGTGAACTTGGGTTACTTTTTGTTCATAAGCACTTGCTTCTATAAAAGATGTTGTTCGAATGTCTCAGCCTCAACAGGATCAAGGCATTAGCCTCTTTGATGAACTGTTCAGCCATTTTAATGGCATTTTTTGGCATCTAAAAGAGAGAGGATATGTGGTCTATTTACAGGGGACAGTTTGAGCAAGCAAGTAATCATAATAAGTAGCGGCAGTCTTTGTATTCCAATGCTCCTAATCTTCTTGAAACAATGCCTAGCATAATTTCAAGTGATGAACAAGGTATCATGATCGACCTATGGCTTTTGTTCCTATTGTATGTAACCATGGTCAACTTTGGTTGTCTAGTGTGTCGAGGCACTCTAGTAGTTTAAAAAAGACTAAATCAGAGTGCGTCTACACAATAAAAAATAGATTTGTAGTATTTGAAAGATATAAAGTGAGAGATGTTTTTGGTGTTGCCTCAGTGGCTGATGATGAGCAGGGGTTAGATCATTACTTGTTGTCTAGCTCTGGTAGCCACCGGGTAGCGCGAGAGAGACCGGAGAACTGCTAGTTTTGGGCTTTAATAACATATGGCTTTGGACGAGGCAATAGGGGACCTTGTAGTGGATGACCTAGAGATACCCGATCACATATTTACTTGAGCAAGTTTTGTAAAATAATTACATATTTTCTTGCTATTTTCAAAGAAGGCTTTCTTATTTGTTTATCTAATATTCTATAAACATCAGGTGAAAAAGGATTCCATGCACGATCATTGATGTGTTCATTGCTTGGAAACTATAAGTCTCCAAGAAACAAAGTCTAGTATAAATTATTTGATTAATTCACTCTTTTATTGTAAAATTTCCGTTTTTTTAGTTCAACGTTGGGGAGTTTATACTTTTTAATTTATGCATGTTTCATAAGGAATCAATAATTGTTTTTCTCACCAGTGCAATTAACATTTTCTTTTCTTTGAACATGAAAGCAAACAACATGTTCATGTCCTTTAGATGCAGCCATGTGCTAAAGTAATAAAAAAGAATGTTAAGATGATTTATAACTCATAATACAGTATGCAATTTGGGTATCTTTAAAACCTTAATCTTGGTAGGTTAGTTCATTTGTAGATTCAAATATACAATCTATGAATAGGTGCATTATTGTTCATGTATTGTTTGTATGTATACACATACATGTACATGTGAATGTTTGCATATGTGTGTATAATTCAATCTCATCATTTCAACCTTGATTTAATAATAAAAATCTTATGATAGACCAAATAAATTGGAAAATATAATGTGTGAAGTTATGAAAATTTCCCAAGCTGCCTGTCATTGGAAAATTTAATGCTTGATTCTTAAATCTATTTCCTTCCCCAAAAGTAATAATTTATCTTCTATCAATTTTTTTTACTCGTCATTTTATAACTTAATGTACTTGTGGTAGAAATACCTTTAGTAGATTACTTAGTATTTGTCGACCATCTCTAAAATAAAGTAGCACTGCTAATTTTTTCCTTCTCATGCAAAATTTATCCAACAAAAAAAACTAGGTTGTGATAAAGGAACTGTTGTAGACAGATCAAGAATGGCTATGACTATGTAAATAATTCATCTAGTAAGAAATGAAGTATAAAGGAGCTGTTGTGGTTAATATACACAAAACCATATATTGTGGTAATATGGGTAACGGGTACATTATGACCCAATGATTGCGAAATAATCTTTCTTTCAACAACAATAATTTTCCAAAATCATCTATCAATTCTTTCTTGGTATCAGAGCCATACAAAGCTTAACAACATTCAATCCTTATCAAAAAAAACCGAGCTTCCATCAGAGAAATTTCATCACTTGGAGATCAGTTTACCCATCAGGCAGAAAATCATCATTCGGGCAGTAGAGAATTTGTCTCAAGAAATTGCTACCACGCCAAGAAAATCACTAGCTGCAACGATCTCTTTTAGAGCAAATTCAAACTTAAAAACCAGAAGACAATAAAAAAATCAAGAAATTCATCAAATCAGGAAAGGAGTAAGTACCATACCAAAAGCCTATCAGAATCATTTCATCATTTAGACTTGGTTGCAACATACCTGGTTACTGCATAGAAGAATTTCTTGATTTTAATAGTGAATTCTGATTTTACAAGTTTATTTTTGATTCAAGAAGTGTCATCATGACTGAAGGTAGCTCAGCAACTTCTAACGGTGCATCAAATCCATCTCAACAAACTACTGCAACAACAGAAAATCTCATTAAGACCATCATCAGTCTTCAAACACAGCTTATCACAACACAGTTGGAAGAAGACAATTATCTTCTTTGGAAAGTTCAAGTTGAAACTGCAGCCAGAGGATATGGCCTTGAAGGATTCATTCTTAGTACAGTTGTCATTCCACCCAGGTTTGTTACTGATCAAGAAAACCAAACTGTGAGTAATGAAGAATTTGTAAAGTATAAATAATCGTCAATGGCGTCCTCTAAAAACTTTCGTCTGAATTCGTCGTCGTTCAATCAAGTTTTGCATCAGAAATCTTCATCGTTTCCTGGAATCCCAAATCTTGTTTATAGTAATTCTTTCTCTAATCTTTCCTACTGCTATCCTACTTCTTATACTTATGCCCAAGCCGTCAAGAGCAATCTCCCGTCTCGAGTTCAAGATTTGAATCGTAAACCTAAAACGAATTGGATAGATTCAAGAAAGGGCAAGACTTTCTGCTTTAGATGCGGGGATCTCAATCACTATGCATATAAATGTCGCGAACTAGTAAGATGTTTCTCTTGTGGTTTTTTTGGGCATAAGAGTAAGGACTGTGAGAAGATTTTGGTTTCTGAAATTTATTCGAATTCGAGAATAGTTACAAATTCGAACTTGAATAACCATGGATTTCTTTTCGTTTTGAAATTCTTGAAGCTAAAAGGAGTCTTGTTGGATAATCCATGGTATATGAAAGATGAAGGTATCAAATATCTTGAAGAGTTACTATACCATTTTAACATTATCAATGAGCCAAACATAGGAAGAGGATATGTAGAAAGATTTGGAAACCCAGTTGAATATTTTGGCAAGTCAGATGAATGTATAGTCAAGAAACAGTTTGATAACTCTCATGACCAGGGATTCATCACACCAAAATTGGTCAACCATGGTTTTCAATTTGCGCTGAAATATTTGATGTTGAGGGGATTATTGATAGATCATCTCTGGTTTAGGAAGGATGTAGGAATCAGCTATCTAGACGAGTTGTTTCATTACTTTGAAGTCATTAATGAGCCGAATATTGGCAGAGTGTCTAATGATTCTATGGATTATGTTGGCAAATCTGATGTATCTAACAGTAAATCTGATTCTCCTAAGGCCATTAAAGTAAGTTCTATCAACCCCACTTGTCTTTCTGGTTTAGATGATTATCTGGGTTTTGATCCCATTCTTTTGGATCCTGATGTTGCTTCATGTAATGATTCGTCCTGTGTCTCTCTTCTGAATGGATATGTAAATGTAGTAGAACAGAGTATTGATTTCATTCCTTATCATAGAAAAAGTAGAAAATCCTATAATAGTGTAAAGGATAATTTTGAGATACCTATTTTCAACAAATTCGACTGTCTAACCATGAGTTCAATTGCTGATGTTAATATAGATAGCCTAGATGAGGAGGGTGAATTGATGGTTATTACTGAGCAAAATGTCTTTGAAAAATTGAATGTTTTGAGTGATTGGTCTGTTGATAGTAGTGATGTTGAAAGTTCTTTAGACAAAAGTTTTTCGAATATTGTGAGGATAGATGGGTCTTTTGAGCTAGAAGAAGTGGATTTCAAATTAATGGAGCAGGATACAATGGTTATAGGTTGCAACAGCTCAGTGTTGGTTTCGTTTGATTCATGTGAGATGCATTCTTCAGTGATGGCAATCAATTCTGATCATTTCATAGATGATTTATTATCTGTTAGCAATTTAGAATTGGAAAATAGCTACATGTTTGAAACAGAGCTTCCTTCAGTTCTCCTTCAGGTAGAAGATAATCCACTAGAATGGATTAATGATTCTGTAGAAGTTGAAGTCGAGAAAGAGGATTTTGTTTATTTCGAGAAGGTGCTGAAGGTTAGGGATGATAGGCGATTAACTTCTTCATTGGTTTCATCTGATGTGCACACATGTACAGTGGATATGCACGCATGTCTTAATGTCTTTAAAGATAATATTGGTGTTGATAAGCAACATCTTCACTCAGAGCTTTTGAACGTAACTGGTGATAGAGTATTAGACTTTAGTCCTGATTCAAGTGTTGATGCTTCAGTGGGAACCACATCGAATCAGTTGGCTTTGGATTTTTTAGCAGATAGGACTTCACATGTTGATCCAGAATTGTCATCAGAAGATAGTGTTTATTCTTTGAGCTCTCGTACAGTATTAGGAAATAATACTGTTTTGGATTCGTCACCAAAGAAAGTAAAGCATAGAAAATCTGTAGCTTCTAGTAGATCAGTTCGTCGAAGTGCCAGAATTCGCAACTGTCAGTTACAGTCTATGGGTGAGTTACCTGGGTCGAGTGCCACGTTTGGCACTATGAACCCAGGCTCAGGTATGAGTCCTCTTTTGGGTAGTACGTACTCTACATATGCATTAGGTAATCTTTCTTCTGCTGAATTTAATCAGCTGGCTTGCGACACTTCTTTCATTTTTTCCGATGTAGAGATAGATAGGGAGTATATTAGACGTAAGGAACTAGAGAGGGCTAGTACAGTTAGTTTATGAGGATCATTAGTTAGAACATTAGAGGTTTGAATGACTTGAATAAATGTGACAAGGTTAGAATGTTTTTTAAAGACTACTCAATTGATATTATTTTACTTCAGGAGACTAAAATTAACTGTCCCAACTTTCATTTTTTTAGAAGATTAGGCGGGTTTCATTTTAAAAAATGGGTTTTTTTACCTTCAGTGGGTAATTCAGGGGGTTTAATGATAGGGTGGCATGATAATTTTTTTAAGTTACTTCAATGTATTACTATGCAGCATTCTCTTCATGTTATTCTTATTAATCTTTCTGATAACTCTTTTTTAAATATTTCTAATGTGTATGGGCCTAATTCTAAAATTAATCGGAGAATATTATGGAATGAATGTCTAGATTTTAGATCTTTAGCTCCGGGTTCCTGGATTATGGGGGGTGATTTTAATGTTACGTGATTCATTGGTGAGCGTTTACCTAGAGAAGGGGACTACTCCGCTATGGAGGAATTCGACCAATTTATTATAAATTCTAATTTGATTGAAATTCCCCTTTCTAATAGAGAGTTTACTTGGAGTAATGCAAGAGAGTCTCCATCCATGGCTCTTCTTGATAGATTTTTCGTTAGTGATGAAATTGAGGATAAATTTCCGATATGTAAAGTCTCTGGTTTACCTTATACGTACTCTGATCATTGTCCTATTATCCTCTCCTGTGAGCATCATAGTGTTACTTCTAATAATTTTAAATTTGAAAAGATGTGGCTTTTGGAATCAAATTTTGTGAATTTAATTAATGGCAAATGGATTTCCTTGAGTTATCATAATTCTAGAAATAAGAATAATTCAGCAAAATCTTTTGTATTAAAACTTAGGGAGCTTAGAATTTTTCTTAAAAACTGGAATAAGAATGTTTTTGGCAATATAAAAAGTAAAAAAGATAACATTCTTAATGAGATGCTTAAAATTAATAAGATTGAAGAATCTAGACATTTAAATATAGGCGAGCATAATGTCCTTGCTAATTTAAAAGATGAACTAAATTCAATTTTAGAAAAAGAGGAGGTTATGTGGAAGTAGAGATCCAGAATTCAATGGATCAATGAAGGAGATAATAACACCAAATTTTTTCATAATATAGCTAATGGTAGAAAATGTAGTAATACAATTAACTCTATATTTGTTAATAATATAGAGTTAGTTGATCAAAGAGATCTTAACAAGGCTTTTACAGACTATTATAAGGATATTTTTGGTTCTAAAATCAAACATAGAATCAATGTTAGATGGATAGATTTGTATCCATCTGATTCTATTGTTGATTTATCAGAGTTAGATAATCCTTTTATTGAAGAGTAAATTAGAAAAGCAATTAATGACATGCCAAGTGATAAATCCCCGGGACCTGATGGGTTTCCTATTTTATTTTATATTACTTTTTGGGACGTTTTAAAATTTGACTTAGTTAATATGTTTAATGATTTTTATAATGGTAATTTGCAATTAGGGAGATTTAATTTCGCAAATGTTATTTTGTTACACAAAAAAGTAGGAGCTAAAAACTTAAAAGATTTTAGACCTATTTCTCTAATTAACTGTTCAGTTAAAATCATTTCTAAAGTACTAGCTAATAGACTTAGTACAAGAATGAATGATTTAATTGATTGTTCACAATCGGCTTTTATTAAAGGGAGAAATATCACTGATGGTGTGGCGGTTGTTCAAGAATTTATTAATTACTGTTGTAAGAATAACATAACCTGTGCGATGTTAAAACTTGATTTTGCTAAAGCTTTTGATTCGGTGGATTGGGATTTTCTTGTAGATATTTTTCATGCTAGAGGTTTTGGGCAAAGATGGATCAGTTGGATTATGTCTTTGCTTAGAACTGGAAACTCTAGTGTTATGGTTAATGGTATATTAGGTAATAGAATTCAATCTAAGAGAGGCTTAAGGCAAGGGGATCCATTATCGCCTTTATTATTTAACTTAGTTGCGGATGTTTTTGCTAAAATTATTAAAAGAGCGGTGGATAATGGATCTCTAGGTTGTGTAGGAAATGACATATCGCGTAATGGTATATCGGTTCTTCAATTTGCTGACGATACTATTCTTTTTTCTTCCCACCTTCCTAGGCACATTATAACCCTCAAGTTTATCCTTTATAGTTTTGAACTTTTATCTGGCTTAAAAATAAATTTTGACAAAAGTTCTGTGTTAGTTTTAAATGATTTTGAAAAAGTTGAAAATTTAGTTGCTAATACTCTAAATTGCAATATTATGAACTTTCCTTTTGACTACCTTGTTTTGTGATTAGACCCACCAATCTCAAACATGATGATTGGATTATTATTATAGATAAAATTAAAAATAAGATTTCTAGCTGGAATGAGAGATTTTTATCTAGAGCAGGTAGACTAGTTTTAATAAATTCGGTTTTATCAGCCCTTCCGATTTATTGGATGTCCATGCATCTGTTTCCGGATTGGGTTATTGATAAAATTGATAAAATTAGAAGAGATTTCTTATGGAGTGGGGAAAATTCTAATAATAATATTAAATGTCTAGTAAATTGGGAAACCGTTTGTAAGGCCAAAAAGGAAGGTGGTTTAGGAGTTATAAATTTGCGTAATATGAATTTGTCTCTTTTAGGTAAATGGCTTTGGAAATTTCATGATATAAACGATAATGCTATTTGGAAAGAGATCATTTCCAAATATTACTATAACGGTAATAGCAATTTATATCAAATTGCTCATTCTTACACCCAAAATTTATCTAATTTTTGGAAAAACATTTTAAAATGTCATGAAGTTTTTAACTTAGGAATTAATAAGATAGTACATTCAGGTAATTGTATTTCTTTTTGGCATGACCGTTGGATTTCGATCTTGCCTCAAAAGGTAGAATTTAAGGAGCTGTATGATATTTGTAACTTTAAGTATGCTTTAATCAATGAAGTTTATTCTCCTGAAAATGATCCTCCTTGGAATTTCAGTTTTAACAGAATTTTAGTTGATTCAACTCTTAGGAAACTTTCTTTGCTTTATGCTAGATTAAATCTTTATAATATTGATAACGATAATGATTTTATTAGTTGGGAATGGGATAAGAGTAAGAAATATACCTCAAATTCTTTCTACAGATTTATTAATTTTTCGGGTACTATAAACAATTCTTTTAAATATTTGTGGAAATCTAATGCTCCTCCTAAGTCCAAAATTCACATGTGGTTAATACTTCATGGAAAACTTAATACAATTGAATTTTTAAAAGAAAAAACATTCAAAATGATAATAAATGTTATTTTTGTAATCTGCATCTTGAGGATATTAATCATTTATATTATGATTGTTTAGATTCTAATTACATCCTAATTAATACTCTTAAAATTTTTAACTTTAATATAATTTCTAAAATTTCGGATTGTGAATCCTACTGGAATAATTATAGATTCAAATTCAAAAAGAATATTAGATTTTTACTTGACACTTTATTCATCATTATTAGTTGGTTTATTTGGTTTGAAAGAAATCAAAGAATTTTTAATAATAATAACAGTCATTTAAACAAATTGATTTTTTCAATTTCTTCATTTTGCTTTAATTGGATTTCTAACCCCAAATATAAATTAGCTAAAATTATCCACTTCAAACGGTATCTTAACAAAGTTAATCATAATATTAATTTATTTAAACATAACAATAATTTTTTTAATATTAATAATAGTATTATTAATTTTTTCTCTAATTTATATGATGATTTCAATTTTAATCATAACTTACTTATGATTAAAGGTACATAAATTAGATCCGTTTTAATTTTTTTTCTAGTCTCTGTTTTGGTTTTAGTTTACAGGTAATTCATTTCTTTCTTTATCGTCCAGATAGTCTTATTTAGGTTTTTATTTCCTTATTAATACATATATATGTATATTTACTATATAAATATACATATATATATATATATATATGTATCATTCTAATTTTTTCCTTAGTCATGTTTTAGATACAGGTAGGGGAGATAGGATTTCAGGTTCATTTTGCAGGTTCACTTGTCTTCAGATAGATGGATATCAGATTGCAGAGAGGTCACCAGAGCAGAGTTTTCTTCATCCAGGACTTCTAGCAGTTATCTCCTCAGATATAGGATACTTCTATCTTCATTATAGAGTACTTTTTTCAGGAGGATCTATGGCACTTCTTCCTCTTGATCAGAGCCTTCAGAGCGGTCTCTCTTTTCAGTAGATCCACTTCAGAGCAGATGCTTTTTCACCCCTTCCGATTCAGATGTTTGGAGCTTCCTCATTAGTTGTGTCGTCTTCCAGTAGTTTTGTCTTTCTTTAGTTTTTTAGGTACTTCTAACACCTCAATATCGAGCGGTGGCCATGCCGGAGCTCGATTTTGGGGTGCGATGGGTGGTGGCCTTGCCGGAACCCATCTTAGAAGTACCTGAGATTTGATATATGTTTTTTGTTTTTGTTACCTGCCAAGCATGTTGGCAGCACCTTATGGACGTGATATATACATTCTCATGTGTGCTCTCCCCTATTCGTAGAGGATCACACATTTTTCTCAAAAAAAGAAGAATTTGTAAAGTATCAAAGACAAGATAATTTAATAAGTTCTTGGTTGTTGTCATCAATAAGTGTAAAGCTACTGCCACAAGTAATAGGATGCAAAATTGCAAATGAAATTTGGATAACAGTTGAGAGGATATTCAATACACAATCTGCAGCTAAGGTCATGCAATACAAATGGCAACTATAAAATGTAAGAAAATACAATAAGCCAATGGGAGAATATCTAGCAAAGATCAAGACTACATGTGATTTACTTGAAGTAGCAGGCCATAAAGTTTCAAATACCGAGCAAGTATTAACAGTCTTGAGTGGTTTAAGTGATGAATATGAGGTTGTTGTAGTAGTCATATCATTACAAGAAACTTTACCATCTCTAGTTTATGTTTGCTCTATTCTCCTAGCACATGAAGGAAGACTTGATTTCAAGAAACCCCTTGATACTGACATGTCAATCAATTTTGCAGCAAGCAATAAAATCAAAAATCAGAATTATGGTAGGACAGATCAGCAATACCAGAGAGGAAATCAATCAGTCAGGGGAAGAGGTAGTGGGAGATGGAGTGGAGGCAATAAACCAAAATGTCAAATATGTGAGAGAGTGCGTCACACTGCTCCAAAGTGCAATTTCAGGTTTAATGCAAATTATGTACTAGGACAAGGTTCAAATAATCAAAGAAATGGTATTTACAGTGCAAATTTAGCACAAGTGCAACAAGAATCAAACAATCAATCTAATGGTAACAAGAATCGGCACCTGGATGAAATCACTAAGCCTGAACACATTCAAGATGAAGCATGGTACCCAGATTCAAGAGCAACCAATCACTTGACAAGCAATCTTGACAACTTAAATCTGGGCAGCAAAGAATACAGAGATAAGCAGTCCACTTTCATGGGAAATGGTAAGTCTATCGAGATCACACACACTGGTAATGCCTATATCAAAGGTGAAAGACAACTATATCTTAATAATTTATCGAGAGTACCAAGGATAAAGAAAAATCTTATGAGTGTTTCTCAATTTGCTCATGATAATAATGTTTACTTCGAATTTTATCCAAATTATTGCTTGGTTAAAGATATACTAACTAAAGAAATACTTTTGCAGGGTGATGCAGTGAATGAGCTTTACAAGTTTACTTTAATTAATTGATGAAATCCTATAAAGAAAGTAAAAAGTTGTAACAATACTGAAATGTCATAACTGAAAGTGACAAAAATATCTTTGATCTATGGCATTAC
This sequence comes from Allium fistulosum, assembly GCA_030737815.1. Classification (NCBI taxonomy): domain Eukaryota; kingdom Viridiplantae; phylum Streptophyta; class Magnoliopsida; order Asparagales; family Amaryllidaceae; genus Allium; species Allium fistulosum. Next base: position 665,527,235 of record CM060903.1, read on the forward strand.
AAGTTAGGTCATCCTAATGCAAGTGTTGTGAAACAAGTTCTTGTAGAAAATAAAATTTCTTTTGATAATTTTACATTATCATATGTTTGTACTTATTGTCAAATGGGAAAAATCCATAAACTGGCTTTTGCAGATTCCACAATTGAGTACAAGATGCCTTTAGAATTGGTTGCAACTGATCTCTGGGGATTCAGACTATGGCTATAAGTACTATATATCATTTGTTGATGCAAACACTAGACACACATGGATATATTTCCTGAAAACTAAGGCAGAAGCCTACAATGCTGTTATATATTTTATAACACAAGCTGAAAAGCAAACAAATCATAAAGATAAAATCATTCAAAGTGATGGTGGTGCTGACAACAAACCACTTGGTAAGTTCTTCTTAGACAAGGGTATAATTCATAGAACAACATGTCCATAAACATCTGAGCAAAATGGTCTGGTTGAAAGAAAACATAGACATATAGTTGAAACTGGTCTCACTTTACTTGCACAAGCATCACTGCCCTTAAAATTTTGGCCAGATTCTTTCAGTACAGCAGTATATTTAATTAATAGATTACCAAAAAAAGTACTGAAAGGAAAAAGTCCAAATGAAAAACACTTGGGAGCAAAACTTGACTATCAAAGTTTAAGATCTTTTGGGTGTCTATGTTTTCCTTATTTAAGACCATATAACAATCACAAACTAGATTTTAGATCATTACCATGTACCTTTCTAGGTTATGCAACTAAACAAAAAGGGTACAGGTGTCTAGATAGCACTGGGAAAATAATTATAAGTAGTCATGTGGTTTTTAATGGAAAAGTATTTCCATTTGCCTATACAAATGTTAAAACAACATAGAAAGTATGCAATCCAAGAGTATCCATACCTACTGCACCCATGTACTCAAGCATATGGAATCAAACAGAGACTGAGAAGAAAACAGGAGGCTCTGAACCACAACACATAGTGTTACCTAAAGGTCATGGCACAGGAGAGCAACCTGATATACATACTCAGTCACCTAAAAGATTAAATGATCAAAATCAAAGCATTAGTGAAGACAGTCAACAAGGTCAATCATTGGAAAATTCCAATCAGGGCAGCAATTCAGCATCATCACATACTGAATTACAAGCTAGAACATGTCATCATATGATAACAAGATCAAAGAGTGGAATATTTAAGCCAAAAATATATACTACAACGTTCGTCATGGATGAGCCTGAAACATTTGAGCAAGCTCTTAAGGACAAAAATTGGAAAACAGCAATGGATGAAGAGTACCAGGCACTTATGAAAAATAAAACATGGAGTCTAGTATGTCCACCAGCAAACAAGAACATAATAGGGTGCAAATTGACATACAAATTGAAGAAAAATCCAGATGGAAAAGTGTCAAGATATAAAGCAAGACTTGTTGCTAAGAGATATACTCAATAATATGGATTTGACTTCAGTGAAACATTTTCACCAGTGGTGAAGCTAGCAACTATTAGGATAGTTCTCACAAATGCACTGAACAAAAACGGGAATATAAGATAGTTAGATGTTAATAATGCACTCCTGAATGGTATATTGCAGGAAGAAATTTATATGGAGCAGCCACAGGAATACAAGCAAGATATACATTATGTGTGCAAGCTAAATAAAGCTATATATAGATTGAAACAGGCACCAAGAGTATGGTTTGATAGACTGAAAGCCACTTTGATTAATTTAGGTTATCCGTCCGCCAAATTAGATAACTCATTATTTGTCAAGATCAATAGCAATTCTATCATTTATATTCTAATATATGTTGATGATTTAATTATAACAGGTGATGATGAAAATGAGATCAGCAACATCATTCAGTATCTTAACAAACATTTTCAATCAAGGATCTTGGCAACCTGAATTACTTCTTGGGTATAGAAGTAAAAAGGAAATCGGATTCTGAAATAATGTTGAGCCAAAATAAATACATCAAAGAGTTACTAGTCAAATCAAAGATGGATGAAGCTAAACCACAACCAACACTCATGATCAGTCATCAGCAACTTTCCAAAAACAGGGGAGAACTAATATTAAATATTAAGCAATATAGAAGTAATGCAGGAGCTCTATAATACACTACTATGACTAGACCAGATATATCATTCAGTGTTAACAAGGTTTCACAATTTATGCAAGAACCTCATGATGAACATTGGAAAGCTGTTAAAAGAATTTTGAGGTATTTCAAAGGGACTGCAAGCTATGGTCTTACTCTAAAGAAATACAACAATCTAAACATCATAGCATATGCAGATGTAGACTGGGCAACAGATATAAATGACAGAAAATCAGTAACTGGTCACTACATATACATTGGAGATAATCCAGTATCATGGTGTTCAAAGAAACAAACAACCAGATCCAGATCCAGTGCAGAAGCTGAATACAAAAGTGTGGCAAGTGCAACTGCAAAAATAATTTGGATACAGTCATTACTAAGAGAGTTACAAATCAAAACAGAAACCAAACCGATATTATGGTGTGACAATCGGAGTACATTATATATGATAGCGAATCCAGTATTACATTCTAAAACAAAACATATTGAGATCGATCTATACTTTGTTCGAGAGCAAACTCAAAACGGGAAATTACAAGTAAGTCACATACCTTACACTTACCAACAAACATATATTCTTACCAAAGCATTGTCAGCAAGAAAATTTCTAAGTTTAGAGCAAAACTAAAAGTGGAACAAGGTGAAGACAAGCATGTCTGACATTCAACAGAGAAATGGATACTCAACTTGAATCGATTCAAAGATCAATGAAGCAATTTTGGTTAATTTAAGCATGTAAACATTCTAAAATGATTAATAAAGAGATTGAAGAAGAGAAGTTTAAATTAATCGCATTACGATCGAAGCCCCAATTCGATTGAAGAAACCCTAACCCTAATATTGGTTTGGGGGGAGTAAGAAATGAAGTATAAAGCAGCTGCTGTGGTTAATATACTCAAAACCGTATATTATGGTAATATGGGTAACAGGTACATTATGGTCCAATAGCCCAATTGAATTGTATCTCGTGTATTTACATACTTCAGCTTGCATCAGAGAATGTATGTATCATGTATAGCAAAAATTATTCAATCAATGAATGCAAAATCATCTTTCTTTCAACAACAATGAATTTCCGAAATCATCTATCAATTCTTTCTCATCCTAAACTAGTAGGTCTCATGCATTTTTGAATAAACTGATCAAAATTGAATTTCAGTGCTATGAAGAAGAAACTAAAGGACAAACTGAGCGATTTTCAGGTCATTATTCTTATAATTATTTATATCTCATCATATATAACTAGGCTAGAAAGTAATACAACTTCCCTTTAACTAAAAAACAATTTGCAGAATCTAAGGCAAACCATCCAAGATGAATATGGAGAAGTTGTAGAAAGGAGGGTCTATAAAGGTTTCAAACATTTTTTGTAAGATTCAAAATTTTAATTGTCTTCTTGCCTCTAAATAAAATTTTGTTTTTGAATAGTGATGGGAACTATCAAATAATGTATTCACTTGCAAATGATGTATTCACTGTTTCGTATTATAAGAAAACATTGTTAAATTTTGCCTCTACTTTTTGGCCAGTGAAGGATAAATTTCATTCTTTATATTCCTCAACCACACCTGCCACTACTTTTCAGTTTTTACCAAGGTTGTCTGTAGTTTTTAGTTATGATAATCGAAAAGAAAAGAAAAATATGCAACTAAAGTGTCTAAAAAATAGAAAGACATAAGAAAGAACATTGTCAAATTCATTTTTGACATCATCATTAGAAGTGTTAATGGATCTTTGAATTAATATCCAACTCATATTCATATAGTAGATTCTGACAACCTGACATCAACATTGAAAAAAATAAGTTGTGATATGATCATTTAAACATACATTTTTACAAGCTAGTATTAGTCCCACTTCTAGATGGTTGCAAGTTGTAATTTAATGCCTCAATAGAACTCTTTTACCAAATTGTTAATCATAATATATTTTCCATTGGTTTCAACTCTTAAGTACAATTGGAACATCTCCAATGGCGATGTAATTGCAGTGTAAAATAAACTGCACATAAGCAATTAGCATTGTCATGTGATTACACATCCTCAATGGTAATGTGTAACAAACTTTTATTATGAGTTGGCAAATATTTTTTTTTGCATCATCAAACAAAATGTCTAGTTGTAGACACGTCATCAACAGTTACCAAATATATACTTATCACCCTCCTTCTCACTGTCTTATATCTATTAAGCTACAGTCAAGTTGGCTCTTCATTATGCCATGACTGAGCCTTTTGTAGGTTTGCTTGTAGCAACTGCTACTCTCGAAGCCCCATGGATCTCCACTCTCCCTACAGATAATACTTTTGAACTCCTTGGCTCTTCATTGAATGCTGAATCTACGATCGAAATGATGATCATGGCTCCTTCTACCCGGAAGATTATGATCTATTGGACGAACTTGAAGATTTTGTATTGCTTCCGACATCAAGCCATGTTGTTTCTAAATCCTACACTAACAGCACCATCAGGTCGTCACAGTCGCTGAATGATTCGGCGGGTCCATCTAATACAATCGATTCCATTGTTAGCAGATTGTCACCTCTACTAGTGATGTGGATGTTCAGACCAGTAAGTTATCTTTTATCTCCTTATTTATCAACGACAATGCATAGGATACACATAAAGATCCCAGTCCGCTCTGATACACATGCACATTCCACCTCTTCCCCTACTCACTCTCCTCACCATTACGCTTAATCCATCCCCATGTCTCCTAGCAAGGGAAGTGATGCCATTCATTCCTCTACTTTGGCCAATGACCCACCTTCCATCCCAGCCTCCACAAGTCTTATCGTATCTGGTTGGCTTAAGAGGCGCAAAGCCATTAGTAGTAACAAATGATGTATTCATTGTTTCGTATTATAAGAAAATCGAACTAGAATAAATTTTGAATTCTCATTATTGGGTCTAATAGTTCATAATTTACGTATGATTATTTATATATCTTTTGAAAAAGATTGTAATAACCACAAGAATGATACATTACTAGATATTGCAATGATATTACGGTGCAATTTGGTGAATTTTTTTGGCATTCGCTGACTTGAGTAATTATGATGCGAGGGAGCATTTCAGCTGAGAACGGTTATATGGGCAGGTGCATGTTGATGAACTGCGGCGAAGTTAGTGCCTATGTGGATTGTCATGGTAGGTGAAGGGATAGCTGAAACCAAGCAGTTTTACATGTACGTGGCAGATGTACATGTAGTTGTATAAGTAGGAGATCTGACGTTGAAAGTAATGTGACAATGTGGCAAGGTGTGGACATATGAGCTACTGGCTGAGGTGTGGAGTACACCGAGGATCTGAGGTGGATGGGCGACCCGGTCGAGTGTGCTGGTGACACCGACTGAATAACCTGATGGTGAGCACATGGAGAGGATAAGTGAAATGGCAGCAGATATAAATACAAGAGTGATCAGGTAAGCACTAAAATGGCATCAGGAAAAAATTTCTTTAGCCTTTCTAAACATTGAATGCATGTGCCGATGCCTGAACTGGGTTCAGTGATTTGATGTGCATTGAGTGAGTAAATATCTTTTAAGAAACAGCTAACTTTAATTTGTATGACCTTCTTTCGTAGAACAATAAATAAGGGGATTTGAATTCCATTGTTTTATCAATGGGAGAAAATTTGCACTGTAATTATTTCCATTACTTTGGTATATAGGTAAACAAAACATTGATTTGCTATAGGGAAGATTTGATAGCTAAAGCTGCTAATAAAAGGTATGCTTTTACGCATTTAAATGTGTATGCTAATTTGATCATCTAAACATATATTGAATGTTTGCATCAAAAATGGCCACAAACCCCAGGTATTGCGAAAGCACCAGTGTATGAATACAAATCAGCAATATTCAGACACAAATCTCAGATCTAAGCTAGCAGTAAACAGCAATCCAGAAATAAATCACAAGAACACGAGATTTATAGTGGTTCAGCTATCTCCGGCCTACATCCACTTCAATGATTTTTATCTTTTATTGATGTTCTTCGCTGATTATAGGTGATTACAGCAAATACAATGAATGAATCTGAGCATAACAGCAATAGAAAAGAGTAGAGTTGAATCCGGCAGAGTCTGGACGTCCAATGGCCAAAAGATCCCTTTTTTGTAGGCTTCAGGGGGCTATTTATAGGCGTAGGAGGCTGAGATTGCGCTCAAACTCCGGGAGACTTCTTCTGGCACGTGAGTGGGCCCACGCGACCGGTCCCACCAAGTTTCGACTCAATCTGTGATCGATTCGAATCAACTTCGTATCGATCAAGAAATGCTCCAATTGAGCTGAAACTTGGCAGGTGGGTGCCTTACCTTGCATGGAAGCTACTCTGAAAATTTCGTTGCATTTGGATCAGCGATTTGTGAGATATGATCGATACGAGATCAAGGCTCCATGTGCGTTGCCCTGTTCGAATCCATGAATTCGTACCGATGACTTCGCATCGATACAGCACGTGGTTTTGCGGTGGCGCAGCGCGCATCCTTCGGGTAGATCCACCATTTACTCCGAGTCGACCGCGTCTCCCCTTAAACTTCGCCTTACTCGTATCAGAGACGTTGCCCGAATCCATAGATGCCAGTTGGATACGAAGACAGCATTTAATGGATACGAAGTCAAGGCTTCCCGATGGATTCGATCAAGCCTCCTTTCTCTGGATTCGATACGAACTAAGACTTGTGGGTACAAAACCGACCGATTCGAAGCAAGGTGCACCGATGGATGCGAAGCAGCGTGGATTGATTGAGTCGAACTTCATGGATTCGAACATGCGGACACGAGAACACCTGATGGATTCGATCTACGCAAATATAATGGATACGAATCTGATCGATTCGAACGGGTTTTTGATGGATACGAACAGCGCACTTTATCTAACTTGTATCGATCATATCTCGTTCATACGAACTCCAATTTGCCTGAAACTTGGAGCACCGGCTTTCATGGCTTTGCTTGTCATGTCTTGTCAATTGCAGTCCGATCCGGACTCGGACAAAATTCATCGATATCCATGACTATCCTGCAATGCATATTTAATATTCATGGCTGGTTAATATTGATTTCAGTTAATTTTTGGGTATCTCAGCTTTGCCAAAAAGTGGGATAACACTTTGCCCCCCAAAACATGCCTTTTGGTAAAAGGTGTGTTTTGATTAGTTTCAAAATGAATGCAGTGAGTTCGTGTTTTATTCAGAGCTTACAGCATTTTCAATCAAGTTCATGGCTGTTCGAAGCCGAATCGTTATCAATTTCTTCTAGTGGAAGTTAAGAATGAATCTTTTCAATCTCTCCGTACTATTGATGATCACTCCGGACCCTTGCCAAGCCCATTCCAGACTTAGCGATCGAATAGAAAGATCCTATTGCACTCTGGTGTTGCTTCCTATCCCTTGCACTCTAGCCCCAGTTAGGGCGTGAAGCGATGTCTTGGCCGTTCTGGACCGATCGTAGCCTCTCCGGGCTCCTGCTGGATCCCATCCTGTCACTCTCCGATGAAGGGGAAACAACGTTAAGTGGGTCAATCCTGTCGCTCTCCGGCGAAGCAACCCACTTCTTGCACTCCGGTTCAGTGTACTTGAACATTAAGCGATGTCATGACCTGAATCGTCGGTCGATCATAGCCTCTCCGGGCTCTTATCGAATCCCGATCCAATCACTCTCCGGTGAATAGGAAACGATGCTTAAGTGAGTCGATCCTGTCGCTCTCCGGCGAAGCAACTCACTTCTTGCACTCCGGACCCTGCCTCTCCGGGTAGGGTCATAAAGCGATCATGTTTATATTGATATTCGATGTTCATCCTTTAACTCTCCGGTCAAAGGTTTATTTCAAGAAATTCAAGTTTACTTATTAAATTCAGGTCCTAGATGTTCAATCTCAAACATCAGGAAAAAACTAAACATTGCCTCTTCGGGTAGATCGGTCTATCTCCATCTCAGAGCATGCCTAGGGATCTCTCCGGTTCCCGTACATGAGTAAGTGGGGTAACCGTTTATTCTAAAAGCAAATCTAATGAAATTATTTGACCAAAGTCCAAATCTTGAACTTGGCCCTTGCCATCTTAATCAGCTGATGACGAGTCGTGATCCCGATCCAGGATCGTTTCTGTTAAGTGGAGGCGGTAGTTGTTCAGGCCTTACCGCCGCTGCCCGTTCTCTGACATATTGTGGTAGTTTACCACTCCTGGCATGTTCTTCCACCTCATCCTTTAGGTGGCGGCATTCGTCGGTTGTGTGCCCGTCCAGCTCATGGAATATGCAATATTTTTCGGTTCTACGCTCCCGATCTGTGGGATCTCTCCTGGGTGGTTTTTGATAGGGGAGTTGCCCCCGAGTTTCAGTGTAAATCCTTTCTAGGCTTGCCGTCAAATCTGTGTATTGCCTGAATCTAGGCTCTCGGAATTTCTTCCGTTTATCAGGACCATCATGTGCATCATCCTGCTTTCTTTTTCCTTTGTCTGCCCTGGATTGTTCCCTGGCGGTTCCTTCGCCTTGTGCAGCTTTTACTTCCTGCCTCTCGGCTCTTGATCCTTCTAATCGAATGAACTTCTCAGCTTCATGGTAAAACTCTCCAAGATCTTGTGGTGGATCTCTTGTCAACGAATCTTTGAATTCGGTGCCTTCTCCAACTCCTGCCACCGCCGCCATCAAAATCATCGATGGATCCGGGCGATCTACCGAAGCCACCGTTGCATTGAATCGCAGCAGAAAACCTTTTATGGACTCTCCGGTCCTTTGCATTATCGAAGCTAAAGTCATCACACTCTTGGGTCTTGTTACATGGACCCTAAATTGTTCCATGAAGCAACCTACAAGCTCGCTCCATGTCCTGATCGATCCAGTCTTTAATTGCCTGAACCAAAGTGCAGCCAAGTCTGACAAAAATAAAGGGAAACATCGTGCCATCACCTCCTCAGATGCCCCCAGTATTTCCATGTGTCTAATGTATCTGGTAATGTGCATGGTCGGATCCGACTTCCCGTCATACGGATTCAGCGTAGGAAGTTTGAACTTTGGAGGGTTCCTTGCATTCCTGATATTCGCAGTGAACGGACTCCGACTGACTTCTTCCAACCCTCCGCTAGGCAATCCTCCTCTCATGAGTCATCGCACTAATCCAGCCATCCTTTCATCTCCATCCAGGGGTTGCCCCCTTGTCATGTCTCTGTCTTGCCTTCCGAGCCTTGTAGGGAATTCTGGTACGTACTCTTCGGGTGGCTCGTTAGCATTTGTGTTGGCCCTAGCCTGTTGAGCTCCATCTGTAGGCCTTCCAGCACCAGATCCTGAGGGCCTTCCCCCAAGTCCTTGTTGATTGACTTCTGGATCTGCAGTTTGACCTTCATTGATTTCCGCAATCCTGACTCCTTGTCCTGCACTTGCGGCTGCTGTAGCTGGTCCAACGTTTTGCACATTTGTTGCTCTCATTTGTTCAAAGAAATTCTACAGCATCTCTTGTTGGCTCTTCATCATTCGTTCGTGCATTAGATTGGCCATGGTCTCCATTTCGTCTCTAGTGATGTAGATCGAAGCTGGCTCCTCTCCAGCACCAGAGGATGCCTCTTGACTTCCTCCTTGTTGGCTTCTTTCAGCCCTTTGCCTTCTACTTGTTTGCCGAGTCATTGTCTTTCAAATCTTCAAGTTTTCAAATCTGAACTTCAAATCTGGCGTAGCGGGTGCTAGTTGTTCTCAGTGAAAGCACCAAAGTGTTTGCACCAAAAATGGTCACAAACCCCAGGTATTGCGAAAGCACCAGTGTATGAATACAAATCAGCAATATTCAGACACAAATCTCAGATCTAAGCTAGCAGTAAACAGCAATCTAGAAATAAATCACAAGAACACGAGATTTATAGTGGTTCAGCTATCTCCGGCCTACATCCACTTCAATGATTTTTATCTTTTATTGATGTTCTTCGCTGATTATAGGTGATTACAGCAAATACAATGAATGAATCTGAGCATAACAGCAATAGAAAAGAGTAGAGTTGAATCCGGCAGAGTCTGGACGTCCAATGACCAAAAGATCCCTTTTCTGTAGGCTTCAGGGGGCTATTTATAGGCGTAGGAGGCTGAGATTGCGCTCAAACTCCGGGAGACTTCTTCTGGCACGTGAGTGGGCCCACGCGACCGGTCCCACCAAGTTTCGACTCAATCTGTGATCGATTCGAATCAACTTCGTATCGATCAAGAAATGCTCCAATTGAGCTGAAACTTGGCAGGTGGGTGCCTTACCTTGCATGGAAGCTACTCTGAAAATTTCGTTGCATTTGGATCAGCGATTTGTGAGATATGATTGATACGAGATCAAGGCTCCATGTGCGTTGCCCTGTTCGAATCCATGAATTCGTACCGATGACTTCGCATCGATACAGCACGTGGTTTTGCGGTGGCGCAGCGCGCATCCTTCGGGTAGATCCACCATTTACTCCGAGTCGACCGCGTCTCCCCTTAAACTTCGCCTTACTCGTATCAGAGACGTTGCCCGAATCCATCGATGCCAGTTGGATACGAAGACAGCATTTAATGGATACGAAGTCAAGGCTTCCCGATGGATTCGATCAAGCCTCCTTTCTCTGGATTCGATACGAACTAAGACTTGTGGGTACGAAACCGACCGATTCGAAGCAAGGTGCACCGATGGATGCGAAGCAGCGTGGATTGATTGAGTCGAACTTCATGGATTCGAACATGCGGACACGAGAACACCTGATGGATTCGATCTACGCAAATATAATGGATACGAATCTGATCGATTCGAACGGGTTTTTGATGGATACGAACAACGCACTTTATCTAACTTGTATCGATCATATCTCGTTCATACGAACTTCGATTTGCGTGAAACTTGGAGCACAGGCTTTCATGGCTTTGCTTGTCATGTCTTGTCAATTGCAGTCCGATCCGGACTCGGACAAAATTCATCGATATCCATGACTATCCTGCAATGCATATTTAATATTCATGGCTGGTTAATATTGATTTCAGTTAATTTTTGGGTATCTCAGCTTTGCCAAAAAGTGGGATAACATTGAATTCAGGTATAAGGTAAAGCACTAACCGCGAAAAGAAGGTGTTGTCGGAATTTTATGAAATCTAATAAGTTTATAAAAATCAATTAATTTTTACAAAATCTAACTATGTTAAGAAAGTTTTATAAAAATTAAACAAATTTATAAAAATTAATTAAGTTTTACAAAATTTTAACTATGTAATAAAGTATTGTAAAGAAATAACTAAGTTTATAAAAACTAATTAAGTCATATAAAAATTTAACTAATTTAACTAAGTTTATAAAAATTAATTAAGTTAACCAAGTTTTATAATAAATCAACAATTTATAAAAATTAAGTTATATAATAATTTAACTAAATTAACCAAGTTTTATAAAAATTAAATAATTTTCAACTTGTTAAATAAAATTTTATAAAAATTAAATAAAATCATGAAAATTAACTAATTTTAATTAAAAAATGTAACCAAATTCTTATAATAACAACAACAACAAATTAACTATAAGGCTTATAAAAAATTAACTAAGTTTATAATAATAATAACAATAACAATAATAATAAATTATAAAATATTAACGAATTTAACTAAGTTTATATAATAACAATAACAACAACAAAAATAAATTTACTAAGTTTATATAAATTAACTAAGTTTATAATAACGACGATGATGATAGTAACAACAACAAAAACTATTATAATAGTAATAATAACAATAACAAACCAAGTCTATGAATATTAATCAGGTTTCATAACAATTAGCTATGTTTAATAATAATAATAATAATAACAATAATAATAACAAATTAACTAAGTTTATGAAAAGTAACTAAGTTTATAATAATAACAATAACAACAACAATAATGAATTATAAAATATTAACCAACTTGAATAAGTTTTATAAAAAAATAACTAAGTTTAAATAATAATAATAATAATTATTATTATTAATAATAGTAATAATACTAAACTAACTAAGTTTATAAAAGAGGTAATTAGTTTAAAGGAAAAACTTTAAACCAATTTTTAAACCAAAGACGCAACATTTAGAATTTAGGCAGAAGGACAGTAGCGCTTTTTTTCAATTTCCCGACTTCAACTGTTTCCTCCGCTTTCGTCCAAGCTTGCCCTAGCCACCGTCTACCTTCGGCTACTGCTTGCTCTAGCCGCCGCGGTCCAAGCAATCATCGTCTGAAGTCGTTGTCGTCCAAGCCGTTGTCGTCCAAGCCTCTTTCTTGTCGATGTTCGAATCGAATTGAATCTTTCATTGTCGACGTCGATTTCTCCAAAATCGAGGAAGCTTAACTTGACGCCTCAACCCAAACCTATGTCAAAAATTACTTGAATTCAAGAGCTGCAAATTCAAAATCTAAGAAACGAATGGAAAAACAGAATCTAGAAGAAGAAGAAAAAAGTCTAAAAAGTACCATGTATTTCGAATGATATTTAGATATAGCATTTCTATATTTGAAACACAGTAGATTGTGTTTATATGCTAACTGATAGACTAATATAGCATTTGTACTTTTAAATATAGTACCATTATCTTACTATGCAAAATGTTAGTTAGATATAGCATAAGCATATTTCAATTGAACAAGGATGAAAAAACATGCAAAATGATACTTAAATTTAGCATAAGTATATTTAAAGTGAACTAGCTTGAATAGAATATACAAAATGAAATAAGTATTCCTAAAGAGAACTACCATGGATATAATATGAAAAATGATAACTACATATAGCATATGTATTTTTTAATGTAACATTTTAATCACAAAGTTCACTACCATATTTATGATATACAAAATGATAGTTTAATGTAGCATTTGAGTTTGCAGTCCACTATCATGTTTAAAATAGGCAAAATGATAATTTAATGTAGCACTTTAATTATGAAGTCCAATATTATGATTACAATATGCAAAATGGGATTTAATGTAACATTTTAATCACAAAGTCCACTACCATGTTTATGATATGCAAAATGATAGTTTAATGTAGCATTTTAGTTATGAAGTCCACTATCATGCTTAATATATGCAAAATGATAGTTTGATATAGCATTTTACTTATGAAGTCCAATATCAAAGTTACAATATACAAAAAAATATTTAATGTAGCATTTTAATCACAAAGTCCACTAGCATATTTAAGGCATACAAAATGATAGTCTAACATAGCATTTGAGTTATGAAGTCCAATGTCATGTTTACAATATGCAAAATGATAGTTTAATATAGCATTATAGTTATGAAGTCTAATACCATGATTACAATATGAAAAATGAGATTTAATGTATCATTTTAATTACAAAGTCCACTAGCATATTTAAGGTATGCAAAATGATAGTTTAACATAGCATTTGAGTTATGAATTCCAATATCATGTTTACAATATGCAAAATGATATTTTAATATAGCATTTCAATTAAAAAGTCCACAAACATGTTAAGGATATGCAAAATGATAATTTAATATAGCATTATAGTTATGAAGTTCACTATCATGCATAAAATATTCAAAATGATATTTTAATGTAGCATTTTAAGTACAAAGTCCATTATCATGTCATGGGCTCGGTCAAAGGCTCGATCACGTGATAGGTAATGGGATCGGTCACGGGCTTGGTCACAGACTCGATCATCGAGATATATTGTTTAACTGAGTGTACGATCGAATGAAAAAGCTAACTAGATGTCAAGCCTAATCGAGTACGCATGGATGCAAAATCCTACCTGATGCCAAATCTAATCAGGTACATATGAATGCAAAAGCAAACCGGATGTCAAACCTAGTCAGATATATATGAATGCAACAGCTAACCGGATGTCAAGCCTAATCGAGTACGTATGGATGCAAAAGCAAACCAAATGCCAAGCCTAATCGGGTATATATGGAACCAATCTATACCTAAGATATATTATTAACCAAACGTATTATCTAATATAAAAGCTAACCGAATGCTAAGCTTAATCGGGTACGTATGGATGCAAAAGCTAACAGAATGTCATGCCTAATCGGGTATATATGAAACCAATCTATACCCAGGATATTTTTTTAACCAAGCATAACATTGAATGTAAAAGCTAACCAAATGCCAAGCCTAATTGGGTACATATGGATGCAAAAGCCAACCAGAACCCAAGCCTAATCGAGTACATATAAATATAAAAGTTAATCGAATGCCAAGCCTAATCGGGTACATATGGACGCAAAAGCTAACCGAATGCCAAGCCTAATCGGGTACATATGAAACCAATCTATATCCGAGATATATAGTTTAACCGAGCATACAATCGAATGTAAAAGCTAATCGGATGCCAAGCCAAATCAAGTACGTATGGATCCGAAAGCTAACCGAATGCCAAGCTTAATCGGGTACGTATGGATACAAAAGTAAACTGAAATCTGGTACGCATGGATGCAAAAGCAAGTCGGATGTCAAACCTAATCTAATGTCCAGTAGCATGTTTATGATATGTCAAATGATATTTTTATGTAGCATTTTAACTATGAAATCCACTAGCATGATTAAAAATGTAAAATGATAATTTAATGTAGCATTTTTGTACAAGGTCAAGTAGTATATTTGTGATATGTGAAATGATAGTTCCATATGACAATTTAACTATGAAATATACTAAAGTGTTTATAACATGAAAAGTGATAGTTTAATGATGCATTTTTTAACAAAGTCTACTGGTATGTTTATGATATCTAAAATGATAGTCTGTTGTGGCATTTTAGCTATGAAGTCCACTAACATGTTTAAAATATGCAAAGTAATAGTTTAATGTAGCATTGCAATTACAATGTTTAGTAGCATTTATAAGATATTTGAAATGATAGTTTGATGTGACATTTAAGTATGAAGTTAATTGTCATATTTCTATAATGATGAACTGCTAGATAATTGCAAAAGTATGAAAAGTTTTAATGCAACTTTAAATTACAATACAACATGTTTATTCCTATTACTTTCAATTATATTGAAATACTATATACAACTAGCATAATGCAAAAACTTGATGTTCAAAATTTGTACTGTGAAAATCATAAACAACATATACCGTTGAGTACTTAGAAATGTTCAAAAATATTAAATACACATGTAAATTCCATAATATTTATGAATAATACAAATAGTTAACTATTAACATAAAATGCTATATATATATATATAGCATTACACTTTAACAAATTTAACAACAGCTTGAAGCTTACCAGAAATACAATCAACATCAAATACACCATTTGAAACTAACAAGAGTAACATTCAACATCAAATACAAAATAATAAAACAATAAAAGACTAAATTGCATAATATACACAGAAATGCTAGTTTCATATATCATAATAAAATGAAAGATACAATATCACATGCAGAAACAAAAAACTGATCAAAAAACATTACCAATCATCAATAATTTCAGTACATGTCAAACATCCAGTTAAGATCAACATCGTGCTAGAAGTCCATAGCGTTCACAAGTAGGCGGTGACGCACTCAAACTCAAAGCGCTCATAGCATCGTCTCCTATTCTCAACATCACAAAGCACAACAAGGACGACGAACTCAACTCAAGCAATCTAGAATGGAGGAGCACGATCTCGATCTTCATCTAACAGAAATGGTGAAGTGAGATGCATCTTCGAGTCGACATCTTCAGGCGAATAGAAACAATGAGTTTGGAAAGACGGAGCGGGGAATTTTATTCAAGAAGAAGCAAAGATCAATTTAATTTTTGGCAGTCGGCATGATTTGAGGTTGAGATTGAAGAGGAACGAGATTGAAGAAGATGCACGATTTAATTTTTTGGTAAAGATTTTCCTTCAGCCAAAATTATAAAACCCACGTCCTTAAAAAAGAAAAAAAATCTGCGCGTCTCTCAGGCAAAAAACGTGATATGTTTTTCCTTCATCCCATTTTCCTGTTTCTAAAAATTAATTAAGTTTTTCATGTTTAAGCATAGGTATAGAAATAATAATAAATTAACTATGTTTATAAAAATTGATTAGGTATTTTATTGCTTGAAATATTTTTTTATGGACAAGATCTAAAAGGAACACATCGGAATGGATAAACCACCAAGAAAATTATGGACTAACAAGAAAGAATTAATGAAATTAGTTAGTTCAAACTTGTCCTCAAATTCATCTTTACTACTCCTTGAAGCTTTAGAAACTGGACTAGAACAACCTAAACTAACCCCACAATAATCTTGCACAATCAACTTCCGCTGGCATAACGATGTCTCCACTACCTACTGCCTACCTTAGCTACTGCCAAAACCGCCAAAAGATCTCAAATTGAACACTTCACATTACCTATGCTACTCTCTAGATTCTACACTATCTGTTGTTACTAGACCAGATTTACCAAGTTCATAATATAATAATAATAATCAAAATTAACTATGTTAATAACAATAATAATAAATTGACTAAAAGTTTTACGAAAATTAACTAAGTTTATAATAATAATAATAATAAATTATAAAATATTAACCAAACTAAGTTTTACGAAAATCAACTAAATTTATATAATAATAATAATAATAATAAATTAACTAGGCCGAGTGTTCGTTAGATATCAAATTTTATTTATTTTACTAATATTTTTTTTGTGTCGAATGATAAACAATGAACAAAACTTACAAAGTTCATTCAATAATAATAATAATCTAATTTAACTAGGTTTATAACAATAACAATAATAATAAATTAACTATAAGTTTTACAAAAATTAACTAAGTTTATAATAATAATAAAATATTAAATATTAACCAAGTTAAACAAGTTTTTTTTTGAAAATTAACTAAATTTATATAATAATAATCTAAATAAATTAACTAAGATTATAGTAATTAACTTTGTCAATTATGTTTTGTAAAAATTAAATAAGTTTATAAAACTTAACTAAGTTTATAATAATAAGAATACCAATACCAATAAATTATAAAATTAACAAATTCTTAAAAAATAATTAAGTTTAGAATAACAACAACATCAACAATAACAATAATAATGACAAATGATAAATTATTAATCAATTTAACTAAGTTTTATACAATTTAAATAAATTTATATAATAATAAATTAACTAAGTTTATAAATATGAACTTCATTATTTAGTTAATAAAATTTATAAAATTAACTAAGTTTATACTAACAATATATTAACTATTTTTAAGAAAATTAACTTTATAATGATAACAACAACAATAATAAATTATAAAGTATTCAACATCTTTACATCTAATTCATTTTATAAATTTCTAAATTTGACAAAACATAACTAAGTTTGCAGATGAAGATCGGCGAATTTTATAAAAATAACTAAATTTTCTAAAAAATAACCAAGTTTATATAATAATAATAATAATGTAGATACTTTTGTTCTCATGGTCTCCCACTGTCAACTCTCTACTCTTTTTTCTATTTTATATATGGGCTTGGATGAAGTAGTGCATGGACACATATCCAATTCTCACTCTATACTACAACTTATTTAATTATCCTGCTTATTTAATTATCCTGCATAATAAACAAATTTTTTAACATATGACATAAGATGATTTTGTTTGGTTCACTTTAAATGTCAGTTGCATAAATGCATTTTCATTCTATATAGCTACTAAGTAGTTGACCTTTGGATAATAAAAATAAATTAGAATTGAATCTTCTATTTATGAATACAATTATAAAATACCTAAATTCTATTAGTGATTTCTTTTTCCTAAGCAAATGCTGGATTTTCTTCAAGTTTATACCAGTATTCCTTGAAGCATTAATTCAACACGTCTGTGCCAACCCCATTTGTATTCTTGAGAATGTAATAACTCAAAATTTGTGTCGTTTGATTTTAAACGTTTAATTAATTTTAAATATTTAAATAATTGGATTTTGGAATTTAATAACTTATAATTCAAATATAGGGAATGATTAAATATTTGAATTATGAAATTTAATGTTAATTAAATGGGTTTAATAATTTTATTTAACTCCTTTTAATTAATAAATAATATTGATGAATTCATGTAAATTTATTTACAAATATAATTAGATCGGATAGATATCGATAATTAAATATTTAAATTTGTGAAATTAGCCTTTCGGGGCATTGTCTCGGATTTTGACGAAACGAGCTTCATTGGATCCGAATTGTGAATTATTATACGCCGTCAAGTTTCGTAACAATTGGACGTATCGTTTGGTCGTGCGAGATCCAAATGCGTTCAAATTAATATGGGAAATTTGATATAATAACTGGGCTTAAAAAGCTATCCTCTGCGTACGATCGAATTAGACCTCGAAAGTAGTTCCATTGCATTCGGAATAGGGGTATAACATATAAAACGCTAGGCGGCATGTCTCGTTCGGAGTTTGACATTTTTGGGTATGTCATATCGGAATATTTTATTAAATAAAATAATATATATACATGTTTCAACTCCATACCCAATCAATTCATCCCATACCCATGCTGTACCCCTTATGTATGCTCGTACCCCCTGCTTTCTATTTAAACTTACCAGAGAATGTGAATTTGTTTTTCTCTTTTGAATTCAAACTTCAAATTAAAATTAAAAATCCCATGCTCATTATAAAATCACAAAACTTGTTCCAGAGGCTCGTACGATGATTTTCTACAGTTCTATACCCTTCGTATCGCATGCGATTATGTTTTGGCCGAAGTCAGATTTTGTGGGTGACCTAGGGTTGGATTTTTCGGGAAGTGTAGTTGTCGATACGGTGAGTGAAGGTCGAATTTGAGTTTAGTGTTGGAAGTAGGCGCTCGGGCCGAGTTTTGGAGTGGTTTGGTGACAAGATTTGACATGCGACCTGATGGGAAGCCGCGTGAGAAGGTGCAGCTTGCATTTGGGTTGATGGCTCCGAGGTGACCGTCGTGGTGTCGAGCGAGTGCGGTTCAACGAGAGCGATTCGTAGGCAAATACGGTTCGCAAAACGAAGGTCCGTAGCACCATGCCATCGAAAATTCATGCACGCATATTGGGTTCCATGTCTCTGTGCATGTTCGAACATGAATTGGGGAAGAGGATAGGCAGGGGCAAGGTTGTAAATTAATATAAGTTGTTTTGATTTAAATTTAAATTTTATCGATAACTTATAAATCTTGCATCTCGCTCATACGAGGTCGGATTCGAACACCTTTTTTTGCATTGGGCTCGTGTCATTGAGATCTTCGTGATGGAATTAGTTTGGTTAGTTTTGGAGCAAGTGAAAATTAAGACTAAAATCGGACGACCATTCGGTTTAGTCCAAAATCGGGACGTTTCGACGAAAACAAAAATCAGTGTGAGTTTAACTCACATTTAATTTTATTATATCATATCAATGATGTTATAAATGTTTACTGATTGCTTGGATGTTAGTTAAATTTTTTGATTGATTGTTTGGTTGAATTTTCGTTTGGAAAATGGATGACATATTAATTTGATCGTTATAAACCCATATGATTATATATATTATCCATAACCATTGTTTTGCAGGGTAAATCTATAGAGAGACCATAAGGGGTTTCTTGCCAATAATTACTTATTTACATCCTTATGCTATTATATTGATGTTTAATTGAAATAAATCCTGATATTGCATTTAATTTGTTAAGTGTCGTTATAGCAATTTCGCTATATCGTCATTTATTCAATTTCATCACCAAAACCCTCGTATGAACTTGAGCTTGTGTTTCCGCTAAACAGAATATTAAAATTCATTAACCATTTGGATTAATGATGATTTAAATTAATTAATCATTTTAACTAATGATTTTGAGATTAATTAACCAATTTGATAAATGATGATCAAAAATTGGTTTATCTTTAGATTTAATTAATCATTTTTGCTAATGATGCTTATACTTAATTAATCGTTTTGACTAATGATTATTTGAGTTTAATTAATTATTTTGATTAATGATAATTGAAATTAATAATCATTTTGGTTAATGGTATTTAAAAGTAATTAATCATTTTAAATAATGACATTTGACTATAGTTAATCATTTTAATTAATGACTATTTTAAATTTAATTAATTGGTTTAACTATTAATATTCAGAGTTTAGTTAAATCCTTTTAATTAAGATGTTTTATAATTAAATAAGTTATTTTAAAAAATTATATTTTAAATTAATCGTTTTATGATGATTTGAACTTAATCAATTATTTTAATTAATGGTATTTAAAATTACTTATCATTTTAATAAATGATGTTTGAGACGACTTATTCATTTTTAACTAATGATTATTTGAATTTAATTAATCTTTGTAATTAATTATATTTAAAGTTAATTAATCTATTTAATAAAAATGATTAAAGTAAATTAAATAATATAATAAAAGTGTTTTAAGTTTATCAACTGATTTAAAAGTTAATAAACTGATTTAATAAAGATTTTAAAGTTGGTTTACCGATGATATAAAAGTGTTTGGAAATAACTATCTATTTTATTAAAGATAATGGATTGGTTTATTTAAAAGAGATTTTAAATGTGATTAATTATCTTTCGAGATAATTAATATTGTTTTTGAAGTTATAAAAGGTATTTAAATTGTTTTATTATCCTTTGGAATAATCTTCTGGGTGTCGATCTGATGTTGGTTTAAACCTTCGGGGTCGAGCACTTGGAAAGATTATTCTCATAATGGTTAACAAACATGAACTAGTTCTAAAAGTGTTTTACCAATATGAAAATCAAGCACAGGTTCAGTTCGTTTTTAAAAGAAAACGTTTGATTCATTTATGGAAATGAATTATTTCCATAAAGCTAATCACTTATATGGAAACGATTTATTTGTATAATTAGCACTAAACATCGAAATAGACTTATCGCTATTTCGAAAGTTAAGAATAATCGTGAGACATGACTTTAAGTAACATTAGCTTGACTTGTCCGCTATAATTGATAACCAAGAAATAGTACAAGTTTGAATTCAATGAGTGTTGATAAGTATACAACACTTAATTTCCATATACGATCGTTTTATATCCTCGATAGTTGGTATCTCAGCTATCGGTTACTTCAGCTACTTTATTAACGTCATTTAAAGGTGATTTATTGTTCCGTTGAGCGTTGCTATCCTTTGTCAAAAATGACTAAACCAAAAGCACGAGTGGGGGCCAAACTGTGTGCGGTTGCTCCCATTAGGGTATTTTCACGTCTCATCTAGTTTGGATTCAGTTGTGCACTTAGATGTGAAAATATTCGAATTCTCGGTAAGGTCTGGTGGGGTCCGGCTTGGAGGTTTCCGAGAAGTGTCACGGAGTATATGAGCTTCTCAGGAGTATATTACTAGAGGTATACTCCAAGGGGGGTGCACCTTCCTAATCATTTGTTGGAAAAATTCCTTTCCTTATTTGATTCGAATCCCTGAATCTGTTTATCTTTAATTTTCCATGAGTAGAGCCAACTCCTCATCACGGCATTTAAGTATTGATTTAGTCCATTCTATCAAGTTGGACTGTTACCTTATTCAGTCGACTCTATCAAGTTTGGATTGTTACCTTATGTAGTCCATTCTATCAAGTTGGATTGTTTTCCTTGTTCTATCCATTCTATCCAGCTTAAATTTTACTCGGTTTATTTCCATTCTTTCAAGTCTGGTTTAATATTATTTATGCTCATTCATATTTGGATTTATTTCCTGATATTTATTTCTGCTCTTGCATGTATGGATGTTATTCTCATGAGGTGAAAACTCGTTTCACGTTAGTGGTGTGGTCTCACAAAACTTTATATGTTCCCCATTATTTGAGTTATCTCACGCTGGTATTTCCAGACTGATCCAGGTGTTATTTATTTATAATACTTGGGTCAGACCGAGTATTTTCCTAGATTGTCCATGGTGTTATGGAGGTCTTGAAGGGGAGTTGAAGATTCACCTATCATAGGATTTTATTTTTTACTGTATTATATAGTATGCCTATCGGCATTTGTAAGGTCAGGATTTTATAACTGTCCAGCTGATAAGGTTTGTTTTTAACTCTGATATACTTTGTATGTTTGGAGTGACAGTTTCTGTCCTTGTTATGTTATATGTTGTCGATTCCGCTGTGAGAATCTGTTTTTCTCTATTCCCTGTTCTTTTCTTTTTATTTATCCTAACAATCTGCCCTTTTGTCGATTGGATGCATGACATTGGAACACAGTGGTAGTGTTCAATGTCGACTTTCAATAACCAAAAAGGCAGGTCGTTACAATTTGGTATAAGGGCTGAAGGTTAAGCAAAATCCTTGGTTTAGGTAGGGTTTGACTCATTATAGATAGGGTAAGCGACACCCTAGAATGAGTTTGAGAGTATTATATATACGAGAGTGTATTTGTTAATGTTATAAAAACGTATTATGTTAATTGGCCTATTGAGTTTTTATGAATTCTGGTCGAGACGTGGGACGCCACGGTATCGATAGGGGCTTCTAAACACTCAACCAAGGCCAACAGACATAGTATTGAATTTTTGAAAATTTTAGGAAATTAAATATTTTGCCTAAGATTATATTCTTTATATATAAAGGAATAATTTTCAAAACTTTATATAGTTATAAAGTGTGTTGGTTTAAATATGATAATATTTATTTATTATCACTATTGTTTGTTCGGTTATGCTTAATTCAAATTAGAAGCTTTGATTGTTGTTTATTAATCACTATATTTTGCTCAGTTTATTTAGGAGCATTTATCGCTTTGATTTAAAATGAACCCTTTGTGAATTAATTTTCACAGTTTGACTATAAAGGTGTTCAGAGAATAGGTTAAGTTAAAAATTCACCTTTTAAAAATGGTGGGTTAAGGATTAAACTTTAATAAAAAGTTGTTAATATAATCTAAATAGTTGAATAAGATATTTAAAGAATAAATGTTTGACATAATTCTATTATAATAAAGAAGGATTATTATAATATGAAAATGATTTTTATGTAAAAGAAATTTTATATAAATTTAGCTTATGGAATGTGTTTAAAAAAAGAATTTTTGAATCTAAATCTCGAAATTTTGGAAAATAATTTCAAAAGGTTTTTAAGAGAAGAAATAGTAATATTTTTTGGAAGTAATTTTAAATATGATGCATTTTCTTTAGGATAATTAGGGGGAATTTTTTCGATTAGTTTTGTGGTAATCAGAATAATCATTAGGTGACGATTAGATGTTTGCTTAGGTGAACATTGTGGGGTACTTAGTAAATTATTCTCTTTATCATTATGCGATCGAAATGAGTATAAATCCGAATAAACCCAAAGTGGGTTTTAATAAATTAATTGTTTGAAGTTAATATACATCAAAATATATGCAATATGCTTTCAGAAGAATGAGTTTTTGAAATTAAAACCGAGTAACCAACTTTTAAGTTCCCTAAAAGGAAATCGGGTTAACAATAAAAGTATTTCTAATAAGAGATTGCATTGATAAATAAGATTTTTCCCTTAGATAAGATATGGGATAATTTAACACAGCTAAATTGGGTTAAATTAAATAAGAAAGTTTTGATAAACATTGTTTTTATTAAAACCATATAATTGTTTAAAACATCTTAGTGGTGTAAGCTATTTGTTGATTGGGTCAACCCGTAAATATCATTCGTTTTAACACTCTATGTTGAAAAGGTTAGTAGGTTGACTCGGTTTTAAGAAACCATAATTTGATTCGATCTCCATCTAGATCATTTGAAAAAGAAAAATAAAATTTGTATGTAGTCTTAGGATATAGAAGAGTATTATACAAGTAAACAAAGTGGAATAAGTTATTATTTGATGTTTTATAAAGAAATGACTTTATAAAATATTTTAAAACTTTAGTGAGAATTTATGAAATAATTCATAAATAATTTTAGTATTGAATAAAATACTAAGTAATAATATATGTGATTTAGAAAAACATTAATAAAATTAAGAAACTATTAAAATATAGAGTATAACTTTTCATTTTGTTCGAGTGAGTTTGGATAATCTTCTAAGCAATAACCAAAGGCTAATGAGCAAAACGGTATTATTAGATAATTATCTATATTTTTGGACAATTAAGAAAGCTTTGAAACTAAGTTAAGATTTGTTTAATTAGTCATTGACATGTTGAAAACAATGTTAAGTGATAAGTTTTCCCTTATGGAATTTAATTGATTGTTATTGTTAGTTTATTCCTTCATGGAATTCGGTTGATTTAATTTAATTGATTTGATTTGACTGAATTGAAGTGATTGGTTGTATGATTTTATAGACCATTGTTTATCAAGCTTAAATTTATAGGAAAGGATTTTGAATTGTTGTTATTAGGACCTAAATCTCGGTGATTTTGAAGAAGGAAAATTTTAAAGATTTTAGGAAAGGAATGATATTTATTTACTCTAGTTGATGTTTTTTGGAGGAATCAGAATGCCACTAGATGCTCCATGTTGTTTTGATTCTAGAGTTTCACTATACTTTATTAGGAGGAATCCCCTCCTTGTCATTTTGATTTTTGATATTTGATTTTTCTCGTTTGAGAAATTTGAAAATGAATTTTTGAATTGAAAACCCGGGTATTTAGATCTAACTTTATCATTTGAAGTAATTGGATGCATATCATCTATTACATAATATTCTTTGTATATTGCTGCATATTATAGAGATATGGTTGTTGGTTGCATGTAGATTTATATCATGCTAGTTTTTGCATATAGAATTATATCATATTGCTTTTGTCAACATGATTTTTTTAGATTATGTAAGTACAGGGAAGCAAGAGATTTCCACTTGACTTCTTGTGCACCTGCATTTGCATAGAAATAATAAATTACCTGCCAAAATATAAATCAAACGCACGAAGGTACATAATAACTCTAGAAATTTAAATTGATTGGTGATTTTATGCCCCAGATATGGGAGGCCACTTGGCTTTTATTTTCTTTGATTGGTTTGGAGCCCGTAGATGCGATTTGTAGTTGTTCCGACCGAGCTGCGCAAAGGAGAAGCTGGTGAAATTTTCTGAAAATTTAAGAGTTAGAAATTTTTGGAATTCGAGTTATATCTTGGAAGAAAGTGAGGAATTAGTTAGTATAAGTGAGTACATTTAAAAGACTTGGAATTTTTAGAATCTTTTCTAGCTAATTGATTTATGAAAAGTTAATAAGTGTAATAACTCATTTTAATTAATAGTTTTAAACTTAAGGATTTGGAAACATTTTCTTTCATAGGAATTTCGAGGGCAAAATTCATTTAAGGGGGGTGGGAGGGGAAGAATGTAACAACCCAAAATTCTGGTCATTTGATTTTAAATGTTTAACTAATTTTAAATATTAAAATAATTGGATTTTGGAATTTAATGACTTATAATTCAAATATAGGGAATGATTAAATATTTGAATTATGAAATTTAATGTTAATTAAATGGATTTAATAATTTTATTTAACTACTTTTATTTAATAAATAATATTGATGAATTCAATTTGTAAATTTATTTACAAATGTAAATAGATCGGATAAATATCGATAATTAAATATTTAAATATGTGAAATCAGCCTTTTGGGGAACTGTCTCAGATTTCGAAGAAACCAGTTTCATTGGATTCGTAATAGTGTATTATTATATGTCGTCAATTTTCATAACGATTGTATGTATCGTTTGGTCGAACGAGATTGAAACGCGTTAAAATTAATATGGAAAATTTGATATAATAATCGGATCTAAAAAGCTATCATCTGCGTACGATCGAATTAGACTTCGAGAGTAGTTTCATTGTGTTTGGAATAGGGGTATAACATATAGAATGCCAGGCGGCACGTCTCGTTTGGACTTCGACATTTTTGGGTACGTCATATCGGAATATTTTATTAAATAAAATAATATATGTACATGTTTCAACTCTATACCCAATTAACTCATCCCATATCCATACCATACCCCTTATGTATGCCTATACCCCATACTCTCTATTTAAACTTACTAGAGAATGAGAATTTGTTTTTCCCTTTTGAATTCAAACTTCAAATTCAAAGTAAAAATCCCATGCTCATTCTAAAATCACGAAACTTGTTCCAGAGGCTCGTACAATGATTGTCTTCAGTTCTATACCCTTCGTATTATGTGCGATTATGTTTTGGCCGAAGTCAGATTTTGGAGGTGACCTAGGGTTGGATCTTTCGGGAAGTGTGGTTGTCGATACGGCAAGCGAAGGTCGAATTTGAGTTTAGCATTGGAAGTAGGTGCTCGGGCCGAGTTTTGGAGTGGTTCGGCGACAATATTTGACATGCAACCTAATGGGCAACCGCGTGAGAAGGTGCAGGCCGCGTTTGGGTTGATGGCTACAGGGTGACCATCGTGGTGTCGAGCGAGTGCGGTTCGTCGAGAGCGGTTCGTAGGCGAAGACGGTTTGCGAAACGGAGGTCCGTAGCAACGTGTCATTGAAAATTCATGCACGCATATTTGGTTCCATGTCTCTATGCATGTTCGAGCATGAATTGGGGAAGAAGGTAGGCAGGGGCAAGGTTGTAAATTAATATAAGTTGTTCTGATTTTAATTTAAATTTTATCGATAAATTATGAATCTTGTATCTCGCTCATACGAGGTCGGGTTTGAACGCCGTTTTTTGCATTGGGCTCGTGTCTTCGAGATATTCGCGGTGGAATTGGTTTGGTCGGATTTGGAGCAAGTGAAAATTTAGGCTAAAATTGGATGACCGTCCGGTTTTAGTCCAAAATCGTGACGTTTCGGCGAAAACGAAAATTAATGTGAGTTAAACTCACATTTAATTTTATTATATCATATAAATGATGTTATAAACGTTTACTAATTTCTTGGATGTTATTTAAATTATTTGATTGATTGTTTGGTTGAATTTTCGTTTGGAAAATGGATGACATATTAATTTGATCGTTATAAACCCATATGATTATATCCATAACCATTGTTTTGCAGGGTAAATCTATAGAGAGATTCTTAGGTGTTTCTCATCAATAATTATTTATTTACATCCTTATGCTATTATATTGATGTTTAATTGAAATGAATCCGGATATTCCATTTATTTTGTTAAGTGTCGTTATAGCAATTTCGCTATATCATCATTTATTCAATTTCATCCTCAAAATTCTATCGTATGTACTTGAGCTTGTGTTTCCGCTAACAGAATATTAAAATTCATTAATCATTTGGATTGATGATAATTTAAATTAATTAATCATTTTAACTAATGATTTTGAGATTAATTAACCAATTTAATAAACGATGATTAAAAATTGGTTTATCTTGAGATTTAATTAATCATTTTTGCTAATGAGCTTATACTTAATTAATCGGTTTAACTAATGATTATTTAAATTTAATTAATTATTTTGATTAATGATAATTGAAATTAATAATCATTTTAATTAATGATATTTAAAAGAATCATTTTAAATAATGATATTTGGATTTTGTTAATCATTTTAATTAATGATTGTTTTAAGTTTAATTAATTGTTTTAAGTATTAATATTTGGAATTTAGTTAAATCGTTTTAATTGATGATGTTATATAAATAAGTAAATCATTTTAACAAATGATATTTTAAATTAATCGTTTTATGATGATTTAAACTTAATTAATTTATTTTAATTAATGGTTTTTAAAATTACTTATCATTTTAATAAATGATGTTTGAGATGACTTATTCATTTTTAACTAATGATTATTTGAATTTAATTAATCTTTATAATTAATAATATTTAAAGTTAATTAATTGATTTAATAAAAGTGATTAAAGTAAATTAAATAATATTACAAAAGTGTTTTAAGTTTATCAAATGATTTAAAAGTTAATAAATTTATTTAATAAAGATTTCAAAGTTGATTTACCGATGATATAAAAGTGTTTGGAAATAATTATCTATTTTATTAAAGATAATGGATTGATTTATTTAAAAGAGATTATAAATGTAATTAATTATCTTTCTGGATAATTAATATTGTTTTTAAAGTTATTAAAGGTATTTAATTGTTTTATTATCTTTTGGGATAATCTTTTGGGTGTGGATTTGGTGTTGGGTTAGGCCTTCGGGGTCGAGCACTTGAAAAGATTATTCTCTTAACGTTTAACGATCAGGAACTATTCTAAAATTATTTTTCCAATATGAAAGTCAAGCACAAGTTCAGTTCGTTTTTAAAAGAAAAGGTTTGATTCGTTTATGGAAATGAATTATTTTCGTAAAGAGAATCACTTTATGGAAACGATTTATTTGTATAATTAGCACTAAACATCAAAGAAGTAGATTTATCACTAATTCAAAAGTTAAGAATAATCGTGAGACGTGACTTTGAGGTAACGCTACCTTGACTTTTCCGGTATTATTGATAACCAAGAAATAGTACAAGTTTGAATTCAATGAGCGGCGATGAGTATACAAGACTTAGTTTCCATATACGATCGTTTTATATCCTCGATAGTTGGTATCTCAACTATTGGCTACTTCAGCTACTTTATTAACGTCATTCTAAGAGAATTTATTGCTCCGTCGAGTATTGCTATCCTTTGTTGGAAAATGATTAAACCAAAAGCACGAGTGGGGGCCAAGCCATGTGGGGTTGCTCCCATTAGGGTATTTTCACATCTCATCTAGTTTGGATTCGGTTGTGCACTTTGATGAGGAAATATATGGATTCTCAGTAAGGTCTAGAGGGGTCCAGCTTGGAGGTTTCCGAGAAGTATCATGGAGTATATGAGCTTCTCAAGAGTATATTACTAGAGGTATACTCCAAGGGGGGTGCACCTTTCTAGTCATTTGTTGGAAAATTTCCTTTCCTTATTTGATTCGAATCCCTGAATCTGTCTATCTTTAACTTGCCACGAGTAAAGCCAACTCTTCATCACGACATTTAAGTATTGATTTAGTCCATTCTATCAAGTTGGACCGTCACCTTATTTAGTCCATTCTATCAAGTTTGGATTGTTTCTTTATTTAGTCCATTTTATCAAGTTGGACTGTTTTCCTTGTTCTATCCATTTTGTCCAGTTTGGATTTTACTCGGTTTATTTCAATTCTTTCATGTCTTTAATATTATTTATGCTCATTCATATTTGGATTTGTTTCCTGATATTTATTTCTACTCTTACCTGTGTAGATGTTATTCTCATGAGGTGAAACCTCGTTCTGCGTTTATGGCATGGTCTCATAGAACTTTATATGTTCCCTATTATTTGAGTTATCTCACGCTGGTATTTCCAGACTGATCCAGATGTTATTTATTTATAATGCTTGGGTCAGACCGAGTATTTTCCCAGGTTTTCCATGGCGCCACAGAGGTGTTGAAGTGGAGCTAAAGATTCACCTATCGTAGTATTTTATTTTCCGCTGTGCTATATAGTATACCTATTGGTATTTGTAAGGCCAGGATTTTATAACTGTCCAGCTGATAAGGTTTGTTTTTAACTCTGATATAATCTGTATATTTGGAGTGACAGTTTCTACTGTCCTTGTTATATATTGTCGATTCTGCTGTGAGATTCTGATTTTCTCTATTCCCTGTTCTTTTCTTTTTATTTACCCTAACAATCTGACCTTTTGTCGATTGGATGCGCGACAGTGGAACATAGTGGTAGTGTTCTGTGTCGACTTTCGATGGTCAAAAAGGCGAGTTGTTACATAGAAGGTTCCTTAAATCAGCTGAAAATGATATGGAGGTTTGAAGTTATTATTGACATTTACTACAACTACAATATATACATTATTTGACATTGAAATTAAAGTATTATTACTCACGATATGTAGCTGAAGCATTTCTTATGGAGTATCAAATACTAAAAATTTCAACCTTCATTGCTGATTGCCGCTACCATATACACCGCTAAATGTTGTCTCAAATGACTCGAGTTTTGGACAAAGACTTGTGAGCAAATATGTAACAACCCGGGAGTTTGTAAATTTTTATCGTCGTCAAAGTGACGATCAAACTATTGCAAATTACTGTTGGAAGTTTTTAGTCAGAGCGAAATTCCTTGTATTGAATCGTCAAGTGATTATGCGAGCTATATAAATTTAAAACTGGGCCCGTTCTCTTTTATTTTGTTGGGCCGGGATAATTATCAAATAGGAAAGCCGTTCCCTTCTTATTCCAATTCGACCCGACCCCCTCTTTTAAAGTAACTCAACCCATACCACCCATACCCCAGCCCATACCGATCCCCTTACCCCTTCTTTTGTAAAACACGACGCACCCCCTCCCCTTTCTCTATTTCGATCAGACGAAAGAAAAAAAAATCGAAAGCAAAATAAATGGCGACGAGAGGAAACTAGGGCTTCGGCTACTTTGTTCGACTTCGATCTTCTAACAAATGGCGACTTTGTTCGACTTCGATTGTTTCTTCGTACTGGAAATTAGGGCTTGCGAAAAGAAGTGCCGCTCTGTCGAATTTGATGTTGATGCTTGCAATCTCGAATTGAAGGTGAGTAAAACTCACATCTAATTCATCTCTGCATTTCGTGTTTTGGGTTTGAATCCCCTAGTTTTTCGTTCGTATATATTTGGGATGATTGGGTTTTAAATTGATATTTCTGGTGATGTTTCGTTTATGTGAGTTTATCCCCTTATCTTCGACATATATATATATTGTTGTTGAATGCGTCGGTTGATTGGTTCTGGCACTTGATAATCGTTGGATGTTGAGATGATTCACGACTTATTCTTAGTCATATATAATTTCGCTAATCACTGGTCACTGTTTTGATACATTTCGTGATGACCAAGGCTTGAAATTCTCGGCTTTGAACTTTTTCTTGCTCAATTTTTGTTGTTATGGCTTGCTATACATATACATATAAACTCAGATGCTTCAATCGTTCACTGAAATGTTGTATAACTTCGAACTTCTGGCCTGAGGCTTTGAGAAATTCAGTAGCTTGCATTTGTTAGTGATGTAGCCTTGTGGTTAGTTGATGTCTACTCTGATTCACTCTTGTTCATGTATCTTTATAGGATTGTTATTCTGGTCATTCATATGTGCATTTGTATCCCTTGATCGATCTAGTTTCCTGACCTTTGTTCCCTGTTTCATTTGGTATACTTCATTCCTTGACTCGTCTCATTTTTAAACTGAAGTTGACAGTTACATTGTGATTTCATGTCTTTGATCACTTGAACTTAATTTGTAGTTTCGAGTCTTTGTAGTTGCTTGTGTTCTGGTTTTTGACCTGTTTGAATTTGCACTGCTTCATGTTGTATTTCATCCTTCACTTGAGCATTATGTTTCAGCTTGTCTGAGCTTGAATGTCACTGAGTGTGTATTGCTTTATGTTGCCTTGGCATTTGCTGTTGGTTCACTTGGTAGCATTTCTTAGAGTCACTATGTATGTCTTGACTTTGATTGTTCATTTCTTTGCCTTGTTGAGTCAGTTGCCATTGTATGTGTTCATTCGATATTCTGATGACTGCACTGTGTGCATGAATATTATTCTCTGACCTTGTCGATACATTGCACGTGTAGTTGCACTGTTTTCAGATGTGGTCTTTGTGGTTGTTGTCCAGTTTGTACTTTTGTACTGACCAGTTGCTCCTTGATCATCTTGTTAAGTTTGAATGTGTAGTCTTCAGGGTATGTCTGCACTCACACCTGTTTTACCTTGTATTACATGCTGATGGTCTTTGATTTGTACAGTTTCACTATAGAGTTGCTCATGTAGACTTGAACATTGTGTTTTAGAGTAGCATTCCTGTATATGCTTCTAGTCATTGTAGCTGGTCTACCTGAAATCATATAGTTTTGAAGGAGATCATATTTGTCTGCACTTGCATTGTTTTTGTACTTTCACTGTGTTGATGATGCTTTGACCGTTGAACTTGGTTGATCATCTGCACACTTGGTCTTGCAGTCTGGTGTACTTGATATATGCCCTTTTCCTTGTTTACTCAAGTCTGCATTAATCTCTGGTACGATGTTGCATTTGTTTTGATCTTTGATTTCTGGCCTTGGCTTCTTGATGCAGTCTTCATTGATATTGTTAACTTGGGTATGACGTTGGCACTGGTTCGTGACTATGTGCAGTTGGTTGAGTCACTTGTATCTTCTATTACTTGTTGTTCGATCTATTTGACTTCGACTTTGGTTATGATGCTTGCATTCATCTTGCAGGCTGGTTCATTGTTTTAATTATTCCTCTGTTGCCTTATCCTTGGTACACTGTCCAGTTCATGTTGTTGGCATTGATTTGTGTCAATTAATTCACTTCCACTCGAGTCTGTGCCTTTCTGCTCGAATCTGATACATTGCATTAATGCTTTGTATCCAATTGCATTTGGTCATCGTGCTTCTGTAACGACCCGTATTTTTTTTACGGATCGATAAGTTCGACAGAATCTGGATTTTTAGCATTTTGAGCCATTTCAGCTTTTAGGCAAATTTTGCCTAAGTCCTAAGTCGTTCACGACTTAGCATAAGTCGTGAGTCGTATACGACTTAGGAGATAGGAGTGACCCAGGGTTTGGCGACTTAAGGAAATAAGTCGTAGCTGGGCTAGGTTAGTAGGTTGAAGTTAACTCGGCAAGTGTTGAGTCGTAGGTTGTAAGTCGTTGCCGAGTTAAGGGATAGACAACCTAAGGAAGTGACCGACTTATGTTATTGTAGACGACTTAAGGTTTTGAGTTAAGTGTTAAGTCGGCTGACGAGTTAAGGTAGTGGTCGACTTAAGACCTGGACGACTTAGGAGTTGAGTCTTATCCTGGTAGATCGGCAAAGCTGCTATGTTAAGACGTAGGTAGGCTGCTGTGTTGAGTCGTGGCCGAGTTAAGGTGATGAGTCGTACCCAGGTTATCTGATGAGTCGTATACTTACTAAGTCGTAAGTCTAGTTGAGTCGTGTATTCAGTTAAGTCGTATCCCAGTAGCCTAGCTAAGTCGTGAGGTTGATAAGTCGTAGTCGAGTTAACCGTTAAGTCGTACGGGATCTGGGTTTTTGTTGAGTCGTAAGTTGAGCCCTTTGATGAGTCGTACCTCCTGATGAGTCGTAGCTTTGTGCTAAGTCGTGGACGACTTAGTGGTTGAGTCGTCTAGCCAGTAAGGCGCGTGCGCACTAGGTCGTAGACAGGGGTGGTCCGGTAAGTCGTAGGTACCTGTGATGAGTCGGAAGAGGCTAAGTCGGAGACGACTTAGGAGATAGCTGTTAAGTCTTGAGTCGTAGGGGGGTCTGAGTGTTGAGTTGGAGTTAGGCTTAAGTCGGAAGACCGTTGAGTCGTGGTGATCTGATGAGTCGTAGACGACTCATGGAGGCAGTCGAGTCATGGATTTCAGCTATAAATAGGAGAGCTTCTCTTCATTTTTGGGATCCGGATTTTGAAGCGACGAAGTGCTGCCATTTTGAGAGCTTGACTTCTACACTTCTTCACTTCTTTTCTCCACTCTAATCTAGTGCTT
Organism: Allium fistulosum; assembly: GCA_030737815.1. Classification (NCBI taxonomy): domain Eukaryota; kingdom Viridiplantae; phylum Streptophyta; class Magnoliopsida; order Asparagales; family Amaryllidaceae; genus Allium; species Allium fistulosum. Next base: position 665,560,716 of record CM060903.1, read on the forward strand.
CCTTCCATCCAAATCAAAGATCAAGATTGAAGATTCAAGAGCTAAAGTTGAAGATCTTCATCTTTTCAAGAGAGATTTCTTCGTTTGAAGTGGATTCGTGATAGATCAAGCTTGATCCTTCGCTGACCAGATCTGAAGCGTGTTGATTTGGGTTTGTTTAGGTGATTTGGTGAGTGGTGATTATCTCTCACACGGATCCAAAGGAGTATATCGGATTGTTGGCTCGATTTGGTGTTAAAATAGTGATTCTCATGCATTTTCTTCATCCTAAGTGTAGATCCATATAGATCCATTGTTCATGATGATGTTACATCCATTTTACCATATGTTAACCTATGCAAGTTCATTCATCAAGTTTGAAGAGATATAATCTATGTTTTCATGCTTATTGGACTTTCAACTCTTTAATTACGAAAATGCCATTATTGTTATAATTGTCTACTTAGATCATATTTGAATGTTTGATTGCTTGGATTGATGTTTGATTTGATTGATTGTTATGAACTAGATGATTGACGATTAGATTTAGACCGAAGACGATTCAAAAGCTAAAGGAAAGGCTCTTGAATTGGGAAAGCTGCTCGTGGCATATGTAGCGGGATGATGAAGCTCTTATGCATAGATTTGATGATGTGGTGTTAAGATGAGGCTTTGCAAGGATGTAATGAAGCGAGGCATCATATGATGAAGACTTGGTCTAATCCAGACGGGATCATTCCAAGCATGTTGATAACTCGGTGATATGATTCGAGTTGAGGATAATGAATGGATATGAGAATAGTCGTCGAGGAGGATGACTGGGAGGCTTGGATAGCATCGTTGTTGAAGGTTCTAGCATGCTCTAAGCAAGAGTACGTTTGGGCAGATTCGATAGTCCCAACGGCCAACTGTTGATGGTCGAGTACTCTGGGCAGATTCGATAGTCCTAGGCACGGGCTGCGACGACGTGCGGGAGTTATGTCTAGAACCGGGGTTTCCATTAGCCCTTGACGGACGGCTGAAAGAATGTGCCGGTCATTCAATTAACGGTGATATCGAAGCAATGATAACAGTGATAGCCAGAGTCATGGATGTTTGGTCGTATCGTCATTCGGACTCAAGAGCGGTATTTTCTGGGTGCTTATCTGATTTAGGCCTTGGTACTTGGGAAACATCGCCCTTGACTCGAGTGATAGTAGCTTTACTTTAAATTGTATGCTCTGCTATGTTTGCTTCTGTTTAGTGTGTGTCTTGGGGGCTATCACTGTAGAATGAGGTTGGAGTGGGAGGGTTGTATTCCTATTCCTTTTCCTTTATGCTCTTTTGGTATGTTGTTAGTTAATTTACTACTCACTAAGACTGTTGTCTGACTCAAGGCTTTATGTTTTTAATTCTTATTGCCTTGGGCTGTTCGTCCATTGTTGGGACGGGCAGACTAGGTAACAGGTGACAGGTGCTGTTCTCTTCTCACGATACTGATATCGAAGACGAGCTGGAGGGTTGCATATTATCTTCTTATTATATGTACAGGATGTTCCGCTGTTGTATTCTCTCCGAGTGTTGTAGTGAGGCTTGATGTATTTTGATAACTTGACTATTCAGATGCTTGTATTCAACTATTATGAAGTTTTATATGATGTCATTTTGTTCTGTAAAGCTTCACTATACATATGTTCAATTGTATTTTATCCATGCGCTGTGAGTAATACGATAGATTCTGTTGTGTTTAATTCACCTTGACAATCGTCCATGGTCGCCTGGCACACTTTACAGTGCACTATCTCTAGATTCAGTGCAGGGGTCATGGGCGGTCGTCACAATTGGTATCAGAGCATTGGTTAATCGATTTTACCCAACGCTCGCCGTCGTAACTACGTTTGAGAGACGTAATTGTATTTTGATGGATGAATACTATAGACAATATAGTAGTTTAGTAGAGTCGAGTCCTTTATGCAGTTGTTTCTCTAGATGTTCTAATCATTCCTTTTTATAGATATTGAGAATGAGTCGAAGAGGGAGACCAGCTGCTAGGGAAGGTCGTGCTACTGAAGAGACTGCTGATTATGCAGCCATGTTCGAAGCTATGATGACTTCGATCATGAGAAGGATACCAGTTCCGGGGGCAGCAGTTGATGTTGGAGTTCAAGTCCAAACTCCGAAACCAGTGGATTTTGCTAAGCTGTGCAAGGATTATACTGCTCTTGGAGGGAAGGTTTTCTTAGGAACAGAATCTACCATTGAGGTCCAGAGGTGGATAGATGCTTGTAGAAGGATCTTTGGTGATTTGGGAATTGATGATGCAACTAAGAGGAAGTTGGCATCGAGACAGCTTCAAGGGAGAGCTTCTGATTGGTGGATCTCTATTACCATCACTACTCCGGAAGAAGAGATTACTTGGGAGCAATTCCAAGTCAGATTTGAAGCTAAGTTCATTTCTACAGCTCAGAAGTCTGTTCTGTTCAAGAAGTTTGTAGAGCTCAAGCAGGGTGGAAGATCTGTTCTTGAGTATGTTTCTGAGTTTGAAGCTTTGTCCAAGTATGCCCGGTCATATATTGAATCTGCTTATCAGAAGAATGAGAAGTTTGTGACCGGCTTGGATAGTTATCTTGGGAGGCAGTTGGTGGATCATTTGGACGATTCATTTGAGAAGCTTGTGGAGAAAGCTCTCAGGCATGAGAGTCTGTTTCCTAAGGATGGATCTGTTGTTGCTGTGACCAGGGAAGAGTCTAAACCCCAGCAGGGTGGAAACAAGAAGAGGAAGCAGCAGCAGCAGAAGGGTAAGGATGGTCAGAAGAAGCCGAAAGGCGAGGTGACTTGCTACAACTGTCAGCAGAAGGGCCATTTCTCGAAGGATTGTAAGAATCCTAAGGTGCCGATGAAGTGTCACAACTGTGACAAGCCGGGACATTTCAGGAAGAATTGTCCAGAGCCGAGGAGGGACAAGCAGATTGTGCAAGCTTATGCTTTGGGGGCTGTTCCGTCGTCTTCGAAAGCTCCTACTGATGAAGAGAAGGGAAAGAGTGTGGTGGTTCAAGGTACTCTTTTCCTATGTGGTATTCCAGTTAGAGTTTTGTTTGATACTGGAGCATCGCATTCGTTTGTTTGTAATGAACTAGTAGGCCGGTTAGATTTGAAGCCGGATATTGTTGATAGGCCATTGGTTGTGACTAATCCAGTTGGGGGTTCATCTTGTTTGTGTATGTTATGCCGTGGTCTAGTTGTATCGAGTCATGGTTGCTCTTTTGTTTGTGATTGTTTTGTTCTGAACTTTGCGGGGTTCGGAATTATCTTGGGTATGGACTGGCTTAGGAAGTATGCGGCAAAGGTTGATTGCGAAAGGCTGGAAGTGACAGTCGAGAATGTGGAGGGGCGAAAGGTTGTGATACGATGTAAGCATGAGGAAGGCGTCTTCATGAGCTTCATGTATTCGCTGGTTGTTCCACGGGATGGACTGTCATCAGTGCCGATCGCTAATGGATTCGAGGATGTCTTTGACGAAGTCAAAGGGTTGCCGCCGCATAGAGAGATCGAGTTTCGTATAGATCTAGTTGAAGGAGCCAGACCTGTTGTGATGTCTCTTAGGCGGATGGCGCCTAGGGAACAATAAGAGTTGAGGGTGCAAGTTGATGACCTTTTACAGAAAGGATTCATTCGGCGTAGTGTGTCCGAGTGGGGTGCACCAGTTGTGTTCGCAACCAAGGCAGATGGATCGTTGAGATTGTGTGTGGATTATCGTGAGCTGAATAAGGTGACTAAGAAGAACAAGTATCCATTGCCGAGAATAGATGACTTGTTTGATCAGCTTCACGAAGCTAAGGTGTTTTCTCAGATGGATTTGGCAACGGGATTTCACCAGTTGAGAGTGGCTAAGGATAGTGTGCCGAAGACTGCTTTTAGGACACCATCCGGTTTCTTTGAGTGGCTGGTAATGCCGTTTGGATTGACTAACGCGCCAGCATATTTTGTGGATCTTATGAATAGAGTGTTCAGAGATCAGTTGAACAAGTTCGTACTTGTGTTCGTGGATGATATTCTGATTTATTCCATAACAGAAGAGGAGCACAAGACGCACTTGCGTATTGTTTTGGAAATCTTGCGGAAACATCAGCTGAAGGCTAAGTTTTCGAAGTGTCACTTCTGGAAGAGTGAAGTGAGGTTCTTAGGCCATGTGATTTCTGGAAATGGGATAGCGGTTGATCCCGCTAAGGTGGCAGCAATCCAGGATTGGGTTAGACCTAAGAATGCATCTGATGTGAGAAGTTTTCTTGGATTAGCAGGATATTATCGACGGTTTATCAAAGACTTCTCCAAGATAGCTGCACCGTTAACAGGATTGACAAAGAAGAACCAAGTGTTCAGTTGGGATGCTAAGTGTGAGCAAGCTTTCGGGATCCTGAAAGAGAGACTGACGAGTGCTCCTGTTTTGACTATTCCTAGTGGGAATGATGAGATGGTGGTTTACACCGACGCATGTGGTACGGGACTTGGAGCAGTGCTGATGCAGAAGGATAAAGTTGTTGCGTATGCAAGTCGACAACTGAAGCCGCATGAAAGGAATTACCCGACTCATGATTTGGAGTTAGCGGCGATTGTATTTGCTCTGAAGATGTGGAGGCATTATTTGTTGGGAGTTCGATTCGAGTTGTTTACGGATCACAAGTCGTTGAAGTATCTTTTCTCCCAAAAGGATTTGAATCTTCGGCAGCAACGTTGGCTAGAGTTTTTGGCATCATATGATTTTGGTATAGCTTATACTCCGGGAAAAGGTAACGCAGTGGCAGATGCGTTAAGTCGAAGACATGCAGGATTGGGAGCCATGTTTTCAGAATGGAAGAGTCTCGAGTATTTAGCTGGATTTGACTTCAGGCCTAGATGCGAATTGGAACCTGAGATGTTGGCAAACTTATCAATAAGACCCACTCTTGTGGAAAGGATTGGTGAGAGCCAAAAGCGAGATGATAAGCTTGTCAAGATTATCTGTGAATTGGAATCTGGATTGGATCCAGAAAAGGATAAAGGATTCGAGGTCGATCGAGAGGGTTGGCTTCGGAAGCAAGGACGACTAGTTGTTCCCGATATAGATGAATTGAGGAGTGAAGTTCTGAAGGGAAGTCATCACTCGAAGCTGACAATTCACCCAGGAGGAAATAAGATGTATCGGGATATGAAGAGAACCTACTACTGGGAAGGTATGAAGAAGGATGTTGGAAATTTTATTTCCAAATGTATGAACTGCCAGTTGGTGAAGGCCGAACAGAAGAAGCCAAGCGGATTGCTTCAACCATTAGAAGTTCCTACATGGAAGTGGGAGCAGATATCGATGGATTTTATTGATGGACTACCTAGAACAAGAACGGGAAATGAAGGGATTTGGGTCATTGTGGATCGTCTGACCAAGAGTGCGAGATTCATTCCTGTTCGATCGACTAGGACTGCATCGAAGTTGGCTGAGTTGTATGTTAAGTGGATAGTTCGATTCCATGGTATTCCGAAGAGTATAGTGAGCGATCGAGACCCATTGTTCACTAGTGGATTTTGGAAGAGCTTCCAAGAAGTGTTGGGAACCAAGTTGTGTTTGAGTACAGCTTATCATCCTCAAACGGATGGTCAGACCGAGAGAGTCAACCGAGTTTTGGAAGATCTTCTTAGAGCATGTGTTTTGGACTTCGGAGGATCATGGGAAGATCTCCTTCATTTGGTGGAGTTTGCGTACAACAACAGTTACCAGTCACGCATTGGTATGGCACCGTATGAGGCATTGTATGGAAGACCGTGTAACTCTCCGACATGTTGGTTGGAAACTGGAGAAAAGCTGATGCTTGGACCAGAGATGATTCGGCAGACTTCAGATTGTATAGAGATCATTCGGCAACGAATGAAGGCAGCCCAAGACCGTCAGAAGAGTTATGCCGATAAGCGTCGTAAGGATTTGGAATTCGACGTAGGAGATATGGATTTTGTGAAGATTTCTCCACTGAAGAATGTTATTCGATTCGGGAAGAAAGGAAAATTGACTCCGAGATTTGTTGGACCATTCTCGATCATCGAGCGAATTGGAAAGCTCGCCTATAGGTTGGAGTTACCTGAGAAGATGTCGGGTGTGCACAATGTTTTTCATGTATCATATCTACGGAAGTATGTGCACGACTCGAATACAGTTGTTTCTGCTGATAGCTGTGAAGACTTCGAAGTTGATCCAGTCGATAGAAGACCTCGTAAGCCGCTTCGTGTTGTTGAAACCGACACGAAACAGCTTAGGAGGAAGGTAGTTAAGTTGCTCAAGATACAATGGAGTGACGATGATAACGACTGTACGTGGGAGGTGGAAGAGAGGATGAAGGCAGCTCATCCTGAACTCTTCAAGGTATGGCCCTAAGGTGTCGTACCATCTAACAACATTGTAACTTGTTCTAAGTCTTAGAATTCTGTACGCTAAGCTAGAATTGGATGCATGGTTTGCTGATTGTTATGGTTGGTAGGCGTACAGAATAGCCTTCGATTGCTTTGTTTGTTTGGAATTTCGGGGGCGAAATTCCTAAGGGGGAGAGAATGTAACGACCCGTATTTTTTTTACGGATCGATAAGTTCGACAGAATCTGGATTTTTAGCATTTTGAGCCATTTCAGCTTTTAGGCAAATTTTGCCTAAGTCCTAAGTCGTTCACGACTTAGCATAAGTCGTGAATCGTATACGACTTAGGAGATAGGAGTGACCCAGGGTTTGGCGACTTAAGGAAATAAGTCGTAGCTGGGCTAGGTTAGTAGGTTGAAGTTAACTCGGCAAGTGTTGAGTCGTAGGTTGTAAGTCGTTGCCGAGTTAAGGGATAGACAACCTAAGGAAGTGACCGACTTATGTTATTGTAGACGACTTAAGGTTTTGAGTTAAGTGTTAAGTCGGCTGACGAGTTAAGGTAGTGGTCGACTTAAGACCTGGACGACTTAGGAGTTGAGTCTTATCCTGGTAGATCGGCAAAGCTGCTATGTTAAGACGTAGGTAGGCTGCTGTGTTGAGTCGTGGCCGAGTTAAGGTGATGAGTCGTACCCAGGTTATCTGATGAGTCGTATACTTACTAAGTCGTAAGTCTAGTTGAGTCGTGTATTCAGTTAAGTCGTATCCCAGTAGCCTAGCTAAGTCGTGAGGTTGATAAGTCGTAGTCGAGTTAACCGTTAAGTCGTACGGGATCTGGGTTTTTGTTGAGTCGTAAGTTGAGCCCTTTGATGAGTCGTACCTCCTGATGAGTCGTAGCTTTGTGCTAAGTCGTGGACGACTTAGTGGTTGAGTCGTCTAGCCAGTAAGGCACGTGCGCACTAGGTCGTAGACAGGGGTGGTCCGGTAAGTCGTAGGTACCTGTGATGAGTCGGAAGAGGCTAAGTCGGAGACGACTTAGGAGATAGCTGTTAAGTCTTGAGTCGTAGGGGGGTCTGAGTGTTGAGTTGGAGTTAGGCTTAAGTCGGAAGACCGTTGAGTCATGGTGATCTGATGAGTCGTAGACGACTCATGGAGGCAGTCGAGTCATGGATTTCAGCTATAAATAGGAGAGCTTCTCTTCATTTTTGGGATCCGGATTTTGAAGCGACGAAGTGCTGCCATTTTGAGAGCTTGACTTCTACACTTCTTCACTTCTTTTCTCCACTCTAATCTAGTGCTTCCTTCCATCCAAATCAAAGATCAAGATTGAAGATTCAAGAGCTAAAGTTGAAGATCTTCATCTTTTCAAGAGAGATTTCTTCGTTTGAAGTGGATTCGTGATAGATCAAGCTTGATCCTTCGCTGACCAGATCTGAAGCGTGTTGATTTGGGTTTGTTTAGGTGATTTGGTGAGTGGTGATTATCTCTCACACGGATCCAAAGGAGTATATCGGATTGTTGGCTCGATTTGGTGTTAAAATAGTGATTCTCATGCATTTTCTTCATCCTAAGTGTAGATCCATATAGATCCATTGTTCATGATGATGTTACATCCATTTTACCATATGTTAACCTATGCAAGTTCATTCATCAAGTTTGAAGAGATATAATCCATGTTTTCATGCTTATTGGACTTTCAACTCTTTAATTACGAAAATGCCATTATTGTTATAATTGTCTACTTAGATCATATTTGAATGTTTGATTGCTTGGATTGATGTTTGATTTGATTGATTGTTATGAACTAGATGATTGACGATTAGATTTAGACCGAAGACGATTCAAAAGCTAAAGGAAAGGCTCTTGAATTGGGAAAGCTGCTCGTGGCATATGTAGCGGGATGATGAAGCTCTTATGCATAGATTTGATGATGTGGTGTTAAGATGAGGCTTTGCAAGGATGTAATGAAGCGAGGCATCATATGATGAAGACTTGGTCTAATCCAGACGGGATCATTCCAAGCATGTTGATAACTCGGTGATATGATTCGAGTTGAGGATAATGAATGGATATGAGAATAGTCGTCGAGGAGGATGACTAGGAGGCTTGGATAGCATCGTTGTTGAAGGTTCTAGCATGCTCTAAGCAAGAGTACGTTTGGGCAGATTCGATAGTCCCAACGGCCAACTGTTGATGGTCGAGTACTCTGGGCAGATTCGATAGTCCTAGGCACGGGCTGCGACGACGTGCGGGAGTTATGTCTAGAACCGGGGTTTCCATTAGCCCTTGACGGACGGCTGAAAGAATGTGCCGGTCATTCAATTAACGGTGATATCGAAGCAATGATAACAGTGATAGCCAGAGTCATGGATGTTTGGTCGTATCGTCATTCGGACTCAAGAGCGGTATTTTCTGGGTGCTTATCTGATTTAGGCCTTGGTACTTGGGAAACATCGCCCTTGACTCGAGTGATAGTAGCTTTACTTTAAATTGTATGCTCTGCTATGTTTGCTTCTGTTTAGTGTGTGTCTTGGGGGCTATCACTGTAGAATGAGGTTGGAGTGGGAGGGTTGTATTCCTATTCCTTTTCCTTTATGCTCTTTTGGTATGTTGTTAGTTAATTTACTGCTCACTAAGACTGTTGTCTGACTCAAGGCTTTATGTTTTTAATTCTTATTGCCTTGGGCTGTTCGTCCATTGTTGGGACGGGCAGACTAGGTAACAGGTGACAGGTGCTGTTCTCTTCTCACGATACTGATATCGAAGACGAGCTGGAGGGTTGCATATTATCTTCTTATTATATGTACAGGATGTTCCGCTGTTGTATTCTCTCCGAGTGTTGTAGTGAGGCTTGATGTATTTTGATAACTTGACTATTCAGATGCTTGTATTCAACTATTATGAAGTTTTATATGATGTCATTTTGTTCTGTAAAGCTTCACTATACATATGTTCTATTGTATTTTATCCATGCGCTGTGAGTAATACGATAGATTCTGTTGTGTTTAATTCACCTTGACAATCGTCCATGGTCGCCTGGCACACTTTACAGCGCACTATCTCTAGGTTCAGTGCAGGGGTCATGGGCGGTCGTCACAGCTTCACTGGTGACCTTATTTTGTTTAGAGTTGTTTGTCCTTGGTACACTTTCCAGTTCATGTTGTTGGCATTGATTTGTGTCAATTAATTCACTTCCACTCGAGTCTGTGCCTTTCTGCTCGAATCTGATACATTGCATTAATGCTTTGTATCCAATTGCATTTGGTCATCGTGCTTCACTGGTGACCTTATTTTGTTTAGAGTTGTTTGTAGAGGCGGGGCAGTACACGCGTGCGTGTACTGCAGCCCTAGTAGGATTGACAGATTTGGTTGATATTTCGATTGTTAAATTATTTCATTGGTTCAATTCAATATTTTGAAGTTGTATTTGAAATGGTTCACTTCGATTTGAGTTGTATCCGTTGGCTTTTGGATTCATTGATCTTCTGAGTATTTCATAGACTGTATTGGCGAGGCAGTACACGTTAGCATGTACTGCAGCCAATCAGCATCGTTGTTTTTAAATTGACATTTCAATTGTTTAAATTGATTTGGATTGCTGATTTGTTGTTTAACACTGTTCAGTGTTATATCTGCTGTTATTCGATTCTTTTATCGAGGAGTCGGATATATGAGATTTCTGTGACTGTCGTCTATTTGATGTTGATTACTATTGCTTCTATGCACTAATAACTGAGTTTGAATTAGACTGACCCATGTATTATTTTCTTTTGAATGTAATACTCGGGTCAGACCCGAGTTATTTCAGGTTGTAGATTTTCTTCTTTGAGTTGCCGTTCAGGATATAAAGACTTTTTACATCTTCTGAAGTTGTCATTGTCCTTTTGTAGTAGTCATGTCATTGTATAGAACGATATGTATTCATGTATATTAGTTGATAATGTACTTGTATATATAACTTCTAGAGTCGACAGTTGTAGTTGTATCATATGTATCGTGTCAACTATGTTGGAACTGACATCGGTTATATATATATGAGATTTTTGTTAATCTGTGTTCCGCATTTATATTATCTGTGTTATTGTTATATCTAATGTCCTAAACTATTATGAACTATCGTAGTTTGTTTTATACTGATAATTGGATATGTCGATGGGAGTAAATAAATAATAGATGAAAAATAAAAAGTATATACCACTCCTATCGAGATAACCAATATTATTGTAAGGCCAATTACGGATGGTCGCTCCTATCCAGCCTTATTCTTCGTAATAATAGACAGTATTTCTTTTAATACTCTTTGTTATTATGAGCATAGAGGTGGGGCGTCACAGTTGGTATCAGAGCTTGGGGTTTATGGACATAAAATAAAACATAACTTGGATGGAACATATGTTACAACTATTAGTCGATGTTTTATTTGTGATTTGAGTCAAAACTAAAGTTTTGAAATTTCGATGAAATTTTTAAATACCTTTATTTAAAAATAAAAGGTGAATTTGTGTTCTGATGATTTGATTGATTTGAGTACTGTTTATCAGAGTGCGCAGCGGAAACAGTGAAACTGGCTTCGCTGAGTACCACTGATAATCTATTTGATTCAGAAATTGAAATAAATTTCATTGGTTGTTTACATAGCTGTAATTATTTTGTTTCTTTGAGAATTTCGAATTCGAATTGAGGATTCGAAGAAATTATAGATATGTGATTTTTGTTGAAATTTCCGCTGGCTTTCTTTTGTACTAATCCTCTATCGATTAGATTTTGATGTTTTGAATTGTCTTCATTGAAGATACCTTCGAATGATTTCTTTGTTCATTTTGTAGTACGTGCAAAATTTGAATTGCACGTTATCGCATTTATTTTACGTTGAACCGATGCTAGGTTATGAAACGTATTTTGTTGCCGTTATTTTTATTACGGGATTTTTACACCAAAGCTAAATTTTTGAAGCACGGTGTTTTGTGGCATTTTGATGAATGAAAATTCTCTGATATTACATTTTGATGTAAATTGTTTTGATGTGATTTTGACGTTTTAAAATTTCCGTCGCTTTGGCTTCAGTAACCGTCAAATTTTAAAAGTGGATTTTCTAGCGGTTATTCCGCAATGCTGTTTTGTGACCGTTTTTACGGTATTTTGAGAAGTACAATTTCCTTATCGAAATTGTTACTGATTTGCTGCTTTAATCACGTGATTGGAAAATCGTTTTAAAATAAAAAGTGTTTTATGAATTTTTAACAGTTCGCGTTTTCAAATGAATGAGAAAGCGACTTAAACGATTCAGCAAAATCGAGGATTATGACCCCTTTCTTTTACTGTTTCGCTTAACTCCGGACTTGTCCAGTTGAGAATGTGAATTGTTATTTTTACAAAATAAATAAAATTGTTTTCAGAAATTTTAACAGTTTGCGCTTTCAAAAGAATGAGGAAGCGATTTAAACGTTTCAGCAAAATCGAGGACTATGACCCCTTTCTTTTACTGATTCGCTTAATTCCGGACTTGTCCGTTTGAGAATGTGAAATGTATTTTTACAAAATACACAATTTTGCACTTTCAAGGAAACGGTGAAGAGAATCAAACGATTTAGTAAAACACGTGGTATGGGACATGTGCGTTTGCTATTTCGGTTAATTCCGGACTCGTTAATTGAAATATTTGATGATTTTGTGTGCTTTCGAGCCACTATGAGGACCTTCGGGTCATTTGTTGGGCTTTCGGGCCACTCTGCGGACCTTCGGGTCAAATACCAGTACTAGACCTTCGGGTCACTCTGCGGACTTCCGGGTCAATCTGATGGGCGCCAAAATTATGTTGAGTACTTGGTAGGCTTCGGCCACTCTGAGATGCACGTGCGGCGAATTAAAAACTCGCCATCTGATGGGATTGATCCAAGCTTTTATGTTGATTTTCTAGTCTTCTTAATTGATTTCTAGATATTTGTTGTTTCTAATTATCTGCAGGTAATTAGATATCTGATGTTATGAGATTTAATTATCGTATCGGTAATTAAATATTTGTTGATATGAGTTCTGATTATCGTTTTTGATAATCAGATATTTGTTGTTTCTAATTATCGCTTGTGATAATTAGATATTTGTTGATATGAGTTCTGATTATCGTTTTTGATAATCGGATATTTGTTGCTTTTAATTATCGCTTTAGATAATTAAATATTTGTTGCTTTGAGATTTAATTATCGCTTTAGATAATTAAATGTTTGCTAATTTCGAATTTAATTATCGCTTTAGATAATTAAATATTTGTTGCTTTGAGATTTAATTATCGCTTTAGATAATTAAATACTTGTTGATTTTAGATTTAATTATCGTTTGGGATAATTAAATATTTGTTGATTTGAGATTTAATTATCGCTTGAGATAATTAAATATTTGTTGATTTTAGATTTAATTATCGTTTGGGATAATTAAATATTTGTTGAATTTGAAATTTGATTATCGTTTTTGATAATCAAATATTTGTTGAATTTGAAATTTGATTATCGTTTTTGATAATCGAATATTTGTTGAATTTGAAATTTGATTATCGCTTTTGATAATCGAATACTTGTTGAATTTGAAATTTGATTATCGTTTTTGATAATCGAATATTTGTTGAATTTGAAATTTGATTATCGTTTTTGATAATCGAATATTTGTTGAATTTGAAATTTGATTATCGCTTTTGATAATCGAATACTTGTTGAATTTGAAATTTGATTATCGCTTGTGATAATCGAATATTTGTTGATTTGAGAAATTTGATTATCGTTTTTGATGATTGAATAATTGCGATTTTTGAGATTTGAGCTTCGTCTTTTTCTCTGGCGATTCAGGTGAGTAATTTGATTTACTCACATTCAATTCGTGCTCTGTATGAGATTTCTGCTCTGTTTTTCCTTCTCTTTTAGTTGCTGGAACTCGATTGTTCTTGCTTGTGTTAGTCGTCTGATTTTGATAGTTGATTCCCACGATGTTGATTCTTTTGATTTGAAGCAGTCAAACCTTTTGATTCCTTATCTAATACTTCCCCGCTGACACTTGCTTTGCTTATACATTCGACATTGCCATGCTCTTTTGGTTGTTACCTTTTATCCATTTATTTCCTATGATTGCGTGGACGCAATTTCTTTAAGGAGGGGAGTCTGTAACAACCCGGGAGTTTGTAAATTTTTATCGTCGTCAAAGTGACGATCAAACTATTGCAAATTACTGTTGGAAGTTTTTAGTCAGAGCGAAATTCCTTGTATTGAATCGTCAAGTGATTATGCGAGCTATATAAATTTAAAACTGGGCCCGTTCTCTTTTATTTTGTTGGGCCGGGATAATTATCAAATAGGAAAGCCGTTCCCTTCTTATTCCAATTCGACCCGACCCCCTCTTTTAAAGTAACTCAACCCATACCACCCATACCCCAGCCCATACCGATCCCCTTACCCCTTCTTTTGTAAAACACGACGCACCCCCTCCCCTTTCTCTATTTCGATCAGACGAAAGAAAAAAAATCGAAAGCAAAATAAATGGCGACGAGAGGAAACTAGGGCTTCGGCTACTTTGTTCGACTTCGATCTTCTAACAAATGGCGACTTTGTTCGACTTCGATTGTTTCTTCGTACTGGAAATTAGGGCTTGCGAAAAGAAGTGCCGCTCTGTCGAATTTGATGTTGATGCTTGCAATCTCGAATTGAAGGTGAGTAAAACTCACATCTAATTCATCTCTGCATTTCGTGTTTTGGGTTTGAATCCCCTGGTTTTTCGTTCGTATATATTTGGGATGATTGGGTTTTAAATTGATATTTCTGGTGATGTTTCGTTTATGTGAGTTTATCCCCTTATCTTCGACATATATATATATATTGTTGTTGAATGCGTCGGTTGATTGGTTCTGGCACTTGATAATCGTTGGATGTTGAGATGATTCACGACTTATTCTTAGTCGTATATAATTTCGCTAATCACTGGTCACTGTTTTGATACATTTCGTGATGACCAAGGCTTGAAATTCTCGGCTTTGAACTTTTTCTTGCTCAATTTTTGTTGTTATGGCTTGCTATACATATACATATAAACTCATATGCTTCAATCGTTCACTGAAATGTTGTATAACTTCGAACTTCTGGCCTGAGGCTTTGAGAAATTCAGTAGCTTGCATTTGTTAGTGATGTAGCCTTGTGGTTAGTTGCTGTCTACTCTGATTCACTCTTGTTCATGTATCTTTATAGGATTGTTATTCTGGTCATTCATATGTGCATTTGTATCCCTTGATCGATCTAGTTTCCTGACCTTTGTTCCCTGTTTCATTTGGTATACTTCATTCCTTGACTCGTCTCATTTTTAAACTAAAGTTGACAGTTACATTGTGATTTCATGTCTTTGATCACTTGAACTTAATTTGTAGTTTCGAGTCTTTGTAGTTGCTTGTGTTCTGGTTTTTGACTTGTTTGAATTTGCACTGCTTCATGTTGTATTTCATCCTTCACTTGAGCATTATGTTTCAGCTTGTCTGAGCTTGAATGTCACTGAGTGTGTATTGCTTTATGTTGCCTTGGCATTTGCTGTTGGTTCACTTGGTAGCATTTCTTAGAGTCACTATGTATGTCTTGACTTTGATTGTTCATTTCTTTGCCTTGTTGAGTCAGTTGCCATTGTATGTGTTCATTCGATATTCTGATGACTGCACTGTGTGCATGAATATTATTCTCTGACCTTGTCGATACATTGCACGTGTAGTTGCACTGTTTTCAGATGTGGTCTTTGTGGTTGTTGTCCAGTTTGTACTTTTGTACTGACCAGTTGCTCCTTGATCATCTTGTTAAGTTTGAATGTGTGTTCTTCAGGGTATGTCTGCACTCACATCTGTTTTACCTTGTATTACATGCTGATGGTCTTTGATTTGTACAGTTTCACTATAGAGTTGCTCATGTAGACTTGAACATTGTGTTTTAGAGTAGCATTCCTGTATATGCTTCTAGTCATTGTAGCTGGTCTACCTGAAATCATATAGTTTTGAAGGAGATCATATTTGTCTGCACTTGCATTGTTTTTGTAGTTTCACTGTGTTGATGATGCTTTGACCGTTGAACTTGGTTGATCGTCTGCACACTTGGTCTTGCAGTCTGGTGTACTTGATATATGCCCTTTTCCTTGTTTACTCAAGTCTGCATTAATCTCTGGTACGATGTTGCATTTGTTTTGATCTTTGATTTCTGGCCTTGGCTTCTTGATGCAGTCTTCATTGATATTGTTAACTTGGGTATGACGTTGGCACTGGTTCGTGACTATGTGCAGTTGGTTGAGTCACTTGTATCTGCTGTTACTTGTTGTTCGATCTATTTGACTTCGACTTTGGTTATGATGCTTGCATTCATCTTGCAGGCTGGTTCATTGTTTTAATTATTCCTCTGTTGCCTTATCCTTGGTACACTTTCCAGTTCATGTTGTTGGCATTGATTTGTGTCAATTAATTCACTTCCACTCGAGTCTGTGCCTTTCTGCTCGAATCTGATACATTGCATTAATGCTTTGTATCCAATTGCATTTGGTCATCATGCTTCACTGGTGACCTTATTTTGTTTAGAGTTGTTTGTAGAGGCGAGGCAGTACACGAAACTCGATCCCGGTCTCTTCGAAACGATCAGCGCATTTGGCCAATATTGATAGTCGGTTATTTAACTATCAATTAACATCCACAAGCAACCATCACACAATAAATAATTTCCCACATTATTTATTTGCCCAAATATCTTTTCAAGATATATTTCCAAATTTTCAAAGCTCATTTGAAAACCGTTTCAAACAGTTTCCGCTTACGGAATACATTTCCCAAATAATTATTTCCACTGAATCACCAAGTACAAAATACTTTTAATTTTAAAATAATTTAAAAACACCAAATATATTTTATAACATTGAAATTTTAAAACTACTTTAATACTTTATCAAAATATATATTTTAAGAATATTTAAAATAAAACCACTTTATAAATATAAGCTGACTTCCTCTTTAAAACATAATACCAAATTACTTTTATATAATTACTACAATAATAGATTTTTGAAACTACTTACTTTAAAAAGTTAACATTTAAAAATAATCAATTTTCTAAAACATGTTTTTTAAAACATATTAAAACTTTTAACTTATATTTAAAACTACCTTGAAAACGTACTTGGCTATCCAGAGAAATACACTTCTCATTTCCATCCTTTAAAAATAAACCAACATTTATTTTAAACCAATTCATATCCCTTTATAAATTCCCACCTTGAATTTATACTTTCTAATATCCACTGATATTTTATTTTATTTTATAAACCCAGTTTATAAATTCCAAAATCTCATTTCTCTTCTAAAATTCCAATTTTAAACAACTAAATCAATTCCCAATTGATTTCTCAATTTACTCTACTTACTTTGAAATAAATTTCCTTTGCTACTTCATTTATTCCAAAATACATTAACCTTTAGATTTTTATTCCTTATTACGAGTTAAACCCCTTTTTACCAATATCAATTACAGATTTCCAAAACTCCTCATTTATTCTTTAATTAACTTTAATCCTTAATTTCAAAAATAACTTTTTTTATTCTTCAAATAATATCACTTAAGTATAAAATTTATTATCCCTTGTAGATTCAAAATCCCCTTATTTCATATTTGTTAAAATTCCAAATCACCTTATTTTTATTTCAATTCGTTATAAATTTTATCCCAATTCCTCGAATTATTTTACTTAAACTTTTACTCCTTGATTTCTTTCCAAAAATTCAATTCCATAGATTTTATAATTTATTATACTGGACAATCCAAATCAACCACATCATCCAATATAAAATCATCACATAATATCAAATATTCAGAACATAGAATATTAAATAATCTAATAATTTTGAGGAATCCAGTTGGATCCCTCCAACCTGTTTCCCTGCATCCAAAGACGTTAGCACAATACCAATTCCACTTCGAGGTGGAATATCACGGTATATGGGTTTTATAAAATATCATCCGCTATTATGCGGCGCATAGGGTCTCATCCGCTATATAAATGCGGGAATATCAACAACTCCAATATATACATATGCCAATATGTATATATTGCTATATACTACTATATATAGTATCATATCAACCAATGCAATCATCCAATCAATTATTTAAATTTAACCAATTAAATTTAAAATAAAAATTCAGCTGAGTGAGATTAACTCACCTGTTATTTTTGTTTTGCAATCCATCCAACCCGACTTGATTTTCCTTGATTTTAGACCTTGTAAAATATTAGATGATTTTATTAATATTCGAACAAGTCGAACAACCAATTACCATTAACAGTTTTAAATTTTAACTCATGATTCAATTTAAACAAATGATTTAAACCTTTAAACTAATTTTCCTTTTCAGATCTCTTAATAACTAAAATAAATTTTAAATAAGTTAACTAAACAAATATATTACTTTAAAGTTAAACCAGTAAATTCAAAAGGGTGTAGATATATATTTATTTCTTCTGAGACTATTCGCCTACTTATACGATCTGTAATATTCGAAATTCAGGAGGATTTGGTAGTTGAGTTTATCTTGTCTGTGGTCTGATATCTTGTTCAGATTATAGATCTAGATGAGTAGGACCTCAGTAGCTTAGTAGTGTAGCTAGTTTGGATTCAGTAGAGCGGGTATTCCAGTGTCTATACCAGGGGAACTCGGGGAAATTTAGGAAGCTTATCCGGATCTATGTCCGGATAGCTAGAATTGTTTGTTTGTGTTGACTAATATGTATGCCTAAATTGATTGAAATAAAATAAAACTTTGGATTATCTTTTGTTTTAAATTTCGAGGACGAAATTCTTTTAAGGGGGAAGGAATGTGATATCCCGGGATTTCAGAGAATTTAAAATGAGATAATCTTTTAAATTAATTATTAAATATTGGTAAAGGTTGTTGTTTTCAAACAATTTAATATTGAGTTGTTTTTAAGTATAGATATAAATAGATTTTGAATAGACATATTATTTCAAAATTTAATAAGTATTGTTTAAATGTGTATATATATATGTATATTTAAATTAGTTTTAAATAGGATAATTATTGACAATTAATAATGTGATTATTTAAATCTAATATATATATTTATTTGAATTGATTTTTTTTATTTGGATTTTAAATTAACCTTGAATTTGAATTTAAAATTTTAATTTAAAGAGATATATATATATATATATCTTAAAATGAAATAATAATATAGTTTGAATTTAAAATATATGAATAAAAGTTTTATTTAAAAATAAGATTTGTTTTGTATTATTCTCTTTAAAGAAATATATTTATAGAAAGGGAAGAGTATTTATTTAATAGGAATAAATACAAAAGCTTTTAAATTAGCATTTAAAAATGAGCTTAAAATATTTTATATGATTTTTATTTAAATCAGAATTGGTTTATATTCTATTTTCTTTAAAGATTGTATTTATGTAAATTAAGAAAAGCATTTATAAATTTAGGAATGTATTTATTAATTAGGAAAATTTAATAATAAAAGCTTTTAAATCTATTTAAAATAATATAAATATATTTATGCATGTAGTATTACAAGTGTTGAATTATAAACATCTTTAAAATAACATGTGTTAACATATTAATCAAAGTTGAGACAAGTGTCATCTTTTTATTTTCATTTTCTTTAATTTTAATAAATCCTAAATTTACACTATATAAACTCCTACCTTCTTCCTTAATTTCTTTTTCTTATCCTTTCATTTTCAAAGAAAATATACTCAAGCCTGTAATCAATTCATTTCTCAAATCCTCTAACCAGAATTCAAGCAAATAAACAAACACTGTAAATATTCTCAAAATCAAAACCTGTAATGCAATCTCCAGATCAAACTAAAACCCTGTAACCTTCTCAAACTAAAGCCTGTGATAAAGGGTTATTTCCAAATACAACCTGAAATCAAAAGTTTAAAGCATTCAAGTTCCAGTAAAGCAAGAATCAAACTTCAGTTCTAATCAACTTCAGATTCGAATTCAAAGCATCAGCATATCAGTTTTCAAATTCCAGTTTTAAAGAGATCAAAGTCTTAAATCATCTCTGCAATTCAAAATTTTCAAGTTTCCAGTTTTTCAAGTTTCTGCTTCAAACTTCAAAACTGATTAAAGCAAATCAAAGAAATTCAGTTTTCTGGAATAAAAAACAAATGCATGCAAATCTCATTCCAGTTTCAAAGATCTCAGCATTTCAGTCTTTCTCCAAAAGTTCAAAGCTATTTCAAACCTTATCTGCATTTTCTAAGGTGAGTAAATACTTTTAAAAACAGTTTTTAAAATTTGAAAATTTACTTTGATATAGGTGATGAATTGTGCTGTGATGATATATATATGTTTATATGAATATTGTTTATGAATGCATGTTGGAATTTTGTGAATATGTATACATATCAGTGAGTATATATATGTGTTTATATGAATTGAAGTGTGCATGTCTGTTCTCAGGCAAAAACTTGTCTCTGTTTATAAAAAACAGGGTTTAAACAAAATAGAATATTAAAAATCTCCTCATCCAATCTCTTATAGGATTAGGAATTCAAACAAGCTGTCTATATTTAAACCTAAACTAAGATTTAAAAATATATTTAAGGATGATAGTTTTGAACATCATCTGGGAAAAGAAGATATAACAGTAAAACTAAATATATGTCAGAAAATAACTAATCTTAATTTTTGCTTTGGATTTTATAATTGGATTAGTTGTTAGAAATGATGAATTTTAACATGCATTTCTTAATTTTTAAGTTGATATTCAATTGGGAATTTGGGAATGAAGGGTTTCGACAATTTGATCAATTGCCGATGATAAACTCCATGATTGAAGCTAGAATTTGGATCGAAGCTTGCTTTAGTGTTGTGGATGATGGGAAAAATGCAATTGAATTTTTCCAATTGCTGATTTGTTCGAATTCGAACGATTTAGGGTTTTAGCATGTTTTTATTTCGGCTTGGCTGTAGAGGCATTCGCGACTTGGATAGTGGACCGGAGGTGTTCGCTTTTGGGGAGGATGAAGCTCGTGACGTGGCGTTTCGATGGTGGGGTCGGCGAGGTCTAACGGTGTCTTGGTGTTCGGCCGTGGGTGGTTTTGTGGAAGTGGGTTCTGCAGATTTTCGAGCTTAAGGTTCGAATTTTGTTTCGCATGTATGTTGATGGATCTGGGTTCGTATTCTTGCTCGCGTGTGATATTGGGATCGTCGTCGATGGTCGCAACGACCTTGGTTGGCCGGAGGCGTTTGGGTAGGTGCACGTGTGCACGTTGGTTTCGTTCTGGTGTACTTAGCGTTGGAGAAGACGAAGACGTCTCGGGTTGGGCTCGTGCAAATTGATGGTGGACTCGAAGCAGACGAGTATAGGGAAGACGCAGGGCAGGTCCGAGTTTTTGTGTGGGTCGACTCGGAGTTTGCTCGGGAAAATATTTTAGGCTGGCTCGAGTTGTTTTTGTTTTAAAATCTGGTTTTCAAATTTAAAGTATTCCAGGTTTTAAAAAAGAAGATTGGAAATTTGCAATGTTTTCAAAGTTTAAACATGATAAACAAGTTTAAATGTATATTGAAAATAATTTAGTTTAAAATAAATGATTGACTAGGTTTTAAGGTGAATTTAAAGTGAGATGTTTTAAAAGAAATGTTTTATTAAGTTTTAAAATTTAATGTTTAAATTGTTTATTTTCAATTATATAATTAATTTGCAAAATGTTTTCAAATGAAAGTTAAATGATGTAATTAATTTTAGATTAATTAATTAGCCTAATTAATTTAAGATAATCAATTTATAATTAAGTGAGTAAATTTCTTAATGAAGTAATTAATGAATGATTACTTAAAGTAATTAGGAGGAGTAAATTACTCATGGGAGCAATTAGCTGAGGTGATAAATGGGTAATCACTTAATGTTATCAATTAAGGAATTAATTAATATAATTATTTTAAAGTTAATTTATTTGAAGTAATTAAAGATTAATTAATTAGATTAATTAATCAAGGTTAATATAATTAATTAAGAAGTAATTAATTAAGATAAGCAATTACAAAATTGTTAATTACTGTTTATAATTAATTAAGACTAATTAATGAAGTGGTTGATTAAAATTAATTACTTGATTAATTAAAAGGTTAATTAATTAATAAGGATTATTTAATTAATGAATTAATCAAGGTTGATTAATAAAAGTAATTAATTTAAGTATGATTAATTAATTGTAATTAATTGAGGATTAATATAATTAATTATAGTTAATTAATTAATGAAGGTTCATTAATTATTGTAATTTAATAATAGTAATTAAAGGTTAATTACTGTATATGGTTAAGGGTAATTACTTGAATGTAATTAAAGTATAATTAATCAAGGAAGATTAATTAAGGAAGATCATTAAGAGATGATAAATTAATTTGTAATTAATTAATGTTAGTAAGCAGGATTAAGATAATCCAAGTGATTAAAGGATAGTAATTAATTTAATTAAAGGTTAATTAAATTGATTTAGGAGTTAATCAATTCTGCTTTTGAATGATTTGGATGATTGATATTGGGTGATTGGTTGATACTGGATGATTTGGATATATATCTATGAAATGTGATATGCTGCTTTGTGAGATGAATGTTTGATATGAATTATCTATTGTGATAATATGATTTATCTATCTGTTTCTGTAACGACCACGACTTTCTCTCCATAGAAAGTCGTATCGCTAATAAGAAAGAAAGGGGTAGAAAATAGAAAAGAAGAGAAGAAAGAAAGAAACAACAACAACGATCTCACAGCGGAACGAATAAATTATATTAATAACATAAACTATTACATAGTATATGACACTTTACAGAGTTACACAGCATATACATCACTTACTAGACAGTTATAAACATCTGTCTAGTTATTACAACTCAATACAAAACAAAGATCTAAACAAGATCAACACAGCGGAAACTACTATCTATATCTACAACGCTGAAGCCTCCTGCTCCATTGCTCCTCCACAATTCGTCAAGGCTAACCTGAATCCCTTGGCTACTCGTAAAAATTTGAGTACCCAAGAGTTTATAAAACAGAAATAAACAACTTGGGTCAGACATGGGTCTGGTGTGAGTAACAGGTTAAACTTGCTTAACTTCAAAACCTTTTGAAAGAAAAGGTATCACGTAAGACTTCCCACACATAAACATGGGTAAGTTTTTACCTTACGCTAACCAAAACATTTGATAGGAAATTCGATTGTATTATAATAGGGTCTAGGGTTTTCAAGTAAAATACAGAAATAGCTGGAATGCTTACATCTCACGTTCCAACATAGTTGGGCACAACTAAATCGTACGGCACTTATTGGATTTTGGATTCCATACAATGGCAGAGCTACCGGGGTACCGCTCGTCACAGTACGTGGCCTAGATCAACGTACCGAGGATCACTCCCAATCCCCTGCAACACAAGGCCGGAACATCCCTTACTGGATAATTCCCGCATAAGAAACCCCGTGGTTGCGGCCAAACAACCACCCACACAGCCGAAATAAAAAGGGACTCTAGACAGGGGAATCTTATACTACTTGGGTGCTACCCACTAACCTTGCTGCACCTCCCCTGTTTTAGCCATTCCCGGTTGATGAGGCTTGAGGCTACGATTACCTTTAATCAGAACACATCACTTAGAATGCTCATCGTCCACCCGACGATGTGCTGAAAGCATTCAATCCATACAAGTTCGTTCCGGGTTCGAACGAAACCGAAGGCATTATCTCGTTACACTCATTTTGGAATCACCCTCAGAGTTAACGACAATAACCCTTGCACTCTAAATCTTCATCTTCACTTGATTCACGACCTATCGTTAATTTGGATCGATGTGGTATTCGGATGTCCAAATCTGGAAACCCGATCCCGGTCTCATCGAATTCAAACGTATCTTAAAGGCCAAGTTGTTTAAAGGTTTAAACAATTCAATTCAATTCAATACTTGAATTCACACAGCATTTAACATAGATAAATATCACACATTTATCACAAATATATCCAATATCATATCACAGCATATCATAGCATATCATCCAATAGATATTATCCAATTCAGATATTCTACACAACAATCATATATAAGCAACCATTATTAACCCTATGTTATAATTAATTTAATTATCTTAAATTAAATTAATTACTTAAGAATTAATCATCTAACCTTGCTTAAGCAATCATTAATTAATTACAATCTTTAATTAATTAATTACTCATTAAATATTAATCATCCTTGATTAATTATTCATTAATTACATAAAGTAATTATTCTTTAATTAATTTTACAATTTAATTATTCTTATTCATTAACAGTAATTAACCTTTAATTACTTTCATTAATTACATTAATTAATAATCCTTAATTAATTACTTCCATTAATTAATTAATTACATTGACCTTTAATTAATTTCATTAATTAATTAAACTTTAATTAATTACTTCTATTAATCCATCTTAATTAATCATAAACAGTAATTATCATCCTATAATTACTTACCTTAATTAATTAACTACTTAATTAATTATATTAATCCTTTAATTAATTATACCAAATAATTAATCCTTAATTACTTTTATAAAGTAATTATACTTCAATTACTTTCCATTAAGTAATTCTCTTTAATTAATTACATCCTGTAATTATACATTAATTACTTTACTAAGTAATTACACTTATCAATCTTATTAAGTATTCATACTTAATCCTTTATCAAGTGATTATCTTTAATTAATTTACAAATTAATCAACTTAAATTAATCACATTCATTTATTATTTATAATTGAGTAATTCATTCCTTAATTACTTTTTAAACCAATTAATTAACCTTAATTACAAATTAATTTTTCTTAATTATTAATTAATAAACCTTAATTATCAATTAATAAAATTTAATAACAAATTAATTAATCCTTAATTATCAGTTAATTAATCCTTAATTAATCTTTATATATTAATTATCTCTTAATTATTAATTAATAAAACCTAATTATAAATTAATAAAACTTAACTACAAATTAAGTACTTCTTAATTACCAGCTAATTAATTCTCTAATTAATTAATTAACTTCTAATTACAAATTAATCAATCTTAATTAATTAATTTATTTATCTTCACTTGATTCACGATTTGATGTAATGCTCGGGTCAGACCGAGTATTACAGATTTCCAGGTAAGGACGTTTTGGAGCTCAGGAGGCGAGCTGGATGGCAGGAACGTATGGAGTGTATTCCGCTGTGATATATTATAGTTGTCCGAGACATGTTAATTCTAACTGTCTAGTATATTTGTGAATGTTGTAACGACAATAATCTTCACTTGATTCACGATTTGATGTAATGCTCGGGTCAGGCCGAGTATTACAGATTTCCAGGTAAGGACGTTTTGGAGCTCAGGAGGCGAGCTGGATGGCAGGAACGTATGGAGTGTATTCCGCTGTGATATATTATAGTTGTCCGAGACATGTTAATTCTAACTGTCTAGTATATTTGTGAATGTTGTAACTCTGATGTATAAAAATGTAAATTAACAAATACAGGTTTTCTTTGTATAAATGCTATTATTTGTTATTATATTTAATCCGCTGCGAATGTGAGATGTTGTGTTTTCTGTTCTTCTTTCTTCTTTCTGTTTCTTTCTTCTATCTCTTTTCTTTTTCTCCTAACTATCTGGAATTTTCGGGTTTGAAAATTCCGGGTCGTTACACTTGGTATCAGAGCGTGCGTGTACTGCAGCCCTAGTAGGATTGACAGATTTGGTTGATATTTCGATTGTTAAATTATTTCATTGGTTCAATTCAATATTTTGAAGTTGTATTTGAAATGGTTCACTTCGATTTGAGTTGTATCCGTTGGCTTTTGGATTCATTGATCTTCTGAGTATTTCATAGACTGTATTGGTGAGGCAGTACACGTTAGCGTGTACTGCAGCCAATCAGCATCGTTGTTTTTAAATTGACATTTCAATTGTTTAAATTGATTTGGATTGCTGATTTGTTGTTTAACACTGTTCAGTGTTATATCTGCTGTTATTCGATTCTTTTATCGAGGAGTCGGATATATGAGATTTCTGTGACTGTCGTCTATTTGATGTTGATTACTATTGCTTCTATGCACTAATAACTGAGTTTGAATTAGACTGACCCGTGTATTATTTTCTTTTGAATGTAATACTCGGGTCAGACCCGAGTTATTTCAGGTTGTAGATTTTCTTCTTTGAGTTGCCGTTCAGGATATAAAGACTTTTTACATCTTCTGAAGTTGTCATTGTCCTTTTGTAGTAGTCATGTCATTGTATAGAACGATATGTATTCATGTATATTAGTTGATAATGTACTTGTATATATAACTTCTAGAGTCGATAGTTGTAGTTGTATCATATGTATCGTGTCAACTATGTTGTAACTGACATCGGTTATATATATGAGATTTTTGTTAATCTGTGTTCCGCATTTATATTATCTGTGTTATTGTTATATCTAATGTCCTAAACTATTATGAACTATCGTAGTTTGTTTTATACTGATAATTGGATATGTCGATGGGAGTAAATAAATAATAGATGAAAAATAAAAAGTATATACCACTCCTATCGAGATAACCAATATTAGTGTAAGGCCAATTACGGATGGTCGCTCCTATCCAGCCTTATTCTTCGTAATAATAGACAGTATTTCTTTTAATACTCTTTGTTATTATGAGCATAGAGGTGGGGCGTCACAAAATACATCGTATCTACATTGCAGAAATTGTATCTGTCGTTTCTCACCTTCATGCAAATAAGATAATGCATATGTACCTAAACCTGAGAATGTTCTTCTGGATGCTGATGGTCATGTAAAATCTACAATTAATTTTCGTTAAATTTGAGAAATTTTACTTACTTTTTCTACATTGCGAAAAGTTATTCTATGTTTTAAAGGAATGTTTTACCTTGTGTGCTAAATTACTATGTGGAGGGTGCTATAATTGTTAGCTAATATTCATAATGCGTTACATTTTCTGATTATTATGTTCTTCTCTTATATTGTACATATTGTTATATGTTTAAAGAAGATTCATTTTTGATATGCTATTACTAAAATGTAATATATAGTAGGATGCATCAAACATACAGAAAAATAAACCATAATGCTTAAAACGCGTTATAGTTATATCATATAAGTGTTATAAAAAGATATTATAATGGTGCTTACCATTGAAGGATAGTGAAATAAAAGAGTTATTGTATCTATGCATTTTATAGCGGCATATGCACGCTGTGGTAATATGTAAATAATGGACATATAGCGCTATAGAAAAAGAATATTATAGCAGCCTATATGCGCTAGGAAAGCTTATTATTTAATAGTGGCATTTTTTGTGTTATAAATACATCGTTGGTTTTTTATAACATGTCGATATATAGCGTTTATCAAACTGCTATGGTTTTATTTTATAGCCGTTATATGTCGTCGATGACTCTTTTTCTTGTAGTGGAACTACAAATATGAGTTGCTGATCTAGTGTCTAAAACCCAAATAGAAGTACATATAAATAAACAATTTTCAGTATGGAAAATACCTTTAGGAGCAGAATCTGGTCCTTTCAGTGTCTTCAAGTACTTTGGGCAATTCCTCTTCTAATGTCCTTGCTTTGAGCAAAAGTGACACTCACCTTTCTTTTGAATCTGTCTCTTACCCTTGCTTCCCTTAGATTATGCTTTCTATTTTTCAAATTTTCCGATGAAGAGTTACTCTTTATAGTGATCATTGTGTCTTTTCTTTTGTGAAAGTACTCTTGGTAGTCCTAAATATATTAAGGGGCTCAACTATAGTACACTTTGACAAATTTATATTGAAATTCAATATGGATGGGTCAAACCGTGAAGTAAGTGACCAAAGAATCAAGTCCGAATGTAGATCACAATCTAGGGTAGTTCTAGCTCAGCTAAGCACTCAGTGTACCTAATCATATTGAGTACCTGGTGCTGGCTTTAGGGAACCCTTCTTATTCTCGTGTGAAATAATATCCATGAAACCTCATACCTCGTGGTATAAGACTGTTCACCACAATAGTTTTGTAGGTGAGCGAATATTTTACAAACATTCACGTGATGTCATTGGGGTTCGATGATCATGGTAGACAATTTGTAATATTGAGCTAATTCGAAGTCCATTTCCTAATTTTTATAAGTCGTAACCTCAACGAGTGTAGAGTTCTTAATGGTTTAGCTAAAGATTTATTTGCGACGATATATGTAACGACTTAGAATTTTACCGTCCTGATTTGCGAATAATTGATAAATTTTAAATATAAAAATAATAGGTTTTATAATAAAAAATATATAACTCTTTTCTATAGTAACAAATGATGGTAAAATAGATTTGTAACAATCTAGGATTTTGCCACTTTGAAATAGACTATTTAAATATATTTTATATAATCAATAAATGGATTTTTATTAGCAAATAAACCTATTTTAATTATTTAATAATGATGATAAAATAGTTTTCAAATTTGTTTACCAATATAGATAGTTCAAATAAAAATAGAAAATGTGACCGAAGAACTTTTCCGAAATTTCGACTTTTCGACCCTCGAAATCGTCGGGGACATTGTGCACGTTTGGTGCATCATGCACACATATATATGATAGGATTTGTGATAATAAAACACTCTTATTAATATACTAACACATATTTAATTAGGCATAAAAGTGGATGTGACAAATTATGTTATAAAAGGCACATATATATATATATATACACAAAACACAGTTATATATATATATATACAAATGCCATGCCATACCTTAAGTACTGTACAACATGGCTTGGGGGGGGGCTTGCATGCATGTATGTATTATTTTATTAAGTCACTTTACATATTTTAATAAATTCCTTGGCCTATAGATACCCCTCTCATTGCTACATCCTCTTCTTTGTTTTCTTTTACATTCTCATGTTAAAAGCCTCTTTTTATCTTCATGTATTTCAATGGCTTCTATCTCCAAATTTCTAAGAGAAAAGATAGAGAAAATAGTGTAAAAATTTAATTAAACTCCTCCATTTCACTTCCAAATCCATTCTTTACTAAAATAAACCCATATCCACCAAAAACCACCAAGGTCAAGCCTTATTCTAGCCATGGCCGAGCCAAATTGGTCCAAGGCCGAGCCCATTTAGCCTTCCAAAGGTTCATATCTTCACTATGTTAAGCTGGGATGAAGTCAGCTAGGTCGAGAGCAAGTTTAGTTTGATTTAGTGAAAGTTTGGTGAGTAAAGTCCATGTTTTTAAAACTCATTTTACTAACTTTTTAAAGCTGTAAAATTTATGAGTTAAAATATTACTTAAGTGTGAAGTAATGTTATAGGTTATGTATGCATGCATATATGTTGATTTGGAGTTGATTGCTTATGTCGAAGTTTGAGTAGGCAATAAAAATTATAACTTGAATATTAAAAAAGTTAGTTCGTATTTGTGAAGTAATACCCTTGCTTATGATTGTGCTATAATTTTATGATGTGGTATTGTGATTGAATGTCATATGTGTTGTATGTGGGTTCATGACACAAAGGTAGCGATTCGCTAACCAAAAGCGACATAGAGATCCACTTTTTATCGAAAGTTTGATTTTATTCAAAGTGAAAAGTTTTTAAGTTTAAAACTTTGATTTTGGTTTTCAAAAGTTTATTTCCATGTTTTAAAGAAGACAAGATTTCAAAGTTAAAGTTTTTAAAGCTTAGAATCCAAATTTCAAAAAAAGTGAAACTACGGGTCTGTATAGCGATAGTCGCTATACGCGCAGTTCACAAAAACCAAACTATTTACAATCCAAAACTTGTTTCCACCTAGAAACTTTTTGAAAGGTGTTTTCTAACTTTGTTATAAGTTTTATAGTGTTAAAATAGAGTTTTGAAGTTAATTTGCTTAAAAACCAAGTTTTGAAATCACAGGTCGTATAGCGATAGTCGCTATATGCGCAGTTCGGAAAATTTATAAACTTGTTTTACCTTAAAATATTTTTGAAAATGTTTTCTAACTTTAAATTTGCAATTAGAGAACAATTATTTAATTATTTAATGATTATTTTATTGATTAATTAATTAAGGTAATTATTACTTAATCATTTGTTAATAATGGTTTTTAAACTTAAATGTTAATCAATTAAGTTAATCATGATTTGTTACTAATTTAAGGTTAATTTTTATTAAATTTTTTAATTAAGGATTAATTAATTATTATTTAATTACATATTTAAGATAATTATTATTTAAAAAGAGGTTTTATTTAATTAATCTTTGATTAAAGCTAATTATGTTTTAATTAGGTTTAATTACCTTTAATTAGAGTTTAATTACTATTTAACAAGGATTTGATTCTAATTAATAAGATTTTAATTTATTTTAAAATCGCTTTGAGTTTAAGTAATCAGTTTTGTTTTAAACTATTTTCTTTTCAAATTTGATTTAAATCAAGGGATTTCTTTGTCGCTTACCCTTAAGTAATCCCATATGATCAGGCAAACTATATGACATCTATTAGCAGAACGAAACACCATTCCGCTATTACAATTAACTTGGACATTTACTTAAGTTAATTGATCGTTTTGTGTTGATCACTTATATACCTGTTGTTATGTGGTGCCATGTTAAATTGTGTAAGTAAAACATAATTAAAGGCACCATTGTGGTCATTAAGCCTTCGTTTGATTTTGTAAGGTTAAATATTTCATTTTTCTTTTTGGAAATGGTTTCAAAATTATTGCATTTTGAATAAGATATTTAAAAATGATTTGATAAATGGTTTTACTAAAGATGTTTTTAACTAATGGAAATGGTTTTCCATATTAAATAAAAGTTTTATAAATGAATTTTGAAATTTATAAAGTGTTTTGGGTAAATGGATTTGAGTTTTTAAGAAAAGAAGATTTCAAAAATAAGGGAGATTTATAAAATGGATTGTTTATTTAAGGAAGCTAATTTGATTAAGGTTATTTTGGAAGATATTTAAACAGGAAGGGTATATAAAAAAGTTTTATAAATGATTTTGGGGTATTTATGAAAGAATTTTTAGAAAATGATTTGGATATTCATAAAGGGAGTTTATAAAAAGGTTTGGATATTTATAACAAATTTATATCAAAAGTTGGGTATCTATAAAAGCAATTTATATAAATGATTTTGAATATTTATACAAGGGCTTTATAAATGAATTTGGGAGATGGAAAGTGTTTTGAAATGGATTTGGATTCCAAGTAAAAGGGATTTCATGAGTGAAATAGATTTGATTAAAAAGAATTTATCTAAAAAGTATAAAAAGAATCTAAGATCTGGGTTTCTCTAAACTGAGTTTTTAAAAACGGTAGTATGGAACATCCATTCCACACTTAACACTGAGGAAATAGTATTTAGGGTTGTCCTTATCTCCAATTTAAAAAAACATTTATTTAATCCTTTTTAACATGATTTGGAAGTAAGAAGTTATTCGCAACTATTTTAGGAATATACTTATGTCAGAGAGAAAAGTATATGAATGTTTTAGAAAAACGTTTTGAAAGGAGATATATTAAATAAAGATATGTTTTTAGGCTTAGTGGTCGTTATGGATAAATAAAATCTCAAATGGAATTGGTTATTATTTGTTATTTGATAGTTAAATAACCGACTATTAAATATGAACAAAAATATAACTTTGGAAATATCTAGGAGAAACACGTGAGTTATATGGCGTAGTTATCTCCGATGATGTTGTACTATGCGTATAAATCACGTTTTGCTCTCCTAGGACAAATGATAAAGAAATCCATCCACTAACGGTTAGGAGGTGATCTCCGCTCTTATCTTTGACTATTTGTTTCCTAAAGAACCGAGGTTGAGTTTACCGAAAACTATTGAATGTTGTTTCGACGAGACTGGGATTGGATATGTTATCTGAAAACCACTTCGATCCAACTCTAGCGTTTCGAAGTGAAGACATCTTTAAGATGATGGAATCGAAGATTGTGCTTTTTGAAGTGCAAGGGCTGCTTGCTACTAATCTTGAGTGTGATTCCGAATTGGATGAAGTAGAGGTAGTGCCTTCGATTTGTTCATATCCTGAACAACTTGTATGGATGAATGCTGGCATTGCATTGCTTCCTAGAGGGTGCTGTTAGCATTCCAAGTGGGAAATGCTATATGATGGTAAAACGTAAGCTGTAACGCCCCCACTCCGAGACCCACATTAGCAAAGAGTATTACAAGGTAACACCGTCTGCTAATACGGAGAATAGAGTTGGATAGGAGCAACCCTCTATAGTCTTATCTTAATTACCTATTGAATACGCCGACAATTGCCACTCCTTTCTCAAATGGATCGACATTTCCAATAAATACTTAATACAAAGTCATATGTGGCTGAAGGATCTATCAGATTAAAATATAACAACTCAAATGTAATACACATCACAGAACAGTAGATCATCACATACATTTACACATATACAGATACATTACAGAGTATACAAAATGATACATGTCAAGTGGTAAGCAAACCACAATATACAGACGAGTCCAAAGAATACATATCAGAGTTACAGCCAAAAAGGACTACACAAAAAGCTATAACAAAAAGGAGCTAGCGGAATAATCCATGCGGAAGTAAAATAGGCTGAGTCCAATGTACCTAACCTGAAACATCTCGGTCTGACCCGAGTATAAAATACACGGGTCAGTCTAGCTAAACAAATCAGTTTGACAAACTAAATGATAATGAACATACAAGATCATAAAGTACCACCAATATCTCCAAAAGAGATAACCAGATCATCTAACAAAAGATGAATCATAACAAGCCTTATATCATCGACAACTCAAATAAACAAAGGATATCATATCCCAAAACAAGCCAAGAAGGCAAATAACAAATACCAACAAAGGTAACACAAGTTTCCACAAGGTAATCTATATATATCGTGTGGTTCAAAGGACCTACACCGAAGGGCAATACACTAGAGAAATATAATAGTCAAAGAAACAAAAGATGCTCGAGCTCAGTACTGTATAACAAGGATCCACAAGCCCGAAGGCAACAAACCCAAATATCTCTCGAGCGGTGACGAATGACCAACTCCAAAAGCGATACTATAGGGCAACAAACCCGAAGGCACACACCCGAAGGTACAAACTCGAAGGTACAAACCCGAAGGCAACATACCCGAAGGAAACAAACCCCGAAGGCTCAAACCCGAAGGCAACAAACCCTGAAGGCAACAAACCCCGAAGGCTCAAGCCCGAAAGCAACAAACCCCAAAGGCAACAAACCCTGAAGGCTCAAGCCCGAAGGCAACAAACCCCGAAGGCTCAAGCCCGAAGGCAACAAACCCCGAAGGAAACAAACCGCGAAGGCAACAAACCGTAGTGGCGAAGGTCCAGAGACCCAGTACTGGACACCACTAACTGGCGGAATGTGTCACAACTCTCAGAAAGGAACCCGGAAAATGTTAACGTGAGTCCCATACCCCACGTTCGCACTAAACGGTTTACTAACCGTTAGTCAATTTCACACTCAAAGCAGTACAAAGTTCACCTCATATCATCGGTAAACCAGACCCAAAGGTCAAAACGGTCAAACAAATAGATTAGGAATTAACTAAAAAGATAAACACACAAGTTCATAGCACGCATTTTATTTAATCATTTAATTCTCCTCCCTCTTCGCTCGAAGTGCAAAATCGTGTGCTTTATATAGAATTTATAAGTTGGAGAAACGAGTTTTTAATACAATTTAAAAGATCATTTTATAAAAATCCGTGTACGAAATCAAAAAGGAATCATCGAAGTCAACTAAAGTGAAACAACTAATCGGAGAAAGAAGAATTGATCAAAAATTGGAATCCCACACAAAATAGGCAAATTGGGCTGAGACAAGCAGATTCAGACGTCTGAATTGTATATTTCAGACGTCTGAAACTGGAGCTCAGGCAATACTTTGCCTAGGCCAATGATGGCCAAATCATATCGGAAGCAATCAGATGAGTGACGATGGCTAGGGGTTTACGCCAAACGACTACCCAACCTTAAAGACTCACCAATACACTCCGACCAACATGCCCAACCATCCATAAGGATTTTTCATAGATTTTGACTTCAAATGCCAAAAATTGGAATATTCATTAAACCAATTCAATTCAAAAGCAAATGGACAAGGAATATATGTTAGGAATTGCTACCTAACACTATCAAAGATATAGACGTAGATGTGAGTTCAAAAACTCACCTTTTAACCCAAAAACTCAAGAGAGAAGCTATAGAGCAAGGCAAGAACAATCACTCTTCAATTATAACCCAAGGAGCTTCAATCTAAGCTCAAGAACAAATATTTCCTAAGTTAGGGTTTAGAAAATTTCAGAAATCGAAGAGGAATTGAGATGGAGAAGGAGAAGAGGATGCTTACCTAAGCTTCTCTTTGATTTAGGAGCAAGAATTTGAGTTTGCAATTGAATCTATGGCTTGGAATTTCTATTTCCTATTTTCTTCCTCCATTTTCAGTTGAGCTTGAGAAAAAGAAATGAAATGAGTGAATGGATGAAGAGAGGGAGGCTGAGTTAGGGTATAGGATGAGTTGGGTGAAACCCAAACCCAAAAGCCCGCTAGAAAATAGCAAAATTCAACTTACTCCAAACATATCGATGCTTATACTCAAAAAAGTCGCAAACAACATTTTGAACTCAATGGAAATGGTCTCGAGTCCAAATTGTTGATTCTCAACTTCATTCCTCATTCAAATGTCTAAAATTTCCAAACTAGACGTCTGAATCTGGAAAAATATGAGTTGTCTAGAACAATATTCAGACGTCTGAATCGTCCATTTCAGACGTTTGAAAATGGCAATTTTAGCCTATTTCCTTTCTGGTTTGATTCGAACAATTTCAGACGTCTGAATCCCTTTAAGACAGTTTTTCATCAAATAGGCACCTCCGAATCTCGATCCACAAAGACTTTTCACTATTTTGACAGTTCTTCTACGAATAGTGACTTTTTCGGACTTAAATCCGACAAACGATGCTATATTTAAATAAAACATTTAAATATACAATCGTAATATATGCGGGTTGTTACACGTAGCCTCAAGCCTCATCAACCGGGAATGATTAAAATAGGAAAGATGCAGCAGGGCTAAGTGGGTCACTCGTATCAGGGTATGATCATCACTATCTATAGTCGATATTATCTCTAATTTGTATGCTCGGGGCCCATTAAACAAAGGGTGATCATATTCGGTACTACTAATCAAGTGGTAGGTCGGTTCTGTGTTGGCAGGGGATCCCGGTGAAGTCCTCGGTCTTATTTTATCGAGAAATGCACTGTAATGGGTGGTACCCTAGTAGCTCAGTTATTGTATGGAATCCATTCTCCAATAAGCGCCATACAGACTCAGTTGTGCCCATCTATGTTGAAATGTGAGATGCGAGCATTTCAGCTATATTCATATTTATTTGGAAACCATAGACATTATTATAATCTCACTGGATTTTATGTACAAATGTTTTGGTTATCGTAAGGTAAAAAACAATCCACGTTTATGTGCGACGTGGTCTTACGAGATGCCTATAAAGTTAAAGACTTATGCTTAACTCACACCAGACCCCTATCTGACCCGGAGTTTATTTTCCCTTTCCCTAAACTCTTGGGTGCTCAAATTTGAATAGGTAGCCAAGTGGTTCAGGTTTTCCACAGATTAACCTTGGAGGTGCTCGGAGCAGGTGGCATCATCGATAGCTAGTTATTTTTCTTGTTTCCGCTACATTATATGTATATGGTATTAGTTAGGTAAGGACGGGTTGTTATAACTGTCCTAGGTTAGAATTTTTATTAGTATGACTCTGATGTAAAATTTTGAAATGACTTTGTAATTTATTATGTTGAGTAATATATGTTTCGTTGCGTTGTGAGATTCTGTATTGTTTAGTTTCTTCTCTTCTATCTTTTCTTTCTTTCACCCTTAATAACCTATCTTTCAGATGACTAAATGATCAGCACACGAATACCGATGATGTATTAATTATTGCCTTTGGTAGTAAGAAAGGTAGATCGTTACATTTGGTATCAGAGCTTAGGTTGAGCGAACACATAGGCTTCGGTGGGGGCAAACTCATTGTAGATAGGGTCAGTAGTGCCCTAGAATTAGTCTGAGTGTAATATATATACGAGTGCGTATTTTGTTAGTGAATAAAATTATTTTATATTGCATTGTTTAACCTGTTGAGTGACTTAAGAATTATGGTCGATGCGCCTGATCAACGTTATCGACACGGTTTT
The DNA here is from genome assembly GCA_030737815.1 of Allium fistulosum. NCBI lineage: Eukaryota > Viridiplantae > Streptophyta > Magnoliopsida > Asparagales > Amaryllidaceae > Allium > Allium fistulosum. Next base: position 665,596,376 of record CM060903.1, read on the forward strand.
CTAAACACTTGAATAAGTTAAATTGACATAATATTGTTTTAAATTTGGTAAATGAAATAATTTTACCTAGGAATATATTTTCTATATACAAAAAAGGGATGATTTTCAAAATCTATGTAGTTATCTTTAAGGGAAGTGGGTTATGAGTTAATAATATTTAAATTATTAGCATTTAGAGTTTGACTAGTCATGCTTGTCCAGTTTTGAGCATTGACTATTATCAGATTTAATAGTAGATTTTATTTTTCCATCATGGGTTGGGTAGATAGAATTTGTAGGAATATTTGACTATAAGGCGTTCGACGATATGTAGGGTTAAAAATTGAATTTTAATGAAGGTGTTTATTTAAAAGAAAATCTTTAGATAGTTTTATAAGATGAATTAAGTGAGATGATTTACAAATCAGAACTATTAAATGTGTTTTAAAAATGAGAAGGGTTTTGAGAATGTTAAATCCCAGTGGCTTTGATAAATTCCAAATGATTTTGTAAAATAATAGTAATCTTTCTTAAAGATATTTTAAGATATAGATATTTTAAAATAAAGTTTGAGGGCAAGGTTTTCTTTGGACAGTTCGGGAATAAGTTTTGAGTTGTTTTGTGGTGATCAGAATAATCTTCTAAGTGACAATCAAAAGTTTAATTAGGCAAATATGATGGTGCACTTAGTAAATTATTCTCTTTGTCATTGTACAATCGGGACGAGTTCAAATCCGAATGAATCCAAAGAAAGTGGATGATTTTGTTAAAAACTATTTGTCTATAAATAGTATCGTTTCTAGAAGAAATTTGGAAAAAGAAGAAATATTTTTATTAACTAGTTTGAGTGTCTCGGAAATGACTAAAAATGAGTAAGAGATGTGTTTGGATGGAAAACACTTCTCTTATGTATTGCCCTTCTTAGTAAAGGGGCATATGATACTATTTGGTAGCACCCAGTTTCTTGATATCGTTTTAGAGTTACTCAGGTTATATGTATGTTTTCAAAATGTTTTTGAAATAAAACCAGGGTATTGTGTGAGATTTAATAAACTTTGTTTATTTAAACTGTATCTTTTGACTTTAACATCTAGGATGTGAAGAATTATTTTATGTTATTAGACCGGCTAATAGACATCTTTACCTTATAGTGTCTAAGAAAAAGTAAAATCTGGGATGGAGTTTGGATACTAGCATCCTACTCTTCTTAGCTACTTACCAGACCAATTAGGGTAAAGAGGTTGATTTGGTCGACTTAGTTTCGAGACCCAAATTATTTTCGGCCTGCATCTAATAGTTAAAATTAAGTAGAATTAAAAATCAGATGTTTGTATATACTCTTAGGATGTAGAAGAGTATTATATAAGTTAATAAATTTAAAAATTGATTCTTATGAAGCATGGTGGAAGGGTAGAAAGTAATTAGATAGTAACAATCGTTAGATTAGAATGTAGGTTGTATGAAGATCATTTCTCCTTTTTACATAGCTCTCGATCCTTGATTTGAGAATATGACTGGATGTGTTTTACACCATTCCAAATAAGGATTTATCACTCAATTTTTTACGATGAGCATTGCTGAGGGTTCTTACGTGGAACCAAATGTCGTCTATCATAGTTTATGGTTACGCAAGGAGAACAAAAGTTTCTAATTAAGAGGCCCGATCAAAGTCTGCACTAGAAAGTCGGGTGAGCAATACCAGTTCAGAAGTGAAGTTATGTGCTCGAGTGAATGATCAATTCAGATTTACATATGAACGATCTATGTACATCATACGGATTGATGAATAGTTTAAGTGTTTCTAGAAATTAGGGTTGTGGTACAATTTCAAAGACGAAATTCTATTAAGGAGGGAGGAGTTTAATGACCCAGAATTTTCTTAATTTGTGAATATATAATAAATTTTAAATATTAAATATAACACTTTTCTATAATAACAAATTATGGTAAAATAGATTTGTAACAACCCAGGATTTTGTCATTTTGAAATAGGCTATTTGAATATATTTTTTATAATCAATATATGGATTTTTATTAGCAAATAAACCTATTTTAATTATTTGACAATGATGATAAAATAGTTTCAAAATTTTGTTTACCAATATAGATAGTTCAAATAAAAATAGAAAACGTGACCGAAGAAAGTTTTCCGAAATTTCAACTTTTCGACGCCCAAAAGTCGTCGAGAATGTTGTGCACATTTGGTGCATCATGCACACATATATATGATAGGATTTATGATAATAAAACACTCTTGTTTATATACTAACACATATTTAATTAAGCATAAAGGTGGATGTGACAAATTATGTTATAAAAGGCATATATATACATAAAACACACATATAAATATATACAAATGTCATGCCATACCTTAAGTACTCTACAACATGCCCTAGGAGGGGAGGTAATGTGTATATGTGAGGGAGAGGGGAGGTATGGGTGCATGCATGCATGTATGTATTATTCTATTAAGTCATGTAACATATTTAAATAAATTCCTAGGCCTATAAATACCCCTCTCATTCCTACATCCTCCTGTTCATTTTCTTATACATTCTCATGTTAAAAAACCCTTCTTATCTTCATGTATTTCAATAGCTTCTATCTCCAAATTTCTAAGAGAAAAGATAGAGAAAATAGTGTAAAATATAACTAAACCCCTCTATTTCACTTCCAAATCCATTCTCTACTAAACTAAACCCATATCCACGAAAACCACCAAGATCGAGCCTTATTCTAGCCATGGCCGAGCCCAATTGGTCCAAGGCCGAGCCCATTTAGCCTTCTAAAGGTCCACATCTTCACTATGTTAAGCTAGGATCAAATGAGCTAGGTCGAGAGCAAGTTTAGTTTGATTTAGTGAAAGTTTTGTGAGTAAAGTCCATGTTTTTAAAACTCATGTTACTAACTTTTTAAAGCTGTAAAATTTATGAGTTAAAATGTTGTTTAAGTATATAGTAATGTTATATGTTGTGTATGCATGCATATATGTTGATTTGGAGTTGATTGTTTATGCCCAAGTTTGAGTAGGCGATAAAGATTATAACTTTAATATTGGAAAAGTTAGTTAGTATTTGTGAAGTAATATCCTTGCGTACGATTGTGCTATATTGTTATGATATGGTATTGTGATTGAATATCATATGTATTGTATGTGGGATCATGTAACGACCCATATTTTTGACCATTTAAAAATATTTAATTTAATTTAATTATCGAATAAAGATGGTTAGAAACAAAAATTTATATTGTCATTAATGAAAATATATCGAATGGAAGTGATAGTCTAAATTGAATCTGTAAATGACAAAATTGCAATAAGTGAAAAGTTTTAATTAGTAGCTGAATTGAAACAAAAAATATTCAATTGTATTAAATTAATAGCTGAAGTATGAACAATAAATGCCATTTGAATAAAGAAATTGAATAAATGTGCAATAAGATAAAAGAGGATAACAAATTTCAATATAACCTTTTGATATTGATTGTAAGGAATTAATAATAGAATTCGAATAACAAATGTTTATTCTTAAATACGAGATTGATTGGTTGTTAATAAAAGAAGAACATAAGTCGAATAGATAAATTTTCTGATATTTGAAATATCTGAATCTATTAATTTTGAAACTATATTAAATTTTCAAAACGCTAAATTCTGAATAAGAAGAAAAATTATATATACATGAATGTAAATTTCACCATTTCAAACTTATGATAAAATATTTATATATATATATACAAAAATATATACAAGCTCCATTATGGAAAATTTTAAGCTTATGATGGCAAAAATATATAAGTGTGTGTATATATATATGTATACAGAAATTATGTATGTGTAAATATGAATATATCTAGATGTATATGAAAATATGTAAATATGTATATGGTAAATATATATATATATGAGTATATGTTTATAAGAATAGGGTATATGTAAATATATAAAATAGTGAATATGTAAATATATGTAAATCTGTAAATATATATGTATATATATATATATATCTATGTATATGTATATGGAAATATGACAAAATAAATATGTATATGGTAAATATATATACATGTAAGCTATATACATATACATGGAAGCCTCAAAATGGCAAGACAATAACTCAAGCACACAAAACATAAAATCAAGCATAGTAAATATCAAATCAAGCCATAATACATCAAATCACCCATAAAGATCAAATCAGCCATAAAACAAAAGAAAGAAAAGAAAAAATGAAAGATGAATGAAGTGTGAAGGAACCTGTATATGATATATCAGCCACCCTATATATGTGCATAGCCACCCTAGTATTTACTGTACACTTTCCATTCTCTATATATATGCATAGTCGTGTCATGTTCTTCTTAAAATAAACAACAACAGAGCTGCCATTAAATCAAAAAGGAATCAAGTCCGTTAAAACTTGAAGAGGTGATAAAGCAAAGCAGTTCATTCCTTTATAGTGAGTAAAACACTTTGTCATGTTTACTAGATATCATATTCATATACATAACTATGATTATATGGATGAATCAATTAATCGGTGATAAGCATATCTGCATCCGTAGTGTGTACATGTCTTTGTATACGTTTGTTAGCCACAGTTAGGTCACCCTGCAACCCAACATTTGTTCTTCTTCTTCAAAAAGTTGCTCTGTATATGTTTTTTTATAAAACAGTTAAGTCCAGTAGCTTCAAAAATCAATAGATCAACAACCATTTGGTTTTAGATCTTGATTTTAAACGAAAAGTTGTTTGTTTTCGAATGAAGAACATTTCAAAATTTATTTCATCGAATTTCATGGAGCAAAGAGGAAGGAAACATCATTTTACAGAGAGTAGATCAGTCATGACCAAAATTCGAACATCAAATTTTAAAGGATGGATTATATGGATGCGTTCGTCGTTGAAAAATGGGATTTTTAGAATTGGTTTGAGGATTTTTAAGGTCGTGTGGATGTAGGAAGTAAGAGATCAACAGAATTGGGTATAATGTCAAATTAAGGCGCTGAAGTTGATTTCAGGTCAAGGCGTTGGCCATGGAGGAGGAGTAGGTGATGGGGCATTCGAGAAAAATAATGCAGCAATTTGTAGTGGAGTGTGCGAGCTAGTCAAGGAGGTTTTAGGGTTTAGGTTCAGTTTGGGTTTGGTTTCGGTTCCGGTTCATGGGAAATGGCGGTGACGAGAGGACGAGATAGGTGTGCGCTAGGGGGGAAAGGTAGAGGTGAGGGTGGTGGTGCTCTAGGCGAAATCTTGTTGTGGACGACGGTCTTCGGTGTCGTGGTGATTGAAGGGGCATGGTTTCGTTCCAGTTAGGCGGAAGGAGTTCGAAATTTGAACTGGGGGTGTGGTCTCAGGTGGGAAAATCGTGTGTGATGGTCGTGGGCGACTTGTAGGAATGAAGGGCGGCGAGAATGGTTGGCCGAAGCCATTGTGTACGTGCACAGTTGCGTGCACGTTCTAGTGGAATGGAATGAATATGAGAGGAGAGAAAAGATACTGGAGGAAGAAGAAAGGATTTTGGTTTGGAAAAGAATGTTGGTTGGGTTTGGTGAAAATAAAGTAAATTTAATTTATTCTTATTTCATAAATCTATAAACCTATAATTCAATTTCTCATTCATTTAAAAAACCAATCGACGAGCCGATTTTTGCGTCGAGCTCCTGTGTTATCCTCCGAACTAATATCGTCGTGTTTTCTGCAAAGTAATTTAATGATATAAACGAAAAAGTGATCTCTTATTTGATTAATTATATGTTAATTAATAAATTAAGGGTTAAATGAACTGTTTAATTTTAAATTAATTAAGAATAAATCATTTACTTAATTTCTTGGATTGACAAATAATCTGGATTTAAAAATATAACTTGACTTAGTTAAGTTAAAACCCAATTAAATTCTGAATTGTAAACTGATTTAATATCAATTATAAATCGTTGATTGAGTTAATGATCTATGTTGACTGATATTTATTTTGGATATTGATTTCAGTTATCTTCGTTTGTGCCATTAAGTAGCCAAACAAAGTAAAGTAGATAAAATAAAACGTTGACACGTTTTATTGGAAGTAAATTGACTTGTCCTGATCACTATTCTTAATTTCAGAAATGTGATGATTACAAGCGAATTAATTTCGATGGATTGGTCATGATAAAGTAAACATATGGATTGAATTTCCATATGTGAATATTGACATCCTTATTGTAGAATTGTTATTTAAACGACTTGACCTTTAAAAATTTATTGTTTGGATTCGATGAGGCCGGGATCGGATATCAGCATTATCCGAAAACCACTTCGATCCAATATCCACTACGAACCTTTACGGTTCTGATTGTAGAGCCTAGTATGCTGGAATTTAATTAATGTAACAATTTCTGCTTAGACACTATTATAATATCATCAGATTTTCTATAAAAGTGTTTTGTTTATCGTAAGGTAAAAACCCGTCGTGTTTATGTGTAATGCGGTCTTACGAGATACTTTTGTTTTCAGAGGATTTTAAAAATAGTAATAATTCAAATTGAGTGTGTTTTCTCACACTGGTCCAGACTGACTCGGGTGTTATTTAATTATAATGCTCGGGTCATACCGAGTATTACAGATTCAGGATAGGATGCTTGGAGCTCAGGAGACGAGTTGGATGACAGAGACGTATTCCCATACTTGTTATTTTCCGATGTGTGTGTAGGCTATATAGTTAGCACTGGTGAGGACAAGTTATAATAACTGTCCATATGTATATATTGATTGTTGTACTCTGATGATTGTATATATATTGACAGTCATAGTTTTCTTTGTATAAAGATCTGTTGTTATATATTATATTTTTTCCGCTGCGTCTGTGAGATTCTGTGTTGTTTTTTATGTTTCTTCTTCTATCGTTTTCTTCTTAACTCCTAATGATCTGGTATTTCCGGCACTCGATTGCTTGGCATTCTATACAGTGGACGTATTTTTGTCGATTTTCGAGGGTCGAAAAACCCGGGTCGTTACAGCTGGTATCAGAGCTGAAGGTTAAGCGAGAACCTTGGCTTTGTTGGGGATTACTCATTAGAGATAGGGTCAGTAGTACCCTAGAATGAGTCGGAGTGTATATACGTATAAGAGAGAGCGTATTTGTTAGTGATATAAAAATATTTTGATATTAATAAATGAAATGATTTTAACTTGGATTTTATATAGAATATAAATGAATGAACCTTATAAACCGATAAAACTAATCGTGACTGTTGATGATGATTGGATGTTACCTCTTTGTTGATTGATTGTTTGATTAATATGGATGTGCATATTATCGCTTATTGATTGATGAGTCGTGCTCGGCCAGTTTATGAGCATCGACTATTGACTGTTGATTTAAGCATTTGACTATGGTTGGAAAATTTTGGTATTGAAAAATATTTAACCAATTGAGGAACTGCATGTTTAACATGGATTTTGAAGTGAATTTATATTTGAATTTTCCCCTGTATCATTTTAAAAGAGTAATGGATACCATTTGAAAGTGATATATGAAATATGGTTTATCTAGACATGGTTAATAAATAAACGAAAAGTTATTCACACTGAAAATTTGAGAGTTTGGATTCCAGGATTTTCGAAATTGGTTTTAAGATTCTGAAAATATATAGTAGCATAATTTGAAATTATTTTTCGAATAGAACTGTTATAAATGATTTCAAAGTGATTTCAAAAAGGGATTTTCAAAAGATTTAAAGGAAATGAAGTCCGTAATTTGATTTTTGGATTGAATTATACTATGAACACATGTATCATATGCATTAGGATTTATTGATTGGTTGATTGTGCATCTTGTTGAGATGATTGATTGCCGATTCCAATTTTGAATTGGAATTTGATTTTTTCGACTATTTTGAATAGTTGAACACTTCCAAATTGAGAATTAATTTTCAAATCTAATTTTTTTGGAAAGTATATAAAGTTTAGTTTTGAAAATTTTAAAATAAAGGTAAATAGAAGTTGGATAAGTTTTAAAATGTTAAATATTTGGATAAGTAAAATAAATAAGATTATTTTGTATTATACAAAGAAGAAATTGGTTTTGGACTGCTTTATATGAAATTGAGTTTTAAGAAATGCTTTGGACTTCATAAATACTTATAAAACCTTATTTATTTGCAAAATGATTTTGAAGGCAAATTTTAATTATGTAAAAATATGAAATCTAGTTTTGAAAAGTTTTATAATGAAATTGTTTGAGAAATGTTTCTGAAAAAAAAACTTATAATAATAATAATAAAATAATAAAATAAATAAATAAATATTTATAAGGTCATTTATATATAAACAATTTTTTGTAAAGTATTTGATTTTGAAAAGAAATTGTTGTTTTAAAAGTTAGTTACTTACAATATGATTTTTGAAAGGAAGTTGATTTTATAAAGATATGACTACGAAATATGAAATTGAAATAAAATTTTGAAACTATTGATTTGAAATTATGAAACTTTGAATTTAAATGACATCCAATTTGAGGAAAATGATTGTTGAAATCATATATGAATTTGAAGCTGAACCAATATTTGAATGTGGTTGATTTCGAGAACCTTTGATTGTAAAATAAAAGAAAAAATTGATTTGGAAGTTTTTAAACTTATATAAAATGAATAGTATAAGTATGAAGTAATTCAAAAACTATTGATTTGAAAGGTACTCGATCTTGAAAGTGATATTCTTATATATAACGAAATTTATATAAGTATGATTTTGAAGTGATGATTTTAAAATGTACTATGTATAGTATGATATACATTTTAAAATTGTAGATATGGGAAGTACCTTCTGCTTGATTATCCGCTTTGTGGCCACATTGTGGATACATTCTTATTGATTCTTTGATTTGGTCCTAGATGGACTTGGGTGGATCCAGAAATGGGTCCTAATCGATATAGGTTGTCCGAACATAATACTCATGAGTTTCCTTCGACTCGGCTGCATAGCGAAATTCGCAGGGCTGTGAAGGCTTACGGTTACGGATGTTACCTGGGGGAACCAGGCGAAACCGTTGTGTAACTGTGATCTATGGTCGTTTTCGGCGTAATCCACCTGGGTAGAGCGATTTCCCTGAGGTACGTATGTTTCCTGGGGGAACCAGGCGAAATCATTGTGTATCTGCGGTCCACACGGCGTAATTCCAGGGGGTAGATGATTGCCTTGAGTCTATGGGTGATAACGATGTAACCACTAGTGTTACAATTAAGTAGAATACGATCCATGCGATTGTTTTGCATAGCGTAATTCGTAGAGCAGTGATTGCTCACAGGTACGGATTTGCCTGGGGGACCCAAGCGAAACCATTGTGTATCTACGATCTATGAGTGTTCTGGATGTCCTGGCGTAAGACGTGGGGCGGTGACTGCCTAAAGTCACCTGAGGCCGCGTCGGTCTGTCCTCTCGACTTAGCAACAGAGCGACCTTAGGGACAGCGTTCCATGACGATCCCGTTCGTTTTATTTCGATGATTGGATTGTACTTTCCATATCTGTTTTTAAAAGTTTTTCAAGTATTTTCACTAGGTGTTGAAACGGGTCTACTAAGTACTTAGAGATTTCTAGTCTCGCTCCTGATAAACTTATTACTAGCTTCTTTAAAAACAAGGATAAACTTGTTGAAACATTGAGTTATCAAAAGTCTTTTCGATATAAAAGTATTTTGTTATAAAAGAATTCTTAACAAAGAAAATTTTCAAACATTTATGTATTTTGTAATAAAAGTATTTTGTTATAAAAGAATTTTCTATCTTTTCTGTTTATCTTTCGGTTCTCTTATTCCGCTCTTTTCAAGGACGAAAAGTTTTGAGTAGGGGAGATTGTAATGACCCGTATTTTTGACCATTTAAAAATATTTAATTTAATTATCGAATAAAGATGGTTAGAAACAAAAATTTATATTGTTATTAATGAAAATATATCGAATGGAAGTGATAATCTAAATTGAATCTGTAAATGACAAAATTGCAATACGAGAAAAGTTTTAATTAGTATCTGAATTGAAACAAACAATATTCAATTGTATTAAATTAATAATTGAAGTATGAACAATAAATGTCATTTAAATAAAGAAATTGAATAAATGTGCAATAAGATAAAAGATGATAACAAAGTTCAATATAACCTTTTGATATTAATTATAAGGTATTAATAATAGAATTCGAATTAACAAATGTTTATTCTTAAATGCGAGATTGATTGGTTGTTAATAAAAGAAGAACATAAGTCGAATAGATAAATTTTCGGATATTTGAAATATCTGAATCTATTAATTTTGAAACTATAAATTTTCAAAACGCTAAATTCTGAATAAGAAGAAAAATTATATATACATGAATGTAAACTTCACCATTTCAAACTTATGATAAAATATCTATATATATATACACACAAAAATATATACAAGTTCCATTATGGAAAATTTTAAGCTTATGATGACAAAAATATATAAGTATATATATATATATGTATATAAAAGTAATGTACGTGTAAATATGAATATATCTAAATGTATATCAAAAAATGTAAATATGTATATGGTAAATATATATATATATATATATATATATATATATGAATACATGTTTATAAGAATAGGGTATATGTAAATATATAAAATAGTGAATATGTAAATATATGTAAATATGAAAATATATATGTATATATATCTATGTATATGTAAATATGAAAAAATAAATATATATATATGGTAAATATATATACATGTAAGCTATATACATATACATGGAAGCCTCGTCATGGCAAGACATAAAATCAAGCACACAAAACATAAAATCAAGCATACTAAATATCAAATCAAGCCATAATACATCAAATCACCCACAAAGATCAAATCTGCCACAAAACAAAAGAAAGAAAATTAAAAAAAAAATGAAAGATGAATGAAGTGTGAAGGAACCTGAACATGATATATCAGCCACCTTATGCATGTGCATAGCCACCCTAGTATTTACCATACACTTTCCATTCTCTATATATATATACATAGCCATGTCTTGTTCTTCTTAAAAAAAAGAGCCGCCATTAAATCAAAAAGGAATCAAGTCAGTTAAAGCTTGAAGAGCTGATAAAGCAAAGCAGTTCATTCCTTTGTTAGAAGTGAGTAAAACACTTTGTCTTGTTTACTGCATATCATATTCATATAAATAACTATGATTATATGGATGAATCAATTAATTGGTGACAAGCATATCTACATCTGTTGTGTGTACATGTCTTTGTATATGTTTGTTAGCCATAGTTAGGTCACCCTACAACCCAACATTTGTTCTTCTTCTTCAAAAAGTTGCTTTGTACATGTTTTTTTTATAAAACAGTTAAGTCAAGTAGTTTCAAAAATCAATAGATCAATAACCATTTGGTTTTAGATCTTGATTTCAAAAGAAAAGTTGTTTGTTTTCGAATGAAGAACATTTTAAAATTTATTTCATCGAATTTCATGGACCAGAGAGGAAGGAAACATCATTTTACAGAGAGTAGGTCAGTCATGACCAAAATTCGAACATCAAAATTTAAAGGATGGATTATATGGATGCGTTCGTCGTTGAAAAATAGGATTTTTAGAATTGGCTTGAGGATTTTTAAGGTCATGTGGAGGTAGGAAGCAAGAGATGAACGGAATTGGGTATAATGTCAAATTAAGGCGCCGAAGTTGATTTCAGGTCAAGGCGTTGAACATGGAGGAGGAGTAGGTGATGGGGCATTCGAGAAAAATAATGCGGCGATTTGTGTTGGAGTGTGCGAGCTAGTCAAGGAGGTTTTAGGGTTTAGGTTCAGTTTGGGTTTGGTTTCGGTTTTGGTTCGTGGGAAATGGCGGTGACGAGAGGACGCGATAGGTGTGCGCTAGGAGGGGAAAAGGAAGAGGAGAGGGTGGTGGTGCTCTAGGAGAAATCTGGTGGTGGACGGCGGTCTTCAGTGTTGTGGCAAGGCGATTGAAGGAGGCATGGCTTCGTTCCAGTTAGGGGGAAGGAGTTCGAAATTTGAACTGGGGGTGTGCTCGCGATCTCAGGTGGGAAAATTGCGTGTGATGGTCGTGGGCGACTTGTGAAAATGAACGGCGGCGAGAATGGTTGGCCAAAGCCATTGTGTATGTGCACGTTTTTCGTGCACAGTTGCATGCACGTTCTAGTGGAATGGAATGAATATGATAGGAGAGAAAAGATACTGGAGGAAGAAGAAAGGAAGGATTTTGGTTTGGAAAAGAATGTTGGGCCGAGAAGGGTTTGGGCTTTGTTTGGCGAAAATAAAGTAAATTTAATTTATTCTTATTTAATAAATCTATAAACCTATAATTCTATTTCTCTTTCATTTGAAAAACCAATCGATGAGCGGATATTTGTGTTGAGCTCCTATCATTATGTGTTATCCTCCGGACTAATATCGTCATGTTTTCTGCATAGTAAAATTTTATGATATAAACGAAAAAGTAATCTCTTATTTGATTAATAATATGTTAATTAATAAATTAAGGGTTAAATGAACTGTTTAATTTTAAATTAATTAAGAATAAATCATTTACTTAATTTCTTGGATTGACAAATAATTTAAATTTAAAAATATAAGTTGACTCGGTTAAGTTAAAACCCAATTAAATTCTGAATTGTAAACTGATTTAATATCAATCATAAATCGTTGATTGGGTTAATGATCTATGTTGACTGATATTTATTTTGGATATTGATTTTAGTTATCTTCGTCCGTCCATTAAGTAGCCAAACAAATTAAAGTAGATAGAATAAAACGTTGACACGTTTTATTGGAAGTAAATCGACTTGTACTGATCACTATTCTGAATTTCAGAAAATGTGATGATTACAAGTGAATTAATTTCGATGGACAGGTCATGATAAAGTAAACATATGGAATGAATTTCCATATGTGAATATTGACATCTTGATTGTAGAATTGTTATTTAAACGACTTGACCTTTAAAAATTTATCGTTTGGATTTGATGAGACCGGGATCGGATATCAGCATTATCCGAAAACCACTTCGATCCAATATCCACTACGAACCTTTACGGTTTTGATTGTAGAGCCTAGTATGTTGGAATTTAATTAATGTAACAATTTCAGTTATTTTAATAAATATTTGTACCTAGACACTATTATAATATCATCGGATTTTCTATAAAAGTGTTTTGGTTATCGTAAGGTAAAAACCCGTTGTGTTTATATGTGACGCGGTCTTACGAGATATCTTTGTTTTCAGAAGATTTTAAAAATAGTAATAATTCAAATTGAGTGTGTTTTCTCACGCTGGTTTTCCAAGCAGACTCGGGTGTTATTTTATGATAATGCTCGGGTCAGACCGAGTATTACAGATTCAGGATAGGATGCTTGGAGCTCAGGAGACGAGCTGGATGACAAAGACGTATTTCCGTACTTGTTATTTTCCGCTGTATGTGTAGGCTGTATAGTCAACACTAGTGAGGACAAGTCATAATAACTGTCCATATTGATATATTGATTGTTGTACTCTGATGATTGTATATATATTGACAGTCACAGTTTTGTTTGTATAAAGATCTATTGTTATATATTATATTTTGTTCCGCTGCGATTGTGAGATTTTGTGTTGTTGTTTATGTTTCTTCATCTTTCCTTTTATTCTTAACCCGTAATGATCTGGTATTTCTGACACTCGATTGCTCGGTATTTTATACAGTGGACGTATTTATGTCGATTTTTGAGGGTCGAAAAACCCTGGTCGTTGCAGATCATGACACAAAGGTAGCGATTCACTAATCAAAAGTGACGTAGAAATCCGCTTTTTGTCGAAAGTTTATTTTGTTTCAAAGTGAAAGGTTTTAAGTTTAAAACTTTGATTTTGATTTTTAAAAGTCTATTTCCATATTTTAAAGAAGGCAAGAGTTCAAAGTTGAAGATTTTAAAGCTTAGGAATCAAAATTTCAAAAAAAGTGAAATTACAGGTCTGTATAGTGATAGTGGCTATAGGTGTAGTTCGCAAAAACCAAACTATTTCCAAATTCAAAACTTGTCTCCACCTAGAAACTTATTAAAATTTATTTTCTAACTTTTTTTTAAGTTTTAAAGTGTGAAAATAGATTTTTGAAGTTAATTTGCTTAAAAACCAAGTTTTGAAATTATGGGTCATATAGCGATAGTCGCTATACGCGCACTTTGGAAAATTTAACTATTTTTCTAATCTAAATTTGTTTTAACTTAAAATCTTTTTAGAAAATGTTTTCTAACTTTAAATTAGCAATTAGAGAAAAATTATTTAATTAATTATTTTTTAATGATTATTTAATTGATTAATTAAGGTAATTAGTACTTAATCATTTGTTAATAATGGTTTTTGAACTTAAATGTTAATCAATTAAGTTAATCATGATTTGTTCCCTAATTAAGTTTATTTATTATTTAATTTTTAATTAAGGATTAATTAATTATTATTTAATTATTTCTTTAAGATACTTATTAATTAATTATTATTTTAAAATGGATTTTATTTAATTAATCTTTGATTAAAGTTAATTATGTTTTAATAAGGTTTAATTAAGTTTTAATCACCTTTAATTAGTGTTTAATTACTATTTAACAAGGATTTGATTTTAATTGATAAGATTTTGTTTTATTTTAAAATCGCTATGAGTTTAAGTAATTGATTTTGTTTTAAACTGTTTTCTTTTCAAATTTGATTTTAATCAAGGGATTTCTATATCGCTTAGCCTTAAGTAACCCCATATGATTAGGAAAACCAAGGATACTTTTAACTAATGGGAATGGTTTTCCATGTTATAAAAGAAGTTTTATAAGGAGTTTTATAAATGAATTAGGAAATTTATAAATGCTTTGGGTAAATGGATTTGAGTTTTTAAGCAAATAAGTTTTCAAAAATAAGGGAGATTTATAAAATGGACTGCTTATTTAAGGAAGCTAATTTGATTAAGGTTATTTAGGAAGTTGTTTAAAAAGGATAGGTTTATAAAGAAGTTTTATAAATGATTTTGGGGTATTTATAAAAGAATTTCTAGAAAATGATTTGGATATTCATAAAGGGAGTTTATTAAAAGGTTTGGATATTTATAAGAAATTTATATGAAAAGTTGGGTATCTATAAAAGCAATTTATATAAATGATTTTGAATATTTATAAAGGGCTTTATAAATGAATTTAGGAGTTGGAAAGCATTTTGAAATGGATTTGGATTTCAAGTAAAAGAGATTTTATGAATGAAATATATTTGATTAATAAGGATTTATTGAAAGAAGTATAAAACGAACCTGAGGTCTGGGTTTCTCTAAACTGATCTTTTAAAAATGGTAGTATGGAACATCCTTTCCACATTTAACACCGAGGGGATAGTGTTGAGGATTATCCTTACCTCCAATTTAAACAACATTTGTTGAATCCCTTTTAACATGATTTGGAAGTAAGAAGTTATTCACAAATGTTTTGTGTATATTCTTACGCAGAGAGATAGGTATATAAATGTTTTAAACAAACGTTTTTAAAAGAGATTTGTTAAATAAAGATTTGTTCCGAGGTTTAGTGGTTGCTATGGATAAAAAAATCTCAAATAGAATTGGTTGTTGTTTGTTTATTGGATAGTTAAATAACCAACTATCAAACATGGACCCTAAAATGTAATTTTGGAAATATCTAGGAGAAAAACGTAAGTTATATGGCACAGTTATCTCCGATGATGTTATACCGTGCGTTAATTCTCGTTTCGTTCTCGTAGGACGAATGATAAGGAAATCTGTCCACTAATAGTTAGGAGGCGACCTCCGACCTTATCTTTGACTGCTTGTTTTCTAAAGAATCGGTTTTAGTTTACTATAAGTTATCGAATGTTGTTTCAAAGAGAACGGGTTCAAATATGTTATCCGAAAACCACTTCGATCCAACTCAAGCATTTCAAAGTGAAGACGTCTTGAAGATGACGGAACTGAAGGCGGAGCTATTTGAAGTGCAAGGGCTATTTGCTACTAATCCCGAGGGTGATTCCAAAATGGATATAGTAAAAGTAGCACCTTCGGTTTGTCCATCTCCTAGATAACTTGTATAGGTGAGTACTAGCATTGCATTATTGCCTGGAGGGCAGTGTAAGCATTCCAAGCTATATGAAAGGTAAAACATATATTTTATCAGTTAGGTAAGGACAGGCTATTATGACTGTCATAGGTTAGAATTTTTATTAGTATGACTCTGATGTAACATTTTGAAATGACTTTGTAATATATTATGTTGAGTAATATATATTGTACCATTGCATTGTGGGATCATGTGTTGTTTAGTTTCTTCTCTTCTATCTTTTCTTTCTTTCACCCCTAATGATCTATCTTTTGGACGACAAAATGATGACACACGAATACCAAGGATGTATTAAGTGTCGTCTTTGGTAGTAAGAAAGGTAGATCATTACAATATACCATAGCATTTAATAAGTAAGTGCAATTTTTATGTTTCTTAACTAGTATTTGTAGTTAGTTCCCGTGAAAGTGTTCTTTCCAAAGAATATCTTCATGCTACCCGTTATATATATACAAATTCTTTAGAGTAAATTAGATATCATTGCATATATTCTCATACATGTTAGAATTATTTATTATTTTTATCTAACGATTCTCCCATTGAATTTTTCATGTCACTACGACCTTGAGGGTGCTCAATAAATCATAGTCCCCATAAACGATAAGTAGCCATTTACTAGTTATATCTTATATAACTCTTGACATACAATTTAATTATGCGTTTATCATGTCACTATGACCTTGAGGGTGCTCAATAAATCATAGTCCCCATAAACGATAAGTAGCCATTTACTAGTTATATCTTATATAATTCTTGACATACAATTTAATTATGCTCATAATCATCTTTATGACCTTGAGGGTGCTTAATAAATCATAAAGTATATTGACACTGTTGACCCAATCATTTCATGATATTCTAAGAGGAGCTATGTAATCCTCAAAGGTGCTCAACAAAGTTACATCCATTCTTATATATCTATAGATTTTACAAACATTACCTTGGATATTCCATGTATTGAGGGTGTTGAACAAACATGGATATATAATATATTCTATTTATATTATAAACGTTGGAAAGCATTATTATTACTAAATACATAATTTAATATAATTTTATAGTGTATTATTGATTATTCAAGGAAGATGAGTATATAACAAATATAACTCACGATACCAAATATCTTTTTTATACATTTAGTGCATACTACCTTAAGTTTCATGGGTTTTATTTATATTTGACCTCTCATTTTATTTATACATAATATATATACATACATATACATATATATACATATACATACACCTTTAATTATAAATTTTATAATTTGTTTAGTTATATATATATTTATATGTAATTCTTTTATTAATTAAACAATTTAATCAATTTGGAAATATAATATGTATTCAAATTTACATTTTATAACATTTATAAATTTAATTTTAATTACATATTTAATTTAAAATAATTTTAAATTTGCATTTTATAACTTTTACAAAAAAAAATTATTTATTTAATATAAATAATTTAAATTGATTTATAATATTCAAGTACGCTATTTAAACTAACCTAAGGCTCAAATCACATTTAAGTCTTCAACAAGTGCACATCCTAGAATCAGGCCATTTCGATGAAATAAGGGTTAGAAGATTACGGAGTTTCCATATAAGTGGTCCTTAATTAGAGCAACCAACTTAGTTTAAGCACCCTTTTCTAGACATCCATCTACTTTGACTTTTCCGAAGGCATTTCCGTTAGTGTTGTTTAATCAATTACACAAGCACGTTTACAGCTCTAATACTATTGTTGGATTATGTGCAATGACAATAGGGTAAAAGGGGTGAATTTCAAAAAAAATTCCTTCTATTAATTTGCACAAGGTCTTTTGTTTGTGTCTACATAAAAAATATTTGATAGTACTAAATCAAATTTAGTATCTTGATTGAGAAAAGACGTTTTTTCAATATTTTAATTTAGTTTTATTAATTAAAATTTATTTGTTCTTACCAATTAAATAATTTTATTTATAATAAATTTATAATTAGTTAGCTAATTAATAAAATGTGACATAATATCCATATTCACAATAAGGATACACTCACACACTAACTAAGGTTTATGTGAGAGTTAACCACTTTGACCTATGGTCAACAAGATGTCTAGCAAACTATTTAATACATACATATATCTATATATAATATATACACTATAAGGTACATATCTCCTAAGTAATCATGAAATAATAATTTTTTTAATTCGGTTATTATAATTTAATAAAAACATAATATATACATATTAAATATAACATTGATATATAAATGGAAATAAAATATAATTTAAACCTTACATATATGTATAAATAAAAATAATAAAAAATATTTTCTATAGAAATTTATAACACAATATACATATGTTTAATACACACACAAAAACAGATATATCTATATATATATATATGTATATATATATGTGTGTGTGTGTATAAAAATATTTTCTATAGAAATTTACAACATAACACACACACACACATTGATGTTCGAGTAGGGATGGAGCAATAGATCTCTAACCTACCGGCTTTCATCTTAATCGAGGAATAGTAAGTCGGAAAATGTCGGAAACGTGTTAATGGTGTCGATTTCTTACTTGTTTATGAAAATCGTTAATACTATACTTAATACTATACTTAATACTAAATGCCAATGAGATAGCCTTATCTATTTGTGAGATTTAGGAATGGAGTATTTAGGTGTAACGACCCAGAATTTGACCACTTTAAGATACACAATTTAAAGTGATTTTAAATGTAAAATAAGTAAGGTTATATGATTCAAATAATATTAGATACGATTTGAAAAGAAAAGAATACATAAAAATAGTAACATTTGCCTATAACGACAAAAGTGACAAAATGCTGATTTCAGAAAAGTATGTTTTAGTGGTTAAATAAATTATTTTAATTTATTTATGAGTGTTTATATTTTTAAATAGCATTATACAAATTTATTTTTAAATTTGGTTTACATAAATAAATAGTTTAACTAAAACGTCAAAATGTGACCGTAAAACATTTTGTCGAAAAACAACGTTTTGTCGATTAAAAGTTGTCGCAACGTCGTCGCACCTTTATTTTCTTATATAGGAATATATATCCAAATAGTATAAGTATTAATTAATTCACTAACCAAGTTTACTTTTACTAAACATAGAAAATTCTAGAATATAATTAACAAAAAGTAAGCACAAAAAGACAAAAATATCATTTCAAAGCAAAAGGTAAAACCTCAAATCAAAGAAACATAATTATTATATTCTTTACTTAATACTTAAGTGAAAATGACATAAAGTAATGATTTGAAATGTGATGTTAAGTGTTGAAAAAAATAAGATTACTTTATAAGTAAGTAAGGGTATTTTGGTCTTTTTACAAAATATTATTTTAATCCAAAACTTTTCTATAAATAAGACCACCATTCTTCCACTTTCTTTCACACATTTATACCTTCTTCTTCCTCCTCATTGAAGCTCTCTTTAATGGCTTCCTCTTCTTCTTCTTCCATTTCCTTACTTACTTTTTCAAAACCATATCAAATAAAGTCAAAACACCACCAAACTTTGCCAAAGACCTTAGAATACCATTAGAACATGGTTTAGCATCTAAGAAGTGAAAAAATGATGGAGGAAGAGGAAGAATAAGAGGAGGCCAAACTTATGGAAGGAGGAAAGCAAGTCGTGAAGCTCCGGAGCGAGAAAAAGAGAAGGAAGTGCCGCCGATTTCATTCCAAGGAGTTTGGAGCAAATTCAAGGTGCTGCCGAAGCTCTGCCGGATTTTCAGAAGTTCAGAAGAAGAGGTCGATAGCATAAAGCAAAAGGAAATGGAGTAGAAGTTGATTAGTTGAAGTTTAAGTGAAGTGTTGTTAGTAAGAATGTTGGTAGGAAGTTAATCGATTTGGTTAAAGGTGAGTACTATTATTTACTAATAAATCCATAAATTATTTCAAGTATAATGATTTGAAAGTTTAAATATGTTGGATAATTAAATGTTTGATAACTTGGTTGATATTATGGTTGATTATATGTTTGTGATATGGATGATAACTTGGTTTGATAAATGATAAGAGAAATGATTAGTAATTAACCATAGTTAATTAAATGAGAATTAAATCCATATAAATGTGTGTATGAAAATTATTTAGCCTCTTAATATTATTTTAAATAAGTTAAAATAGTTTAAACATGGTTTAAAACAAATTTGAAGTGTTTCGGACAATTTCCGAAGCAATTCACAAAACTGGCCAAAATCGAGCTCGTGCGTAGCGGCAGTTCGTAAATTTCGACCCGTAACTTCAAATTAATGTAGAGAATGATTTATAAGTCGGATTTCTTCGACATAAAAATTCTTTCGTCCAAAATGATAATAGTTTTCCAACAAAGAAAGAAAATCAAGGTTTCATCAAGTAGATTTTGAAATATGTCCAAAACAATTCTCTAAAAGCATCGCGGTTTTGCAGTTCGGAATCCAAAATGGGATTTCTTTATAAATGATATTTTTAAATGATTAAAAATATGAAATAATTTGATAAATCTATTAAAATGGTTTAAAAGAGATTTGGAATGGAAAATATGAATTTTCAAATATTAAAAAGTTGTTTAAATCAAATAAGCTTATATAGCACTTTCCGCATCACTTTTATGTTGCGAATTCTAAAGCCTTTTGAATATTAGTTTTAAGCATAACAGTTCTTTCCTAAATCTTTTGTGAATAATTTTAAAAGAAAAATAATTAATGTAAAGATGATTTGGAATTTTTAATAAGAGTTTAAATAAATGGTTAAGAGGAATTGTTTATACCACTTAAATAAAAAAGTGAAGAATATTGAATGTAATAACCAACTGAGTATGCGGAAACGACTAGTACATTTGTCCCGCCTGTGAGATCTGGGAAGATAAAACAAGGTGTTTAACTAAGGTTAGGGATGGAGCAACCAGTGCCCTGAACTTACCTGGCCTATGTTTTCTCTTTTTAGGCGAGGGGTGGAATAGATCGAAAGGAAAGCCCGGATGCTCTCAAAGATCATGTTTAATTTTTTCCAAGATAAAGAAAGGAAATAAATTATTAGAATGTTAATTAACCACTTAACATCTTTTTATCGATGATAGTACGAAGGAACCGGGATCGGATTTGGGTGATTCCTATCTGAAAAACCGGGATCGGATTTGGGTGATTCCTGTCCGAAAACCCCTTCAAACTAATTTTCAAAATAAAACATATTGAAGACAATGATTATTGATGACAAAGATCTTCATGATGTAGGATTACTTTCCATTAGTCTCTGGAGGTGAAATTTACCATATTTAAAGTGGTAGTAATACTCTGTTATGAAAATCTTTGATTTGCAAGAATATGATTTGAAGTTAAAAAAAGAAATCTTTGATTATGATTTAATGAATGATTTGGGAATATTTTCCCTAAGTTAAAAGTTATAACATGAATATAAGAAATCTTTGATTAAGGTTTAATAAATTATTTGGGAATATTTTCCCTAAGTTAAAAGTTATAGCTTGAATATAAGAAATCTTTGATTCACATTAAAAGAATGATTTGGAAAGGTTTTCCTAAGTAAAAGAGAAAATGATTTGGAATTATTTCAGGATTTAAGAAAGGTTTAAATAAACCAAATGATTTGATAAATGAGGCTTAATGATTCCATATACATTTGAAAAGAAAATGGAATAAATTGAAAAGAGTATATCTAAGAAAGATATTTGATTTAAATAAAAGATGAAGTAATTGATTGATGATTGATATCCACAAATGAACTAAACATCTTTTTATCGATAATTGGTTTCAAAGGAACCGGAGTCGGATTTGGGTGATTCCTATCCGAATACCACTTCGCACCAATGTATACGTTCGAAAGTGAAGACATGTTAAAGATGATGATTATTGAAGACTGTGGAACTTCATAGCGTGAGGACTGCTTGTTGAACATGCTCTGGGTAGCTCCCATTATAGAGTTATTTATAGCAGTGGTCTCCCCATTGTGGAAGTTTTTCGGATTGCAAGGTCTTCTCGCCTAGTAATGGCCGAGGAAAGTGCCTTCGGTTTCGTTCAGTCCTAGAATGAACTTGTATGGATGAATGTTCGACATTGCATTTCTGAGACACAACGTTTGACTTTTACAAATGTACATCTGCTTGGTGGCGGAGAAGGCAACTTCTCTTAGCTTAACACCCTTCTCTGAGACATATGTGCTCAGAGGTTGTATGCTTGTGGGAGTCAAATAGTGATCAAAGGAATGACAGTGTGGCATTCAAAGTGGAACCTGTTATGATCAAAGCGTGGTTTTGTATAAAAAAACGTGGCTTTGAAGAAATTGAGCGTATCCTCACGAGCCTCACACCCCGGTTATGATGGGATTCTATATGGTCAGATGTATGCTCGCATTTCAGATAGTAGTGATTTGGGTTATCAAATGTTCTGAGCCCCAGGTACCAGATACGTCTAGGCCTCATGGCAGGGATGCACGAAGTCCGAGTCCTTGGATGTTATTCGCAGACTGTATCCACTTTTAGCCATTTTTGTTGTTGTATAACGGCGTCTGAGTCTTGGACGTAAGCCGTGGATACAGATTGATCTTTCCACTAGTTTTCTATCATGTTGGAAATCCAATCCCAATACGAGATTTACGGTTTTGATTTTATTTCCAAAATAGCTGTAATGACTTGCAAACATTTCAGCTACCCATTTTTGGTATCATATATTCTGTTCGGTATGTTTCGTTGACCCAGTTCGGGATATTACCTTAGACTTAGTCCGGGTATTGATACCTTTTTTTAATAAGTTTATTTGAAAAGTGTTTTCAAAAGAATGTCATTAAAAATAATATCAAGTGAATTTTGGTATAAAAGTGTTTTGGTTATAATAAGGTAAAAACCCGTCCGTGTTTATGTGTGGGCGTGGTCTTATGAGATACCCTTCTTTTCAAAGGTTTTGATAATTTAGTCATTTTAAATTTCGAGTATCTCACGCTAGTTTATCAAGCCTGATCCGGGTATTTTTAATACTCGGGTCAGATCCGAGTAGTTTCAGGTTGAGTTGAAGACGGTTGGAGTTTCCAGAGGAGAGCTGGAGATCTTCATCATCGTATGGACGTATTCTATTATCCGCTGGATCTATTTCATTTGTTTTGTTGTTTGTCAGCATTTGTAAGGGCAGGTGTTATAACTGTCCAAGCTGAATCTAGGTTAGACTCTGATATTGTATTTTAAAATTTTCCGCTGTAAAGATTATTATTGAAATAATATATGTTATTCCATTCATGTGGGATTCTGTTTTGTCTTTATTTTCTTTCTACCCTTAATGATCCGCTTATTCGTGCAATTTGAGTTGGACATGTGTGGTTTATTGTCGATTCAAAGGGTATGGAAAAACGGGCCATTACATTAGGCAAGGCTTTGATGCAACTAGTGCTCTAACTTACACGGTTTCACTCTTGGGAAAGGAATAGTTAAGTTGAAATGTCAGAAACGAGTTAAGTATGAATATTGGTTTGTATAAGCAATTTTTTTGACTAGATAATTAGTTAGTCGATTATCAACCTTGATCTAATATTAACTTAGGGAATATTCAAAAAGCTTCATGATTTCATACCAATGAGAACCCCCGGGGAGGAGCACTGGTACGAAACGTGTCTAACTTTCGCTTATGTCTGAGAAAACTGAAATTGAGTTTACTGGAAATTAATTGAATTGATTTTGAAGAGACCGGGATCGATAAGTGTTTTACTTATCGAATACCACTTTAAAACTAGTCTACTGGTTCTATGTTTTGGGAGTGGTTGTGAAGTGAAAAGTTATGGAGTTGAACTATCAATCCTAGGTTAAACTCAAGGGAGAGGTCAGCGTCAACATTTCAAACAATGCTATCATGTGGGATTGTCTATCTTGAGGAGTATTCCAAGAGAGATGACAATGTTAGCATTCGTCAGATGACTTTTGCGGGAATCTATATAGAGGTTCGAGATCTATTTAAGATGCTTGAATCCACATAGCGATTCGTGATCTGTTCGAGATGATGGAATACATTTGGGGATTCGTGTTCGGTTCAAGTATTGAGGACTCATGTGAAAGATGTCGAACATAGCCTCGACATCGGAATTGATAGAAAACAAAGTAGGATGCACTACCTAGCGTTTACTGATCTTAGTCAGGATATTATCAACTCCATTTCTAGATATACTTATCGACTGTTGGCCGATGGGAGTTGGTGATATTTGGTTCACATTGTTCATGTTTATGTTCGAACGATGTGCATCTTGTGTTTACCTTAATGGTATATTTTATCTAGAAATATACGACACTCAGAAGGTACTTTCTAACCCTTGTGCAGGGGAATGGATCTGGCTCCAACGGAGGGATCTCCATGGAAAAATCCATTATGTGAACGTCCTTATCGGTTTTGATTGTACCCTAAATATGTTATGTTACGACCAATATAAGCATCATAGCTATTTGATATGATTTATATTCTACACCCTAGACATTATCTATCATATCACTATATTAAACTTAATTAAAGGTTGGTTGCTTTGAGGGGAAAACTGTTACGGTAATCCATACGATCTCAATAGTTATTGTTACATGTCACTCATATTTCTTGAGTTTCTCACGCTGGTTTACCAGACTGGTCCGGGTGTTATTTTCTTATAATGCTCAAGTGAGCCCTTGTATATTTCTAGATTTAGCTTTGGACGCTTTGGAGCTTATGGAGAGGAGCTAGTGTTTAACTACCATAGTATTCTTATTTTCTACTACATTACTCTATTGTATATATCAGCATTGTGAGGATATGCAGTTATAACTGTCCAGGCCGATGAAAATAATTAGGTTTCGGTAACTCTGAAATTTCTATATTCGGAGTAACCCTTTTGTATTATTCCTTTGATATTATATGTTATTGCTTCATTGTGAGATTCTGATGTTGTGTTCTTCCTTTCATGTTTTATTCTCTTTTTTTATTTTACCCCAACTTTCTGTCTTTCCGACACTTGGGTGTTCGACACGCGAATACCATGGATGTATCAGGGGCGACATTCGAGGGTCGAAAAGTCGGGTTGTTACATTTGGTATCATAGCTCAAGGTTGAGAAAATACCTTAGCTTCTGTTGGGTATGGCTCATTAGAGATAGGGTAATTGACACCCTAGAATGAGTCGAGTGTATTATACATATGATAGCATATTTGTATTTTGAAAACTAGACTTTTAAAAATATTCTTTAGGAATGCCTTTTTCTTAGTAATCCTCTCTTAGTATCTCTCCCTTGAAATAGCTCTATCCTTTAGTTTTCTAAAAGCTTAATATGTGATTATGATGGTTCTTGTTATTTTGGTTTTAGGATATAGTATTCAGTGTAGAAAGAGAAAGTTGGTTGTAGGCAAGATTTAGGCATGCCGTGGCTAGACGAGAAATGAAGGACCCTGTAGTCGAGGATGAGGAGGAATTTGTAGTTGAGGTTGAGGAGGAAATTATGCCCGAGGAGGGGAAACATCCAGAGGAGGAGCTTGGATCCAAGGGTGACGATGACGTTGTATGGGAGATGGAAGGACCATTAATAGAAAACCTATCTAAGGATGAGGAAGACATAGGGGAGGTTATCAATGATGAATGGATGTTAGCCGGCGATGAGGCAAGCCCGAAGGGATTGAGCATTTGGATGATTGGATGTGACGATGACGTAGAAATCATGGATTTAAATGGACCTCCAATGGAGGACTCTAATGGGAAGAGCCCTCTGTGAGAGTATCTTAGTATCGTATCTTATTGGTAGGTATAGTATCTGTATCAAGTAAACCCGTGGTATGGGTAATGAATGTTAGTAATGGATATTTAGCTTGTATTATATGAAGTGGTTTATGAAAGATAGGTTTTAAATTAGTTGAGCATTTTGTTAAGTAAATTATTCGATGTTATTGGACCGACTAACATACATCTTTACCTTAGGGTACCTAAGGAAAAGTAGACTCTAGGACTGAGCTGGGATACCAACATCCTACTCTTCTTAGCTACATACCATGCTGGATAGGTAAAGAGGTAAAAACGGTCAACTCAGTTTTAAGACTCAGATTCATATTGGGCCTACATCTAAAAGAAAGATAAAATATATCAAAAACTAACTATTTATGAAAGGATTTATATAAGAAAGTAATTTTATATAAGTATGGTTTATAAAATATGATTTATAAATGAAAAGGATTCAAATAGAGAACTCGAGGACTAAATACCCGGTATTTTTAAAATGTTTTTCAAGATTTTAGAAAAGTAATAATAGTATTATTTGAAACTAAATATTTAGGAAATTAAGATCATGATACTTAGTATTATTATACGAAGTATTTGATACTGCTTTGGAATGATTTTGGTTAAGTACCAAAAGTATGGTTTAGGTGTGTTGTACTCACTTCTATCGCTAGAAAATAATTTCGGTGATGACTACAGCATCATCGGCATTCATTTTTGGGTTTCTAAGTATGGGATGCTACAAAGTTGTTTTGGTAAAATGGAATTTGATTTAATCCCAAAGTATGATTTGATATAAAAAAGTTATATGTATATATTATTTCAAAATGATTTGAAATGAAAACCGGTGTTTAGTTCTAAAGTTCTCTTATTAAGTTATTTCATGGACACGTGTAGCCTATGCATTAAGAAAGTATGGTATATGCATCATGATATGATATATTGTTTGATAGTTTTCAATTATTGATACAAAATGGAATTTTTGGATGGTTTTAGATAGTTGGGAATTACCAATTGTTATAGAAATTGAAACTAAGTGTTTTTAAAAATATAAAGTTGAGTTATATAACACTTTAATTTGAAAAGGTTGTAAGTTAAAAACGAGTTCAAATTGTTGATTATCCTTGTTAAGTAAGATGAATTAGATATTTGTATCTTAGGATGTAATGGAGTAATATACAAGTATGAACTTAAGTATGAAATGTGGATAAACTTGAAGTTATGTTTTATGAAATTATTCATAAATGATTATAGTATTAAAAGACATACTATTTGGATAAACGAATGTGATTAAAAAGGAATTGGTGTAGTTAAGAAACCAATATGATAAATATGTAAGTTGTACGTAGATCGTTTTATTCGCATGATTATTCTTAATTTAGTATTCGAGTACATGTTTTCAAGGTGATTTACATGGTCCGGAAAAGGATTTTTCACTCGATTCTTAACGGCAAACACTTGATACAGATTTTTGATTCGATCTTGATGTTTTCTATCATAGTATATGGTTATACAAGGAGAACTAAGATTTCTAATCAAAGAACCGAACCGGATTCTGCACTAGAGAGGTTAAGTGAACTATACTAGTTTGGAGGTAAAATTTATGTGATCGAGCAAGTTATCAGATCGAATATTGCGTATAGATGGTATATGTACATCGGATGAACTCTGGTACATTTGTATGATACATTATTTTGGCTATGAAGAGTTTGGGGAATGACTCTTTGATTTATTATAAGGTAGCATGAATAATTGTCTAAGTAATGACCTGAGGCTGTTGAGCATAATGTATGCTTAGTAGATTGTTTATCGTCTTTGGACGATCGAAGAGTTCTGAACCTACGAACCATGAGCATTGGTTGCTAGTAATTGCAAATACAATTGAATATTTGTGTGCTTGTTCCTTTGTTATGGTTAGAAGGGCCATTGAGCAAGGATGCTTGGGATGGTACAAAGAAGAAGGAGGACAGTTTGAACTAGATCCATCCAGGGTTGCTTATAGACTGGTGTTTCTTTCTTATCTTAGTATCATACATCTTTTGTACTGTACTCACCCCTTGAGGTGGAGTCACTTAGTATGCATTCAGTTTGCAGTTTAGCTTGTATATAGTTTTAGTAGTACCATATATATATATATATACTAGTGTGAACCCATGCTTCGCACACGAGCTAGTGAAAGTAGTTGTATATTAATATGAATTCGGTAATCGTTGAAAAATAGTTTAAGGGATTGATTCATCAAACAATAAGCAGCAACCAACCATGAGCAGCAATGTAGTGCTGTTGGGAATTACCGCATCAAGCTTATATAATAAGTGTGTGTTATTATTTGCATTTTGTTGGCACACAATAGGTTAGGTTTCAATACATATAATAGAAATGCCGCTTGCTCTTACAGATCACACCAGTAATACATAGTAAGTCTTTAGAAAAACCAGGTAACTTAATTATGAGTTCAAAACTGTAAATTAAAGTAGTAAACTCACTGTTTACATTGAAAGAACTTGATAGCCAAATTCTTTTTTACCAAATTAGCACAATCGCACATCATGTAGTATAACAACTCGCAGCAGAATTCAAGCTTGATTAATAATTGGAAATTATGAATTCAGCCATAAAAATTAATAAACCAACAG
This sequence comes from Allium fistulosum, assembly GCA_030737815.1. NCBI lineage: Eukaryota > Viridiplantae > Streptophyta > Magnoliopsida > Asparagales > Amaryllidaceae > Allium > Allium fistulosum. The sequence goes on from CM060903.1 coordinate 665,624,825, forward strand.
CAATTAAAATATCTATGATAGAACTTGTATTTTAATATGTATAGTTCAAAACACAAATTTTCAAGTTCAACACATTGATCTTGGAATCTAATTGATAGCTGATCCTGCTCCTAAGTCTACAGTAACCAAAATTTGAAGCATGTTCCTCAATAGAGTTTTATCCAAAATGACATTTCCTTATCTGTGAAAAAAAAGAATCTCACATCAGTAGTTGTATAATATTGAAGTAATCAGCTAAGTTAAATACACACAGTAATTGAAGCTTGGGTTAAATGACAGAGTAAATAATCATAATATAACTGGAAAAATGCAATAAAAAATGTAACAATCCCGATATCTTACTTCACATGCAGTTCAATCATTGTTTCTTAATATCGAACATGGCTCCATAACTCATAATTAAAATAAGCTAAGAAAACTGAATGAAAAATTAAGTTGAAGAAATAACCATTCTTGTGTAACTTCAATCTTACCCTTTCTTTGTCTTTTTTGTGCAAAGTTCTCGTTCTTTCAGGATCAAAATCAAAATTTTTGCTTAAGAACCTTTTCAACACAGTAACTGAGGAATTTTTTTCTTTGAACTGAAAAGGGAATCGAAACTATATTTTTATTTTAATCCGAGGAAAAAATAAATTAGATAATGGTGAAAAACATTTCTATTTTCAAACTTAGGCACGGCCTATAAATGAAGTACCTAAATGATCTTACACCTACCATGTCTATGTTTGTCCATGGTTCCTAGGTGCAGCTCTATTTATATTGGATTATTAAAGTGGTAACATGTTCATCCATGAACAATGTAAATCTTGATATGAGAAAGTTGCTTAATAGTGGTTTGGAACAAAATCTAAGATGGAATGGAAGCTGCAAAGAATTTAAAACATGGAGCAATTAAAACTATTAAATTAACAACTTATATCCATTTTCAATTCCTTAAAAGGCACAAAATAAAGGTATTTTGATTTAACAGTATAGTATAGATTAATCTTTATCTCAAACATACTGAAGTTACCATATTTTTGCAACCTAGATCCATTTTAACTTGAATTTTCTTTGAGTCGGACTCATGACTTTGCACATTGAGATAAATAGTTTTGCACTCGAAATTTGATTAGCCTTTTCAACACAGGAACTTACAGTTTACTTCTTTGAAACTTAAAAAGGCTAGAAATATTGTAGTTGTGCATTATGAAACATTGATGCCAATGAACAACTTATGCATTCAAGTGAATGTACCTAATATTTAATAATTTTTTTATTGAATGGTGGTTGTTGTTAACATATCATGGAAATGAAAATGATCCCTTACATACATGACGGGTTTTTGGATATGCATGTTAAAAAGAACATTGGTAGCATATTATCTCTTTAAAATAAGTATGTGTAAATTCAATCTATATCTTTGAACTATGTTATACTCTTGGCACTACCTAGTTTGTAATCATTAAATTTAGACTATAATTCCTATGTTGAACTTGTGCAAGCTCTATAGTTCAAATATGGTTCACAATTTAAATCACTTTAAAGGTTTCATCTCCAACCTTACATGTTCTACCTCACGGATCCTAAAAGATCATCCCCATAAGAAGCTTTCCAAATTTCAGCATCTAATAAAAAATAAGACTACAACCACTATTGAATAAATATATAAATAGTTATATAAGATATATTTACTTGGAAGTGTAGGTTCTCATATTCATAGGCATCAAAGTTTCATAATTTTTGCAAACGCAGTATGTATTGTTGGTATGTTGTATAATATTTTCTAAAAGTAGTAAATGATATTTTCTTAACTTCACAACCATAACATAATATCCTGTTTAAAATATATCCATACAGTGATAAGTATGTAATCACTAACTATTCACTTTGTCTATAATAATGATAATGTATAATATATTCTTAAATAGTCAACCAACCGTAAAAATATGTTAATGGGTATTTTCCATGTCCTGCAGTAATAACGGGTAAAATAAGCTAATAATATATCCAAATTACTAACCAAGATTGTTTAAAAACTTGAGTAAATCATTAATTAATTACCTAAAACTATCTCGCTTAACAATACAAAATGTATGGGAAATCAAACCCATGAGTCTCATACCTTCTTGTTCACGAATCAAATATTTTTTACTGATAAATTCAATAAAAGAAATGTATTAAATAAGTAACTCAATAAATACATAAGAAAAATTCAACTAAAAGTGGTAAAGACCTTAGCTTTCAAGATATAAAGTAATAGTTTCTCCTTCCCATTTAATTGTAACAAACATTTGTGTGCTGTTATAGATTCACAAAACCCAAAAAAGTGCTTCTTTCAGCTACTGAATCTAAAAAATGGAACGAACTAAACACGAATAAAGGCAATATCATGGGAGCATCGGTCATATTCTAAGTCTGGGCTCTTCTAATATTGAATATGATATCATGGGCACGGTCATCGAACATATATTTTCCTATAAGCATGATTTTCTAATAATATATCTCTAATTTAAATTATTACAAAGGATTAGAAAAAGGTTGCAGTAGAAAATTTGAACAAATTATAAACATTATTCAAACTGATTAACAACCATACAATTTATTAAATAAACATCAGAACCCACATGTTCACATATTAAAAAAAATTATAGACAAAAAATATTCTAACGAAATGTAAGGGTGATTAAAAAAAGAATAAATCATTTTTATTTACTTGTTGGCTATTTTACTACTTAGTTAAGTTAAAAAGCAATTAATAGTGAAATTTAGACAGTGCAAAAATGCAAAGGAGTTATGTTGGAGGAAAAATGCCATTATTAAACAAATTATTTTAGATAAAAAGCAAAAGTATTCAAAGCACAATTGATGTGTTATTAATAAAGCAATGTTCTAACTTTGTTCCCATGGATTGAAGTAAAGCATATATGACATGGTTTCTATAGTGGAAATAAAGAAGATAAATAACATGAAGATATTCATTTGAATATCTTATACTTAAAGAGCTTCATCTTCTAACAAATTTTAAGTACAACAAATTGTATAATATTATTTTGAATATTGATACATTCTGTTATTGTATATTTTAATATTATATATTAAATAATTAAAAGCAAATTCCTATTAAAAACATTATTCATTGGCAACATTATGCTTGAAATACATTATTTTAGATATAATGCAAGAAAGATAAAAAAAAAGGTAACCAAACAGATTAACAAACTCTTGACAATGATAAATATTATTGCACATAACCTAATAACCTCTACTCTAACCATCCAAGTTGGAATAATGTAACATCCAAAATTTCATTGCATATTAATACTAAAATGGGTGGACGCTCTTAGTGTAAAGGAAATGTGGACTTGAACTCCCATTTTTCCATTGACCCTTTAGGGGATGCTTAAAGTCTAACTCAAAAGACCATTTTATTTGCATGATATGCTCGTAAATGAAAATAATAAACATAATGGTTGCATAATAAAATAACGAATAAAATTAAAGGTGTAAAGTATCCGTGATTTTTTGTATTCTTTTGCTATTACATCTATGCATGATTGAAGCTATTGATTGAGAAAATAATAACAATAATCTGACAAACAATATAGATCTTTGTGGTGCCAAGTTCATAATCAAGTCATATTTTATGACTTTAAAATAAAAGAACCAACAACCCAATCCATCATGCACGTTAAGATAGAGAAGGCGATAAAAAAAGAAAGGTTAAAAAATAGTAATACAACAATGAATGCATAATCAAAATCTTACAGATGTACAATCATATTCACATGTAGTTACAAGGTGCAAGCGAATAATGTTAGAACAATAAACTATGCATCATATATATAGAAACATAAGCATCCATATTCTTGAAGGGGCATGGTGATATAGGCACAACATCTAATGAACAGCTTCCACCAAGAATGAATATTAAGGAATAGCTTAACACAATTTTATGCATCGGAAAAAATATCTGGTTACGAAATTTAAAACAATGAGATTCAAGTTAAGTGGATGTAACCCGAGAATTCATTTAGCTTTTTGTCATATAATTGTTGGTTAGAAATTAAATTCATAAACAAATTTGAAGGCTATATATACGTAAATATATGGTCCTCTAAATGCCAAGGAGGTTCAAAGACTCTAATACCCTATATATTGAACAAAATAAAAGAAAACGGAAAGAGGTATGAACCAAAGTATGCTGAATTGTTGATTTCAACTCAAAACATTATTTTTATAGGATAAATACTCCTTTATCAAGTGTTGTATATGATTCATGGTAATTTTTTATCAGGTTTTGCGCATGATTCAACATACTCACGAAAAAATATAAAAGCAAACATTTCCAAAAAGATAAAAAATATGGTTCTTATAAAAAATAATGCATGCAGAAACATTGAATGTGTATCGAAGAAATGTGTAAATCAATTATAAAATTTCCATATCCAATGTTAAGTTTCAAGTTTTTTACATTGTAATAACTGCCCCAAATAGGTAGTTCAAGCAAAAACATAATGATTTATAGAATTAAAAAAAACCTAACTTTATAATGAAATCTCCATGAATTTAGTTTTATAAACGAAAAGTAAAATGTTTATACAGTGAAGTACAACCGTAGAAGAAAACAAAGAATGCTTCAGTTATGCTTGGGAGCTAATGAACATACTTAAATAGTCCAATTATAACAATATTATCCAACATGGTTGAATAATACCCAGCGATGTTTTCTTTATATTAATTAACATAATGCTAACATTTATTAATAAGACCAAAATGCAAAAACAGAAGCAGAAATATATTTGGTTGGAAAATATGAATGTTACATGATTATACTTAGCTGACTGATTTTATTACTAATGTCAAAAAGAAAATAACTAAGTTAATATGAAAGTAAGAAAATATGATACTTACCAACAATGAATTTTCTTCTTATGAACCAAGACTTCAAAATTTATTTTTCAGATCTAGCAATCCCAAATGTTCTTCACCAATAGCAAGGCAACGTTATGTGTAATTTTTGGTACAGTACTATAGCTTGATCATCCAGTCTTCTACATCCCTGCACAATCATAATAGTCATTAACAAAAACCATCTAAAGAAAAGAATATTTATCAAATAAAGCTATTACATTATTTAAGTAAAGAATGATATTGCCTAATGTCAGTAATACCAACTTATTCACTCATTGCTTATATTGTCACACGTTCTCAATGGTGTTGTGAACTTGTGCTTTTATGCATATACGCCAAGTACCAGGTTGGCATGTCTTTTTCTGGATCATTTTCTTTTCTGGTTGAAAATTATTATAGCATACTTAGTCTGTAGCCATAACAATATGCATTGGTGGGTTTGCTTTATTTAAATGAGTATGTTTTCTCTACGATAATAGGTTTTAAATTTCAGCAATAATACTATCCTCATAATTAGTGGATAAAATGGTTTGTACCTCAACTTATGGGAATTTTGCTCCTAAACCATAGCCCGAATCAACTCTAGTTGATTGCCACCATAGTAATCCTCTGAAAGATAGATCTTGTATTTTTCCAACCTTTAAAGAAGTTCCCAAAAAGTAGTTAGAAACATATGATTATACCAAAGAAGATCATACGGAAGTTTTTTTTGGAAACACTATAATTTACAATTGATTTTAACTAATTAAGCACCATCAATTCATCTTTATTCCCGCTTTTTCATAGTAAAACAAAGATGTTCACATTCTTTTGTTTCATTCATCAATTTGGATTTGAATATAATCCACTAACTAAATAGAAATTGATATTGAAGAAAAAGATCAAATTATATATAGATTAGAAACATAATAGTAAATAATTATGAAGAAATTCTAATGCTTAATGACCAAAAATAAAACCAAAGGGCGCAACATAAAATCTACTACATTCAGAAAAGCACAAACAAAAAAAAAGTAAAAGTTTGCATTGGTACTCATAAATAAAATTAGATGCAAGGAGATGAGATAGAGCTGAATATTTGTAACAAACCAAAATGGGGAAAAACAAACAAATCAAAAAAAATCAAACATTAAAATATACCTAAATGCCAGGAATATTATCAATTAAGAAAGTGACATGGAATGGTGTACAAATTAAGATCGGCACGATGACTGGGGGAAATTGACAAATAAGCGAATGAAATTGGCATTAAGCGAATGGAAATCGAAAAATGATCATATTTTTGTTCACAAAATTTATAGAAGTTCCTTTGTCTGAAGCGCTAACTGTTTAATGCACTAACATTGAGTATCTTTTGAACTGTTAACAGATGATGGTCACATTCGCTATTCGAAAAGAGAGCTAAAACAAATAGCATGAATTGCCATGTTATGTAAAAATGCTTTCAATACTCATGGCAAAGGAATGTAATATCATCAATACAAATCTATGTTTTTCACAACTTCATGATTCTTGCGTATCACTCCAACAGTGCCAGTTAAACTTATCCATAATACCATCAGTCTTTATCATTCATATATGGAAAGATGACCGTAATTGTAGCTATTATCATGGTAAAAGAATCTTATAAATCTATAACAGATTAATAGTCAAAAAGAACAAAGAAAAGTAATCATAGGAAAAATTAAATACACACTCCAACATAGGATATTATTTTCCAAAGTTAGCTTAGGAAATAAGCATTTTAAAAAACTGTGCTATAGCAGCAGAATCTATTTAAATAATAATAAAAATTTATCTACTATCTACTTATCATGAATTGTAGAAAACTTTTAAACATTGATTTAAGCATCAATCTGACACAATTGATCCTGTAAACTACGTTGCACCTTTCTGGAACAGGGAAGTATGGTCAAACAGAAAATCCTAAAGCCCTACTGTAACACACACACACACATTCATGTCGATGGAACAATTGTTATTGCAATCATCAGATTTCCATTATCTTAAACCTCAGGACCATTTAGTATTATAACAAACACAGTAAAATAACCTAATCGCAACCAAATTCTCAATCTAAAAGTGTAATGACCCCGAAATTTAAATTTATTTAAATTAATAATTTATTGAAATTTTGAATTAAATTGAGTAATTAAATAAATTTTTGGATAAAAATTTGTAGATTTAACTAGAAAATTGGAGCGAGTTTCCCCGACTCAAATGTGAGTGAAATTGAAAATAATAAATATATAGATAGATTTGACTTGAGTTTAAATAGTAAATAAATAATTGATAATAATATTAAATATTAAAAATTGATTGTTAATAATAATTTGAGATTACTAATTTAAAATAAGATAATAAATAGATAAATTGATTAAAAAATTTAGAAATAATAATAATAATAATAAGCATTAGCTTATAATACAAGACAACAACAACATTTAATTCATTTATATTGCATTGAAGAGATAACAAATAAATATAAAGTAAAATAAAAATAGAAGTTCACTTATTTATAAAGTGATAATTAATACTTAAGCTATGAATACTAATGCAAATATTTGAGGTTATAATAACATAAGCTTGTAAAACAAGATAAAGCAATTAATGCTTGGATCTTTAGCCACCACAACATATCACTGCAGCCACCAAAATGTTTCATATCAGCCGAGCTAATAAAAAAAATGTAGGCAAGCATAGAAAAATTGTACAAAGCAAAATATATCACATATATAAAATAGTACATCTCAGCCGAGACTTACAAATGAAGCAAGCAAAAGAAAGTATATAAACATCCATAAGCTTGCAAATGAAACATAAGGTACCAAAGCAATTAATGCTATATCCCTTAGTACATAACATTTTAGTCCACTCGAGATGTTCAAAAACTACCAGCCTAAAGGAAAAAATCTCTGATCCACTTTGTACAAACTCGTGTATCATCACCCTGTATAAAGTTATAATCCCTGTCTACTTCATTTCTTTTATACATATCAACCTTCTTTACCTCAGTTTCATTCATTCGAAACTGAGAAAAATAAAGTAGCCTCATCCCAGTTTCTTCCATCAAACTAAGTTAAAATCTGAAGTAAATAAAACCCAAACCAAAACAAATTAAATCAAGGCAAACAAGGGAAATCAAAACAGGAAGAAGACTTCAAGCCTGTTTCATCATCAAGCTCTGTTCCTCTTTGCCATGTGAGTAACATTTTTAGAAACTTTATGATAATCTGGTTGCTTGAGTGATGCCTACAGTTAGTTTGTGTTGGTATATATGTGGAAAAAAAAATTATGTGATATATATTCTGTGATGTTGCTGTTTACTGAAGTTCTGTTACAAGTTGTTTTTCAATAATTTCAAGTCACTGAGCAAAGAATTGTAATGAAACTAGTACCTCTTCATATAAGACAATGTGAAACTTAGAGATTTAACTAATTATGTTTGTATAAACAAACATCATGACCTGGAAAATTTGTTTGGAGGTTAACAGAGAAAACATAGCTACTGTGAGATCTATATTACAGCAAAAGGAATAAATTGCTAAATTTGAATATTTTAAATTGTTGTTTGATTTTATATATTTGGAATAAACACTCAAAGATAAGATTTTTAAAGCAAGTATGATAATTTTTAATTTAGTAATTTCAGAGCAGTTTACAGATGAACAAAATCATTTTTTTTTCAAATTATGGTTGGTTTAATAAATTGTAGATGTTGAAATTCGTGGTGAAGTTAGTATGATGATCCACGAACATAGGAAAAATAAATAAAAAAATTTCGAATGCATAGATTTTGGGTTTGGATCGAGAGTAGGGTTTAGTTCATATGTTTTTCGATGCTCGGCATATTTTTCGTTTTCGTCATCGTTGCGTGATCGAGTGCCTCGCAAGTTTGGGGAATGCTCGAACAAGGTCTGGCCGAGATGGGGGCGGAGCTACGTCGCCGCAGGTGGTCGGCATTTGGGGGACGAGGCGTTTTGGTATGAAGTGTTCGTATAGCTGGCTCGAGCAGATGGTCGATTTTGATTTCGATCGTTTCGTGTTGATCTGGGTTTGTTTTTCGATTATCGAAAGGATTTGTGGGTTGTTGGTGATGGTGCGAGTTGCCGGAGGTGTGTCGGCGGCGTGTGCAAGTGCATGGCGGGTCGTATACACGTTTTGATGTTTTGGGTTTTGGAATACGCGAGAAAGTTGATAACCATTGTGAGTTTTCTCCTGAGGTTACTCGAGTCATACCTGGTTTTCGCGTGGAGAGTTGAGTACTTGGGGTTTCAAATTTTAAACAGGGAAGAAGAAGGTCTCGGGAAATAGGGTTTTAACGCGATGTGTTACTCGAAGTTGAACGAGGAGATTCTCGGGTATGATTCGAACTGCAGCATTTTATAAAGATGTTTAGGAAAATTTGTTTAAACACTGCAAACTTAGAAATGTTTAACAGTTTTAAGTTAAAACTTAATAGAAGTTTTAATTATCCTAGTTGATACTTGACAATGTTTTTAATACTTAATTATTATCCTTAATTAAGTAATTACTTTAAGTTAAGTATAAATTTTACTAACATTTAAGTTAGTGGTTAGTAGTAATTTGATTTTCAAAGCTTAGAGAAGAGTTTTAAAATGTTAATTAAAATGAATAGTAATCAATTAATTATTTTAGAAAGTAATTAAGAATAATTACAGTATAATTGTATTAGAGTTCAAACTAATCAGTGCTTAAGTGATTAATAAATTTAAAATTAACTACTTAAAGTTGATTAATTAATGATTAGTAGTTAAGTAATTAAGTAATTTAATTACGAATAAATAATTGATTAATTAAGTAATTAGGGATAATTACTTATTATGATTAATTAAGGGATTAAATTATTATGTAATTGGTTTAAAGGTTAAATTAATTTATATGATTAGTTAAGAATAATTTAATTAAATTAAGGCAATTGATTAATTAATTTATATCAAGGGATTTGTAATTAATAAATCAAGATTGGATAATTTATTCATAAAGAAATCAATTTAATTGGAAATAAATTTAATTAATTAGGATTAAACAATTAATTAATCCTACTTATAAATGACTATTGAATGCTCGTCCTTACTTATGAATGTTTGGATTCTATTGATTTGATTGTTTGATATCCCTGATATATGATGCTTTGTGATACACCCTGATTTATGTTGTGATCTGTAGTTTACTTACCTGTGATATATATCTGTGATCTGTGAATGAACGATAAGCGTTATAGTTTATATCGCTTATCAACTATATCCTGTATTTTGTTATGTGATGATTGATGTTGCACTATTGTGTAAAACCCCTAGACCACACTGTTACACACACAAATATGGATTTCACGTGGAAATCGGTTAAGTCACAGATAATTTAAATTTGATGTTTTTGAAATTGAAATTTTAATTTCAATTGATTTTGAAATTAGAAATTTGGGTTTAAAATAAAAAGCTTTTGAAATGGAATTTCAAATATAAAAGTTATTTTGAATAACTTAATCGAGTTTTGAAAATTTAAATAATTAGATTTAAATTTGAATTCAAGTTTGAAATTAAATCTATGATTTGAAAACTAGGGATAAAAGATGATATAAATGTGTTTGTATGAATTAAACCATTTTAAAGTATTAATTTGGGAATTTGAATTTAAACCAAGGATTTTAACTCGTATGAATGAATCAGATTTCCAAATTGAAAACTGTTGTTTTCAAATGATAAAAGCTTTTAGATAAGAAAAGAAATTCCAGTTTAAATTAAAGGAATTTCAAGTGAATTGAAAAATGGATTTTCCAAGTTATGAATGAATTCTTTTTGAAAGCTATGAATTAAATCTGTCTATTTTTAACAGATTTAAAATGATGATTTGTTTAACCCATTCGAAATGAAATTGTTTTGAAAACTATAAGTTAAATCTTTGATTTAAAGATTTAACGAGTTAATTAAACTGAAATGGAAATCGATTTGGAAAATCTGTGAATGAATCTTTGTGAAATTAAGTGAACTTTATGAATTGAATCTTTTTGTTTAAAGGATTAAAATGGTAATTTGATAAACCATTTGTAAAGAAAGTTTGGGTTTAAGTTGTGACTTAATTGAAATCCCAATATCCGTATGTTTTTAAATATTTCGCTCGCTATTCGGGTTAGCCGGGAAAGGACCTTTGGGTCGTATAACTCATTCCGAATAGTGATACGTCGTATATGGATAGCATTTGAAGACCGGTGTTGAAGACCGGATATTTTTCGAAAATGAAAGGACAACCTGTCGAATGTCTCTGCACTGAGTCGCGCCGGTATAGAGATTTATATCACTCTTTTGTGACGGGAAGTCCGAACGTGATTGAAAGTTATCCGGAATTGCAAGGGCTTCGTGAGAAGTGCCTTCGGTTCTGTTCGAACCCGGAACAGACTTGTATGGATACATGTCTGACATTACACTTTGAGATATAAAGCCGATTTCTTTCAAATACATTTCTGTTTGGTGGCGGAGAATTTATTCTCTTAGCTTAACACCCTTCTCTGAGACGTACGAGCTCAGAGGTTATGTAGTTGAAATTTATCAGCGATATATCCCAATTTGGTAATGTGACATGCTGAGTGTTGCTGTGTGATGATCAGTGTTTGATCATTTGCGATATGATCATTTGTTTGATCTTATATCTTTGTGATCATAGGTTGATCATTTGTTTGACCCGAAGCATGGCTTTGTGACAAAGCGTAGCTTTGCGGACGAGACTTCGTCGAGCCTCACACCCCGGAAATGGTCAAAACAGGAAGGATGCGGCAAGGTTCTAGGGAGTAGCGCCCCTTAGTGTATGTCATTCCTTTTGGATAAAGGTGGTATCATGGTATGGAGCCCAGATACTTAACCTCTGTGGTTGCTGCAAATTTATTACTTTGTGGTTGTTGGAAATCGGGGATCCTCGGGAAGATCGGTGACGATCGGGGGATGACATACGCGTGTCAGTAGTTACCTATTTTTGCAGAGGTAACCCGGCCTTGTGTTGGCAGAGATCCGGTTAGGTTCTCGGGTCGTCTATTCCAGGGACGTACCCATCGTGGATAGGAAGTTCCTTAGCCTGACCATTTGTTGGAAATCCAAAGAAACAATACGAGCCTTTACGATTGCAAATTGTAGAACCTGTCTCCTCAGGAGGCAGCTATAGCAGGCATAATATAATGGTACCTATGCTGGCTAAGATTTATATTCTACTTTCGAAATGTTTTCTACACTATGCACTAATAATAATATCAAAAAGGATTTGATTTTTGCGTAGTAAGCATCTTTGACTAACATAAGAAGAAATCTCCTCCAAGTCTGCGTTTGCATTGTGTGTGTGGTGGGAGGTCTTATGGTAGTTTCATTTTCCAAAAGCATTGCGGATTCCAATGTTTAAACCCTTTTGTGTTTGTTTAAAGATAAACCGTTTTTGTTGCTCACACCAGTCCCATGACTGATCCGGAGTTTATTGTTCCTTTCCTAAACTCTGGGTGCCCACCATTTTCCACACGGGCAGTCTAGAGTTGGGTTTTTCAGATATTCAGGTTTAGTAGATTATCTGGAGCTAGTTCAGTTCTTGGAGTTCATGGACTGACGTTGCTTATCTTGGAGCATTCTATTGGAGACATTCTATTCCGCTGCTGGTGTTATCGTTTTCTATTCCGCTGCTATTTGTTGTATCATATCTCTGATGTATATTGATATTCATTGTATCACTCTGTTGTATCAGATATTATATATCAATGTATTATTCTTTTATTCCGCTGTGTTATTTACTTAAATGTTGTTATAAGCTCCCGAGAACCAGATTCGGCATTTGAATCTACGGCATTTTGAGTACAAGTGAAGTACGGGTGCCGATTTTCGAAGGTCGACTTTTGGGTCTTGACAAAAAGCAAGATAACAATGAACTTCGCAACAGAAAAATGTCAAAGCAATAATCGACAACCAACAAATACCAGCCAAATACATTAGCTACACTAAGCAGAGGGAAAAATGGCTGAGGAGATTACCTAAATGCGACTACCATTGCACACCTTGGGAACATACCGATGGACGATTGCGAAAGAGTGGTGGGCATTGAGGTTGGGGCGAAGAATGGCTATTGGAAAACAAAATCGTGACGGTTAGGTAAGAGGACAACATCGGTGGTCTCGTCGAAGTGTATTTGACTTATATTGCCTAATTTCAAATTAGGTTTCGGCAGTAATGGGGATGAGAAGGAACTTACAAATTATAAGGCTTTAATTTTTAATTAGGAGGAGAAAAAGAAAGAAAAGGGGGGAAAAAGGAGACTGTTCATTTCACAAAATACCGAGGAGGCTTGTGAGCTCTTAAAATCCAACTCAGTAATAATAGTATAGTATAGATATATCTTGTTCTTCCATCGCCTTTTATTATCGTTCTTGTTTGAATTTCGAGGACAAAATGTTCCAAGTAGGCGAGAATGTAGCAACCTGGAATATTCACACACTTTGTCATCGAATATCATAACGTTTTGAAATATAATTAAGTGTTATAAATATGATATTTTATAACCTTTTTAAACATCATTTAATTATTAAATAATGATAAGAAACTTGTTTTTGAAAATTGTTTACAGAAATATATTCTTTGAAGACAAATCAATAATGTGACTGTAAATCGGTTTATCGATAAACAACTTTCGATCGATATAAGTTGTTTGAACTCTTGTGCACTTGTCTAATGATCAAATGAACACATTAGCAACTAATTAACACACCTCGGCATGGTGGGGGGGTGAAGGCAAGCTTAGGCAACACCAAATGGAGCCTATAAAAGGAGGGGCACACCCTTAGTTATTATTCACAAATTCACAAACCAAAACCAAGCTCTCTTTAATGGCTTCTTCTTCATCATCATCTCTAAATTCCTAAAGCAAAATATTTGCAAATATAATCCAAATCAACTCAAATTTGGAGTAAAGCCTTGGGAGAACATTACAACACCTTCCACCTAGTTTGAAATTGAAGAAACAAAGCACAGCTCACCCACCAGGCAATGGCCATGAGCATTGAGGGTGTTTGGAGTACCTAAAACAAAGTGGAAGCAAGGAAAGGAGGAAGAAGAAAGTGGTTGCAAGGTTGGGTTTGGACTTGGGTGCTTGGATCTTGGTTGTTTGTGAGGTTAAAGGTAAGATTACTCACCTCTTTGATTGAAAATATAACCCATACTTGTTGGGGTTTGATTGTGTTTAAGTAGGTTGAATTGTTATTGACATATGTTAAAACATTGGTTTGAGTTCTTACTTTGAAAGTAAGTGACATATATGATCCATGTGTATGGACTCGAAATGGACTTGTCTGACTTGTGACAAGACCTTGGAAAAAAGCACATAGGTTATAGATGGACTTTGGTTTAGATTTGACTCGGATTTCAAAGCGCACTTATAGCGATACTCGCAATAGATGTAGTTTGGAATTGCTTTGTTTTTTTCTATTTCTACGGAATTTTGTAGAAAGATCCTTAGGGGTTTCTCATTATATTTATAATGTTATATATATATATGTGTTTGCTGCTATTAAAATTTTGGATGATAAAAAGTTAAGTAACATCTCGAAAAGTTGCCAAATCTTCACTTGTGCAAAACTACCCCATTTAACCTTGATTTTTGGACTTCAAAGGTTTAAAAAGATATTCAAATTTAAGTATTTTGTTTCATTCTTTTTACAAGTGTATACTAAATCATATCAGAGTATTCATAAAGTGGTTTGAGATATTTATGAGTTTTTAAGAATTAGTTGTGAATTTTTAAAGAAGATAATTTTATAATAAAAATAAAATCTACCTTATTATTTTCAAATATAATTATTTTCAAAAATAATCTCTCTAGGCCAATCTCCCAATTTTTTTTATTTCAAAAACCTTTGAAATAATATATATATATATACATCTTTTGTATCAAATTATACTTTACTTCAGGATTTTAAAACAAATCACTTTTGAAATATTTATTTGGAAATCTAAAAATACTACTATAAAAGCATATCAAAGTATATGCAACCAGATCAGGAGGTTTCTCCTTTAAACAAGGCAACTAGGTCCCAGCCTTCTTACAGTCGATATATAAGTACATCTCTTTATTCCAAGACCGGACTATACCAAAAACATATGCCCACTTTTTAGTTATGGGTTACCCGAATCATTGGTAACATAACAAATCATTTTATATCCCAAAGTGATAAATCATTTTCACTAATATTCACAAATACTTTCAAATCATAGTGTTACTATTTCCTAAAACCTTTTGAAATCATTTTCAAACAATGGGTTTTTAGTCCTCCAAATTCTCTTTTATAAGACACTTTTATAAACCATTCTTTATATAAATCACTTTTATTATCACTTTAAAATATTTATTCCCATAATATTTCCATTACTTTTCAAAAGAAACCATTTCATTTAAAAGATAAAATATCATTATATCCAAAATTATAATAAATATCTTTTATTATTATTTCTACTTAACCAATATTTTTACCGAATACCTTATAGTCAAACCGTGTAATTCTAATCACAAGGTGTTTGTATTTAATCATTCTCAATTTATTGTCTACCCAGCCCAACATATAAAAAGGTAAACTGCTCATAAACTGGTTGAGCCTAATTCAAACAATTAATCAATGAAATAAACACAACAATAAATGATAATCAACGCTTCATTCTATCAAATATTTTTAACACTTTTATTTTATCTTAGGTTAAAATGGTTTGATATTTATTTTGGAGCATCTGAGCTTTCCCTTTGACATATTCTGTCCCTCGTCCAATTCTCCTTGGATCTCACAGACGAAACATGTGTACAAGTTGTTTTCGCATACCCCATTAAGTATTTAACTTCTAAATCAAAAAATAGTCAAACAAGGAAATCAAACCATTGTTTTAGTAAACAAAGTAAACAAGCATTCAACAAGGGTTTTCAAGAAACACTTAACACTTAAAGTTCCTTCAACTTAGAAATGATTTTAATGAACTTAAAGGAAGAAACAACTCACTTTAGGTTCCACTCTGTCAAACTTTAAGGCAAGTAACTCAAAATCTAAACCATACTTCCTACCCTGCTTCGAAACCAACCAAAATAAACCAGAATTCCTCCTTCCCCCTAAATAGATTCAGCCTCACCATGCTCTACCCTTTCCTCCATCATTCTTCAAGTTTTTAGATGTTAAACCATGTTCTAATGGTATTCTAAGGCATTTGGCAAAGTTTGGTGGAGTGTGGAGTTAGTTTGATATGATTTTTAAGAAAGTTAGTGAGGAAAAAGAAGAGAAGAAGAAGCCATTAAAATAGCTTAAATGAAGAAGAATAAGAAGAGAATGTGTGTGATAATTTGAGAGGAAAACCTGTGTATTTATAGGAAAAGAAAGAAGTGGTAAGTTACCAAATTAACACTTTGCCAAATTACCAAAATATCTTTCCTTAACCTTAAAGTAAACTTACCTTTTTCAACACTTACCATCATCCGTAACTTCATTACTTTATGTAAATTTTACTCAATACTTAAGGAATGTATTTGGATGGAAAAGTGGATTAGAGTGAAGATTTTCCTTGGTTTTGGTGAGATTTGATTTGATATTTACTTTTTTGACTTTTTAAATTACCTTACTTACTTTTACTAATGACATTCTAGAACTTTCTTATGATACTTAGTAAAAGTATACTTGTTTATTTACAAAATGTGTATATATATATGTGTGTGTGTGTGTGTGTGTGTTAAAACATGTTAACAAAGGTGCAACAACGCTGCGACAACTTATATTGAACAAAACATTGATTTTTGACAAAACGTTTTACGGTCACATTTTGACGTTTTTGTTAAACTATTTATTTATGTAAAAAAACTTGAAATAAGTTTCTTAACATCTTTAAATAATTAAAACAAGTGTATTTGACTTATAAAACCATATTTAATAATACTAAAATCCAATTGTAAAAATACGACGTCGATTTGCCAATCTTTATAAAACAAGTATATACTTATAAAACTTTTATCAACCAATTATTATCACCATATAACAATTTAAAAAAATATATTTATCATAAAAACAAAAATTGAACGTATATCCAATTTTATTGAAAACTGACTTTTGTCAATTTTACGATGAAAATCCAAAATCTCTTATTTTTGTAAACCAATTCTAAAAATAAATTCATCATTCTTATTTATCGCGTAAAACAAGATTATTTAAGTTTGAAAATTCTATGTTTGAATAGTTAAAGT
The DNA here is from genome assembly GCA_030737815.1 of Allium fistulosum. Taxonomy (NCBI): domain Eukaryota; kingdom Viridiplantae; phylum Streptophyta; class Magnoliopsida; order Asparagales; family Amaryllidaceae; genus Allium; species Allium fistulosum. The sequence goes on from CM060903.1 coordinate 665,641,967, forward strand.
TAATTAAACATTTTATTTAAAAGTGGTAAAATTACGGGTCGTTACATACTTGCCCCCATAAAAGAATTTCATCCCCGAAATTCCAAGGATGGAAAAATATAACAAAAGCTAAGCACACCAAAAATAATATCACCCACAACCCCCATTGGAGGTACGGTGTCTTATCATATCTATTTTTATTTATCAAATTAAGGTAGTTTTCATTTTAAAATTCCTAGGTTAATTTTACTAACCTAAACAAATTTTACTTAGGCACCTAACAGAAGCTCTAATACCATCTGTAATGACCCGGGTTTTCAACCCAGTCAAAATCGTCGAAAAACCTGTCCATTCTAAAACTGCGAATGAACACTACCAACTTAATACACAATATTTGATAAATATTCAACACTATTTAATGTATAGGATACAATTTCAATTGTACAAGTTATCAGAGTAATCAATTTAATTTACTAGATATGCATTAATACACACCAAATACAAATACAAATAAATTTGTCGTTGCATAGCTTTGATGAGAGAGACAACAATAGTCATTCCTGCAAACACAATAAACATGTCAAACGCAGAATAAAATAGTAAGCAGAAAAAATACATTAATACACGACATATAGCAAACAATAAACAGAAAAATGTTATGTCAATAAACATGTCAAACGCAGAATAAAATAGTAAGCATTAAAAATACATTAATACACGACATATAGCAAACAATAAACAGAAAAATGTTATGTTATTATTGGGGCTGCATTACTACCACTTGTGACTGCCTACGTACCCATATCTAATTGGGTACCCAAGTAGATACAGGATCAAGCCAACGTAGTTCTCCTACTGCAAATAGGACTCATGGAGCCTACGATGCAACAAACAATATGCAATTCTTAAAAATACCCACTTAGGCTTAATCTTCAAATTTAGATTTTCAAAATCTAATTAACTAAATTATTTTCAAAATATAATTCTTTTCGAAAATAATCTCATTGGACTAATCTCCCAATTTTTTTATTTCAAAACCTTTGAAATAATATGTATACATCTTTTGTATCAAATTATACTTTACTTCAGGATTTTAAAACAAATCACTTCTGAAATATTTTTTTGGAAATCTCAAAGTACTACTATGAAATCATATCAAAGTATAGACAACCAGATCGAGAGGTTTCTCCTATAAACAAGGCAACTGGGTCGCGGCCTTCATACGGTCGTTAAATAAGTACATCCCTCTATTCCAAGAGCGGACTATACCAAAAACATATGCCCACTTTTTAGTTATGGGTTACCCGAATCATTGGTAACATAACAAATCATTTTATATCTCGAAGTGATAAATCATTTTCACTAATATTCATAAATACTTTTCAATCACAGTGTTGCTATTTCCCAAAACCTTTTGAAATCATTTTCAAACACTGGGTTTTTAGTCCTCGAAATTCTCTTTTATAAAACACTTTTATAAAAAATTCTTTATATAAATCACTTTTATTATCACTTCAAAATATTTATTCCCAAAATATTTTCATTACTTTTCAAAAGAAACCATTTCATTTAAAAGATAAAATATCTTTATTTCCAAAATTATAATAAATATCTTTTATTATAATTCCTACTTAACCAATATTTGTATTTGATGCTTTATAGTCAAACTGTGAAATTCTAATCACAAGGTATTCGTATTTATTCATTCACAATTTATTGTCTACCCAGCCCATGCATATAAAAAGGTAATCTGCTCATCAACTAGTGGAGCCTAATTCAAACAACCAATCAATGAAATAAACACAACAATAAATAATAATCAACGCTTCATTCTATCAAATATTTATAACACTTTTTATTTTATCTTGGGTTAAAACGGTTTGACATTTATTTTCGAGCATCCAGGCTTTCCATTCGACATGTTCTGTCCCTCACGTCTCCTAGGATCTCACAGACGAAACACGTGTACTAGTCGTTTCCACATACCCTATTAATTATTTAACTTTTAAAATTTAAAATACTTAATTAACCATCCAAACATAGTCAAACAAGGAAATCAGACCATTGTTTTAGCAAACAAAGTAAACAAGCATTCAACAAGGGTTTTCAAACAACATTTAACACTTAAAGTTCCTTCAACTTATAAATGATTTTAATGAACTTAAATAAAGGAAAAACTCAATTTGGATTCTACTCCGTCAAACTTTAAGACAAGCAACTCAAGATCTAAATCATACTTCCTACCCTGCTTCGGAACCAAACCCAAATAAACTCGAATTCCTCCTTCCTCCTAAATAGGTTCGGCCTCACCATGCTCTACCCTTTCTTCCATCATTATTTAACTTTTTAGATGTTGAACCATGTTCTAATGGTATTATAAGATCTTTGGCAAAGTTTGGTGGAGTTTGGATTTGGTTTGATATGACTTTAAGAAAGTCGGTAAGGAAGAAGAAGCTATTAAAATAGCTTAAAGGAGAAAGAAGAAGAAGAAGAGAATGTGTGTCATAAAATGAGAGGAAAACTTGTGTATTTACAGGAAAAGAAAGAAGTGCTAAATTATCAAATTAACCCCTTACCAAATTACCAAAATATCGTTCATTAACTTTAAAGTAAACTTATATTTTTCAACACTTACCATCATCCATCACTTTATTTTTTTATGTCATTTTTACTTAATAATTAAGGAATGTATTTGGATGGAAAAGAAGATTAAAGTGAAGATTTGCCTTGGTTTTGTGAGATTTGATTTGATGTTTACTTTTTTGACTTTTTAAATTACCTTGCTTACTTTTACTAATGACATTCTAGAAATTTCTAATGATACTTAGTAAAAGTAAACTTGATTATTTGTTAAATGTATATATGTGTGTGTGTGTGTTAAAACTATTAACAAAGGTGCAACAATGTTGCGATAATTTATATCGAGCAAAACGTTGATTTTCGACAAAAGTTTTACGGTCACATTTTGACGTTTTTGTTAAACTATTTGTTTATGTAAAAAAAACTTGAAAATAAGTTTCTTAACATCATTAAATAGTTAAAACATGTGTATTTGACTTATAAAACCATATTTAATGATATTAAAATCCAATTGTAAAAATACGATGTCGATTTGTCAACGTGCAACGAAATTTTTCAATCTTTATAAAACAACTATATAGTTGTAAAACTTTTATCTACCAATTACTATCACTATATAATAATTTTAAAAAAGAATTATTTATCATTAAAAAAACTGAACGTATATCCAATTTTATCGAAAACCGGCTTTAGTCAATTTTACATTGAAAATCCAAAATCTCCTAGTTTTGTAAACCAATTCTAAAAATAAGTTCACCATTCTTATTTATCACATAAAACATGATTATCTAAGTTTGAAAATTCTATATTTGAATACTTAAAGTTAATTTAATATTCCATTTAAAAGTGGTAAAATTACGGGTCGTTACAAAAAACTTGTTTTTCCAAGTTTTTAAGGAAATTTTAAAGTTGTTATTTTCAAGTAATATTTTGAGAAAATGTTTTAAATCCTATTATAAGTATTATAAAGTATGTTTAAAATAAATTTTAAATATATATAGTTTTAAGACAATATGTTGATTATTTTATATATTATGTAATAAAATATCTTTTGACTTGTCTATTTTACATATCAGGTTTTGGTAAATAAGTTACCATACATACATATATATCATTTTAAAAGGGTTTTAATAGTATAAATAAAAGGTTTCAAAGTGGTTAGTAATTGCTTAATGGCCAAATGGTTAATTGTTTAATTGCTTGTTTCAAAAGTAATTAACAATGGTTAACACTAAAAGCCGACAAAGTAGGCCTATCTATTTGTGACAGTTAAGATTGATGTTCGAGTAGAGATAGAGCAATAGAACTCTAACCTACTAGCTTCCCTCTTGATTGAGGAATAGTAAGCCAGTAAATGTTGGACACATGTTAATCATGTTGATTGCTTACGTGTTTATGGAAATTATTGATACTATACTTAACACAAAGAGCCGACGAAGTTGACTTATCTATTTGTGAGATTCAAGAATGAAGTGTCTAAGCAAGGTTTTGATGCAACCAATGATCTAACTTAACTGGCTTCAATCTTGGGTGAGGAATAGTTTAGTTGGAATGTCGGAAATGAGTTAAGTATACGAATATTGTTTTGTATAAGCAATTGCTTTGATTAAATAATCGATTAGTCGATTATCGACCTTGACCTAATATAAAGTTAGGAAGTATCAAAAAGCTTCACGATTTCATACCAATGAGAACCCCCGAGGAGGAGGACTGGTATGAAACATCTCTAGCTTCCGCTTACTTCTGAGACAACCGGAATTGAGTTTACCTAAAATTCATCGAATTGGTTTTGAAGAGACCAGGAGCGATAAATGTTTTACTTATCGAATACCACTTCAAAACTAGTATATGGGCTCTATGTTTTGGAGCGATTGTGAAGTGAAATGTTATAGACTTGAACTATCAATCCTAAGGTTAAACCCAAGGGAGAGGTCAGCGTTAACATTTCGAACGATGCTATCATGTAGGACTGTCTATCTTGAGGGGTATTCCAAGAGAGAGGACATTGTTAGCATTCATCGGAGGACTTGTGTTGAAATATATGTGGAGATTCGAGATCTGTTCAAGATGCTTGAATCCATGTAGCAATTTGTGATCTGTTCAAGATGATGGAATCCATTTGGGGATTCGTATTTGTTCGAGTGATGGAGACTCTTGTGAAAGATGCATAACGTAACCTCGATATCGGAAATAACAGAAAACAAAGTCAAATGCACAACCAGGGGTTTAGTGACCCTCGTTAGGATATTATCAACTAAATTTCTAGAGTACTTACCGATTGCCGGCCGGCGGGAGTTGGCGATATTTGGTTCACGTTGTTCATGTTTATGTTCGAATGATGGGCCTCTTGTTTTTACCTTAATGGTATATTTTATCAAGAGACATACGACGCACGAAAGGTACTTTTTGATCCCTGTGTAGGGGATTGGATCCGGCTCCATCGGAGAGATCACTATGGAAAAGTCCATTATGTGAACGTTCCTAGTCTGTTTTGATTGTACCTTGATATGTTGTGGTGTGACCAATGTAAGCATCGTTGCTATTTGATATGATTTATATTCTACATCCTAGATGTTATCTATCATATCACTATATTAAACCTAATGAATGGTTAGTTGCTTTGAGGGGAAAACCGTTACGGTAATCCATACGGTCTCAGTTACTGTTACACATCACTCATATTTCTTGAGTTTCTCACGTAGGTTTACCAGACTGATCTGGGTGTTAATTTCTTATAATGCTCAGGTCAGCCTGAGTATATTTCTATATTTAGCATTGGACGTTTTGGAGCTTATGGAGAGGAGCTGTTGTTTACCTGCCATAGAATTATTATTTTCTGCTGCAATACTGTGTTGTATATATTAGCATTATGAGGACAACCAGTTATAACTCTCTAGGCCGATGATAGTACTTAGGTTTTGGTAACTCTGAAATTTCTGTATTCGGAGTAACCCTTTATACCGTTCCTTTGATATTATATGTTATCCTTCCATTATGAGATTCTAATGTTGTGTTCTTCCTTTCTTGTTCTATTCTTTTTTTATTTTACCCTAACTTCTTGTCTTTCTAGCACTTGGTTGTTCAGCACATGAATACCGTGGATGTAATAGTGTCGACATTCGAGGGTCGAAAATTCGAGTCGTTCCAGTGTATGTGTAAACACACACAATATTATTGGCCATAAATGATTTAGGATTTAAAATTCAAAATTAGAACCTTTGACATATTTAAATAAAATTTCATTTTTTTATTTTAGCGGCATATAGTAAGGTATGATTTTTTGTTAATTAAATTTGGTTGATGTAAGTTATCATTGAGATATTCAAATTTGATATTCATTTAGATCTTTGGACTAAGTAAAAAGATATTATCTACAAACGATAAAGAAAATTTATTTTTTTATATATAATTTTAAGATTTATTTTATGTATGTATGTATATAAAAATAATTTTGTTAATTCAAACCAACAAACAAAATAATTATTTTAGAAAAATAAACATATTTTTTTTAATTAACTCCTTATTTAAAATTTGTTTTTTGTTTTAAAATTAAATAAAAAAATGTTCATTTCTTTTAGCCGAGAATAATTGTTTATAAATTAATAACATATACATATAGATTCATATATAAGTATGCGTATTATAAAGTATTAAAAACTAGTTTGTACAATACATTTATTTTAGTGAATATTAGGCTCAGGTCCTTAATAAGTTTCAAAATACACAAAAACCCCAGTAAAAAAAGTATGTAAATTAAGTCCTTAGAATTAAGTTACTAAGTAATTGCATATCGTTATGCAATTATTCACTGAATAATTGCAGTCATTTATGCAATTATATCCAAAAGTTTCATAAATTTATGCAATTTTTTTAGTGAATAATTGGGGAAATTTCCGCAATTTTTTTGGTGAATAATTGTGGAAATTTCCGCAATATTTTGGTGAATAATTGCGGAAATTTCTACAATTTTTCGGTGAATAATTGTTTAAATGTTTGCAATTTTTTGATATAATTGCATAAATGTCTGCAATTATTCACTGAATAATTGCATAAGTGTATGCCATTATTCGGTAACTTAATTCTAGGGATCTAATTTACAAATTTTTTTTTACTGGGGTTTTTGTGTATTTTGAAACTTATTAGGGACCTGTGCCACTCCCTTTATTTTATATATATATATATAAATATATATATTTATTATTATTTTAATATCAGAATTAAAATAAACATATATGAACAACTTAACACTTGGATGTGAATGACATATAATAATATAGGTTTAGGACGCTATACTTAAATGATTCAAATTAAGAGATGGTACTTTGGTGAACAACTTTTCCTATCGAAGCACCACTGCCTTCTCGTTTCCTTTTGATTTACAATGTTAAGTGAAGGGTAACATCAAGTAGGGTAGGGAAGCTAGGGCTGGCCAAACAAGTAGATAGCAAAAAAGTTTGTGTTAAATTTTTGTATGTGGAGGATGTGACGATTTGCATTTCTTACTCCTAAAGACGACACTTAATATATTCATGGTATTCGTGTGCCGATCATCTAGGGGTCCGAAAGACTAACCGTTGAGGTAAAAGAAAAGAAATGACAAGAAGAAAGAAACATAGAATCTCACACTGCAAGGGAATTGCATATAATAGAACATAAGATAGTACATATGGTCACTTCCAAAGTGAAAATCAGAGTTACAACAGGTACTAACTTCAGCCAGGGGCAGTTATAACTACCTGCCCTACAATTCTGATACATACTATACACACACAATGGAAATAAAATAGTTAACTAAATAGTGGATGAAGCCTCCTACTCCGTACACCTCCAAAACGCATCCATAAGAACTTGGACTATTTGGCTATTCAAAAATTAGGATACCCAAGAGTTAAAGGGGAAAAAGAAAGGAAACTTCAGGTCAGACATGGGTCTGGTGTGAGTAAACTCAAAACATATGAATTGTTTTACCTATAAAACCCTTCAAAAATAAAAGTATCTCATAAGACCATGCCGCACATAAACACGTACGGGTTTTTGCCTTACGATAACCAAAGCATTTCTATAAGAAAATCCAGCAATATTATAATAATGTCTAGGGTTTAAAATAAATATACAACGTAGCTGGAATGCTTACATCTCACGATCCACCATATTTGGGCACAACTAAGTACCTAAAGCATATAGTGGAAAATGGATTCCATATAATGACAAGGATACAAGGGTACTTCCTATCACAGTACATCTCTAGAAAATGTACCGAGGTCGCAAGACATTTGCACCTCTGCCAACATAGAACCGGCCAACCCCTTCCTGGATTGTATCAAATATGATCATCCCTCGATTACGATCAACAACCGCTATTAGGCCCAGAGCATACATCCAAAATAATATCAATCTAGATCAAGGATGATCATACCCTAAAGTGTGCGACCCACATAGCCCTACAGCATCTCTCATGTTTAGTCATTTCCGGGTGTGAGGCTTGAGTACCTTTTTAGCAAATCCCACTTGTAATGCTAACACTTCCCTCTGGGCAACAATGAAATGCCAGCATTCATCAATACAATTTGTTCAACATACGAACAAACCGAAGACGCTACTTCTATTACATCATATGGATTAGTAGCAAGTAGACCTTGCACTTCAAAGAACTCTGTCTTCGATTCCATCATCTTCAAGATGCCCTAATTCAAACACTTATGCCGGTTCGAAGTGGTTTTTGATAACTCATACATATCCGACCCCGGTCTCTCCGAACCAATAATCGATAGTTTTTGATTGACTCAATCCCGGTTCTTTCAAAAGTAAGCGGATGATATAAGAGTCCTAAGGGGATCTCTAATATACCCCTTAAAGTGAGAGACATTTCATCGGAATGACTTTTCCTAAGGGAATCTCAAACCATATGAAATCGCGAAGCTTTCATTTACTTCCTAAGTCAAAATACTTGTCAGGTTATCGATGGTGGACAAACCACTATCTGGGTGTAAGTATAGTTTGCATATGAAAAATAGGACATCCTATACTTATCATCACTTTTTGATTTCGAACAGTACTATACATCGATTAAAAATGAAGTTGGACGAGTTAGAAAACTATTCTTGCCTCGACATACATTCTTACTTCTCGAGATAGAGACGAATTTCCATACCTTGGAATTTGATGTCGAGTATACGATGAAGTAACTTTCATATACTTTATTAATCATGACTCATTTATCGAAATTAACCCTTTTATACTTATCACGTTTTCGACATTTTGAATTCCCTACTCCTCACCCAGAATCAAAGTCAGGTAAGTTAGGGTACTTGTTGCACCCCCTTTGCCTTAGTTGCAATACTCCGAGTCTAGATTCCACAGATAAAGGAAAGTTTTACTCATCGGCTTTTAGTGCAAAGTATAAGATGACTCACTTTCCATAAACGCATCAACATTTTAACACTATTTCTCATATTTTCTTTATATTACTTAATGACACAGATAAAGAAATCTCTTGTATTTAAAACATCTTTTTAAAAATGGCTACTTTTAAACAAAACTCGACCTTTGAAACAAAGTTGTTAAAATTTAAACCACTTGTTTAAATAACTAATTAAATTCTTAAAAATATATTTAAAACTTTAAATTCCCTTTTAAAGACTTGCAAACACATTTGAAAAAAATTTCAAAATATCTAAGATAGATAACTCTTTTCACTTTATAAAAATCATTGATTTCCAAACTGCATCCATATCGACTATCGCTATATGGACCATAACTTTAAAACTTGTTTTTGTAAATCAAAATATCTTTAAACCGTTTATTTCTATATTTTAAACCTTTTTAAAAACTTTGCAAAAAAGTTTCAAAAAAAAGTCAATTCGAAAACGAAAACATTTTAAACTTTCTTGGAGGATGAAGTAGTAAACTAGTTTAAAGAAAACATGGGATTTTCAATGTCACATAAAAACAAGTTATCAACACAAACAACTATTGCCAAGCAACAAATACATCCCATCACATCTTACATAATATACAAAAATGTAAATAAATATCCACAAGGCAAGGAAAAATTGTATCTGCAATTTATCACATATGCCCTTTGAAGTTTATTGTAGTGACTTATTCCCTACGAGCACTTCGACTTCATTTCTTTCGTTAGTACCCTACAAACATCCTATGTGTCATCTGCCTTAAAGCAGGAACCAAACCAAACCACAGTAATCACATACAATTATACACATCAACAAAATAAAAAAATTTCAAACTTGATTTTTAAGTGAGCATTACTCACTTAAACAAACATGATCTATTACCAAAATTACTGCAACTTTGAAAACAACACACGGATCTAGCTTCCTTTTACAAAATTTGATTTTTAAGACCAAGAGGAGGTCAAGTAGGCTTGGTCTTAGGCCAGGATGTACGGCTCTCGTGAAAATGTAGGGTTTTAGTTTTTATTTTGGAGGAGTAAGTGATGTAGAGAGGAATAGAAGTGATTTTAAGAACCAGTTTAAAGAGAAAAAAGTGCAAATTTCTAAACTCTTCTTTTAGGAAGTTATGGAAGAAGAAGTGAAGAGAGTCGAAAGCCTAAAGTAAGAAATGAAAATAATGAAGTAAAAGGAAAATGAGAAAGTGGAGTTGTTTTTTTAGAGAAAATGGAAAACAGTAAATTACTAAAATATCCTTGGCTACTACCGTCCAGGACAATGTTGACAACTCACCCCTCCTCTCTTGAAACACATGTACCCCACTTTCTTTCCATGCATCACTTCACTCCTTTTCTAATGTATTTTGCTTTAGTTTTTGTGCTTATTTTCCTTCTTAAATTTGAAAAGAAAAGTCCACCTTTTACTTTATTATCTTAAGTATACTTTTGAACTTATTTTTATCCAATCATTCCATTAACAAAAGCATTTGTTATTTGTATACATCTGTTCATATATACACTAGTGCGCACAACATATTCTGACAAATTTTAGACGATGAAAAGTCGAAAATCCAAAAAATGATTTTCGGTCTATTTTTATTTTTTCTCTGAACTATTTTTGTAAACCAAATTTTAAAACAACTTTACCATCATTATTTATTACTTAAAAGAGGTCTATTTGAGTTATAAAATCCATTATTTAATTATTTAACAATATATTAAATATCCATATTTGAAGTGATTAAATTACGGGTCGTTACATTCTCCCCCCATCCCCCCCAAAAGAATTTCGTCCTGAAATTAAACACACAGAAAAATGATAATTCAAAAGGGACATGTATTATATATGATGAAACACATACAAATGAGATATATGCTAAGTGACTACACCATAAATGGTGAGTACATTATGTTCACAATTAGCAACTACTAATCTATCAACAACTTAGGATAAGCCTCTTACAAGCTATCCTTAGTTTCCCAAGTGCAATCCCTATAATCATTGCTCCATTGAATTTTAACCAATCTCATGACCTTATTCCGCAATTGTGTTACATCTCGATCAACAATGCGAACTGGATTCCTTATTATGTTCAAATTCGGTTCCACTTACAATTCTTCTGGAATAGTTGGCTCAATAATAAGTGACGGATCATGCTCATATTTCCTTATATGTGATACATGAAAAACATTATGTACCCTTGACAATCTCTAGGAAACTTAACTCGATAGGCAAGCGGCCCAATCCTCTCAAGAATCTGAAAAGGTCCAACATATCTATGTGCCAACTTTCCTGCTCTTCCAAATCGAAAAACTCCTCTTATTGGAGAAATCTTCACAAACACAAAGTCCCGAACTAAGAATTCTAAATCCCTACGCCTTCGATCGACATAGCTTTTCTGTCAATCCTGAGCTTCTTTCATCTTCCTTTTAATCACAATTACCTTCTATGTGGCCTCTCGAATCATATCAGGTCAAATTTCTAATTGATCTCCGGTTCCCACCTAACATGATGGTGATTTGCATGGTCATCCATAAAGAGCTTCATAGGGTGCCATACCAATATTAGCTTGATAACTGTTATTATAAGAGAACTCAACCAAGTGAAGATGATCCTCTCATGATCCTCCGAAACCCATGATAAAGGCTCTTAAAAAATCTTCCAAAACTCGTTCACACTCTTTGTTTGACCATCGATTTGATATGATGTGCTTAAACTTAGCTTTGTCCCCAAAGTTGGTTGCAATGCTTCCTAAAACCGACTAGTAAAAATTTGATCCCGATCACTTACAGTGCTACTTGGAATTCCATCCAGTCGGACAATCTCTTTCATATAAATTTCTTCCAAGCTTGCTGTAGTACTGGTCGGTTTTACTGAAATAAAATGCGTGCTCTTGGTTAGTCGATTGATAATAACCCAAACGCCTTCATTACCCATTCTGGATCTAGGCAAACCGACTATAAAATCCATCTATACTTGCTCCCATTTCCAATTCGAAATCTCAAGTGGTAGTAGTAATCCAGAAGTCCTTTGATGATCGCCCTTGATTTGTTGGTAAATCATACATCTGCTAACACAAATTAAAATGTCCCTCTTCATCCCTATCTGCCAAAATACTCGCTTCATGTCTCGGTACATCTTAGTAACTCTAAGGTGGATACTTAACTTGGATTTATGGCATTCTGCTAAAACTTCCTACCTAAGACCACCAATATTCGGAATGTACAACCTTCCGTTCATCCGCAATATCCCACGGTTGTCTACCTCAAAACTCGAACATCGTCCTTCTTCAACTTCTTGAATAAATTCTAGAACATGACTATCTTCTTTTTTCTTGCTTGCAATTCTTTTGAGTAGAGTCAGGGTAACTTCCAAAAGAGCCAAAGCTGCATTTCTACTCAGAGCATCCGCTACCACATTGGCTTTTCCCAGTTTATACAAAATATCCAAGTCATATGCCGCCAGAAATTACAACCAACGTTGCTACCTCATGTTCAAATCCTTCTACGTGAAAAGATACTTCAAGGACTTGTGATCCATGAAGAGCTCGAACGTTTCACCTAACAAGTAATGCCTTCACATCTTTAATGCAAACATAATAGCTAATAACTCCAAATCATGTGGCATAATTCCACTTAAGAGGCTTCTACTGCCTACTAACATAAGCAATAACTCTTCTGTGCTGCATCAATACCGCACCCAAACCTATCCACAAGCATCTGTATACACCATTAACCCTCCACCTCCATCTAGAACAGCTAGAACTGGCGCGCTGGTTAACTTCTTCTTTAACTCAATGGATGTTTATTCACACTTCGAAGTCCAAATAAACATAGCATCTTTTTTTGTCAACTTCGTCAGGTGTGAGGCGATCTTTGATGAATCTTCTATAATATCCTACTAAGCCTAAGATGCTTCTGATCTCCATTGGAGTCTGCGATGTCTTCCAATCTCGAAAAGTCGCTACCTTTTTTTGGATCAACAAAAATATCATCCCCTTACACAACATGTTCAAGGAACCATACTTCTGATTGCTAAAAATGACACTTAGAAAATTTAGCTTTTAAAACGTGTCTCCTTAACGTTTCAAGCACTACTTCCAGATGGTGTTTTTGTTCCTCCTCGACCTTGGACTAAGTAATAATATTATCTATAAAGACCAACACAAATTAATTAAGAACATCTATAAAAACTCGATTCACAAGATCCACAAAATAGGCTGGTGCATTGGTTAGCCCGAAAGGCATAACCAACCACTCGAAGACACAATCCAGTCCTTTGAATGCTATTAAGGGTATACTTTCCTCTACTATCCTTAACTGGTGAAATACTGTGGCAAGGTTCATTTGTGAGAATACTTAAGCACCATGTAGTTAGTCAAACATGTCGCCTATACGAGTTAAGGGATACTTGTTTTGAACATTCTGTTTGTTTAACTCCCGATAATCAACACAAAGTCTTAACGATCCATCTGACTTTGTAGTAAAGGATACAATTGTTCTCTAACTTGAGTGACTTTAACTAATCAGTCCCTTGCTTAGTAAATCATTTATCTGATTTCTTAACTACTCCTCTTTTGGAGCCATTTTACGGATAGGGTGAATAACAGGTTTCTAATCGGGAATTAAGTCAATACAAAACTCAATCTCCCGATGTGAAGGTAGACTATTAACCACTTCAAAAACATCGGGGAAATCCTTAACAATTACTATCGACCCTAACTCATTTTAGGACGAACGTAATGCATAAAGGAAACTTCTCATTAGCTTGTGTGGCTCTTCATACAACACTTTAACCAGTTTTCCAAATTTGGCTTTTAAAAATACCGACCTCCCAACACAATCTAAGACAACATCATTCTTTGATAGCCAATCTATATCGAGTAAAACATCAAACCCATTAAAATCAAGAACAAACAGGTCAGATGAAAAATAGTGGGTAATGTAAGTAACTTGCACATTTTCACAAATCAAACACAGATTAGTTGCACCACCTATGAGATTAGATACACAAATCGGGATTTCTACAATCCTTGTGGTAAGTTCTAATATATCAACCAATTCTTTAGAAATAAAACTATGGGAAGCTCCGGTATCAAACAATACTCGAACTAAAATGCCATTAACATATAAAGTACCTTCAAGAACTCCTTACCCTTTCAGATCTGATGAGGTTGATGGTTCATCATTGATGGCATAAACCTTGGCTGTTGACCCTTCTTCATCAGCGGACAATCCTTCACCATATGTCCTGGTTGGTGGCAACTAAAGCAGAGTGTCTTCTGAACCATTGGAGAAACAGGTCCCGTTTGTTGTTTCTGAACTCTGGAATTCTTACAAAATCTTGCAATATGGCATTTCTGATTACAAATATTGCAAATAAAATCCTTTTGAAGGCTTTCCTAGACCCCTCCTTCAGGCTTTCCCCTAATTGCTTCTTCCCTTGCTGGCTAAGCTTTCACTTATTTGGGTTGTTGCTACTGTTATTTGGTACTACTAAGGGCTTCTTCTTCTCAAGAACTTCATACCGCAAAGCCATACCCACTAAAACCATAAATGATCCCTTCAGATGGGTAGTCATATTCTCATGAAATTCTTTCCTCATCCCAACTACAAAAATCTCATTCTTCTTAAGAGGGGTATCAATCAGTCTTGGACCAAATTGCAATAACTCATTGAATTTGGTTTCATATTCAGCTACTGACAAACCTCCTTGCTTAAGATCCAAAAAGTTCCTATAACAATGGGTCTTTCCTACAGCGGGCCTATATTGGTCTTTAAACACCTCCTAAAACCCTGCCAAAGAAAAATCATCCTCTAGGACGTTGGCTGTAAATTAATCCCATATTGCTGATGCTCCATCTTGCAATTGCCAAGATGTCAAGAAACGCGTCTGCTCGTCTGAAATATCAAGCCCCTTGGAGATCTTCTCACAAGAACGAAGCCAAGCTTGGACTTAGATAATGGATCCCGTGCCCTTGAACGGCTTTCCTCCTAGATTACTATATTCCTTGCTTAAGGCTGCAAAATTCACACGGGGCCGAACTGGTGCTGCCTCTTCAACGGCTTTAACTCTTCCAACCATCGGAGCTCAACCATTGGTGGTCGTGGTGCTACCAGCTCCCCTCCCTTATCTTCCTCTACTACTCATTCTTACTACCTAGATATAGTAAGATAAATTTAGAATACTTAAACGAGATTAACTTAAGGAAAAGGGTACCAAATCAAACATGAAAAGCTGATCAAAATAATTCATATATATATATATACTATAAAGATGCGCTCTCATATAGTAAACTCATTCTAGGTATTACTAACCCTATCTCTAATGAGTTAACCCCAACCAAGGCCTATGTGTCCGCTCAACCTAAGCTCTGATACCACTATGATGATATTCCTTTCTTACTCCTAAAGATGGTACTTAATACATCTACAGTATTCATGTATCGATCACCTGGGTGTCTGAAAGATAGGCCGTTGGGGTAAAAGAAAAGAAATACAAAATCTCATAGTGCAAGGGAATCACATATAATAGAACATAAGATAGTACATATGACCACTTCCAAAATGAAACATCAAAGTTACAACAGGTACTAACTTCATCCAGGGACAGTTATTGCCCCTACAATCCTGATACATACTATACACATACAGTGGAAATAAAATAGATAACTAGATAGCAGATGAAGCCTCCTACTCCATATTCCTCCAAAATGCATCCGTAAGAACTGGGTTATTTGGCTACTAAAAAATTAGAGTACCCAAAAGTTTAAGGGAAAGAAAGAAAAAAAACTCCGGGTCAAACATGGGTCTGGTGTGAGTAAGCTCAAAACATATGGATTGTTATATATATAAAACCCTTCAATAATAAAGGTATCTCATAAGACCATGTCGCACATAAACATGGAAGGGTTTTTACCTTACGATAACCAAATCATATCTATAAGAAAATCTAGTGATATTATAATAATGTTTAGGGTTTAAAATAAATATACAACATAGCTGAAATGCTTGCATCTCACGTTCCAGCATATTTGGGCATAACTAAGTTCGTAAAGCACGTAGTGGAAAATGGATTCCATACAATGAAAAGGCTACTGGGGTACCTCCTACCACAACATATCTCTAGAAAAATGTACAGACTTTGCCAAACATTTGCATCCCTACCAACACAGAACCGACCTAACCCTTCCTGGATAGTATCGAATATGATCATCCCTCAATTGCGATCAATAACTGTATTGGGCCCAAAGCATACATCAAAAATAATATCATTCTAAATGATTATACCCTAAAGGGTGTAACCCACATAGCCCTACTGAATCTCCCCTATTTTAGTGATTTTTGGGTGTGAGGCTTGAAGCTATGTTTTACCTTTTTAGCAAAGCCCATTTGAAAAATAACACTACCCTCCAGGCAACAATGAAATGCCAGCATTCATCCATAAAAGTTGTTCAAGATATGAGCAAACCAAATGGACTACTTCTGCTACATCCTTAGGATTAATAGCAAGTAGTCCTTGCATTTCAAAGACAATGTCTTTGATTCCATCATCTTCAAGATGTCCCAATTCGAACGCTTATGCTAGTTCGAAGTGGTTTTTTGATAATCATGTTTATCCGATCTCGGTCTCTCCGAACCAATAGTCGATAGTTTCCGATCGACTCAATCCCAGTTCTTTTAGAAGTAAGAGGACGATATAAGTGTCCCAAGAGGATCTCTAATATATCCCTTAAAGCGAGAGACGTTTCATCAGAATGATTTCTTCTAAGGGAATCTCAAACTGTATGAAATCACGAAGCTTTTATGTACTTCCTATGTAAAAATATTTGTCAGGTTGTTGATGGTGGACAAACCACTATCTAGGTGTAAGTATAGTTTGCATATGGAAAATAGGACATCCTATACTTATCACCACTTTTTGATTTCAAACGGTATTATCCGTCGATTAGTAATGAAGTTGGACAAGTTAGAAAATAATTTTTGCCTTGAAATATATTCTTACTTCTCAAGATAGAGACAAGTTTCCATACTTCGGAATTTGATGTCAAGTATACGATGAAGTGCCTTCCATATAATTAATTAATCATGACCCGTTTATCGAAATTAACTCTCTTATACTTATCACTTTTTCCGACATTTCGAATTCCCTATTCCTCGCCTAGAATCAAAGTCAGGTAAATTAGGGTACTTGTTGCACCCTGCCTTGCCTTAGTTACAATACTCCGATTTTAGATCTTATAGATAAAGGAAAGTTTTACTCAACGGCTTTTAGTGCTAAGTATAAGACGAGTCACTTTCCATAAACGCGTCAACATTTTAACAATATTGTTTATATTTGTTTTATGTTACTTAATAGCACAGATAATGAAATCCCTTGTATTTAAAACATCCTTTTTAAACATGGTTGCTTTTAAACAAAACTCGACCTTTTGAAACAAAGTGATTAAAATTTAAACCTCTTATTTAAATAACAAAATAAATCATTGAAAATATATTTAAAACTTAAAATTCACTTTTAAAGACTGAAAAACACATCTGAAAAGACTTTTCAACATATCTAAGATATATAACTTGTTTTACTTTATAAAAATCATTGATTTCCAAACTACATCCATAGCAACTATCGCTATATGGACCATAACTTTTAAAACTTGTTTAGTAAATCAAAATATTTTTAAACTCTTTCTTTCTATATTTTAAACCTCTTTAATAATTTAAAAAAAAATTGAAAACAAAAGCTAATTTGAAAAAGAAAACATTTAAAACTTTCTCGGAAGATGAAGTGGTAAACTAGTTTAAAGAAAACACGGGATTTTCAATGTCACGTAAAAACAAGTTATCAACATAAATGATTATTGCCACACAACAAATATATCCCATCACATCTTGCATAATATATAAAAATGTAAATAAATATCCACAAGGCAGGGAAAAATTAATCGTGCAAATTATCACATATGCACATCGAAGTGTGTCGTAGCAACTCATTCGCTATGAACACTTCGACTTCATTTCTTTCTCTAGTCCCCTGCAAACATCTGATGTGTCATCTCCTTTCAAGCGAGAAACAAACCAAACCATAGTAATCACATACAATTATGCACGTCAACAATATAATAAATTTTAAACTTGATTTTTAAGTGAACTTTACTCACCTAAACAAACACGATCTTTTACCAAAATTACTGCAACTTTGAAAAAAACACACGGACCTAGCTGCCATTTACAAAACTTGATTTTTAAGACCTACGGGAGGTCAAGTGGGCTCGGGCTTGGGCTATGGGGGTACACCCTTGGTGAAATAGTGGGGTTTTGGATCTGATTTTGGAGGAGTAAGTGATGTAGAGAGGAATATAAGTGGTTTTAGGAACTAATTTAAATGTTTAAAAAGAAAAAGGAGCAATGTTTAAAACTTTTCTTTTAGAAATCCATGGAAGAAGAGGTGAATAGAGTGGAAAGAAGAAAGAAATGAAAATAATGAAGTAAAACAAAAAGTGAGAAAATGGAGTTGTTTTTATAGAAAATGGTAAATGGTAAATTACTAAAATACCCCTAACTACTACCCTCCACCACAATGTTTAAAACTCACCCCTCCTCTCTTGAAACACACACCCCCCTCCCCTTGTCTTTCCATACATTACTTCACTCCTTTTCTAATGTACTTTGCCTTAGTTTTTTTGTTTATTTTCTTCTTAAATTTGAAAAAAAGTCTACCTTTCACTTTATTATCCTAAGTATACTTTTAAACCTATTTTTATCTAATCATTCCATTAACAAAAGCATTTTTTATTTGTATACATGTGTTCATATATACACTAGTGTGCACAACATGTTCCGACAACTTTTAGATGGTGAAAAGTCGAAAATCCAAAAAACGATTTTTGATTATATTTTTTATTTTTCTTCGAATTAACTATTTTTGTAAACCAAATTTTAAAACAACTTTACCATCATTAGTTATTACTTAAAAGAGGTCTATCTAATTTATAAAATCCATTATTTAATTATTTAAAAATATATTAAATATCCATATTTAAAGTGATTGAATTTTAGATCGTTACAGAGGCTATACTACTTATAACTATCTCAACACATAAACATATGCTTGTTTTTCTCTAAATCTAGAGACCATATCTTTTCCTTCCTTTACCTCCCAATATGTCTGGCCTAGGTAAGACATGGCCTTGACATGAGTTGACTTCATGTTGAAAACAACTCTCATTTAATTATTTACTAACTCCAAAATCGATTGAACCATCATATAACTTTTATCCATATTTCTGTCTAACTTTAATCATAAAATAAATAAATAAAATTTTCCATCATTTTAATATAGCATTTGTATCAATTTATTATTAATTTATAACATTTATAAATAAATGTTATCCTTGGTTGTGGTTTTGGAAATAATGAAAACACGGTTGTATTGGATTCTCTAGTATGAACTTGATCCACAATCAATATATAAATAATTTAAATATCAAAGTCTATACAGACTTTGCTGGAGTATAGTATAGAGCCAAGTACAGTGCTTATAGATCATAGGAGAAATAATATTTTCGATCCAATATAAGTTTATCTAGCAACAACGATTTATACATGTACTCTTTTCGCCATCACTACATCACTTATATATCTACAATTTGGTCTAATGTCAAAAAACTTTATTAATTACACAAGTTAATTTTAAAGTCCTTGGTCAGTCCAATGACATTTATCGATTAATTTTTTTGCTCTGGCCAGAGACTTTGACTTTCCAATTATGATGATAGTTACCTTTTATAACGAAGGAGACAAATCCTCTCTTAAGTAGCACGTCACTTCAAGTGTTTCAACGTATACCCAACTAGCCGTAACACGGCTGTTATGCCATGTAGTTGCCCATGATCAAAGTATAGTTTACACACTCAAGTTCAAGAGTACTCCCAAGTCAAAAGACTACTATACATTGTTTCTCATAAATCTTCTATTTTGACTAAATTATATAAAGTATTGAAGCTCTTGTTGAGTCATTTTATGATTGTTCTAAACAAACACATGTAACCTCTTGATGCCCTCAATGGCCATAAGTAAATCACAATCCATCATATAAAGAGCATTATGTACACTAGTCTCAACAGATGAATCAATATCCTTTTTCTTGGTACTTCCCAATTAGGAGCAATTAAGGTGTAGTGTTTTTTGCTTGTATCAATTCATTACTCATGGGTATGAACATTTCATAACTATAATCGATAAAACACTCCTTCTAAAGAAATATTACCTTTATATATGTTTAATGTTAATTTATTCAATGCTTGTATCATAATATAACGAACACATATAATAGAAAACAAAACTAGAAACATGTTTTATTTCGAATAAGATCGTTTACATAATTAGGATTATATAACAAAATCGCATAATTTCCCCCAAGGCATACCACTAATTCTATCAATAAAGAAAAATGACAAGTAACCCAGGGATCTATAACCCTTGCTACAACATTGCCCAAGGTTCATATCCTACGTTACCAAGATAGATAGTCTCCTATCTCTATATGGATGTCGTTTAAAGATCCACAATCGATAAATAACTGCTCATGCCACAAATGGCCCGTAAATATCAAATCCTAAAGTCGTAGCCAAGGAATACAGACTCACTCCTTGTATACAATATCGAATGGAATCATATATCATAATGCCATGGTTGTCAAATCATGAAAATCACTAGAAGACTCTGTTAAAGTTACCATACAAACTAAAACACATCATAGTTGTCACATATGACTATGGTATCATCCAATATCACGAATGCACTCTATCAAACTCCCACCGGGTCTTTGATTTGCAA
Organism: Allium fistulosum; assembly: GCA_030737815.1. Taxonomy (NCBI): domain Eukaryota; kingdom Viridiplantae; phylum Streptophyta; class Magnoliopsida; order Asparagales; family Amaryllidaceae; genus Allium; species Allium fistulosum. Next base: position 665,662,770 of record CM060903.1, read on the forward strand.
TATGTACCAAAGTGGGTCACAATTGGGCAACGAAATCAAACTACTCCAAAATCCACAAAATTCAGAGGAATGTGGATCTTTAAAAATTATGGACACTGGTCAAAACTATGCCTTAATCCGAGTCTATATTCAAGGGTTATCGCATTTTGAAGTTTCTACCGAACATGCGATGAATAGCCGAACATTCTAATGAACAGGGTAACCAGTTGACTATACAACAATTCAGTCAACTGGTTACCCATTATCAGCCAATTTAACTCCCCCTTAAATGAACTATTAGTGGTTTTTTTATCAGGAGCTCAACCATTCGAACATTTGGACCCACCAATCAACCAATAGGCTGTATTTAGCCTATTTTGCACCTATAAACTTCAAATGATCACATCTTTTAATCTGCTGCTCCAAGTGACTTGTACTCATTGTTTCTTCCTTAGTGATCGTGACAAAATGATTTTAGATCAATATATCTAGTATCATGAATTCCTATAATTTTTGATATGGGTTCCTTCAAATCAAACACGTAAGGTGCACAAACACAATGCTTCACACAACGTCTCGCTACTCATTTTCAAGTATTTGTTATAAGCATTCAACTTTTTCCATCCCTTCTTGGATGTATGGCTCTATATCATTGGGACACTTCACCAAAAATTGTTTAACAGGTGTTCGCACCCTTGATATAAGTTTTTCATAAGAGAGTTAGGAGTATGCCCAAGGATCAATTATGTATTTTTTGTAAATTATCTAACTTTTTAATCAATTTTTTTCATAACAAATTTATTTGATTTCTATTATATACTTTGTTATATTGTGATATAATTAAATATATTATTAACTAAAGCATAATAATAAGAAAGTCCTAAACAAAATTTTATGTGATTGAAATTGCAAATAGTTGCAAATGTGAATAATTAATCGCACAAAAAAAATTATTTTAAATATTCCTGGTCAAGATTTCTTGAGAAAGACATAGATCTATTGAGACTAGATTACGTAACGCTCTCTAAATGTTGAGCAGTGCATTACCTATGGTTGCTAGGGACACCAAGAGGTTACATACTCGTAGTTATTGAATGACTCATCTAAGAGTTCCCTATTGTTTAATAACAACTATGTCAAATAGAAAATCTCAAATTAAAGATATTACACAGTTCCCTCGACTTGAGAGTACCGTTGAATTTAAATGTGGATACTCCACTTTAATTATAGCTAAATTGTGGCATAGCAACCATCGAGCAACTATAGTTGGGTCTGAGTTGAAGCATTGGAAGTGAAGCACTATTCAATAGAGAATTCCTCTTCTTAGTTGTATGAGGTTAGTATAATAGTCAACTCAAAGTTAAAATCTCTAACCATGGTAGAACAGTTAATAATAAATGTTATTATTGAACTAATGCCTTTATTTATGGACTAATCGAGTTAAATGTGGATAATATTGTAATTTTTATCAACAAAAAATTCCATATATCCTAAAGTGGTACAGTGCTGATGAAGAGAACGTGTGTAAATTATCGTAATTAAAAGGTACTGCTTGAGAAAATGTGAAATTGGATTTTACTGATAAGATATGTAAGCGATGAGTTCAACCAAACTATTATACCACTGGCTAAGTTGACATGAAAGTTAATATTTGAATTGTTTGAATATTAATTGCTGAGACCAACTTCACAACTATGAGACGCACGACTGAATTTATTCAGCCTTTGAAATTCCAATTTATTTAATTAGTTTATAATAGTTGTAAATTAATTAAAATAACTAATATTTAGAGACATATTAATTATGAGTATATTTAGTATTTGGGGTGTATTTAGTAAATATGATAGCTCCTATAAATGTTATGGATGCTATTAGTAACTAATTAGGTGAATATATAAAAGTTATATATGTGCATATCGATATATGATGTCGATATATATATTTAAATAGGATTTAAATACAATTAATTAATCGATGGGCTTTGTGTATAATGTGGACCATCAATGACCAAATCATGGTCATCCAAAAGGAGAGGGAATAGGTGGATCTAATGTTGACTTGGTAAGAGAAAAAGGTGCAAGATATTTTCACAATCTCTCCCTATAAAAGCAGAACCAGCCATCCTTTTTCCCATCTTCCTTTTGCTCCTTTTTTCCTCTACCTTAGCCGACCTTATCTATCCCCATAGGTCTTATAGTAGAGCCTTCTTTCATCCATCTTAAGTACATACTACTCAGAACTGGTGGTTATATGTTGAAATTAGCAATTTCAGGTAAAGATTTAGGAGATGTAGGAGGTCATTCAGTCAATGTTTGTCAAGTAGGCAAATCTCAATCAGGTGTTATTCTAATTTATGTTTAAACTTATATATAATTATATCACCATTTATATATGTGTATATGTGCCATACTATCATTTAATATTATTTTATCAATTAAAGTTATTGTTATTATTTTAATATAATTAAATGAAATGATTAAAATTAAAAAAATTATGGTTTCAACCATGTATTAATTTAATTAAATATAAAATAATTTTAAAAATATAAAATGTATTTGTAATAAATTCAATTAATTAATTATAAACATTAAATTATAATAAACATTAAATTATAATAAACATTAACTTTAAACTAAAACATATATATATCAATCAAAACTATTTTTGGTAAAATTTAATTTTAAGGAAAAAAAATTCAATTTTGAAGGATCTTTTATATATATATATATATATTATTTTTCAATTTAAACTTAAGATTAATATATATATAATTATAATAACTGTTTTCCATGTTATTCAAAATAGAAAAATTGGTCGAAAGTATAATATATATTATAATAAATATTCAAAATTATTTTAAATTATGATACCTTTTAATATAAAAAATATAATCTTTCATCTATATAATAATTTAATATGTGTATGCATAATTAATACTCAGTCAAATTTACGATGTTTTGTAAATTTGAATCAATAAACCGATTCAGATATGATTTTAAATTTGAATACATATTTACCTAATCAAATTAAGATATTTTAATTTATTTTAATTTTGAATCTAAAAGTATCGACTTAGTGAAATTTCATAAGATATTTTATTAAGTTATATTTTTTTTTTTTAAATGATTGGATTAGATCTAATGTTAAATAATATATTTCGTATGCCCATTGAGATCGTTTAAGGAATTTTTCTTGAAATTTACCCATTGCAGCCGCTACCAATTGAGCTAGATCTAAGAATGGAATTAGAGCCATATGGTCTATGAGGCCTAATCAGTCGACATTTAGGGTGTTGTATTTATATTAACTTTATTCTTTGAATAGATTTTCATTGGACCAAATAATGCCCTTTTTTAAAATTTTATTAGCTATGAGCGAAGTGGACAAATATTTGATATTCATCCGTATTCACAAATAAAGATATTCGATAAAAATAAAAATAAAAATAATAATAAAGGGTTGATTAATTTTGATGCGCCTAGAGACCTACCAAATTGGAATTGGGGTAGGGTGCGAACAATAGGGCCCGATAAACCAAAATGATATTTGAACTGCACATTGAGGGGCTCTAGAGAAATAGCCAGTGAAATGGAACTATGTGGAATCCTACCACTATCGCTGCTCCATATGTTCTCAGTGTATACTCAAAAGCAACTGTTTTCGTATAAAAGTTGACATGCTCCTGGATCATGGAAAATACCAAAATAAGGTCTGAAACCATATTAACTTTCTGTCTGAACCTGTCCTGCACATCTCATTTATTTATTTTATTTTTTTGTTTCGTCCCCCCATACGCAAAGTACGAGGGCAGGTCTTGTAATTTTCTTTCTCGAAACTAGAATCCTTCTTTTAACAAGTTTGTTGTTTTATGTTTCTGTATAAGTTTCTATGATTCGCAAGTGTTGGTTGATAAGATATGCTTCTCGGATGCTTCTTTATAACCATGACATGAGATTAGTGTTGGTGTCCAGGCCATTGATCACCATAAATAATTATACAATTTCTTCTGCAAATTGATCGATAAAAAGGTCCCGGATAAACTATTTATTATTTGCCATACTCTACGGCTACGGATTACTGTCTACAATTAGATTCACCCAAGTTCTTTTGGGTTTTGGCACGTGAAAGCGGTATGTAAAAAAGACACGAAAGTAAAATGATTTACCAAAGATGAATGCATTCATACGCTACCAAAGAGGCATTTGAAAAACATATTTTAATTGTTTTATCATAGGTAATTATTTTTGTTATTGTATTTTTGTTTTAATTATTTTTTAATCAAATAATTAAATAATATAATAAAAAAGATACAACTTTCTTCATCCACGAGTAAAATTAGAAATACACCGGAATACAACTAGAAATTGGGTGATGGGTAAGGTAGTGGGTAGGCTTGTGATGGACCATTGTATAATGCAAGTATCCGATTATGTCTTGTGACCATTCAGTCTCCAACTACAGCAAATTTTGGGCATCATCATCTTTCAAAAAACAAATTTCTTCCCCGTTCTTTTGAAACTTGAGTAGTAATACTACTTTAGAAAGTTAAATTTCTTCAAACTTCTTCACACGATCAATGACATTTTAAAAGACCGTCGAAAGACAAACGGATGGTACACTTGGACTCACATTAGGGGAGTGAGTAGTATATGAGAAGGAACTTGAACAAGGAGAAGTACTAGGATTAAGGAGGGGCTATCTATTTAAGGACGAGACATCTTCAATATTCTTTAATCTAGTTTATCTTCTCATCATTCTCTGACCGTCCTCTACAACAAACTTTGGAAGGTGAACCTCTGTTACGTACTAGTATAGGCTAATGTGACAGTTACGTATTGAGGTCTTCAAGTGGAGTATAAAGTTCATCAATTCCTCATATTGCATCAAACGGCGTGTTGGTGGTTTGTTCTGGAAGAAGAGAAATTCACCCTCTCGATTTGCTCTTTTGCGACTCTAGATGTGAATGCACTCTCTACATTGCAATAATACCTTGAAAAATCTATTGTAGTAACTCCATATGGGCTATTGGTTGTTGCCTATACTTCATAATTGTGGTGCCGAACTCTTGAAAAGCAAAAGAAAAGAGAAACAAAACTTAATGCTGACTTATAAACAAATGAAAAGATGAACAAAAGAAAAGAGGACAAAATAACAAAAGTAAAGAGGACAAAATTACCTTCACACGATCAACCCACCATTGCTCGCCTCTACTAAATGTCCCCTCATTGGATCCCATCATGAGTCCGTTTTGCTGTACAAACTCTTCCATACTGACCATTTTTTCTTTAATCCGTTGTATTTATAGCAACTTGATCGTCCATTACGGTATTTCATATAGAATAGTTGCCAAAGTCTCATTAAATACCACGATAATTTTCTTATGGACGCCTTTTGTTATTTCCAACTACTTGGCAAGCATCAGCGAGGCGATGTAAGAATTCTAGCGTACCTATTTTGGACCAATTCTTAGTACTTCGACGGAGGTTTTTCGAAGCAGCTTTGACCATTTCCTAGCTCAAAAAAACTCAAAAGAAATCAGAAAAAATACATGGAAAAGAGATTAAGGTGAATGTATCAAAAATTACCTCAAAACTTGATTGTTTTTTGTGAACTTTTTGGTTAAATTGTGAGTTGATGTTAGGTAGGATGGAAAAGAGAGAATTGTAGTAAATATATAGGGGTTAGTTTATCGAACGTTATGGCTTACCATTGGAACTTATCGTCGGCGTCGGATGCGTTTGATGCCGTCCATTTCCAAAGATTGAGCCAAACGGATCAAAACTGTGGGCCCCATCAAAGACGAGTATAATGCGATGCCAATAAACTAGATAAAAAGTTGATGCAAACAGTACCTCACTGGTTTCTTCTTTTGTAAGATTCTACTTTCTTATCAAACGCCAAATCAAACAGGTTCATGGATGCCGCTGATTGAAAATTTAACCGAAGTTATGATATTTTAGTGGATTTTCAGCCACTTAGACTGATTTAAACACATTCTGATGGTAGATAATTATTAACCGTGAATAGATCATAGATGAGACAAGACTTTTTAGAGTGGTTCGATTGAATTGATCTACATCCACTTTGATTTATATCATTTTACTACATGGTTTTCGGTTATAGAATTTGTAATCAATACTGTAATTTCTATATCAATTCCTAGTTGGAGCTTGCTACTCTTTTTCAAAGTAACAAAAATTTGATCCATATGGCCAAGGAGACCCTCAAATAGATGTTTGTACTATAATTTGGACGTCTTATATGTAATATGCCTTTGATATGATCTAGACAGCTTAGACTGACGCCTTGCGCCTCAAGTATTGTTATGACTATTAATGTCAGATGGATGACTTAGATACGCAGTTCTACACACTCTCAATTACGGTTGTGCTGTGATAGGGGGAAATTGGAGAACAATTCCCTTCGTCATTGCCTTAATCGGATGTGATTGCTGCTACAGCTGCTTTTGTCGAAGGAAGTGTCTTAACTATTGCTTTTGTTCGATGCTCTATGGAAGACATTAAGTATCCAAAACTTCAGAGGTTGTCTAGTTCTGCATGCTTTAAGAAGTGGTCGCTAATGTGATGTGCACCCGAGAGAAGCCTTGTTGGGTTAGTTGGGTATCTTGCTTATATCCGATAGATGAAAAGTGAGTAGTATTTTGGTTGATGGGTATAACACCCCTAATTTTGATTAACATTGTTTAAAATATTTAATTGGATAAATTAAATAAAATAACATATTGATATAAGGAGAATGAGATTAATAATTAAATGGGTCGTGCCTTGATTAATTAGTTAATAAGATTAATTAAACCATATAATGAAAGGAGGAATAATGTGAAGGGTAAAATGGTTATACGTTAATTACGTTTCATAAACACATGGATTTTACGCTCTAAACTAGCGTTAAATGTTAATTCCCTAACCAATTATTATTACAAGTCATATTATTCAATTTTCCGAGATTTCATAGAATTTTAATGTCCAAAACAGGAAATAAATATTCATAACCAAAACTGCAATAACAAACCTGTAAATAAAATAGAAACATAATTTATTACACCAATTCAATAGAATATCTTAAACAATAAGAACTGCAATCTAAACCCCATATTTTATTCAACATCTCTTTTTACAAAGAAATATATAAGAATAAGTGGTGTAAACTACGAATGGAATTCGTAATCTAAATCCTTTATTTTATTAAAAGATCATAATTTGACCCGAAGAAGAAGAAGTGGAATAGATTATGAATTATCAAAAATTGCATAAATGGAAGAAATTCCATCAAATTAATGTAAATAATTGCAAATCTCAACAAAGAATTGACATTTCGAAATAAAAAGGAATTTTGAGGGATTTATCTACCATATTCTCGAAATCCCTAAGGCATATTCAAATCTAAAAGAAATACACTAAACAATTGCTGAAAAAAAGTACTAAGGTTTCCACTCACGGATTAGCCTTAGCTTTACTCAAATGGATTTGTAGCCTTTCGATCTCTTCCAGAATCCCTCTCTTTTGATATGTATACACATAATATGGAAGATGTGTATATATTCATTAGATTCAGAATAATTGAAGAAGAATAGGATAAGAATTGATTGGAGGAAGAAGAAACAAATAGGAAATAAGTTGAATCCTTACCTGAATTCTCTATAGAGTTTCTAAATCTCATTAGAGAGATAGCAATGACAGATTTTCGTCGTATTCCCCAAAATAATATGAATAAAAGTAGAGAGGATAGGATTTTATTTATAGAAGTTGAAACGCACCAGAATCGTAGGATAGAAGTAGGTAGGAAACAGATAAATCTGGAGCGCACAACCGAATAAAACATAACTTAAAACCCTAGCTGCCACTGGCAACTGCTGTTGCCAAGCGGTCGACTGCTACGGTCGACAGGTTGACCTATTCAGATCGGCCGCTCCTTTTATTCACGGACGTTTATTTATTTCCGTTGTCGTATTGTTTTATTCCCTAATTAACTTTTTAACGTTAAGCGTTAATTAAACGTTTACTTAGCCGCCAAGCTAATTTTTGAAATTTAAACCCAAAATTTGATTTCTCATTTGAATTTGAATTCAAACTAAATTAATTTAAATCCGAGAACTTCAAATGCTCATAACTTCTTTGCTTGAGCTTCGTTTTCAGCATATTATATATGAAAATAGATCAGAGTTTTGCCACGAACGCAACGGAATAACTTTCGTGGTCAAATTCAAACTTTTATAAAATTTTCATATGCAACCCTTCTCATATTTAATTCAATTTACTTTATTTATTTATGGTTCATTTTACGGAGGGTTACATTTTTAATAATTATTTTCAATTATGAAAATATTAAAAACTTAATAATTTTCATTTGAATGACGAGACAATAAGTGCTTGTTTGATTGAATTCATGATGCAAAATATTCAAAAAAAATAATAGGCTGTTTATTTTTTTAGCGCATAAAATTTGTAAGGAATTTTATTGTAAACAAAATCGTAACTTTTTAATATTTTCTATGGTTACGTAGGCAGAACCGACTCAGATCGTTGGGTTGCCCAAGGCTAAAGATAATTTGGTTGCCTTTTTACAGAAAAAAACCAAATTTTTTGTCTTGAGTTCACATAGGTATCAATACACTCAAAATGCATAATATATAAAAATGTATAAAATTATGATATACTGCTAGATATTAGCAGACCAATAATAGCTACCTCCACTACGCCATAGATGGCCTACTGCAACGAAATTACAAGGTGTTGCTAGCTATAATGTAACGATAGGTATGCTGATTTTTGTCTATTACAACACTCGCTTCAAGGTGTTAGCATAGGTATCAACAAGATGTTGCAGTAGCTATAGATGTATTCAAATTAAAAAATTAATAAAATTAGCAATCCGCATGAATACGATCCAACGGTCTACATTTAATCTGGTTGTTAAAATGGATCACCACTGCAATTTGCCCCAAAATTTCGTTTTACCACCTGAACTAGTTTAGAGTAGATCCCCTTTTCTCGTATGTGATAATGGCTGCTCCTATCTTGTTCCTCTTTTGCTCTGAAATTAGGGCTTTGGCCTCGTGTTCTCTCCTATGAGAATAGCTAGGGCTTCGGCCTTGTCTTCGCTCCTGTGAGATTAGCTAGGGCTTCGGCCTTGTGCGATTAGGGCTTCGTCTAATATCGAAGGACCCGATTGATTGTCGATCGATTACAATTGCTGTTCTTCTGATTTGCTTTGGCAATCGATCGTCTCCTTGCTTCGAATACAGCTCTTTCGATTTTGCTTGAGTTCAACTGTGTATTCGGGTATGTAATTTGTTGCTTTTACTTTACTGTATTGCTTGCTTGAACTCGATACTATCTGCCGATGATGTTAATGCGTTTATATAGGGTTCGAACCCCTAGATTTACGTTCGTATATATCTGTTGACATCGGTCATTTAATTGATTGTTCATCGTGACTTTGCCTTTGACATTTAACTAAACTTCGGCAACTTGATTTGAATTGGTTGAACTTGCTACTGTTCGTGGTTGACTTTGGCTATGTCTGTTCATCCTGTAGCTTGAACTTGTAATATATCTTCTGGTTGACATCCTGTAGCTTGAACTTGTAATATATTTCACTTGAGTTTTTGTAGTCAAGTTGCTTCACCATACTGTTTCCATTGGTGCCACACACACACTTGTGTACCTTTCTCTTTGTGCTTCACTTGTTCACTGAAACTGTTGTATCACTTATGTTTTCCATTATCATGTATATATATATATATGCATTCATGTATGTATATATGTGTTTGTTGTTGCACTTGAACATGTATATATGTTGCACTGGGTTTGTTTTTTATTTGATGTTGAGGCCTTCTCTTGTATTTAGTTGCCTTCGAGTCATATAAGTTTCTTTCCCTTGTGCCAGTCTTGCTTTGTTTTGGTCTTGGCCATTCACTTGTTAAGGCTGCTTGTTTCATTGATGCATGTTTTTGTATTCACCACTTTGCATTGGTCATTGTATATCTATGCACTGGTCCTTTGAGCCTGTTTGCACTGCCTATATATATACATGCTGTTTCACACATGTATATATGTATGGTTGCTTTCATATGGTAGCCGGACTTGCTCGAGTTCATATTTCTTATATTATCTGACTTCGGCCATTTTTGAAATTGCTGCAGCTCATTCACTTGACACTTCTGTTGGTCTGTATTTTTGAATATGGTTGGAGTTTTGGTTTAATTGTGAGTTTGAGTTCTTTTGTTGAGCTCTGTCCACTGTTGTTTTATGTCTGGCATACAAGTCTGGTATAGTTTTCTCTGACCAATTCATTGAGCATGCTGTTTATTTCTGTAGCATGCTTCTGTTTTATTTTTGTTCTTGTGCATTGTCAACTGCTTGGACCAAATTGTCACCCAAATAACTGAGGCAAATAATATTTTCAAAATTACATTTTATTTTATACTGCAAAAATATTTCCTTTTCAATTTTACTGCGTCAGTGTGTATTTTTGCGGACCCCCGCCGGCGCTGCGCCCGGACCCGCTTCTCGGCTCGCCTTCGGCTCGGCACTCGGCTCGCCTTCGGCTCGGCACTCAGCTCGTCATATATTTGTCAGTGTCGGTGTCTGTATAAATTGAAACTGCATATGTAATGAGTAAACTGAGTGATGTAGTGAGGAATATCTGTATATGTGAATATCAGTGTTATTTATCATTGAATTGTAAAATAGTGGAGTCGGGAATTTGTACTATTTTAAATGTTGAAATAAAATATTTATTTAAATAAATTACTATTTGAATATCAAATTCTGTGCAATAGCATTTTATTAAATAAATATTTATTTCTATTAAAAAATCAAATATGCTCTACATTGTGGGCCCCACAAATTCATAAAATTAATATCTATAGCAACATTTTTGAATGTTGCTACATGCACCTATGGATGTTGCTATAGACCCAAATAGGATTCTATTGCAACAATATTTCTTATGTTGCCTTAGATAGTCAAAATGTTGCCTTTGAGGTCTGCGGCAACGCGGCAAAATGCAACACCGAGAAAGTGTTGCCTTTGCCCTTTTTTAGCCTTCAGCAACATTTTTTGGCACATCCTGCATCACTTCTTTGGTGTTGCAGTATGCAATCTATGGCGTAGTGCTCTCTCACTAAAGAAGCCATAGATCAAGAGGTTTTAAAAAAAATACCAACTGCTGTAGCATAAATACTGCAATAATAACGAAAAGTATGAATACCTCATCACACACATATATATATATTGTTGTTGTTTCATTGACGCAAAGAGAAATCACTGAATCGAAATAGATATTTTTGTATAAGACTTCATGGAGATGCACATATTAATTAGTATGAAATATGTTATAACTAATGCATCTTTTCATATATATATATATATATATATATATATATATGAAAAGATGCATTTTATATTATCATAAATACAAATCTTTTAACTTTCATTCAATCTGTAATAAATGGTGTAAACAATAGTAAATGACTAAATGTAGAAAATGTATCGCCATTCGAAAAATTGTTAAGTTCATAAAAAGCAAACATAATCTACACTAGTTTTTTCAGAGATCAAATGACATATAATAATTAACATCAAAATTTATGTTTATATCACCTGTATGTATATACCAACATTTATTAACAAAGACATAACTTGAGTTGAAATAATTAGAGAAAAGCAGAAATATATGTTTTATTGATAATGCTTTTTGATACAAAGAAATACATACATCACAGACTATTTATAAAAGAGAAGTGGGCTGAGTACTTAGGCCCAAAGGGGCTGGTAATCCAAGAGATATCCCTTTGTTAAGTGGTGACCGTTGATCTTAATCGATGGTTGATAATACTTGTACGCTGAGTCTTGGATCAGTGAAATGTGCTTTCCTGGTTTGGTTGTTATCACAATACGCCCCTTCAAACCAAACTAGGGTTTTAGCTTCTCTTCAATATTCATGTCGGCGGAGTAGATTTTGAGCTCGTCTCGAAATCGATTGAAATTAGTCGCCGATAAAGCTTTAGTTAGAAATTCCGCTCTTTGATGGAAGGATGGGATATGGTTGATGACCAGCTTTCCGCTTCCAGTTCTCTCGCGAACAAAGTGAAGGTCAATTTCCATGTGTTTTGTGCAAGCGTGTTGAACTGGGTTCATTGACAGTGATATGACGCTGAGATTGTCACACCAAACAGTGGGTCTTTGACTTAATTCGAACCCTAATTCCCGAATTAGGGTCTCGATCCAAATAATCTCGGCAACGGTACTAGCGATGCATCTGTACTCTGCTTCAGTGCTACTTCTGGAGATAGTGGACTGCTTCTTCGTACACCAAGAAATTGGATTTTGCCCAAGGAAGATGCAGAATCCTGAGATGGATTTCCTGTCATCAACGTCATTAGCCCAGTCGGAATCACTGTAAGCATGAATTTTTATGTCTTTACTTCCCCTCAGATGCAAGCCATATGATATTGTCCCTTTAAGATATCTTAGAATGCGTTTTACAGCACACCAATGCTCACTTAATGGGTTCTGCATGTATTGGCAGACCCTATTCACACTAAAACAAATGTCAGGTCGAGTGATTGTGGCATATTGAAGTGCCCCAACGATACTTCGATACTGTTTAACATTTTCAATGGGTTCCCCCTTGTTTTAAGATAATTGTTTGTGACTTGTCATCGGGGTTGGTAAAGGTTTGGCCTTGTCCATGTTGGCTCTGACTAGAATATCACTGATGTACTGTTTTTGTGATAGGATGATCTCATTGTTGAATTTTCTTTGAATATTTATGCCAAGAAAAAATTTCAATTCACCTATGTCTTTAATGGCGAAGTGTTTGTCAAGAAGCCTAATAACCTGATTGATCTCCTGTTGATCACCCCCTGTGATAAGAATATCATCCACATACACCAGTATATATGTACTCACATGCTTTGCTTTCCTTAAGTAGAGTGAGTTATCTGATTTTGTTGCACTAAAACCTAACTGAGTAAGGGTGTCTTTTAGTTTTTCATGCCATGCTCTAGATGCTTGTTTTAGTCCATATATGGCCTTATGTAGCTTGCATACAAGACCTTTATCAGCACTAGTACTATACCCTTCTGGTTGTTGCATATAGACTTCTTCACATAACTCACCATTTAAAAAGGCATTATGAACATCTAATTGCTTTATACTCCAGTTTTTATGAAGTGCAAGTGTTAACATAATCCTTATGGTTGTGGGTTTGATTACTGGGGAGAAGGTCTCAGTGAAATCAAATCCATACTGTTGAGAATATCCTTTTGCGACAAGTCTGGCTTTATTTTTTATTATGTTGCCATCTGCATCTCTTTTGATCTTGTAAGTCCACCTACATCCCACAATGTTTTTGTGTTTTGGGGCTGTGACGAGAGTCCATGTTTTATTTTTGATTAAAGCATTGAATTCTTCATCCATGGCCTTTTTCCATGCTTCATATTTGATTGCCTGATCATATGATACTGGCTCTACTTCATTTGCTTGTGCTGTGTAGACTTTGGGTTTAAAAATCCCACTTTTAGATCTTGTGATCATGGGGTGTCCTGTTTCAGTATGTTGTTGATGAACCTCCTCCTGTTGGTTATTGTCATCAGCTATAGTATTGTTTTCTGGACTATTGTTGGATGTATACTGATCATTGTTTTCATTGTTGTTTGGCATGCTGGCACATTCCTCACTACTTGAGTCCATTGGTAGACAACTTGTTGTTTCATTATCTGAATTGTGTGGTGATGTTGCTCTATTATCATCTCTTTGTGCATGCTGATTATCACTTTTAGTATATTGAGATAGATCTGGAATAGCTGTTGCATGTATTGTTTCATCATTGATTTCCCTACATTGCTTGCTTTTATCTGCAAAAGGAAATATGAGTTCATTAAAAACAACATGTCTGGAAACATAAATCCTCCCTTTACTGTCCATACACTTATACCCTTTTTGATTATGAGCATATCCCAGAAAAGTGCATGGACTAGATCTAAGGCTTAATTTATGTTTGTTGAATGGTCTAGTGTAGGGAAAACACAAACACCCAAAGGTTTTTAAATAGTCATAATTTGGTCTAACTCCATAAAGTTTCTCATGTGGACAAACATTGTTTATTACTTTTGTTGGCATCCTATTAATGAGAAATACTGCAGTGGCAAAAGCTTCACTCCAGTATTTCAATGGTAGTGATGCTTGAGATAATAGGGTTAGACCAGTTTCAACAATGTGACTGTGTTTTCTTTCTACTAAACCATTTTGCTCAGATGTGTGGGGGCAAGTAACTCTATGAAGTATTCCTTTTTGATTAAAGAATTCCTTTAATGGTTTAAATTCCCCCCCACCATCTATTTGGAAAATTTTAACACATTTGTTAATTTGTCTTTCAATGTGAGTGATGAAATGTATAACAGCATTACTAGCATCAGATTTAGCTTTGAGAAAGTATATCCAAGTGTGTCTGGTGTGTGCACATACAAGGGATAGATAATACCTGTATCCTTGCATTGAATTGAGTGGTGCCGGGCCCCATAAATCTACTGCAATTAACTCAAGAGGATTTTCATATATGGTTTCAGAATTAGCAAAAGGTAATTTATGCATTTTCCCCATTTGACAGTGATCACATAGATGTAAATCAGAAATACTTGGAACAGAAATATTATTTTGTATTAAAATTTGTTTGACAATATTATAACTAGGATGGCCAAGTTTACAATGCCACTTGTAAAAAGCATTTACATCATTATCATCTTTAGTACTAATATTATTAGCACTAATATTATTAGACCATTTTATCCCATTAGCAGCATCATTATTTCCCAAATTGCTGAATTTGTACAGGCCATTCTCCAGTTTACCCTGTAATAATATGTGCTTATTCAATGAGTCTTTAACTAGACAGTATTTTGGGTGAAACTCAAAATACACCTTATTTTCACTGGCAAATTGTGAGACACTGATTAGATTTTTCTTGATACTTGGCACTCTTAATAATTTATTTAAGTAGAGTAGCCTTGTACCTTTTATGTAGCAAGTACCAACATGTGTTATGTTTGTAGCTTCACCATTTCCCATGAGTACAGTTTGGTTACCTGAGTATTCTTTGCTCCCCAAGTTTAAGTTCTGCAGATTGTTAGTGATGTGATTTGTGGCGCCGGAATCTGGAAACCATTCATCCATATTGTAATCATTGGTTTTTGCTGTGTCATCAGTAATGTTGTCTCCATTATTCTTGGATTGAGTTTGGATCATATTTGCACTGACTTGTTTATTTGTATGAGATGACTGGCCATTATTAGTGTCTTCCTTGTATCTGAAATAACATTTGTTTGCCATATGTCCAAATTTTTCACAGATCTGACATTTAACTCTGTTGTTATAATTGCTTCTCCCCCTTCCTCTGCCTCTTTGGGTATAGCCTCCTCTCTGATTGTGACTGTCTTGCTTGGATTGATTAGGTACACCTTTTTGATTCTTGCTCTTTGCTGCATAATTGACATTAAAGTATTCTTGCATGGTCTTTCTTTGATCAATCCTTCCTTCATGAGCAAGAAGGGCTGTATGTATGAATTCTATATCTGGCAGATTTGGTTGTGTTGCTATGTATGTTATTAGAGATTCATAATCTTGATCTAATCCATTGGTAATCACTAGAATTTGCTCACTGGCTGAGATATGGTGACCAACACCTGCTAATTTGTCACATAGATTCTTGATTTTTGCAAGATACTCTCTCATAGGCATATCATTTTTCCTCGCATTTTGTAGCTCTCTTCTGTAATGCATGACCCTTGCTGCTGATTGTGAACTAAAAATGCGTTGGATCGCTGACCATATTTCGTGGGAACTGTTACAGCCCACAACTTGTGATAATAAACTCTGACTAATAGAAGATAACACCCATGATGATAGCAAATTGTCTTGCTTTTGGTACAGTTTGTATTCAGGGTTACTTACGGTTTTTCCTTCTTTTTCAGTGATCATAACTGGTGGGATGATCTTGGTGCCCATGACATAGTCATGTAAGTCATATCCTTTTAGTGCAATCTCGATTTGATATTTCCAAAGAATGTAGTTATCCTCATCTAATGGGGTAGAAATAATTTGATTCTTTGGTTTGATCAGGGCCAGATCTGAACTCTGGTGATCTCTTGATGGATTTGCGGAGGTCCCTGATGTTACATCTTCTTCTTCAAGTGCCATGGTGATTCAAGAATCTTGAAATGCCGGTTTCTTGGAGATGGAGAGTAATGATAAGGGCAAATGGCGAGGCTAATCTTGAAATTAGCAGCCAAGAAATTGAAAACAGGAAGGTGGGAAACGCTATGATATATGTATATTACTGTTTCACAAAGAATCAGTAATATGCATGAGTAGCAGCGGAAAAGATATGAAACTGATGGAATGAAAACTCCTTTGATCAGGAGAAAGGTATCCTCCCCGATGATGACACTTTTCTGAGGGGAGAGAATATCATATAAAATCTCAGTTTTTTTGGATTTGTGATAAAATTGCCTTTAGGCTTTTTGCTCTGATACCAAATTAGAGAAAAGCAGAAATATATGTTTTATTGATAATGCTTTTTGATACAAAGAAATACATACATCACAGACTATTTATAAAAGAGAAGTGGCTGAGTACTTAGGCCCAAAGGGGCTGGTAATCCAAGAGATATCCCTTTGTTAAGTGGTGACCGTTGATCTTAATCGATGGTTGATAATACTTGTACGCTGAGTCTTGGATCAGTGAAATGTGCTTTCCTGGTTTGGTTGTTATCACAATAGAAATAACTGATAAACCACAAAGGAATTAAAACAAATAACTTGTATGCATTATTTCCGACGTTGGAAAAGATATGCAAAAGATGATAGAAAAAGTATAAAAAGGAATGAAAGAGGGACACGACTGCATAATAACTAGCAAAAAAAAGGTGTAAAAAAGACATTGCTATAAAATTATTTGTCAAATGAAATGATAAAGTTAGTGAAATTGGAACGACTAATGGGTGGTGGTGCACTGACACGGTTGCTGGTGCACTGACGCGGTTGCTGGTCATGGACAGGGGATGCAGAAGTCGATTGTAGTGAAATCGCAACTGGAGTGGAACTAAAACAATAGTAAATTGAAGGGTTTTAGCAAAACAATTCTTCTTGTTATTTTTTGACGCATGGATCGTCAGCTGGAGGGGTTGCTCTAAGCAAATGTCTATTTGGGCCAACCCATCAGCTGGCTCTACCGTTGTGATATTTATGAACATGTGAATCTATTTATGTCATATATAAAAACATTTTTAATTTTCTGTTCCCAACAGATGAGATATCTGCGTACGTCACACGGTCTATGTCCAATCTAGTTGAATCCAGTTGAAATTGGGCGGATTGTGTTGGGTTTAATATGAGCATTTTGCAACACCAGGATACGTTATGTACTGCAATTATACATTAGTACTGGTACCGCTTGCATACGCTCTAAAATAACAAATAATCACTGCTAGTATACAATCTACAAAAACTTGGGAAGTAACTTAAAACAAACAAAAGTTGTCATTACACCTTGCTGAATCACCCTTTGCAATAAACATTCCATCGAGACGGCCACCATTAATAAAAAAACACGAAAATTCGTTAAAACCGACACATCTCCATTTTGACTATTTCCCATCCAGCACCACTTCTCAAAAGTCAATTCACAAGTTGCCAAAACCACTTCTGGTTTTCAAATACCGCCTTTCCCTCTTGCTCTGCATATATTCCTCCCTCGACTCCCTCAAAAGTCAACTCCTATTTTTCTCTCTCCCCCATTATTTTTTCTCATCCTCCCAAACTTTCTAACTCTCATCTCCTACAATGGACGCCGTCGACTGGGATCTTTCCGCCGTTGTCAGAAGCTGTTCCTCCAAAGTCAAATCTCAAAAAGTCAACGACACGTTGACTTTTCAATTCAAGGAAGTTGAAGAGAGAGAACTCAGAGAAGCGATGCTGTTTAGCGGGTTTCCAAACGGGTTCGGCGAGAGCTGCTCCAGATTTGTCGGGTTGGAGGAGCTTTGCAACCCGTTTATGCTATCCGTAAATAAGCAGTGTCAGAGTAACCTGCAGTTGTGTTCTAGGGCGAATAAACCGCAACAGGTGGCGAGGAATAAGAGAAGGTAATAATAAATTAAATTTTTTTAGAGGGTTTTCAAATCTATGCAAGCTTTGAATTGAATAATTGTGTTGA
Source organism: Allium fistulosum (assembly GCA_030737815.1). Lineage (NCBI taxonomy): Eukaryota > Viridiplantae > Streptophyta > Magnoliopsida > Asparagales > Amaryllidaceae > Allium > Allium fistulosum. The sequence goes on from CM060903.1 coordinate 665,680,985, forward strand.
ATGTGTATTTTTTGAAAAATGTGTGCAGGAAGAAGCAGGTGAAGAAAGTGGTGTGTCAAGTGCCAGTAGATGGGGTTGCGCCGGATCCATGGAGTTGGAGAAAGTACGGCCAGAAACCGATTAAAGGATCCCCCTTTCCCAGGTATGTATTCATTTGTTTATTTTTGTTTGTCGTTCACATAAAGAAGCATTATCTGAAATCATTTTGATTATTTTATTCTTCAAGCAACATATGTCAAGTTTTACATTTGGTAGGTGGGGGGAACTGAGATAATTAGGATCAAGAAAGTGAAATTGCTATAAAATTATCTTCTTTAAGAAAATTTACACTTTTTTTTAATGTGTGTGTTTCAAAATCATGGATTTTTGAGGTTGGAAAATTATATGTAACACAGACCATCATAACCATCCATATCAAAGAGAGAGATCACTAACAAATTCCCTCTCATAAAGTAGTAATTGTCACACAGAACAAAAAAGAATATTTAGTTCTTTTTTATATTTAAACACGGAAGAACAAAGTAACAATACATATATCCTTTTGCTAAATCTTAGTTTAATTATTTAATGTAAAATGAACAGGGGCTACTACAGATGCAGCAGCATAAGAGGATGCCCCGCTCGAAAACAAGTGGAACGCAATAAAATAGACCCTACACAACTCATTATAACCTACACTTCAGAACACAACCACCCAATGCCTCCAAAGCACCGCATCTCAAATTCAACTGCCACCACATCCGACACCAAATGCAAAGACGATACTAACCTCATGTCTTCTCCCACCACTTCCACTTCAGTGGACGAAGAGGACAAAGAAGTAGAAGAAGATGTGTTAATGGTGGAGGACATGGAAGTGATTGGGGAGGACGAATTGGTGTTCACAGGGAGCGGAGGATCGAATCCATCGTGCTTTTTTGAAGATGTTGGTTTGTTAGATGATAGGATATTTGACTCACATTGGCTTGAGAAGGGTAGCAACGGCAATGCTACAGCTGCGGCTTGTTGAGTGTGTTTAGATTAGTAAGATGTACGTAGTTTTGGCTAACTGTTGTTTTGTTTTTATTATTATGTATGTGTTCCATATAGGATGAAGGAAGGATGTAATATTTTGTTCAGAAATAGATAGGATTCATAATGGGAATTGTTATATGTGCTAAAGTTATACTTTTTTTATTTTATTTTGGTAGTTGATGCAATATTGTTCAGTTTAGATGTAATTGTTCATGGTATCTATATAGAATGTCATTATCTATTTACAACTCATTAATTTTCTCCACCCCGGCTTATCATTAGGGTCTCGGTTTTTTTTTTACAGATATGTACATTTTGAATTTGATATGAAGACTCAAACTGTGTAGCTTTTCCAATCATCCGTAACGAGGAAATTTTCACGCTTTATGCCACTTAATTGCATCAAATAATCTCTCAACCTGGAATCACATGCCTTTATAATCTTTTGCTATCCAATGTAATTTCCACAAATGCACCATATTAAAACTTGTTTGGCTGTTGTTTTTTCAAACACTATGTACAACGCATGATCATGCTTTGTTTCGATTAATTTAAATAACTTATTTTTTGGTTTTTTAAAAGTCATTGATTTTGACTTTCAAAATACATAGCTTTCAAAATGCAAAAAAACAAGTTATATAACTCGATCCAAACGAGTCCTTTGCTTTAATTTACACCAGACTATATACTTAAATTTATTTAGCTAGTCACCATGCTCTATGTTTCAGTGGTCAGCGTAAGCAATGATATAATGTAGTGTATTTTTTTTAGTTTCTTGCCCGGAGAACTTTTTTTACAACTTAAGTCGATAATATACCAATCAGATCCATCGGCTCATCTGCCTATGGTTTACTTATACACAATACTAATAAGCATCTTTTATGTGAATATACAATCTTAATGCACACGGTGATATTTTCCTTTATCAAATACTAAGATGCAAATGAAGATTTAGGAGTAGAATTTTGAGGGTCGAAATTGTTTTGTTTATAACAGTCCAAAAATAGTTACTTTATATGGCACTTTTCAGAACTTCCACCATGTATACAAGTACACAGGGCTCATATGCCATCACTCTTTGCATTCGTGCTCAATTTCTGCAAAAAAATACAATATCCTATAGCACTTTCGGCCAGAAAAAATCAGCTGTGTTGAAGAAGGAATCAGCTGTGTATTCTCAATTGGTGATGATAAAGCATTATACTACACCTCAACAATAGACAAAAACGAACTATATATATTATCATGGCACAAGAATATTCGATTTTAAATTTGCATAACGCAATGTATGTGGAGATTGACATCTGATTCTTGTTACTAAAACATAAATAATTTGAGTTATCATAACTATATATTGGCTACAAGCCAGAAAATTGTATTAAAATAGCAAAGATCATGAGCTGTAGTTCGTACTATTTTTTTTATTTATTTACTTAACTAGTAAGGGAGGTACTTAGGCGATAACATCAACAAAAATAACAGATTCTCTATGTTACATCGATAAATACATGACTCTGTTTAATATCTTTTTATTTCAGATAGTTACAGGACAGCAAGCAAGTATACTTAATGTTATATATGGCTTTTGGAGTATTGTATTTGCATCATATTAACCAAACTAAGCAATAATTGTCAATTTGACATCGATTTGGTTAATTTTCGTTAGTGCTTTTTTGCAAATTGGCTGAATGTTGACGTTTCTGAATCTCAATAGCTTAAATTGAAATTTGAAGTATAAAAGTATATTTCCTCTGAAAATGCTTAGAATTGTTCATATTTGCACAGTTGCATGATATGATTAATCTATTGCTTTGGTGTAGGTTGCTGGTAATTACCCATTGTTAATAAAAAATTTGTTAGATTAATTTACCTGTAAATTTGATAATCCTCTATTCTTGTCTTCTTTTCTTTTCTTTTTCGTTTTTCGTTTTTCGTTTTTTTTTTAATTCATTGAGTAAGGCTCTTCCTGTGAATAAGGCTTTTTAATTTTGATGCTGCAGAGAAAATTACTGAGTCCATTACAAATTACGGAATCAAAAGCCCAAAATGAATGTGAGAACGCTAAGAGACGGGCCAAAAAAAAAGAAGAACCCCTCCAAACTCAGAAAATGGATAGCCCACCTAGTTAACTCATCAGATTCACCAATGGCCCGTTCGAATGCAATTTGGTACTCGGAAAGACATTAAGGTTCCGCTTGAGAATTTTTTTTCCTAGCAGATTTGACTGGTTTTGAAGGACTCTATATTTCGGATGTTACCATAACCTTTGTTTGTAAGATTTTTTCACACTGGTAGTTGGTGGTTATAAAACCAATGAAAACAGGCGTAGAGTAATTTTAAAGATAATTTTCAACCAATCAAGTTGGGGTATTTTGAGGGGTTATAACTTTTTTTCTTCAATTATACCCCTACTATTTCTATTAGAAAATTAATCTTCATAAAACTAAAGAATAAATATAATGATATATATATATATATATATATATATATATATATAATGATATATATATATAATGTTACTTTAGTGAAAAATTCTTAAAACCGGTGTATAACAAACTCTCAAGCATGTATTGATCAACTGTAACAACACATCAAATAAACTGATCAATACCGCTACGATCATTGGCGGTCAAAATCGGTACTCTCAAAACCTCTCATAACTGGCACTATAAAACTCCCAAGCGGAGCCTAAGGTAGAAATATGGACCCCTCCAAACATTTATTTACTCTCTTTCTATTATTGCTCTTTGCTTTAAATCAAGTAAACTTCTTGACGCATTGCATTTGATGTTAGGATTATGATTTTTTTGCATTTGATACAGTCCCAACGACCTGAAACACCTCACACCCCTTAGTATTTTCAAAAGGGGCACGCCAAAGGATGTAGTGTGTTATAGGTATAGCTAAAACATCACAGAGACTAAGATTCACAAGACAAATAAGTAAAAATAGCGGAAACATTTAAATAATAACTTATCATTTAAAATTAAACTTCATTTCAAAATAAGTCATAAAAACATTACATATCTCAAAAACTCAAAATGTCTCATGAAAATACATCACAGTCTCATAAAATCAGAGTATAAAGCTAACAATAGTAATCCCACTCAAAAGTACCAGTCCATCATAAACCAAATGAAAAAGATGAAAAACAGAAGAATACATCTGAAATGAGAAAACTCTGAAAATGAATCTCCAAGCAACCTGAGTCAACTATCCTCAACTCTTCTGGCCTGTTGGGGGAAAAGGAAAGATAAAGGAGTGGGTCAGACAATAAGTCTGGTGAGTGAAAGTAATTACTAGCATTTCTAAGCAAGATAAAGATAATAGACTAAGCAATAGTTCTAGCTTGAAAGGAAAATATAGAAAAGATAAAACTCGGATAAAATACTGTTTTTGATTCTGTTTGACTGTTCGCTTTGATTGTTTGATTATTTGCACTTGTCTTAAACTACTGTGATTAGGCTGATATCCTAATCATGTCTCAACTGCTAACTTAATTAGGCTGAAATCCTAATCCTACCCATTGATTGGCCTTTCATATCTATGTTGTGCCACTGTGAACAAATCATGTTGGTCACAGCAAAAGACACATCTTTAGCGCTTAGGACGTAGTAGCGAATTATTTACCCTAATCAATGTCGCACATTCGGTCATCGTCGGTACACACTAACTGCCGCCCCCTATTTGACCCTTTGTTTACCCTAATCAGCATAAGCATGCCCAGCCTCACCTACGTGTGAGACCATCAGTCCTCAACCTGAAAGGAAATGCTGCCGGTACTGGTCCTAAACAGATCTTCCAGCTTTGCGCCCCTTGTCCAAATCCTCAGATTTGAGACTCTATCTATTGGTCACTTATTTACCCTAATCAGCATAAGCGTGCCCCAGCCTCACCTACGTGTGTAACTATCATTCCTAGACTTGAAAGGGAATGTTACCGGTATTGGCCCTACTTCTATATTTGCTTATTAACTTAATCCAAGATTTAAGTTTTAAAATAAGTCTCTTCTGTTATTTCTACTATATTTGCTTATTAACTTAATCCAGATCCAAGTTTTAAAATAAGCCTCTTCTGTTATCTCTTCTTTCTAATTATAACCTACGTGTTATAATTGTTCTTGCAACTGTTATTTTCTATTTTCTCTTTTTAGTTATAACCACTTGTTATAATTATGCTTGCAAATATCTTAAATTTGCCTATTTCAGTCCATCTCTATTTTTATTTCAGTTTTTCTCATTTTACATCTGATTTCTATAAGTTTAGTGTTATTCTATTTTAATCCATATTTGCGAATTCTTCTCTTTTTAATATTTTGTTCGCGTCAAAAAGGATTGAATCTCTAAAAAAAAGAAACTAACATTTACGGGCTAAATTCCAACTTAAAAAAGAAGTAAATAATTGTAAATAACTGCAATTAACTATAAATAACTGAATAAAATAGCTGAATAAAAATAGACTGAAAATAACTTCTGAATTTACTTAAAAACTGACTGTAAATAAACTTACATAAAAACTGTCTTAAAATTATAGAAAAAATACAACTATTGAGAATTCTATTACTTTAAATTGCTTACAAGTCTAAAATAATTACAAAACACCCACCTGTGGTCCTTAGCTCTAGTTCTGGGCCTTCCTGGATCTACCTCCAGGGCGTAGAATATTTTTATCAAAAAAATTTCCTTTCTAGAAATTTTTTCTATTTAGGGTTCAGCCTTAGGCAATGAACCTAATTGAGAGAAAATCTGAATGAGAAAAATAGCTAGGCCTAGGGTTCTATTTATAGTATGGTTTTGGAATCTCAGGCCGTCGGATTTGAAGATTAAATCTGGTGAAACCATGTCATAGGCTCACTAGGAACCGTCAGATGCAAGCACGAACGCACAGAATTGCTCAAAAATCAAATTTTACTCTTCTAGGCTTGTACCTGGATGTTTTTACGTCCAAGAAGAAGTGCGGGTCGACCTAAGCTCATTGGGGCTCGACCTATGGGTCGACCTGACCATAGCAAGGGTCGACCCTTGCCCCTTGTATATATTTTTTTCATTTTTTTTTATAAAGTTCTGATATCTTGTTTCTTTTGTAACTTCTTCATACTAACTCGGATTTCGACAAGTTATATATGGAAATTGATCAAAAAATCACCACGGACCCAATGGTGCAACTCCCGTAGCTCTATTCTGAAAATTTCACAAACGTATTTTATTGTTTAATTAATTCGTTAATTAATCATTATAGCTCAAATTTTGGGTTGTTACATTCTCCCCTCCTTAAGGATTTCGTCCCCGAAATCTCCAAGGACAGAAGAATGAAATAAATATTTTCATCGAAATACTACAACCACATATGTAAAGACCCAAAAGTTGGCCTTCGAAAATCGGCACCCGTACTTTACATCGTACTCGAATGCCGTAGATTCAAATGCCAAATCTGGTTCTCCGGAGCTTATAACAACATTAAGTAAATAACACAGCGGAATAAATGAATAATACATTGATATACAATATCTGATACAACAGAGTGATACAATGAATATCAATATACATCAGAGATATGATACAACAAATAGCAGCGGAAAAGAAAACGATAGATAACTAATATCAGCAGCGGAACAAATAACTCTAAGATAGTCTTCAAGAGAGAACTCCAGCAGTAGCTCGAACTCCCAATAACGATACACCAAGAATAAGCAAGTGCAGTCCGATCCAAAGACTGAACTAGCTCCAGAAAATCTACTAATCTGACTATCTGAAAAACCTAACTCTAGACTGCTCGTGTAGAAAATTATGAGCACCCAGAGTTTAGGAAATGAACAATAAACTCCGAGTCAGTCGTGGGACTGGTGTGAGCAACAAAAACAGTTTATCTTTAACAAACAACAAAGGAATTTTAAACATTGAAATCCGCAATGCTTTTGGAAAATGAAACTACCATAAGACCTCCCACCACACACACAATGCAAACGCAGACTTGGAGGAGATTTCTTCTTATGTTAGTCAAAGATGCTTACTACGCAAAATCAAATCATTTTTTATATTATTATTAGTGCATAGTGGAAAACATTTCGAAAGTAGAATATAAATCTTAGCCAGCATAGGTACCATTATATTATGCCTGCTATAGCTGCCTCCTGAGGAGACAGGTTCTACAATTTGCAATCGTAAAGGCTCGTATTGTTTCTTTGGATTCCTAACAAATGGTCAGGCCAAGGAACTTCCCATTGCCACATGGAAACGCCTCTGGAATGACGTCCCGAGAACCTAACCGGATCTCTGCCAACACAAGGCCGGGTTACCTCTGCAAAAATAGGTAACTACTGACACGCGTATGTCATCCCCCGATCGTAACCGATCTTCCCGAGGATCCTCGATTTCCAACAACCACATCAGAATAATAATGCAGTAACCACATAGGTTAAGTATCTGGGCTCCATACCATGATACCACCTCTATCCAGAAAGAAATGACATACACTAAGGGGCGCTACTCCCTAGAACCTTGCCGCATCCTTCCTGTTTTGACCATTCCGGGGTGTGAGGCTCGACGAAGTCTCATCCACAAAGCTACGCTTTGTTCACAAAGCCATGCTTCGGGTCAAACAAATGATCAACCTATGATCACAAAGATATAAGATCAAACAAATGATCATATCGCAAATGATCAAACACTGATCATCACACAGCAACACTCAGCATGCCACATTACCAAATTGGGATATATCGCTGATAAATTTCAACTACATAACCTCTGAGCTCGTACGTCTCAGAGAAGGGTGTTAAGCTAAGAGAATAAATTCTCCGCCACCAACAGAAATGTATTTGAAAGAAATCGGCTTTATATCTCAAAGTGTAATGTCAGACATGTATCCATACAAGTCTGTTCCGGGTTCGAACAGAACCGAAGGCACTTCTTACGAAGCCCTTGCATTTCCGGGTATTCACAATCCCGTCCGGACTTCCCATCATAAAGGGTGATCAAATCTCTATACCGGGGACCAGTCGGTGCAGAGACATTCGACGAGTTGTCCTTTCGTTTTCGCAAATATCCGGTCTTCAACACCGGTCTTCAAATGCTATCCATATACGACGTATCATTATTCGGAATGGGTTATATGACACAAATGTCTTTTCCCGGCTAACCCGAATAACGAGCGCAATCTTTAAAACGAATGGATAATGGGATTTCAATTAAGTCACAACTTAATAATTCAACTTCTTTTCTTCAAATGGTTTAACAAATTACCATTTCAAATCTTTTAAACAAAAAGATTTATTTACAGATTTCACTTAATTTTCACAAAGATTCATTCACAGTTTTTCCAAAACAAATTCTGTTTCAATTGGATTAACTCGTTAAATCTTTAAAATAAAGATTCAACTTATAGCTTTCAAAACAATTTCATTTCGAATGTTTTAAACAAATCATCATTTTAAATCTGTTAAAAATAAACAGATTCAATTCATAGCTTTCAAAAAGAATTCATTCATAACTTGGAAAACCATCTTTCAATTTATACTTGAAATTCCTTTAAATTGGAATTTCATTTGTTATATATACGAAAGCTTTTATCATTTGAAAACAAACAGTTTTCGTCTAAGAAAAATCCAATTTTATTTACACGAGTTAAAGTCCTTGAATTATATTCACATTCCAAAATCAATACTTTTTAACATAGTTTAACCCATATATAAACATCTTTAATCCCTAGTTTCAAATTTTAGAATTCAATTTTTAAACTTGACTTTAAGTTTTAAATCAAATTATTTAAACTTCCAAAACTTCATCAAGTTATTCAAAATTAAATTTCATCTTTGAAATTCCATTTCAAAAGCTTTTTGCATTTAAACCGAAATTTCCAATTTCCAAAATCAATTGAAATTAAATTCCAATTTCAAAACATCAAATTTTAATTATCTGTGACTTAACCGATTTCCACGTGAAATCCATATTTGTGTGTGTAAAAGTGTAGTCCAGGGGTTTTACACAATGGTGCACAACATCAATCATCACAGATATATCGATAAGTGGTATAATCGATAACGCTTACCTTCATTCACAGATTCATAGATAAAATAAATTTATCGGTCACAAAGATTCACAATTATAATTCGATGTGGGTTTCGGATAACCAACTGAAATCCGACTCCCTGTCGCATCAAAATTCAAATGCTGTTTTACCGGCTAAGGGTTTTCATATTCACAAAATAATATATCACAGAAATAGAAATTTCAGATCACAACATAAATCAGGATGTATCACAAAGCATCATATATCAGGGATATCAAACAATCAAATCAATAGGATCTAAACATTCATAAGTAAAGTCAGTTAATTGTCTGATTAATTTAAATCAGATTAATTTCTTATGAATTTATTACTAATCCTGGTTAATTAACATTGATAAATTACAAGTTATTTTGATTAATTTTTTTTCCTTTAATTCATTCATTAATAAATCATCAAAAATAAATTAACCATTAAATTATTTAATAATTAATCTTTAATTTTTAAATTCACTATTTAATTAATTATCTTTAATTAATAAATTAACCCTTAATTAATTACCATAATTAATTAATTAATTATAAAAACTAATCCTCCTCTAATTAATTAATTTATTACTTAAATCTTTAATTAAGTAATTATTCTTTAATTACTTATATTGATTAACAATCATTAATTACTTAAGATCTTAATTAATAACCTTTTGAGTTAATTATCAATTACCAATTTAACTTAAAACCATTAATAAAAATTTATCCTTTAAAAACACATTTTACTTCCCTAATTAACTGTTTAATTACATTAGTAAGTTTATTTAAAATAAACTTTTAAAATAAAGGTTATATGTATTGAAATATTTTAAACTCAAGAGTAATTTTACTTTCAAACCTTTAATAAATTTCAACTTGAATAAACATTGATTTAAGTCAAAACCATTTTACTTGTAAAAACTGTTTATATTTTAATACTGTTAAAAAAATTTAGCATTAAAACGAACCTAAAAAAAACCCCTTTTACTCGAGTGGAACCCGAGCCGTTAACATATTTTCCCCGAGTTTCCCCTTCTTCTATTCCTCTCCAGTTTCTTTATTTTAGTTTTAAGTATTTAAACTTAAATACTGTCGTCCAGTTCGAGTACCCGCGTTCTACCCCGAGACCACCCCCTTCTTTCACGAGCACGTCTTCGGGTTCGTCACGAAGTTTCCCCGAGACATTCTTCTTCTCCAAATTAAACGCCCTGACACGCATTCAAACGTGTGCACGTGCACAGTGGCGCGGCGGTTCTCAGGCGAACATCGCGACCACCAGCAAGTCACGAACCATCTCCTCCCTCGATCCCCACTACCCAAAATCCAAAGTCAGTTCGATTTCGAAATCGAGCTCCTCCATCGAACTAGAACCCAAAACCCAAATCATAAAAACCCATCGTCCTCGACATCAAGATCATCAGAACGTTCGAAACTCCGGCCAATCCTTCGCCTACCTCCCTGCGTCCATCTTCTCGAGTTTCGTTGCACTCGATCCACTAGGGAATACGTACGAACCAAATCTCTGAGTTATGACAAAATTAGGTTTAAAATCAATCTCGACTTCCCACCGTCGCCACCGTGCCTCGATCACCTTCCTGACATTTTTGCCAAAACCTCTGATCACTCCTCTACAACCAGATGCAACCCCGGCTTCTCAGATCGTCGGGATCGCCAAAGGTGACTCAAAACTCCATTTCCAGTTCAATTCGAACTGCTCTCAAATGCTAACTCTAAAAATTGTAATTTTACTTCTAAAAATCGTATTTTTGGATAAGGTTTCAATTTATATTCCTGGATTTCTAAATTAAGATGTTCGAATTTTCACTTGTTCAAAGCTTTGCTCAGCAACTTGGTTTCCAGAGATATCACCAAGCTGTTTCAACTTGAATAAATATTTAAATTAAAGCTAATGATAAAGCAATCAAATTTTATTTAAGTCTTGAACCCAATTTCTGCTTAGATCGAAAGATTTGGGATTGATTTGCAAACCTGGTCTAAAAGAAAACAATAACAGTGACAAGATACAGGCATACACAAAGTAACATACTCACATATATATATATACATGCATTCCTATCCATATATTAAGCAACACGATCTTCTAATATCATTCATCAAATGCATATTAATAAAAGAATAATTTGCTCACATGTGTTTCCAGAGGATGAAACAGAGCACTTTTGCTTTGAAAAGAAAATGCAGTTTTGATCTTCCTATTTGTTGATGATGATTTTCTTTGTTTACAGATAACATCATTTCAGATTTTCTTTGGTTTTTTTAGGAACGAACAGATGAAATAAGGAAGGCTGATATTGATATATAAAAAGAAGTGTACAGGTGATAGTATGTTTGTACACAGGTAGGGCTGAAGTGATAGGGTATGGTGGCTGCATTACTTTATTTATCTATTCAAAACTTTGTTTACTAACAATGCTTGTTCGGCTGAGATAATTTTGTTAGGGTGTACTTTAATACTTAATAAAAATTTCTTCCCTTTCTTGTATTGCTTGTTTCCAGGTTTATATTTTCTTTTGTATGCTAGAGGTATGGCAGATATTTTGTTTATAGGTTGAGATGATATTTTATTTCCTTTACTTAGTTTGTTTATTTATATTTTCTTTTCTTTTCTAATGTTGCTTATAAATAAAATCCTATAGTTGTTATGTTGTTAGAATTTGCTAATGTGTTATTCTATAATTTTTACATAATTTATCAACATGTAATTACATTTTAAATGTATATTTCTTTTGTTCCATTGTCTTATTTCATATTTTAAAACCATTTATTGAAGATTTAATTTCAAATCCAATATATAAATATATGTTCACATATATACAAATTTACAATATTTTTAAGATTTTAAATGATGTATACATAATTTATCTGTATTTGGGGAAACTTGCTCCAATTTTCTAATTAAATTCAAAAATTCAATAAATTATTAATTTAAATAAATTTAAATTTCGGGGTCGTTACAAACTTCCCCCCTTAAAAGAATTTCGTCCTCGAAATTCGCAGGCACGAAACAAAGACAGAGATAGACAGATTCGATCTCCTATAACTCGTCAAGCTAAAGATATAAATTCCAAGCTCAAGTCGGAATATCTCAAAATACATACCAATTTGAAATTCATTAAGGTTTAAATCAAAAAGCTGATAAGAAACCGATGAAGATACGAAGTAAGGATTTTCTACAACGATTCGATCATCATATCGAAACTTCTTCTTGTAGCTGATACGAAGAAATCAAAAGAATTTGGAAACGAATCAAAGAAGATTGATAAGATAAAAATTGTTTCCACTGTTGCAGGATATCGACCATTTATAGTCGTATTCCCTGTCCCCTATCGCGTCTTCTTCTTGCACTCATACTCACTATCAGTGGATAGTAAGAGAATTTACTGAGACATTCAGGCGGATATCTTAGAGATACACTCATTCTAGAGTTTACTTCACTCTATCTCTAATGAGCTACTTAACGTGTTACACTCCTGAGCTAAAGTTCAACCTTAGCTCTGATACCAAATGTAAAGACCCAAAAGTTGGCCTTCGAAAATCGGCACCCGTACTTTACATCGTACTCGAATGCCGTAGATTCAAATGCCAAATCTGGTTCTCCGGAGCTTATAACAACATTAAGTAAATAACACAGCGGAATAAATGAATAATACATTGATATACAATATCTGATACAACAGAGTGATACAATGAATATCAATATACATCAGAGATATGATACAACAAATAGCAGCGGAAAAGAAAACGATAGATAACTAATATCAGCAGCGGAACAAATAACTCTAAGATAGTCTTCAAGAGAGAACTCCAGCAGTAGCTCGAACTCCCAATAACGATACACCAAGAATAAGCAAGTGCAGTCCGATCCAAAGACTGAATTAGCTCCAGAAAATCTACTAATCTGACTATCTGAAAAACCTAACTCTAGACTGCTCGTGTAGAAAATTATGAGCACCCAGAGTTTAGGAAATGAACAATAAACTCCGAGTCAGTCGTGGGACTGGTGTGAGCAACAAAAACAGTTTATCTTTAACAAACAACAAAGGAATTTTAAACATTGAAATCCGCAATGCTTTTGGAAAATGAAACTACCATAAGACCTCCCACCACACACACAATGCAAACGCAGACTTGGTGGAGATTTCTTCTTATGTTAGTCAAAGATGCTTACTACGCAAAATCAAATCATTTTTTATATTATTATTAGTGCATAGTGGAAAACATTTCGAAAGTAGAATATAAATCTTAGCCAGCATAGGTACCATTATATTATGCCTGCTATAGCTGCCTCCTGAGGAGACAGGTTCTACAATTTGCAATCGTAAAGGCTCGTATTGTTTCTTTGGATTCCCAACAAATGGTCAGGCCAAGGAACTTCCCATTGCCACATGGAAACGCCTCTGGAATGACGTCCCGAGAACCTAACCGGATCTCTGCCAACACAAGGCCGGGTTACCTCTGCAAAAATAGGTAACTACTGACACGCGTATGCCATCCCCCGATCGTAACCGATCTTCCCGAGGATCCTCGATTTCCAACAACCACATCAGAATAATAATGCAGTAACCACATAGGTTAAGTATCTGGGGTCCATACCATGATACCACCTCTATCTAGAAAGAAATGACATACACTAAGGGGCGCTACTCCCTAGAACCTTGCCGCATCCTTCCTGTTTTGACCATTCCGGGGTGTGAGGCTCGACGAAGTCTCATCCACAAAGCTACGCTTTGTTCACAAAGCCATGCTTCGGGTCAAACAAATGATCAACCTATGATCACAAAGATATAAGATCAAACAAATGATCATATCGCAAATGATCAAACACTGATCATCACACAGCAACACTCAGCATGCCACATTACCAAATTGGGATATATCGCTGATAAATTTCAACTACATAACCTCTGAGCTCGTACGTCTCAGAGAAGGGTGTTAAGCTAAGAGAATAAATTCTCCGCCACCAACAGAAATGTATTTGAAAGAAATCGGCTTTATATCTCAAAGTGTAATGTTAGACATGTATCCATACAAGTCTGTTCCGGGTTCGAACAGAACCGAAGGCACTTCTTACGAAGCCCTTGCATTTCCGGGTATTCACAATCCCGTTCGGACTTCCCATCACAAAGGGTGATCAAATCTCTATACCGGGGACCAGTCGGTGCAGAGACATTCGACGAGTTGTCCTTTCGTTTTCGCAAATATCCGGTCTTCAACACCGGTCTTCAAATGCTATCCATATACGACGTATCATTATTCGGAATGGGTTATATGACACAAATGTCTTTTCCCGGCTAACCCGAATAACGAGCGCAATCTTTAAAACGAATGGATAATGGGATTTCAATTAAGTCACAACTTAATAATTCAACTTCTTTTCTTCAAATGGTTTAACAAATTACCATTTCAAATCTTTTAAACAAAAAGATTTATTTACAGATTTCACTTAATTTTCACAAAGATTCATTCATAGTTTTTCCAAAACAAATTTTGTTTCAATTGGATTAACTCGTTAAATCTTTAAAATAAAGATTCAACTTATAGCTTTCAAAACAATTTCATTTCGAATGTTTTAAACAAATCATCATTTTAAATCTGTTAAAAATAAACAGATTCAATTCATAGCTTTCAAAAAGAATTCATTCATAACTTGGAAAACCATCTTTCAATTTATACTTGAAATTCCTTTAAATTGGAATTTCATTTGTTATATATACGAAAGCTTTTATCATTTGAAAACAAACAGTTTTCGTCTAAGAAAAATCCAATTTTATTTACACGAGTTAAAGTCCTTGAATTATATTCACATTCCAAAATCAATACTTTTTAACATAGTTTAACCCATATATAAACATCTTTAATCCCTAGTTTCAAATTTTAGAATTCAATTTTTAAACTCGACTTTAAGTTTTAAATCAAATTATTTAAACTTCCAAAACTTCATCAAGTTATTCAAAATTAAATTTCATCTTTGAAATTCCATTTCAAAAGCTTTTTGCATTTAAACCGAAATTTCCAATTTCCAAAATCAATTGAAATTAAAATTCCAATTTCAAAACATCAAATTTTAATTATCTGTGACTTAACCGATTTCCACGTGAAATCCATATTTGTGTGTGTAAAAGTGTAGTCCAGGGGTTTTACACAATGGTGCACAACATCAATCATCACAGATATATCGATAAGCGGTATAATCGATAACGCTTACCTTCATTCACAGATTCATAGATAAAATAAATTTATCGGTCACAAAGATTCACAATTATAATTCGATGTGGGTTTCGGATAACCAACTGAAATCCGACTCCCTGTCGCATCAAAATTCAAATGCTGTTTTACCGGCCAAGGGTTTTCATATTCACAAAATAATATATCACAGAAATAGAAATTTCAGATCACAACATAAATCAGGATGTATCACAAAGCATCATATATCAGGGATATCAAACAATCAAATCAATAGGATCTAAACATTCATAAGTAAAGTCAGTTAATTGTCTGATTAATTTAAATCAGATTAATTTCTTATGAATTTATTACTAATCCTGGTTAATTAACATTGATAAATTACAAGTTATTTTGATTAATTTTTTTCTTCCTTTAATTCATTCATTAATAAATCATCAAAAATAAATTAACCATTAAATTATTTAATAATTAATCTTTAATTTTTAAATTCACTATTTAATTAATTATCTTTAATTAATAAATTAACCCTTAATTAATTACCATAATTAATTAATTAATTATAAAAACTAATCCTCCTCTAATTAATTAATTTATTACTTAAATCTTTAATTAAGTAATTATTCTTTAATTACTTATATTGATTAACAATCATTAATTACTTAAGATCTTAATTAATAACCTTTTGAGTTAATTATCAATTACCAATTTAACTCAAAACCATTAATAAAAATTTATCCTTTAAAAACACATTTTACTTCCCTAATTAACCGTTTAATTACATTAGTAAGTTTATTTAAAATAAACTTTTAAAATAAAGGTTATATGTATTGAAATATTTTAAACTCAAGAGTAATTTTACTTTCAAACCTTTAATAAATTTCAACTTGAATAAACATTGATTTAAGTCAAAACCATTTTACTTGTAAAAACTGTTTATATTTTAATACTGTTAAAAAAATTTAGCATTAAAACGAACATAAAATAAAACCCCTTTTACTCGAGTGGAACCCGAGCCGTTAACATATTTTCCCCGAGTTTCCCCTTCTTCTATTCCTCTCCAGTTTCTTTATTTTAGTTTTAAGTATTTAAACTTAAATACTGTCGTCCAGTTCGAGTACCCGCGTTCTACCCCGAGACCACCCCCCTTCTTTCACGAGCACGTCTTCGGGTTCGTCACGAAGTTTCCCCGAGACATTCTTCTTCTCCAAATTAAACGCCCTGACACGCATTCAAACGTGTGCACGTGCACAGTGGCGTGGCGGTTCTCAGGCGAACATCGCGACCACCAGCAAGTCACGAACCATCTCCTCCCTCGATCCCCACTACCCAAAATCCAAAGTCAGTTCGATTTCGAAATCGAGCTCCTCGATCGAACTAGAACGCAAAACCCAAATCAGAAAAACCCATCGTCCTCGACATCAAGATCATCAGAACGTTCGAAACTCCGGCCAATCCTTCGCCTACCTCCCTGCGTCCATCTTCTCGAGTTTCGTTGCACTCGATCCACTAGGGAATACGTACGAACCAAATCTCTGAGTTATGACAAAATTAGGTTTAAAATCAATCTCGACTTCCCACCGTCGCCACCGTGCCTCGATCACCTTCTTGACATTTTTGCCAAAACCTCTGATCACTCCTCTACAACCAGATGCAACCCCGGCTTCTCAGATCGTCGGGATCGCCAAAGGTGACTCAAAACTCCATTTCCAGTTCAATTCGAACTGCTCTCAAATGCTAACTCTAAAAATTGTAATTTTACTTCTAAAAATCGTATTTTTGGATAAGGTTTCAATTTATATTCCTGGATTTCTAAATTAAGATGTTCGAATTTTCACTTGTTCAAAGCTTTGCTCAGCAACTTGGTTTCCAGAGATATCACCAAGCTGTTTCAACTTGAATAAATATTTAAATTAAAGCTAATGATAAAGCAATCAAATTTTATTTAAGTCTTGAACCCAATTTCTGCTTAGATCGAAAGATTTGGGATTGATTTGCAAACCTGGTCTAAAAGAAAACAATAACAGTGACAAGATACAGGCATACACAAAGTAACATACTCACATATATATATATATACATGCATTCCTATCCATATATTAAGCAACACGATCTTCTAATATCATTCATCAAATGCATATTAATAAAAGAATAATTTGCTCACATGTGTTTCCAGAGGATGAAACAGAGCACTTTTGCTTTGAAAAGAAAATGCAGTTTTGATCTTCCTATTTGTTGATGATGATTTGCTTTGTTTACAGATAACATCATTTCAGATTTTCTTTGGTTTTTTAGGAACGAACAGATGAAATAAGGAAGGCTGATATTGATATATAAAAAGAAGTGTACAGGTGATAGTATGTTTGTACACAGGTAGGGCTGAAGTGATAGGGTATGGTGGCTGCATTACTTTATTTATCTATTCAAAACTTTGTTTACTAACAATGCTTGTTCGGCTGAGATAATTTTGTTAGGGTGTACTTTAATACTTAATAAAAATTTCTTCCCTTTCTTGTATTGCTTGTTTCCAGGTTTATATTTTCTTTTGTATGCTAGAGGTATGGCAGATATTTTGTTTATAGGTTGAGATGATATTTTATTTCCTTTACTTAGTTTGTTTATTTATATTTTCTTTTCTTTTCTAATGTTGCTTATAAATAAAATCCTATAGTTGTTATGTTGTTAGAATTTGCTAATGTGTTATTCTATAATTTTTACATAATTTATCAACATGTAATTACATTTTAAATGTATATTTCTTTTGTTCCATTGTCTTATTTCATATTTTAAAACCATTTATTGAAGATTTAATTTCAAATCCAATATATAAATATATGTTCACATATATACAAATTTACAATATTTTTAAGATTTTAAATGATGTATACATAATTTATCTGTATTCGGGGAAACTTGCTCCAATTTTCTAATTAAATTCAAAAATTCAATAAATTATTAATTTAAATAAATTTAAATTTCGGGGTCGTTACAACATATTCAAGCATCATCCATCACATCCATTGTCCTTAAGCTTTCTAATGCAATTTATGTTATATGCAATAGTGTAGTGTCAATGTCCCTAACTAATGAAAAAGATTAGGCGGTCTACTGATTCAGTCGACCTCCTTTTTATGCAATCATGTCCATGCTATGTATCCAAATGAATGCAAATTTCCTAATGGTAACTGATAGTTCTACATGCGTGCTACAATCATCATCCAAATGCAACAATCATATGCTAATCACTCATTATAACAACCATGGAAATAAAATAAAAATGCAAGTGCACATACATCCATATGCATATGCTTTAGTGACCTAGTTAGGTCGATCTCTAAGAGATAGTAGTGCCTAGTGTGTGTGTGTATGCATCCATTAGCATCCACTAGCAAACACTGGCAACCACTAGCGTCCATCATACATAACATGTTCTAGCAACATGTTTACATTCAGTCCTACCATCCATAGGTTAAATCCTAAGATCTACCCTCCTAAAGGATACTAAAGGAAAGAACCTATTCATAGCTAAAGATGGAAATAGAAAATTCAAGATGTACCATCAAAAAGATGCGGATAAGAGGTAAGTATTTTCTCCTCAGCCTCCCACATAGCGTCCTCAATACTATCTCCCCATCGCACCTTAACCAAAGGGACTTCCTTATTCCTAAGCTTCTTGATATCATGCCCAATGATCTTGGTAGGAATGTGACGAACCGATGCTTCTCTCTCCACTTCAACTTCCTATAGTAGGCTAGGTTCCACTACCTCTGCTGAATCATGTAAGTACTTTCTCAAGTGTGAAACATGAAAAACATCATGAACTCCCACGAGCCTCTCCGGTAGCTTTATCCGATACGCCATCTTCCCTACCATTTCCACGATGGGAAACGGTCCTACGAATCTGGAAGCAAGTTTCCCACTTGATCCAAACCTCACTACCTTTCTCAGCGAAGACACCTTAATGAAAACCAAATCTCCTACCTGGAACTCAATATCCCTTCTCCGATTATCTGCATAGGATTTCTGTCTATCTTGGGTCATCTTCATTCTTCTTCTAATCAAATCAATCTTTTCAAAAATCTCTCTAACCATGTCAGGACCAAGTAGCAATCTTTCTGTAGACTCTAACCAACACGTAGGTGACTTGCAAGGTCTTCCATAAAGGGCTTCAAAAGGAGCCATCCCAATGCTAGCATGAAAACTATTGTTATAAGTGAATTCCACTAAAGGAAGGTGCTCCTCCAAAGTTCCTCCAAAATCAAGAATGAACATTCTCAACAAATCCTCAAAAACTCTATCAACTCCCTCCATTTGGCCATCCGTTTGAGGGTGATAGGCCGTACTCAATTTAAGCTGTGTCCCTAAAGCCTCTTGCAAGCTTCTCTAAAACTCGCTAGTAAAGATAGGGTCTCTGTCGCTCACTATGCTAGAGGGAACTCCATGAAGTCGGACTATCTCACGAACATATATGGATGCCAAATAAGGTGTTGTTCTCTTACTCTTGACCGGAATGAAGTGGGTGCTATTAGTCAAACAATCTACAATCACCCAAATACTGGTATTTCCCTTCCTAGATCGAGGTAAACCATTTATGAAGTCCATCAAAACACTATCCCACTTCCATTCGGGTACATCCAATGGTTGAAGCAATTTGCCATGCCTCTACTGCTCCGCCTTAACTCTTTGGCACACAAGACACTTAGCCACAAACTCTGCTATGCCACTCCAATAAAACACTCTCTTCATGGCCATATACATCTTATCACCGCCCGGATGAATAGTCATCCGAGAATGGTGTGCCTCTGCTAGAACTGATTTCATTAAATCACTAGTGCGGGGGACACAAAGTCTTCCATCTCTCCTTAGCCACCCTTTACTATCGATGGAATAGCGTTGGAGATGTCTATAGACCTCTCCTCTGCTAATCCTATCTATAATATCCACAAGCTCCGAATCCTCTCGTTGTCTTGAGCCAAATTGATCTATGAGGGTAGGCTTAACCTCAAGTGCTGCCAATAATCCAGGAGTGATGTTCGTAGAGGGTTTAAAATCAAAGGTGGAAATAAACTCTATACTTTTCCGCTCCACGAACATTGGACTAAGGGTTGCTCTCTTCCTACTTGACGCATCCACAACGACGTTCCCCTTGCCAGGGGTGTAAGCTATCTCAAAGTCATATGATGCCAGAAACTCCATCCAAAGCTGCTACCTCAAGTTTAAATCCTTTTGTGAGAACATGTACTTCAATGATTTATGGTCGGTGAAAAGCTCAAACCTTTCTCCTAGCAGGTAATGTCTCCAAGACTTGAGCGCAAAAACAATAGCAGCCAACTCCAAATCATGGGTGGGGTAGTTCTTCTCATGAGTTCTCAACTGTCTACTCCCATAGCATACTACCCTTCCCTTCTGCATTAATACTACCCCAAGGCCAGTCCCATATGCATCAGTGTATACTATAAAAGGCTTAGCTCCGTTGGGTAAAACTAACACTAGTGCACTAGTAAGGGCTCTCTTTAGCATCGTGAAGGAATACTCACAATCCACGTCCCACACGAATGTCGCTTTCTTCTTAGTGAGGCAAGTAAGCGGCGCTGAAATCTTAGCAAAATCTCTGATAAACTTCCTATAATAACCAGCTAAACATAGGAAGCTTATAGCTTCAGTAGCGTTCTCGGGGGCCTTCCAATCCTGTACTGTTGCTACCTTAGCGGGATCCACAGCTAAACCCTCTCTTGATACTACATGCCCCAAGAAATGCACCTCCTCACTTCAAAAGTGACACTTTGAGAATTTTGCTTTCAACTGATGAACATGAAGTGTGCGAAGAACCTCCTCAAAATGAATAGCATGCTCTTCCATACTCTTGGAAAACACCAGAATGTCATCCACAAACACTACAACAAACTTATTTAGGACATCTCGAAAAACACGGCTCATCAGATCTACAAAATAGGTCGGGGCATTGGTCAGCCCAAACGGCATAACCAACCACCAAAGAATCCATCAGGTGTCCTAAATGTTGTCTTATTGATGCTATCGTCAGCGACCCTAAGCTGATGAAATCCAGTGGCTAAGTCAAGCTGAGAAAATACTGAAGAGCCAACCAACTGATCGAAAAGATCGTCTATCCTAGGAAGTGGGTAACGGTTCTTCTTCGTGAGCTTATTCAACTCTCTATAGTCTACGCAAATTCGAAGGGAACCATCCGCCTTTGTAGCGAAGACGACTGGCGCCCCCACTCAGATATGCTCTGTCTGATGAAGCCTTTTTCTAGTAGCTCACCGATCTGCTTACTTAACTCCTTCCTCTTCTTAGGAGCCATATGTCTCACGGGAAATTCCACTGACTTAGCATTATCATTCAGATAGATCCTAAAGTCGATCTCTCTCTTAGGGGGTAGTCCCCTAACCTCCTCAAATACGTCTAGGAAATCTCTAACAACTGGAACTGAAACTAATTCTCCAAGTGATGAATCAAGGGAATAAAGGAAGCTCAACATGACTGACCCCTGTGGGTCGCAAGAAACTTCGAGAGTCCGTGCGCTACATGTTTCTAGCTTAACGACTCTCCTCTCGTAGTCCAATATCGCACCATAAGTGGATAACCAGTCCATCTCCAAAATCATCCCATATCCCAAAAATCCCAGTACATAGGCATTACAATCAAACTCTACGCCTAGTATAAAAATTTTCAAACCCCTACAAATCATGAATAAATGTGTCGATCCTCCTATGGGGTTTGAAACAACTACAGGGTCTACAACTAGAGAAATATCTAAGTGCAAACAATAAACCTAGGAACTAGAAATGAAAGAATGCGATGCTCCGGAGTCAAAAGAGTTCGAATAGGAAAATCTGAAATAGAGATCAAACCTTCTACAAAGACTTTCCTACCATGATCCGGTCCACTACTAGAAGGTGCTACATCCAAAGCCTGTACTTGTGCTGTAGGTGCGCCTGCTCTCTGCCCCGTCCTCTGAGGACAAGTTCTACTACGGTGTCCAGGCTGCCTACAGTTATAACACCTCCCCTTCATCGTGTCCTTCTTACAGTCCTCTATGAAATGCCCAACCAATCCACAATTATGACATTTCTCGGCCTTCTTGATCTGCCCCTTCTGAGGTCCTCCTCCTTTCTTCTTGTCCTTATCCTTCTTATTCTTCCACCACTACTTCTTAGAGTTTTTTGATTTAGGAACCTCCTTAACCTCTTCTTTCTTAGCAACATCTGATATGAGGGCCATTTCCACAAGTGACTCATACGTCGCTCTCATAGGTACATGTGTCAATTCAAACCCTTGGAGGGGCAATTTCAAACCCGTAGCAAACTTGGTGGCCTTCTTATGCGGTGTATTAACAAGCTCCATCCCGAACCGCGATAACTCATTAAACTGATTTATATACTCTTTCATCGAAAGACTCCCTTGCTTCAAACTAATGAACTTCTCCAACTGCATGCTTTCCTCGGCTTGCGACAAGAACTTTTTCTCAAACCTTTCCCGAAATCCAAACCAACCAATGTCTCTACCCTCCATCTCTACAATCTTCCACCAGTAAGAAGCCTCTCCCTTCAGCTGCCAAGATGCAAGCTGAACTCTCTACTGGTCCTCCAATCCTAACAGCCCAAATATCCGCTCCGTATTCCTCAACCAAGTTTGTGCCGCTACGAAATCCTTCATGCCAGAAAACATCTTGCCTCCTAGATTGGCGAAGTCCTTGCATAGCTTAGAAAAATTGGCTGCTGTAGGTGGATTAACGGGACCTCCACCCACCACTGCTGCATTGGGCGTTTGCTCTTGCACCTCTAGTGCCGTAGCTTGGAGGTATCTACGGAACCAACCAGGGACTTGGACACCCTTTGGAAGATTTGGGGCATCCGCTATACTATGCAAAGAAAAGAAAATTTAGGCTCAAAAGAATTGAAAGAAGGTTGAACTGGACTTTGAGGGGATTTTTATAAAATCTCTTTTATACTTGAAAAATATTTCTATAATAAGAGTTTCTTTCTAAAAATACTTTTAGTTTGAAGATATGCTACCTTTTAAAAATACTTTACTTTTAAAACAAGTTTTTAGGAATCCTGTAACCTTAGGCTCTGATACCAAATGAAACACCCCACACCCCTTAGTATTTCCAAAAAGGGCACACCAAAGGATGGGTGTGTTATAGGTATAGCTAAAGCATCACAGATACTAAGATTCACAAGACAAATAAGTAAAAATAGCGGAAACATTTAAATAATAACTTATCATTCAAAATTAAACTTCATCTCAAAATAAGTCATAAAAACATTACATATCTCAAAAACTCAAAATGTATCATGTCTCATGAAAATACATCTCAGTCTCATAAAATCAGAGTATAAAGATAACAATAGTAATCCTCTCATAAGCGCCAGTCCATCATAAACCAAATGAAAAAGATGAAAAGCAGAAGAATACATCTTAAATGAGAAAACTCCGGAAATGAATCTCCAAGCAACCTGAATCAACTATCCTCAACTCTTCTGGCCTATTGGGGGAAACAGAAAGATAGAGGAGTGGGTCAGACAATAAGTCTGGTGAGTGAAAGTAATTACTAGCATTTCTAAGCAAGATAAAGATAATAGACTAAGCAATAGTTCTAGCTTGAAAGAAAAATACAGAAAAGATAAAACTCGGATAAAATACTATTTCTGATTATGTTTGACTGTTTGCTTTGATTGTTTGATTGTCTGCACTTGTCTTAAACTACCGTGATTAGGTTGAAATCCTAATCATGTCTCAACTACTAACTTGATTAGGCTGAAATCCTGATCCTACCCATTGAACGGCCTTTCCTATCTCTGTTGTGCCACTGTGAACCAATCCTGTTGGTCACAGCAAAAGACACCTCTTTAGCGCTTAGGATGCAGTAGCAAATTATTTACTCTAATCGATGCCACACGCTCCGTCATCGCCGGTCCACACTAACTGTCGCCCCCTATTTGACCTTTTATTTACTTTAATCAGCATAAGCGTGCCCAGCCTCACCTACGTGTGAGACCATCAGTCCTCGGCCTGAAAGGGAATGCTGCCGGTACTGGTCCTAACAAACAAATCTTCTAGCTTTATGCCCCTTGCCTAAATCCCCAGATTTGAATCTCTATCTATTGGCCACTTATTTACCCTAATCAGCATAAGCGTGTCTCAGCCTCACCTACGTGTGAAACCATCAGTCCTAGAACTAAAAGGGAATGCTGCCGGTACAGGCCTTACTTCTATATTTGCTTATTAACTTAATCCAAGATCTAATATTTAAAATAAGCCTCTTCTATTATTTCTGCTATATTTTCTTCTTAACTTAATTCAAGATCTAAGTTTTAAAATAAGTCTCTTCTGTTATCTCTTCTTTCTAATTATAACCTACGTGTTATAATTGTTCTTGCAACTATTACTCTTCTATTTTCTTTTTTTAGTTATAACCACTTGTTATAATTATGCTTGCAAATACCTTAAATTTGCCTATTTCAGTCCATCTCTATTTTTATTTTAGTTTTTCTCATTTTACATCTGATTTCTATAAATTTATTGTTATTCTATTTTAATCCTTATTTGCGAATTCTTCTCTTTTTAATATTTTATTCGCGTCAAAAAGGATTAAGTCTCTAAAAAAAGAAACTAACATTTACAAGCTAAATTCCAACTTAAAATAGATGTAAATAAATGTAAATAACTGCAATTAACTGTAAATAACTGAATAAAATAGCTGAATAAAAATAGATTGAAAATAACTTCTAAAATTTACTAAAAAACTGACTGTAAATAAACTTACATAAAAACTGTCTCAAAATTGTAGAAAAAATACAACTATTGAGAACCCTATTATTTTAAATTGCTTACAAGTCTAAAATAATTACAAAACACTCACTTGTGGTCCTTAGCTCTAGTTCTGGGCCTTCCTGGATCCACTTCCAGGGCGTAGAATATTTTTATCAAAAAGATTTCCTCCCTAGAAATTTTTTCTATTTAGGGTTCAGCCTCAGGCAATGAACCCAATTGGGAGAAAATCTGAACGAGAAAAATAGCTAGGCCTAGGGTGCTATTTATAGTGTGGCTAAGAGATCTCAGACCATCGAATTTGAAGATTAAATCTGGTGCAACCATGTCATAGGCTCACTAGGAACCATCGGATGCAAGCACGAATGCACATGATTGCTCAAAAATCAAATTTTACTCTTCTCGGCTTGTACCCGGACGTTTTTACGTCCAGGAAGAAGTGTGGTTCGACCTAAACTCATTGGGGGTCGACCTATGGGTCGACCTGACCATAGCAAGGGTCGACCCTTGCCCCTTATATATATATATATTAATTTTTTTCAATTTTTTTATAAAATTTCTGATATCTTATTTCTTTCGTAACTTTTCCATACTAGCTCGTATTTCGACAAGTTATATATGGAAATTAATCATAAAATCGCCATGGACCCAATGGTGCAACTCCCGTAGCTCGATTCTGACAATTTCACAAACTTATTTTTTTGTTTAATTAATTCGTTAATTAATTATTATAGCTCAAATTTTGGCTTGTTACACAACCAATAGGAAAATTAGACCATTTAAGCTTGATGCATCAGACACGTCGGAAGCGTCAACCTCAAGTGGTCCAATTCTCCACTCTTATATAGATTAACAAAAACCATTTTCTTAATCACAATTCGCTTCTTTTTCCTTACTCTCTAAGCTCTCACCTTCAGTTCAAAGTAAAGCGGTAGATGGAGATTTTGATTATGAAGATCTTGAAGACTGGATGACAACATAGATATACACCGATTCACATTTCAGCTTTCACCAACATACATTGGGTTAGCGATATTCTTTCCAGACAACAAGAGAATTAACAAAAAAACTTTCAAATGAAAAGACTGTACTTCATTACGTTGCGTGAGCTTTTTGAATCTTACAATTTGAATTCCACAAAGGAAGTTTGCATTAAAGAATGGTTATAATAAGTTTTAACATCATTCGCTTTGTCTCTTCTAATACATCAGGCTGTGGAAAGGTTTCAAAGATCAAGTAGCACTATTTGCGTTTGTTTTCTTGTTGTTCTAAAAGCTATTATGTTAATAAAAAAGATATAATAAAATCAGATGATCCACAATTTAACATTGTACCAGACCAAATTAAAAGTTCTAAATGATATTAACCATTTTTCCCAAAAGTTGTATAGGAGCAATCGACGGTACGTGCATTCTTGATTTTCGTGAGACTCAAAATGAACCAAAATAGAATAATAAAATTTTCAATTTCTACCATTCAGAAATACGCATGGTAATTGAAAGAATATTCGAAATATGGAAAAGAAAACTTGCTACCTTAAGTAATATGCCGAATTTTAAATTTTAATTCAAATTAAAGTGGTTGTCACTACAAGGCTACTCACAATTTCATACGAAAATACAACATGCAAGTTGCAGACTTTATGTCATATGATGATGATAATCCTTATCTTATTTAAGAAGAATACATTAAAGAATACTACAATATTCAAGGGACGAGACAAAAAGAAAATTAACCGATTGAAGAAAATGTCAAAAATAACATGACTTTGGTTCGAGAAAGGATAAGGAATGACTCTATTATTGCAGGACTTCGTTAAATTTATTTTATAGTTTGTATTATCGTATTCATATATGAATATTTGGTATTTTAAATTGTTGTATCGATTCCATTTGTTTTTGTTATAAACTGTCATACTTTTACTATTGGATTGCCTATTCATGTGTGATATTTCTTAATTACAAACCAATAACCATTAGTAATAATTTATGACTGTTAGCAACAATTATTACAATACAATTATAAACAACCACTCCTCTTACATTGCCCATTTCGTTGCCCCATTCGCAAAACAAAAATGCATTCCTCTTTCGTTGAACATTCTCCGGTCATGAGACATTAAGAACCATGTTTTGTTGTCTCTTCGCTTCGCAAAGAACGCACCCTAGGTATGTCAAGTCTAAATACATATATAAAATTTAACATCTTACCTTTATACGTATATTACCCAAGAATATTACAAGTAATATAGAGAATAAGGCTGGATAGGAGTGACCATCCATGTTTATTCCCTTATGCTAACACTGTCACATTTTCACCTTTAAGTCTGAAGAAATATAGTGACGTGAGCAGTCTCGGCACAAAGCAATAGATATGTTGGCTAATATAAAACACAATAATATATTACATATTACTGAACAGAGAATCACATATCGCAATGGAAAATATAATACCGACTATATCGTATCACTTAAGGAGAGTCAACAAGGAGAGTACCAGATCCACACATACATGAAACTACAATATGTCTCAAAATAATATATATATATATATATACACACATCAAAATGATTCACTATCTAATACAAAATATATAAGCATACATATGAGTCTAATACAAAATAATGGCACTTGATATATACATAAATAGATCATCTGCCACTGCATAAGCTAACCATATTAATAGTCAATGAGTCCCTGAACATGTCAAGTCTCGGTCTAACCCGAGTATTATAAATAAAAAGGTCATACTATCTCTTATATGATAAAGGGTGAGATCACAATAATGAGCATGCCAACAACACAATGACATAACAAACACTATATGATATGCAAAGATCTCATTGAATAGACATATCATAAATAATCACCATGTCATAAAATCATCTCATGCCCGAGATCGACAATCATCTCAAATATGGTAAATAAAGATCAAATTAATCAAAGGACGGATGACAACAAATCGACACGAAAAGACAAACACAAAGCAAGTCGTTGTAAAATAACCAATCCTAGAGATATCTTGACTATATAGGAATTCTTAGTGCGAGTCGCTTTATTCCAAGAGGAGACCGACAAGACATGGTCCAGGAGTTTAACAAGGACTGATACCGATAAACTCCTACAGTCATTATATACCCAATCCTCATAACAAGAGGTGTGCCTATGGTACTAACTGCTGGCTTTTATGGTATAATGCTAATAACTAGTGATGGTGTGATGGTTTTCAAATTTTGTTTACAAAAATATTTAGTTCGAAGAAAAGTCAAAAATGTGACCGGAAAGCTTTTTCTGAATTTTCGACTTTTCGTTGTGTAAAAGTTATCGGGAACATTATGAACTCTAGTGTAAATAAATTCACATTCATTTATAAATAAGATAGCACATTTTAGAAGTATAAATATACTTAGGTTTAGGAAATTATGATGTGACTTTTTATGAAAAATAAAATAAGAAAAAAAGTTAAAATTGAAGATTCCTTAAGAAAACAAGTTTAAACATAAGGTACAAATGCATTTATGGCATGTTGGCTCAATTTTTCATGAAGGGGACAAGGAAATTTCGAAATTTATGGTGGGGAGACAAGGGTGAGGTGACATGGTGAGGTGACGCAATGTTGTGGAGGGTAAAGTACATATGGGTAGTTTATTAATTTGTTCACAATTCATTTTATATAAAAGCAAATTTCCTAATTGTAACAACCCTGGTTTTGGAGATTACTTGTAAATATTAAATTATAAAATAAAATTGGAGATTTAAATTGTTTATTTGAAATAAACAATGAATTTTGGGAATAAAAGGTGAGAATAAAGTTTTAGAAGCCTCTTTATTGTGGTTTGAGTTAAAATAAATGGAAAACGATTTTTATTTAGTGATAGTGCAATTATTTTATTAATTATTCCCATTTTGCTTCTTTTAATAATTTTTTTTAAAGAAGTAATTAATTTTAAAGGTGATTTATTTAAATAAAAATGTGTAAATTGGTTTTAAAATATGTTTTGGTTATAAATAAGGTTTGGAAATGGTTTGAAATATTTTTCTAAGTGAGAAAAGTATTTTTGGTCGAATTTTAGAAGTTAAAAATGTGAACTTTTGCATTTGTTTGTCAAAATAGTGTATTTTTGCAAATTAAGGTTTTTAATAATAATAATAATGTTTTAAAAATAAAAATTTATCTTTCCATAGTGTAAAATAATTTATTTCATGTGTATGTAAATTTACATATTTTGTTTGGTTGGAAATTGAAAAGAAAATGACTTTGTTTTATTATATAGTGTAATATATGTGCATTTCATTTAATTGTTGTTTTTATAACTTAGGCCATTTAGTTTTCTTCCTATAGGGTCCTAAAAGCCCATTAGCCTAATCTAAGAGATAAGGAAATGAGAAAAGCATTTCCTGTACGTACACGAAATCATTCTCATCTTCTCATCTCCTTCCTCAAGTCAGTGAAAAAAAAGAACCCATTTCCTTTTACAAACCCTAGCCAAAAATCATCAAATTAGACTCAAATTTGGTGTTTTAAAAATCAGTTTGAAGCTAAATCTACTGGTAATCAAAATCTAAAACCTAATATTTCATCAAAAGTCCAAATTTGTGAATGATTGTTTGTTAATTGCTTTCCTCTTTCTTGCATGCACTTGTTTCATAGTTTTACAGGTTGTAGAAACTCAAATTCAACCCAAGCTTCAATCTTTCTCCATTAATTCGGGTATTTGCTATGATAAATCAAATGTGAGTTACTATTTACAATTGCTAGCTGAAGCAAAAGCTTCAAAATGCCAAAAATCTAACCAAAAATAGCTTCAATACAATGATCTTATGTTCATGTTTTGTTTTTGTGGAATCTGAGTTTGTATGTCACTTTGCACATCATTTTCTCCCAATTCCGGCAACGAAATGCTGCCAAATTTTCTTCAATTGATAGCCCGTGTGTTGTAGTATATGCATGTCAAATTTCATTGCGAAACATATTAGTTTGATGCTTGGGAACTGCACTACAAAATCAATGCACAGCCTGAAAATTTTCCGTGCACATTGTTTTTTGAGTTGCTGCAAACATGGCCTGAGTCCATGTTTAAGACAGCATATCTCTTTCATTTCTTACTCGAATTGTATGATTCTTTTTTTGTTTGAAAGATGAAGTTATCTGCTATAAGCATACCGAATTTCAGGTCATTTAGACATAGATAGCTTATATAAATATGCTGCCAAATTTAACCTGGACCATGTTTTTGCCCAGTTTTACAGTGAAAACACTGTCTGGGTTCAACTTTGAGACATCATAACTTTCTCATATTTTATCCAACTTGCATCAATCTTTTTTTTTTAAATATAAATTTTTTTACTACATGCACACCAATTATGAGCTCAATCCGATGCAATTTGTTCCTCTGTTTCATGCTTGGAAGTTGAACCCAAGATAGTTTCAGGCCTGTACATTTTTTGTTTTTGAACTGTTGTAAACATGGCCTGAGCCCATGTTTGAGACAGCATAACTCATTCATTTCAAATCGGATTTAAGTAATTCTTTCTGAAGATTGAAGTAGTAGTGTTGAACTACATTCCTGCAAAATTGCATAACAATCTGGATTAGTTTGCTATTTCGAAACTACTATCGAACTTGTACCCACAGCATGCTGTAATTCAGTGTTTAAAACCCTGTTTTAGTCCAACTTTGAAACGATGTAGATTCTTCGTTTCAAATCGGATTGGAATGATTCTTTTTGCAAATTGAATTATGAATGTTTAACTACATTCCTGCAAAATTTCAAGTCATTTTGATACTGTTAACTTATTCAAACCTGCTGTCGAATATTGAGTCGTAGCTTGTTTTAAACGGATAATACTTGGTGTAATTTCCGTTATTTCGATGTTTTCTTGATATTTTTTTCCTGGATTTCATACACAGGTATTATAATGTGTTTTAAAAATGTTTTTCAAATAAATGGGCTTTTGAAATTATTATTATACATTATTATTATTATTTTTAGTATAAAAAAGTATATACTCTATAATAAGAGAATTTCAAAGACAATTTCTAAAGCGATTTCGAAACGTTCTTAAAACTCGTTTTCTTCAACTTAATTTCTATATAAAACACAAAATTTTGTACTTCGAGCGAAGAGGGAGGAGAATTAAATGATTAGATAAAACGCGTGCTATGAACACGTGCGTTTATCTTTTCAGTTAATTCATAATCTATTCGTTTGATCGTTTTGACCTTCGGGTCTGGTTTACCGATGAGATGAGGTAAACTTTGTACTGCTTTGAGTGTGGAATTGACTAATAGTTAGTAAATCGTTTAGAGCGAACGTGTGGTATGAGACACATGTTAACACTTTGCAGGTTCCTATCCGAGGGGTTTGTGACACATATTGCCAGTTAGTGGTGTCCAGTATTGGGCCTCCAGACCTTCGCCACTACGGTTTGTTGCCTTCTGGTTTGTGCCTTCGGGTTTATTGCCTTTGGGTTTGTGCCTTCGGGTTTGTTGCCTTCAGGTTTGTTGCCTTCGGGTTTGTTGCCCTATAGTATCGCTTTTGGAGTTGGTCCTTCGTCGCCACTCGAGAGATACTTGGGTTTGTCGCCTTCGGGCTTGCGAATCCTTGTTTATACAGTACTGAGCACGTGTATCTTATGTTTCATTGATATTTATATTTCCCTAGAGTATCGCCTTTCGGAGTAGGTCTTTTGAACCACTCGATACATAGCGATTACCTTGTGGAAACTTGTGTTACCTTCATTGGTATTTGTTATTTGCCGTTTTGGCTTGATTTGGGATATTCATATCCTTTGTTTATTTGAGTTGCCGATGGTATGAGGCTTGTTACGATTCATCTTCTATTAGATGATCATGTTATCTCTTTTAGAGATTATTGTGGTACTTATGACCTTGCATGTTCATTATCATTTAGCTTATCTAACTGATTTGTTTAGCTAGACTGACCCGTGTATTTTATACTCGGGTCAGACCGAGGTGTTTTAGATTAGGTACATTTGGACTTAGCCTATTCTGCTAGCTCCTTTTGTTATAGCTTTTTGTGTAGTCCTTTTTGGTTGTAACTCTGATATGTATATTCTTTTGACTCGCCTGTATATTGTGGTTGCTACACCACTTGACATATATCATTTTGTATACTCTATGATGTATCTGTATATGTATGTGATGATCTACTGTTCTGTGATGTGTTTTACATTTGAGTTGTTATATTTTGTTCTGTTAGATCTTATAGCCATTATAGTTTTGTATTAAATATCTATTGGATATGTCGATCCACCTGGAAAAAAAATATATGCTACATTTATCGACATATTCAGTAGATAGTTAAGACAAGCCTATAGATGGTCGCCCCTATCCAGCTCTATTCTCCGTATTAGCAGACGGTATTACCTTGTAATACTCTTTGCCAATGTGGGTCTCGGAGTGGGGCGTCACACTAATTCTTGTTATCATTTCTAATTCCATTTTCAAAACTTCATGCTAGCTTTCTCTAAGTTTTCATGGCTTTAATGGTTATTTCAAATTTTAAAAATAAATTCATTTCCATTCTAAACTCTTAAAACCCTTGATTAAAATCTTCTACTTCATTTCCTACGTCTTTTCTTGCCAAAACAAGGCCACACCACCTCTTCACTACTTAGGCTGAGCTATCCTAACTCCTAGGCCGAACCATATTATCTTCTAGCTCACAAAAATCAAGTCTTCCCTAAAGAAAAACCAAGATCTAAGGTCGATCCGAGATTTAGTGAAAGTTCGGTTCGATTTACACTACAAGAAAACGTTCCATTGATTGCAAGAGAGGATAGCATGAAAACTTGAGTTGCTGTGGCTTGTTATCTAGCAGCCATTTAGGTTAAAAAATAGCTCGTCTTCGTGCTATTATTAACAAAAGGAAAAAATTGGCGGTATAATTCTACTCTTCCCTCCTCCGTTATTCCGCCTAGAAATCCTCTTTTCACTTCACTTATAAAATCCAAAATCCACACTTACGAGACCTGCTAAGTTACCCTCTTCACTTGAAAATCCATAAATTTCATGACCTTTCATCCCTTCCTCAACATCGCTCAAGCTTGATTGCTCAACATCGTTGAAGCTCGATTCCTCGACTTCGCTGAAGCTCCATAAATTTCACGACCTTTCATCCCTTCCTCAACATCGCCAAAGCTCGATTCGGACATCGCTAAAGCTCGATTCCTCGACATCGCTGAAGCTCGATTCCTTGACTTCGCTGAAGCGCCTCCTTGGATACCGAACCTGACACTTATAGGTATATTTTTCAATTTTTTTTAATAGAGTGTTGAGTGGGGGATTGATTGATTGATTCCCCAAATTTGATGTATATTTAACATGCAATTGATGATGTAAACTGACAGCAAAGTTTGCCGTTTACTAGCATCTAAGATGTAGAGATTTTAACAAAGTAAAATAGCTCAAAGTAAACTTATCCTATCTTATTTGGTTTGTAGGTATTGAGATAAATAGGGTTTCAAATTGTTAAAAGGTAATTTATATCATTTACAATTTCCTTTTATATTTTTTTAAGAATATTTACACTTCTATATTAGTCCATGGTTTTTTTTATAACTTAATTTAAACTTTTATAAGGCAAATTGGCATTGAATCCTTTTGCAAATAATAACTAATGTATCTGTTATTATTAAGTTTATATTACTCTCAACCTCACCAATGTTGTCACTGTCAGTTTTAATGCACATCGATAATATGTTATTGCTGCTAGCTTTGATAAGTATCATATAATGTAATCATTTTCAGTTTTGACATATGTAAATTATGTAATTAAAACATTGTATTTATCCATAATAATTTTTTCTACTTAAATGATACACATTTTATAATAAGTTGTTACTGTCGGTTTTAAATGATTATTAGTTTATATTACAATCAACCACACCTATGTTACTACTGTAAATTTTAATAAACATCGGTTTTATCATAGGCTATGACCTGTCAATTTTGATAAACAAGTGCTCAAATCAGCACCTTGTATTGAATGAACCTAGCAGATTGGATCAGGTGTATACTTGTATTGAACATTGGAGCATGGGTCCATGATGGGCCTATAAAAGAACTACGGATCAGCTGGATACTTGCATTGAATATTGGACCATGGGCATGGATCAGTTGCATTCTTTTATTGAATTTATCTATAAAAACTAACTAATTTGTATCCTTGACGCAGTAAAGAGTGTAAAAAAAATTTATTAATATTATTAATACCTTTTTCATAACAAAAGCGAGCTTAAGCTGAGTGCTTATTAAAATATTTTAGGATCTTGAAATCATGGCATCTAGATTGTCTAAAGCTTCATACAACTTACTTAGCAATATTATCAGTACTTTGAATTTTAAATATAATTTTTTTTTGTTTTCATGTATGTTGGTCTGTTAATACTGAGATCTATGTTGGTGATCTTTAATAAAATGAGCTTCAATTTGTAAATTTTCTTTGCTTTTTCAACAAAGATAGCTTTCCTTTGGTTTATTCAATCATGCTTTAATTCATGTTTTGAATAGAAGACTATAAATTTACGGTTATAAGTCTTATTAGAGTGATTATTGACAGTTAAATCATATTCTAACACAAGATAATCATACATACGTTTAGAACCTTTAAAATACCTAGAATGTCATTTTCTTTTGTTTCTTTAGCATTTAGCATAAAAATATCAACCAAATATTATCCAAGTATCTATTCATTCTCCGAGAGTAACGAATTAAAAATACTCCAAAAAAAGAATTTCGTGCAAGGATTAAGGGAGAATCAAGCAATGTTATAGGCTCCACATGTTACCTTTAATAATAAGCCATATAACCACTTTATCACATGTGCTTAGAAGATTTTTTTTGTTAACTTCACATACAGATCATTAATATTATTTAAGCTACCAGATGACATTCATGCAGCAACGTTTATACTTTAAAATTACAACAAGTTACTTCTATAAAATTGCCACCTTTTTGTACTTGGATTTACATAAGAAGAATTAATAGTTGACATTTTTTTTCTTTGTTCCAGATAACACCGAACTTGCTTCTTTTCTTATGGCCATTTTTTGTTTTCTATCAGCAAGAGTTATAGTTTAAAGGTAACGACTACTTGATGGTACCTTCATAATTGGTTATTTGCTAAATTGCAGGCCAAGTCCTACATTTTATTTTGACTTCTATAAAGCAGCCTTTAGTTGTTGTAGCGTTTGATTATAGCATATTAATATTAACATCGGTTTCTATTGTTCCTATATATTAGTTTAAGAAACGTTCACTATAATCAGTCTATATTAATTGTATATTGGATATTTTATTATCACATTTGTTCTAATATAGTTTTAAAATAGAATTGCAAAATCATAAAATATATTGTTTATGTTATTGTCACATTTGGGTATCAACCTTGCTATGCCTGACAAGTGCAGCCTTACCATGTTTGTTTGGATAATTATTGGACTTTCAAATTTATGATATGCATTGCATTGACAGTTTTCATTTCCTTATACTTGAAAAGTACTGAAACTTTTACATTCTTTATGTTTATGCATTTTTTTAACACTCGGGTAAGCTTCACTAATTTGATCATTACTGAGTATATCAATCTATTTTTGATTATACAAATTTATACACACATACATGACTTGAATTTTACTCAAGTTTAATTGTTTATTTAAATTTAATCCCTAAAAATAGAGAAAAAAATAATATAGGATTTAAATTGAATTTAAATCTAAAATCCAATGTGATGGATATTGATGATAAGTATATATGATATTTTGGAATTTAACTGCTGTTTTGTTCTTGCATAGCTGAACTTGAACACTAACGAACCTAAGGCAAAGCTCTTGCTGTGTCATTTTGCAACTTCTTATGTTATATTATTAGTAACAATGAAGGACATTTATGCATAAATTAGTTGAGTTGGTTTATTTCAAAATTCGACTGTTTACTTTGTAATCTGAATATTGAGGACCTTGAAATACAACCTTCATTGTGTTTACTTTGCATTTTTTTGGAGTGTATTGGAAGCAACGTTGATGAACTTGAAACTGACCCCTACCATGTGTTTATTTTGAATTCAAGAATCTTGTTACATATCTTTAATTGATTCAGGTCCTTGACCCTATATTACTGTATACATGTGACGCCTTATATGTTCATGTCAATTGCCTATGCACCTATGTCTCTGCACCGTGGTTACATGTTGTTTCAGTTGCTGTGTGATTTGTTTTGGGAATTCATTTGTTGGCTTGTTCACTTGTTTTGAACGATCTGTTGAGTTGCTTGGTCATAATACAATGTACGAAAACAAGACATGCTGCTAATCAAAATAGAACTAGATAAATATGGCTAGTTCATTTCAGTAGCTAGTAGAAGAAATAGAAAGCCTGAACTTAGTTATAACATGTTTTCGGTTTGTCTACTGTGGCATGTATTTATGTTTAAAAAGTAAATAGCAGCAAGTATTATAGTTTCATCCTCTATATCATGTGGTAAATCATCAATTAGAATGTTTAAGTTGTTGTCTTTATAAGTGTTATCTATGTTTTGATTCCGCACGTCGTCTGATTTTTGTTGTGATGTTGTTTTTCCGGTTTCAGAATTTAAATGACGGTATCTACCATCAGTTCTTAGCACTGCTGAAGCAGTTTCATATTCAACTGCTAGTCCACTAACTTCAGTTTTAGGAATAGCTGAAGCAGCTGAGTAAGATCCCTTATTCTGAGCACTTTGTGTATGTTTTTCATTGTCTTGATTGAATTTTCTCCTTGCCAAGTTTTAGGAAATGCTCTGTTTTTTTTAAATGCCAGTAAAATCAAAGGCTCTGTTTTTTTTAAATGCAGGTTTTTAAAGTGATCAAAAGTTTATGGAATTTCAAAAATTTATTTAAGACTAAGTACTGATGTTGCAGTTTCTTTATTTTAAGTATGTTTTTTTTGTAGACGTGAATTGAATGCCTTGTTGCCTTCTTAATTGAGTTTATGATGATCGTATGTTAATTTATTCTCAATATTCAAAAAAAGCCTCAGGCGTCAAAAAGCGTGAATATGCAATTTATTTAACATGAAAACAACTCAGTTTACAATTCAGTCGAATCATTTCCAAAATAGCAACTTAGTTGACAACTAAACCCTGCTGCAGAATGCTATTTTATTATGAATTTGAAGTAAACTCAGTTGACATAGTATGCTAAACTCAGTTGACATAAGAAATAATATTTAACTTTTGTTTTTTTTAGAAAATTTTCCCTCCAATTTGACAGATTGTGCATCAGTAATAAAGTCTTCCTCACATATTGTGCTTTTGTTTTTTTAGAAATTTGCTTGTTGCAATATTATATATGGCGATGGAAAAAGATTGGGTGCATTTGCATAGGTAAGATTACAATATTTGGATTAATATTTAACTTGGAAATTAATATTAAAATTTGATTTTTTATGTCAATAACTTTGTTTTTTAATTTTAATTTTAATTTAGAACTAGTAGGGAGTACGAGCAAGGAGCATGGAATTTTGTGCATGCCGCTAAGAGAAATTTAGGAAATATGGAAAAAAAATTGTGTCCTTGCTTAGATTGTCGAAATCTTACTCATCAATATGATAACATTGTTGTTGAGCATTTGATTATTAGAGGAATGGATCCTTTATACAAGTCCAGTCAGTGGTATAGTCACGGTGAGCAAATAAATGTAGCTAAAAAAGTGAAATTGGATGACACATATGAGTTACTTTAAGCCATTCACTTTGAAGATGAAGAGTTTGTCAACCATACTTTTTTCTCCGAGAATAAAAACGATGATGATGCACAAAAGCGAACAGATGATTTCCTTAAAAATTTGGAAGATGCAGAAACTCCACTGTATCCTGATTGCGTAGATCAAACAAAATTATATGTTATCACTGCGTTGTATAATTTGAAATGTGAAACCGGATTATCTGATACTGGTTTTGATAAGCTTCTAAGTGTGCAGCAATTGTTATTACCCAAAAATAATGTCCTTCCGAAGACTTTATATGAACTAAAGAAGTTCCTCAAAGTATTCGATATGGGATTTGAGAAGATTCATGCTTGCAAAAATGATTGTTGTCTTTTCAGAAAAGAATACAAAGATTTGACTAGTTGTCCCAAATGTGGTTCTTCGAGATGGAAGATAAATGAGCGGACGAAAGAGGTAATGAAAGGTATTCTAGTCAAAGTGTTGAGATATTTTCCAATTATTCCAAGATTTAAAAGAATGTTTAGATCTGAGCAGATGGCAGAAGATCTAAGGTGGCATTTTAGTAATAAAAGAAATGGTGATAAAATGCGTCATCCTGTGGATTCTTTGACATGGAGCATGGTGGATGATAAATGGAAATCATTTTCAAGTGATCCACGCAACCTTTGACTTGGTCTTGCTACTGATGGTTTCAACCCATTTGACATTAAGGGTTCCAAGTATAGTTGCTGGCCAGTGATGCTTGTGACATATAATCTCTCACCTGTACTATGTATGAAAAATGAGAATATTATGTTAACATTATTAAATCCTGGCCCTAAGCAACCTGGAAATGATATTGATGTATATTTAGCTCTTTTGGTAGAAGATTTGCAGTACTTATGGAGTAACGGAGTGGAGATTTATGATGCATTTAGCAAGACATTGTTTAACTTAAAAGCAATCTTGTTATGGACCATAAACGAATTTCCAGCTTATGGAAATCTCGCTGGATGTTGTGTAAAAGGCAAACAAGGTTGTCCATTATGTGGTATTAATACTCACCATCGATGGCTAAATCATAGTCGAAAAAATGTCTATATGGGGCACAGAAGATTTTTACCTTCATCCGATCCATTAAGAAAACAAAAGGCTTGGTTTGATAATACTGTGGAGAAAGGTAACAAGCCTAGAATTCTTACAGGTAGAGATATTTCTGTTATTTTAAAAGATTTTCCAAATGATTTTGGAAAATTTAAATATGAAGAAATAGAAAAAGACATGAAGAGAAAGAATAAGAAGAAGCTAAATAAGAAGCAACTTATAACGATTACGAGTAAGAAAAGAAAATGACCTGACAATAAAGAAGGTGAAAACGATCCTACAAAAAGAGAGCTATCACGGTGGAAAAAAATCTATTTTCCTTGAATTACCATACTGAGAGGTTAGTATTCAAAATTTATCTTATTCATAAAATTACCATACCGGATGCTTTCTTGTGGAGACCTTCACTTTATTTGACATGTATTGGAGAAGTTGAAGGTGATATAGTAGCATGGCCAGCTACTAGAGTTGTTTTGCATAACTTAGATAACTTTGACAAAGAAGATCATACGGTAATCTTTCATCTTTATATTGTTTAAGTTTTAGTTTGAATGTATAAAATAATAACCAATATGTTTTTTTAATAGAGTAAAAGTAGCATTACACATCAAAAATGCAAATTAATCGATTGGAGTGAGAACGAAAAATTAGTTGCAGAAGGACAAATACTTTCGAGTGATCCAAAACAACTTGTGAATGATCTCCCTCTTGGACCGGATGCCGTTGCAGTTTGGATAGATAATGCAAAAGTGGAAGATGCTTTTCTATGGAAGCCCACTAAAGGTTTGACACGAGTTGGGGAAGCCGTTGGTATCAAAGTCGCATGACCTGAGTCAAAAGTAGTTATCGAGACCATTAACGGTGCATCATCGGATGATCATAGGAGTAATGCCGGAGTTGTCGAGAAGGTAAACTTATTTATAATTGATTCACTTTTTTTTTCATCTTACGAATTGTTGAAGCATATAATAAAATAGCCTTTTTATTTATTGATAGAGTACAAATTTTATGGTAAATGGTAAATGCAAGCTGATCGATTGGTCGGGAAAGAGAGAAATAGTTGCATTAGGACGCGTGTCTTCAACCGATCCAACTTCAATGGTTCATTGTGTTCCTTTTGGGAAAAATGCAATTAAAGTTTGGGTAGAAATTGTAAAAATTCCAAAAGCACATCTATGGAGAACAACATCCGAATTAGAAGTCATTGAAGATGCTCTTGGCACTACGATAGCTTGGCCTATTGCGAACGTTATAATGGAATCAAATTCTAGTAAGTATAACTTCTTTAATTTATAGTGATGGTTGGTAGTAATTCAGTTGGGTTCGTTTTTAGAGAATGCTTCATTACGCACCTTTTAGCAATAATATTTATACTGATGGT